>BSBN01000549.1:2553333-3830000 GCA_027924645.1 Cunninghamia lanceolata | reverse complement strand
ATACAAAAAGAATCTATTTCTTTTAAAATCAAAGGACTTATTGATTTTCAGAAATTATAACTTCACAAAAAAATGATCAACGATACATAAAGAGGAAAGACTTCTAAATATATGTCAAAGAAAGTTATTCTAATCTTGAAGCGACGCTAAGTACTTTGAAAAGAATAATAAAATTATGTCAAATCTATTTACAATCAAGGCGACAACAATAACGACCCTGACTTTTATGCAAACTCTAGACCAATATGTTTACTAAATGCAACATGACAAGGCTAGACCATAACATTCATTGCTATACATGACTAACCAACAAAAGACATGACATCTTGAACAATGGTGTGTGTGTGTGTGTGTGTAAATGAGTTCTCGACACATGGTACAGAACACAGATTATGCTCAATCTGTTACCCTCTCACTGATGATGCTATCCCTCCTCAACTGGGAGGGGACTAAACCTTATGTTATGTTCACCTTATTACAAATAGCAAGGTAGTTAGTCCAATCAGATATAAAAACATATTTATATAAAATAGATAACCATCTCATATAAATTAGCAACATCTTAATATGAAACATGGAATCTCGTTAATCATTCATATTCATTCATACATATCATTTATCTATCAATTATTTTTAATAATGATACTAATCAAAGTTTAAATTTCACAGTCATTCTGACATTCATATTAATTTATACATTCACATGAGTTCATGAAAAAATAATCATCACATTATAACCATTTCTATTCAAAATATAAAAGAAAATTATGTTTTTTCAAGTAATCATCTAAATAGTACCATAATTTAAATGCTAAAAAATGTCTTTCATAGTTGTTCCAAAAATGGGGTGTAACAACTTCTTGTTACCACTTAATGTATGGCTTGGATCTCATTTTTCCTATAAATATTAGGACTATAACCTTGCAATTCATGAAAGAGTATTTAGAAATTAATGATAAATTAGAGGCTAGAATTTTCAGCTTGCTACAACTAGAAGACAAAAGATATGTCGCATTAGATAACTTCACTAAACATCAGGGTGTTGGTAAGAGAGTCTAACAAGGGAGATGATGAGACCTTAACATGTCTCATTTTGATATAGCAAAGTAAATTCTTTTTCCCTTTTCCCATGCCTTTTTATGTGGATCTAGGAGTAGCTTAAGAATTATTACTTAAGATAGAAATTTGATATGCATGCTAGTTTAATTCTAATTGATCATTGATGTTTAATTGCTAAAATTTTGACCCTCATGCTTGGCCAAAAGTTATTTATTTTTTATACAAATAGTGGAAATTTTAGCATAAAAAGAAAAGACGTGAGAACCAATTCCATAAAGTAAATTTTTGAAGAAGTCCATAGTTGCCATCAAGATAGGCAACCAAGATAGAGCTCTAGAATTTAAGTTTTGAAGATCTAGCTCTAGAAATTATCACCTTGTGGTAGGTTGTCGTTGAGACCTAACACTTTAGCTAAAAAAAATCAGTTATGTCGACCGGGTAGTGTCCAAGGTTGTATGCAATAGGGGATTGATTTGGACATCTCAACGTAGTAATGGTTTTCTAGATTTTTAGAAGAGCTTTGATTGCATGAATTTGAACTAGAAAGCATAAAATTTGATCTACAAAGCATTTGAACTTACACTAGAAAGCATATGAAATCAAAACTATGAATTTGAAAGAACAATCTAATCTAAGAAATTAGGAAATTCTCTTAAATCTAAACTTGCACTATCAACTTAAGGTTGGATTTTAAAACTAAGAAGAAGCTCTAGAATTCCTCTATATAGAAAGGTGGCTCCAGAACTCCAAAAATTACAACTGAAGATGTTACTATATTGGAACAATTAAGCACAATATTCTACAGGTTAACAACACTTATTCTACCATATCACCATTAAATAGAAGGTTATCCTTATTCAGAACAAAACATTCACAGAACATAATTTAAACAACAAAATTACACAATATTAAAATAATTATCTATTCCTATTTCCTTCGAGTGGCCAACTCTCTAGAGATCTTCTACTAATTCAAATCACTTTCACCATTTTACAGCTCAAAATTTCATTTGCATATACATTACTCAAAATATTACTCAAAGCAGAACTTGATTGTCTTCTTTATAGCATAACATAACTGAACATAACATAATATCATAACTATTTTGAGGAATAATAAGATAATCTATACTACCAAAATCCTAGATACTAGGGTGGCTTAGTAATGCCACTAAAAAAATCTTCAACAAGATAAACAAAATTTAAATGAACTAGATGTCTCTTAAGTACAACATATCAAAGGCTCTGAGTGGAGCTATAAAGTCTCTCAAATGCTTTAAACAATAGAAAGTAGAAACTGCTAGGTGTTCAGATAGTAATAAAAGACTGAAGTCCTTGATCATGCATTTCCTTAAACTTCGACGCCCTAATGTTCTGGCGTTGTTGACTCCAGTTTACTTTAATGCCCATTCCTTCCACTTCGCTATACTCCAAACCTGTAGAAAACACACAAATCTTTTCACATAATTATATCAACATTAGTGATGAAATCCAATCAATTCAATAATGCAAATTTGTACAATATCCTTTCAAAATAAACAACTATTGCATAAAGACTAATAAATTGGCATGGCTCAGGGTATTTTAGTGGTATGAAAAGGTCATATGGTTAATGATCAAAATGAGGTTATTTTTACCTCATCACCCTCCCATCTCTAAGGATGAGCAGGTCCTCTTGCTCTTTGTTGTGAATGTCCCCTCTGCCTCTTTGCATCTCTTTTTCTGTTAAGCTCATCAAACATTGCACTGAGGTCATATGTATTCCCTGCATCTAGATCCTAATGATTAGGATACTTAAGAAAACCTTTGTGCAATTTTATTCTCATTTTCCAAGCCTAAAGATCCCTCGGAGCTTGTTCTATTGTAACCAAGATTGCAGGTGGAGGTTGAATGATTAGAGGAGGTCTGTACCTCATTCATATCCACTTAGTTTTAAGTTATTGCAATATTTATGTCAAAGCTTATGTCCGCTTGTAGGACCATCTGAGATTAGTCAAAGAGATCATCTCCCTTCTCTTTAGGTACATTGATAGAGGGGTATATCATTCCTCACAGGTGTTCCATGCCCTATCTATCAAGTTTGGCCCATTAATTTTAAAGTCTTCAAAACAATTTCTCAAAATTTCATTGTATTTTTCTTGCATGGCCTCATATTTCTCAATCATTCTGAATTGGGTTTTGAAGGCAAAGGGCTTGTGATATGGGTGCCTCATGAGGAGTCCTATTATCCTTTCTTCCTAGAGATATTCCCTAGTTTTGTCCTGCCAATTGAGTTGATTTTGCAGATTGGACAAAAAGGCTCTGAGTTGTACATCTCCTACAAAGAGGTTGATGAAGAAATCATTGTATTTTTCTAACAAAAGATTGTGCAAAATGAATTCACATAGTAGATTTTTTTGAGCAGGGGGTGATTCTTTAAATGTCTCTGAGAATTGTTTATCATAGGGATCATGGGGTAGATTGCAAGAAATCCCAAGGAGCTTCCATATCAAGACTTGTTCATTGAGGAACATTAAGTATAGTCTGGATGGTTTCCTACAAGCCAACAATAGTTCTCCTAACTTACATGCTTCTATCTTTGCTTGGTAAAGTCTATCATAAGATTCTTTTAACAACACCAATTCTTTCTTGAGCCGAGCATTCTCTGTTCCATCCTATCTTAAAAAGTAGCACCGTTCCATCCATTTCCTCGACAAGGGTGGAATATGGACCTGAAACCATTCCATTTTGGTTGGCTCAGTTTAGATTTCCTTTGATACTATGACCGGTTTGGATTTTACTTCTTACAGTTCTTGCTCTAGTTCCATCGCTTGGCTGAGGGCCGCATTAAGCTCTTGTGCATGTTTTTCTTGTTTTTCTATAAAAGCTTGAAGAGATACTACAAAATTATCAGTTAATTTCTTTATTTGTTCATTTTTCTCAGACAAGCTGACTGAATACTCTTGGCCTTTCTTCTCAGACTGTTTTAAATGGGACTGGAAGTGTCCAATGATCTCATATTTTTGCTTTAGTTTGGTTTCCAAATTCTTTACCTCATGATCTTTTTGAAGTATGATTTCTTCTTTTTAAAAAATTCTCTACTTCTGTATACAATTTTCTTCATCACTATGTTGTAATTTACTCTTTAATTCCACAATTTCTTCTCTCAATTTATTCAATTTAGTCTCCATTTGTCTTTGCTTTTCATGTTCTATATTTGAAAAGGGTGGCTCAAAAATTTCTATATTTTGGTCAAGTATATCCCCTTCATCAACTTCCTCCACAGGGTTTTGCCCTGTTTCATTTATATCCTCTGCTCGAGGTGACTGCTCACTTGGCAAGATTGTTTTAGGCTTATTCTTATCCAGCGGTTGTTTAGTCCTTAAGAATGACTCCCCAAAATCATGTTGTTGATCCTAGTGTTCTTTATATTTGTATAAGTCTCCTCTTCCTTTTTCTCGAGTCGAACAGACACTTCATCAGGTTCTTGAATGTCATTTTCCTTTAGGGTTTCATTCATGCTTGGTTGCTCGTCCTGCGTCTTCCTTTTTGGGATAGGTGGTTGCTCGCATGAGGCAGAACCCCCTTTGTCCACAGCTAACCTCTTGCTCCTTCTAAGAGGAGGGGGTCTTTGTAACTTCTTAGGTCATTGTTTCTTTGCTCTAGGCAGACTCGTTGGTTCATCTCTGGATTCAATAAACTCTACATTTTCTATTTTTTCTGGAGTCTCCAGAATATTGTGTCCTAGGAGGTTTAATATTTTTTGAAGGGTCTGGTACATATTTCGACGCTTCACCCTCAGAAGTTCTTCTATTTTGTTGGGGTTCAAGAGAGGGCCCTCTAGGGTTTTTTGTTGCTATGTCGGGATATTCTCCTCTTTCAAGGGGTGCAACAGGTGCTGGGTTTTCAAATTTCCTAAGGAATCTTTGTCATTTTTCATTTATTTTTCTTTTTCTCAATAGTTGGTGTTTAGGAATTAGAGTAATCAGGCTGTGGTGTTTTCAACCTTATATCTTTGTATCATATGGATGATAGAATTATACAAGAAAGCAGGAAGGTTGATTCTCAATTCAAGGTTTTCAGTGCCATGGCACAAATGAATAAGCAGACGAAAGGGGGGCCCTACATTAGTGGCACACTGGCCATCATAGGTAAAGTATTTAATGATCCATGCAACTGTTGTTCTCCATGGTTCTATTATTGACATTCTCTGGAAACCCTTGTTTTGCCCTCTGGTACTTATGACTAACTAGGGCTGAGGTTCCCCTTCCATTAGAAAAGCTTTAACATTTTATTGTAAGAAATATTGTAGACTCTGCTAGATTTATTCCTTCATTTTTAACACCAGACAACAAGGAAATAATTTGGGTACTTACCTTGAATTTGCGTCCTAGCATAATAGAGCGTCCATCTGAATTTTTTTGACGAACTTTTTGACCTACTCCAAATTATACCCTTCAAATTTCTTTACAAAATCTAGCCACCCAACTTTTTGAAATAGTTTTGAAATATTTTGTAGAGATAATAGTTTTTTCAGAGAATTGGGCTCTGATTTCCACTTTGCCCCCATGTGAATGCTTCTGATAATGCTTGCTCAATTCTTCACCAAATTTTTGTGTTTATCAGGGTGACCAATTGTTTAAACTCACTAAATTGAATGCTTAATTGTGATAAAAAATCAATTGATAGCTACTTTAATTGTGTTAAAAACAAGAGAAGGATTGAAGGTGATACAACATTTTATAATCCAACATGTCAACCCAGACCTTTCTCATTATTACCTCAGATTATGTGGAGTTAACACGTCATCATGTCCTTCAATCAAAGTACAACTCCCACGGATTGCTATTTTTGGGAAAAGGGAAAAAGTATGCCAATCTATTAAATCTTATTTACAATATATTGCTTAATTAAGAAAGAACATGTACGTACCTAGATATTTGAAATTTGAGTTGAATTCCCTTCACCTTTGCTGACATGGAGGTCACATTTATGATGTGGAATCAATAATGTGAGGTTTTTTATGGGATGGATAATCATGTTTTGGAAGGTTTATTGATGGGGGCGATGATGTGGAGGGTGGCTGTATTATTATGACATAGGAATTGTCATAATAATATTTATTTATTATGACAAAGAGTGGTAATAATTAGAATGCATTCTAATAAATGCTTTGGTACAAAAGAGTGGGATGGCAGAGATGATATGAATAGGTATGTTTTGAAATTTCTAAAGTATTTGAAAAAGGGGGGTTTTCACAAGTTTCGAAGCATCAGACTAGAATGCTATCGAAACACATAAGAGAATGAAATTTTGGAGTATTGGATAAACATACTATCAAAATGAAGGAACAAAGTTTCAAAGAATCATTGAAAGATGCCCCCGAAATGTAGGAACAAAGTTTTTGAGCATTGCTAAAAGATGCCGCCAGAATATAGGAACAAAGTTCTAGAGCATCACTGATAGATGCCATCGGAACACATGAACAAAGTTTTGGAACATCGCTAAAAGATGTCCCGCAATGCAAGAACAAAGTTCTAGAGCATCACTGAAAGATGTTGCCGAAACACATGAATAGAGTTTTGGAGCATCGCTGAAAGATGCCACTGGAATGCAGGAACAAAGTTTTGAAGCATCGCTAATAGATGTTGTTGGAACGCAAGAACAAAGTTCTGGAGCATCGCTAAAAGATGACGTTAGAATGCAGGAACAAAGTTCCGGAGTATTGCTGAAAGATACCACTAGAACACATGAACAGAGTTCTGAAGCATCGCTGGAAGATGCCACCAGAATGCAAGAACAAAGTTCCAGAGTATCGTTGATAGATGCTGCCAAAACACATGAACAAAGTTTTGGAGCATCACTGAAAGATGTCGCTGGAACTTTGTACTATCTAGAGGTAATTCCCTACAAAATAATACCAAAATTTAGATAAGTAACTGAAATACACAATAACAAATACTTCAAAAATTAACACGCCTATACACACATTTTCCATTTTTTTAAACATATCTATGTATCTTATGCCAAGGTAGGATTTATGCATTCGTTATCACCTTGTGCCTCTACCATCTTTGTAAATTCATCCTTGTTTATAGGTTTGTGGTAGATCCACAATCTATGGCCATTGACTAAGAGTGTTCGGGTGTCACCGTCTATAGGTTTAAGTTGCACTGCTCCATTTGGAAATACTTCAGAAATTTCATATGGTCCCAACCATTGAGTTTGAAGTTTACCTTTTTAATCTTTATATTTGGAATCAAACAGTAATGCCCAATCGCCACTATGGAATTCCGTTTCTTTTATATGTTTGTCGTGCCAAGCTTTCCGCTGTTGTTGAACCAAATCAGTTTGGTGAATGTCTTCCAGATGGAGTTCATCCAATTCACTAAGTTGTAGGACTCATTCAACTTGGGCTCGATCAAGGTCCAAGACTACTTCCATTGTTGTTCTGAGTGTTTGTAATTTGAATTCGATGGTTAGAAGAGGTTTCTTTCCAAAAACCAATTCATAGGGAGTGAGACCAGTAGTTGATTTCTAAGTTATGTTATAGGCCCAAACTGCTTCATGTAGTTTTCTAGCCCAATCCTTCCTTCTTGATGAAAATATTTTTGTCAGGATGTTTTCAAGTTTTCTATTAGTTACTTCCACTTGACCATTTGCTTGTGGATGGTAAGGGGATGATTTCCTATGATTGACTTGGAAATGGTTAGTGAATGCCAACAAAACTTTAGACATAAATTGTGGTCCCTGATCTATGACAATTGATCGATGGACTCCAAATTTGAGGAAGATTTTATTATAAAGTAAATATGTGACTTGTTCTTCCCTAGCAACTTTTAGTGCTTAAACTTCTACCCATTTGGTTAAGTAGTCAGTACAGACCAAGATGTATTCTTTACCCTATGACGGAGGATCTATGGGTCCTATGAAATCAAGTCCCCATTTTTTGAAGGGTTCAAAAACTATTTGCAACTGAAGAGGCATCTCGTTGGATGCCTAGGTCTCCCCACCCGTTGACATTCATCATAATGATGGATATTTTTTTACGTCTTTGTACATGGATGGACAATAGTATCCTACACCTAAGATTTTGTGGGAGGTTCTTTTTGCTAAATAATGACCTCCAGAGGGATCATCATGGTAAGCTCTTAGTATATTGTATATTTCATCTGATCTGATGTAGCGGTGTAAAACCAGATTAGGTCTGCTCTTGAATAGACCTTGGCAGTTTGATAGATAAGCAATCTATGATGGTAAAAGGAATTTGTATACCATTATGAATTATGTGTTAAGTTCGGTCAAAGAGAAGGCATCGCAACTGAAAGAGAGTAGTTCAGTAGTTTGTTGCAATTCTAACAAACAATTGCTTAAGGTGATAAGAGAGATTGAGAGTGGTTCAATGAAGGTTCCCATGAAGGGGACTGTAATTGAAAATGAAGGTAGTGGTGCCGATTTTGTGCAACCACAACATCAAGCAGTGGCAACAGTGTGAAGAATGTGAATATTGAACAAGGAAGTGACGGTTTGGAGAGGAAACAACACAAGTCACAGTTTGGACACTTGGAATTTTCTCATGAGAGGTGTAGCCCAGGAAGTGTAAGTGGAGTTGAAGTATTTCAACAAGTGATGAAGAGGAGAGGTCAAGTAGATAAAGAGGAGGTTTGGATAAAGAACAAACATGGGTCACCATCCCTAATAATTTCAAATGTTAATGAGTATTCCAACTCATGGAACATTTCACTTACCCGGCGTGTCTGCTGTAAGAGCATCCTGGGTACACAAGCAATCCTGTGTCACCAAAAATATTTTGTTTTTCTAAGTTGGTTTTTGGCTTTATTTTTTTTGCAGTGTTGTTTTTGTGTTTCTGGAGAAAATTCAGATTTGTTTGGACAAACTAAGGGCACCATCTTTTTAAAGACCCAATTGGGTATCCCCAATTCAATTTTGGTGAAGATTAGGTGAAAAATGGCTAAGTTATAGCCAGTTGGTGATTTCTCCAGTTTGTGAATTGTTTAGTTCATTGACCCAACAGTTTGCCGACAAGCTATAAGGATGAGTTCACATTTTTAAAGTTTGTCAAAGGGAAGCCTTTGTTGGAAAAATCTCTAGTTCACGAACTATCTAGTTCACCAATAGCTTAGTTCATTGATGGGTGATTTCTCTGACTAAGTTTTAGGGCAAGTTTGCAAGTGCTACAAGTTCATTGAAAAGGAGCTTTCCATTGGTGAAAGTTTGAAGTTGAAAACTCAATTGGCAAAATCTTCAGCTTGCGAACCTTTCAGTTCGTCAAGGGTTCACTTTACTGATAACTCTCTTCGTCGATAAGCTTTCAAGGTTGAAGTCAAAGTTTCCTTGGTTCATTGGTTTGGAATATTGCTAATAGAAGAAAAGTGTTAAGTCTTGGCTAGTTCGTTGTTTCAAAAAATTGTTGATAAGCTGCCAAAGAGTTTGTGAAAAATAAACTTGGTTGATAAAAGGGTTTGATGGCATGAGGCTTTGTATCAGTAAAGTTTATAGTTTGCAAACCAACTAATTCGTCGATAGCGTGTGTCGGCAAACTTTTGAGTTCGCAAAGTATAACTTTTGCCGACAACTTCTTTATAGTGGTGTGACGTGGAAAGTATGAGTTTAAAAACTTGAAGGAATGTCGATAAAGAACTCCGTGGTTCAGGGAAAGGGCATTTTTCCGATGACTGTCTTAGAGCCCAAAGTATGTATAAATTGCCAAATGTACATAATGGCGACAAATATGCCATTGTGGATGTTTGAAGTGATGGTTCAATAGTATAACTACTCAATTGCTTGGAGACTGTTCAACTATTGGTAATTGTTGGGATTCAATTATGAAACTGTCAACTTTTTAGTTTCTTGCCAGTCTGTGTATAATTGGGAAGTCATTGCATATTTTAGGGGTTCTTCTGGGGGAGATAGATGAGTCTATTGTTTATTGGAGGTTCCTCTCAGAATAGAGGTGAGATGATAGTAGATTGGGTTGATCTCTGTATTTGTTGGAAAGCGATTTGGTGTTGTAAGCACATAATCGGTTGGATATTGTTGTGTAATGCTTAATGCTGAAGCTTTGGAAGGCCAATGAGTTTGTAAATGCTGATGTTTGATGTTAATAAAATATTTTCAGATTTGTGAATGAATTTGTGCTTTTGTTGTGTGTTACTGGCTGCATGATTGGGTAGTTTGATAAAAAAAACCCGGTCTTGACTACGTCACTTAGTAATGGAAGTATTGAGTAATCTTATTTTCCAAGTCATTAAACTATCTTCAATCTCTTTTATCTTTCCATGTAATGCAGATGAATCCTTACAAATAGTTCTGGTTACAGTTGATATTAGGGCCAATTTTTGGAACTTATTCATGTCAATCCCTTGTTTATTAAACAACTCTTTGATAATCAAATCCTTATAATTTTTCTTGATTATTTAGAGATCTTACATCTCTGATTTGCCTTCGTTCAAAATATCTATTTCATAAAGTCTCAAACAACCTATTGTGACTTCAAATTTGATATGTTCATACAGTTTTATCAATCTCTTTAATTCATAGATCATTTGCTTAAACATCATGGTTCTCCACTCAATATCTTTGAGCTGTCACTGCTTCGAAATTATCAGGCTTGACCAATACTTTCTTAAAGACTAATGTTTGCAAATCTTGTTTAGACATTTCATCCACTTCTTTCGCTGCTAGTTGCCATACTAGATCTTCTTTCTTAAATGTTGAGATTTCTTCATTCAATTCCTTAGTTTTAGTGCTAGCTTCATGGTATAACTTAACAACTTCCTTAATGCATAAAAGACCAACAATTATTTGTTCTACCCAAACTTCAGAAGCCTTTCCATATGTTTGATATGTACTTATGTTTTTAAAAATATCCTTATCAATCCCTGTTATATCAACATTATTTGAGATTGATGATGATGCACCTACAGGTTGTGTAGAAGTATCAACCATAGACCTAATGCAGGAAATTAAAATTTGAACTTGTTCCTCTAATTTCTCTCTAGTTGTTTTTTCCTTTTTAGTTCGTTGCATCATTTTAGTAGCTGAAACCTAGAAATTGTGAATGTCTCCTTCATGTGTCAAAGGACTGAGTTCAATATGATTGACTTGATAATCATTCTCAGTCACATCATCTTCATTTTTGTCATTAACTAGTTTGGCAATCTCTACATGCTGATTACCTGGAGTATCTATCATCAAACTGGAGGCTACCTAAGCTTTCTTAGCTTTCTTTTCCTTTGGGGTAGAGCCATGCAACAATTTTGTCACTACATCAAAATTTGTACCACCATTTTCTTATACTCTCTCTTTTTGCATACAACTTCTTTCAACCATTGAGATGAAAAAGGGATTCTTTGAGGGCTAGTATCAATCAATGAAGAAATGGGGGGAAGAGTGATCTTGATGAAAGTATCTTCTACTTCATCATCTATATGTGGGGATAAGGGAGGAGATCTATGAATTGCAAATTGTGAATTTGGAGGAGTAGAAGAACAAAATTTTCTTTAGGATTGTTTGTGTCCATAGGCTATTGATCTCCTTGTTGAGTATCTTCTAAGGCTTAAGAATTTTTAACGTACAATTTTTGTCTAATTCCAGTTTCATCTTGAGCACATGGGTTCTTTGGGTCTACCCTTTTCTTGGGATCATCTCCATCATCACCACCAGTTGCACTAGACCTGGTTTTAGATATATACATGTTTGAAGTAGTTGCAACTGTATGTATACCCTCTTGCCTTTCATTTTGCTTCTATCCCCTAGAAGATGTACTTTTGGACTTTGTAGTAGCATATTCGATTATCTTATTAACCAACCATTTTTGAGATTTTCTTAACACAAAGATAGATCTTTCCCTAATATCTATCACCTCTCTTTCTTTCCAATTAAGGGGAGTAAGTGGATGAAATTGTAATGTATTAATATACACTATCAATCATATTAGAACCATCATAATCTATACCTGTTGTATTCCAACCCAATACATAAATTCTTCCATCTGTTGGACAGTTAATCTAGACTAGTCTCTTTTTTGTACTTTGAAATCATTTTCACAGTCTAACTAGTAATCCTCCAAATGCAATTGTTGATGATATTTTGGTCCTAATTGCAAATGATCTCTCACGTGCATAATTTTTATCAAATGGGCATCTCATATTGTAAAAGTGCATTGTAATATTTACTAGTGATCTTTCCACATTTTGAGCTTCAATGGAATGACATGTGTAATAGCTTAATCCTATGGGAAATGAATATCCGACCTTCTTCTTATCTCTGCATTTCTTATTTACACATTCCATTTATTTGCATATTTGAATTAAGATCAATTGATCACTTGGATATTTGGGCAATTTATAAGGATATTCATCAAAACCACCTATCTTGATATATGTAAATTTTGGAAATTGGATAAAATAATTGCCAAATTGACAAACCAAATTAACTGCCTCTAGAGAAATTTGGAACCCAACATTTGCATCAAGTTCTTTGACTGTTAACATGGTAAAGACTTTATTAACTCTCTGAAACTATTTGTTATTATTTTCTTGTTGTAATTGAGGATACACATAATAGATTTAAGTAAGTTCATCATATACTCCAACTGCATGCAAACCGAGCTAGGGATGCATACTTGCAATAGCATAAAACAAATGAGAAGTCATGTAGAATTCTTGAGTATTTGGAAAGTTAACTATTTGTTCATGAAGATGATTATTGATATTTTTTCCCAATCTACAAATTGAGATGTTGAACTAATAACCACAATGAAATGGCACATCCAGAACTCGAAGAGCCTTGTATCTTGACTTCCAACCACTCTATGTAACAAGGTGATCATATCCTAAATGTCATCTTGAAAGAGAGACCTCCTCAAGTTTTTAGGAAGTTTAGATTGCCCCTTCCTGAGCACCTTGAACCAGACCTTGGCAATATTGTTAAGACACAATGCCTTTTTGGTACAATAGAAATCCAAAGCCCATTGTTTGTACATTTCTGCATATTCTTCTCTAACAAGTAATCTTAATATTTCATTTATTGATGATCCATCGAGTTTAGCTATTACTTGATCATCCTTAGACTTGACCTCCATAAACTCTGGTTTATAGTGTTTAACACATGCTAAAACAAAGTCTATGCATTGGACCGAGATTGGGAATATTGTTATATGGAGCCTAATTAGACTTGGAGGTTAAATTTTTCATTGGCCGACATAAAAAATCCTATTTTTGTAACCGACAAAAGTGGTGATAAAAATGGCTAAGGGTTAGGGTTTCCATTGATGTATTGTAGCATTTTGCAGCGATATTGAGTTGCAGGGATTACTAGTTGTAATCGGTTTGATTTATTGGATAATAATATTGGACTCTGTTTGGTGGATGTAGCCCGAGTTTGGGTGAACCACATTAAAACTTGTCTCTCGCTGTTATTATTTTTGTGTATTTTCATTCCTCAGTTTAATCTTTATTTGCATTTAATTGATATCTTCTGTTAGCTAACCCTAACAAGTGGTATCAGAGATAGGTTGTGTTCGATTATCGTCTACAGGAAGGTCTCATGGTTCAGTGGGAGTCTCACGATTGAGTGGGAGAAATGGCAGATGAGGGTAAATTGAAGGTCGAAAAATTCAATGGGCAGAACTATCAGTTATGGAAGACGCAGATGGAGGATTACCTCTATCAAAAAGATTTATGGATGCCGTTGGAAGGAGTAGCCAAGAAATCAGCACACAATGATTGACAAGGATTGGAATCTTCTTGACAGAAAGGCACTGGGAACCATTCGGTTGTGCCTGGCACCATCGGTGGCATTCAATATAATGGAAGCGAAGACAATAGTGGTCTGATGAGATTGGCTAAATTGTATGAAAAACCCTTAGCCTCAAATAAGGTATTTCTCATGAAGTGTTTGTTTAATCTGAAAATGATTGAAGGTGGATCTGTGACAGATCATTTAAATGAATTTAATACGATTACCAGTCAATTAACTTCTGTAAATATAAAATTTGATGAAGAAGTTAGAGCTCTCTTGATATTATGTTCTTTGCCTGAAAGATGGAATAGTTTGGTAATGGTGGTTAGTAACTCTGTTTCTAGTTCAAATACCCTAAAATTTGATTATGTTGTTGGTGTTATTCTGAGTGAGGAAATTCATAGGAAAAGCTCAGGTGGGTCCACATCATGTAGTGTTTTGAATGCAGAAAGCAGGGACAGATCAAAGGAGAGAGGAAAAGGTTCTGGAGGTCATGGGAAGTCACGAGGAAAATCAAAGGACAAAAGGATTGTTGGTACTATGGGAAACCAGGTCATCTAGAGAAAGATTGCTGGTCTCGGAAGAATAAAGAAGGAGACAAACAAGAAGGAAATAAGGAGGCAAATGTGGTAAGTAATAAATCTGAAGATGATGCTTTGATTCTTTCCCTAGATAATGTTGATGATTCATGGGTTTTAAATTCAGGGGCCTCATTTCATGCTACGCCCCATACAAGTTATTTTCTTGATTATGTCCAAGTGGATTTTGGCCTAGTTTATTTGGGAGATAACGAACCCTGTCAGATTGTTGGAAAGAGAAGAATTAAGATTATGTTGTAGAATGGGAATCATTGGCTACTACAAGAGGTAAGGCATGTTCCAAGGCTCAGTAGGAATTTAATTTTAGCAGGGTAGCTAGCTGAAGAAGGTTGCATTGTTATATTTACTAATAAAAATTGGAAGGTTTCAAAAGGTACCTTAATAGTAGCAAAAGGTGTGAAAGTAGGCACCTTATATCTTTGTACAGGTCATACTGTTCCTTCTACTTTAGCTGTTGCAGAGAAAAAAAATAGGTTCAAGAACAATTGTTGTAGGTTCGCAAGAAGAAACTGAAACAGTTGCTGCAGGTTCCGAGACAACACTGTGGCATAACAGACTTAGGCATATGAGTGAAAAAGGTATGAAGGTATTTCATTCTAAGAAAGTTTTACCAGGTCTGAAATGTATTAGTATGGATTTGTGTGAAAGTTGTGTGTATGGCAAACAAAAGAGAGTCAATTTTCTCGAGGATGGGAAGTAAAAGAAAGATGAAAAGTCAGAGCTTGTGCATACAGATGTATGGGGACCAGCTTAGGTATCTTCTCTCGGTGGCTCTCGGTATTATGTTACATTCATAGATGATGCAACTAGGAAGGTATGGATTTATTTTCTTAGGCAGAAATATGATGTATTTGAAACATTTAAGAAATGAAGAAGCTTGGTTGAGAAAGAGATGGGTAAAAAATTAGAATGTCTCAGATCTAATAATGGCGGTGAGTATTGCAGCAAAGAATTTGAGGATTATTGTTCCTTTAATGGAATTCGTAGGTAGAAAATAGTTCCAGGGACTCCACAGGAGAATGGAGTGGCTGAACACATGAATAGGACAATAATGGAGCGTGCAAGGACCGTGAGATTGCATGCTAGGATGCCTTTAAACATGTGGGTAGAGGCTGTCAACATTGTTGTATATTTAATTAATAGAGGTCCTTCAGTTCCTTTGGGCTATGGTATTCCAAAGGAAGCATGGACAGGCAAGAAGGTGAGTTATTCTTTTCTCAAAACTTTCGGATGTGAAGCATTTGCACATGTAGATTCTGAAAATAGAACCAAGCTGGATGCAAAATCAAAAAAATGTACCTTCATTGGATATGGCATTAATAAATTTGGTTATAGGCTTTGGGATTTTGGAAATCATAAAATTGTGAGAAGCAGAGATGTTATATTCAATGAGAAGGTGTTGTACAAAGATCAGTTGCAGCAGCATGAGAAGAAAGAAAAGGATTATGTGGTGCTAGATGATACTCCAAATAGTGATGTTCCAATGGTTCCTCATGCTCCGCAACAACAACCAGAAATACTACAAACTCCAATGAATGTTAGACAGTCAACAAGGCTAAGTAGACCTCCTAAAAAGTTTTCTCCCTCTTTGTATTCTATTTTGTTAACAGATGCGGGTGAACTAGAAGGGTATGATGAAGCTATGCAAGTGGATACACAAGTTCAGTGGAAGCTTGCAATGAAAGAAGAAATAGACTCCTTGTTGAAAAATTAGACTTGGGAATTATGTAAGTTACTTGCAGGTAAAAAGGCTTTACCAAACAAATGGGTTTATAGGCTAAAAGAGGAAGACAAAGGTAAGAAAAGATTTAAAGCCAGGTTAGTTGTAAAAGGATTTGCATAGAAAAAGGGTATTGATTTTGATGAGATTTTTTCTCCGATTGTTAAGATGACTTCTATTCATACTGTTTTAAGTATTGTGGCTGCTGAAGATTTGCATTTGGAACAGCTAGATGTGAAAACTGTCTTTCTCCATGGTGATTTGGAGGAGGAGATATATATGGAACAACCATAAGGATTTGAGGTCAAAGGTAAGGAGAAACTGGTGTGCAGATTGAAGAAGAGTTTGTATGGATTGAAACAAGCACCTCGGCAATGGTATTTGAAATTTGATAGTTTTATGGCTGAGCACAGCTACAACCAGTGTAATTCTGACCATTGTGTTTATTTTAAGAGGTTGGATAATGATAGCTACATTATTTTATGTTTATATGTTGATGACATGCTTGTAGCTGGGTTTAACATTGATCACATAAGAGAGTTAAAATAGCAGTTAGCACAATCATTTGCTATGAAGGATTTGGGGGCAATAAAACAAATCCTTGGTTTAAAAATTTGCAGAGATAGGAAGACCCGAAAATTGACTCTATCTCAGGTTGATTATGTTGAAAAGGTGTTGCAAAGATTCTATATGGAGAATGCAAAAGTTGTCAGCACACCTTTGCCTAATCATTTGAAATTGACTAAGATGTGTCCCAAGACACAAGAGGAGGAAGAGAAAATGTCCAAGGTACCTTATGCTTCAGCTGTAGGAAGTTTAATGTATGCCATGGTATGCATGAGACTAGATATTGCACATGTTGTAGGATTCGTTAGAAGGTATATGAGTCATCCCGGATTGGAGCATTGGAATGCGGTAAAATGGATTCTTAGATATTTGAGAGGTACATCCAATAAACACTTATAGTTTGGGGGCTCTAATACTGATTTAGCATGTTATATAGACTCATATTTGGCAGGGGATATTGATACCAGGCGGAGTACTATAGGTTATGTCTTTACTGTAGGTGGGACCGCTCTGTGAGTTGGATCTCCTGGTTGCAAAAGGTGGTTGCTTTATCCACTACATAGGCAGAATATGTAGCTGCAACAGAGTCAAGCAAGGAGATGATATGGCTGCAATCTTTCATGGAAGAATTGGGCAAATAACAGGTTAACAATTATTTGTTTATGGACAGCCAGAGTGCCATACATCTTGCAAAGAATTCTGCCTTGCATTCAAAGACCAAACACATAAGTTGCGGTATCACTTTATTCGGTCGGTGTTGGATGATGGACAATTATAGCTGGAAAAGATACATACAGATGAAAATTTAGTGGATATGTTTACAAAGGCAGTGACAAGGGAGAAGTTGAGCTCCTCTTCAGCTTCGGTTGGTCTTCTAGAGTGAAAACAACAACAACAGAACAATAGAGTCTAGGGTGCTTATTTCTAGTGGGAGCTACAGGGTCAGTGGTGTTATGATCAGTCTCCAAGTGGGAGATGATATAGTGTGGAGTCTGATCAGTCTCCAAGTGGGAGATTGTTGTTATATGGAGCCTAATAAGACTCATAGGTTAAATTTACCCCACATTTATCAGCGCGGTTTCCCTCCAAATTCCTACGGGGGCAAGGGGCAGCTCACACGATTTTTTATTATTTTATTAAGGCGTCAGGAGTTATTTTTCATCGACTGACATAAAAAATCCTATTTTTGTAACTGACAAAAGTCATGATAAAAATGGCTAAGGGTTAGGTTTTTCGTTGATGTATTGTAGCATTTTGCAGCAGTATTGAGTTACAGGGATTGCTGGTTGTAATCGGTTTGATTTACTAGAAAATAATATTGGACTCTCTGTTTGGTGGATGTAGCTCGAGTTTGGGTGAACCACGTTAAAATTTGTCTCTTGTTGTTATTATTTCTGTGTATTTTCATTCCTCTGTTTAATCTTTATTTGCATTTAATTGATATCTTCTGTTAGCTAAGCCTAACAAGGAATCCACCGGCATGTGCTAAACCACTCTAGAATGTGGCTTCTACTAATAGAGACCTTGGGTTCTATGACATTCTTTGCCAAAATTCTTCTAGGTTGATATGTTGCAAGTATGTGCCTAATTGGTGTTGTCATTGATGTCAACATATTCTTGTTGTCATTGGTGTCAAATGTATCTTACTTTATTACTTGTTTAGAAAACTTGTGTGTTGAGGATATTGAGAAAATTAGCCTCTCTGAAAGAAACTAGTGAGCTACAAAGAAGTGCAGTAGAGACAGTGAGTTGTATGCTGAAGAACAGTCTGGTAAACTACTCCACATTTACTTCTGTTGGAAGTTCGTGGTCTGCGGATTGGAAGTAAGTTAGAGGTATGACTAAGGATGCTGCATTTCGGGTTTAAGCCCTCCGCATGAAGATATGAGTAAGTTGTGTTCACCGGAGTAAAACCTATTTTTTCTGTAAGTTTAGTTGGGACAGGAAGAAAGTATTTTGCTTCGCATTCCTCTGCAACAAAGTATTTGGCTCTGTGGTTCTAGAGGGAAGTCTAGGATGATGATAAGTGCCTACAGTTGTAATGGTTCATAGTTTGGTGGTCTGCAAGCTATTTTTCTTTTATGACAGTTGAAGACAATGAAGTTCATGTGTTCCAGTGAGACAATTCTTATGGATAAAGTGGTTAAGTTTCGTGCCGTTGCTCCTAATGATTATAGTGTGTTTGTGGATGTCTCCTAATCATGTTCCTATCTGGACTTTGGTCCATGTTAAGAAATTGAGATTGTGTTTGAAGATTGTTCCCAGATAATGTAGTGTGTAACCAGTCTTG
The DNA here is from genome assembly GCA_027924645.1 of Cunninghamia lanceolata. Taxonomy (NCBI): domain Eukaryota; kingdom Viridiplantae; phylum Streptophyta; class Pinopsida; order Cupressales; family Cupressaceae; genus Cunninghamia; species Cunninghamia lanceolata. The sequence goes on along the minus strand of BSBN01000549.1, from coordinate 3,811,022 downwards.
GCCGACCTGGTCAATCCCAATGATTGCAGAGATCTCTAGAAGATTGTGGAAGCGTGTTGTGGCATGGAAGATCATGTTTGAGTCCCAGCTAAGGCATGGCATGATCCGCATTTCATTCCCTTTGTATAATATTGTAATAGGTCAGGACCTATTTTGTAAATGTTTGTAATACCGACCTTAGAGATTGTTCCAATGGTTAATGATTGTGATGCTGACCTTGATGATCATTCCAAGGTTGATGTAGTGTATAAATACTTATAGTTGAGTTGTGGAAAAAGTGTCCTTGAGTGGAAATGAAAAGATATTAAGAAAGGTCCAAAAAGGCAGAGCAGAGAAGAGGAAGAGCAGAGTAGGGGAATTATTATACTTCAGTCACAAATATAGAAAGGTGTTGATCATGGCAATAAGCCACCAGTATGGTTTAACAACCCTCAGGGTTTAATAGCCCTTATTGTAATCTTGCTAGGTTTAGGGTTGAGGTAGTGAGCCTGCTAGACCTAGTTGTTCTTCATGGCAGTAAGCCAGTATGTTTAGGCCCATGGAGTGACCAAGCCTAAACATCATTATTTCAAGATTGCAATATATATTGAGAGTTAATCCTCTTCGTGGTTTTTCCCGACATTGGGGTTTTCCACGTTAATCTAGTGTCTTTTGTGTTTGATGTTGTATCTATGGTTAAGTTTCTGATTTAATGCACTCATTGTTAAATCTTAATAATTGTGGATAAGTGATGAATGTTTAATTGTAGAAAGTGTTTAAGTTTTTGTGATAGCTGATTCACCCCCCCTCTCAATTATCTGGTGCATATCAACAATTGGTATCAAAGCCGAGTTCCTCTGAAGAAAGTTTAACAGCTTGAGGAAGATCCAAAATGTCGTACAAAAAGGAAGTGTCACATTTTGATGGAACGAATTATGTTCTCTGGAAGGCTCGGATGAAAAACCATCTTCTTTCTCTTGGTTACAAAGTTTGGAAAGCTGTGGAAAAAGAATATACCATACCTCCAAATGGTCTGACGACTGAAGATAAAATCAAAAAATATGAGATAGATATCAAGGCAAAGGATGCTCTGCTAAGCTCATTAACTGACTCAATATTGACGAAAGTTGTGGATCTTGAAACTGCAAATAAGGTATGGGAAAAGTTGAAAAATCTGTATGAAGGAGATGATTTTGTGAAGGAAGCCAAGTTACAAAGTCTGAAAGTGAAATATGAAATCTTGAAGATGAATGATGATGAAAACATATCAACCTTTATGCAAAGAGTTGATGAACTTGTTACAGGGATAAAAGCTATAGGCAAAACTCTCGAAGAAAATGAAGTTGTTATGAAAATTCTCAGATCTCTGCCCAAGTCCTACTGTCACAAGGTAGCTGCGATTAAAGAATTCATGCAAGTAAAAATGGTTAATAGGGATCAGCTGCTCGGTAAGCTTATTGCTTTCGAAATGAGGGAGTTAGATGATGCCCTGCTGAAAGTTGAGACGGCCTTCAAAGTCAGTACTCCTAGAAATAAGTTAGATGAAGTTGAAGCCAACTTTGTGGACAGACTGTAAAGAGGATCTGGTAAGTATAAAGGCAAATTACCTTTCAAATGTTTTTCCAGTGGTAAAGTAGGTCATTTTGATTCTAGATGTCCTGAAAGAATTGAAAGAAATAGAAGAAGATATGAGAATAGGCCTAGGATCCAAAAGAAGTGTTATTATGTTGAAGATTTTGATGATGATGAAGGAGTATCAGATAATGGTGAACCAGATAATGCTAGTTCCTCTATAAATGAATGCTTGTTCATTTCTATTAAGGAAGATCCTGTGTCTACTAATTCTTCTAGCTGTGTGAAGGAAGAAAAACCAGTGGAAAGTGCTTTGACTGCTCAGGTCATTAAGGACAAGGATGAATGGGTTATTGATAGTGGCTGCTCTCACCACATGACTAGTCACAAAAGTAAGTTTGTGAGTTTAAAAAGATATGATGGTGGACCGGTTAGGTTTAGAGATGATACAACTGGTAGGATTTGTGGGAAATGATCTATTTCTTTTGATGGCAAGAATAATACTAAAGATGTCTTGTATGTGAAAGGATTAAAGAACAATCTTTTGAGTGTGGGTCAGATGTGTGACAAGGGCTATGATTTAAGCTTCAAGGACAATGGATGCAAGATCAAGGAAAACTGTGGAACAGTCATTGCAATTGGTAAGAAGACTAGAGGTAATATCTATCACTTGAGAGGAACTGAGAACTATTGCTTGTTGACTTAGACTGATGAGAGTTGGTTATGGCATAGAAGGTTGTGTCACATAAATTTTGATAATATTATGAAGATAAGTATTGCACAAATTGTTAGAGATTTGCCTAAGCTTGTGAAGTCTGCTAATCCTATTTGTAAGGAGTGTCAATTTGGGAAACATACAATAATAAGTTTCAAAAGCAAGGACCAATCGGTTGGAGGACTACTTGAGCTAGTGCATATAGATTTGTGTGGACCTACCAAAGTAAGAAGTTTGCAAGGAGACATGTATTTCATGTTGCTCATTGATGATTAATCTAGAATGACTTGGGTCACCTTTTTGAAAGAGAAAGCTGAGGCTCTAGATAAATTCAAGGCATTTAAGGCAATGGTTGAAAATGAGATGGTTTGGAAAATCAAATGCTTGACGTCTGATAGAGGAGGAGAGTTCACATCAAATGAATTCAATTTCTTTTGTGAAAAACATGGAATAAAGAAAGAACTATCTGCACCCAGAGCTCCACAACAAAATGGAGTTGTTGAAAGGAAAAATAGAACAGTTCAAGAAGCTACTAGACCCATGATGAAGGAAGCTCATATTCTGGAAGCATATTAGAGATAGGCAATTCACATCGCAGTATACATCCTAAACAGAGTTCAAGCAAAAGGTAACAGTTCAAAGACTCCTTATGAATTGTGGCATGGTAGAGTTCCTATTGTGAAATATTTCAAAGTTTTGGGTAGCAACTGTTACATCAAAAGAGAAGAAGATTTAGGCAATTTTGATGCTAGATATGATGAAGAATCTTCCTTGGTTACTCCACCAAGAGTAAGGCCTACTGGTGCTATAATAAGAGGCTGAATACGATCATTGAAAGTGCAAATGTTAAAGTTGATGAATGTAAGGAAAGGTCTTCAGAATAAAGTGGATATGAGTCAGATGATCCAAATGTTTCAGAAGTGGTGGAACATGAAGATAACACAGATGAAGAAGAACAAGCTCCAGTAAGCGCTACCAAAACTCCAAGATATGTAAGAATCAGTCATTCTGAAAATCAAATCATAGAAGATAAGAGCAAAGGGATCTTAACTAGAAGAAAAGTTGCAGAGGAACAAGTGAATTTCTGTCTGATTTCTAAGATTGAACCTAAAACTATGAATGAGGCTTGCAAATATGAGAATTGGATAAAGGCTATGGAAGAGGAATTAATGCAGATAGAGAAGAATCAGACTTGGGATCTTGTTCCCAGACTAGTAGACAATAATGTAATTGGTACAAAGTGGGTCTTCAGAAATAAGATGAATGAGAATGGTGAAGTGGTAAGAAACAAAGCAAGGTTGGTATGCAAAGGATACACTCAAGTTGAAGGAATATACTTTGAAGAAACTTTTGCTCCAGTGGCAAGGATTGAAGCAATAAGGATGTTTTTGGCTTTTGCAGCATACAAAGATTTCAAGGTTTATCAAATGGATGTGAAGTATGCCTTCTTAAATGGAAAGTTGGAAGAGGAAGTCTATATAGAACAACCGGAAGGATTGCAGTCGTCAGAACAAGGGGACATGGTATGTAGATTGAAGAAAGCATTGTATGGATTAAAACAAGATCCCAGGGCATGGTATGCACGGTTGGACAGGTACTTGATACATATAGGGTTTAGTAAAAGTACTACAGATAGTAATCTCTACTTCAAGATCAATGATGAACAAACCCTGATTGTTGCAGTTTTTGTTGATGATATTATTTTTGGAGGAAATGAAGGTATGTGCTCAGTTTTTTTTGGAGAAATGCAAAGTGAATTTAAAATGTCAATGTTTGGAGAGATGAACTTATTTTTAGGTCTGCAAATAAGTCAATCAAATAAAGGTATCTTCATTTCTCAGTCTAAGTATGTGAAAGAGTTTTTAAAGAAATTTGGGATGGAAGACTCTAAACTAGTATGCACACCTATGATAACTGGTTGTAAGTTGAGCAAAGATGATAACTCACCTATGGCAGACCAGAAAAAGTATATATCTATGATTGGAGGATTACTTTATTTGACTTAAACTAGACCTGACATAATGCATGCAGTGTGTCTTGTAGCAAGATTTCAAGCAGAACCCAAGGAATCACATGTGATGGTAGTCAAGAGAATTATGAGATATTTAAAAGGCACAATAAATTATGGTTTGTGGTACTCTAAGGACTATGACTTTACTCTCAATGCATATATTGATGCAGATTGGGCTGGAGATGTGGATGATAGAAAAAGTACAAGTGGAGGTGCATTCTTCTTGAGAAAAAGATTAGTATCTTGGTTGAGCAAGAAACAAGATTCAATATCCCTATCTACTGCAGAAGCAAAATACATTGCAACAACATGCAGTTGCACTCAAGTGTTATGGATGAAGCAAACTTTGAAGGACATCAAAATTGTGTATGAAGATCCCATTGCAATCTTTTGTGACAACACAAGTGCCATAAACATATCAAAGAATCCAGTGATGCATTCAAGGACAAAGCACATATCTATTAGGTATCATTTTCTAAGAGAAAGGGTGACAAAGAATGAAGTCGAGATGGAGTATGTTTCTACCAAGGATCAGATTGTAGATATCTTTACCAAGCCTCTACCTAAGGATACTTTTGAGTACCTCAGAGAAAAGTTAGGGGTTATCACCCCGCCTGCTCTAAACTAAGATGCATAATAGTGCATCAGTCTGGAGGTGCTCAGAGGTCTAGATTGATGCTTCTTAGGTATACTTCTCAGGGGGAGTAGTCAGAGAGTTCAGAAGAGAGATTTGATAAGAGTAGAAGAGTTCAAGTATGTGCCCTTTGCCATTGATGTCAAAGGGGGGGAGAAGTCACGTGAAAAACTTAGAGTGCAGATGTGTAAGAGAAAGGGGAGAATTTTGGAGAAAGAAAGAGTGCAGATGTGTAAAGAAGAAGGGGAGAATCTTGTCTTGATGGCTGTTGCAGTTTTTCACATCATATGTTGCCATCAATGACAAAGGGGGAGATTGTTGCAAGTATGTGCCTAATCGGTGTTGTCATTGATGTCAACATATTCTTGTTGTCATCGGTGTCAACTGTATCTTATTCTATTACTTGTTTAGAAGACTTGTGTGTTGAGGATATTGAGAAAATTAGCCTCTTTGGAAGAAACTAGTGAGCTACAAAGAAGTGTTGTACAGATAATGAGTTGTATGCTGAAGAACAGTTCTGTAAACTGCTTCGCATTTACTTCTATTGGAAGTTCATGGTCTGCGGATTGGAAGTAAGTTAGAGGTATGACGAAGGATGCTGCATTTGGGGTTTGAGCCCTCCGCATGAAGATCTGAGTAAGTTGTGTTCACCAGAGTAAAACCTATTTTATCTGTAAGTTCAGTTGGGACAGGAAGAAAGTATTCTTCTCCCCATTCCTCTGTAACAAAGTATTTGGCTCTGCGGTTCTAGAGGGAAGTTTGGGATGATGATAAGTGCCTACAGTTACAATGGTTTGTGGTTTGGTGGTCCGCAAGCTATCTTTCTTTTATGACAATTGAAGACAGTGAAGTTCATGTGTTCCGATGAGAAGATTCCTATGGATAAAGTGGTTAAGGTTTGTGTGGTTGCTCCTGATGATTATAGCGTGCTTGTGGATGTCCCCTAATTATGTTCCTATCTAGACTTTGGTCCGCGTTAAGAAATTGAGATTGTGTTTGAAGATTGTTCCCAGATAATGTAGCGTGTAACCAGTCTTGGCTGACGTGGTCAATCCTAGTGATTACATAGATCTTTGAAAGATTGTGGAAGTATGTTGTGGTGTGGAAGATCATGTTTGAGTCCCAGCTAAGGCATGGTGTGATCCACATTTCATTCCCTTTGCATAATATTGCAATAGGTCAGGACCTATTTTGTAAATGTTTGTAATATCAACCTTGGAGATTGTTCCAATGGTTGATGATTGTGATGACGACCTTGATGATCATCCAAGGTTGATGTAGTGTATAAATACTTATAGTTGAGTCATGGAAAAAGTGTCCTTGAGCGAAAATGAAAAGATATTAAGAAAGGTCCAAAAAGGTAGAGCAGAGAAGAGGCAGAGGAAAGAAGAGGAAGAGCAGAGAAGAGGAAGAGCAGGGTAGAGGAAGAGCAGAGTAGGGGAGTTATTATACTTCAGTCACAAATATAGAAAGGTGGTTATCATGGTAGTAAGTCTGGCAGTAAGCCACTAGTAGGGTTTAACAACCCTTATTGTAATCTTTCTAGGTTTAGGGTTGAGGTAGTGAGCCTGTTAGACCTAGTTGTTCTTCATGGCAGTAAGCCAGTATATTTAGGCCCATGGAGTGACCAAGCTTGAACATCATTATTTCAAGATTGCAATATATATTGAGAGTTAATCCTCTCCGTGGTTTTTCCCCACCTTGGGGTTTTCCACGTAAATATGGTGTCTCTTGTGTTTGATGTTGTATCTATGGTTAAGTTTCTGATTTCATGCACTCATTGTTAAATCATAATAATTGTGGATAAGTGATGAATGTTTAATTGCATAAAGTGTTTAAGCTTTTGTGATAGCTGATTCACCCCCCCTCTCAGTTGTCCGGTGCATATCAACATGATATGCCCTAGTTTACTATCACCCAAATCGGACAAATAATTTTTTAATGTGGATTCCCTTTCAAACCCTTGATATGCAAATTTCATATTATAGAGATCAAGAATAATTGGAAGTCAAATTAGGGTTTGAAAAAGCGCTGAAGAAAGTAATGGCCAAAATGCAGAGGATCTGGTAAAGTATTCATTTCACAAGAGTGGGAAAACTATCGGCTTATATAGTGGGAGGAAGAACCAGAAAATTGTTGCAAATTGAAAGAAACGAACTAGGGCACGAGTTGGCACTCACCTTGGTAACAACGATTATATTCAACTTGGGCTTGATCCAATTGGGTGTGCAGAGCTCTCTTCCTTTGCTTCAAATAGAAATGATGCTTCAAATCGCTGGTAAAAACCCCTTTTATTTTTGCTTTATTTTCCCACGTGAGTTACTAACAATTAAAAATTATTTTTTTAATTTTTTTTGCTGTGTCAGAACTTTCAATGGGAACAAATACTTTTTTAGAGATTGCTCATGTTCTTGGAGCTACCCAATTTCCCAATTTATATTCATTTGCTTTTATTATCTCCTTTTGGTTTTTTTCAATGGTTCTCGAAACACTTGATTTTGCTGATAACATTAGAAAGAATCAGGGATTTCCATATCATTTGGAACTCATCTTACAAAGAGTTAACTCTTGTCGGGACTTATAAGGCCACTGGGAGCTCATAGGGGAGTTCCAAGGTTCCTGGAACTACCAAATCTCTTAACCGCTTTTTAAAAGAATGCTAAGTGAAGTTTGTCAGAGATTCATGGGAACCAAGAACTTGTTAGGCCTTTCTAGTGTTCTTGAAACACTTTAAATTACCAATGCCCATGTAATATAAACAAAGTTAGAGATAAAGGAGGTTCCCAGTACTATGGAAGTCTTTGATTTGTTCTAGGACAAGTCCAAAACTCTGAAATTTAAAGAAACACTTAGAAAAATCTTGGAAACTTTTGGGAAAGGTTGGGTAATTGAATACCAGTATAACCTAAGACATTTTTTCATGAAAAATGTAATGAAAAAATTAGGACCACTTCAAATTTGAAGGCAACATATTTATAATTATCTTTATTTTTAATTTTTTTTATAATTACAATCATAACAAGTGGATAGTTTCTCCACTAACTAGAGTTGCAATCGAATAAATTTTAAGTTTGAGGCTATCTTATGCTGAATAATATATCCATAGTCTACACATTGAACTCTTAATAAAGTCTAACACACATGCCCCTCATTCTAAATATAATCTATTTCAACCAAGAAATCTACCTATTTTGTAATCGTCAAGAAAAATATGCTGAACCATATAATGCACCATTGAGAGGGATAAAAGAGTAGAAACTAGTTTGCAATTAGAAAAACATAGGCCAAATAGGTCTACATCACTTACCAAGGTGTATTTACCTGCTTAATGTTTGTTTTTATAAGAATAGTTTTTAATAAAAACTCTAAAAGATTTAATTGATTGGCTCAACCTAAACAAATTTCATGTACTGGATTGGTCTTTTGATTTAAGACCTTATAAAAAGTTACAATTGTAATTATCTAATAATAATTAGATAATAAACTTCTTGATTAAAACTTTAGTAAGACTAATTTTCTATTGCCAGACTTGACACTTTTGTAATACCAGCGCCATCTTTTTTCTCAAAATACCACTAGAAGAAACCAAATCAATCAATGTTGATATATGTAACTAGATTGATGAAAGTAGAGACCCAAACCCAATGGCAATATATTTTTAATTTTAATTTCCTCTACCAACATAAATTATTTGAAAATGTTGAATGGAATGAGTTGAAATGGTGAGTATAGGGGTTTTCATAGTGGAAAACATGGGAGTGTGCAACATATACCCAATGCATCCCTTGACCAAAAGCATAGCCTACAGTTGTGAGTCGTGACATCTATGCATACAAAAAATATGCAAAGTGAGAAAAATAGAGAATTTACAAAATTTAAAAACACAATTTCTTATTTGAAACATTCGTAAGAGTTAAGACTACACATTATACATAATTGTTATTATTAATATTTTCACTGGCATCAAGCCTTCCTTTTCATTACTCTTCTAATAAGAAAAATGACTATTTACCAGGAAAAAAACATTTAGTATTTGAAATATCCATTAAATTCCACATGTGTGTAAAATTTTTACGTGTTTCCCTATTATAAAACCTTTCCTAGCTATTCTTCTTCTGACCATGTAAAAAATGGTTTATTCTAACAAACATAACCTCATGCCTCATACATCCTAGAAACTTGATAGAAGACAGGAAGAGGACTCAAAGAATAATGCCGTTCCAACAATGGCACTCATAAAATACATAGTAAAACTTGATGGAAATCACTCAAACTCGACTATTGTTGTTGAACCACCAAAGAGAGTAGATGCAAAGTTCAACCACAATAAAATACTCAGACATGATCCCAAAATTCCTCCTAGAAAAAAAAATCCCTGTGCTGGGCAAAGATTGTTGCTGTTGAAAAGTAGGCAAATGCCAAGCTTGTTCCCACCAAGGTTGTCTCAACAATGCTGCAGAATTACCAGCAGAACAAAAGTATCATTACACGAATAGTTAATTAAATTCGAAAAGAAATCCTTATTATAGGTAGTTAGAGGGTAACATAATGCAATGGTAATGGGTACATTGGGCCAAATTGCCCATCGCGAGATTGCTGCTAGGTTGCTACATAATAATGACATAATTTTTAAGAGCGTTTGATCCATTGCGAGATTGCTGCTAGGTTGTTACATAACAATAAGGATGACAATTTTAAGAGTGTGACATAGGGTCATATTCTCTAGAGAAAAAGCGAAAACTAGAAAACCCGCATGAGATAAAAGACAAAGGTTGATTTTTAGGTTATTGTAGGGCCATACCTCAATTTGGTATTTCAAACCATTTGAAGCCCACAATAGAATTTCTTTCAATTACCTAGCATACTGTTAAAGTTGTATAACCTCTATTACCTTCAAAAATCATATTTACAAATCTTAACAATATGATTCAAACTTGCATACCCATAACCGTGTTAAAGGCAACACATAATCCCACCCCATGTTTTTAGCAAGATGAAGACCAAAAAAACTCAAAAAATTACTATCAAGAAACAAGAATAAACAAACTAGTATATTTATATTTAAAAATATATATCTAAAGCACGCCGAGAGATATCCTTCTTGAGACACCTATTTTTTTTATCAATTTACCTCAAATCCTACAATTTGATATGTTCGTTCTATATTGAAAAAAATTAAGAAGGCAATACAAATAGATTGAATGTGTGTCTTTTCATATGCCATTCCGTAACGTTTCTTTCTTTCATTTTAGTGCATAGTGGTGGCTTCTATGAAACTGCCATCCACCTTTCTTTCTTTCCATCCAACATGTTTTTTTTATTCCTTTCACCTTCTTTTTTTTAGTTTTTTTTTAATTTGTGGAGTGACTATTTGGTTTTTTAATAAAGATTCTAGATTGGAATCTTATAAGTTTACATAGAAATTCTGGAATCTTTCAGCTCCCATTGGTGCTGTGAATGTAGGAACACCTCTCGACGTAATAAAAGAAATCATGCTAGATCAATGTTAATAACCGAGCCCACAAGTGGCCCAAGGGCGCCCCCCTCACACATAGTAGCTGCCATGAGCAATTTCACCCTGTTACCCTGTTCAAAAGCCCCACAATTACTACAAACAAGAAAATCTACAATAGACTATAAAATGTGGTGGGACTCATTCTTAATAAAAAGTTTGTATGCACTATTGACATTACTTGCTTGTGTGCTTCTTGAACCTTGTGATTGATATTTAGAAATGACTGCTAATCATATGGATGACTGAATGAATAGACACCGATTTAAAAAAAAAAAAAAACACATAAAAAAATGTATTACCTCATTGTATAGATAGGGAGGTGTGGATAAAAGCTAGGCAATGGAAGCCATTAAGCCAATGGTTGTAAGAAGTCCTCTAATATTCTAGAGAGGTGCAAGCACACCCCCAATGTAGAAACGAGCAAAGTGTAGACCAGAGCGAAACCCTCTTGAGATGATTTTGTGCTTATCTTTTGCAGGTTTTTGAAGGTGTTGGAGTCCAATCTAGAATTGTAAACACTCTGAGATGGGTGCCCTTGTCTAGAATAATATGATCCATTTGATGCCATTTCTTAAAGCTTAGACGGTGGCAAATGACTACCGTCATTACCAAATCAAACCATTAAATTCATTTTGCGTGTTGAAATGACATTAATTTAAGAACCAATAAATTCATTTTCATCTTGATATGTTCTCGCACACACCATCAATTGTCAATCTCCATTAAGTTTTTTAATCCACTAAAATTTAATCCACTAAATTGTAACATTTTCATTTTCATACTATAAACCAATGGAAGAATAGAAAATTGATATTTTCTAAATTACAACATAAATTAAAGATTTTAAACTTTAGCATTATTAATTCAAACTTTTAATATTCCAAAAAGATTGGCTGCATTAAAAAACGAAATGACATCCAATAGATGTGTTAGTTATGTCTGCAGAAAATTAAAACCGTTTTAAAAAACATATTAAGTAATAAATGAAAATTTGCAAAATGTGTTTCAAAGAACTTTTTCTTGCTATCAGCAGGAACTCTCAAAAATATATATCCTACGGCTCCCGATTTATGTACAATTTCCCTGAAGTGGATAATGAGCTCATAGCTCCAGAGGCATGAGAGGAGATTTGTAGCAGTGTCGTTAATCTTTAACGTCTCTTCTAAAATTATAAAAAATGCTTCTCAACATCATTTCTCCTTCTAATATCTTCACACATTTCTCTGAAGCTTCTCTCACAGTGACGAAATCAGAAAATGTTTCAACAAATCCTATTAACATACGCATAAACAGCAAGAAAAATCGCAGAATTTTGAACCGCATTATCACTGTAAACTGTTTCCAAAAACCGGCACAAGAAGAAGAAAAATCCAGCAAAACAAAAAAACCAGCACTGGCCGAATGGCTTTCCAGCACAAAAAGGGTAACAGAGGTACCGAGTTCGAGTCCCGCCCCACCATTCAAGTCTGTGGGAGCGCCTTCAACCCCATCTCGTCCTTCAGTAAATTTGAAAAACTCGGCTTTCACACCTTCCTCTCGTGCCTGGACGCGGCGGTCACATGGCGAGTCCACAAAACCCTACGAAAAAGCCTCGAAAATACGGGAGCCTGCTTCATGGATGCCAAAAAAGCCAAACCCTAAGGCCACGGCGGTCACATGGCCAGTCCACAAAACCCTACCAAAAAGCCTCGAAAAAACGGAAGCCTGCTTTATGGATGTCAAGACGAGGGACAAGATTTTGGGAGAGCCTCTTACGAATGAGGAGGTGAAGCAACTCATCGACAGCAGTTGCCATAATTATCGACGGCTAAATATCGGTATGTAATTTGCAGGTTTAGGATTTTTTCGGTTTATTGTTGTCGTTTTTTTCATTGAGGTAATAAACTTTGGAAAACTTTCCTTCCAAAAACAAGTTTGATTACTAGGGAAAAGTTCCCAGGCCGACATTTTAAAATGGAGAGAGTCACCAAAGCATCAATTGAACTCGAATTCCTATCAACATAAGCCATTATTGCCATGGACTGACGGCGATCTGTGTTGTTGAACCAGCCAGGAATGGCACCTGGCTCCAACCACAGTGGGGCTAAAACCCTGAACTTTTTTTCTAAAATGACTGTGTCTTTGCCGCTAAGCCATTCCTGCCAGACTTATTAATTATTCAATAATTATTATTAGAAAATTCCCATTGTATAAAAATTTTTGGCTCATAGATGCCATGCCTGAGGAGTATTATAGCCATTCCCATCAGACATATTACTTATTAATTGTTATTATTAAAAAAGTTCACCTTGTGTTAAAACTTTCGGCTTAGATGCTATGACCAAGGGGTATTTCTCCACACTTTCCTTGTATGCCAGGGTACGTTATACACAGGGTTAGATTTAGTATTTTACGCAATTCCATATTTTAAACATGCCTTCTAGGATTTGAACCAAAACTCGGATGATTAACACTTAAGCTCATCCTATGTGTCTAATGATAGGCTAATCAGGGTTTTTGAGTTTGGAGTTCTACCATGGTATGCAAATTCCGAAGCTTTTATTTATTGAGATCATATAATGGTTTTAGAAGAACATTTCTTAAAATAGGAACAAAATTTAAAAAACCAATAATATGAGCATTGAGAAGCAAACAAAAAAAATATTTATAAGTAAAATGTATAGAAGAGGCGTTGATGGGTCTTTTGACACACCAAGGTAATGAGTATAATATAACTCTCTTGGAAGGGATACAAGACCCTCCAAGATTTGTGTTTCCACTTTGGGATTGCTGAATGTAGCTTTGCCAGGGAGAGTTATGGGTCAATACCCACAAGGTTGCTGGTTTTCTAGTTTATTAGGTTAAAGAACAAGTAAATGAGCATCAAATGATCCTTTTATTTAAGTGATATGATTTTAACCACACTGATATCACAGACCTACACTTTACAATCTATTAACCTTGACTTCATTAATTCTCAGATTAAATCATATTTACATACCGTTACTTAGCATACCCAAGAGATTTATTTTTGTTTTTTTATGATATTTTGCAAAATCTTTTATGGAAAGTATGAACTAATGGAAGAAATAAATAGAACTTATTTCTTGTCCCTGTTTATACCTAGTCCAACTCAGACAACAGAAATCATAACCAATTAAAATAAAAGCAAGATAAAGGGTTATGAAGAAAGATAGAGCCTGGTTTGATTAATCTTTAATCTGAATTGCTGAATTCTCTGCAAGTTTGAACAGTTGTACACAACCCATTGTATAAATGATGCTGTAATGTCCCTTACCTAAATTGCCCTAGAAATTCAAATGCCACAAATTAGGTTTAGGGTTTATGATTTACCACTTAGAATATCTTCAAAATTGCGTAATTCTTGGATTTGAGTTCTGCAGTCATTTCATAGGAAAACATATACAAAATATAGATATACAAATATACATATTTAACCATTAGGGTTAGACAAGATTACATTGCGTTCAAATTCATAAACAATATCAATATAGAGAGATCATATATTCGTTACCATGCAGCTAACTCATTTTGTTTACAAAATTCAGTCATAGAAGAAGATGGTACAGGGAGGCATGGCAGGGTGCCTTCAGTCAACAGTTCTCCCCCCAAGCAGTCCTCTCACCATTCTTCTTTGACTGGTGAACTTGAATTTGTCAATAAACACTCAACATGGAGATTAGGAGGAGAATTCTGCCCTTGGGTGCCCTTAGCCGTTCTCGCCCTTTCACAGGATAGTACGGTGCCCTACTAGCTGTTCTCTCCCCACCTGTCAATGTAAAGGGTGCCTTTAGCTGTTCTCTTCCATAGTGCATATTTTCTCCTTGTCCATGTTGACAATTTATTGCAAATATTTTATGTATTGTTATATATGACAGTGATATGCCATAAGTAAAGATAATTGACAGCCAATAATGATTTGACCTGATGTTCCTTATTTTATTTCTACATGTATATTCAATAATGATTCTTATTGAACTTCTAGTTCAGTTTAAAATTGGCAACGTATCCCTTTGCTGTCCATATTAGTCTATATGACTGAATAAACATATATAGCTCTGCAGATGGAATTTGAATGTCTGCTGTTATATTCAATAACCAATGATCAATTCATGTCTTTCTATATGAGAACTGCTGTATATCATATCAGTTATTCTCTGCTGATGTATTTCTATTGCCGGATGATCCTTCAAATGTTTTATGATTCTTCTTTTATATCTTCCTAAGGCATGAGATAGACACATCCTTCCATAGAAGACATCTCCTTTCACTTAGGACATACCCTTTCCATCATAGTCGTTGCCTTTTTCAAGAATAGTTGCTGCACTTTTAAAATAATCGCTGCCTCTTGTTAATATAAATCGCATCCCTTTCTTTTGATATGAATTGCTGCCTCCAAACATATATGCTTCTGTTTATATATTACAAGACTTTGTCTTATGGCGCTTACTTTAGGTGAGTCGGCCCTTTTTCAATATTTAAATTTATTTCTATTGGCGCCAAGATAATGAGAAGACGGCCATATTGTGAGGTAAACCATATAATGAGGTTGTAATGAGCAGCCCTATTTGTAAATTTTTCTATTTTCTTAACAGTGTTATTTTTTTATTAGATTGTGGTCTTTTAGACTAGACAGAAGATGTAGAAAGGGTTTTTAACTTTTTTGGTTTTGCATGTTTTGTTTTTTGTACAAATACAATGAATATGAAACATGCAACGAATACCTACTATGATAGATATTAGCAAAATAACAAAGACCCAGGTGTTAGAATTGCATAACATGAATTATAATCACATACCTAGATGACATACTTTAACTTCATATGTTGGCTGTAGCATGCACCAGCTTTACAAGCTCATAAATCATCACCAAAACTTCATAAAATGAGGTTTCTCCTTCAAACAGTTGCTGCAACATATTTCCAAACCCTAGGCGCCCTTGGTAAGTGTTCTACCAGTCACAGACATTGGGCGATTCGCCCCATTTTCAAACCCTAAGCCAATGCTCAGTATTTTGCTCAGATAAATATGTTTTTCCAAAAAGTGAGATAGAGACAAATGAAGTCTCAAAAAGCATTATATCCTCTCCTCAAACCCAATGCCCAAAAAGGAGGGAGTTTTATTTTGTTTTAAATTTAAAATAACACCTGATACCCCCTGTCCGACTTACTATAAATAGTAAGTCTTGGAATAACGACCAAGATAGGTTCCCTAACCATATCTACTAGCCTACGGGAACCTAGGAGTAGGCTAATCACATCAACTCTCTGAAGAGCTAAGGAGGGGACATTATAGAGGTCGGCCATACTAGGAATAATTCAATTCTTTAATCTTAAATTCTTCTTCTTTGTAATGTCCCAAGCGGGATATTACAGATGCAATCACCTATGAAACTAATTTTGAAAGATATGCAGGAGCCTAACTACCACGAATGTGCACAAACCACACTCTAAGATTCAATACACAACTATTAATTGGCACATATGCATAAATATGATAAATATGCCTCAACTTGCATTTGATGGAATTCATAAAAATACTCATTTTCACAAACTTAGATTGAAGAAAGGCAATAACAAAACTGTTTTATTTCCATTCTCCAACCTCTTAAAATTGAGAACAATTTACAATATATAGAGAGCATGGGAGAACTAGGATGTGATTCCTTTCAAGAACAAGGAAAATCCGATTTAGCCCTTGGAACATTCTTTCATACTTGAATTGAATTCCTATTGTTAGAGAATAATATAATTTTCGATTTGCTCCATGCTTATTTATTTCAGATTCTGTCAGGATGTAATGTCCCCTTCTTGACTTATGGTTAGCCCATCATAGAGTTCCTGTGGACTAGCAGTTTGGTTAGGGAACTGGAGTTGTTTTGGCTTTGGAGGTTCGTGTCGGTGGAGGAAATGTGGTTTGGATTCAGAGGATCCAGTTGGCACCTTCTGAGTTGGCTCAGATTGCTCTTGGTCATTACTTACTATTTTTAGTAAGTTCGGGGTCAGTGTCGGTTCGGCATTTTCAGAGTGGCATCAGATTCGTCTCGTCGAGGGCTTTCCGACGAGCTATAGATCGTTGATTTCTGACATCATCTTGGCAGTTATTTTAAAGTCCGAAAGTATTAATGATATATTAAAATATGGACTTTATAATATGTATGGAAAAATGACTTAATGAAATAAAAGACATAAGTTGATGTCTTGACCATGGGCGCCCATCCCTAGGAGAAATAAGGTGAGTTTTAAAATGTTATTTTCCCGCTCAAATCCAACGCCCAACTTGAGAAGGGAAATATAAGGTGAAAAGTGGCTCATTTGTGTTATGCTTGCTTTAATGATATTTCTCTTTTGGAGCTCTGCTAGGGTTTCTACTTATGAAGGGTTTGAGGATTCGAACCAGTGGCTTTTGGAGATGAAAACCTCCATTAGTGATGGCATTCTACAGGTGTGAAAGACCACCTAACGGTGCCATTGTGAGTGGATGTATTCGACATTCACATTTGTGCTTCATGGTGACGGATTGAGTTGATCTGTGGAGCTATTTGAGATATCTTTCGAAGAATGTTTATGGCCAACTAAGAGCAATGGAAGACTGCAGATTTGAATGAGTTTATTGTGAGTTTTGTGACAGCTGATTGAGACCCTTGCTGGCCGTACCTCCCTATGCTTGGCCGTACCATTTAATGGTGGAGATTTGAGGTGTTTGAGGCATATTTGGCATTCATATTTGGTTGCTTATCCTTGAGGGCAGCATACAGTTCATTGCAAACTTATCTCAGCATCCATACACCATTCTTGTTGTTGTTCATCACTTTTAGCATAGGTCGTACATCCCCAGGAGTGACATGGGTGCATTTGGGCTTTATTTCTCTTTGTGGGTATAGTAGATTCTTCATTGCTAGAGGCGTTTGGAGCCCTTTGTATTGCTGATATCAATTTGTATGCTCATCTTTGTATTTTTTGGGAGATTGGAGTGATTTCCAGCCATACCCATTGCTGATCCGGCTACAGCTGTTGTATGAAGCTTCAAATCTCAATATGGGTATGTCATAGTAAGTGATATTTGGCTATTCTGCTATCTGGGTCTTTGTTATTTTCTCCATATCTATTGTACTTTTTCTGGGTTTGCATTCTATGCTCTATATTGTATGCTCCGGCAACACATTTGCAGGAAAATTGAAAACCCCTTCTGCATTCTTCTCTCTAATCTGAAAGAACACAATAAAATAATAAAAATCACACATAAAAAGATTTTAAAAAAATACAAACAGGTACGGCACATTACACAAGAAAATCAATAATTTGATAGCTTAATCAGTCGTCCAAGCAGGCCAAGTGTCATTGGTCTGACTTGGAGCCTCTTTGATGATTTTTCTAGTTGCAAGAATTAAAGGTTGTGAACCCTAAGTTTGTTTCTCTAGTTTATGTGTCCCGTTGAGCCTCAATTACCCAAGAAAATTTGATTTGCTGCTAGGATCAATGTGTAATTGAAATTGAAAGTGGTATGGTTGGGTGAATCTCTAGAGTTCTAGTTTCCGGTTGCAGATTCTTTTGTATCATCTTGGTGTTCTGTATCTCTTTTTTGCTTTTCATTTGAAATATGCACATCAAATTGTCTCCTTGCATTGTGATCCTACGTGTATGCCATTAGGGTGACATATGGCAACATCTCATAGGTTTCAGGTTCATACTCCATTGACACATCACTGGGATGCGGGGTTAGTTACTAGGTTTAACATGAGGCTTATGGTGACATGTGGCAACATCTCATATGAAATATGCTCATCAAATTGTCTCCTTGCATTGTGATCCTATGTGTATGCCATTAGGGTGACACGTGGCAATATCTCATAGGTTTCGGGGTCATACTCTGTTGACACATCATTGGGACGCAGGGTTAATTAATAGGTCTAACATGAGGCTTATTGGGGCTTAAAATCCCTCGGTTTCACTCGTTTAAAATTTGGACATGATTCTAGACTTAACCTAGGTTTATAAAATAGGTCAGCTCTGAATGAGTATTAGAGGTAAAAGGCTTCAAAAATTTGAAAATTGCTCTAATATCATATTCGGATGCAATCTCAGGTTTAACTGGATTTAATAATTTGATTGGCTCCATCACTTGATTGACTCCAAATTGGAAATTTGGTGCTTTTTCTCTCCAATATTTAGCCAACTCCAAGAAGAGTGAGCTATGCTTTTCATGCCACTAACCTACAGTTGTACATAATTTACAATGCCTCAAAGAGTCTTACAATACACTCGTAGACTATCCTTAAGAGAACATGACCTGCAACTCGACTTGCAGCTATGTAGATGGAGGACTAAAACCTCCATATGAAAGAAGATGGACTACCTCTTTCTTAAGAACTCCTACCAACGAACTCCCTGAACATGGATCTGCGGTCCACACTTGGAGTAACCCAATAACTCGTTACATCAGCCCCAATGGCTCAGCATGCAACGTTTGTTGAATGAGATGCCTGCAGCAGCTGCTCTATACTTGCTGCAGCATGCTCTTCTCTGATCAACAAACCAACCCTAGCTTACTGATCAACAGGCATGGCTTCGGCTTTGACTGTCGACTTACCAGCGCTTCACTTGTGGCAACATGGCTCCAGTCTAGTCTCTGTTCGCTCAGCCAATCTCTCAGCACTGTCAGCCTCTATGGGTTTGGCTCTCACACAGCTAGTGTAGTGTCCCCCCCCCAAGTTGGAACAAACCTTTTTGTGATTTTGCTCGGTTTGACATATGAAACATTTTGTCAAACAAATCAAATGATAATGTCTGAAACTAATTGCAGATTAACCATACTTGCGTTTCCAAATAGACACACTCAGCAATCAAAGATTTTTATCCTCATTTAAATGACATATGACTGAGACACAAAATATGGAAATAAATGCAAGCTACAGCCAATACAGTACTCAGACTGTGCAACTGAAAGAGCAGATTTACATTCAATAATATTTTTGACCTGTGTAATGGTCAAACATAACAATGCCACTGTAAATGATGTACAGTTCCCAGCATAGCGGCAACATACATCCACGCAGCTCTTAAATGCAAGTCTCTGTTATGAAAGGCTCTTTATGGATAGCCACAGCGGGTCTGAGAATGTCACGGCTAGTGAATGAGAGGGGCGGCTGAAATCTGCAGCTCTTCACCTCAAGGATACTCTCCCAGCACTACTCCAATCTTCCAGCAGGCCACGAAACCTTTTTGAACAGTCCACAACAGGCTATTATGAAAGGCGTTGCAGTTGGAAGCGAGCCACGCCCTTCCTATAAACCTCACGACTCCCTGGCAGAAGCTCATGCTGCCAACAATGTTATTCCGCCTCCCTTAATGACATAGAACTTGCTACGCAGGGGGTATTTGCAGCCACCAGGGTAATATGTGTTAATGCCAACGCTCAGCTTTGAATATGGAGACCAACATATATACTTGCCTGGAAATGTGAACACCTCAAGGAGATTCGACCAGCAACATGAAATCTACCACTTCACCCAAGCAATCACTTTGATAATTCTCTGGAAATCCCCATAATACCGTGCTCTGAAAATGATTAATAATGTACTTGCAAATCTCCTGGTAATTCATTCGAACCCCAAAATATTATGACCTGGCAAACCCCTAAATCTTTCCTATAAATTCCAAACAATCTTTGAAGCGCAATGCACAACCCCTGGATGGAGTTATCTGCAAGCAGCCTGGGGAGATTGTAATGTCCCTCTTTCTAGAGGAAACATTTAAACCTAAATTTGCATTCAAAGTGCTTCTCAAGGAGACATTAGAAATATTATAGATTAATAATTTTTCGATGAATAGATCAAATAAGATCAATGATAATGTATTCACATCATTCCAAGGATTATTTATTTCCTAATTGTTACTTGCTATTGATAACTATTCTATAATACGTTCCATAATTCAATCATGCATATTTTCCTTATTACTCTTCCTCATAGAACTAGGCTTTACATGTATAGGGCGGGCTGAAACCATCTCTTGACCCAGCCTACGGGAACTATGTCCCAGCCTACGGGCTTATTTCTTGACCCAGCCTACGGGAGACTTTGTCCCAGCCTACGGGTCTTCTTACGGATGGGATTACTCCGCCTCTCCCCACAAGACCTAACATTCCTTTAAGGATGAAGTAATAGAGAAATATAGAAGTAATAATCTAAGTTCATCTTCCCATATCATCTTTCTTCTATTCCTTAACCATGGATGGGGAAATTATATGTCTAGGGCGCGTTGAACCCTCTCCAATGCGATTGGGAATGGAATTACTCCGCCTCTCCCTAGCATCCTTGTCTAGGGCGCGTTAAACCCTCTCCAATCCATCGTGATGGAATTACCCCGCCTTTACCTAACAAGACCGCCTCTCCTATGGTTATGGGAAATAGAAGTGATGAGATGAACATACCATTACTGTATCTTTAATTGATTTCATAAATATCATAATTGTTCTTATTGGCATTTAACACAAGATGCCTTATATTAATATTGATCATATATCATTACATTTATTCATTATATTAGTTTCTGTGCATTCATAGTTTTGTCTAAGTTAAGTGCATTTATTTATAGTTAACATCATAATTATACCAATTAACTTGACAGTCCATTTATATTCATATTATTCTTCTACAACATTTATATTGCCTAACCTATTAATAAGGAAAGTGCACGTACCTCTTTATGCTACTTGTCTTGTTGAATCTGCTCACTGGATTCTATTCTCTTTTGCCTATTCTTTAATATTTATATATTATAATATTTGTTATAATATTAATAATATCTCTCTATTGTATTATTATATATGTTATTAATATTATTGTATATATATATATATATTTATTTATGTATATATATCTACACACATATATATAGATATATTACATCCTAATAATTAAATATATTAAAATACTTACCTGCTGTTCAGACGATCTGCAGGTACTTTTTGGATGCGGTAGATATTTATTCTCCTCGTTCCTTTTTCTATTCATTTCCCCTCATTTGTTAGATGGGCCCATTAATATTTATAAGTTTGAAGGGGTGCAATTCACCACCCGTCACCACCCTTAATAAATAAATATTATTAAACTTTGATACTCGATATTTGTTTGTATTAGTTAAGAGCTCCTTATTATGAGATCGGCATCTTCTCAACAGCCCGATTCCATATATGAATGCCCTTATATTATGCAATGAATAAATATATATTTACTATTATATATTATTATTATTATATTTATTTTTACTTGAATAATTCCTCCCTATATATATTTATGATATCTTTTCTAGTTATGACTCAGAAATATATATAAATATAATGCGGATCTAAATATAATTATTTATGGGATATTATTTATTTATTGCCCATCTTCTTTTCTTTATTTATTTCCCTTTCAAGGGATATTTATTATGCCTGGTGGTAAAAGACATACTTACCCTTTCATAATTTTTATTACTTTATGTTATTCCCTTCTATGACCTGTGGTAACCATACGTAACTCCCTTAACATATAGTTTATTTATATTATTTGTATTTATGTTATATCATTATAATAAATGATATATTATTTATTTTGTATTATTTATATTATATCATTTATATCATAGTAAATGATATATGATTTATATTATATTATTTATATTTATATTATAATATAAGATAAATATAAGAATATTTATATTTATATTATTAGATATATTTATAATATATTATTATTGTTTGTGTTATTTATAAATATAATAATAATATATCTTTTAATTGTTTTAAATAAATATTATTTAAATATATTCAATTTATAATATCATTCATATCTTTGATTTGAATGAATAATACATAATGTAGGGACATGACAGAGATCTTTCACTCTTATAGCATGTTGTTCCTCATGAGGGTTTTCGTCCTCAAGAAGCCAAGACTTTCAGACTTTCCAGTCCAACCAACAATACCCTTAACAATTTTCTCCTCAACATGAATAATGCAAATGAGCTCACAAATGGGCTTTTATATTGCCCTCCAATTCCCACACCCAAGTTGGCAAATTAAATTATTTTATTTAATTTATTTCCCGGCTTATATCTCTCTTAAGTTGGCGTCCAACTTGATATTATAAAATAATCTTTTAAAACTCCTTATAACGCCTTTTTATCATAAGTCATTAAAATATATAAATAACGTAATAAGTTAAATATTTAATTTAACTTTATTATTAACATTATTTAAATTTAATACTCATGACTGTGATAAATCCTAGGATAACTTCATGGTGAAAATCCGCCTACTTTCTTGATATAGAAATACTGCCAACTGACCAAGACGCTGACCCCCCTGTGACTTACTAAAAATAGTATGGACAAAGTGTCCAAATCAAGCTCCGAAAGGTACACAGCTAAAACCTGGTAATGCTGAGCTGGAAAACACCAACTGAGCTCAAATGGTTAACTGACCAAGTCCACAAACACCCTCAAAGGCCCCCATAACCACCCTGTTAGTCCACTGGGACCAAGTGATGGACTAATCTCTGTGACTGATAACTGCCTAGGAGAAGGGGACATTACAGCCCACCCTCCTTAAGATTGCTTGTCCCCAAGCAATCCACACCTCAACACCTTGGCATGTCATCTTAGGCAAGAAAAGTGATTTTTCCTGGTTGAAACTTGCTGATATGCTTGTCTGAATGGACCTAAATAATAAACTGAAAACAAAAATAAGTCAAGTCCACAGTTTAAAGGAAAGGTTTGTATTTGCAGATGTGAATCAAATAAAACTATAGATAAAAGCAGATCGAGTCTAGTGAGAGATTGGCATGTGAAATCAAATCAAATACTCCAAACTCCTTGATGTGCTATTGGACATGATATTGAATAAACAGGATTTAGATAAGAAGCTTCCCAAACATTAAAGGATAACAATATATGTTGGCGGAAAAACCAAATATCGAATCTGATTAACCATCACAATGAAAGGATATCAAATCTCATGGACAACCATCAGATCAAACAAACCAGTTCCACAGAGCAAAACCGTCCAAACACTCAAGAAAGGCAAATCGGCTGAGCAAAAGAAGAACCTAGTCCAAAACAAGATAAATTCTCAAAAATATCTGGGGGTTTTGAACAGGGTGTGTTGTGGTAACAAGGCCACAACAAGAGGAGGTGAAAAACTTGGTTAATATTAGACACTATGTCACAAAATTTGCTGCATTTTATAATAGAAATATGAAATCTGGTGAACATTATAAAAAACCTTAAAATTCATTTAGAAACACCATTAAATTGGTACACTTCGTGAAAAATAAAATATTAGGGTTATACAACAAGTGTTTGGGGGCATTTAAAAAAAAAATTCAGCCTGGTGTAGGGAATTTTCATTCTTCTGGCTCCCGCAAGATCCTTCATCACGTGCTCTATAATCTCTCCCTGAATTGCATTTTGTTCTCATCTTACGCTACATTTTATTTTAGCAGATTTTTTTGCCCTTTTTTTTCATGCGCACTATTTATTTACTGCAGCGAAAAAATTCTTTTACTTCCCGCAAGCTTTTGATACTCCGTAGCCCACACATTTTGCTTCCCACATTTGTTTTCCCTGCATAGCTATTTCAACTCATCTGATATTTGTTTCCCTTCCTTGCATTTGAGCTATTGTGGGGCCTTTTGCCTTTTGTCTCTTTTATAAAAGGATAGGTTTTATTTAATCATAAAAATAATTACATACTGATACAGAGATCAAGAGACAGAAACAAACAAAGATGCTAGGCCACGATAGACCCAAAAAGCATAAGAAAGTCAACAAGACCAACATAGAAGCCATAGCCTTAGATGTGAAGGTGCCTGATACAAGCTGAATGAGGATGAAGATGTCAGCCTTCATTGACCATTTTGTCAGCAAAGGAGTTAAATCTTCCGAGGACATGCTGCCAGCTAATCTGGTCAAAATCATGAAGAATCATAGAGACCTGATTTTGTAGGAGATGTAATTGGACAGGTTCGAACACATGTTTACTAGAGAGGCATTGAATTATCAACTTGGAATCCCCATTTACGGTAAGGCTTTTATGATTTTCCCTGATTGCAAGGAGACAGGGGGACCTTCACAAGAGTCTCCCATGGACATCATGAGCTCCCAATGACCACTCCACTAGAGGAGGGATTTCCAGAGGGGATGACCCTCACACTTTCAAGACCCGACCCCTCAGACCCAATCTCTACCATTCAGAGGTACACGGAGGACTTAGAGAATGTGGCAGATTATATGGGGGAGATAGCCGAGATCTCCAATCATCTCAAATTGGGATGATCACAGGTAGTGGCTCAAGAGGTAAGGAGAATCAGGAACTTTGTACAGTTGGGTTGTGAGGAGTTTGCTCGGCATTTCACAGGGAGAGGATGGCTAGAGGTGGACACTCGAGACATGCATGACCGATGGAGAGGGTCACGACCAGTGGTAGGGGGAAGAGATGAAGAGGTCATAGACTCCCTGTTTACAATAGAAAAGGCATACAGACAAGTATTCTATGAGATGAAGAATAAGGATGTGATATTGGAGAAAAAGGAGGAGAGTGAGATAGCCCTACAGAAAAAGAAGAAAGAATTGGCTGAGCATATTCAAAGATCTCAGGAGCAGTTAGTACAGCAGACAAAGGCCACCGAAGCAGAGAAGGCCAGAGTATCGGCCCTAGAGGCCAAGTTGGCGGAGTTGGAGGAAAAGATGGACATGGGAACACAACTTGAGGCAAAGGAGGCAGAAGTGGTGAAGGCCAAAGCACAAGTAATGGAAGCAGGTCACATGGTGAAGGCAGCAAGAGAGTGGGAGCTAGTGGCCCACCACTAGCTGCCACAAAGGACTGAGGAAGCAAGGAGGCTACAAGCACAGCAGCAATCAGCCACCCCAACTTCGTCAGTACACCCAGGGACGTCCTCCCAACCTCCCCACTCTCAGTAGGATGTTTGTGAGTTATCCTAGTTTTGTCATAATTTTGTTGTTTTGGTGTAAATGTCGTCTGGAAGACGACCAATTTTGAAGGGGGGATGGATGTAGACAACAAATTAGTTTAAGTGAATAAATAATGTAATAAGACGTAATTAGTTGTTGGTACCAACTGACAGGTCGGGTAGTTTGGAGTCGGTGCCAACGGTTGGCATCCCAACCAACCTTGGCGATGAGTATTTAGAGCGTCAATACATTGTAGTCGGGACAGATGTGATTGGATAATAGTGGAGATATGGAGATAGTGGAGTTATAATGAGATATGTATGTTGCTGTCATGAACATTGTAACAATGTAATGTGTTTTGTGAATCAATGAATAAATACAATGATCCATTCTGAGTAATTCTGTTCTGTTCGTGTAATACACTATACTACTACTTCATTATTTCTGTTTACTTCATATTCTGTGAAACACACCATATTGCGGTAAAGATTTCTCAACATGAGGTTCTTTATTAAGAGGATAGTCTTTGGAGAAGTGTCCATATTTATGGCAAGAAAGGCATTTGAAGGGTAGATGTTTCATAATCATGCAACTAGGTGTGCACCGAATCCAAAACCTTAATCCCAATGGCTTCGGGCAAACCCTTTTTTGAGTTTGACTTGCACACAAATGCGAGCACATGTAGCATTAGAGGATTTAGGAGGGATCCAATCTAGAAATTTACCTATTTTTTTACCAATGATCTCTATAGAAGAGTTATTCCAAATATGTAAAGGAAGAAGGGGAAGTCTTACCCATAACGCAACTTCCTCAAGCATATCTACTTGTGGGTCGAAGTGTGCAGACTAGATGTTTAAAAACAGGACACGAGCACATAAACTAAGTCCCTCCTTGAAATATGACATCCCGTTGCTCTTTGGATTAAAAAATGATCATGAAATAGTCTTGTCCACATAACAACTTGAAAGAAGTGTCTTTCGACCCCCAAATTGATGAGATCTACTTTTCCAATGCCAACGGGCTAGAGACTAATGAAGCGACCAACAAGGGTATGATCTAGAAGAGTTTGGACAGAAAGAGCCATAGTTTTTGGAGGAACCTCCATTAATGGTGTGGAGTCAAGCTTGGGCACAACACCACAACAAATTTGCGGATTGCAGGAGCTTTAGGATGAAATGCATTGGGAGGCAGCTTCCACCTAAGATTATCAATGTTAGCATAGGAGGTCGTTGTGGGCGAAGAAAAGAAGGAAGAGGAGGGTTGGAGCAGGGATGAAGCCCTACCTACCATGGTGGTGGTCCAATCACTATCAAGGAGCAGCTAGGGCATGTAGGAGCAAATCCGACGACTCCTCTTCTCTCTAATGAAAAAGAACACAAAGGGAACAAAAAAATCACAAAAATGACCGCTTACTATGAAGGTGTTGCTGAAAATGCAGCGCAATGAGCTCTAAAAAATCGTGAGATTTTTATAGGGCCTCCAACTTTATTATGGTTGTGAGCTTTCTTGATCTCCCAAAAACCCTAATTTTTTTGCATAGGAAGTTCAAGCTTTTGGCCCTCGGGACGCATTGCAAGCTGTAGAAAATGGATCTGCTATGGATGGGTGCGGGCTGTTCATGGATTGGAGGCTCCCTTTTGTGTCTCTTATTTTGACTTCTCCCAACGTTTTCTTATTCACCATTAATTCTCTATGAAAATAAAACATGTTAAAAAAATGATTCTTCCTTTATTTTTATATTCCTCTTTAACTTTGTCTTTTTAATATTTTTTGTTTTTTAGTTTTTCTAATTAGATTTATTTATTAATATTTTAAGTTTATCTTTGCTTATTTATTTATTACAAATGTTAATTTATGTAAAAAATATTTATTTATTTTTTTGATAGGTAAATTGCAGTCTTGGGACTGCTCCCTTTGTATTAATATAAATAGAAATACAACATAGAGATTTAACATTTTTGGGCTCAGCTATAATGCTTGAGCTTTACATAACAAAAACTTGGTATTATTCTATCTATTCTTATCAGCTATGCTTATCAAAACAAAGAAAATTACAGTATTTTATGCATTTGGATCCCCTTGGTAGTACTCTTCAACAAAATCCTGCATCTAATCAAAATTTTCAACCAAGCCCAAGACCTTCAAAAAACCAGCTCCCATGGCAGCCTTCCTCCAACGCCCCTACTCCTTCCCTTCTCGAGACACAGTAATGAACGGATGCCATTTAACCATATTGCCAACAACATTTACACGGTGAAATTCGTTCGGCAGGGGTACTCCAATTCCATATCGCGCAACGGCCAGGGTGTCTTCAAATCCCTTGATGAACTCCTCATCTACAAATGCTTCCACCAACTTGTTGATAACACCCTTTTCCTCGCTCAAATCCAGTAGCGACGCAACAAACATTGACGCCATATCTGAGTTTACCTTGTAACGATTTGAGGATATCATAAACTCCTCCCCAAGCACCCACTCTATAGCAAACAACACAACGCCACTCTATGTTTTGAATATTTTCTGTATCCTTTTTTCAGAAATCTTGCCCAAAAAAGCCATTTGGCTCTTGCTCCCTTTCAACCGAATGGGAGTTTCCATCCTACCCAGCTCTCAATTGTCCAAAGACTTAGAGGGAATACAATGAAAACACCCAATTTCCGGTCCTTAAATGGATGTTTGAGTTCATTCGCCTTATTGATAAGTTTTGCATCGTCTATCCTTTCCCTCGCTTCAACTTACCAAAATGATGGGAAATGCAATCCTTTCAATCGCCTTGATTAATTGCTACCTCATGTAATGATTCGCTCAACTTCCCTCAACATAACTCCTTAGACCTTCCAATCGCTAAGTTGGCCAAAGCATCTGCTTCGGCATTCGCCTCCCTGTAGATATGATTTATGGTGTATCCTTTAAGTTTAGCTAATTTGTCTAATGCTTCCTCTAGAAGTAATTTTAATTTCCAATTGTGAATCTCATTTTTTGTGATGGCATTAACCACAATTAGAGAATCCCCTTCAACTGCCACCTGGCTCAATCTTAGTTTCAAACACCATTGTAGACCCAAGATTAACGCTTGGAGTTCTGCTTCGTTATTTGTTCCAAGTTTTAATCTCTTCGACGCCTTTCCAGGTTTTAATTTTTGATTTTAAGATTATTTGTAGATTTATATTATTCGAATCTAGTAATGAATTTTTTTTCCAAATTTTATTGGTTGATGAACTTGTTTCAAATATTTATCTCGGTGAAGTTGAACATGAACACAAACTTTGTGACATAGATTAGACATGTTATTGAGAAAAGTAATTTCTTTTTCAAGTATAGTCCCATAGGGGACACAGATATTTCCCAACACAGTCAGTACATATTGTATGTGTTTTGAGTCTTGATAATTATACAAGAAGCTAGCACATAACTTCTCCATTACAAGACTAATTACATTTATGGTATTGAGAATAGAAAATATTGCAAATCGATAATTCTATCAAAATTCAAATTTACACAAAGCACACCCATCCAGGGGATCACACAAGAAATCAAAGCAAGATGATGAATATTTGTGTTACCCCATAACATGCATTGAAAATTTTGAATTCCAAGCTTACTTCATTTGAATGAGTTGAACATTTGTTGCAGATTCTACCAAATTGATAATGAGATTTATAAACATTACATTCTTGTATTGCACATCATATCAGAGCAGGAAGAAATAAATTTTATTAGGCTATCTGAGAAAAATGTTCTGTGGATTTTGAGGGTTTTATTAGTGTTTTAGTTTCTGGGCTTCTATTATGGTTATGAGAAGAGACAATGCATGTTTTGTTTAAGTTATGTTTTGTTGGAATAGGTGCAAAATAGTAATTACAGAAATTGTAGTAATGTACATTTTATCAATGCATGAATGTAAATATTCACTTTAGCCAAAGAAGTACTGCAGGTTTTTAAAAATTTGTTGTCAGAATAGGTTCAAAATGGTACTGTTGACAGCATATCAAAGAAAGGATGTGGATATTTATGAGCCTTTGTATTGTGGTAAATAATGGAATAATCTTATTAACAAGGAACAAAGCTCTTATAGAAGATTTACAAGATGTTTCTAAATAATACAAAGCAAAAGTTTCTAATAAGAAACTAAAGCCAACTAAGAAACGAAAATAGAAACACAATAATGTTACATTTAGTGACCATTAAACTATCTAAATATATTTTAATACCCTCCCTTAATGGTCACTCTATCAACTACACCAAGATGCCCCCTAAATTTGACAAACTTATCCGGGCTCGGGGCTTGGTGAGGATATCTGCAGTCTGGTCCTCAGTTGGAACATACTGCAACACCATTGATCCGTCTTCGACAAGCGGGCGGATGAAATGACAATGAAGGTCAACATGCTTTGTCCTTTCATGGAAGACCGGATTTTTGGCAAGTTTCAACACCCCTTGAATGTCACAATACAAGGGTGAAGGCTCTGCTAGAGACATTTGTATGTCTGAAAGCATCTTTCGAAGCCAAACTGCCTCACATACTGCTTTAACAGCTCCCCGATATTTACCTTCTCTCGAGGAGAGAGGCACTGCCTGCTGCTTCTTGCTGGTCCATGTGATTGCACCTGTGCCCAAACTGAAAACATACCCAGAAGTAGACTTCCTGTCATCAACAGAGTTTGCGCAATTTGAGTCTGTAAAACCGATCAACTTAGGATCTTTGCACCTTCCATACAGAATGCCCAAGTCGGAAGTGCCTCTCACATATCTCAGCACACGCTTTGCTGCAACCCAATGTTCAGCTTTTGGGGCTGTCATGAAGCGAGAGATGTAGCTCACTGCAAAACTAAGATCGGGTCTAGTGGCAGTGAGATAGATGAGGCTGCCCACTAGTTGCCTGAATGCGGATTCATTCTCCACAGGAGAGTCTGAATTGGCTGATAGCTTCAGCCCTTTCTCCATAGGTGTGGATGTAGGTTTACAATCTGTCATCCAGAACTTATCTAGTAGATTTCTAGCATACTTGGACTGAGAGATGAAGATACTATCAGCTGTCTGCCAAACCTCAACACTTAGGCAATAATGCAAGAGTCCCAAATCTGTCATGTCAAATGTTTGACTAAGATCATGTTTGATCTCCTCAATCAACTACTCCGAGTTGCCAGTAATGATCAGATCATCAACATAAACAACTATAAAAAGACTATCATCAGCATACTAATTGACATACAAATTGGAATTAGGACTCCGCTGAAATCCATGATCCACAAGGTACTTATCAATTTTTATGTACCATGCTCGTGGAGCCTGCTTAAGGCCATAGAGAGCTTTCAATAGTTTGCACACCTGGTGTTCTTTACCAGCAACCTTGAAGACAGGAGGTTGCGTCATGTAGACTTCTTCCTGCAAATCTCCATTGAGGAAGGCACTCTTGACGTCCATTTGATGGACTTTCCATCCAAATTGGGCTGCTATAGCGAGGACAAGCCGAATGGTACTCATTTTGGTTGTGGGAGCAAAAGTCTCCTCATAGTCAATGCCCTCTTTCTGTGAGAACCCTTTGGCTACCAATCGAGCCTTATACTTATTGAGGGTTCCATCAGCCTTGTACTTAACTTTGTACACCCATTTACAGCCAATTGGCTTCTTCCTAGGTGGAAGATTAGAAAGGACCCAAGTATTGTTCTTCAGAAGGCTATGATGCTTAGCTTCCATAGCCTGTTCCCACTCAGGTATGCCTTTAGCCTTTGAATATGTCTAAGGTTCTGAGATGCTGTGAAGGTTGGCCATAAGAGTAAAATTGACAGTATTTTGTTGCTTGCTCTTCTTTCTTCTTCCGAGAAGATCTACCCTCGATCAATTCATTATCATGAAGGTCACCAATGGTTTTGGCCCACCATTTAGGCTAGAGAGTAGATGTACCAACATCTGAAACAGGTGCAACATCACTTGGTGTGGCTGGAACAAGATCAGGAGGATCCAAAATATCCTGAGAAGGGGCGGGTGGTGGAACAACAGGCTGAGTTGTTGGGACAACTGCAAAATCCCTCCCATCAGGTGGAGCTAGGGGAAGGCGAACACCCACATCTAAAGCCTTCAAAAGCCGATCCTCAGGGATAACAGGAGTAGACAGAAGAAAGGGCCTAGTAGTCTCATCAACCACTACATCACGACTGAATATGAGACGATCAGTGTCTACATCAATCAGTTTGTATGCCTCATGATTTTCACTGTAACTAGTGAACATGAGTTTTTGGCTTTTGGAGTCCAGCTTGGTGTGCTTGGCATCTGGAATCCAAACATGAGCAGTAGAGCCAAAAACTTTTAGATGGTTGACCCGAGGCTTACGTCCAGACTAGGCTTCTTCAGGAGTCATCTTCTTGATGGCATAGGTAGGAAACCAGTTCAGAAGATAGATAGCAGTGTAGACTGCTTTAGCCCAGAATGTCTTAGGAACACTTCTATGCTCTAGCATAGAACATGCCATCTCTGTAATGGTGCGATTGCGACGCTCAACGACACCATTCTGCTGAGGGGTGTAAGGTATGGTAAGCTGGCGCTTGATGCCATGTGCAGCACAAAAATGAGAAAAGTCAGAAGAACAAAACTCCCCCCCATTATCAGACCTTAGAGTGAGTATTGGATAGCTTGACTCTTTTTCAACTAGGGCTTTGAACTGCTGAAATATACCAAACACATCTGATTTGTGTTTCAAAAAATACACCCATATCTTTTGCTGAAATCATCAACAAATACCAAGAAATATCTGCACCTAGTAACTGAAGGAGTGTTCATTGGTCCACATACATCAACATGAACCAATTGAAGTACCTTGGATGCTCTCTAGGAATCACCATCCGAAAACGGAGTCCGATGTTGGTTGTCAGCCTGACATGCTTCGCATACTCCATGAATCTGAGTCTGAATCTCAAGAAGACCACCAACCAGACCCTCCCGAGCTAACTGAGAGAGAGAGTGCATGTTCAGGTGCCCATAACGCTGATGCCAAAGTTTGCTGATGGATGTACTCCTGGTTGCCATGGCATGCTCTTGAGAATCACCAGAATCAACGAGTCTATATAGACCATGATCCTCAAGTCCTTGGGCAACTGTGGTGCGTGTCTCATGATCCACTATGGTGCATTTGTGCATGCTGAAAACAACATCCAACTGAGGAAAGTGCTGCATAATTTGACTGATTGAGAGAAAGTTCAGCTCCATGCCAGGTACGAAGTATACATCGAGAAATATTAAATTTCTCCCACTAGACTGAATCTGCACGTTGCCCTTTCCGACAATAGTATACTCTTCGCCTCCTCCAAAGATAACAGAATCTCTGAATGGCGTGTATTGAGTGAACCAATCCCGACGATGCGTGAAATGCTGAGAAACACCTGAATCAATGTACCAGGCAGAGGATTTGACACAATCTGTTGGTCTCTTGGCCATAAAGGCGTAGAACACAAACTCCTGCTCAGTGTGCTCTGCAACATGGGCTTCCAACATAATGTTAGATTGCGATGCCATTGTGCACGCTTTCCGAGGCACAAAAAAAGATGGCACAAACTCCGAGACAGAACCCTGGCATGGGTTTTCGAGGCACAAAATCCCGAGAGCAGGAAAAAATACCCGTCAGTAGTTTTACCGCATGCAGAGGTAAAAAGAAATTATCCACAGGGTGCTGGGTCTGAGCTTCGCGTGACCACAACACAGAGGTGTCTAGGACCTTAGCTATAGTCAAAACAGACCAAAAATGAGACTTTTATTCACTGGTATGGTGGAAGTCTGCTGTCGGAATGAGAAAGGCAACTAGTGCCAATCATGACTCTCCAAAGCATCAACCACTAAAACAAACAACGACCTCCGCCAAACACCAAACTCAATGACTTTGATGAAAAACACCGCTCCAGGAAGGAAAATCGTTATGGGCTAAGCACCACGAATCGCGATCCACGATCTGCTGATATCCCGAATACAAATCGGCGACCCAGAGGGTGGAAATTACAACCCTCAAAACGAACTGAATGACGAAGACAGAGCTAAGCGCTATAAGCACGAATCAGGAAAGCTCCCAACAGCTTCTGCATACAGTTAAAAACAACTGAATCTGCCAAATAGAAATACACCTCCACGTCGTCAAAGAAATCCTCGATCAAGTCAGGCTTCAAATGACCAACGAACCACAACTCCTGTTTGCGCCAGACAAGAATGAAAGCAGCGATTCAAAAATCGCAAGAAACAGTCCGCTGAAACCCTTATTCAGGAAGAAATCGCGAAGACGTGATTACAGGATGCGGAGATGGTGGATAAAACACGAATGACTACCACTGAAAGATCAACGAACATTAAATCATGTCCAAGAGCTTCAAATCGTGATTTCATAAAACTGCTTGACCTTCCGTAGCCAAAAATGCCAAACACGAAAAATTGTGACTTCCAGGAGCCTGCGAACCAGAGTCTTTTGAAAATTGCTAAACAAAACGAATCACGATTTGGGAAAACACAAAATCACGACCTTCAAAGAAAAAAAAATCCAAAACCAGTTCAGCGTCATCCGTACAACGTACGAAAAAAACAGAACGCCCGAAGAAAAGGAAAATTTTCAAAAAACACAGGTTTCCCGCCTGTTCTGATACCATATTGTGGTAAATAATGGAATAATGTTTTTCACAATGAGCAAAGCTCTTATAGAAGATTTACAAGATGTTTCTAAATAATACAAAGCAGAAGTTTCTAATAAGAAACTAAAGCCAACTAAGAAACGAAAATAGAAACACAGTAATGTTACATTTAGTGACCATTAAACTATCTAAATATATTTTAATACTTTGCATTGGAAAATTTGCAGTCTTAAAAGTTAAAACTCAAAACATATGGCCGAACTTAATATGTTAAGAATATTATGTCTTATCAAGTATCTTTATTGATACCTACAACTGATTACATGACATATAACTTGAGACATCTCAGATTTACATACGTGATGCATTGACATTGTTTCCACTTTGATAGCTTACTTTGAAAGATTTTTAACCATTTTACAGTGTTTTCAAACATCTTTCTTAAATGACCAATTGAGAGGTGCTGCATACTGAAGTTGATCCTGCAATCCTATACCATATTTGGTTCATTCTCTTGTCAAAATGCCTCATAATTTCATGTGCATTTCTGTCCATCAAACAATCAAATAAAGAAGTCTGTTCACCGTGAAATTGTGCTGGCCATGGTCAAATCTTCACAACTAAAGCTAAATACGAAGTGTCTTGCTAGCCTCAGCTGCTTTGCCTCCATGCTGTGTCTTTCTTTGAGCCATGTCCCAGGGTCGTCTTCTACTCTCAAAATGAAAGTGACTTCTCTTATCACTCTAATAGGAACATCATGTCCTTAAAAACCTTTATCACTTCCTAGGACTTGATTGTTCATAAATGATGGCAACATTCCATTCATTATGTTTCTTATCTAGGAATTTTAGAGTGACTTGAATGTTGATGTAAATCAAAGTGGTGAAACCCAGCTTAAACTTGCAACTCATTACCTTGTTTAAGCATATTTCTTCGATAAGATGCCACTTATTTATTACCTTTTTTGGCAATTAATTTCAGATATGACCTAATCTATATATCAAGGTTACCTGTCTGTGTGAGTTTAAAAAAAAATTATTTTAATATTTGTCGTAGCATTTTTATTTGCTCTTTGATTTGTATGCTCTGTGAATGAAATGATAGAAACATCCTATTCATTAGGTTTCTTGTTTATGGCTTTTAGTGTACCCTGTGTGTTGATGTCAATCAAAATGGTGCAATTCAGCTTATACTTGCATTTCATCACCTTATTCAAGAATTCTTTCTTTTAATAACAGGCTACTTTGTTAACTTATTAGGTTGTTTGTAGATTAAGTTTAGATGTGACCTAATCTAATATCTAGGCTCTACCTGGTTGTGTGAGTTTTTAAAAAAAAGTAAATTATTTAAAATGTGTCTTAGCATGATATGTGTTCTTTGTTATCTTATTAGCTTGTTTGTAGATAAAATTCAGATATGACCTAATCTAAATATCTAGGCTACCTGGTTGTGTGAGTTCTTAAAAAAATTAGATTATTTAAAATTTGCCCTAGCCTGTTTTATGCTCTTTGAATTCCAAGCTTATGTTTACTAAGTAGTTTGAATTTTGTAGTGGACACATGCTTAAAAATAACAATAAGTACACATTGCAATTTTTAAGACCATCTGTAGTTTTCTATACTGGAAAGTAAGCTCATTTGTTATTGGAGAGTGAAATCAATCTCTTGTTAATTTCTTTATATAGGGAGGGATGGCTTGACACACAACTTACTGGAAAATATCCATGCCCAGTGGAAACGCCGGTGTGTTTGTACGATAAAGTGCAAAGGAGTTGTAACAGTTGATATGGATAATGTTTGTAATCAGCTCGAGGTTGGTATTTGTTATGCAATGTTAAGGCATATATGGTTTGTTTTCTTTTGTAAGCTAGCATTTGAACAAAAATTACAGTTCTTAGTGTCAGATGAAACACTGCAAACTCTGATTTACTTGTTGGAAGATGGTTAGATTCCTGTGTCCAAATTTTGAGGAAATTAAATAAGGTAGGATTGAATATGAATTTTGACAACTGGGACTATGTCAATTCACACTTTTGTTTGCATTGGTATGTTTTAGTTCTGGACTACTATGATCAATGATGGCTCACTTTTAATATGTAAGGTGGATTGATTATCATCAGCTGTTGGGTTAGAAGGGTTTAAAACAAAAATTCAAGGGAATGGACACTGAACTTGCCTTCTTGAGTTCTGTCAGAGTTATATGTTCTCCCAGCTCTGGGATTTGAATCAATGTGATACATGGTTTGTTAACCCTTCTATTTAATAAAATGAATACTTGAATTAATGAATAAAATTAATAATGCATACTAGATAGAGGAGTAAAAGTATATCTTTATTCGCACTACCATGTCAATTCACACTTTTGTTTGCATTGGTATTTTTTAGTTCTGGACTACTATGATCAATGGTGGCTCACTTTTAATATGTAAGGTGCATTAATTATCATCAGCTGTTGGGTTAGAAGGGTTTAAAACAAAAATTAAAGGGAATGGACACTGAACCTGCCTTCTTGAGTTTTGTCAGAGTTATATGTTCTCCTAGCGCTGGGATTTGAATCAATGTGATACACGGTTTGTTTACCCTTCTATTTGATAAAATGAATACTTGAATTAACGAACAGAATTAACAATGCATACTAAATAGAGGAGTAAAAATATATCTTTATTCGTAGATGAAGCTATTATAGAAGTAGACCAAAGATGGTCAGCCTATTACACAAGTAATTGGTAAATTGTTGGATGATATTAACAATGAGCGAGTGCTCAATATATAGGTTACAAGATGTACAATAACAGGCACGTTTCTATATTTAGAAACTGCCAAGGATCGACACACGATCCAGGATATGAATACAAGACCGTTACACTTACACGGTACTGACCATTAACTAAAAATAGATGATTCTAGAGGAATATCTTAATACCCTCCCTTAATGGTCAACCAATTTACAACACCAAGAGACCCCCTGAATTTTACAAACTTGTCAGGACTCAAGGACTTGGTGAGAATATTTGCTGTCTGATCCTCAGTTGAAACATACAGCAACTGAACTGTGCGGTCTTCAACCAGCGATCGGATGAAGTGACAGTGTGTCTCAACGTGCTTGGTTCTTTCATGGAAGACCGGATTCTTGGCAAGTTTGAGAACTCCCTGATTGTTGCAGAATAGGGGAGTCGGTCCTGCTTGAGATAGTTGCATATCTGCAAGCATCCGGCGAAGCCAAACTGCCTCACATGCTGCCTTTATGGACCTCGATATTCAGCTTCTGTTGAGGAGAGTGCCACAGCCTGCTGTTTCTTACTTGTCCATGTGACGGCACCGGATCCCAAACTGAACACATACCCAGAAGTTGATTTTCTGTCATCAATTGAACCTGTCCAATCTGAATTTGTGAAGCCCCGAAGGCTGGGATCAGAATTCCTTGTGTAAAGGATACCAAGGTCAGATGTACCCTTCACATACCGTAGCACATGCTTAGCCGCTACCCAATGATCAGCCTTGGGGGCTGTCAAGAATCTGGAGATGTAGCTGACTGCAAAACTGATGTCTGGTCTAGTAGCAGTTAAGTAGATAAGACTGCCTACTAATTGTCTGAATAGAGACTCATCAACCACTGGGGAGTCGGACTTAGCTGACAGCTTAAGTCCCTTTTCCATAGGGGTGGAGGCTGGTTTGCAGTCCTGCATTCGAAACTTATCCAGAAGACTGCGAGCATATTTTGACTGAGAGATGAAGATGCTATTCTGAGTTTGCCAAACCTCAACACCGAGACAATAGTGAGAAAGTCCCAAATCTGTCATATCAAAGGCGGTGCATAGGTTCTGTTTGATCTTATCGATCAAGTGTGCCGAGCTGCCAGTAATAAGCAAGTCATCCACATAGACAACAAGCAACAGGATATCACTGCCAGTGCGTTTGATATACAGATTTGAGTTAGATGGACTCCTCTTAAAGCCATGTTCTGTGAGGTATTTATCAATTTTGATGTACCATGCTCTAGGAGCCTGCTTCAGACCATAAAGTGCTTTGACCAGCCTACAGACTTTATGTTCTTGACCGGCAACCTTGAAACCAAGAGGCTGCGTCATGTAGACTTCTTCCTGCAACTCACCGTTGAGGAATGCACTCTTCACATCCATCTGATGGACTTTCCATCCAAACTGGGCGGCTAAGGCAAGGACAAGTCGTATGGTGCTCATCTTGGTGGTAGGAGCAAAGGTCTCCTCGTAGTCGATGCCTTCTCTCTGTGAGAAACCCCGAGCAACAAGCCGTGCTTTGTACTTGTCCACGGTTTCGTCAGCCTTGTACTTAACTTTATACACCCATTTGCAGCTAATGGGTTTCTTCCCTGGAGGAAGATCTGAAAGGACCCAGGTGTGGTTCTTCTGAAGGCTCTGGAGTTCTGATTCCATCGCCGTATCCCACTCTGGAATACCTTTAGCCTCGGAATAAGTCTGAGGCTCATAGACACTGTGCAGATTGGCCATGAGAGCAAAGTTTATTGTATGCTGCTGTTTGCTCTTATTCCGGGAGGATCGACCCTCAACAAGTTCATCATCATGAAGGTCGGCAATCGTCTTTAACCACCATTTTGGACGACGGGTAGAAAGGCCAACATCAGGTTCAACAGGAGGTTCTAGGTCTGGAACAGGTGCATCAGAAAAAGGTTGTGCATCATCCTCAGGAATGTTAGGCTGAGACTCATCGGAATCTGAGTCGGAGGAAGGATCAACATCCCTCCCATCAGGTGGACCTAATGGAAGACGAACACCCAGGTCAGAAGCCTTCAAAGGCCGATCCTCGGACTGTTGCACAAAAGAGGGAGAGAAGAAAGGTCCTCGCTCTTCATCAAAAACCACATCACGACTGAAGATGAGACGATCTGTCTCAATGTCAATTAGCCTGTAGGCTTTGTGGTTATCGCTGTATCCTGTGAACATGAGTTTCTGACTCTTGGAATCCAGTTTGGAGCGCTTGGCATCTGGAATCCAAACATAAGCAAGAGAGCCAAAAACCTTCAAATGACTGACCCGCGGCTTGCGACCAGTCCAGGCTTCTTCAGGAGTTTTATCCTTAACTGCATAGGTCAGAGACCGGTTAAGAAGATAAACTGCAGTGAAAACTGCTTCTGCCCAAAATTTCTTAGGAACACATCTGTGCTCCATCATGGAACGTGCTAACTCAGTTATAGTGCGGTTGCGCCGCTCTACAACATTGTTCTGTTGTGGAGTGTAAGGTGTGGTCAATTGGCGTTTGATGCCATGTGTATCACAGAAGTTGGAGAACTCATTGGAACAAAATTCCCCTCCATTAACTGACCTAAGAGTGACAATGGGACACCCAGACTCTTCTTCTACTAAGGCCTTAAACTTCTGAAAAAATGAAAACACTTCTGATTTCTGCTTAAGAAAGTACACCCACATTCTTCTACTAAAGTCATCAACAAACAGTAAAAGTATTTACATCCAGTAACAGAAGGAGTATTCATAGGTCCACAAATATCAGCATGGACAAGTTGAAGTACCTTGGATGCACGCCAGGAGTCACCAGTCGGAAAAGGGGTGCGGTATTGTTTGCCAGCTTGACAGGATCTGCAGACACCGAAGTTCTGAGCCTGAATCTCAGGGAGCCCATCTACTAGGTGCTGTTGGGAGAGCTGAGACAGATAGTGCACATTTAGGTGCCCATACCGTTGATGCCAGAGACTGGTAACCGAAGAGTGTCGAGATGCTAGGGCTGATTCAGGAGGACCATCCGAATCCACAAGTCGATAAAGACCATGGTCCTCAATGCCAATAGCTACAGTGCATTTGGTCTCCCGGTCGATGATCGAGCATTGGTGAGCGCTAAACACCACATCAAGGTGTGGAGAATGTTTCATGATCTGGCTGACTGAAAGCAAGTTAAGTTCCATACTAGGAACATAATATATGTTGAGGAATATGATTTTCCTCCCACCAGACTGAAGCTGAACAGTGCCCTTCCCGGCCACTGTGTACACTTCTCCACCACCGAAGACCATTGAATCACTGAAAGGGGAGAGTTCTGTAAACCAGTCACGACAATGAGTGAAGTGACGCGAAGCACCTGAATCAATGTACCAGGCAGAGGATTTTGCATGGTCTGCAGGGATTTTAGCCATGAAGGCGTAAAACACAGACTCCTGCTCAGACACCTGATTCAAAAGTATTTTTTCTGACTATTGCGGTAAATAGTGTGCTACACACTGTTGGCCTTCTGTTGAGACCCTCCCTGCTTCTTTTGTTCAGAAGCGATACGTGCGCGACAATCTTTCTTGATGTGTCCAAACTTGTGACAGTAGTTACACTAAATGTTCTTCTTCTTACCATTGTCCTGAGATGGCGCTGACTGATGCTGCTGTGGAGGCTGACTTTTGCCTTTATTCTGCGCCTGAAACTTGGCTGCAAAAGCCTGCTCTGAAGAGGACGAAGAAGCACTACTACGAAACTGTTGTTTCCAGCGATCCTGCTGCAAGAGGATAGTACAGAGTTCTGGAAACTTCAGATCAACATTAGTTGATGTAATGTTGAGAGTCTCAATGAAATGTTCATAGGACTTAGGTAGACTTTTCAAAGTGATCACAACCAGGTCTTCTTCCTCCATTTTTCGACCAATAGCCACCAGCTGATCTCTAATCTCTTGGATCTTGTTCAGGTGCGTCTGCAAAGATGTCTTCTCATCCATCATGATAGAAAACAGTATATTTTTCAAGAAGAACGCACGGCTCTTGTCGGAGGTTTCATGCAAACCCTTCAGATGGTCCCAAATCTCCTTTGCTGTCTTTCTAGCCGGAATCTGAGGTAGCTAATCATCTGTGACTGATAGCTTAATGAGCATGACTGCTTCACGGGTTTGTTCGTCAAACTTATCCTGGTCTTTACCCACTGTTGCGGGACGAGTGGTAGTGCCGTCTATGATCTGTGAGCGAGGCAACAATATTCAAAGATGGTCATCATTCGTTGCTTCCAAGTATTATAATTTTTGTCATTAAATCGCTGATTGCCTTCTAACATGATGTTGTTCAAACTCGTCATCTTGCACGCTTTTCGAGGCACGGACTTCGAGATAACTGGAAAAATCTGGAGGCAACCCAGAAAAGATCTCGAAAAACCCAGAAAGAATCTCTGGTCAGAAAAAATTTTCGACTGAAAAAGGAGGGTCAAAACCCTAGCCGAAAAATCCAGATGCCCTAGGCGGCCATGGCAGCATAGAGATAAAAACTTTAAACAGAGGGTTTATGTCTGCTGTCAACGAAATCGCCTGATAATGTTTGCTGGCAACGAAATCGCTTGATAATCCAAGCTCAACCGAAACAAAATGCAAAAAGCCGTTTACAAAGAATCGCGTCCTCAGAAAATCACGATTTGGGACAAAAATGCGTCTCCAAAAAACTCAGAAAATTGCGATTTTATGAAAGAAAGATGTGATCGGAGGGACAGAGCCCTAAAACGGCACGCAGAGAAAATGTCAGGACCCTGCAAGGAGAAATGCGACCTTCAGATAGGTTCCGTCCCACTGAAAAACTTTCAGGAGGCAGCACAGAAGAAAACGCGACCAGGAACCACGCGAACGCGGCTCAAGGAAGGGCGGAAATGGTAAACCCCACGAATTTGCAGCAGGCTAATCACGATCTTCAACCAAAGAGTAAATCGCGGCCTGTAGGGAGCCCTCAAAAAAAATTTGAAATTCCGTGCCAAAAACAGGAGCCAAAGAAAAACAAGAGATTCGGATTTCGAAAAATAAACTCAATAATTTCGAAAGAAATTATATTTTCGAAAGCGAACTTGGCTCTGATACCATATTACACAGGTAATTGGTAAATTGTTGAATGATATTAACAATGAGTGAGTGCTCAATATCTAGGTTACAAGATGTACAATAACAGGCACGTTTCTATATTTAGAAATTGCCAAGGATCGACACACGATCCGGGATATGAATACAAGACCGTTACACTTACACGGCACTGACCATTAACTAAAAATAGATGATTCTAGAGGAATATCTTAATACAGCCAAGGATCAGAGTTGATCAAACGAGATCATATTTGCTTTCCTTGATGATACAAAGACTATTTAAAAGACTTGACGGTTGCCAAGAAGAACACAACTATCAACCAATCGACTCTGTCTGACTCTTATAACTACTCGAAAGCTAACAAACAATTAATACATAGTGGGGTAACCCATATTATCAAATATACTAATTGTCATCGTCTACTGACTACATCATGCCCCCTGAAAGAAAAAGTCGTCTTCTAGGCAACATAAAACCATGAAGCATCAAGTAACATCAGGTAAGGTTGTCCAAATCGGCGGCGACGTGATAGACGAAGAAGAAACTTTATGCAAAGCCGGAACGACGCACAAAGTAGAAGTAGAACCAACACATCTTGGACACCTGCAAGTAGACAAAGGATGTTGAGGACCAACCCACAAAGAAACCCAATTTGATTGCACATTGGAAGCTGAAAATGTTGTACCCGATCGATCACAGAACCTAGACAATATTGCAGGCATCTCAAAAGCATTCTGATCATGAAAATATTGCTCAGTATCCCCATATGCCATAAATGTATTTTTATTCGCTTTAGCAATTTGCATGAAGAATTCCCTGTGTCTGCGAGGGTCATAGTTTGATGTAACATACACCCCTCTGTATATGTTTGCCTCTAACTGATTTTTTGGTACTTTTTGTGTTTTCTGCTGTTTAGAGTTTATGGGTAGACTTGCATGTGTGTTTTTTGCATTGCATGTTTTATATATGAAGTAGATAAATAAACCCAAAAAATATACAACTAATTTGCATAAATGAAGGACAACCCAGATCATAAAATGCACTAAAACTAATTAAAATGGAATACCCACTTGGAAATCTTCAACTTTGTTAAGTGCCGGAAATGGGTACAGCATTACACCTTCATAGAAATACTCCAAATCTCATACAAAGCAAGAAATATTCTAAATCCCTTTGCTGCAATGCTATGACAGTCCCCAGACGCCAAGATGAGAAGAGTTTGTTGATGCTAAAAGGTGGAAATGATCTTCTAAACTGCCCACGCCCTCTACCCAGCCTGGTACGACCCTGCAGCAATGGAGAACAGCAATAAACTCCAGCGAATCTCCTTTTTTCTTCTCTGTTTTGGACTGCAAACAATCTCTGCCTCTAGTCAACCCCTTCCAGTCTGATAACAGCCAATAAAGATGAAGTAACTGCTGTCAATGAGTGGTACGACCTCCCTAGGTGGTACGGCCCAGCAGCCAAGACAGTACGGCCTGCAAATAAGGGTCTGAAACAGCAATAAAATGGCATAGAAACACTTAAAAATCTATCTTCTATCGACTGCAACCCCAAACTCCTTCGAATGTCCTCATTCCCATGCTC
This sequence comes from Cunninghamia lanceolata, assembly GCA_027924645.1. Lineage (NCBI taxonomy): Eukaryota > Viridiplantae > Streptophyta > Pinopsida > Cupressales > Cupressaceae > Cunninghamia > Cunninghamia lanceolata. Next base: position 3,767,634 of record BSBN01000549.1, on the reverse strand, counting down.
AACTTGTCTCGAAAATGGATTCCCTGAATGCACAAATGAAGCCCCTGTGTGAAGCCTCCGTAAACCCTCTCCTGATGCACTCTCTGATACACGAGGAAAGGTGAAATGCAAGGGTTTCCGTCTCTGCAAATCGAAGATCAAAGCCAAAGAGCCAAGCTCAAAACCCCAATGCTGGAGCAACTCAATATTAGAGCAAAAATCACATAAGCAAGCATATCGAAAATGAGGTTTCATTTTGCCTTTTAACTCCCTCAATCCCAACGCCTAAGATGAGAGGGAAAACTTATTATTTTTAATTTTAAACAACCCCTTTATCCTTCATGAGATGGGCACTTCTCCCTAGGCACATAACTTTTTAACTTTAAGTTATAACTTAATGTTATAAAGTTAAATTATAACATAACTTAAAGTCACCCAAAAATATAATAAGTTAAATCTTTAATTTAACTTATATAAAATCGATATAGCTCTAGAAGATTCGACTTCCCGAATCTCGTGCCCTAGCTCCTGCACTGCCCTGCTAAAAATGGAAATTGGCTCTGTCACGACTTACTATAAATAGTAAGTCCTCAAACTGACTCCCTGAACACTGCCGTTAGCCTACGAGAATCTTGTGATAGGCTAACCCTGAACTCCTGGAGTGAAGAGCTAAGTGGGGGACATTACAGTCCGCCCTCCCCAAGATTGCTTGTCCTCAAGCAACCTCAACTCTGAATGTTGCAATATCTGCTCACTTTCCCAGGTGGCATCTTCAACTGGCAGATTCTTCCACTTAATCAAGTACTCTCTGATAACCCGTTTCTTCAAATGTCTCTCCCGGGTGTCGATGATAGCCTCTGGTACTAGGATCAACTTACCCTCCTCATCCAATGGTGGAAGCTCTGCGGAAGGAACTATATTGTGGCCAAGAGATTTCTTTAGTCTGGAAACATGGAACACATTATGCACCCTGCTATCTGATGGAAGCTCAAGCTCATAAGCCACCTCATCCACTCGTCTGATAATCCTAGAAGGACCATAAAACCTGGGTTTTAACTTCTCTAGTCCACTCTTTTTGAGAGTGGATTGCCTGTAGAGTTGGAGCCTCAAATACACCATGTCTCCAACCTCGAAACTCCTCTCCACTCGGTGCTGATTAGCATACAACTTCTGTTGATTCTGTGCCTGCTATATATTCTCCTTAAGCTCCCTGAGAATGTCCTGGCTATCCTGCAAAAGATCCTTAGCCTTCGGCACCCGACTGTCACCAAGCAAGAGATCTGTGAAGCATGGGGCATCATAACCGTATAGTACCCTGACAGGAGTCATCTAGATAGACATGTGATGTGTAGTGTTATAACAATATTCCCCCAGGTGCAACCATCTGATCCAGGCCTTTTGATGCCCCAAAACATAGTTATGTAGGTACCCCTCTAACCATTTATTCACCACCTCTATTTGTCCATCCATCTGCGGGTGGTAGCTAGTGCTAGGAGTCAACTCTGTACTGCACAACCTGAACAACTCCTGCCAAAATATACTCAAGAACTTGTTGTCCCTGTCACCGACTATACTCCTGGGTACCCCATGTAACCTGAATATCTCCCTGAAGAATAGATCAGCCCCCTGAGCAACTGTATAGGTTGCTGAAATGGCAAAAAAATGTGCAAATTTGGTGAGTCTATCGACCACCACATATATGCAGTCCTTACCCTGTACCTTCGGCAACCCTGTAATGAAATCCATGGAGATACATTCCCATTTCTGATTGGGAATGGGTAATGGCTGTAGTAGTCCCGCAGGAAAGGTATGCTCATGCTTATTCTGTTGGCAAATGGGACACTCACGAACATACTTCTGCACCTCGTCCTTCAGTCCTTTCCATGTAAACCTCTCTCGAATATGTTTGTATGTCTTAAAGAATTCAGGATGGCTAGCCATTGGTGTGTCATGGAAAGTTTTGATTACCTTGTGCATAAACTGTGAATCGGACACCAAATATATCCTGTCTTTGTACATGATCAAATCACTCACCACAGAATATCTCTCATCTCTGATTGTGCCCTCAATGACTCCCGCAGCCCAAGAGTCCCTAACATATTCTGCTATAATCTCCTCTTTCCAATCAGCAGAGATCTCCCCAACTAAACATAAGTGAGCTTGTCGTGACAAAGCATCTGCAACTACATTTTTCTTCCCTTTGACATACTCGATGTCAAAATCATATGCCTGCAGTCTACTGACCCACTTTTGTTGTTTGTCATTCAGGTCTTTCTGGTTCATGAAATATTTAATGCTCTTATGATCCGTCCTAATTATGAATTTGCCCTCAACTAGATACTGCCTGAATTTAGCCAATGCCTGCATAATGGCCAACATCTCTCGGTCATATACCGAGTAGCTCCTCTCCACACCCCGAAGTTTTCTGCTCTCAAAAGCTATCGGGTGCTTCTCCTACATAAGCACAACCCTGATCCCCTCTCCAGAAGCATCACATTGTAACTCAAATGGTTTAGTAAAGTCAGGGATCGCTAATACTGGACATGTAGACATTAAGTGCTTGAACTTGTCGAAGCACTGCTAGGCTGTGTCACTCCACTCAAAGGCTCCCTTCTTCGTCAGATTAGTCAATGGTGCTGCTATCTGTGAGAACCCCTTAACAAACCGTTTGTAAAACCCACAAAGCCCGAAAAACCCCTTAAGCTGTGTAAGGTTTGTGGGTGGAGGCCAGTCTAAGTATTGCCTTAATTTTTTCTGGATCCACTCTAACTCCATCTGCACTGATAATGTGGCCAAGGTAAAGCAATTATGTCATACGGAAATCACACTTAGATTCCTTGGCATAGAGTGAATTACTCTCCAAGATGCTCAGTACCTCCTCTAGATTTCTCAAGTGGTCCTCCCAAGTCCTGCTGAATATCAGAATATCATCAAAGAAAATCAAAACAAATTTCCTGAGCTGCTGCTTGAAAATTTGGTTCATACAACTCTGGAAAGTAGCAAGTGCATTAGTCAAACCGAAAGGCATGACTAAAAACTCAAAATGACCGTAGTGGCATCTAAAAGCAATCTTCTCAATATTCTTTGCCCGCATCCTGATCTGATGGTATCCAGATCTCAAATCAATCTTAGAAAAATAACATGCACCATGTAGCTCATCTATCAATTCATCTATCCTGGGAATTGGATACCTGTTTTTTATAGTCTTCTTATTTAAGGCCCTGTAATCTATACACATTCTGATTGTCCCATCCTTATTTTTGACCAACACAACTGCAGAAGCGAGTGGGCTTTTGCTGGGCGTAATATGTCCCATCTCCAGAAGCTCTTTAATGGTTTTTTCAATTTCATCCTTTAGCCTCTTTGAATGGTGGTATGGTGTAATCATGATGGGCTTGGTCCCATCCTCCAACTCAATGATGTGCTCTATGCCTCTATCAGGAGGCACTCCAAGTGGTATATCCCCAAACACCTTACTATGTTTGGTTAGCAACTTCTGGATATCTAGATGATAGCTATCCTTCTGTCGTGGTGGGGACTCTAGCATAATAAGGCACTCTACTGCCCACTCAACCTGGTCATGTCTCAAGAGCCTCTCCATTCTCTTCAATGATACAACCCGAGTTCCACCATCTGAAATACCCCTAAGGCATATTTTCCTCCCATTATACTCAAATCTCATCTCCATTTTCTTAACGTTCATGGTGAACTCCTCCAATTGGCTCATCCAATGCATGCCAAGCACCACATCTGTATCCCCTATACCAACCACATAGAAGTCATCAACTAGCTCATAATCACCCATGATGATTTTCAGCCTTGTTATCTTCCGACTGCATTGCATTTTGAATCCGTCGGCTACCATCACCTTAAAGCCTTCGAATTCTTCTGTTTTCAGCCCCCTGCGGGTTCCTAACCCCTCATCAATAAAATTATGGGTGGCTCCTGTATCAATAAGGGTGATAATACGCTGCCCACCTAGTACACCATGCACCCTGAAAGAGCCAACCTTCTGGAAGCTCGACAACTGGGCAATAACACTTCCACTGTCAGCACTGTGCTGTGAAGATCTCTCTTCCCCACTGTCACCATGCTCTGAATGTTGATCTGACTCTGTATCTGATGCCTCCGACTGTGTCTCCTCAGCTGAATAGTACTCAATGAGTTTGGCCTTAGCCTTATGTGAGCACTTATGGGCAGGATCCCAAGGTTCCTTGCAATGGAAGCACAATTTCTTCCTCCTGTACTCATTCAACTGGGCATCTGTTAACCTGTTAGATCTATCCTTGTGCTGATCAACATCTCTGTGGAATGGTTTCTTGTCCTTCTCCTTGTCCCTCTTGTGAGAAAACCCCTTGGTTTGAAATTTACTTTTCCATACTAATGACTCCATGTCTCGGGCCTTCTTCATGGCCTCCTGGAGTGTTGCGGGGTCAAAGCCCTTAACCCATCCTCGAAGTGGGTCTGATAGTCCATCAATGAAGAGAATGACAAGTTTGCGCTCTGAAATATCTGGGACCATGACAGATAGGTCCTGGAACTCAGCAATATAAAAATCTACTGAACCACTTTGTCTAAGCTGTGCTAACTCCTTAAACTGAAGTTCCGGATCCTTCTTGTCAAATCTATTGATCAGACGGGTTGTGAACTCAACATACGAAGTAATTTGATCATGCCCCAGTGTGACCTTCCCATTACTCCACCACTTGTGTGCTACTCCCTCCAAATGTAATGCAGCATAAGTGATGGCATCCACCTCAGGCATAGGACTGATCTACAAATAACTATCCAACTTCTGCACCCAAGCCCTAGCAGTGGTCTTTCATGATCCCTAAAAATAGGGAAGTGTCATTTTGCTTAACTTTTTTCTGCAATTCTTGGTTCTGAGGTCTTCCTCCCCTGCGTGGCCTATTCCTCATCCGAATGTTAGAGTATTCCGCAAAAGTCATCTCAGCCCTGAACTCCACACTAGAGGCTCTCCAATCCCTCAGAATCTCATCCTAAAATTCAGCCTATGTAGGGTCTTGATCAAGAACCTGGTTCCTGGGAGCAAAGGTAGGTATGCCAGGTCTATCCCCTGCTGTAAGCTGTGAGGCTCTCCTATGGGTAACCGATGCCTCATCCTCATCATCCCGGTACTTGTACCTGTTATCCCGGTGTCTCTCCCCATTATTCCTATCTCCCTAATCCCGGTCACCATTATGTCTGTCACCCGCTTTATGCCGATTCCTATCCCCATTATTGTTTTTGTTCTCGTCACCGTCATTGTTTCTAAGTCTATCACCGTCATTGTTTTTATTCCTATCTCCTCCATTGTACCTGTTTCTGTCACGGTGATTGTCCTTGTTATTCATTCCATCTCTCAGTTGCACGAGGTTATGTGCTATCTTTGCCTGTGATTCCCTCAACTCTCTCTAGGGCTACTGAGCTCCTGGTGAGCACATTCAGAATCTCTCGTAGGCTCGGCTCCTCAACTTCCCTATCACCCATTTCTTTTGTATGCTCTGGAATTGGTGGTAACTCTCCCGAAAATGGGTCTATACGAGAAACTAAGGAATCCTCGTCAATAGTTGCAACTACTATTTCCTCCTCAAATGGATTTGTTGGTGGCACAGGATTTTCTGATTCGGTTAACTGTGGAAACTGTATTACTTGTCTTGCCCTAGTGTTTCGAAAGGGATATCTATCTGTAGGTCGCATGTCTCATTTTTATCAACTGCATGTCATATTGACCCCACAGGATGGCAAGATTTTCCGCTTTGATACCACTGTAACATAGACCCCTCTGTATATGTTTGCCTCTAACTGATTTTTTGGTACTTTTTGTGTTTTCTGCTGTTTAGAGTTTATGGGTAGACTTGCATGTGTGTTTTTTGTATTGCATGTTTGATATATGAAGTAGATAAATAAACCTAGAAAATATACAACTAATTTGCATAAACGAAGGACAACCTAGATCATAAAATGCACTAAAACTAATTAAAATGGAATACCCACTTGGAAATCTTCAACTTTGTTAAGTGCCGGAAATGGGTACAGCATTACACCTTCATAGAAATACTCCAAATCTCATACAAAGCAAGAAATATTCTAAATCCCTTTGCTGCAATGCTATGACAGTCCCCAGACGCCAAGATGAGAAGAGTTTGTTGATGCTAAAGGTTGGAAATGGTCTTCTAAACTGCCCACGTCCTCTACCCAGCCTGGTATGGCCCTGCAGCAATGGAGAACAGCAATAAACTCGAGCGAATCTCCTTTTTTCTTCTCTGTTTTGGACTGCAAACAATCTCTGCCTCTAGTCAACCCCTTCCAGTCTGATAACAGCCAATAAAGATGAAGTAACTGCTGTCAATGAGTGGTACGACCTCCCTAGGTGGTACGGCCCAGCAGCCAAGACAGTACGGCCTGCAAATAAGGGTCTGAAACAGCAATAAAATTGCATAGAAACACTTAAAATCTGTCTTCTATCGACTGCAACCCCAAATTCCTTCGAATGTCCTCATTCCCATGCTCAACTTGTCTCGAAAATGGATTCCCTGAATGCACAAATGAAGCCCCTGTGTGAAGCCTTCGTAAACCCTGTCTTGATGCACTCTCTGATACACGAGGAAAGGCGAAATGCAAAGGTTTCCGTCTCTGCAAATTGAAGATCAAAGCCAAAGAGCCAAGCTCAAAACCCCAATGCTGGAGCAACTCAATATCAGAGCAAAAATCACATAAGCAAGCATATTGAAAATGAGGTTTTATTTTGCCTTTTAACTCCCTCAATCCCATCGCCCAAGATGAGAGGGAAAACTTATTATTTTTAATTTTAAACAACCCCTTTATCCTTCATGAGGTGGGCGCTCCTCCCTACGCACATAACTTTTTAACTTTAAGTTATAACTTAATGTTATAAAGTTAAATTATAACATAACTTAAAGTCACCCAAAAATATAATAAGTTAAATCTTTAATTTAACTTATATAAAATCGATATAGCTCTAGAAAATTCGACTTCCTGAATCTCGTGCCCTAGCTCCTGCACTACCCTGCTAAAAATGGAAACTGGCTCTGTCACGACTTACTATAAATAGTAAGTCCTCAAACTGACTCCCTGAACACTGCCGTTAGCCTACGGGAATCCTGTGATAGGCTAACCCTGAACTCTTGGAGTGAAGAGCTAAGTGGGGGACATTACATTTGAGAAAGAACCAACTACAAATGGCTGGATTTATGCAACAAAAGAAAATTGGAATGTGTGGGACTGTGCAATACAATGTCTCTGAGCAAGCCGTACATCAATATTGACAAAATTAACAAGCTGTACATCATTAGGAGTATTAATGACAACAACCCCTGGTATGGCAGAAATTGTAACCGCAGGTGAATGGTTAGAAAAATTTGAAGGAGCTGTACACCTTGTAGAATTTTCTATGGTAGTTGTACAACATGGATAATTTCCTGTGGTAGTCATACACCAAGCAAAATGCCCTGTGGCTACCCTACGATTAAACTTGGACTAACAAAGCATACCATTTGATGTTTGTCATACACTAGAAAATGATTAGGATTTTTATTGCAGAAGTTTGATTGTACGGTGGTGGTAGTAGAGACAAAATAAATAGGCTGTACGACACTATTTTGTAGGTGGAAAATGCTAAATAAAGTCATATGGTCAACATGTAATACTAGGCCGTATGACGGAATAAGTTTTTTCTATTATTTTTAGTAAACTCTCGTATGGTTAGGGAGCAATAGGGTCGTACAGTCAAGAGTTTTAAAAAGTTAATTTCGTTTTTCCTTAAATTTTTGTTTTTCCATGGTTTGTCATACCATATAAAAAAGGAGATATTTATTATTATTATTTTTTAATATTTATTTTTTTCAATCTTGAACGTTTATTTTTTTCATTTTCTTTTAGCCTTTTAATTTTTCCTTTATTTGCCTCTTTAAAGGACGTTTATTATTTAAATTTTAGCTTTTCCACCCAATGCAAACTAAAGTGATTTTTTCTATTTTTCTCAGGTGCGGCCCACTTATTATCCGTCGCTCTGATTGCAAAAAATTCCTGTCTTGCACTTTGTACGATGTTTTTCCTTTTCCCGTAATTTTCTTGTGAAGTAGCCCTGACTTGATGACGCTCCGAATCAAATATTTTAATATTATTGCTCTGAGACGAACCGTCATGAATTTTGCAATCTTCGATAAATTTGGGTGCCTCTACTAGAACCGGAACTGCCATCTTTTTCATATCGTGTATTGCGTCCCGCACACATAAACTGTCCAACTTTTCAAAGTCGTTTTTCACCAATTCTTTTCACACAACTGATCATAATCATGACATTATTTTCACATAATTTTCTGCCTTACCATTTGCTCAAATTCACTTTATAATCTGCTCTTACTTTTCACATATATTCGTTATATATACTTGCATTTACCCTTCATACATGGGCAGCATCTCTTCTTAGTATAGATCTGAATTGCTTTTCATTTTCTGCCTCTTTTTCTCTTGTCACTCTGCTTTATTATCCAGAAAATAAATCATTACATTCTTACGCTCTTCTCAACTCTCACCTTCACTCCTTTTATACACTATCCAATGGAGATGTCTCTATGAATAAAGGTGGATGTTCATAATAAACACATCTTTTGATTTAACTCATACCTCTTCATTAATCGCTACCCCTTATGACTTATATATTCTTTTTGTCTTATGTGGAGGCACCTTTTCATAAATTTTATCTTATATATGGATTGGCCCTTTTTTAAACTTGACCACTGCCCTTTATTATCTCATCTTTACCTTAACACCAATTGCTGCTTTTTTCATGATTATCGCTTCCTTCTTTTAATACCAATATTTGCTTGTTATGATGAAGTTGGCCACATCAGAATTCCTTGCTTATAATTTATTCAAATTGCATCCTTTAATTCAGCACACCTCTTAATAAGACTTTTGTCTTATATGGTACTTTGACTTTATCTTTGTGGATAATTTTGTCTTATATCATCTTTGTCTTAATTCATTGGGTTCTTTTTTTTGTTAATCGCTCCACATTTGAATGTGTATCTTGTTTTTTTTTTAATTCATAAAATCCTTCTTGTGGTCGGCCACGTTCTTTGTAATATTTAATATTCTTGTTATTAATCACACCACACTTTGTATTCTTTGTAATATTTTGTCTTATTAGCCACATCATATGTGAATAAGACTTTTGTCTTATTCTTTGAATGTCTATTTGTCTTATTCATTAGAATATGTATGTTAACAACTCCATTTGTTATATGTTATTTGTTGCTTCTTTTTATTGTTGTTATGGAGTAAAAAGTGGACACATGCCTTTTTACCTCCTAGTTTAGCTCCTAGGTCTCGTGTTAACATTATACAAGTTCACAAGATTTTCTACTTCTTAGCAGAAGCTGGCACTAGAAATATCCTCCCTTTGTAATTGATCAAGTCATTTACAATAGTGTACCTGTCATCACAGATGGTGCCATCAATAAGCCCAGAAGCCCACTGATTTTTTGCATATTCTGCAGAAATCATATCCCTCCAGTCCTCTGCAATCTCCCCTATGTTACATAAGTGTGGTCTCCTGGATAAAGCGTCAACAACTATGTTCTTCCCCTTGACAAAGACAATGTCAAAATCATACGCCTGTAATTTGTTGACCGACTTCTACTAACGATCATTTAGGTCCTTCTGGCTAAGGAAATGCTTCAGGCTATTGTGATCGGATTTGACAACAAACTTCCCCCCAACCAAATACTGCCTGAACTTGGCTAATGCGTGCATAATAGCTAACATTTCCTTGTTGTAGATACCATAACTCCTCTCAGGACCTCTCAATTTTCGGCTCTCAAAAGCAATGGGGTGCTTATCCTCCATCAACATCGCCCCAATGCCTTCCCTCGAGGCATCACAATGAAGCTCAAATGGCTTTGAGAAATCTGGTATTGCCAAAACTGGACAAGTGCTCATCACCTCCTTGAACCTGTTGAAGCATTGCTGAGCACTATTTGACCATTTGAAAGCTCCCTTCCGTGTCAAATCTGTAAGGGGGGCAGCTTTCTGAGAAAATCCCTTCAAAAATCTGCGATAGAATCCACAAAGGCCGAAGAATCCCTTGAGCTGAGAGAGAATCTTAGGAGGTGGCCAATCTATTATAGCTTGGATCTTCTCTGGATCCACTCAAACACCCTTTGCACTAATAATATGTCCCAAATACAACAACTCTGTCATGCCAAACTCGCATTTCGACATTTTGGCATATAGGGACTCCTGCTCAAGTATGCCCAGTACAATATCAAGGTGCCTCAGATGATCCTCCCAAGTCCTACTGAATATAAGAATGTCATCAAAGAAAATAAGCACAAGCTTTCTCAGCTGCTCCCTGAATACTTTATTCATGCAAGACTGAAATGTGGTTGGTGCATTGGTTAAGTCGAAGGGCATAACCAAGAACTCAAAGTGCGCATAGTGGCACCTAAAGGCTATCTTCTCCACATCCTCACGTACTTTGATTTGATGGTACCCTGACCGCAAGTCTATCTTGGAGAAGAAACATGCACCATGCAGCTCATCAATAAGCTCATCGATCCTAGGGATGGGGTACCTGTTTTTTATGGCCCTCTTGTTCAATTCTTTGTAATCGATGCACATTATGAGTGTGCCATCTTTCTTCACCAATACAACAGATGAAGCAAAAGGACTCTTACTAGGCCTGATGTGTCCCATCCTGAGAAGTTCCTGAATGGTCTTCTCTATCTCATCCTTATATCTCTTAGGATGCCTGTATGGAACTGTAATCACTGGCTTGGCACCCTGCTCCAACTCTATGACGTGCTCAAATCCTGTCTGGAGATCTACCTTGAGGTATATCGCTAAACACTTTGGAGTGTTTAGACAGTAAAGCCTGAATCTCTGGTGGATATTCCTATTGATGTTGCTTGGGCACCTCTGGCATCACAAGTATCTCAGCTGCCCATTGCACCTGGTCATGTCGCAATATCCTCTCCATCCTCCGAATGGACACTGCCCTCAACCCTCCATGTGACATCCGCTTTAAAATGTGTCTCTGACAATCCACTTCGAACTTCATCTCCATGGTCCTCAAGTTGAGGGAAAACTCACCTATCATATGCAGCCACTTCATCCCGAGGACTACATCCATGTCACCCATACTGGCCACAAAGTATTCGGCCTGGAACTCATAATTATTCAACCTGATTGTTAAATTAGGGATCCTTCGTTTGCAAGTGATAACAAAACCGTCTGCCACTCTGATCTTGAACCCCTCAAATTCTTTAGTTTTGAGTCCCCTCCGTGCAACTAGGCCTTCGTCAATGAAGTTATGGGTGGCCCCTGTATCTAACAAGGTGATTACTCTCTGTCCCTCCAATACTATCTGTATCCTGAAAGAACCCTCTCTCTGAATAGCAGAGATATGTGTTGTAGGAAAATCGTCATCCTGTGCATCTTGCACCTCCTCTACTACATTCTCTCCATCACTGTCCTCTCTGTCACTTTGCTGCTCCGAATGCTCTGAAGTTATCTCATCAGCAAAGTAGTACTCCAACTGCTTGGCCTGGCCCTTCATTGGGCACTTATGATTAGGATCCCATGGACCCTTGCATTTGAAACATAACTTCTTCCTCCTGTATTCATTGAGTGCATCATCATCAAGGCGAGGTGTTGGTTTCTTCTGTGGGAAAGTGTCTCGATGATGTGTTGGCATCTTGTCTTTCCGTGGAGGATGTTTACCGCAATATGGTGTGTTTCACAGAATATGAAGTAAACAGAATTAAGTAGTATAGTGCATAACACAGAGCATGAAATTATAACAGCATGGCACAGAATAAAGCATTGTTCCCATTCATTGAATATATCAGTATTACCTACAATGTTACAATGCTGTGGGGTCGCCCCGACTACAAAGTATTAAGCCAATATATAACTTGGCCAAGGTTGGTTGAGATACCAACCGTTGGCAACGACTCTATAACTATCCAACCGTCGAGGTTAATTCCCGATAACACTCCTAACATAACAACACTAATTAATTTATGATTATTTACTTGGCCGACTACGACCGACTACAATTATGACCGACTACATCATCCCCCCCACAAAATTAGTCGTCTTCCAGACGACAGAAAACCATCAAGTGACATTAAGTAAGCTTTTTGCCGACAACAATGCTGAAGTAGGAGCTGTGTAAAAGTAGAACCAACACATTTGGAACACCTACCAGTAGACTAGCCAACCAAGGGACCCAATCTGATAGCACACTGAATGCTGCGAATGTTGCACCCCATTGCTCACTAGATCAAGATAGTACTGATTTGATGGGGGTTTGGGGGCAACGCCCCCAACGGGGTCGAGGGGCAGCGCCCCTCGCGGGGTCCGGGGGCAGCGCCCCTGGCGCGCTCCCTGTCGCGATACAGGGCGGGGTCGAGGGGCAGCGCCCCCGCCGCCAAGCCCAAAATAACACCTTCAAAACCATTCGGACCTTCATTGCGCACATCATTTTTCTAACAAAATCAAACACTTGTCTGCAATCTTCTTGCCCTTGTCCATTATCCAATTTTTCTGACAATTCCGATGCTGGGTATTTGAGTGCCGATGCTGAGCCGATGCTGGCCGATGCTTTCTTTTCCCCCCACGGTCAACCTCGAGAATGCCAAGAGAATGCGAAATATAGACGAATTTGCCAAGTCCAAACTGACAAGTACGGCTGGCTTAGTATGACCTCACCTTTTCTTTTTTTATGCCAAGTATGGCCTTTTTTATTCTTTTCTTTTTGGCTGGCTGGCAGTACGTCGTGCGACCAGTGTACGGCGTACGACTTAGCTGTACGGCGTGGTCGTACTTTGTATGACCAGCGTACGTCGTACGACCAGCGTGCGTCGTACTTAGTCGTACGTTGTACGACTTGACTTCTGTTTTTTTTTTTTAATAATTTTTTTTTTAACAAAAAAAAAATTTGCCCGGCCGTACGGCCTAGTCGTACGTTGTACGGATTGCCTTAAATTTTTTTTTTTTACGCTTTTTCCAATTTTTTCAAATTTTTCCGACATTTTATTTTTTTCGTCTTTTCCATGTCAAACTAACTTTGATTTGTCTATTTTTCTCCGACGGGGTCCACGTTCGATCTGCAACTTTGACTTTATTGATTTTATACTCGTCTGCAGGGGTCGGAATTATTGCCAGAATTGTTGTCTTTCGGAAGCCACATATACGTTCGGCAAACTGTCCAACTTTTTAACATCATTTTTTCTCTGTTGCTTTTCACTGATCGCCAAAAAATTGCAAGTCGATGGAAATACTCTATAGTCTTTATTTTTTCTGTATGGTCTCTTTCTGGCTAGAGTTTTCAATGCCGTGTTCCCGTCGTTAGTTTCATCACCCCGTTTCACCTTGTTTGCCAATGGCTCCTCATACCTGATCACCTTGTCTGGTTCAATTTTATGTGCAAGTGTATTATTTATCTTCGCTTCACCCTCTGTATATTCTTTCTGTGCCTCTCCTGGTCGACTTGTCTGTTCTAGTCGACTTGTCTCTGCCACTATTTGCTCTGTTACTTTCGGCTGATTATTGCCTTCCTCCCCTTTGTCACTCATTACTAGTTCCTTCTGACTAAGTGGTCGAGTGTTTGTCAATCCATCAAGTGCTTCATTTGTGAACAATGTTTCACTCGTCGGCCTAGAGTTGCCCAGACTTTCACTCGTCGGCCTAAAGTTGCCCAGACTTTCATTCGTCGGCCAAGAGTTGCCAAGTGTTTCACTCTTTGACCGAGTTTTGCCAAGAATTGCACTGCCATGACTTGCATTGCCAGGACTTGCACTACGAGGACTTGCATTGTTCATCGGAGAGCTCGCGCCGACTTCTTTTATTGAAATCATGTTGCATTGTGGTGGAAAAAACTCGTAGTCTTCCATCTGCCAATGGAATAGCCCGCTGAATGAATTTGTCTCGTCTTCTGAGCATTCCTGTAATTTCAGCACCACTTCATCATCGGGCTCCATCAGCCCGTTCCCACTTTCTGTCGAGTCCCCTCCATCCGAGTCAGAATCTGAGGCCAACTCTTCACTGACGGTTTGCGTCCTCAAGTCAATGACAAACTTCTTATGTCTATTTTCTATAGACAGAGTGTTTTTCTTCCAGTTGTGGTTGGCCTTGGCGGCTATTAGCCATTCTCGACCGAGTAATGCATCGTATGATGCATTCTGTGCTGTTATGACTACAAAATTTAACAAAAATTGTGGGGTACCGATTCTTACTTTTTGAGCCATTAGCACTCCCAGCGCCTTGATCCCGTGCTGGTCGGCTCCCACTAACTGGAAGTTTTGTGGCCATAGAGTAGGCTTCCCGAGGCTCTTCCAGGTTTCTTCTGGTAGTACATTTACTCCGGATCCACCGTCAACTATGGTATTTGTCAAATTTCATCCAAGGATTTCCATATGTACTACGGCCGATTTCTTTCCAGTATCAATCGCCAGCAACCTCGGGTCGAGTACTTGTTCTCCCATTGGCGGTGGTTCTACTATAACATCTTCTGTTGTGTGGGCTTGGCCTTCGTGCGAGTTGTCTTCCATTACCTTGGATATTGCTATTTTTAACTGAGGCAATCTTTGGAGGAGGTCTACCAATTTAATTGGTATGGTAGCTTGCAGTACTTGGCTTGTTATGTTCTTGTCCGATTCTGATCGTAGGGTTGCGGTTGCCTTTTTGTCTGAGTTCCTCCGTTCGGTTTTCATGGCAGCTTCCACTTCCTTTCGTGCCTCACGGAGTCTTTCTTTTTCCGTACGGGGATCTGGATAAGTGGCATTTTTCCACTGTGCTCGGGTGATAGCAAGGATTTCTTCATCATTTTCCTTGAGATTGATGAGGTTCACCCCTTTCTGCTTCAGACAGTCTTTTTCTTCGTGATCTCCAGGCCCACACCACTTGCATTATGCATTTATTGTGTTCTGATTGTTGTTCGCGCATTCTCTTGCAAAGTGTCCCCACTCGTTGCACTGCCGGCACTGTATCATAGGTCGCCCTTTGCTGTCGTACTGCAATCTGTTTCTCGGACTTCTATTGCTTTGGTAACCTCCAGGGGATGCATGGCTATTGTACTGGGGCTTTGGTGGTGTGTTCGGCGGTGTTGACGGTTCTCCTTGAGTGAAGAGTACTTGCGTACCCTTGCTTTCAGATTGTATGGGCATTCCTTGATGGAATGTCCCATCACTTGACAGATATCACAAAACAATTTTTTTGGACAATTTGCCTTTGTATGACCTTCCCCCTTGCAATCTGTACACCACAGTTCTCTGGCTTCCCTCGTACTCTCCTTGTCGGCCTTCAGTTCTTTCATCATTCTCATCATGTCCTTCCTGAGTGCTTGCACGGTCTTGGACTCACTGTCGCTGTTGTCATCCGTACTATCATCATCGTCCGTCTTCCTTTTCCCTCGAAAGGATATTTTATTTTCACTCTCTATATCCATCGCTCGATTGTACGCTTCATTGTATGATGACGGAGGCACGACTTTTATTTTCTTTCTCAGCGATGGACGCAACCCTTCGATGAACCATCGCTTCTTCAGCCCGTCGGCCGGCTGAGTTTCCAGTTTTCCCAACAATTCTTTCTGTCTCCGGTTGTAGGTTCGCACATTCTCGTGTTTCCCTTGCTTCGTACTGTAGATCTCCGCTACAATTTCACTGTCATCCCTCAGAAGTTTGAATTTGTCTTGGAATGCCTTCTTAAGTAATCTCCATGATGCCCTGTGTGCTTGGGCCAACTCTGTGTACCAGTCGATGGCACTATCTCTCAGTGTCGCTGGAAATGCTTTCAGCCAGTAGTCCACATCATCTTGCCCATTGGCTATCCAAATCGTCTCTCACGTCTTACAGTGTCGTACTGGATCTTCTGACCCATCCCCCATAAATTTTGGCATCTTCTGCCTCTCGGCTGGCGGAGTCACCATCCTTCCCCAATGCCCTCCTTGTGCGTTGGACCTGACTGGACTGGTTCTCTCGCAACGTCCCGGTGCGTCACTTGCACTCTCGGCCACGTTCGAGTCTTCCCCGCGTCCTCTGTCAGCGTCCTCTACACCTTGAGTCTCCTCGGGTTCGTTCTGATACTCCCTCTGCCTTGGGGTCTTAGGCTCAGATCTTCCAACTCTCGGCCCTTGGTTGTCCGATATGGATAACTCTCCGATGCGGCGTATGCTGTTTTCAATTTCTTCTGTCAATTCATTTTCATTCCCTTTTTCTTTATTTGTCAGCGGTGTCTTGAAAAGTCCTTCGTCGGCATGATGATGTTCATTGACAATTTGTCTCAGTGTTTTCCTTCGTTCTTCTTGTTCCTTTAATCTCAATGATCTTCGTGTTCTTTCCTCTGGTGTTTCATGCCCACTTGGTACTCGGTTCTTATCCTTATTGAGTTGTATGGGCATTAATTGCTACTCGGGTGAGGAGATGGTCGACCTCTTGGTCGACGTGCAATTGATCCCAGATGACCGACTGAGGGATCTCTTGTCTGAGAGCCTCCCTTCGTACGTGGTCCTTCAACGAGTTTTCGCACAAACTGTAGAGGTCTTCCGTCAGAGCGTCCTTGTTTGCTTGTACTGGCTCTTCGATCGGCTGTCCCATCACGACGCCATCTTCATTGATGCTAGTTACACCCGACGGCTTGTTCCGACGATGTCACTTGTCTGATGGCATCGGACGACTCAACTTGTCATCGACTTGTCACCCTCGACCCGTTTTCGAACTGGCAACGGCGCCAAATGCTTACCGCAATATGGTGTGTTTCACAGGATATGAAGTAAACAGAATTAAGTAGTATAGTGCATAACACAGAGCATGAAATTATAACAGCATGGCACAGAATAAAGCATTGTTCCCATTCATTGAATATATCAGTATTACCTACAATGTTACAATGCTGTGGGGTCGCCCCGACTACAAAGTATTAAGCCAATATATAACTTGGCCAAGGTTGGTTGAGATACCAACCGTTGGCAACGACTCTATAACTATCCAACCATCGAGGTTAATTCCCGATAACACTCCTAACATGACAACACTAATTAATTTATGATTATTTACTTGGCCGACTACGGCCGACTACAATTATGACCGACTACAGAGGAAAGGGTTTGGAGGCGAACTGTTTCTTAGGCACTGCAAACTCCATACTCCGTGCCTTCTTAATGGTCTCCTGAAGTGAAGGTGGGTCGAATGCCTTAACCCAACCCCTGAGTGGTTCCATTAGCCCCTCTGTAAACATGACTATCAATCTTCTCTCTGAAATGCTAGGAACCATGACACTGAGCCTCTGGAACTCATAAATGTAACTCTCAAGTGACCCGTATTGCTTCAACTGCGCCAACTCTCTGAACTGCAACTCTGGGTCCTTGGTATCAAACCTCTCAGTGAGTCTGTTAGTGAACTCATCGTATGTGGTGATAAGGCCATGACCAAGGGTGACCAATCCGTGGTACCACCACTCATGTGCTAACCCATCCAAATGTATAGTGGCAAAATTAAGTGCCTCGTCCTCTGGCATTGGCTTAAGTGTCAAGTAGTTATCTAATTTCTGCACCCAAGCTCTGGCTGAGATCTTGCCACTCCCATCAAACCGATCCATAGGGACCTTGCTCAATGCATGCTGGTAGTCCCGGTTAGTTCTGTGAACTCTATAATCTCCTCGACCCATCATAGCTCCCCTTTGTCTCTTCTGATTCATATACTGGTCGAATGTCAGCATCTCTCTGATATCTGGAGCCAATGTCATGTACTCTGCATGCTGTATTTGAACATCATCTGTCATGGGAAGCTGAACCTCTGGTTCCTGCTGAACCACTGCGTCCTCTCTACGCGGAAAAGTCAGTTGTAGGGGTCTAGTGACCGATCCTGGGGTAACCCTGGTGTTGTGCACACCACTCTGTCCCGCATGTCCACTACCTTGTCTCGCATGTCCACCACCTTGTCCTGCATATCCTCTACCCTGTCCTGCATGTCTGTAGTGACCATTGTTAGAGCCACTGGTCTCACCCTCGGGTGTGGTATTGGTGTGAACTACTGAAATTCCCTGGTTAAACTTCCCAAGGAGCTGGGACATCATATCAAGCATAATATCAAACTTCCTTTCTGTTTTTGCGTTAGGACTCTCTGGCTGGTTTGATCCTCTGTCCCCCATACTACCTGCTATGCTATCACTGCCACTAGAAGAGTTTCTGTGCATGCCCAATATACCGGAAGTAGGTCTAGTGTAAACCCTTCTTCCGTTACTCATATAAACTGATCAACACAGGCTGGCAAGATGCACCAGCTCTAATGCCACTAAAATAACCCACCCCCTTATGAGTTTAATGCGAGTTTTGAATTGGGTTAAGTTTCATTCACTGGTTGAAGAGTTTTCTGTGGTTAAGTCGATCCCTGCTTGTGTTTGGTGTTGGATCCATAACATAACATAACATGCATGCATATATTTTTGCATATAATGGAAATATGAAATGTGCACATATTGCTGAAAAATTCCAGATTTCTATATCTCCCAAAATATTCAGTGTTTTGACAAAATATCAAGTACCCAGTTGAGAAAATAACCCCTATTATCTAAACAACAAATACCCAGAAAATTATATTGCCAAAATACGAAGTATTTCACATACCCATTGGCTGTAGTAGTACATGGCTAGAAATGGCAATACAGCAGCTAGGATTAAAGAATCTCCTTCAAACATTACAATATCAGACCATTGACAATCAGTCCAGCAGGATAACACAAGAAAATGGAGAGTTTAGTCCCTCAAAAGGACCTCACAAGCTCATCAAGACCCACGTGCTGCTATATCCAGCTGGGACGGCCTACTGTGACATACATCAGCTTCAAACACCTCATAAACTGCCTCTAATGGCTGCCAATAACCCTGTTTCAGTCTGCAATAGAGCAACGCCTGGCTAAGGAAAGGATTCAATACAAAGAATGCATCCAAACTCTTCAACAACCCTCCCAATGGTACGGCCAATTTGCTGAAATGGTACGACCCTCATGGCAGCTTGTATCTATCACGGAAATGCATCAAAAATCCTATTCAACACTTGCAATCTGATCTTCAATCACTCCATGGAATTATAGTGTCAAATCCCGAATGATTTTTCAATGCAATCACCTCCGCGACAAATCCCTGAACTTCAAAATTGGATACAATGAAGCACTATCACAGCCACTGAGTATGGCTGTCCTCAAGCAACCTTAGATGATCTTTCACACCCTCGAATCGCTGTTACAAATGCTGGTTTCCGTCACCAAATACCATGGCTGAAGAAATTCTTCAAACCCTCAAAGTTGCAGAGCAAAACATGAGAAAATATGATATGTCGTGAATGAATGAAAAGTCTCCTTTTTGCCTTTTATATTTCCTCATGAAATAAATCATAGGTTAGAGGGAAATATTTTACTTTATAAAATTTATTTCACCTCACTTGAACGCCCAAGTCCATGTGACTTATTTTATATCTATTTCACTTTATTTTCCCTGAGTCACCACATTATATGTTAAAGTCCAAATATTAATAATTAAATATAATTTTCAGACTTTAATATGAAAGCCCAAACGGTCTCGGAATCTTATGAATTATAGACCGTCGGAAAGGTCTTGACAAAATGCTTTGCCTCCAATCATGAACTGCCTCAACCGGGCGAAACCCTAGCTTACTAAAAATAGTAAGTTTCTGCCAAAGTGCCTGAAATCCACCAAACGAACTGCCAAAGTTCCCTAACCACCATAGTTAGCCTACGGGAACCAAGTATAGGCTAACACTCCTCCGGAAAGGGGACATTACACTATCCTTCTTTTGCTGCTTTAGGTAAATTTTGTAATATCGTTGCAACCCCAGAAAAAACTCAAACTCCCACTTCAAGGTTCCTTTAACTTTGGTGTTGGTTTGCTAGTTGCTTCATTCAATTTGATGTGATGACCATATTTGCCTTCAGACCAGAAAGGTTCAACTCTTGGTGGTGATGGTAGAGTCTCTAGAGAAAATAATTTTGCCCTGAAACTCGTTGAACCCTTTTTGAGCACCTTTGCAATTGATGAGAGCTTGCCATTTGCAGATCCTTTGCGTGCAATCCCCTTAATTCGAATGTCTTACCCTCATAATGAAAGTGCATGAAAAGCTCTTGGAAATTCATCTCGATGGTGCCCAAAATTTTGAGCCATTGCACTCCCAATACCATATCTGCACTCCCCATTGGAATGGCATACATAGGGCTAGATGGTAAGTTTGATATTGAGACATTTCCTAGAACAACTAACAATACCCCCATCCGCCATCTTAACTTGAAATTACCTTGTGTGAAATAAAGCAGTTCAAACTTGTGGCTAAATTTTTATTAATGGAATCGTGAGTATTACTTGAATCAGTCAGTATTGCCACTTTCTATTTTTAAATAAACTCTCACTACTTTGAGGGTTTGTGGGGAACTAATATTTGATAGTGCATGACAATATATTATTGGTTTGTGCTCTTCTAATGATTCCTTTGATGCCACTTCTATCTCTATATCTTCTTCTCTGTCGCTGCTTCAATATGAAAAATCTTCTCTGCGCACTTGTGTACCTTTCTATATTCACTGTCACAATTAAAACATAACTCTTTTGCCTTATTTTCTTAAATTTGTTGGAAGTGTCAACTTGGTAGGTTGAGGGAAGGCTAGTGATGGGGTGTTAGATCTTTTGACATTAGTAAATGTTTGTCCTGCTGGCCACAAACTTTTCCTCTACCTTCCTTGCCATAATAATGGATTGGGAGCTTGCAAGAGAATTTGTTGGGTGCCAATCTTGAGTTAGATTTGGATCAAAGTAAGATCAAGAATCCTCATTTCCCTTAGAAGATGCAGTAGATTCCCGAGTCTTGTAATGTGAATCTGCTCTAAGGGATTCCAAAAAATCCTTGAGAGAAGATGGTTGAATATGTTAGATTGGAGCCCATCAATATCTTCTTTCCTAGCGATCCTTCTCAACTCCTCCTTTGTAGCCAAGCCCACAAGATTTGACTTCTAAGCCATTACTTAAAAAATTCCCTGCTTGACCTTGGTGGTTGCTGCATTCAGAGTATCTTCAAATCTAGGGACACCATCTCTTCTATTCCTGGATCCCCTGTGTTTGGAGACTTACCTAGTCTGACTAGATTCCTTCTCTTCCCTTCTATTTCGTAATAATATATTGAAAAAAACCCAAATTTGCTGAAAATTTTATCATAACTTACTTGATAGGATTAGCAAATTTATTTAAAGTGCATGATAGGCTTGGCAAAACTGTCCAAGTAATCCACATGAACCCACCACTCATCATTTAGGATCAGTCCCTTGCCCTTTTTGTGCTCTCTCCATGTTTGGCTGCCTCCATACAGTCCATATGTTGCTAATGACTGTTGCACAATGCTCCACACTTTGACAAGTTGTCTCAAGATGATTGTGATGCAAATTGTGTTGCAACAACATAATAAGAAATAAAAATAAAATATAAATTTTTAAAAAAATTAAAACTTACAATATAAAATAAAAATTATATATTAATGATTAAAAAAAGGTTGGTTCACTCGCCTTTAATGACTCCAACTTCGAGGAGGAATTGAAGATGGCTTGGGACATGTGGATCACTAGCCTTGGCATATAGTTGTTTGATCCCCCTGATTCTGCTGCTGTAATGTCCCCATTTTGAGCTAAGTTATGTTTTCTAGTTTGAGTTTGTTTCTATGTTCCCCAGGGATGTGTCCCTTACCTTTTTTAAGGCGTACCCATCGCGGGGACACGGGGACGGCCAGGAAACGTCCCCTGACCGTCCCCATTTCCCCGGGGACGTCCCCTTTTTTTGCAGAAACGTAGCCGTCCCCGGTACGGCCGGGACGTCCCCCGACCGTATCGGGGACGGCTATGGCCCAGCAGCGACCAAGCATAAAAAAACAAAAAAAAAACTCACTAAAATTAAAAACTAAAATTGAATACCTGTAGTGGAACAAGCATTTTATTTAACCTCATTTCAATTGCACTTTATCTTGGTTTTTGAATAATAGAGTCATATATGAAAAAGAATAGCTAAGTGGAATGTCTTGATTTGAGAAGATTGATCATTGAAGTCTAATAGGCTTTAATATTATCAAATAACTATGGCTTCACATATAACTGTTTCTCGTTGCAGAAGTTCTCTTTCCAATGAGCAAGATAATAGGGGTTCAAGGTAGTCCTATAAATTTATATGTTATAGATATGTCAATTTAGTTGTTTATCCTTCACAATAAGCATTGACACATCTTATGTAAAATGATCATCAAGAATCTGTATTTAATGTTATAGAAGATACGTTCTTTTTTTGCAGTAAGGCAATAAAAGATGGAATGTGAAATATGCTATATTTCTAGATGTGAGAATATATTTGTTCTTACTATAGCAGCAATATTTGGAATCCTTATTAATGTTATCATCGAAATATTTGAAATTTCCTTATATTTAAAAAAAAAACCTTATTTTTTTAGTAGCCGTCCCCTAAAAAATGGCCAAAAAAAATCGCCGTCCTCGAAACTCGTCCCCCCGTCCCCGCCCGTCCCTGTCCCCGGTACTTGGGGGAACATACTTTGTTTCTATACATGGAGAACCGGAAAGTTGGTTTATGTCTATACATGGAGAACCGGAATGTTGGCTCAACTAGTATTTTGCTTGAGTTTTATTATGTGAATAATGACAAATGGAATCTTTAATTGCATTTGTCCAATATCTATGATGGAATCACATTGTTCATTGTGCCAAATCGATGGGTGAAGTATGGCTCCAGGTGGGACCTATTTTATAAACTGAAATTGGTAACACATTTGTTATAGGTCCAAGCTTATGAAGATATGTTCAAACACTCCCAAACGCCTATCATAAGAGGATCGACTAGTATGATGAGGTGGCACACATTGGATCATGGTTCCAACGGCTAAGAGGAAGGATTCGCCCAAAAAGAAAAGAGCATAGTTTGAAGTGCCAACAGTTGAGTAAGGTAAAAAGCATTTAAAATATTGTTTTAAAGCCCAATGCCAATGACTAAAGGAGGATCGACGGCCAAGGCAAAGAGAAGTGTTTTTTAAATGCAAAATTTATAAATTAAATGCTAGACATGATTCGCTCAAGCATTTGCATGGATCGATGGAACTTGAGGAGAGATCGATTGGCATAAGAAAAGGATTTTAAATTATCAATGAAGGATTTTAAATGTTTTTGCCAACCGTCCAAGGATTTTCAATGTTCAACAAAGGAATTCAATGCAAATCCCAACCGCCGCCCTTGCATTGTTGGTGTTGGAAATAAGCCACACCCGGACCGACGATGGACTAGTCCAAGAGGGGCCAGTAGCTTAGTGGTAGAGCACTCCAGCAGCGAATGGAAGGTCTTAGGTTCAAGTCCTAGCTGGTCCATTGTCTCAACATGGTATCAGAGCCAGGCCCAGGTTAGGAGACCCAAGCACACAAGAGGTGTGGCTTAAGGGGGGGTGTTGGTGTTGGAAATAAGCCACACCTGGACCGATGATGGACTGGTCCAAGAGGGGCCAATAGCTCAGTGGTAGAGCACTCCAACAGCGAATGGAAGGTCCTAGGTTTGAGTCCTAGCTGGTCCATGTCTCAACATGCATGGGACCAATCCTTCATTGGAGATCGAAATGACTAGTTGTAATTCATTTAAAATTTCTAAGCAAGTTTTTAAATGAAGGATCAAGCATTCAATATTGTTCCAAAACATGATTCTTCATTCGCAGATTCCAAACCTCATTCCAAATCGCCATAGAGGAGGATCGACCAGCTTTGGAGAGGATAAATAGGTCATTGCAAGCTCAATTTGGATATGTTGAATCTGGTATGTTTTCTTATTCCTATTGTTTTGACTGAGAATTCCGATTTTCACGTCATTTTACAAGGTGATGACCCCTTGTATTTGTATGGTGATGACCCCATACTTCATGTGAGATGATATCATTCAGATATTCATCATTAGAGCTTAATTTTGCAGGTTTTGTGAGAGCTAAAGAGAAGTTTATGAGCTATTGTAACCCTTGGTCAAGTTGAGTATCAACCAAGGTAGTGTTTATCAAATATTGGAGTGATTGAGTGAGTTTCATCAAGAATTTAGGGTTTGATATTAAACACTCAGCTGATAAAGCTTTATTTTCAGGGTTTAATGAAGATTGAAGCTTATTTGATGATTGTACAAATCAATAAACATCACTAGAGACCCATCGCTTGCATGGAGAGGAGGTATTTTTGATATTTGAAGCAATCTGGGTATGCTACAGCAAGCTACAGGTCTGATACAGTTATTATCAGAGTGAAAAGAAGTTCAATTTGAAGGCATTTGATAGATTGAAGACATTGGAAGTCATTTTAGCTTCCTAGGAACCTATCAATTTGCATTTGGGAGTGATCTTTGGCATGCATTCATCTCCATTTTGATGGCTGGGTGATAACAGTGTTGTGATCAGTCATAACAGCAGAGAAAAGACACATTTCCAGCTTGGTTTGAAGACATACTTCATTCATTGTTGAGCTGATATGATTCTTGTTCATTTGGCATTAATGTAGTAGGGTTTTGATATAGTTTGATGTTATTTTGTAAGAGAAATAATGTCTGATGTAAATCAGTCCATGACTGATATAATTTCCAGCCTATAAACATTTGCATGTAACTAATTTGAAGGCTTCAATATCACACGGTGTTTGGATGGCTGGGTGATAACAGTGTTGTGATCAGTCATAACAGCAGAGAAAAGACACATTTCCAGCTTGGTTTGAAGACATACTTCATTCATTGTTGAGCTGATATGATTCTTGTTCATTTGGCATAAATGTAGTAGGGTTTTGATATAGTTTGATGCTATTTTGTAAGAGAAATAATGTCTGATGTAAATCAGTCCATGACTGATATAATTTCCAGCCTATAAACATTTGCATGTAACTAATTTGAAGGCTTCACTATCACATGGTGGATTTCTAATTGCTCATATGTTTGATGCTGTTATTTAGCATTTTGGGTTTCATTTTGATACGAATTGTGAGAAACTTTTCAGTCATATATAATAGGGTCTCTTACAGCTGCCCAACTTCTATAACATTAGGTTGAGTGAATGAACAACATAGGGTGTCCAAAATTAACATGCCCACAGATTTGCAAATTTGTCATGTCCCGATATTAAGGCATTGTTTAAATTAAAGATTTAAACATCATGATTAAGATGGAGAAATCGTTTGTCAAATATGGTGTTTGTCATCATCGATTTAGATGATAACCATGTATATAATAATATTTAATAAACCTATATAATATTATTAATTAATATTATAATATGATAATACTATTAAATATAATATTATATACTTTATAATATATGAATATTAATAAAATATAGATATTAATAATTTATATATTATCATAATACATATTAATGAATACTTGAGACAAGTCTAAAAGTGCCATGAGGGATGCGATCCTTTAACTCTACAAAATGGAACGGTAGACAACGATTATGGCAAAAACAACGATTCTAAGACAAACATCAATTATAATCGATGATAGAAGGAACTTAATAAAAATCATTAGACATAGCCTTGTTTAATAAACTAAAACTTGTTATTGCCTCCTTACAGATAGTCGCCACTCTTTCCAAAGGGTGTTAAGAAAGTATTAAAGCATTCGAATAGGGAGGGAGAAAGGCATCTCATCAACGGATGATATCTCAGCATAAATTAGGATAAAAGCAGCGAATATCAAAAAGGGCAACAATTCCTTAGAAGGCTGAGCATTAAGGCACAAATTATTTATCGAAAGATTATCTTTGGGTAATTGTAAATGGATCGTGGGGCCAGGAGAGCTGAATACCATTCACAGCCTTATAAGATTTATGGTTTTTGAGTTTACATTTGTTGCTGGTAAAAAGGGAACAAAATCTGACAAGTGTGGGACCCCCATTCCACTCAACCAGCCAGCAAGGGAGATCGGGAGTTTTGTAGAGAAGGAATGCATATTGAAGTCTTTGAAAGATTTAATTTCCCATCGCCACCTCCTCTTAAGGGAAATAAATAATATTTATTGCGTCATTAAAAGGGAGTTCGATTATTGCTAAGGAAAATCGGGAACACCATCAGCATACAAGGAAGTGCAGCACTTTGAGGATAAATTGGATTGCTTTGTGAGATATAGAAATAAGTCTGAGCTGCCACATCATTCTGTGAAGACATCGCATCACATAGAGATCATGGAACATTAAGGAATATCAACAAAGGTTTCACCGTAAGGAAATCGTGGGACCCAGCTAATATTTCAAGGTGTCTTTCATCAAGGCTTTAGTTGATTATTCGCAAGCATATTGAAAGGAGGCGGATTTGGTGTCAAAGCTAATGAAAATTTAGAAGTGCTTGTAGCATTAAGAAGGCACAGGACCTTAAACAGATTCAGATACTTCCATTAGACAGCTCAGCACTTGATTTACTTCATCCGGTCTGCAGAACAGTTCAATAACAGCATGGACTAACATTACACAATATGAAGTCAAACTATCTCATCATCCAGTGTCATACACTCAATGGCAATCAATCGACCTCATCAATCAATAAAACACAATAAGAAGAATGAATCATTCAAATCTCATACCTTAATCAATGATCAGCTCATCCCATCGATCAACAATAACAATCATAACACCAAGGAATCAGCGATTCAAACACATTCCGACATCAATGAATCATGCACCCATCTCATCCATAAACAAGTCATCTCATCTCATTCGATTATCTCACCATCGTCAAATCTCATCTCACATACGCAGCCAACAA
Organism: Cunninghamia lanceolata; assembly: GCA_027924645.1. Lineage (NCBI taxonomy): Eukaryota > Viridiplantae > Streptophyta > Pinopsida > Cupressales > Cupressaceae > Cunninghamia > Cunninghamia lanceolata. Next base: position 3,740,812 of record BSBN01000549.1, on the reverse strand, counting down.
ATAAGAATCATCTCAACAAGAACATGGATACTCATTCAAATCATCCATCAAGCAAATCTCACTAACATCTTTTGTTCATACATCATGATATAATAGAATTCTATCTATAGTACAAGGGAATATTGCATAAAGATCATATTTCCGTAGCCCTTATTACTTCACCCAATAAGGAATCATAGGTATTGTAGGGAAAGGTGGGTGTAATTCCGGGTCATAAATCTCGTATCGACCCCAAGGGCTAGGGACCTAGTTTCTCAAGCTGGGTCAGCGATCTCGTATTGACCCCAAGGGCTAGGGATATAGTTTCTTGAAGCTGGGTCGAAGATCCATGAACAGACCCCAAGGGCTGGGATATAGGTTCCCGATGCTGGGTCGAAGATGGTTTCCACGCGCCCTAGCCATGTAAAACCTAATTCCTTGATGAAGAATAAGAAGGGAACATATGGATCTTGAAATATGTTTAATATCTACCCTAATGTACTTGTGAAATTTATTATAGAATAGTCATCAATAGTGAATGACAAAATGAATAATCTTTAATCTTATTAGATATTATCACAGAAATTTCTTGATCTTTAATGTTTCTAATGTTTCCTTGAGAATCACTTTGAATGTAGATTCAGGTTTAAGTGTTTAGACTAGAAAGGGGACATTACAAAATTCTAGCATTATCTGCTATGACTTGGACAATGTGTTGAGGCCCCACCACCATAGTGGATTCTATGTGGATGTTGGGAATGAAATGTGCTTCCCTCACCTGCTCTTCACATGCTTCACTTGCCCTCCACAATCAATAGCCTTCAGAAACATTGCTTTGTTGGGTCACTCTACAACCAAATTAATCGATGGCTTATTAGCTGCATCTTTCCATCCATTGGAGATGATTGACATCCCTATTTAGATCCATGAATTCCTAATGGCATACATAATCTTCTACATATTTTTTCTTTCTTTGGCCAATAAGATGGTGCACACCTTTTCATAACCTGGGCTGGTGTACCCTTTAGGGGCTTCATTGATACCTCTTGAGTCTTTATCATATCCCATAAGTATGGTGACTTGACAATGTTGAGTGACAACTCATTAACATAAATACAATGCCCAATGAGCCGATCGGTGACATCCCTGGACTCATTCTAAAATGCTCTTTCCAATGGGTCTGCACCTTTTGGTCTTTTGTGAAAAAGAAAGAATCCTCTTCATTTCTAGATGGTTGTGTCCAAAATGGATGTGTTGCAGCCACAACATGGGTACGAGATGGAGAAGTAGGTTGGTTGCTAAATCTAGATTCTTTCTTTTCCAAAAGATGCTTAGATTTTAGCGTAATTGCTGCATCTACTTCTTCTTGTTCTTTGATTTATTCAAGGATCTGCTTTTGGCAACACCATTTGCTTGGTCCAAGGCAAGTTTTATTTCACTGGACGGGCATCTCATAGAAATGGGCTTACACTGGACTGTATGAGCTCATATGTGACATTCCCCTAAGTGCAATGCCAAATATATCCCTCTTCACTTTGAACCTATCTAACATTGTGACATACTTTGAAAGGGGTGAAAAAGTATCAGTTTTGATGGTTGCATTTGATCTATGGAGCTAGCACTTGCAGCCATTGTAGCAGATATCTGTAACTCGCTGGTAAAAAACAAACACAATATTGCTATTAGGGGGAATAAAAAATTAAAAGAAACCTACTTGATGAAAGAATGTACAACTACCTTATATGGATTGAAATTTGAAAACGAAATATAAAAAAACTAATAAAAAGGACAAAAAACATGCAGCCATTGTAGAAGATATCTGTAGCTACGTGAAAAAAAATAAACACAATATTACTATTAAGGGAATAAAAAATGAAAAGAAACCTACTTGTTGAAAGAATGTTCCAGAAAAATTGAAAACAACCACCCCATAAAAGATTGAAATTTGAGTACACTATAAAAAAGACTAATAAAAATGACAAAAAACATACAATCAATCTAACAATTCTCCCTTGCAAGAGTTTCAATCTCTTTTGGCACAAATGGGCACTTGTAAAGACATAGGATTAGCAAAGAATGGAGTTTTAGCCCTAAGCATTCATACAAGGTAAGTGTGCAATGAGAGGTAAGTGTGTTCTTCTGTTTGTTAGCTTTTGACAAAATGGTCAGTTGTTTTGTTAGGATTTGTATTCACTTTGTAATATTTTTTTGTTGTTTTTTAAATGTTAGCTAGACTGTCTTTTCAGGGTTTTTTTTTTTCACTTAAAAAAAAGTTCATTTACCTGTGGGTCTGTCTTGGGTTGGGCAGACCAGATTGGTACTGGTACTAATATTCAGTACGTCTGTACCGAGACTAGTCCCCCTAAGCTGCTGTGCCTGTCTTCATAGCACATCCTAGAATGAACTCTTGGTAAAGTAATTGCTATGATAACCTAGGGAGATGAGCATACTTAGGAATGATGTATGGGAGGGGTGTAGATATATCAACTATATATTTATAGAACACTTGGTAATCCAACCACATGTGCCTACTTCTTGTCTTTTTTCAGGCATTTTAGCAAACAAGAATTAATGTAAACAAGACAGAGCTGTCTGGATGGATGGAATGACATTTATTTTAATTTTTTCTTTGTTATCCTTGTCATATTAAATAGGGGGCTTAATAAGGAATTTCAAGTTCTCCTTTTCTCAAAAAAATGATTCATCTCTTTAGCAACTATTAGTTGACAAATGTCTGAAAAGTCAAATCTGCATATTTATAATAATTATTATATTTTAAGCATAGGGATACATCATGAATTCATCTGACTCTTCCCATGTTACATAGTAATTAAAATAATATATAGGTACAGTATAGAAAGAGTACTGATAGAGCTACACGCTTGTGAATGATTTAAATACATATTTTATTTGCTGGTAGTCATGAATGTCTTTGCAGATGTTTATATATGATCTCTTTTGATATAAGAGCCTGTGAATGAAAGAAAAAGAAAACATATTTCACTCTGAAATGATTTCGTATTTAATGGCAAAGATAAAATATCAACTAAAAATGGAGCATTGTTTTGTGTAATGAGTAGAGGTAGTGATGAATTGTTTGATTTTTTCAAGTCCCTTTTTTGCATGTAGGATGAGGTCCTTGGTACAATTACTTTGTTAGAAAGCTCAGCCACGGCATCAATATTTGTACCGACTAGACTCCCAAACAATGAAATTGGACCTGGACCTGTCCCGTGTTCTCTTAAAATTGAATAATTTATTATTTTTTCACTTGAGCTTGTTTTTCTGTTTTGGAATCACACAAAATGGCAGGACAAAACTGGGGGAAAAGTCATTCATAGGGCTGGGGGAGCTGTATATCTTTTTCGGGGTCGAAATTACAATTACAAAACACGATCTATGTTTCCTATGATGCTTTCGAAGCCTGCAGCTGCAGTGGACCCGACATTGATTGAACATGCTGCTGAAGGTCTGACCATAGAAGAAGCAAATGAATTACGTACAAAAGGACGATCACTACTTCCAATATGCAAGCTAGGTAGCATCTGGACTAATTCTCTACATGCATTGTCAATGTGGTCTTGATTCTTACATATACAATTATTTGTTGGAAGGAAAGGATAATAACTCAAGACAAGAGCTTAAGTGTAGGCAAATCAGATTAACTTTTTGAAGTTCTCATATGATGAGTCAAGCTGCAAATCTAAAATGCCGAGTAAAAAAATTACAATGTCTAATAAGTAGCTTGTCAGTAGCCTGTTTTTCACTACTCATAAGATTTGTATATGCTCGACAGTCTTTAGGGAAATTATTAACTGATAATTCTCACATTTTTAGTCTTGTTTGTGCAGAAAAAAATGGTGTCTATTTGAATCTTGTAAAAGATGTTAGAGATGCCTTTGAAGTGAGTGATCTGGTTTGTGTCGATTGTCAAGGCTTGAAATCTAGTGATTATAAAAAGATAGGTGCTAAACTCAAGGTTTGTCTACTTGTAATTTTTTTGGCTTCTGCATGCTAAATGACAGAAAATGCATGTATTGTATATCACACAATGATGCTTTTTAATTCCTAGTTAGGTGTGTGCATAAAATACATGTAAAATTGGGTTCTGTAAATGTTTCCAATGGGATTGCAGGATCTAGTTCCCTGTGTTTTACTTTCCTTTGAATGTGAACACATATTAATGTGGAGAGGAAAAGACTGGAAACTCAATGAGCAAGGTGCTGGAGCTCCTGAAGTACATTCAGACAAGGAATGTTCAGTTGCTGATTCAGTCAAAAACACAACTAGATACACTGCAATGACTACTTTCTCATTAGATGAAAAGTCTGGTTATGAAATTCCGTTATCTGACTGTACTGATGCATTAACCAAGGAAAATGTGCTTGCGAGCAATTCTCTACCATTCGAAAATGTTGCAGATGAGCCTTCAGGTGATAAAGATGAAATACCAGAAGATCTTGCAAAGTCAACCAGCTTGCAAATTTTGGTAAAAAATGCAAAAGACAGTAGGGGTGAGGAAAATGCACTCAAAGACAATTCTGTGGCATTTGAAAATGTTGTGAATGAGGCTTTGTGTGATAAAGAGGGAATAACAGCATATCTTGAAAAGTCAACCGGACAGCAACATTTTGATTTTGTTAAAAATGCAGATGACACAAGTGGTGGTGAAGTTGATTCTCTTGAGGACAAATTGGGTACTTCATTTTCTTCAGAGGATGAGCTTTTAGATCTAATTAAATCAAATGAAATGGAAATTTTTTCTGATAAAGTACTTACTGCAGATGTTTCTGTGTCAGTCACAAACAGAGATACACAATGTTTAGGGGAGGATTCTGCTTATAATTTTAAAACTACATCTTCTTCAATGTTGGAACTTGAAGAGCTAGTTGAATCGACTGAAATGAAGGTATTTTCTGATGGAGAACTTGACTCAAGTGTTTCTGTATCATCTACAAATACAGATGAACAATGTTTGGGTCGGGATTCTGCATATAGTTCTGAAACTTCAGATGTGCCATTCTTCTACAGAGGCGAGGTTGCAACTATTTCAGCCTCAAAACAAATATCAGAAGGTTGTAATGCTCTATCCAAGACTGTTGATGGCATTTCTTATAATCACACAGATTTAATTTCTGACTCCTCAAAAAGGTTAACTGACTCATTTTCTCCAGCAGCTGAAATGAGTATGGTTGGTGAAGAGCTTGCAGAATCCACTGATGGGGAATCTATTTTACACTCAGATGAGGAATCTAAACTTTACGTGCAATCAGATTATGCACAGGAAACTAATGGGCAAGAAAATGATGACTTGTTTAATGACGTTGATGGCAAAGAATTGATAGCCAGTAGTAATTCAGAAACCAGTCAAGGAGGAGTTGGTTTGCACATTGAAGTCTTTTGGGAGCAGGAAATTGATTCAGGTAGAGTTCTGTTGCTAGATGAATCAGCTGCTGATCCTGACATAGTTCACGAAAAGGCTGTTGCTTTTGCAAAGACTGCTCCTGCTGGGCCATTCTTCAAGCGCAAAATTTCACGCAAAAAGGTGATCAAGAAGACATGGAAAAAACAATCTGAAGTAAAAGCAAATGAATCTTAGTGTCTGATGGCTGCTGAAAGGCTTAGTAACAATGGAAGAGGGGAAATGTCTCTTTCCTCTTATGATATACGGTATACCACATGGAGGATTGCCATTAGATGAGCTTGCTAGGCTTTTAGCTCAAGGATTTGTTGTATTTTAGGCCTATGCAAAATAGGTTTTTAAAAGGCTTAGAACGTCTTCCCTCATGAACATCAGTTTTTCCATTTACTTCAGTCTTTGAGTCATCACTTTGGTACTGGTCTCTTCCCAATTGTTGTTGTGTTCCTCACAGCATAAGAATTTTCCCCCTTTGTAAATATATTAATTCCATTTTGATGCTTGATGGGATATTGGAACCCACACAATCTTTTGGGGGACTCTGTATAATGCCCCAAGTTTTCGTCTAGGACATTAATGGATAAAAATTAGACAAACAATTTTTTTGTGATGCGAAGGTGACACCTAACATGCCACCTTGCACCCCTACATGCATGCGATGTTGCAATATAACACAGTGATACACCTGACACACACACCAATGCACTTTGCATGGTGACACAAGTGGAACACTCACTAACCACATAATGAAGCCACCATGACAAGCTTGAATAACAAGATCTAGTGGAGAGTTCGGGTTCCCATGTTTACTCAGATGGTAGGGATTTGGGAGAAGAGGCACAAAACTACACTAGCTCAGATGGTAGGGATTGATCTGCACAAAACTCAAACTTCAGAGTTTGACTTCCTTTCTACACGGGCTGGGACTTTGGACTTCGGCATGTGACAAGCAGTGTGTGACATGCAGGTTGTATGTCGAGCTCCAAACATCCACGAGTGACACCTTTGGCTTTGGACTCTGATAAACAATTCGCACATGCAGAATGAAGAGCCAACTGCGAACCCGCCAAATGATCCTTTCGGACTTCAGAGTTTGATCTGCAATCTGCATCTCGGACTTCAGAGTCCGACTTGCATTTTGCATTTTGGACTTCGAGGTCCGAAATATAATTTGCAGCCTGCATTATGGAAGACCAACACTGAATCCACCAGCTAGACACTTCGGACTTTGGGTTCTGATCTGCATTCTACATTTCTGAATTTGGAGTCCGATCTAAAGTTGACAAATCCTGCAAGAACCCACCGAAAGGCCAAACACCTACTGACAAGAGACTTAGATTTCGGAGTTCGAAATACATCTTTCAATCTGCAGACATAGACTCCAAGTTTGAACTCCCACTGCCTTGTAACTTGGACTTTGGAGTCCGAACTGCTCTACTGTGCAACAAACTTACAAGGCAGGGACAACAGGCTCTACTTTTGCAATCAATGGGACATCTTCCTCATTTTGCATGTTGTACAAAAGTGATTCAGACCAAGTGTTCGAGCAATTATAGGTTCCATATGGGTTAAATGAGAAGTTCCCAAAAGCATGGGGAGATGAACTAAACCCAATGCCAAGCTGTCTCTCTGCATGAGACTACTCGTGCTAAGTGACAAAGCATTCAAAAAGACAACCACTTAAGATGAAAATGTTCCCGAACACTACAGCATCATGCATTCATGTAAGAGGAAATTACTTCCCCATTAACCCATTACATGGTTAGTATCAAGGAAACATATACACCAAGCTTATTAACCATACTTTCTACATTGAACCATCATGAGAAAAGCCATTATAACAGTCATACACATCCGACTTAAAGGTTGGGTACATTGCAATGATTGTTAGATATCACACCACCTATGATGGTGAATTACAATACCATTTATTGTTGCTCATAATCAATTATACTAATAGGGACATTAGAAGTCTTGAATTAAGCATTTTTCTATCAAGGTAGACAATGACAAATTATCAACTTCACAAGGTAGAGAAGCCCTTGCATGATCTTCAAGCTACTTCAAGTGATACACGAGCCCCAATGGTGGGTTAACACCGCCCAACCACGCAATACCCTTAGACCCACCCCATTGAACTAGGAGGCAATCGATTGGGTAGTCCAACAACACTCATGCGATACACGGGGGTCAAAACATACACATTATTCCACATCACATACAAGAATTTCTAAGTAAACATACATGAGAGGATCAATCTCCAATCATAGTATATATATGAGATATCTTACACAACATACAAGATACAACCATAACACAAGATTGGGAAAACACACCAATCAAACACGTATCATGGTATCATGATGTACATTCCAACATACAAGAGAGAAGAAAGGGTTGTCATAGGAACTAGCAATGGAGTGTCATCACAGGTATCAACTACATGGAGGTTGAGGAGCATGCCCCCATTCCATGGAGGTTCTCAATGATATTGATATAGGAATGCAAGTCTGTCTCAAGATCCATGGTCTTGGAAATGTTAGATCGTCCCGCTTGTCCTTTGTAGTTCTTTTGACATATCCTTGTGGGCATATGGAAGTGTCTCAAGCCTATCTTTCATTAATGTGTAAATGTGTAATCCCTATAAATTTTAATTGTCTTGTCTTAACCTCTCCCTATCTCAACCTCACTTAACATACAAACGGATGGATGTGAGAGTCCACTACAATCTAGTTTAGGGTTCCTTCTTATGGCTACATAGCCAAAAGCACATAAATACATGACACAGAAAATCGGGTCGAAACAAGACACACACTAGGCCACTTGAGTCTCCAACTTGTTACCATGATAAATCTCTATTCCCACACAAGGCATTACACCCACAAATGCAAAATATCCATTTTCATATGTCAACAAATACAAGCCTCAGCTTCGAGATTTCAATGCAATTCTTTTCAAAATTTCAAACATCAAAACTAAAAAATTCAAGCATACTCTTTTGAAGACAAGGGCATGGAAAACATTCTTTTCCAAGCACAAAGATTTTAAGAAAATTTCACCATGGTTTTAGTGTAATATGCAAATTTGCCAAATAAATAAATGAGGATTGTTAAATCGATTCCCACCAATTTAACAATCCACCTATACAATCTTTCTCTACTACAATGAAAGCCAATGCATCCACTTAAGAGGGGTATGCCAATTTGCACAAGGAAATTTAAATAAAAGAGGTGAAGATGAAACCTTACCTTCCACCAAATGCATAAGAAGGGAGGAGAAAATTCTACTGAAGATAAGCCTCCTTCCACACATACAAGCAAGCAATTTCCCACAAACACGATGCCAAAAATCCAAAGGTAGCTCCTCCAAAATCCTAGGCCCAAGAGGAGAAGAGAGGAGGAAGACAAAAAAGAGAAATGTTTGTTCCTGAAACTTCAACTTCCAAATGGGCTCTTTTTCTTTTCTTTTATTCTAAAAGCATTTTCCCAAAACTCTTTTTTCCACCCCTAAAACAATAATACTAAATATTTTTTCATGTAAAAAGAATTTTTGCATTCCTTTAACAATACATGCATGTTTTGATTTAAATAATTCAAAGAACACCACACAAAAAAACATACATATCGTGCACAAAGTAATATTATGATCCTTTTGATTGAACATATATTTTCATTATTTCACAGGATGACATTAAATATTAATGAAACACATGAAACTACAATTTAATCCATCACCAACATAAATTCTTTTTGTTAGCGTACACCAATTTTATAGAAACTAATTAAATAAATTTAATCATAGGAATCAGGTAATGCACGAAAAACATGCAAGCACAGTTTACAAGTATTTCATTACTCATGAATTTAGAATTGACCGATTCGGATTTAGGCTCACGAGACCACATTAGACACATCTCATGGCTCGAACTCAAGTGAGACATGAAAATAAAACATGACTTTTATTCAAGTTGATTGTTTCCAATTAATCACCATTGGGGAAACTTGCGCCTGCACACTCAAGGAAAACATTAGGCGTACTTGTCCACCAATGAGATAATCTCAAAATCTACTAACTAAAAATCATTTAACATAAGTATAATTCAAATATACAGATGCGTTATAAATAATCTCAATGAGCATGGTCAAAATCACACATGTACGAGATTATAGATACATAATTTATACACCTAGATGACAATCCATAGGAACTTCATTGGCAAGTCCTGTAGTAGTACAAGAACACAACATGAGTCCCATCATTCACAAATCCAAATATATACACATAAATTCGAAATTTCCTTGTGAATATAAGCAGTTATTTTGTGCAATGACTTGTCTGTTGTTCTTCTTTTGTAAAACTATCAATTGCATAAGGAAAGTACATCTAAAATTTATTGCTTAATACAATTTCTTATAATCATAAGTGAATTTAACAAACTGTGTACCTTTATCATCTAGGACTTAAACAAATTGTAATGAATAAAATTGAAGCAATATGAAACTGTAGCTTACTTTCATCCTCCTGTCTGCTCTTGAATGTCACCTGCTCATGTAGGATGTCCTTATCATCTCAGTCTGGGCCCTGTAGCAACTCTTAATGAGTTGATGCATGATTCTGGTAGAGATGATAACTGGAATGGCCTCTTACCTAGGTAGCAGGTCTTCTAAAGCCAGCATTGAGTTCTTACCTTGCACTACTTTTCTTCCTTTCTTCATGTGTTACACCCGATCTAGGTCTCTGCTTGTAGGTCTATCCCTCCTTCTGCTTCTTTGTATGTCATGTCCCCTCCAAATCGATCACTTTCATTCCAATTAAAGATTGGAATGATAGAGTAAAGAACAATAAAGATTTGTTAGAAGCGATCCTTCACTACCGGTGGCTAAGAGGAAATAAACTAATAAATAAAGAATTGTTAAATACACCAAGGATCGAATATAAAGGCCTGTGATGATTCGATGTTTCCAATTTAAAGATTGGAAAAAAGACTAGCATTCATAATCATCTTCTATCCTAGGACCCTCTCTACTTTCCCAAATTGGGAGCCAAAAGGAAAAGACAAAATAAGGAAAAGATAAAATAAAGAAAAAGACAAAATAGGAATGAGACCAAATATGACATAAAGACAAAGACAAGCTAATATAAGACAAGTCAAGTGGAGCGCCGATTACCATAAGGGATCGATTAAGAAATGGTAATTAGTTTATGATTATGAGTGGGTGTGAATGATAGAAGGTGACGACCTTTGGAAAACTACACCCGATCTCCCTCTTTATAAGGAGCGGAGAAGGAATTAAGGCATTGATCAAGTTGTATCTTCTTGTCATCATCAAACACGAGTAAAGAACAGCCAGACATTCTATAACAACAATATCCCATATACAATCAAAGCATATATCTATTATTCTCTTTACTTGAAGGAAGTCAGTTAATAGTTACGCCACAACAGATCCATAAGAGCCATTGGAATCAAACATTTGTTGATCATTGTCATAGCATATATATACAGATATTATCATTATTTCTACAGGCCGAACCATATCTATTCAGCCACAACGTCATATCAACCATAACAAGGTATGTAACTTATATTCAATATCTCTTTGCTGTATTATATTGTTTAATGTCTGATTCAATGATATAATGAACATAGATAAGTGAATCTCTCACAATGAAAGGTTAGATATTATATGAAATAAGTCATAACAGCTGTGAAGCATATTGAGCAAGGAATTAATACATTAACTTCATAGGAGAGGATGAGTATGAGATGTTCATTTAGCCAACCATGGGTATTCAGTGGTACTTGTCTCAGCTGGTACAAAAGGTACCCCTCGAGGCAAGTGGATAGTGGCCTTTGTCACAACAGGGTACAAAAGGTATCCCTTGTGCAAATGATTATTATATAGTGGCCTTTGTCACAATTGGTACAAAAGGTACCCCTTGTGCAAAGGATTATGATATAGAGGCCTTGGTTACAGCAGGTGCAAAAGGCATCCCTCGTACCAAGGATTATCATAGTGGCCTTGACTTAGCAAAGTACAAAAGGTACTCCTCAAGTCAAATGATAAAAATAGTGGACCCATAATGGTAAGTGGCGAAGACATCATATCACTCCTCTCATATGAAATTAATGATTAATGCATGGATAATGATAGAGACTGTGAAATGTAAATTGATAGTGATCATGGCATTTAATGATAGAGGATATGAAATATCTATTGATAGTGAACTTAAGATTATTGAGGGAACATGTGAAATATATAATGATAATAATTATAAGATTTAGAAATAGAAATGTGTAGTGATCATAAGATTATTGATAAAGATGTGAAATGTATATTTGTTGTTAATCATAAGATTATAAGAGTAATGTTACTATATGATTTGAATACTTCTTACATGTATTACAAATAATTGAAAATCAAAGAGGGTTTACTGTACTAATGTTCTCTTTTTGCGAGTTGAAATCGCGTGCAAGATTTGGACTTGCAAGAAGGGGACATTACATTGTATATTGTCATCATGACTATTGTCTTCATCATTGATTTAGGATGTCCTTTAGTATCTTGTAGCAGTTATTTGTATTTGTCTCTCTCTTCAAGGTAAAAAATTGTTATGTAGAAAAAAGGGGGAAGATGGGATTGATGGATAGTTTAACTAAATCCTGCTTTCACTACACACATTCAAGGACATTTAATAGAGTTTAATCACAACTTCTTTAAGAGGATTCACCTATAGGTTTGCTGTCACTTGTAATGATAGGGAAATTTAGAAATTGATGATTAATGTGTTATTTTAAGCCCAATTATGCTCAAACCCCTAATTATGCAAAATTATGAACAAACAGACGATTTTTGACAAATTCTTGCACACAGAGATACTAAATGAAGATCAAAAACATACCAGATCTCAAAGTTCGGGATCCTGAACCCAAGGTGGGATTTTTATTGATGGTTTTCGAACCTCTTTTACTACTAATTATCACTGTTCTGAAGATTTCAGGGTCTGCAAACCCGGAGGGCAAAGGGACTAGCACCCAAGCATTGATAGTGCTCTTCTTTGCCTTTTTTCATCAGATTTAGGATCCTTATGCTTTGCAACACTCCTCTGCAACTCCACTATTTGTGATCCAACACCCGTCACTTGCAATCACAAGAAGAGGGGTTGGGGTTGTGTTGTTTAGGAGCTTGCCTCGGTCAAGCCCCGGAATGGCATTCAAGCCTTCCAACACCGTTGTTAGATAGAGAGTGCGTGTCCTTGCAGGACAAAGGTAAAAACAAATTGATAAATGATTGATTGAAGCACAAATAGATATCACCTTGGAGGTGTATCTCACATGTAGATGAAGATCTTTCACAGCATGAGAAGATGAAGCCAAATCTGCAATAACAAACACAACAACATAAGTTTGCTCTGCCACAATGAATGCTTTGAATGCTCTAAAATCATAAGTTCGTCAAAATATCATAATCATCTTCTATTTTTGCAAATTAAGTACAAAACATGCTTATATATGCATTCTGTCTTTAATTTAGTAATTCAAACTTAAGATGTCAGCAACGGACACCTTTTAACGGTCTCCAACCGACATTCAAATTTGGGACCCCACCAAAATAGGGCAGGACAAGGGCGTCTTCTATTTTTGCAAATTAAGTACAAAACATGCTTATATATGCATTCTGTCTTTAATTTAGTAATTCAAACTTAAGATGTCAGCAACGGACACCTTTTAACGGTCTCCAACCGACATTCAAATTTGGGACCCCACCAAAATAGGGCAGGACAAGGGCGCGAGCGCCCTTGCCCCAGGACCTATTTTGGGTCAGGGTTTAAGCTCTTTAATGCTCCTTAAGTCCATTTTGACATGGGTTTTAGGGCATTTTGTCTTGAGATTCAATTCTAACATGCACGATAAAAAACAAGGGACTGGGAGCTAAACTTAAGAGGTAAAAGTCCTAGGGGGACACTTTACGACGTAACATTTAGCCTCCACTTTAATGTATGTATGATCTTACGACCCATACATGCATTAAAATGTGGTCAAAACATATCAAACACGCTAGGCACTTTAAGCTAATTTATACACAAAAATTGAGGAATCATTTCTAGCCTCCAGTCTCAGGTAAGCATTAGAGAAAACATATCGTAGCCATGCCAAACACAATGAAGATAGTAACATGCACACAAAACATGGAGAAGATAGTAACAGACACGCAAGACATGGAGAAGACAATATTGAAGACACGCAAAACATGATTAATACAGTGATATTTCTTTTTCATTTCCATATATATAAATGCATATAAAGTAAAAATGCAACTCATAACCCAAAATGTATGAGGTGCATTTCGCCACACCCTTGAAACTACATATGGGGGAGAAGACACACCAAACAAATCCCAAAGTGTAGGAGGGTGCATTTTGCAACACCCTTGAGACTAAAGTTGAGAGAAAGCACGCCATACAATACCCAAAGCATAGGAGGGGCATTTCAGCACACGCTTGAGAGTATGCTTGGGAGAAAACACACCATACAAAGCTTGAGTGTAGGAGGGGCATTTTGCCACACCCTTGAAATTACACACAGAAAACATGAGCATCATATAGCATGCCAAAGACATATTATATGTCTAAAAAATGACAAACAGGGCGATGGAAGGAGTTTTATTGCTAAGTTCCCACCATCTCAAACATGCTATATGCACACCTGACGGTTGGGCTTATGCCACAACAACCACCAAAGACACGCTTAAGGGAAGATAGTCTCAGATCCAACCCCAGCTACTCGGAGGAAGTTTTTGAAATAAAAGGATGTGCACTAGCTCAAGAGATACACCATCCCCGCCTCTGCAGAGGGATTTTGAATAAAAGGATATGCACGATATCTCGCCTCTGTAGAGGGCTTACAAACACACTTCATTAGTACCAAAATCATCAGACAACTTACCTTATATATGCCCCCACCTTAAGGTGGTTGATATCGTGTATCGATATTAAGGACATTAAGGTAGAGAGAAAACACAAAGGGAACAAGAGCTTTTGCAAAGCCCATGCCCCCAAAGGTGACATGTGCTCACGATCGCTAAATGTTCCCACAAACACATCTTAATCTAAGGAAAACATGAAAGCTATGCATGAAAACAAAGAAGCCAAGGCTACACATACGGGTTCGAGTCTGAGAATAGTTGTTGGGCTTATACTGTAGGTATCTCAGAACCAAGTGTAATAACAAGGTGAGACACCAAAACAATCAAAGTGCGCAGAGTAGACACATTGTTATGATTTGTTAGCAAAGATAAGACAACATCAAATATCACACGGAGTGATTCTACTAGCCAAGCATCAGATATATAAATCAACCTCATCTTCATATATGGACTAGGTCCATTTTTGCTTTGCTTGTCAAAGGGACACGCGGTCCGTATCAATTAGTTGTTTGTTTTTGTCATCTACCAACTAGGTAGAATCACTAGAAGGTAAACAATAAAATGAGAGAGGAGAGCAAGTGTCTTAGGAACAATCATGTAGGAGGATGCCTACAGGTCACCAACCACAACGTTATGCGTCTAAGACACAACACACAACAATAAAATAGAGGAGAGGCAAGACAGAAAAATAATGATACAAATAAAAGAACGATCACAACAGAGGCGGTCTCCCGGTATCCTTGACCTTACAAGAGTATCAAGGGTCATCCAAGGAGGCCTAAACAACACCTAACACAACACAAGAGGGGAGGTCACATAAATGAGCAAATAATGCTACGACATAGGTGACCACCAAGGTTAGAAATACTTGTCCTTGATCTTAATCTTCACCTTGGGAACACAACACAAGAGGGGAGGCCACATAAACGAGCAAATAATGCTATGACATAGGTGACCACCAAGGTTAGAAATACTTGTCCTTGATCTTAATCTTTACCTTGATGGTTAAAGCTTTATCTCTTCTTCTTTCTTCCACATTTTCTTGAGTTTGTGAAGGTACAATTGTAGTAGTTGTCAATGGAAAGGTATCTATTAATGATGGTGTAGAAGGAATGTCAGAGTTTTCTATGTCAATCAAATGGGGTGATGTAGGAGCTGGAAAGATACCCATTTCAGTTGAGTGAAGTAATGAAGGAACCCGAAAAATGCCCATTTCAACTGGTTTGTAAGGTGTCAGAATACCTTGGTTTTTAGGAACATGTTCATTTATGTTTTCCGTATTGTTGGTAGGTTCCAAGGTATGTGAGTGGTTAGGTAGGGGTATGTGATCTGTTTCTTTGTTTAAGATGTAGTTGAGGAGTGTTTGAAGATCAATTGATGAATTTTCAATGTCAATAGGTTGAAAAAGTTGTTCACATAGAGAATCTGCATCATTCAATGCTTCATCCTGGCTAGGGAGAGTAGGAAGGGATGGCAGAGTAGTCTTAAGGAATGTTTCAATGATGTCTTCTTCTTGTGCCAAAATATCCTCACCAAGTGAGGTTATGTTGGTAGAAGTTTTTTTATTAGATGAATCACCCAGGGCTATATCAGCCTCATATGTCTCAGAAAGGATGTCTATTATGTCATCATGAAATGAAGGGAGAGAAGGAGAGATGTCTTGATCATTGCTTTCTTTGTTATCATTTGTAGAGATGAAATCAGTGAGGTTTTCCAAGATCAAAGGATAGATACCCATGAGAGTGGCGAAACTTTCAAAATCATATATGTAACATAGAATTTCATATGCAGAACTCATGGGGATATCAATGTCATAGATGTGTGCAATTTGTTGTAGGACTTGAGGATATTTATCAGAGAATTTGTAAAAGTTATCAACATCTATGATGTATGCAAACAAAACTTCTAAAGATGAATAACAAGATGCATCCATGACCTTGTTTTTATGATGAGGAATCGTGTGATGTAAAGTATGCAAGTTTTCAAGCAAAAGTGCAAAATGATGTGTAATTTATTAAATGAGAAGTGTATGTTTTCAAATGAATGCAAGATCATATTTTAAAAGATTTTAAACACCTATGCAAGGAAGTAGATGCAAAACTACTCTTGTTTATGACCTAAAATGCTTAATTTTTTCTATAAATGTTCTAAAATGCAAAAGTAAGATGCAAAAACATACAATGCAGCAACACTACAATTCAAAATCAGATTTGAAAGAGTGTTTAAAAGAGTAGTAAAATCTGAAATAAGATTTTAACCACAAACCCTAGCTATTGCAAAGACTAGGTTATATGAAAAATGCACAATTTTAAGCAAATTTTGACAAATGAAATATGAAAATGCAATGATTATAGAACGATGTACTGCTGTAATTTATACCAAATCTGATGCAAATATCAGAAATTTAAATGATTTAGATGAAATGCAATGAAAATAATGTAAATTATATCAAAATGCAAGCCTAGGATACTTGATTTTTTTTTAGAATTTTTAAATTTTTTTTGTAGATTTTCAAATGCTATATGATGACAATGAAATGAATGAATGCAAATCTGAAGTACAACACTCAACAAGGTGCAAAATGTTAAAAAAAACATGGGTTCACCAAAATGTTATGTAGAAAAAAGGGGGAAGATGGGATTGACGAATAGTTTAACTAAATCCTCCTTTCACTACACACATTCAAGGACATTTAATCGAGTTTAATCACAACTTCTACAAGAGGATTCACCAACAGATTGGCTGTCACTTGTAATGATAGGGAAATTTGGAAATTGATGATTAATGTGTTAATTTAAGCCCAATTATGCTCAAAACACTAATTATGCAAAATCGTGAACAAACAGATAAATTTTGACAAATGCTCGCACACAAAGATACTAAATGAAGATCACAAACATACCAAATTTTGAAGTTTGGGATCCTGAATAGTCAGGGGAAAATGGACTTGCGCCCAAGCCCAAGGTAGGATTTTTATTAAGGGTTTTTGGACCTTTTCTGCTACTAATTATCACTATTCCAGATATTTTAGGCTCTGCAAACTTGGAGGGAAAAGGGACTAGCGTCCAAGCCCTGATAGTGCTCTTCTCTACCTTTTTCCATCATATCCGGGATCCTTATGCTCTGCAACACTCGTCTGCAACTCCACTCTTTGCGATCTGTCACCTATCACCTGCAATCACAAGAAGAGGGGTTGGGGGTTGTGGTGTTTAGGAGCTTGCCTCAGTCAAACCCTGGAACGACATTCAAGCCTTCCAACACCGTTGTTAGATAGAGTGTGTGTCCTTGCAAGACAGAGGCAAAAACAAATTGATAAATGATTGACTAAGCACAAATAGATATCACCTCGGAGGTGTAGCTTGCATGTAGATGAAGATCTTCCACAACATGAGAAGATGAAGCCAAATCTGCAATAACAAACACAACACAAGTCTGCTTTGCCACAATGAATGCTTTGAATGCTCTAAAATCATAAGTTCATCAAAATAGCATAATCATCTTCTAATTTTTTAAATGAAGTCCTAAACATGCTTATATATGCATTCCCGCTTTAATTTCATAATTCAAACTTAAGATGTTGGCAACGAACACCTTTTAACGGTCTCCAACCGACATTCAAATTTGGGATCCCACCAAAATGGGGCAAGACAAGGGTGCGAGAGCCCTTGCCCTAGGACCTATTTTGGGTCAGGGTTTAAGCTTTGCAATGCTCCTTAAGTCCATTTTGACATGGGTTTTAGGGCATTTTGTCTTAGGATTCAATTCTAACATGCACGATGAAACACAAGGGACCCGGTAGCTAAACTTAGGAGGTAAAAGTCCTAGGGGGACATTTTACGACGTAACAAAAATATACAGTGCTCTCCAGCTTTGCCTATTTGGGTTGCGGTGCACAAATAGGTAACAAGTAGAACTCAAAAAGCTCCTAGATGTGGGATTCATTCATCCTATAGACTATGTTGAGTGGATATCAAACATTGTACCTATAGCAAAAGTCATTGGGGGCATCCGTTGTTGCACAGACTTCAGGGATCTTAATAAAGCTTGTACTAAGAATGACTTTCCACTACCCAATATAGATATCATTGTGGATCTTACTGTCGGCCACAAGATGTTGTCCCTTATGGATGGATTCTTCGGCTACAATCAAATCAGGATAGCAGAGGAAGATCAGTATAAGACCTCTTTTATCTATCCTTGGGGAACCTACCGCTGGGTTGTGATGCCCTTTGGGTTGAAAAATACAGGAGCCACGTATCAAAAAGCCATGATAGTTATCTTCCATGACCTTTTCCAGAGCATAATGGAAGATTATGTAGATGATTTGTTGGGAAAATCAAAGACTAGAGAAGACCATTTGAATGTGTTGGCAAAAATCTTTGATAGACTAGAACAATACAAAGTGTGGCTAAAGCCTAAGAAATGTGTTTTTGAGGTCACCTCTGGAAAACTCCTAGGCTACATTGTGTTAAGAAGATGAATAGAAGTCGACCTCGCTAAGATTAAGGCTATAGTGGAAATGCCTCCACCTAAAACACTCAAGCAACTTCATATCCTTCAATGGAAGCTTCACTCTATCCGTTGCTTCATAGCACAACTTGCAGATAAGTGTCAACCATTCCAACATCATCTCTGAAAAAACATAGAATTTACATGGGATGACAAGTGTCAGAAATCCTTTGAACAGTTAAAGGAATATCTTGCTACGCCACCCATTGTGATTCCACCAAAATAGGGGCAACCCCTCCTTTTATACATTTCAACGACAAAAACAACAACAGGGGCTTTACTAGCACAACATGATGAACAGAGAAAAGAGAGCTATATATTACATCAACCACACCTTGGTAACCTATGAGCTAAATTATTCGCCTATTGAATGAGCATGTTTGGTTGTTGTCTTTACTTCACAAAAGCTAAGACATTACATGCTTAACCACAAGACAAAGCTCATTACTAGGATTGATCCACTCAAATATTTATTGACTAGAGCAGCCCTCACAGGAGAAATGGCTAAGTGGGTTATGATCCTAAGTGAGTTTGATATTGAGTACATAGAAAGAAAAGCTATCAAAGGACAAGTGATTGTTGATCAATTGGCCGATGTACCTATCCCAATAGAACAACCACTACTTTTAGAATTTTTGGATGAGTCGATATTGATACTAGCACCAACAATAGTTACATGGAAGATGTATTTTGACGGATCCTACACACATTATGGCTCGGGGCAAGAATTTTGTTTGTTACCCCTCAAGGAGACACTATTCCAAAGTCCTACAAAATAACATTTCCATCCACAAACAATGTAGGAGAATATGAGGCCTTATCATAGGACTTCACATGGCCATCCAATGGAAGATTGAAAAGCTTACAGTTTATGGAGACTCCTATCTAGTTATCAGACAAGTCAATAATGAATACAAAACAAAGGATGACAAGCTCTTGCCTTATAAAAGAATGGTTGATGATTTCAAAGACTACTTTCATGATATCCATTTTGAACAAATACCAAGGCTAAACAACAAAGCAACATATGCTATGGCTACTATAGGATCCCTAGTTGACATGAAAAAAGACAATAAGAAATGTGAGTTCCTGATTGAAGAACTTCTAATGCCGGCTTATGATGTCCCACAATTTCAATTGGTATGCAACATTGTTGGTCCCCTATCTCCATGGTATCAAGAGACCTACATGTACTTTCATGATAACATCATCCCAGCTAACTTAACATCTGTACAACATAAAACTTTCATCCGTCGAGCCTCCCGTTTCACCATCATAGGTAATACCCTCTACTGAAAAAGTCTTGATGGTACTCTTTTACAATGTCTCGACTCTAGGGAAGTCAAAGTGGCCTTACAAGAGGTGCACAAAGGTATTTGTGGGACACACTCTAGTGGACCTACTCTAGCAAAGAAGATCCTCAGAATAGGGTACTATTGGCCAACCATGGAATGAGATGCCTACCCGTTTATGAAAAAATGCCTTCCATGCTAACAACATGGTGATCTTATCCATGCACCCTCATAGGAGTTGCAACTGATAACAACCCCTTGGCCCTTTTCACAGTGGGAACTTGACCTCGTAGGCAAAATCCACCCATCCTCATCTAATGGACACAAGTTCATTATTACCGCACCCAAATATTTCACCAAGTGGATGGAAGCTATTCCGCTCACCTATACCACTGGCATCCAAATTGTAAAATTCATCCTCCACTATATAATATGCCGTTATGGTATCCCTTTCTCCATCATCACAGATAATGAAAAACTGTTTAAAAACCAAGAAGTTTACACCCTTTGCGAAAAATTCCACATTCAACACCATTTTTCCACACCATATTACCCTCAAGGTAATGGTCAAGCAGAAGCTTTAACAAAACCATCTTATGCATCATGAAAAAGATGGTTAAGGAAGCTGGCCGTGACTGGCACCTTCAGCTTAACCCCACCCTCTGGGCTTATCGCAAAAGCATTCGCACGCCCACATGAGCCACTCCTTACTCATTAGTGTTTGGTTCCGAAGCCAGTTTGCCTATTGAGGTCGAACTCCCTTCTCTCAGGATTTCATTACAGAATATCATCACTGAGGAGGAGTACTGAGTTGCATGACTAAATGAGCTAGAACTCCTGGATGAGAAATGCCTGGATGCTCTCAACAACCTTCAAGCCTATCAAAATTGCCTACGCAGAAGCTACAACAAAAAGTTTAAGAACCGTAAGTTTGAGATAGGCGACCTTGTCCTTATGGAAAATCAAAGAAACCTACAAGAACGCCACAAGAAAGGAAAGTTTGAGCCTAATTGGTTAGGACCATATGTTATCATAGCCAACTATGGATGATGAGCTTATCAGCTTGTAACACCTAAGGGGTAGTCTCTGGATGAACCTATGAAGATCATGCACCTAAAGAGATTCTACGCCTAACCCATCCAATATCCTAGGGTAAAAATACGAAAAAAAAATTAAAAAAGAAAAGAATCAAAAAATCCAAAAAAAATCAAAAATCAAGAAAAACCTAAGTGCAATAAAGATGTCCAATGGTGAAAATCACTTAGGTGGCGCCTTAGATAAATACAATGGTGAAAACCTATTTCAGGCGCCATGTGTAGTGGTCGGTTCTACCATCTAATAAGTCCTTTTACCCATGACATCATTCCATATCACTTACATCCCATGGCTTGGAATTCTAAAACATTCAACCCCATCACCCCACTCCTCATCACCCTGAGGCAAATTCTTGGAAAAAGGATCCTTGTATGCTCTCCTTGTACAGATAAAAATTTGAAAAATCCAAAAACATCACAAAATATCTAAAAATCCAAAAACAATAGAAAATCCCAAAAAAACCCCAAAAAATAAAAAATTTACAAAACTCCAAAAATAATCCCAATCATCAAAACATCCAACACATCATTATCCAACACCATCTCATCTACCCTGAACCATACCTACATCATCACTACTAACCCGAACTACATATTCATCATCACCCGCATCTTAAAGTGCCTTGATCCCGTGGACATATGGTATGTAGGCAGTTTGGAATACGAAGGAAGTATCCAGTATTCAGGTACAAAAGATGCACCCATCAAACCCATTGGATGGTCCCTATTTCCTTAGCTTACTAAATACAAGAGCAATATACTTGCTAAGCATAACAAACATCATATCCCACGAAAAAATTATCAATCAACAAACCAAATATAATCAGAACATATGGCCTGCTATCTTTTTGTCCATCTTTCAAAATTTATTCAACAACATCCAACCGATTCTCACCTTAACGGATATATCGTTCCTACAATAGGCAGAATCCATCATCCTATCAACACTTATCTTGGCAAGAGATACAATGGTTGTTTGTTTGGTCCGTTGGTCTTTTTTATTATTGATTTTTATCTTTTGTCTCATTTTAGGGATCATTCCAAAGTTACATTGATCTTACTATATCATGGTATGTGACGGAAAACACCTAGAATGGGGCATGGTCATAGTTTTGCATGTCGTGCTTGTGAGTTGGTCTCATTACTCCAAGAATGGTATTCATATCTTGAAGATGTAGGGTTTGTTCTATCATATTGTTCTTCTTTTGCATCTAAGGTCAATCATACCTTTTATGTACTAAAGATTTATGCTATGAGTCCCCTTCCCTCATCTGGGCAGGATTATACTACCTTGGGCATGCATGGGATCATCTTATTGTTTGCGGGTCTAGTCCATGCAAAGAAGGATATATAACATCACCATTATCCTTCATACCTTGGTGAAAATATCCCCCTCTACTATAATAAATCTAGAAATGCTCTCAAAAATGTCAATACAAATACTTATCCTAGCCTCCCATCCTAGCCCATCTACCCTCTCATCCACCAACCCTAAAAAACACTATTTGAACTTTGCATCTAATGATGATTAATAACCTCATCCATTCAATCCTACCTTGCAATCATTCTAAAAAA
The DNA here is from genome assembly GCA_027924645.1 of Cunninghamia lanceolata. Classification (NCBI taxonomy): domain Eukaryota; kingdom Viridiplantae; phylum Streptophyta; class Pinopsida; order Cupressales; family Cupressaceae; genus Cunninghamia; species Cunninghamia lanceolata. Next base: position 3,718,017 of record BSBN01000549.1, on the reverse strand, counting down.
TCGCCCCCGCACAACCTATCACTTCACCTATCCCAACAAAACACCTCTAACAAGATGGCACCTAGTGAATTAGTGTAAACCTATCCCAACCATCCTTAAACCTATCCCAAACCATCCCTAAACCTATCTCAACCCTCCCACCCACATGCCTAGATCACCCCAATCCTGTCTCCCAAGGTTCTAAACACTACAATGTGTCATGACAAATATCCATTATCCATTACCATTTCATTAACCATTACATTATCTATTATCCATTACATTATCCATTATTCATTAACCATAATCTAATCATATATTCCATCATATTTCCATTTCATCCATACATAATTTTCCATAACCACTTGCATAATATATGTTTATTAATCTGAGCATATATTTATATTAAATTTATCCATCCATATCACATGCATATAATCCACATCATAATCCAGGTGCATATCATACATCAACATCATAACATACATATATCCATCCACACACATAAGCATACACATATCAAACATAAAACATCCATATAGCAAATACACCCATAATCCATAACATCTATAATGCAAAAACATCATCACAAATCCATCCATATAATAAAGATCCATACATCATGTGGTAGAAAAATTGGTATAAAGACAATACAAAGATAATGCAAACAACCAATTACCTTTAACTTTGAACCAAGTTCTCCACATGTGATAGAACGTGGTAAATACACCCAAATCTACCAGATTTGTTCTCTTTGATTGATGCTTGATTGGATGGAATGTTGATTGCTCACTTCTGCAGCATAACAATAGTGTGAAGGTGATGGATGAGAATACCTAGAATGATTTCAACAGTATAATGATGTATGAAATGTGGATGCCTAAATGGCTTGGGTGAGGCTTCATTTATAGGATATGAGTGATAGGAATGGACGGCTAAGATTAGATTAAGGATGGATGGCTAAGATTAAATGCTACAAGGAATTGTAGTCATTTGACAAGTGTATCATGAAGGTTGAATGAGAGGAATTAAAGTCAAATGGTTTCCACCTTACAAGGATTAGAAGCTTCTAGCCATGTGGAGATAGAGACAAATGTAGAATTAAATAATAAAATTATTTAATTTTGGAAAGGAATGATGTGGAATACATTAATTAAATAAATATTTAATTTATTTAATTAATTTGGATGAGGTGATGTGGAATACATTAATTAAATAAATATTTAATTTATTTAATTAATTAATTTGAATGAGGGAAAAGTGGAAATTAATTAAATAAATATAATTTATTTAATTAATTGACTAGAGGGATTAAAATGGGATTAGATGGGATTATGATAGGAATTAGTTAAATAAATATGATTTATTTAACTAATTAGGTGATGGAAAGGTTACTATTGCAAAATGTCTGATCAAGTGTCTCAAATGATGTATCGATAAGGCATGGTCAATTTTAGGTGTGTACACATCAATACATAAAAAACACCATAAGCATCCATAATCATCCATCATAACTGCATCCATAATCATATATCGCCGCCAAAAATATACATCGCTCAAAATAAAACATGTCATGATACAAAATGCCTCGAAGGCCAAAATACATCAAAACCATAAAATTAAGAACCATGGGTTGATGACCCCCTAGTAGAGTATGTAGGAAAACTTGGACAAGATTCTTGTGATCTAGGTGATGGGAGCCCCATGGGTTGTTGTTGTTGTGGAGATGTTTGTTATAAAGATGGTTGATGTGAAGGCATGGGCTGCTGGACTGACTGCTGAGTTCTCCTCGATCTTCGAGAACCTGACATTCCTGATCTACTCCTATGACTATAACTGGGGACTCTCTGCCTCTTAGGCATTGTAGTACAGTATGCTCCATAGTAGTACTCAGCTCTAGCCCGCTGCTCTGAAAGTTACTCCTGTAACCGTTGTATCCACTGTTGAGAAGCTGAGTAGTCTGTCCACATCTGAGCCATATTGCTGTTGATAACTGAGAGGGGGGTGAATCAATTATCTTAATTAATTTAACTTTCTGTTCTTCTTTAACAACTAGTACAACATCAAAGCAAATAAGCATCCATAATCATGAAAGCAGAAACAAAGTCAATACACATAACACAATGATTTTGACGTGGAAAACCCTATTAAGGGAAAAACCACGGGGTGACTAACCCAAGAATGTAGTCTCTGTTAGAAAAATAGAAATACAAAATGGCACTCGCCAATTAGGGCTTACTGCCCGAGCACACTGCTCACAAAAGGCTCACTGCCTACTAGAGACTCACTGTCTACAAGTTATAAAGAGAGTAACAAGATACTTGAACTGATGAGAAGCATCCACATATGCTGAAGTTTAGTTCTAGTTAGGCTCAGTACACTGATCTACTGCACTTCATTCTTTCTCTTCTTTGGTGTTGTTGTCCTGTCACATACCAGACCTACCTTACTGCTTCCACACTGCTCTTCTGCTTTTCTTCGCACACCTTAACACATAACACACACCTTCATACCGAAATCAATCTGGTATATATATCCGCACCAAGGATTTCATCCACTTTCTAGTCGGCATCCAGAATACTTACTATTTTCTCAAACTCTTGGTCTGTCGGCTGAATCCTTGCTTATCAAGTGATGTGTATCAAAGAGATGCTCATAGAAGTCATCAATCAGGTCGGCCAATTATGAATGATACCTCAAGAAACTTGATCACCATCAATAACTCATCCGGATTAAGGTCTGATGCTCTCCCGGTCAGTTCTTTCTCAGTCAACTCTGCCAAACAGGAACCCAACACTTAGGTGCTCATATCTCTTCACTCTTTCATCACCGGAGGCTCAATCTCTGAAATGTATCAGTCAAGGTACTCCTCTTGACTTCCCCAAGTCCGCACTTTACTAACATACTTCCTCTGAGAGATCCGGACCTTATTGTCGGACCTTGCTGCATGCTCTGTTCTTGCTTACCAGACCACAACACTCTTCAATCTGACTTCCGGTATAAGCACACCATGTCCTGCGGATGGGTGGGATGAACTTTGTTGCCATCAATGACAACACTCATGAAGTTACACTGTGTCTCTTGCCAACAATCTCCCCCTTTGGTATTGATGGCAACACTTAGTGAAAAATGACTAAGTGTCACACAGCACTCCCCCTTGGCTGATGCTCTGTTCTAATGTACATTTTACCGGAGCTCCCCCTTAGCTGGATTCCACATTTTTCACTACTCCTCACTCCCCCTTTGACATCAATGGCAAAGGGTAGGGTCCGCACACCAAAATTTCCCAAAAACAATCTATACTTGGCCGCATAAAACATATATACATGTTGTACTTACATATACTGAATTATATCTGCAAAAGTGGTCTTCAACTGTACTACTTCTGACGCCCAACTCTTCTTCATCCTGTCCAAAATTGAGATGTGACCACTCAACAGGAATGCAAAAGATTCTGCCCTTTTTAGATCTGTCGGATCACTGGTCCGGGCTGTGGTCTGAGCATCACTTAGGGCCTCATGCATGGCTTCTAACTTAGGGATAATTATCCTTTTAAGTTTGCTCAACCTGTTTATTCTATTTTTCTTCTCCTTCTCAAACTTCTTTATTTCATTTGTGACTACAATAGTCTGACACTCTTGATTTACTAAGGAAGAAGAGAGAGGATCAAAACTTTGAGATAAACTTAACAGTTTATCCTCTTTCTCTTTTGCTTTCTTCTCAATATCCTTGGTCACTTTGGGCCAAGATAAACAAAATTTATAAATATCTCCACCATCTTTGAGAGCATTTTCTAAACACTTTATCCCAATATCCATAACTCTCCTATCATTTGAAATTAGACCCTGCACTTCGGAGAATCTCTTATCCAAAACTTCTTTCCAGACTTTCTCTTCTACTGCTTTCTCTAAAGAGTCAAAATGTGTGTTGACAGAATTTACAAGAGACTTTAGATTACCGGATGTGGAGGCTGAAGGATCCTTTTGGAAGGATGGCATGATCTTCTCCAATACACCAGCTGTAGTTTCTGTGAGCTCACAGTCTTCCATGTGAGACTTCAGAAGTTTTTCTTTTGCCTTTGCTTGAGTAAAGGATGCTAGCTTCATGGTTTGAACCGGGGAGAGGGAATCAAAATTGAACGATCCTTGAAGCAGTTCCTGTTCATCAAATTCCATCATTTCTTTGGTCAAGAACTCTTTGACAATTTTTGCAGTTTCTCTTGCCAGAGACAGAGTGTTCTTCCCTTCCATAGTCTCAGACTTATCTCCTGGAGTCTTCTCTGTTTGGCCTTTTTCTTTTTCTTTTACTTCTTCTCCTTGACTAGTTTTCTCCTCTATTCTTTCTTCTCCTTTGGATCCGGAGTCTGCAGGGGAATCCGGACGAGAGATATTAACTTCTTCATGGACTTCCTCTTCCAGAACAGAGGAATCCAGGTCCTTGGTCTTCTCCTCACTTAACTCTTCTTCAGCCACTGTCTCAGTAGATTCTCCTTTGTCATCCATGGTGGAGGGTTCATCACCTAATTCCTCTATAATAGGAATATTGAATCTTTTATAGGCGTTCAGGAGGATATCTTCAGTCTCTTTGGCCACTTTGTCAATCTCTCCAAGCATAAGCTGATTCATTCTAGCTTTGCTCCGGAACTCATCCTTGCAATCTTTGAAAATCACATTCATTTGTTTCTGAGTGATTGAAGGATAGAGCTAAATAGCTATTTGTTCCCGGATCTCAAGGTCCTTTGCCTTAGCATTGTTTTTCCTTATTTCTAGTTCCTTCTCTAGGCTCTTAGGAATTAGAGATATGATTTCAATAAATGCCTTATTATAGATATTCAGATACCTGACTGTAGCTTCTTGCAAGATCTTCTGGTCAGCTTCATTGTAATCATCATAGAATTCAGTCATTGGTTTTAGGTTCCCATCCACAGTGACTGATTTGACTACATCGTCAATGGACAGAGTGGGCCTTTCAACAAACTCTTTTGCCTTCTCTTCCTTGTCTTGACCGGTAGAGGGTTCACCGGATGTTTTCTTTTTCTTCTTCATTTTCTTTACTTCCTCATCTGTTTCTGTCTCTTCATCATCCTTGAGGCTTGTGTATGATCTTGTAGCCTTTGTCTTTGTCCTCTTTTTTCCTTTGCCAGATGATTTTGCTTCCGGTTTTGATGCCTTTGAGCTCTTAGCAGTGGCAGGTGCAGAGCTCTTAGAGGATCTGGTCCGAAAGGGGGCTTCTACTGAAGCACTTTCTTTTCCTGCTTCTTCCTTTTCTTTCTCTGCCCTTTCCATCTTCTCTCTATTGGCATCAAGTGCCTCTTTTGAAATTCCATGCCTCTTGGCAAAATCTTCTACTTCCCTTCTTACTTTTCTCTTGATCTCAGGCTGTCTAAGTTCAACATGAACTTTTACACTTAGCTCTTGGTAGGTACCAAACCTTTCTGCCTTAGGATCCTTGGGTTGACTTAACATGTGTTGAATATGTAGCTCTAGAATTTTCTCATCAACTTCATACCCCATTGGCATGATCCAAACTATCCTTGGCTCTACTGCCTCCATTAGGCATTGATCAGTGTCTACCATGAAGCACACTGTATCTTTGTACTTCTCAACTAAAGATTGGGGGATTCTCTCTTTAGCTTGCATCATGCTTTGGAAGTTTTTGAAGTAGCCCTATAGTGTCATGTTTTGTGCCTTGGCATCACCAAGCCCATGCAAGTAATCTCTGATTTGAATTGCAACCGGTCTGTTATTTTGCCATACCCTTCCATTGGATCCGGGTAGCTCATTCATGTAGTAAAAGAATAGGCAGAGTATCAAGCCTCCGTATTTGAAAGAATTCTTCTTATCCTTCTTTATCTTTTGCAGATTCTCCAAAAGTTGGTTCAAAAGGAGCTCACAAAGATCATAGTCTACATTCTCTCTTAACATCTGATAAGCAGTGTAAATTGTAGTTCCAGGTACTGAATTTTCCCTGCTAGAGTGATATATTTTGTAACTAATTATCATGGAGGCAAACTTGACATCTGGATCAATGATGTCTTCTATTGTCATTGCTCTCTTGTCAAATTTTGATCTGATAGCCTCACTCACAGTTTGGTTTTTGACTGATTTGAGAACAGGTAACCCTCCAGATGAATGCAAACCAGTTACTGCCCTAATAACATCTTTTGTGATCTTAAACGACTTATTCAACCACATGAAGTTGCCATGCACTCTGCTCAAAACATACCGGACCCATTCATCTTTTGCAAAACAGGGGAAATGGATGCAATGTCCAAAGTGTTTGTCCCGGATAGCCTTGTACTACGGTTTGAGTTCAAAAGCATCATCTATTAACTAATTGTGATAGATATCCCTTAACTTGGATTCCCCAAATTCTTCAATAGTCGCATGAATGTAAACCCTAACATCTTCTACATGCAAAATACCATGCGGAATGCTGGAAAATGCACCTAAAGGATCCACTTCTAGAGATTTGTAGGGATGCTTCTTAAATTTAGGGCATGGCCTATCAGTAATCTTCACAACATTCAGAGTAGCCATTTTCAGAGAAAGGTTTTCTAGAACAGAAAATACCTTTTACGCTTCTAGGTTTCATGGAATGTGCTGGATTGGATTGCTGGAAGGATTGACTTCTGCGTTTGATCTTTGAGAGGCTTGAGACAATTTGTTTGTAGAACTCCTTTTTTTTTCTTCTCGAATGCAAATGTACAAATGATGACCAAAAGAACCCTTTTATTTCTGTGCAAACCCTAATTTCGTTTGCAATAAATGCATACCTTAAGTTATTCCGGTTGCTCTGTTCTCCTTGTCCTGAGAGATTTTTCCGGATCACTAAGATGCCCTTAAAGTTATTCTCGGTGGATATTAGCAATCTATCTACCTTTCACAATTATTCCATTTATCCGCAGATCAAGATACCTCAAATTTGAATCATACTGGATCTAACTGTGAAAATCCTGTTCTTATCAGATGACTATTTAACCGGATCAATCTTGGAAGATTAATCTTTTCAAAACTTCTTGCAGATCTTCCATATCTTTACCATGGCTTATTTAGATATTTCTCTGAGAGCCCTTCGATCTGCAACCTTTCATGTGCCACTTTCAGGCACCTATTGATTGGCTGGGGGAAAATGTTTTTCTTTTGTTACTCCCCCTGAGCCAGAGCTCATCTATTTAGTTTTCGGAAGGAATATCAGCACCAAATTCTGGTGCAGATCCATCCCCATCATTTTTTGTACTTCTCTTCACCCATATCTTGTTCATCTCCCTTTGAATTTCATCCGCATTCACTTTTCCTTTTCTTTTGTCTTGGTTTTGATTATGATGCACCAGACCCTTTTTGTCCTGATTCTTACTTCTGTAGAATTTGGCAATGTGACCGGATCTATTGCAATTGTAGCAAACATTTCTTTGCATATTTGACTGATATCCTCTTGATCTACACTAATTAGACATATGTCCCATTCTATTCCATGCAAAACATCTACCATTGAATGAATTGTTCATTTGCATATTTTTGCATTCATGAGTTTTGTGACCATACCTTTTGCAATTAAAGCACTATTCGAAGAAGGATGAATTAGTCTGATTCATTCTTCTTCTGCACTGATTTGCTTTATGACCAAAGTTATTGCAATTGTAGCAGTATCCATTGGAGGAAGGATATTTTTGAGCATTTGGTTGCCTTACCAGAGGTCTTCTAGGCCTGTTTCTTAGATTTTCTGATTTGGAGTTCTTCTGACCAGATACGGAGCTTTCACCTTTTTCATACCCCAAGCCTTGCTTGTCATCTACCCTCTTTTGGCTTTGAAGAAGAACTTCAAGTTGAGCAGAGCTTATCTTGAATTTCTCTTTGTATTCATTTGTTGTTTGAAGATCCCTTTTAAGAGTGTCAATCTGATTCTCAAGTTGTTCTTCATTATCGCTAGCTTCTTCAAGATCAGATTCTAGATGCCTAATTATTCTATCCATTTTGTGGCAGTCTTCTGATTTCTCCTTGAGAGATTGTCTTAGATCATCTTCAGTTTTTCTTTTCTCTTCAATTTCTTGAGTGAATTTCATAACTCCTGATTCCATTTCATGTCTTACCATAATGACCTCTTTTGATAACTTTTCACATAACTTGGTTTTCTCTTTTAGGTCTTCATTTGTATCATTGGCTTCACCTTGACTTGCCAATTGTTGAAGTAGATCCTTTCTTTTTTACATAGAGATACTCAGTTTCCCTTTTAGTTCATTTATGAAATCATCAACCTGTTTGAGTCTTTCCTTCAATTCATTGACTTCAGAGTTAGATTGCTCAAGATCATCCAGGGCAGACTGAAGTTGTTCCCTCATACCATACACATCCATTTGAAATCCCAGATCTTCCTCAAGTTGTTAGGCTCTGTTTGGAGGAACTTGGCTCTGATACCAATTGTTGATAACTGAGAGGGGGGGTGAATCAGTTATATTAATTAATTTAACTTTCTGTTCTTCTTTAACAACTAGTGCAGCATCAAAGCAAATAAGCATCCATAATCATGAAAGCAGAAACAAAGTCAATACACATAACACAATGATTTTGACGTGGAAAACCCTGTTAAGGGAAAAACCACAGGGTGACTAACCCAAGAATGTATTCTCTGTTAGAAGAATAGAAATACAAAATGGCACTCGCCAATTAGGGCTTACTGCCTGAGCACACTGCTCACAAGAGGCTCACTGCCTACTAGAGACTCACTGTCTACAAGTTATAAAGAGAGTAACAAGATACTTGAACTGATGAGAAGCATCCACATATGCTGAAGTTTAGTTCCGGTTAGGCTCAGTACACTGATCTACTGCACTTCATTCTTTCTCTTCTTTGGTGCTGTTGTCCTGTCACATACTGAACCTGCCTTACTGCTTCCACACTGCTCTTCTGCTTTTCTTCGCACACCTTAACACATAACACACACCTTCATACTGAAATCAATCTAGTATATATATCCACACCAAGGATTTCATCCACTTTCTAGTCGGCATCCAGAATACTTACTATTTTCTCAAACTCTTGGATTGTCAGCTAAATCCTTGCTTATCAAGTGATGTGTATCAAAGAGATGCTCATAGAAGTCATCAATCATGTCGGCAAATCATGAATGATACCTCAAGAAACTTGATCACCATCAATAACTCATCCGGATTAAGGTCTGATGCTCTGCCGGTCATTTCTTTCTCAGTTAACTCTGCCAAACAGGAACCCAACACTTTGGTGCTCATATCTCTTCACTCTTTCATCACCGGAGGCTCAATCTCTAGAATGTATCAGTCAAGGTACTCCTCTTGACTTCCCTAATTCCATACTTTACTAACATACTTCCTCTGAGAGATCCAGACCTTATTGTCAGACCTTGCTACATGCTCTGTTCTTGCTTACCGGACCACAACACTCTTCAATTTGACTTCCGGTATAAGCACACCATGTCCTATGGATGGGTGGGATGAACTTTGTTGCCATCAATGACAACACTCATGAAGTTACACTATGTCTCTTGCCAACAATTGCTTCTAGCAATGACAACCTACATGCGCGTAATCTCAGCCTGCAACCCAACAATCTGTCCCTTAGCCTGTTGCACCCTAGCCTTAGCACTCTGCAATCTCACCTCAACTCCCTACCGTAATACAGTCTCTGCATCTCTCTCAGCAGTCACTTGAGCCACCTAACCCTGCAGCTATGCCTTTGAAGATGCCCTATCTAGGCCTACAAAACTAGGATCTAAGGATCCTCATCACCTCCACTAACTCCATCCAATAAGGCCCGTATCCCCTATAACTGCTGAAGCTCTATAAGAGCACTATCCCTCTCTGTCATCACCTACGCCAGGTCCTACCACTGTCTAGCTACCTGATCCTCCAGGCAGGCTACTTGGGCCCGTAGAGTTTATACCTCCTCCTCTCCATCATGTCGAGTCTACTGATGCCCCATGCAAAGCCCAAGAATAGGGCCAGGTCCTGTCCCTGGTGTCCCTACACTTGAAGTCCTGACACCAGAAGTGCCTACCTCAAATGTCTCCACCTGCACCAGTATCTGCTGAGATGCCGGCTGCTATGGAGCCTATTGTAAAGCTACCTATGGTGGTCCCTGTAATGGCACATGTGGAGGTGGCATCTATCCTTTTCTTTGTCTCTAGACCTATTGTACAGGTACCTTCTAAGGTACTTGCTACTGAGGTACCTACCGTGGCGGTACCTGTCATCTCCTCGCTGCCTGCCCTACAATTACTGCAGCCAAAACCCCAATGCCATCATCATCATCTACCAACAACTCCTCCATAACAGACTCCACTGTCACCTCCTCTCCCTCCTCTCCCTCCACATCATCCTCCACCGTCAAGTTTAGATCCACCATTAGATCTGTCAATCGAATAGGCTGCCACACCTCCCACCATGCATCATATGTCGAACTCGTGCCAGCATCCACTACCTGACTATCGTAGTCCCACTACACTGGCTTCAATGTCCCCCAATCCACTAGTGCCACTTGGGGCTGAATCTATGTCGACCATGCTAGTACATCCTGGGACGTCCTCGTAAAAATGACCATTGCCTGAGGCAAATCCAGCACTTGATCGAACTGCCGCATTACCCGCGATGGAATATATCGATCTATCATGTGGTCTCCCCACCTCATCAGATAGAGAGGCTAAAATGTGAATGGCATATGAATATGATCATCATCCCACACCTCTACACCTATATAAGGTTGTCAGATAACAAAATCTATATCATCAAATACCCGTCGTCGGTATCGTAGCTGCCCCGTGTGGGTATATGTAACAGGCAGCCTATACAAAAACACATATGCCTCAAAACAAGCTTAATGATAAGACAACACAAGCCACGTAATCATAATGTGTTCCCATGCCCACACATGGAGCAATGTAACCCCAGCTGACAAAGCCCTATCCAAATGATACACTGTTAGATGCATCTTATGGTAAAGCTACACCAATAAACAAGGCCCCCATGCAAATATTATCTCTTGACTAATCATGGCCTCAATCACTCCACTCCAACCAACCGAAAAGCCTTGTGATCACTGATCTGGAAGCACGATCTCTCCAATCACCGCACACACAAATGAAGTATACCGATCCACCCCAGCCAATAGAGTCCGCATAACTCATTTGTCGTCAGTCATCGGTATAGACTGAATGACTAGGTACAAATGTCCTATCCAATGCTCCCACTCCCAAGGGTACATCATATGTCACCCTCAATCCAGCTATGGAAAGCCTCAATATCCTCCATACATCCTCTAGGGTGATTGTGATCTCACCCTTTAGTATAAAAAGGACCATGTCTCACTCCTCCACCTCTCCACTAGGGCCATCATCATAACCCTATGCGCTTGTATCCGAGGCATTTTAACAGCCGTCCGTAGTCCTATCCTCCCTAATTAAGCTAAGGTAGCCTAGTCAAACTGTGACCATAACCTCATCATTGATGGAACTCACCGCTCCCGTGACTGCAAAATCTAGCCTGGAATCTGCATCCAAAAATCAGCGCTTTTTCCAAAAATAGTGCTATGGCGCTAATCCATAACCATATGACGCCAATCCAGAGCTTGGCACTAATTCTTGCCCACATAGCGCCACTTTACAAGATGGCACTAATTCCTAACCCTTTGATGCTAAACCAGAGCTTGGCGCCAAAACTACCTTGGATGGCACTAAACCATCCAAATAGAGACTTTTCCCCCTGGCACTAAACGTGACGATAACGACAAAACTTGGACGGATGGTGCTAAACCATCCGAAAACCCCCTTTTACCTAGGGTGCCAATCTAGAGGATGAAGCTAATACACCTAATTATGGCACCACATGGCTGCGCAATGACACCATTCTACCTAACTACCCGTTTCTCGAGCCTGAAAATTACCTAAAACACAAAAATCATAAAGTTAGGGTTGATCGACATACCTGGGGGTCCGCCAGCTATGATTTGTCGTAGTCGTGCACCCTCTCGAAGCAGTGATGGTAGCGTGGGAATGGAGGTTGCACCATGTCTTCTTCTCTCCTCTCGTCCAATAAGCTCAATGTGTGCAAATGTAGCACTTTAGGCCCACACTTTCTATATATAGCTGTCATGTCATACCCCCATACACCTTTTTCTCTCCCCAGGTCACAAAATGTAACATTTTTCACCTGTTTTTCTTCCTATCCACCTCATTTCTTGTTCTCTATCCATTTTTCACCATTATTTCATTCTTTCAAGAGTTCAGTCAAAAATATTTAATTTTTTCACCTTACCTCTCGAGGGGGCATCCCTCATCCATCTGATTTCTTGCTGACAGTTAGGACAAAAATTATGTGACTTGACAACATATCCCTACTAGGTCATGATGCCACATCAAAGAGGGGCAAATGTAGACACCTAAAAATGTCGCAACCTTTTAATCACCTTTCGACATCATCCATACCACTAATTTTCCATCCAATTAATTAATTATTTTATCCAACCCCTGAACCATTCATTCATCCTTCATCAATTAACCCTTGAAATTGAATTAATTTAATTAATTTAACATTATACCTTACTAACATCATCCCAATTAATTAAATAAATATGCAAAATATTTATTTGATTAATTTGTCCACTTTCCTAAACCCACTTAATTAGGTAAATCATACTTATCTAATTAATCTACCCTACTAATTAGCCTACACCTAGTCTTGATTAAATAGCTATTATTTAATTAGCTACCCTAGCTTACATGACCCCTAGACCTGGATTAATTAAATAAATCATTATTTAATTAATCCTAAACCCTGATTAGCCCACTCACTAATTATTTTCAGCCACATTAACTAAGTTAATCACCTTGATTAACTTGGTCAAATCTCACTTAACACCGTCTCCCACACCCACAAATAAAAAAAATCAAAAAATGCATAACCCCTCCAACTCATTTTTTCTATTTTCATGCTAAAACATCTTCCACCATTTTAGCTTGCAAATGTAAGGCCCCAAAAATGTGCATGTGTCACATGACCTTCACATTCCCACATAAAATGGAATTTTTAATTCCATCTTCTCCCAAGGAAATTAATTTTTAATTTCCTCACACATCAAAATCACATTAAATACAAAGTCATCCCCAAAATAAATTTTAAATTGATTTTTATTATCAAATCCTAGCCCTCCATCTCACATTCAATCTCCTCCATTGATCTCAACATTCAATCTCCATCATTGGATCAAAATCTCCTCCAATTTGCCTATAAACACAAGCCTCCACAAGCCATTTCATCATCTGATTTTAGAGCAAGATTACCATGCTAAAATCTCTCCACGTTTTTCATCCCCTTAGCTAGGTTATGCTAGATTTTCTAGTGTAATTTGAGAGCATTTCACATTTGATAGTCTAGTTGGGTAAAGCTAAGGAGAATTAGGTGCTTCTCCTTCCACCTTATCTAGGAGTAAGGAGATTACAAAGCTTCTTGAAGGTATACTTGTTATTTTTCTTTCATTTTATTCATGTTTGAAGCTTTGCAAATCTTTCTTGTCTTTAGAGAGGTTTCCAATTGGAAGATATAATAAGTTGAAAATGAAGAAATTTAGACCATACATGATTTTGAAGTATTATGATTTAGGAAATGCATATGAGGTAAAGCTGTCGAGTGGGATAAACATTTCCCGTGTTCAACATTGCTGATTTAATAGAATATTATGAAGGTGGAATAGAGAATAGACCGACAAAAGAACAATGGAGTATTCCAGCATCTACTTCAAAGGAGGAGATAAAAGATATCTTAGATAGTCGTGTGGGAAGGAGTACTCAGAACAAACAATATGAAGAATATCTGGTGAAGTGGAAAGGAAGGCCTACTGGAGATTCTTCCTGGTTGTCTAAGGCAAAGATTGACCATTTGGGGTTTACTTCAAACAACTGAGATGTGACAAGGTCACTTCTCAAATTACCCTAGGTGTCTAATGTAGGAGCATCCAGTGGTGTAAGGGCAATCTTGGATCACCCAAAATATAGATTTGTTTTCATTTATTTTTAAAATTTGTATTTTTGGTCCCATAATCGCTTGAATAATGATGTCGAACTTTCAATTTTTCTAAACTGCTAAAAATAGCCAACTACCATTTTTGGAAAGTTTGCATTTGAGCACGTATGGAAGCAAAAATTTACATGAGGCTTTGAAATTGAAAAATAAGATCATTGGTGAAGGAATTGGTCAAAGATCATTTGTGAGATGAAAGTTATTAAAATTTTCATTTCCCAAAAAAACCCTTGAAAAAGTTTCAAAGTCAGATTTGAGGCACTTAGAGGCCCCGTACAACCCCTAAAATGGGCATAATTGGTAGAACAAAGTCTTTGTGCATAGAGCATTTCGTGAGCTTTCCAATGCTTCAAACGGTTCGTCAATTGGACACACGGATCAAAAGTTATGGCTCCCGGAAGTTGACCTATTTTTGGAGGGAGTAGCAAATTTTGAAATTTTGGTTGGAGGCTACCAAAAAAGGGCTATTTATGACCATTTTTGGGAACCCTTGGCAGTAGTAGAGAATAGGGGGGAAAGTGTAGAACCGAGGAAAGGTAGGAAAATAAAAACCCTAGCTGATTTGAGGCTACAGAAGGTAGAAGGTTCCAAAACCAGAGATAGGAAGCTATAATGCATTGTAGCCTGTGGAGGATTCATCCTCTGATTGGATTTTAGCTTTTGTAATTGTTATGTATAAAAAGAGGGTATGTTGATTTGATTAGTAGTTGGATTAGATCTTCCTTTCACTACATACATTCAAGGACATTAAACAGAGCTAAGTCCCAACTTTTGCAAGAGGACTCAGCTATCAGGTCTGTTGTCACTTGGAATGATAAGGAAATTTAGAATTTGTTAATTGATTTGTTGATTCTTAGCCTGATTAAGCCTAAAACCCTAATTATGTAAAATCATAAGCAAACAGATGGAACATGACAAATCCTTCTACAGAAAGACACTAAATATAGATTAGATACATACTAAATTTCGAGTTTCAGAAGACAAAAAACTCAGGGTCGAACGGGCGGGCACCCAAGCCCAAGGTGTTGCTTTTTTAGAGGGCTTCGAGACCAAACTCGCTACAAACTGCAACCACTTCAAAGATTTTCCATTCTATGAAACTGAGGGTCAAAGGTGCAAGTGCCCTTGACCTTTTTGAGCTATTTCCTACCTTTTTCTTTAGATCTTGATTCCTTACATTCTGCAACAGTCCTTTACAACTCCACTCTGCAAGATCCTACACCTGTCACCTGCAATCACAAGAGGGGTTGGGGGTTGTGGTGGTTAGGAGCTTGCCTCAGTCAATCCCTTGAATGGCATTCAAGTCTTCCAACACTATTGTTAGATAAAGAGTGTGTGTCCTTGCAGGACAAAGGCAAAAGCAATGATATGATAAATGATTGAAATACAAAGTAAATGTCACCTCAGAGGTGAAGCTCTCACGGGGAGATGAAGATCTTTCACGCCATGAGGAGATGGATTGATGAAGACAAATCTGCAATAAACATGAACAAACACAACACAATACTGCTCTGCAGCACAATGAAAGCCTTGAATATCCTTAGCATAAGATCACAAGTTCACATTATCTATCTAGTTGTGAAATGAAGCCTTAAACATGTTTGCATATGCATTCCCGCTAAACATTCATAATTCAAATTAAAAATGCCGACAAAGGGAAACCTTTTAACGATCACTTTGCGGACATTTTAAATTGGGACCCCAACTAAATAAGGCAGGACAAGGGCGCGAGTGCCCTTGTCTAGGGACCTATTTTAGGACCTGATTAAGATTTAGGATTCGCCCCTAAGTCCCGATTGACATGGGTTTCAGGGGATTTTGCTCTAAGATTCATTTTAAACATACATGAGTAATCCTAAGGGACCTAAGAGCTAAACATAGGAGGTAAAAGTCCTAAGGGGACATTTTAAGACATAACATTTAGCCCCCACTTTAATGTATGTATGATCTTACGACCCATACATGCATTAAAGTATAGTCGAAAACACGTCAAACATGCCAGGCACTTGAAGCTAAGGCATACACAAAGATTGATGAACTATTTCTAGCCCCCAGTCTCAGGTAAGAACTAGAAGACACATAACAGACACGCAAAACACGATGAATACATGAGAGCAGTCACACAAAACATGATGAATACATTTATGTAACATTTTCATAACATCTTCATATACATATGCATGGAAATAAAATTACGACATAAAACCCCGAGTGTGGGTGGAGACCACACCAAGAGGGGAAAACATGCCAAACAAACCTCGAGTGTAGGTGGAGCTCGTCGCTACACACACACAAGAGGGGAAAGAACGCCATACAAAGCCCAAGTGGGGGTTAACCACACAAGGGGGAAAACACATAGAAGACACCTGGAATACACGAGCGTCGTATAGCATACCAAAGACATACTATACGTCTTAAACACAACAAACAAGGTGATGGAAGGAGCTTATTGGTAAGTCCCACTATCTCAAACACGTTGCAGACACACCTGATGGTTGGGCTTATGCCACAACAACCGCCAAAGACACACTTAAGGGAGGATAGCCTCAAGATCCAACCTCACCTCCGCAGAGGAATTTTGAAATAAAAGGATGTGCACTAGCTCAAGAGATACACCATCATGCCTTTTGCATGTTAGGACTGTTCAAAATTCACTTAGTCCCATCTTGTTGCACAGTTTTCATTTCCATAAATTCATACTAGGAGTCTATATTTTCTTGCATTCATGCCCAAATGTCACTTCATATTCTTTATGTGTATTCCATATCATATCCATATGTGAAAATCCTTGTATTCCTGTCCACATAGGTGTTCTTGTCTATTACAGCAATCCCGCGACATCCTAATGGCCCTTGTAGGTGAGTGGAAGTCTAAAGAGGTAGATGTGTGTTTACCGCATCCCCGCAGCATGAAAAATATACACTTGCAGTACTGCAGTGAATGCAAAGGCAGGATCAGATATCCCACGGTACCATAGTAGTTCCAAAATAGGCTTGCAGCAATGCGGCAAAGGATTCAAGCAGCAAATGTCTTGCACCGCGGTCTCGTGATAGCTTCCAAATACACTTGCGGGATTGCGGTGAGAAGACTTCAAGTGATATGTATAATATAACGCAGTTTTGCGAAGGTTCCAAGACAGACCGGCGGACTTGCGGTATGAAGATCAAAGGAACGAGCAATGTGTCCCATGGTCCCATGACAACTAAAGCATTGGCTTGTGGCAACGCGGTGAAGGCTAGGTCAATGATAGACCTGGCACCATGATCCCGCAATGGTCAAGTCAAAGGCTTGCGGTGGTGTGATAAGAGCTAACTAACAGTGATAATGATCCCGCGGTCCCGCAGCGAATTCAAGACGGAGTTGCGGTCTTGCGGTGAGAGGTTTCAAGTAATACATAATGTACACCATGGTCCCACGACAATCAAATTAAAGGCTTGCAGTAGTGCAATAAAGGCGTAAAAGATAGGGTTTTTAGCCCTGCTACCCTGCGGAGTTAATTAACCACTTGGGTGGGGTTGCAAGACAGCTGGCCTTTACATTCAATGCAGAACATATTGACCCTCAGATCATTCTTGATTGATGGTGTATATTCAAAATTTGATACACAATGACCGAAGACTATCATTCAACATGAAGCAGAGTAATGGCAAGGTGACTAACTCAAAAAACTGAATAAAATCTGAATTTTCTTTGCATTTCTTCATTCAAACAAGTTTAGAAGTGTCTGGCACCATCAAATTCAGACTTCGTGTGTACCCTGCAAATTCTATTCGATTCAGTAAGTCAATTCCATCAAGCTCTATGTCAAAATTGATATTTGATTGCATCCTTCTTTCAAGTTGATTCAGTAGATCAAAAAATTGTCAAAACCCTAGTTCATAGAGGTATCTGTCAAACCCTAAAACTCCATAATGGCACCCAAAAAGACTGAGTCTGGTAAGAAGGGAGAATCCTTTCCTCCTAAAGACAAGAAAAGACCTCTGCAATAGTCTATTCAGACAAGGGATTTAAAAAGGTTTTTAAAGATGAATTCCAAGGTTGTAGAGATGCAATAGTCCCTGTCTCAAGTTGGAGTTTGTTTTAGTATTTCTATGAAAAGAAGGATCAACAAGCTCTTGTATGCAATCTGTGGATTTTAGATCTAGCAAAGCTGATTGTGCCTAATGTTTTTGTGGACATTGAGCTCATTACAATCATGGCACATTGCTATCATGGAGCGACAAAAATAGTAAGGTTGCCTGATGGTTTGCCACTGGTAACAATATCAAGGAATGCTATAATCAATTGTTTTATGCTAAACAAGCAAGCTTTGGCTATTGTAGATGTTCAAAAGAGTGAGGAAGACTGCAAGAAAATGAGAAAATCATACAGAAGTGATGAACTCCCTATGTATATGAGAAAGGGGGCCAACAATAGAAGAATGACTATCCCTACTACTTTTGTTGAGCCATTCCTTGTGGATAGTTTCACAGTATATTTCAAGAAAACATACTTTGCACTATGTCAAATTCTTGGGGTAGATGCATAAAAGGAAATGCCAATGGGAATAATGATGATGGCTATGAGAATACAGAACTATGAGCTCAATAATGAATATGATTTTGCTTCATATCTAGAAAAATAGTTGCATGAAGGATTCCTTCAAATACTTGAGAATAGAGGACCAATGAAGTTCATGCACTATTCTTTGTTGTGTCATTTGATTTTGTTTCAAAACAGAAAGAGGTGGAGTCCAAGGATGAGTTTGGTTATGGATGATAATCAGGGATACAAATTGCCTGTGCAGTGTTGGTGTTACCTATGGGACAGGAATTGTAACAAAGGTGACTATGTTTCTTTTCATGATTATTTTTCTATCAAAATCATGGCTTCCCTTCGGCATGTTGTACCAAGACTGACATCAAAGGTAAGGGAATTATTGAGACCCCATGCAATGAAGCCAGAGAAGGGTCACACACACAATTTTGGTGATTTTCTCTTCTTGCCAGACTATACATTGATAAGGGTTTATGGATGCACACAAGCCCCACATATTCTGCCAAAATTATGTCCTTCCAAGTTAGCATTTCTAGAATTCATGTGGTAGATGCTTTGGATGGAAAGGGACTTGATGAAGAAATAGAAAAAGGGAACATTTTTGCCAGATTTAGTTGTGTTTGAAGGATTGTCTATTGGAGTTGACACTCTTAAAGAGTTGCAAGAGTATTTGAGGAGCAGATATTCTTTGAAATGTGCTACTAAAAGAGTTTTTGACCTAGAGGGTCATGTGAACTTTGTAAGACAAGTAATTATTACCAAATCAAGGATTACTCATCAAGTGAACTATGAGGAAGATGTTATCAGAAATTGCCTCACTCTAGATCAAGTGTATGATAGAAGAAGAAAATGGGAAATTTTAATGGAGATTGACGATGCAAAGAAGAAAAATAATCCTAATTTTCTTGGGTTTTTCATTGAGGAAAATGATCCTTTAAAAAGAATAAATTTTATCATTGACAATTTTGAGAGAATATATGGAAAAGCAGTAGAGAGCCAGCCTGCAAAGGCTGCTAAGCTCCTAGTCATGAGGCCAACTGGAGTTCTGATTACAAAACTTGCTCGTGATGCCATGTTAGTGCAAGATCCTTCAATCCTTGATCAGCCACCTTCTAAAAAGCAGAAAGTTGATGATGTTGTTCCATTGGTGCCCTATGAAATGACTGAGTATGGGAGATACAAAGGAGGTGGCCAATATATTGCAGCACATTAATGAGCATGAAGAGGTCGACCAACCCCCCAAACCAAATGGAGAAGCTCATATGCCTGAAATAAGAAAGGAAGATCAAGAGCAATGAGATAAAGAATTGCATGAGGATGAAAGGATAGTTGATTCTTTGAGATTTATTGAAGATGATCAGTTCATACACACTCCTGAATTCAGGGACTTTTGGATGAAATTGAAGATGAAAGAATTTCAAGAGAAGGTGGAAATCAATAAAATGGGAAGTGATGAATCCCAGCATGAGCAAATTGTTGCTCAAACTTTCAAAGATATGAAAATTGATGAAATAAATGTCACCCTTGAAGAAGCCAGACAAATTGTTCTAAAAAGCAACATGCTGATCATTCTAGGGATGGATTTGAAAACAATGTTTTTATTTGATCAAGTGAGAAGCCAAGATGATGCAATGTTGATGTCTAAAATTGATTTTGAGAATGGTATGAGTGGTGTGGGATACAATCCCAAAATTGAAACTTTGGCCATATGGAGTATGTAGAAGAGCACACAAAAACCAAGATTGCTTGATGTTGTCAAGCGATGAGGGGAAAAGCCATGGTTAAAACATTGAAAGACACATCAGCCTTGGAAGCGGCTGACATTGTTGCAAGTATGGGCCTAACCGGTGTTGTCATTGATGTCAACATACTCCTGTTGCATTAATGATAAGGATTGGATGAGCTTTGTGCTAAGGATATTGAGAAAATTAGCTCTATCAGGAACAAAGAAGTATAGTGAAGATAGTGAGGTAAAGATCCCAGCTAAGATAAAGATCAGAGGATACGCTTCAAAGTGTTTGTAGATATGTGTCTTAAGATGATCCAGTAAATATTTAAGAGGTCCGCATGAAGATCTGAAGAAGTTATGGCCACTTAAGCAAACTGGTTCTGGCAGATGTTCAGAGGTAACAGAGTGACACAGATAAGTCCGGTAAGATCCAGAAATGCAATATCTTGTTCTGCAGATTTGGTGGAGTGTTTAAGAAGTCAATGTGAATTGACAACTCAATTGGTTCATGGTCTGGAGGTCCGCAAGCATCTATTTCAATATGACAGTGATGTCAGACTGTATTCTTGAGGTTCTGAATGAAGGAGAGAATGATTTTAGTAATCAGAAGTAGTGTGGATGTTTCTGGTGATTCAGGAAAGCTTGTAGAGGTCTTTGGATTGTGTCTAGTTCGTGTTGATGGTCCACATTGAAGATTGAGCTCGTAATTGAAGAATTACTTTCAAATGATGATGTTCTTCCTAAGTATGGCCGACCGGATGAGTTACACATCCTGCGGATGATCTTGGAGATGTTCTGTGGAGAATGGCGTGTTCCTAAAGGTAGATTGAAGTCTCACATCTTTGTGGCTGATAGTGTGTTGATCCGCGTGAAGACTTTTTTTGTAATTAGTTATGTTGTATTTATGTATTTGCTCTGTAATGTATGCCGACTTGGATGATTATCCCTAAGTCGATGTCTTGTATAAATAAGGAGTTGTAAAGTCATTTTAATGGTATCTTGTGGAGATGAGAGTGTGGTAGAGAGGAGCAGAGCAGAAGTATTGAGCTTAAATGGAACTGACTCAAGCATGGTGAAGATGCTATTCTTTAGTTCAAGTATGTAATACTTATTATTTTGTAGATAGTGTGTCTCTTGTAGGCAGTGTGCCTCTTGTGAGCAGTGTGCTCGGGCAGTGAGCCCTAATTGGCACGTGCCATTTTGTTCTTTCTATTCTTCTAATAGAGAATACAATCTTGGGTTAGTCACTCCGTGGTTTTTTCCTTAACTGGGTTGTCCACGTCAAAAATCTTGGTGTCTTATGTGTTAATGTGTTTCTGTTCTTGAATTGTCGCATTATGTTTCCATGATTGATTTATTATTATGCTGTTAAATTAAGAAAAGGATTTAAGTGATTAATTGGAAGAAAGTTTTGAACAACTGACTCACCCCCCCTCTCAGTTGTCTGTCCTAAAACTAACAATTGGTATCAGAGCTAAGTTCCTCTAAAAGAGCTTAATCGCTTGAGGAGATCCAAGATGTTGTCCTATAAGGATAGTCTGAGGTTCGATGGAACAAATTTTACTCTTTAGAAAAGTCGCATGGAATGTCACTTGCAATGTATGGGAATGCAGTATTGGATCATGGCCTCAAAGAAGTATGATCCTCCACATAATGGTCCATGTACCGTAAATGAAATCAGAGATGCTGAAAACAATCTACGGACTAAAGAAGCTCTTCTAAGTGCCTTATCTGATTCTGAGCTGACAAATGTTATTGATCTAAAAACTGCATATGAGATTTGGCAAAAACTAGAACTTCTGCATGAAGAAGACAAGTATGTTAAATGTGCCAAGCTATAGAGTCTGAAAGGAAAATTCGAAAACCTAAAGATGAGAGAAGATGAAAATATCACTTCATTTATGCCAAGAGTAAATGAGCTTGTTTGTGGCATTAGATGTGCTGGTGGAATCTTGGATGAAGATGAGATTGTTGGCAAAGTTCTCAGATCCCTTCCTAATTCTTACAAATACAAGGTTGCTGCTATTGAAGAATTCATATCCTTTTCAGGTATCATAAGAGACCAATTAGTTGGTAAATTGGTTGCATTTGAATTGACCGAGTTTGGAGATGCACCCCCTAAGACTGAATCTACATTCAAAGCTAGTGCCTTTGTAAAAGGAAAACAAAAGTTTGATCCAGGAGAGAACTCTTCAAGGAAACTATCATGGTATGAAGAAGCAAGAAAAGACCTAGAAGAAGATGAAGCAGAAGCTGCTCAACTTGAAGCCCTTATTGCAAAAAGACTGCCAAGAGGATCCGGTAAGTATGAGGGGAAGTTTCCTTTTAAGTGTTTTAACTGCAATAAGATTGGTCATTTTGCCTCAAGGTGTCCGAAAAGATTTTCAAGGCCAAATCCTAACATGTCAAGGTTCCAAAAGAATTGTTACTATGTTCATGAAGATGATAATGAAGGAGTAACAGATGATGAATCAAAGATAGGAAACAAATTTGGAAGTGACTGGGTGTTTATTGCCATCAAGGAAGAAGATCCAATGTCCTCTGAATCTATCAATCATAAAATTGTAGAAAGAGCTCTGGCTGCTCAAGTTGAAGAAAAGGATGATTGGGTCATCGACAGTGGATGCTCTCACCATATGACAGGTGACAAAAATAAGTTCATAGATTTGGAAAGGTATGAAGGAGGAGTGGTAAAGTTTGGTGATAATTCTGCTGGTAGAATCAAAGGTAGAGGAACCATTTCTTTTGATGGAAAGAATAAAACCAGTAATGTATTGTATGTTGAAGGTCTGAAGCACAATCTTCTCAGTGTTGGACAGTTGGTGGACAAAGGTTATGATCTCCGATTCAAGAATGGAAAATGCAAGATCTTTGAAAGTTCTGGAATAGAGATTGCATCCGATACTCAAACAAAAGGTAATATCTTCCACTTAGTTGGTACTGGTAAAAGTTGTCTATCTGATCAAATTGATCAGAGTTGGTTGTGGCATAGGAGAATGTGTCATGTGAATTTTGATAATATCATCAAGATAAGCAACACTCAGGCTGTAAGAGATCTTCCAAGATTGGTGACACCTACAAATAGTTTGTGCAAAGAATGTCAGTTGGGTAAACAAAGCAGAATCTTATTCAAAAGCAAGGAACAATCTTCTACCAGATTATTGGACTTAGTTCATACTGACCTATGTGGTCCGGCAAGAATCAGGAGTGTGCAAGGTGATAAATACTACATGTTATCAATTGATGACCATTCCCGGATGATGTGGGTGACTTTTCTGAAAGAGAAATCAGAGGCTCTTGAGAAATTTAAAATATTCAAGGCTATGGTAGAGAATGAAACCAGATTAAAATTAAAATGTCTGAGGTCTGATAGAGGTGGAGAATTCACATCCGGTGAGCTCATAAAATTATGTGAGAAACATGGAATAAAAAGACAGTTGTTTGCTCCTAGGACTCCATAACAAAATGGAGTAGTGGAGAGAAAGAACTGGACCATCCAAGAAGCATTTAGAACCATGATGATGGAAGCAAATGTTCCTCAGATCTATTGGAGAGAAGTTGTAAGCACTGCAGTCTATACTCTAAATCGAGTACAAATTAGAAGCAATACCGGTAAGACTTCTTATGAACTTTGGTTTGGCATCACTCCCACTGTGAGGTATTTTAGAGTCTTTGGTAGCAAATGTTACATTAAAAGAGATGAAGATCTAGGAAAATTTGATGCTAGAAGTGATGAAGGAATATTCTTGGGTTATTCTACTCAAAGCAAAGCATACCAGTGTTATAACAAGAGATTAAGGAAGATTGTAGAAAGTACAAATGTGAAAGTTGATGAAGGTATTGAAAACCCTCAAGGTTTTATGAATATGATGAAGATGATCAAAATGATGTTTTTGTTCAAGAAGTCCAAGCTCCCTCTGAAATTTAGATTCATACTGATCCGGTAAATCAGGAAGAAGAGATAAGTTTGAATGAACCTGTTCAAGAATTAGAAGTGCAAGAAACTCCCAAAGTTCCCAGGTATGTAAGACTGAATCACTCTAAAGATCAGATCATTGGTGATAAAAGCAAAGGTGTACAAACAAGAAGACGGATTGCTCAAGAATTAGAAGAGTATTGTCTAATTTCAAAGATTGAACCTAAGATAGTGAATGAAGCTTGCAATAATTAAAACTGGACTAAAGCAATGGAGGAAGAGCTGATGCAAATTGAGAAAAATCACACTTGGGATCTTGTTCCCAGATTTAAAAATAAGAATGTGATTGGAACCAAATGGGTCTTCCGGAATAAATTGAATGAAGATGGTGAAGTAGTCAGAAACAAAGCTAGATTGGTCTGCAAAGGTTACTCCCAAGTAGAAGGAGTTGATTTTGAAGAAACTTTTGCTCCGGTGGCAAAAATTGAAGCAGTCAAACTATTTCTTGCTTTTGCTACCTTCAAGGATTTCAAAGTATATCAGATGGATGTCAAGTCTGCCTTCCTGAATGGTGACTTGGACGAAGAAGTTTACATTGAGCAACCAGATGGATTTCAATTGTATGATCATGGTGATATGGTCTGCAAGTTGAAGAAAGCACTGTATGGACTCAAGCAAGCCCTAAGAGCCTGGTATGAAAGATTGGATAAGCATCTTTTAAAGATTGGTTTCAACAAAGGTACTGCTGATAGTAATTTGTATTTCAAAATTGATCATGAAAATATCTTGATTGTTGAAGTGTTTGTTGATGATATCATTTTTGGAGGAAGAGATAGTAGGTGCAAAACCTTTGCAAATCAAATGAAAAGAGAATTTGAGATGTCCATGTTTGGGGAAATGAATTTCTTCTTAGGTCTGCAAATCACTCAAACAAAGAAATGAATCTTCATTTCTCAGACCAAATATGTGAAAGAATTGTTGAAGAAATTTGGAATGGAAGACTCAAGACCAATGAATACTCCCATGGCAACCGAATGTAAATTGAGCAAAGATGATGACTCTCCTAAGGTTGATCAGAAAAAGTATAGGTCAATGATTGGAGGACTATTGTATCTCACTCAAACTAGACCTGGCATTATGAATGTTGTTGGTCTTGTTGCTAGATTCCAAGCTGATCCTAGAGAATCTCATGTCATGGCAATCAAGAGGATTTTTAGATATGTAAAAGAGACAGTTGAGTATGGTTTGTGGTATCTCAGAGATCATGATTTTTCTCTTCATGCATATACAGATGCGGATTGGGCAGGAGATGTGGATGACCAGAAGAGTACCAATGGTGGAGCATTCTTTTTAGGGAAGAGATTGGTTTCTTGGCTGAGCAAGAAACAAGAGGCAATATCTCTATCCACTGTAGAAGTAGAATATATTGCAGCAACAGGTAGTTGCACTCAAGTATTGTGGATGAAGAAAATGCTAAGAGATATCAGAGTGGAGTATGAAGAACCTATCACAATCTTCTGTGATAATTCAAGTGCAATTAACATATCAAAAAATTTGGTGTTGCACTCAAAGACCAAACATATATCCATCAAGTTTCACTTTTTGAGAGAGCAAGTGAACAAGAATGAAGTCATATTGGAGTTTGTGCCTTCCAAGGATCAAATTGCAGATATTTTTACTAAACCTCTACCTAAGGACTCTTTTGAGTATCTCAAGGAGAAGTTAGGGGTTATTACCCCTTCGGTTCTAAATTAAGGTGCACTAATGTGCATCAGTCTGGTGGATCTCACAGTCATATCTTGTGGTCCAGATTGATGTTTGGGAAGCTGTTACTCAGGGGGAGCAGCTGGTATGATTCTGAATTGATGCAAGTATGTGCCCTTTGCCATTGATGTCAAAGGGGGAGAGAAGACATGTGAAAAACAAGTAATTGTTGATCAAAGGGGGAGCAAGAAAGGAAGAGAAGACATGTGCATGGTTGTTGTTGATAGGGGGAGCTGTGTTAGTAAGGAGAAGTTCTTGTCTTGATGGTTAAAACAATTTTTCACATCATATGTTGCCATCAATGACAAAGGGGGAGATTGTTACAAGTATGGGCCTAACCGGTGTTGTCATTGATGTCAACATACTCCTGTTGCATTAATGATAAGGATTGGATGAGCTATGTGCTAAGGATATTAAGAAAATTAGCCCTATCAAGAACAAAGAAGTACAGTGAAGACAGTGAGGTAAAGATCCTAGCTAAGATAAAGATCAGAGGATGCACTTCAAAGGGTTTGTATATATGTGTCTTAACATGATCCAGTAAAGATTTCAGAGGTCTGCATGAAGATCTAAAGAAGTTATGGCCACTTAAGCAAACTGATTCTGGCAGATGTTCAGAGGTAACAGAGTGACACAGATAAGTCCGGTAAAATCTGGAAATGCAATATCTTGTTCTGCAGATTTGGTGGAGTGTTTAGGAAGTCAATGTGAATTGACAACTCAATTGGTTCATGGTCTAGAGGTCCGCAAGCATCTATTTCAATATGACAGTGATGTTAGACTGTGTTCTTGAGGTTCCGGATGAAGGAGAGAATGATTTTAGTAATCAGAAGTAGTGTGGATGTTTTTGGTGATTCATGAAAGCTTGTGGAGGTCTTTGGATTGTGTCCAGTTCGTGTTGATGGTCTGCAATGAAGATTGAGCTCATAATTGAATAATTACTTCTGAATGATGATGTTCTTCCTAAGTTTGGCCGACCGGATGAGTTACACATCCTGCAGATGATCTTGGAGATGTTCTGTGGAGAATGGCGTGTTCCTAAAGGTAGATTGAAGTCTCACATCTTTGTGGCCGACAGTGTGTTGATCCGCGTGAAGACTTTTTTTGTAATTAGTTATGTTGTATTTATGTATTTGCTCTTTAATGTATGCCTACTTGGATGATTATCCCTAAGTCAATGTTTTGTATAAATAAGGAGTTGTAAAGTCATTTCAATGGTATCTTATGGAGATGAGAGTGTGGTAGAGAGGAGCAGAACGAAAAGGTAGAGCAAAAGTATTGAGCTTAAATGGAACTAACTCAAGCATGGTGATGATGCTATTCTTCAGTTCAAGTATGTAATACTTATTATTCTATAGACAGTGTGTCTCCTGTAGGCAGTGTGCCTCTTGTGAGCAGTGTGCTCGGGCAGTGAGCCCTAATTGGCATATGCTATTTTGTTCTTTCTATTCTTCTAACAGAGAATACAATCTTGGGTTAGTTACGCCGTGGTTTTTCCCTTAACTGGGTTTTCCACGTCAAAAATCTTGGTGTCTTATGTGTTAATGTGTTTCTGCTCTTGAATTATTGCATTATGTTTCCATGATTGATTTATTATTATGCTACTAAATTAAGAAAAAGATTTAAGTGATTAATTGGAAGAAAGTTTCGAACAACTGATTCACCCCCCCTCTCAGTTGTCTGTCCTAAAACTAACAGACATCACCATGCACTCTGCCATGTTCACTAGAGCTGCTATGAAAAACATGGAACAAAAATTACTTGAATATGAAAAGACTCAAATTGAGATGAATGAGGAAGTCAAGAGACTGTATTTGGAGAATGTCAGATTGAAGTAGCAACTCAAAGGAGTTGGTGAGTCTCAAGGTAAAGAAATTGTTCCCTATCAACCTCCACAAGTCCAAGAAGTTGGTGACTCCGTGCCTATTGATCAGTTCAATGCTTTGAAGTTGAAGTTTGAAAAGGAAATTGAGGAATTGAAAAAGCAAAATGAGAAAACAAAGGATGAAAGAAGATTGAAAATTCTTGAGGTATTTGAGAAAATTTTGGAGTATAGAGTGAAATTGGTAGTTGACAAACTTGGAGATGTGCATGAATGCTACAACTCTTTGTCTCAGGCCATTGAATTGAAAGTTAATTTTTCTGTTTTGGATCCAGTATACAAGAGATGGCAACCAGCACACCATACCTTGATGACCTTGTGCAAAGTTTTGCAGAGAAATCCAGGTGCTCCTGCTGCTCTCAAACCAACAGAGAAAATGGTTAAGATGATTTTGGATGAGTTTCAGTATGTGAATGGAGAAAGTTAGAAAATGCAAGCAAATATTGATTCTTTTGCTACTTTCAAACACTAATTCATTCCTGCAATTTTGACAGAGGATAAACAAATCAAAGGTTTTGAAGAATAGAAAAATGAGTTTGGTCAAACAGTTTCTCATGTAATTGATCACTTGAAGAAGGATGAAGACAAATATTCTCAATTTCAATTTGATTATGGATAGAGTGATTGCACTGGATGCTAGGTATGCAAAGTTCATCATTGAAGTCAAAGTTCTATTGGATAAGAGATGGAAAGATCACCAAGCCAATCTACTCTAGATCCAAGAATATAAATGGCCTAGTGATTATGTTGTGTACCAATGGGAGCAACAATATTTGTCGACTGAAGAATGAGCTGGCCAAGTATACAGTGGAGCAAAGAGCATCAAGCGGGTGTCAACAAGCACCAAATCTTCATCAAGCAAATTTTGGACATCCTCATGTTTTGTCTCTTTCTTGTTTTATGCTTTTCAATATGTATTCAAAATATATTTGGCGATCTTTTTAAGACTTGTAAAAAAGTAAATATTGTAAAAGGTCATATAAAGGGGTGGGCATATGAAAAGTCATTTTTGGAATGTGAATGCTCTGAAGCTTATAGCTTCCTTCGCCCCTATAAGAAGGGAACCAAGACCTTGGGAAAATCTCTCTGGGAAATTGATTTTGGAAAGAGACATTGTAAGGCTTGTTCTTCAAAGCATATCAATAAAAGCAAACTGCATTTCTCTGGTGCCAGAAATCTAGTTCTCAATTGCTTGTTGAATGTTATTGTTATATTTTATCTGGTTGTCTCCATTTTTGTTTTCTCCTTGTTATTTGAATTAGCATATCAAGTATATGTCTAATTTTTCAAAGCATTCTTAATGTTTTGGGTGATTTATTTGATAGGGTTTTCTCAAGTAGGAATTAAATTCCATTAATAGATCACTGTAATTTGGAGAATCCAATTTGGATAATTCAGTAGAGTCAGGTGAAAACAATCTTTCATGTTTATGCCAGTCATAGACAATACTATGCCAAGTAATTCGAGTTGTGACTAGAAAGTAAGCACAAATCTATCTATGATTAGACTCCATTGCCTTGTTGAGAGAAAGACATCGATCAATTCTTTTCCAGAATCATTTCCTTGTATTATATTCAATAATCCAATTTTAATTTTCAATTTGTAGGAGTGGGAGTAGTTTGTAGAACAGAAAGAATAACCTATTCAAATCATGTATGCCAAATCTAAATTAGGTTAATTTGGATGATTTAATTGATAAAATTTCATATAATCCATAATCTTCTCACAAGTCACCAACCAATTCAAGGATTAATTACTCATTAGTGAATATAAGGTAACACCCACCTAGGCAAAGCAGAGCATAAAGTGTAGAGAATCCTAACCACTTGGGTTGATTATGTCAGTTGGCCAGATTGGTTGCATAACCTAATCATAAAGCTTGGCATCCTTTTAGGGTTTTGCGTACTGCAAATTTGAGAACCAACACTGCAGAAGGGCTTTTGAATAAAAAGCTACACACTAGCTCAAGAGATACGTTATCCCACCTCACACGTAGGGCTTCTCTGATTGCAATATGAATAAAGATGTGCACTCTTGCCAGAGATACAATATCCCACCTCAAGGAGAGGGCTTACAAACATGCTTCGTTAGTACCAAAATTATCAGACAGATATCATTATATATGCCCCCACCTTAAGGTGGTTGATGTCATGTACCGATATCAAGCACATTAAGGTAGGGAGAAAACACACAATAGGATTTTTTATTATTTAATTAATTCACCCTTTCTATTTTCTAATGTATAATTTTTATTTATCTAATTATTCATCTCTATTTTCTTCTATAATTAAATAATCATTTTTAATTATTTAATTAGTCATTATCTATTTCTTCCATCATTTAATTAATTTAAATAAAATATTCAAATTAGTCCTCACCTTTATTCTCATTCCAACACATGCCCATCTCTCATAATTTAAGTAATTTTTTATTTGAATTATGTGTCATACTATAACCATACTACAACTTTCATTAAATGCTTTGTCACACTACCAACTAATTTCAATAATTTTATTATTTAAATTAGGTCACCTCTATTCTTATCGGCACACTTGTCAAACCACTACCTTTTATTAAATGAAAAGGGCCTTATCTTTAATCCTAGTCATCCACATCACACAATTCACCTTTCAATCCTCACCCTTCATTCAAATCCAAGCCTTCTATAAAAGCAAGCCTTCAACTTTATTTCAAGACAAACCACAATCATAATCTTCAAGATTTTGCTATCATTCACATTGAGCTTATTATATATCTTGCATGTTGCAAATCTAACAGTAACTAGAGCAAAATTGAGAAGAGTAATGGAGGAGAATCAACTTTGGCATAGGAATTTAGATATTGTTGCTTTTATCATTTGATTTCTATGTTCATCTTATGCTTCATTGTTGGATTAGGGCTTTGTGGCTTGAATTTAGATAGTTTTGAGGTTGCTATGGATGATTCATGCTTGTACCCAGATTTTCCTTGATCTACACCTCCCAAAAGAGCTTTTGATTTCTCAATAGATATAATTCCAAGATCGGAACCCGTATCTAAAGCTCCTTAGAGAATGACCACAACATAGTTAATGGAGCTGAAGGCTTAGCTACAGGAATTGATGGATAAAGGATTGATAAGACCTAGTGTTTCACCTTGGGGAGCACTCGTAATTTTTGTTAAAAAGAAAGATGGTATGTTGCGACTATGCATAGACTACAATATGTTAGATAAGGCAACGATAAAGAATAAGTACCCATTGATCCGCATTAATGATCTCTTTGATCAAATGCGAGGGGCAATTGTGTTTTCTAAGATCGATCTTCTATCTGGATACCATCAATTGCAACTAAAAGATAAGGATATTCACAAGACTGTAACCTTTAGAACAAGGTATGGACACTATGAGTTTACTGTCCTACCCTTTAGATTAACAAATGCACCTGCAACATTTATGAACTTAATGAACAGTGTGTTCAGATACTGCTTGGACAAGTTTGTCCTTGTTTTCCTTGATGATATTTTGATTTACTCTACGAATGAGGAGGAACACCTTCAACATTTAAGGATTGTTTTTCAGAGGTTAAGAGAGCATAAATTGTATGGTAAGCTCTCGAAGTGTACTTTCTTTCAAAAGGAAATGTACATGAGGTCTGAAGTTTTATGGGCATAGCAGGATATTACAAAAAATTTGTGACAAATTTTTCAAGAATTTCTTATCCTGTTACTTCTTTGTAAAGAAATGGAAAAAATATTTGATTGGTCAGAAAAATGCTAGGAGGCATTCGACCAACTAAAAGAAAGATTGACTATGACACCTATTTTGAAAGTACCAGACTCAGATGGTCATTTTGTAGTCATTATCGATGCCTTAGGGGAAGGCTTAGGTGGTGTACTTGTCCAGGATGGACAAGTTATTGCTTATGAATCTAGAAAATTGAAAACTTATGAACATAATTATGCCCCTCATAATTTGGAATTGGCAGCAGTAGTTTATGCACTGCAAATGTGGAGACACTACTTGCTTGGAAAGCCTTTTGAACTAAAAACAAACCCTCAAGGACTCAAATATTTGTTTACTCAACCACACCTAAATGCTTGCCAGAGAAGGTGGTTAGAGCTAATATTAGATTATGATTTTGAGATTAAATACATTTAGGGCAAGGAAAACTGAGTGGCAAATGCCTTAAGTAGGAGAAGACATATCTATTCAATGACGCAGGAGCATCTCGGGCTCTCAAGCTATCCGCATCAATTTGTACATAAGAAAATTTTTGTTTTCAATTTTGTTGTGTTTTGCAGATGCATTAAAGTTCATTTTGGTAAACCCTATCCCGTTGGTGGGTGTCACTCTTCATCGGTATGACTTTGTGTTTGGTGGGACTCTTGGTGGTGTCCCCTCAACAACCCGATGCCTGAGTTGTGTATCGTCGGTGTGACCATGTGATGTCGGAGGGACTCTAAATCTAGCCCCCTTGATACCTGATGGTAAGTTTGTGCGCAGTGCAAAGGTGGGAAGATCTATATCGGCAGGAGTTGCTATTTTAGCAAGATCACTTAGTTGTTCCTTCGACATTCCAATACAAGCCTTGACTGTAAGGAAAGTAGAGGTGCGGAATACAAATTCCCTAATGTTAATTCAAAGGGGATAATGCAGATAGGTAACTTTCAATTTAATACACAGATGAATACACCAAAACAAAACAGAATAAACAAACAAGATACAGAGAATGACACACGATTTACGTGGGAAAACCCTTTCGGATAAAAAACCCACCACCACAAGAAATAATCTTTATTACAGTAAACTTTACAGTTACAATAAAGATCTCATCTCACTTGCTCAGGTATCGATTCTCCGATTATATTCAGGTCAACTCCAATATGCAAATATATATAATGAACCATATAATCGAATCTCTTTAACTGCACTCCTCTGCCGAACCACTCCATCAGATTTTCTATATTTGTTTTCAAGAGTAGAAAAACTGTTATGCTTCATCTGCCCTAACCGACCAATCCAACTGATCCAGCACCAAGACTTCAACCGTCACGACCGTTCACATTCTAGCGAGACCTTTAGTCCCACATGCACCGGGCTGCAAAAACTATTACGATTTATAACCACAATCGATCCATAAGTCTATCGTCGGCAATTTTATTGTCGATGAAGCCAACCTACAAGTCCATCGGCCTAACAATATCCATCGGTGATCGCAATTCATCTCCCACAGATATACAAAGTCACCCCGATCTCTCAGTTCAACTTCCTTCATCGGACAGACTCTCGCCATCAGCCCAAATGATTTCCATTGTTTCGATGAACAATCTCTCGCCGATCACTGTTGAACTATCAGAGAGACACAAGTTATCGGAGTCACTTCAGAACCTTTCGCCGATAGTTGATCTCTCGCCGACCACCAGAAGGACTCACCTCTTACACCTATCAGAGTAACATATAACTGTCGGGACAACACTTACATTCTTTGCCGATATCCAAACTCTGGCCGACAGTTCAACCTCGGTGAGACCTTGGAGATCGGTATAAGATTTCTAGCTTCCGCCGATATGGTAGGTCACTCTGATGGTCTCTCATATCGGTATGAAACAAGTCATCAGTGTAGCTAAATAAAGACCCGCCGATAGTGTTCTGTCACAGCGATGAAACCGTTTAACTCCAAAAGGGTTCAAAGAAGAATTACTATGAAACATGAAATTCAAGCAGTAATCTGAGACACACGTTCTCTTCAATCTCCCACTTGTCGAGGAGATTACTGCTACCTCTCACTCCTTATGTGATTAATGAGAACTATGGGTCCGCAGACCCATTTCATCTGAACACCATTTGAACTTGGCCGTACTCACTGGTTTAGTTAAGGCATCAACGACATTTTCCAAAGTGTCAACCTTTTCCAGCTTCACCTTTCTGTCTTCCACCATATCACAAACAAAATGATATTGGACATCAATATGTTTTGTCCTAGCATGGAAAGTAGGTTCTTCGCCAAACATATAGCACTTTGACTGTCACAGTGTATTTGTATCTACCCTGCATTAAAACCAACATCAGAACACAACCTCTTCAACCAAACGGCTTCTTGGCATGCATGAGTAGCTGCCATGTACTCTGCTTCTATTGTGGACAAAGCGACTACAGCCTGTCACTTACTCATCCAACTAATAGCACCACCATTTAACCTGAATACATATCCACTGGTGGATCTTCTACTGTCAATATCCCCTGCCCAATCAGAATCCACATATCCCTGAATGCTAATAGATCTCTGTGATCCAACTAAGTTTCCATGATAGCATATAGCATAGTCAAAAGTTCCCTTCAAATACCTCATAACTCTCTTCACAGCATCCTAATGTGATCTGCCTGGATTCGCCATAAAATGGCTCAAAACTCCCACTGCTTGGGCAATGTCTGGTCTGGTACAGACCATTGCATACATTAAACTACCAACAACACTTGCGTAAGGCACTCTTCATGTCGTCAGATTCATTCAAAGATTTTGGACAATCTTCAACAGATAATTTCATTCCCTGCAAAATTGGAACAACTAACTGTTTAGAATCAGACATATGAAACTTATCAAGAACATTGGTAATATACTTGCTCTGGCTGAGCCAAATCTTTCTCTTAGATCTGACCCTTTTGATTTCCATTCCTAGAATGTACTTCGCTGCCCCCAGATTCTTCATTTCAAATTTCAAGGACAACTGAGATTTTAATTCTGAGATCATCCCCTTACCATTGCCAATGAATAACATGTCATCCACATACAGTGCAATTATAAGAATCCGATCACCTTCAGTTTTATAATAGACACAATGATTAGATATAGATCTCACATACCCCAAGGATAAAACATACGTATCAAATTTTTGATACCACATTTTGGGAGATTGCTTCAAACCATAAAGAGACTTTTTAAGTTTACATACCAGATGTTCTTTACCTTTTTCCACAAAATGCTCTGGCTGGGACATATAAATTTCTTCTTCAAGGTCCCCATGAAGAAATGCTGTTGTCACATCTATTTGCTCAATTTCAAAATCATATGCTGCTGCAAGTGACAACAGAAATCTAATGGATGTCAGCTTAGCTACAGGAGAAAAGATTTCTCCATAATCAATACCTTCCTTTTGGGAATACCCCTTAGCAACCAGTCTTGCCTTATACTTATCAATACTACCATCTGGACCATATTTCTTTTTAAATACCCACTTACAGCCCACAGGTTTTCTACCTTCAGGCAAGGGCACCAGATCCCAGGTTCCATTTTTCTCCAATGATGACATTTCGCTATCCATGGCTTCCAACCAAGAATCTGAATTAGGTAAGCTAATAGCTTCTTTCACAGTCCTAGGTTCATCAGTATCAGTAAGTAAAGCATAGGCACAACTTGAATCATGTACTGAAAATCCATACCTATTTGGTTGTCTTCTTTCACGTGTAGACCATCTCAATGGTTGAGGTGCAGGTTCAAATTCAAGCTCTGGATCTGAATCTTCAAAGCTACTTGAACTGACATCTAAATTATCTACACTTGGTGCTTGTTGTTCCTCTTTTACAGGGGTCAGAGGAATATTCACAACACTCTTTTCTTTCTTCTCTTCTGTCTTCTCCGGCTGAGGATCAATAACCAAAGGTTTCAGCTCTCTGAAAATTACATTCCTGCTGTAAATTACCTTTTCAGTTTCAAGATTCCAAAGCTTGTACCCTTTAACACTGACTCCATAGCCAATAAAGATACATTTGACTGCCTTGTTATCTAACTTAGATCTTTTTACCTCAGGAATATGAGCATATGCCTCACAGCCGAAGACACAAAGATGTCTTAGAGATGGCTTCTTTCTAGACCACGCTTCCATTGGTGTCTTGTCAACCAATGCCGAAGAAGGAGAACGATTCAGCAAGTAACAAGCTATAGCAACTGCCTCAGCCCAGAACCTTTGTTCAAGACCAGCATAACTTAACATACTTCTTGCTTTCTCCATCAATGATCGATTTAACCTTTCAGCAACTCCATTTTGCTGTGGAGTATAAGGTGTAGTTTTATGCCTTTTAATTCCATGATCTACATAATACTTATCAAAATCCGTATTGCAATATTCACCCCCGTTATCTGTTCTCAAGCATTTTATTTTTCTACCAATCTAGTTTTCCACAAGAGTTTTAAATTCTTTAAACCGACTAAACACTTCTGATTTATTTTTCAAAAAATATACAAATGCCCTCCTTGAATAATCATCAATGAACGATACATAGTATCTTGATTTAGGTAAAGACGGAACATCAACTGGACCAAAAACATCAGAATGTACATAGTCCAAAATACCAGAAGATTTATGAGAACTTGAGTAGAAAGAAACACGGTTCTGTTTTCCATATATACAATGTTCGCAGAAATCAAACTCCAGATTACAATCAATCAGCCCATCTATCAGAGTTTTGTTTTTCAAGGTTTTTAAACCTTTTTCACCTATGTGACCAAGTCTATGATGCCAGAGCATTGTTTTCTCTGCAGGAAGTTTAACTTCCATAGAATTTACATCATGTGTTACAATAGTAGCTTTTTCAGATGATTTTACAGAGACACTATTACAGCACACTGGTTTAGCATCTAATCTATATAGAGTTCCAATGCGTTCACCCTTTACCAGTACTATAGAACCTCTAGTCATTTTACAACCACCATTCACAAAAGTAACTTGCACTCCAACATCATTAAGCTTACTAACAGAAAGTAAATTTTGAGCCAGACCTGGTATGTGTAGCACTCCATTCATTCCCTTTATTCTGCCATCGGGGAACTAGATTTTGACTCGTCCT
The DNA here is from genome assembly GCA_027924645.1 of Cunninghamia lanceolata. Classification (NCBI taxonomy): domain Eukaryota; kingdom Viridiplantae; phylum Streptophyta; class Pinopsida; order Cupressales; family Cupressaceae; genus Cunninghamia; species Cunninghamia lanceolata. The sequence goes on along the minus strand of BSBN01000549.1, from coordinate 3,681,349 downwards.
CGGCCAACTATTTCTAGTGTTGAATCACTTGCCAGGAACACTTTCCCACCAGCATACGGTTCATACTTAGTGAACCACTCTCTGTGAGATGTCATATGAAAAGATGCTCCTGAATCCACCAGCGACACATCTTCAGATGCAGGTGTTGCCAAGGCAGCAATGAAAGCATCAGCATCACTCTGAGAAGAATCGTTGTCAAAAGAGTTCTTCTTCTTTTCTCCTCTTTACAGTCTCTTCTGATGTGACCTTTCTGCCCACAATTCCAGCATTTCACCTTGGACTTTGTGCCAGGAGATTTTGATTTCCCCTCTGATTTGGACTTAGACCTGTTGTCCTTCTTGCCTCTTTCCTTTGATCTACCTCGAACAGACAGGGCCTCTTTGGCTGTCTCAGAAGATTTCCTCCGCATCTCTTCAAATAACAACGAGGTAACAACTGCTTCAGTTGTAAACGTGGTTGTTGTACTTCCAATAACCATCACAAGATGATCCCATGAGTCAGGTAAGGAACACAATAGAAGCATACAGCGATCTTCCTCTTCTATTTTTACACCTACAGACGTCAACTGTGCAACAATCAAATTAAATGTGTTCAGATGGTCCGCTACAGATGCACCTTCATCCATCTTCAGAGAATACAACTTCTTTTTGAGGAACAGTTTATTCACCAAGGACTTGCCCTGGTAAATATCTCCCAACTTCTTCCACAGATCTTTGGCTGACTTCTCTTCATGGACATTCAATAGAACAGAATCCACAAGACTTAATCTTATGAGTCCTCTGGCTTTTCTGTCAGCTAGGTCCCAATCTTCTTGTTTCATGCTTGTGGGTTTAACCCCAGACACAGCAATCCAAAGATCTCTGTCGACCAGCAAATCTTCAGCCTTAATCTTCCACAACTCAAAGTTTGTGCCATTGAATTTTTCAATGTCTATTTTTCCTAATGTACTTGCCATCTTATTTAACAAAAAGACCTCTACAGAACTCCCACTTACTGAACTAACACAAAAAACCAAACCTACCAACAAGGATAACACAACGGGCAAAGCTCTGATACCACTTGTAAGGAAAGCAGAGGTGCGGAATACAACTTCCCTAATGTTAATTCAAAGGGGATAATGCAGATAGGTAACTTTTAATTTAATACACAACTGAATACACCAGAACAAAACAAAATAAACAAACAAGATATAGAGAATGACACACGATTTACATGGGAAAACCCTTTCGGATAAAAAACCCACCACCACAAGAAATAATCTTTATTACAGTAAACTTTACAGTTACAATAAAGATCTCAGCTCACTTGCTCAGGTATCGATTCTCTGATTATATTCAGTTCAACTCCAATCTGCAAATATATATAATGAACCATATAATCGAATCTCTTTAACTGCACTCCTCTGCCAAACCACTCCATCAGATTTTCTATATTTGTTTCAAGAGCAAAAAAACCATTATGCTTCATCTGCCCTAACCAACCAATCCAACTGATCCAGCACCAAGACTTCAACCGTCGTGACCGTTCACATTCCAGTGAGACCTTTAGTCCCACATGCACCGGGCTGCGAAAACTATTACGATTTATAACCACAATTGATCCATAAGTCTATCGTCGGTAATTTTGTTGTCGACGAAGCCAACCTACAAGTCCATTGGCCTAACAATCTCCATCAGTGATCGCAATTCATCTCCCACCGATATACAAAGTTACCCCGATCTCTCAGTTCAACTTCCTTCATCGGACAGACTCTCGCCATCGGCCCAAATGATTTCCATTGTTCCGATGAACAATCTCTCGCCGATCACTGCTGAACTATCGGAGAGACACAAGCTATCGGAGTCACTTCAGAACCTTTCGCCGATAGTTGATCTCTCGCCGACCACCAGAAGGACTCACCTCTTACACCTATCGGAGTAACATATAACTGTCGGGACAGCACTTACATTCTTTGCCGATATCCAAACTCTGGCCGACAGTTCAACCTCGGTGAGACCTTGGAGATCGGTATAAGATTTCCAGCTTCCACCGATACGGTAAGTCACTCCGATGGTCTCTCATATCGGTATGAAACAAGTCATCAGTGTAGCTAAATAAAGACTTGCTGATAGTGTTCTGTCACAGCGATGAAACCGTTTAACTCCAAAAGGGTTCAAAGAAGAATTACTATGAAACATGAAATTCAGCAGTAATCTAAGACACACGTTCTCTTCATTGACTCTCATCGGTGGGAGATTGGATGTCGACAAGACTATGATCTGTCTCTTCGATGACCAAATAGGGAGTTCTATATGTCAGTTTGGTTTATGGTGCTACATTCTCCATCAATGGGACCTTCTTTGTTGGAGGGAGTCTCTTTGTCATCTCTTCAATAACCCGATAGAATGAAGTTGAATGACTTGTGGTTCGACAGTTCATTTTTGGTCTTTGACAGTTAACCGTTGGGGAAGACCGTTCGACGGGGAAGTTGAAATAAACTATTTTCCTTGGAAACGTGGGAAGAGAGAAAAAAGAGGAATGTGATGACAGGGGAAGTGATGTTTAGAATGGGGATTTTTTATTAGATTGGATTGTTTTGAAGGGGGAATTGGGGAAAAAGGGCTATTGATGGAAAAGTTAAATTGTGGTCTCTGAGTTTTTCGCCGATGATGGCATGGTTCGGTGGTTAAGTCGCTCAGGATGTAGTGGCGGCCACCAGAGTTCAAACCCCCGCTGGGCCAACGAGCTCGCAAGGCTTTACGCCTTCGCTGGGCCAATGAGCTCGCGGGTTTGAAGTGTTCTTCCTAGGGGATGAGGTCCCCCAGTTGTGGCCTCACCGGTTCATTGCTCCGGGCAAAAGCATTCGCGTGGAGCCGGAGGGCGTGTCGCACCAGCGTCGCCGGTCACGTTAAAAAGTTTACCAGGCGCATTTTAATTAAAAAAAAAAAAAAAAAATTGTGGTCTCTGAGAAATGCTCTGTAATTGATCTTTGAATGTAATTTGTACTCTTTTGATTGCAATAAATAGGGGATTGTTTTCTGTTAAAAATTTTTGTATTATAGTGTGATTTTGTTGCTTGATTGATAGCCTGACAAGGCTTTTCAATCTCAATTGCGTCAAGTGGTATCAGAGCAGGTTTGCTCTTGGAAAAAGTGTCAAGAGATTACGAAGTCTTGAAGGGAATTTGTTGTGGGTAAGTAAGCAAAGAAAGAAGACCTGCAACTGCAAAGGACTTGCATAAAATGGCACAAAGAGGATGTGGCAGAGGAAGAGGGGAGCGAAGAGATGCAGACCCTGTCTTGATTGAGATGTTGAGGGGAATTACAGCCAAACTGGAAGCCATTGAAACTACACAATGAAGAGGTCATCATGTCGAAGACATGAGTGATGATGAAGAAGAGTAGGTTGAAGCTGAAGGAGAAGAAAACCAACCTGAACTTGATCAAGGAGATGAGAGGTTCATTCAAGCCCTAACCAGAATAAATACCAGACCTTGTTTTAACTCTCCAGACTATAGTGGTAACCTAAATTCAGATGAATTATTGGATTGGATCACAGAGATGGAAAAGTACTTTGACTTTGAAATTATAGAAGAAGGCATGAAGGTGAAATATGTCTGTACAAAGTTGAAAGCATGCATTCTTGTGGTGGGATCATTTACAGACTGATAGACAAAGAAGAGGCAAGGAGAAGATAAAGTCATGGGACCGAATGGTAAACAAATTGAAGAAGAAATTCATGCCTGCAAACTATTAGATAAATCTATTTAGAAAATTGCAGAACTTGAAGCAAAGAGAATCCAGTGTCAAAGAATACACAGAAGAATTTTACCGATTGAGCATTCAAGCATACCACACAGAGAATGAGATTGAGCAAGTTGGAAGGTATCTAAATAGCTTGCGGGTGTCCATACAAGATGAGATTAGATTGCTCAGATTACAGAGTGTGGAAGAGGCCTACCAATGTGCGTTGGTGGACGAAGAGAAGTTGAATAGGAACAACAAAACAATAATAGGGGTAGAGGCAAAAATGCTCGTGGCAGAGGATAGAGCAGTGGTGGAAGAGGATATTCTTCCAAACAAGATGAAGATGGTACCTCTCAGACTCAAGATATGGGAGGTAGAGGAAACTTCCAAGGAAGAGGTAATTTTGGAAGAGGTAGAGATTTCACTGATACATGCTACCAATGTGGTGAGATTGGGCATAGGTCTTTTGAATGTCCGCAAGTTCAAAGTGGAGGTAAAGGAAAAGAGGCCAAAGTTCATGTGACCCAAGCAGAAGATGAAGTAGTAGAAACTTCGAAGCATGGAGAAGACCCAGAGGACGGAGAGTCTTTGATGTTAAGAAAGATTTTGTCAAGTCCTGAGAAGGCAGAAACAAAACCAATATAGAGAAGAAATTTGTTCAAGACCAAATGCAAGTCAAGTGGCAAGTGTTGTAAAGTAATTATAGGCAGTGGCAGCACAGACAATATTGTGTCTAAAGAAATGGTGAGGAAGTTGAAGCTGGAAAGAATGAAGCATCCCAGCCATTATAAGGTCTCATGGTTGCAGAAGGAGCACCAATTAGTGGTAAGAGAACAATGCTTGGTTAATTTTTAGATTGGTAATTACAAGGATGAAATACTCTATGTTGTAATGCCAATGGATGGTTGTCATATCTTGTTGGGAAGACCTTGGCAATTTGATAGAGAAGCTATTCATGATGGTAAGAGCAATACATATACCATTAAAAAGGATGGACATGAATTTGTTTTGAATCCTATGAAGGATAAAGGTGAAGATACAGAAGATACTTCTAGGGTGTGTCTTGTCTTAGGAAAGAAGTTCCTGAAAGATCTGAAGAAAGATGGTGTTTGTTATGCATTTGTTGCCCAACCATTTCAAAACATGACTGCAAAAAAAGAAGAGAAGCTGCAAGTAGAGATTCAAGAATTAGTTGATGAGTATGCTGATATAATGATGAAGGAGTTGCCAGATGGACTGTCGCCAGTCAGAGAAATTAGTCATTGTATGGATTTGATCCCAGGTGCAAGTTTACCAAAAAAGGCACCATATAGGATGACACCTCAAGAGAATGAGGAAATAAATAGACAAGTCCAGGAGCTGTTAGACAAAGGGCTGATTAGATAGAGTCTCACTCCATGCGTTGTACCTATAGTATTAGCGCCTAAGAAGGAGGTGAATGGAGGACATGTACAGACTCCTGTGCAATTAATAAGATCACCATCAAATATAGATTCCCACTTCCCAGAATGGATGATTTAATGGATTATTTGAGTGGAGCAAGGTACTTCACGAAGATTGATTTTAAAAGTGGGTATCATCGAATCAGAATCCGTGAAGGGGATGAGTGGAAGACAGCATTCAAGACGAAGGATAGAATGTATGAGTGGCTGGACATGCCATTTGGATTGACAAATGCACCCAATACATTCATGAGGTTGATGAATCAAGTGCTAAAGCCCTATCTTGGTAAGTTTGTCATAGTTTACCTTAATGATATTTTAATTTTCAATAAAACAAAAGAAGAACATCTAGAACATATTAGGGTTGTCTTGCAAAGATTGAAAGAAGAAAAACTAATGGTGAATCTGAAAAAGTGTACTTTCATGAAGGAGTTAGTGTATTTGGGATTTGTAGTTTCAGAAGAAGGGTTGAAAATGGACCCTAAGAAGGTAAAGGCTATTGTTGAATGACCATCACCAAGGAGTACTTTTGAAGCCTGTAGCTTTCATGGGTTAGAGAGATTCTATAGGAAGTTCATAAGAAATTTCAGTGGGATATTTGCTGCCATTACAGAGACGATGAAGGGAACAAGAAGAGAGTTCAAGTCGACAGTTGCAGCAAAGAAAAGTTTTTAGTTGCTAAAGAATAAGGTGATAGAGCAGCCGGTATTGGTGCTGCCAGATTTTAGAAAAGTTTTCCAAGTGGATTGTGACGCAAGTGGAACAACAATAGGAGGAGTTCTCAGCCAAGAGGGAAGACTAATAGCATACTTCAGTAAGAAGTTGAATGCAGCTAAGAGGAAGTATTATGTGTATGACCAGGAGTTCTATGCAATTGTGCAAGCACTCAAAAAGTGGAGGCATTATTTGTTGCCAAAAGAATTTGTGTTGTATATAGATAATCATGCCTTACAGTTCATCAATAGTCAAGGTAAGTTGAACCAGAGGCATATGAAGTGGATTGAGTTTTTACAAAGTTATTCTTTTGTGTTAAAACATAGGAGTGGTAAATCCAATCAAGTTGTTGATGCACTGAGTAGGAGAAATTTGTTGTTGAATGAGATGAAAATGAATGTTGTTGGTTTTGATACTTTGGGTGAGTTGTATGAACAAGATTCAGATTTTAAAGAGGCATGGAAAGCATGCAAGAATCTAGTGGAATTGGATCGAACTCCATGGCTGGAGTATTTCATTCAAGAGAACATGTTGTTCAAAGGAAAGAAATTATGTATTCCTAGAGGCTCCATGAGGGAGCATCTAATCAGAGAAAAGCATAGTGGTGGATTGGGTGGACATTTTGGAGTAGATAAAACAATAGCTCTATTGAATGAGAGTTATTATTGGCCAGGAATGAGCATTGATGTTAAGAAGATAGTACAAGGATGTAGGATTTGTCAGCATGCAAAGGGTATGAAGCAAAATACCAAATTATATCAACCATTGCCAATTCCAGAGAGATCGTGGACACATATTAGCATGGATTTTGTTCTGGGACTACCTCAATCTTAAAGAGGTAATGATTCATTTTTTGTGGTTGTTGATAGATTTTTGAAAATGGCTCATTTTATTCCATGTCATAAAACCAATGATGCTTCCCATATAGCAAATTTATTTTTCAAAGAAATAGTTCGGTTGCATGGTTTGCCAAAGAGTATCATATCTGATCAAGATACAAAGTTTGTTGGCCATTTCTAGCGCACATGGCGGAAGAAACTAGGCACATATTTGGGTTTCAGTTCAGCATACCATCCACAAATAGATGGTCAAACTGAAGTTGTGAACAAGAGTTTGGGTAATCTCCTTTGATGTTTGATTGGAGACAAACCAAAACAGTGGGACTTGTTGTTGCCACAGGCAGAGTTTGCCTATAACAATTCGGTTAACAGGAGTATTGGGAAAAGCCCATTCAATGTGGTGTATGGTTTCAGCCCTAGGGGCGTAGATGAACTCAAAGATAGTGCAGACCTGGTGAGAACAAGTGTTGTGGTAGAGGATTTTGTAGAGTATATCAAAGATTTGCATCAAGAGGTGAAAGGAAAGTTGGAAAAGAGTACATCAAAGTACAAAGAATCTGCTGATCGTTACAGGAGAGAGCAGGAATTTCAAGTTGGGGAATTGGTTTGGGTTCATTTGAGAAAGGAAAGGTTTCCACATGGAACCTATAATAAGTTAAAATGGAAGAAAATAGGTCCTTGTCGGATCCTACGCAAGTTTTCAGCGAATGCTTATGAAGTTGAACTTCCAGAGCATGTAGATATATCTCCTATCTTCAATGTTAGTGATCTGTACAAACATTTTGAAGGGGAGACAAGTACTCAACCACATTTTCCTACAAATATCATGGATAATATAGGTTGGGTGAATCAGATTATTCATTTTATACCTGGGAATTTGACAGATGGGGCACCAGTAATAGCCTACAAATTTGTGCAAGAAGTTTTCATATTGCATGGTATTCTTGAGAAGATTATCTCAGATAGGGATGCACGTATGACATAAAGGTTTTAGCAAACCTTATTTGCCTCACTTGGAAGTCAGTTAAACATAATCTTGCTTATCATCTTGAGACAGATGACCAAACTAAAAGAGTAAACCAAGTGTTGGAAGATCTACTGAGAATGTATTGCATGGATCAACAATACAAATGTGAAGATTATCTTCCTCTGGTGGAATTTGCTTTTAATAATTCCTATCGTTCCACTATCAAGATGGCTCCATTTGAAGCATTATATGGAAGAAAGTGTCAAAATCCTATAAGTTGGGATAAGCTAGAAGATAGGATTAGCCTTGGTCTAGAAATGCTATCAGAAATGGAAGAGCAAGTCCATCTGATTAAGGAAAGAATAGTAGAAGCGAATGATAGGAAGAAAAGTTATGTGGATGTTAAACGCGTCGTGAGACATTTCTCAGTGGGATAAAAAGTCCTCTTAAGAGTCAAACGCCAAAAGAGTTCTATTAAGTTTGGAAAGACATCCAAACTAGCCCTAGGTATGTGGGTCCCTTTGAAGTTCTTGAAGAGGTCAACCCAGTTGCATACAAGATGCTCTACCGCCGGCTCTTGGGCCATGATGCATAGTGTTTTCCAGGTTTCATATTTGAAAAAGTATATTGCAGGGGATAATCATGTTCCTATTCTTGATTGGAATGCCTTACAGGTGAAGGACCCAGGGATGGTAATGATCAAGCCCATCAAGGTGCTTGAAATACGTAAGCTACACTTGCGTAATAAAGAGATAACTCAATGCAAGGTTCAGTAGGACTAGTATGCAGAAGAGAATGACACCTGGGAGAATTATGATGATATTTATCAAAGATTCCCTCATCTCTTTTAAAATTTATCATTGTGATGAACAAACACTTTTTATTTTGTTATAATCTTTGGAAACGTTAAATCATTGGGGATGATGATTCTTATGGGGGGAGATATGTTACATCCCTAGTCTTGACTAATCTTAATTTTTCTTTTTATGTGGTAAATTGGATAAATAATCATAGGTTAATAATTTGATGTTTGCAGAAAATATCAAGATAAATCATTGATTATATGGATTATCATTAATGCTTAGATTAGACATGAGATTACATGTTGTTGAGATTATTTTATCATAATATTTTATGATTTATTGATGATACATTGATCATAGTTCATATGACTATGGGTGTAATAAGGAAAGGAATCTACCTTCAAGAACGGAAGGAGAGTATCACCAGAGAGAAGGGGTTAGATATTTTGAAAAGACTGGTTTACCATTTGAAGTCTCAAGTTGATCATTATGTGAACCCTTGCGAGAGAAGGCATGTGATTGATAGTTGCTATCTTGAGATTATTCTAGATTCGACCATTATCGAATTGATGTGGGGAAAAGGTTTTCCAACATCAAACTTTGTCGATTTGGTCGAGAGATTTTTCTGATCTCTTTCTCTGCTTTGCTCAATAGTTGATGTTGATGTAAGCATAAGGTGGCAACGGGGGAGAAGGCCTCGACCCACTCTCACACCTTAGCAATTGACGATATCAACTTACATTAAAAGGGTAATGTTGTCATTAAGTTGATATATATATATATATATATATATATATATTTGTTAAGTAATGATATAGTGATAAAGATAATGGTTTTATTAAGATATTAATAATTATTACTTTATGTTATAATTTACCCATGGATGCTATATCTACGCTCACGTAGGAGAGCACATTCCCCTCAACCCTCAAAATAAGGAGAGGAGTCGGAATAACCCACTGTGGCCATGGGGGTGACTAGGGCAGTTGGATGAATACATGCCCTCTCGTGGAGAAAACGGTGGAGGGAGTTAGCATCAATGAGTTTGGAGAAAAGGAAAGTTCATATTGTTTTTTGGGGGGATTCTTCTTTTTCATATGTGCTTCTAGGTAGGAAGAACAAAAGAGAAGAGGAACACAGTCGTTGGCTAGGGAAAGCTCAAGGAAACAAATAAGAACTGTAGCTGAGTGCTCAGGTAATTTCATATGCTTCGATTATGATTGAAGATATAGTTTTTATGTATATTTTATCCTCCTTATGATTGCCACTGTGTTAAGTGGTATAGCATGTCGGCCAGGGCCGAACCCCTGTGTCATGCATGATAACCATTGTGTTTCGATTTAAAATTGTTACTTGGACGAAGCTTGTCTTTGTTGAATCTATGATATACTTCGAAAGCTATGCTATCGTTTGTTTATGAATATCATACGGCTCACCTTATGAATAGAAAAAGTGGTAGCTGAAGTATATATATGTGTAATCATATTTCTTTACATATAAATATTTAGTAGTCATGTCATGTCTACGTGCAAGTAGAACCCCGGCCATATCCACTGTCATAATGACAGGAATGGTGAAATCTAGAAAATGACAGGGTTATAAACCCGATCCTATCTCTGTTGAATGATTATATTGTTATTATTATCTCTCATATTTGAGAACCAGCATAGACTATTTATTGTATGTCATGGATATTGTATCACTATCTATTAATAAGACAGTGTAGTGCCATGTTGTTATACCTCGAGGGTGGTCAACTGTGAATAGTGCCACCAGCCAAGGGTATTTCTTTATAGACTTTAAGTCAATAAGTTTGTGTATGATTATGAAGCTAACAAAACCTAGAGTTGGAGTAGGTTAAAACATAATTATTTTTCTTTAATTCCTGCATGTCGATAACACCACTAGTGGAGTGGTAGTTAAAGAAAACCTTTAGTCAATAAGGTTGAATGGTATAATGATATTATGGAACTATTTTGCAAGAACTCTAGCTAACCTTCGAGAACAAAGAGGGTTCTTGAGAATTCGATATAAATAGTTATCATTGTCTAATATTTGATAGTCTCCTATTTCTCCAAGAATGAGATTGTTATTTCTTATGGGGTTAGAGATGGATAACCTCTTTATGCAAAAACGTTGGTAAACATATAACTCTTTTACTTTCAACTTTTGAGTAAACCAAGTAAAGTCATTATTGTGGAGGATTAGATGAAAATCCTCAACCTAGATGAGTTCCTTAGAGAACTTCTAAGATTTTGAACAAAATTCTCTTGTGTTGATACTAGATATCAAACTATTTATGAATATAAGCTTGTAATAGGAATAGGATGACAGGTAGTCACAGTTTCTATGTTGCAGTTGCAACAAGAAATATTGGATTGAACTCTAGAAGTCAGAGTTAGTAATCTAGTCAGATGAACTAAGAATTACCTAATACTATTGACATTGTATATGTGTATTTATCTTGGTCTAAGCAATGATAGCAAGTCAGACTGACTTAAGGAAATGATGAACAGACAAGTTATGTCTAAAATCTCTGCAGGATGAGATAGCTTCTAAGTTGAGTTAGAAGGGTGTGAACAATCGACTACATTCATTGCAAAACATCTATGTATATTAAATCTTTGGCCAAAGTAATGCATCCATCTCTGCATGCATTAGTTGGTTCACTGTGCTCTAGATGGCATTGTTATCACCTAAATATGCACCCTGACTAATTTGCAGAAATTAGCCTATTTGATGAAACATGGGAAGACCTCTAAAGTTGTGGGTCACTTTATAAGAAGAGGTCAACCTCCGGAGAAGGCCGGCTTCCTAACTTTATATCACCTAAGATTTTACTATTTTATGACTATGACAAGGAAAAGGGTAAGAAAGATCTGTTCTGCAACTAAAATTTAACTCTAAGGGTGATACACCTATCTTAAATGAGGAACATGAAAATAACAGCCCAAAACCCTTATTAAAGTAATTGAAATAGCTCTTGCACAACTTATTAGTTATACCTCTGCATAAATATTTCACAAGCAGGTCTGTAGTTGTGGAATTCTTAAGAGGAAAAGTAATTTCACACTTAATATTAATGTGTATCTAGACACAACTTGTAACCTGCATAAGTATTTTATGCAAAAAAGGCTCTTTTCCAAGACAAAAATTAAAAGGAAATAAACTTACTTCACATATAACTCTATCAAATCAAATAATGAGCACATATATGCATAAGATAAAAGGCACAATCTCTAATCAATGATCTCCAAGGTTCCCACTGTATATCATATCAAGTAAACTGGTAAAATGAGTTACAAATTTTGCCAAAAAACTAGAGCAAGGACCACAAAATCACAAGTCTCTCTAAGTAGCATAATCAGAGCTGAGAACAATAGAGTCACCAAAGTGACTATAAGCACCACTCTCCAAGTGGTTCCACAAAAGAAGGAATGTCAAACTGATTTGGGTTGGATGCACCCAAAAAGCCTAAAATCTAGGACCCATATCCTCTCCAAAAGTGCCCAAAATGCAAGAAAAAGTCCATTAGGACTTAGCCAAACATAATGGCTCATGAAAACAAGTCTAAAAAGGACTCTAGGAGTAATAAAACAGTCGTAGATACCCTCCAACACATTCAACTCAATCACTAATTGTCTCCAAGAATTAGTCAAACCTTCTCTCCTTTGTAAAACGAAAAGCTATGTCCTTGGCATGTGTATGCCACATTTTCAACATTCCAACCATATCTCCTCAAAAGCAATAAAGCTTCATCCCTCACTCCCCTTTATCCTCCTTTGCATTAAAACAACAATAAATCTTAAATGATTTATATGATCATCACTTAAAGATTATTGTTTTACATCTTCACTTAGTATGCAAAGAAAAATAAATCCAAAGAAAGAAGATTTTGCATCGAAATGCTTACCTTTTTAAGAGGTAAATAAAGACTTAACAAATTATTAATTATGTTCAACTAGGCCACCTCATGGCACACTCCTAGGCATTACATCCTTTAAGGTTTTGGACCATGGACAATTTTCTAAATGATATATAAAATAAATAAAAGTCAACAAAGAAAGGCAATCGGGTCTTTAGGGTTTTGAAACCCTAAGACACAAAAGCACTTTCTGAAGCTCATTTTTACACTTTGCATTTCTTTTCATTCTGCTCTGCCACCACAAGGGTTTCACCAGGACATTTCTGTAGCTATTTCTGCCATTTTTTGAAAGCATTTTCATCATGGTTCAACACTTTTTTGATCCAATGCTGAAGGTAAGCATGAATATTTCATCTTTCTGGAACAAAAAATGCAATTTCATGATTTTCTGTAGTTTTTTTTTCACTATATATGCTGTATATTTCATTCTTTTGTCCATGGCTATGATGGAGGATTTCATTTCTAGTACAAATGACTATATCTTCAAGTGTGATCTTTGTTCCTGCTTCTGTATATCATGCATGAAATCCTTTGCATTCTATTGTGAGAAGAAATCATTTTAAAAGAAAACACAATGATGGATTACAAACTAGGGTTTTGATGGAAAAAACCCTCACTGTGTTCTTAACTTGCATTTTTGTAGATGACTACTTTCCTTTGTCTGATTTCTCTGTATCTTTTGACTTTCTGGAGAAAGCATTTTGTTTTACTGAGAAACAAGGGTTTCCTATCATGATTTCATCCTAGGGTTTTATCTTTGCTCTTTCTCTGTCAATGAAGAAATAAGGGTCATTTCATCTTTAGGGTTTTGATGACAAAACCTTCAATGTGTTCTACTTGTTCTATATATACCACGTTTGTTTCATAGCTTTCCCTTGGCACAATGTTTTGACATGATTCAGAGTTTAAAAGATTAATTCCTGGGTTTCAAGCTGGGTTTCCTACAATCCATGGAGCCATACCACTCTTTAAACATTATTGCCAGTTATGTTGCGGTCAAGTTTTGTAAGTTCAACACCCACTGAGAAGCGTGGTATATCACCTTCTAGTCCATTGATTGATAGATTCCTATAGCAATCAGTTTTGGATCCACAAATCATTGCTCTTCTTACAATGTTGAGATCTCTGGACTTTATAATTATTCTTATATGCACATAACCATATTGAAGTCAAGTCTATTTACTCATTATGCTTCTTCATGTTTTGATGGTGGTCTCTGTCCTTCAATGGCTATATACTTGTTGCCAGTTCATACTGCTATTGAGTCTGTTTTGAACAGTTAGACATAGTTTTCATGATATTGATATAGACCTCTTATAAATGAGTAGGGTTTTCTTTATCCGCTGTTGGAGTCTCTCTTCAAGCTAATCTCTATCTTGAATGTTCTGTTGACTGTATAGCTTCATTCATATGAAACTTACTCTGACTGTCACAAGCTCCTTGGCTATTCTATGACTATTTATCTTGACATGGCTGCTCCAAAAAACCTATTGTTGCCTTCAATCCTTGAAAGACTATCTCTACTATCTCATCAACTATGTCTACTCTTCTTTTCAATACTGTCTCAGACAGTCTTGTATGAATACCATAGACTGTTCCTTTAACATTTCAAGAAACCCATTGTCTCTATGTTATTCATAATGATCCTTTCTCATTGTTTTCTCCTCACAGTTAACTGATGCTTGAACGAGGTGACTTCTTTTAAATCCTGCTAACTAATTTCTAGCACATAATCGTTTCTCATGAATGGATAACTGTCAATAATGCCTACTGAACTCATAGACCTTACTGCCTGAATGTGAGCAGTCTTCTTTTGGAACTATGATATTTTCTGTCAAATGATTGTATGTTCTCTTAACAAAACTAAAAGATTTTATTTCATTTTGAAGTCTTTTCAAATTCATTCGACAATACTTCATGATTGCATTGCTGCTATGAGAGTCTTTGTCCTCTTTATCTCTGTTTGCTGCACTTTTGATAACTCATTAGATAACTATCCCCTATTAGACCTTATCTGTCCCTTGATTGTTGCTTCTGTGTGCTTTAGGACAAAACTTTGCAAGGACTGTCTTCATGGCTGTTAAAACATAGTCAATATGCTGATGAATACTCCTTTTGTATGACTGCACCTTCAACATTCTTCATCAATGTCTCAAAGTCCTTGACTGCTCGAGACAGTAAGGAAAGTATAACCTTATCCTCATCTCTGCATATGCATTTTACTCTATATCAACATTGTTCACTATTCCTTGTCAGGTTTGTGTTCTATCTTTGTCTCTTCATTGATTGCTGACTACCCCAACAGTCAGGTGATGACTGAATGATGTCTTCATGTTCTATGAAATGATAGCTCTTTGAAACCGATAGTTATTCTGAAAGCTCTAAGGATGCATAAGCTCTCTACCTGCATATACCACTAAGATGTCCCGGTCTTTAAACAAGTTGTGATAATTATGAGGGTCCAAATGACTATTAAACAGTTCTTTTGTGTGCTAATTGTTAAAATAGCTCTTAGATCTTTCTAACTGCACATTATCCTCTGAGCATTATTGATAGTATCTTCTACACAGTCAACCATTGGTTGATCCATACCTGAATAATGTGACTAAACATCATGACTGCTTATGTGGTTGTCCATTACTGAATAAAGGTGATTGACTTCTATCATCATAGAGACAAACCATCTATAGACTTGTTATGACGATCATATATTGTTTGTAACTGATCATTATTGATAACTATCATGCATTCTTATGACTCCCCTTTTCATTTGATGCTCCTTGCATGACTATCCTTAACAACTGTGAGATTGTTCCTTGTATAGACTCTTTTGGAATGCTTATTGAGAGTCTTCTGAGATGTGTCCTACCATGATTATGAGTTGGGCTCAACCCTTGTGGGAGCCACATTTCCTCCACTCATAATATAATCTAATGAATCACACAGAAACACGATTTCACCTGTACTTGCACATGAAGCAAACCTGTTAGAAAATAACTGTATACCTTGGATGTGTTTGATGACTTGTTTGTTTTCTAAGACCTCCAAGGTATACATTTCTTATTTAATGCATTTTGGGAGTAGTTTATACATGCATAAGTACTTGTTCATGTTAGGTTAGGGACCACTCATTGCTTAGAGTATTACTCTAACATCATTCCTTTGCAAAATACAGGAAACAAAGATGACATAGACTTGGAAAGACACAGACAACTCTGGGCAACAGGACTACACACCAAAACTAGAACCAGTCATTCTCAGGCAATGACTGGCCTCTACCCTTATATGCACATGTTCTTTACTTTCATTTACTTATTCACGTATAGATTGTTTTTCAATTTCATTGAATAAGAAAAGTTAATCTCACGGCTTGTGTGAGATAATATCCATTTTACATTCAATAAAGATTATTTGTTTAATTTAGAAAGAATTTGTATAAATCTTTCTTATGTTACATGCACTTGAATAAATGCAGTAATTTGATAATCATAATCTTTTAAATTATTTCATTTATGCACTTGAATGTAACGTAATAAAGATCAGATAAAAATGTACCTTTTAGACCTTGAATCAAAGCTCTACCTGAATGAGCTATAGTGAAATTTAGGTAACTGGCATAATTCTTCCAACAGTGTCATGTAAGAGTTGGTTAGATAGGAGCCACCCAAGATCTAGGACTTCAAGAAAGCACAAGAGAGACAATATGAGAGAATAATAATCTATTCTATCAATGAATGCAAAATTATATATGTTGTTATGTTACAATGTACATGAAGAGCCTTTCTTACAAATACAAGGATGAGAGCTAAGATGTTGTAGTCATGTGACAAGTGTCTTAATCCTATGACATGTGACAACTATAGCACATGTGTAGGATAAGACAACTATATGACAACTATCAACAACTATAAGATAACTATACACAACTAGAAACAACTAGAAACATCTAGTAGACTCACTAAGTCAACTTAACATATGAATTATGTGTGAGAATATTATTTAACTAATAAATAGTTAAAGAATATGAAATATCCTTACACAAGGGAAACTAGATAGGAAATATCCCTATTCACACCAACACCCCCCCTTAAGTGCAACTTAGGGAGTAGCTAACTAAAGCAAAGATGCAAATATGGATGGGTCCTGACTACTAGGCCATGTTAGGTACCCATGTACAAACAAGTCTGATGCAGAGCTACAAGGGATTGATCCCTCAATTCCCTCGAAACTCCACATTTAAACGCTTCCTCCTATCGGCGAGAGAAAACTATTGTTCTCCCGACATACTCCATCGGCCAAACTTATGACCATCGGCATAAACTAATCCTTGTTGTCCGATAGTAGACTTCACACCAATGAGCTTCAACATAACTTCGTTATTGGTTGCCTATTGGCCTAACTTCAAACTCCTCCACCGATATACCTCCTTACACCGATGCACTTGATGTCTGCTACCATCGATGAGACTTAACTCATCGGGAGAAACCAATAATCCTTCGCCGATGTTTTTTTCTCTCCCTGAAATATACAACTTTGGAATATGCATTCGATAACCTTCTGCTGCCGGTTCTGTTTACTGTTCCTACCGATTATCACTGGTACCTCTGCGCAATGTATATGTGCGTTGTACATTTACCATATACAATCACAAGATACAACTTAAACATACAAACAAAACCCTTTGACTGGCACTGACCCACTTGTATCAACCGATGTACATTTCCAATGTACATTCGACATATGCAACCCAAAAAGTGCTTCGGCGGGATACACACAACCAAACAATTGCAGTATACACATGAATTGTCTCCGACAAACAAAAGCGATATATACAGGAAATGTATATTTGATTCAAATATGTGTTTGACCAAACTTTGACTCCATAGTATGCCGACTGGAAACTTGGACTTCCTCCCTCCTTTGTATTTGCGATAGACAAATGCAAGATACACAGAACATGTAAAAGCGATATATTCACAGATTGTATATCCTTCATGCAAAGGTGATATACACATAAAATGCATGTATGTTGAAACTTCGTAGATTTCACAGTTTTAACCCACCTAATCTCCAAAGATGACCCGATCCGCTTCCTAGATGGTTTCTCAAGCTCTTTTCAACCTGCATGACCTAGCACATTCCCATGCTAGGGTTACTCAACACCTCTGACCTGTGGTCCTGCAAACATGCATGTGAACAGAAATAGAAAATACAAAACTAAACCCTAACCTACTGTACATAACCATTCCACCGATTCTGTAGGAATCAACCGGTGGAATGGAATGGAAAATCCATCCGGCCACCAAAACAACAATTTGATTACGCAGTGCACCCAGATGATCAAAACACAAACAGAATCTTTATTTGCTTTCAAAAAATGCAATTACAGTACTCTGTTTTCTAACAGCACAATACAACTTCTTAACATCAATGTATCTCCCCTCAGTTGACCTGTACTGGGGTATTTTATATACTTACCCACATTAGTACAGACTTGCTTCCAAGCGGCTGGGAGAGATAACCAACTAACAAACTAACAACCTTATCATGACAGCTCGATAAGTGTCCTAGGGATTACAAACAAAAACTGAAATACAAACACTAATGACAAGACTGGTCAAACAGACCTTATTACATTAAATATAGAAAATGCATAAAATGCATAAGACCCTAGTCTTCGTGGGGTGCTCCTGCACCAAAGTCTCAAGTGGAGTAAAGGAGAAAACCACATGGGAAAAAACTCCTCTCCAA
Organism: Cunninghamia lanceolata; assembly: GCA_027924645.1. Classification (NCBI taxonomy): domain Eukaryota; kingdom Viridiplantae; phylum Streptophyta; class Pinopsida; order Cupressales; family Cupressaceae; genus Cunninghamia; species Cunninghamia lanceolata. The sequence continues at coordinate 3,663,183 of BSBN01000549.1, read as the reverse complement.
AAGTCATATGATGAGAAGAACCTGAATCAAGAAGTCATTTACCTGATGTAGAACTTGTACTTGCATAAAGTGCTTTACCTTTATGTTTGGGTTCCTTAGCATTCCTTGCATGAGACTCAGAAAGTACTGGCTATGTAGATGTTGAAGGAGTAGAAGAAGAATCAGGCGATGGAAGATTGTTTTTTTTAACAAGTTGCATCAACATGTCAATTTGTTTCTTAAAACAATTATGTTCATCATGCCCTGATTTCTTACAATAACCACATGTAGACTTCTCCTTCTTAGGTGAATTTTGTGCTTGACCTGTTTGTGGATTTATCTTAGCTTTCTTATGTTTCTTGTTAGAAGAACCTGGCACTTTTTGTTCCTTAGGTTGTGCAACCACCAAAGCATGAGTTTGTGATGGCTTAATGATACCCATAGAAATAAGCTTCTATTGCTCATGCATTAACATCTCAGCAAAGGATGCAAGTGAAGGCATAGTGAAGGCAGATCCCATAGTTAACCCATGAGTGTGAAAGCTAGTAACAAAAGCTGCATAATCAGGACCAAGTTTATTCAACACATTATAGATCAACTGGATGTCCATTTTCTCAATACCACATGCTTTACATTGTGCTCTTAGATCATTAACCTTAGTTATGTAATCTTAGATGTTACTAAAGTTCTTAGGATTAAGGATCATCAATTCATTATCAATTTGATAACCTTTAACTTCATCTGTTGTACCATACAATGTTTTCAACTTATCCCAAGCATCATGTGAATTTGTACATGCCTCAATCTGAAACAAGAGATCTAGGAAAATGAAACTATGAAGACATCCAAGAGCTTTAGTATGCTTTATCGTTCATTTTATCTTTTCCTTATCATCTGTTAGTTCAGGTATCTTGTTTTAACATATAAAGAGTGTCCAAGATCCATTAGGGCATTCCATGCATGTTGGCTCCAAGTTGCATAGTTATAAGGTGTTAACAATGGAACCCTTGATTTATCCATGATGCAGAGGAAACGTAGAGCACAAGAAGCTATGTCAAAGCACAAACTCAATCAACACTATAATTGAAGCCTTCCCAAACCAAAACAACCACCAATTTCAACTTTTTTCCAATCAATGAGTGATATGTACCCAAAATGCTTCAAACTGAAAAAATTTATGTCTAATTTTTTTTTAGAAAAATGGCATGGATAGAATTATAGAGCATATAATTACCTTTTCAACACCTATAAGAAGTTGAAATTTTGATGAAGTGGGCGAAAGTTGTGACCTCGGGAGTGAAAAATGCAAGATCTGGCTTTAAACAATTATATCAGGCACATGTAGAAAAATATTAGAAAAATATCTGGACCACTGCAAAGTTCTCAGAACCAGCTTTCCGTCGATATCTCGTTTGTCGATTTTTGATACCATGGCGAAAAGTTATGGCTCCCAGAAAAAAATCGCCCTATTAGGGCTAGAAGGGGGCCAAGGGGGCCCTTGATGCTGATGTCACTGCTGACGTTAGCAATACCCTATCACCAGAATATGCTCAGTCTAACGGAATATTCTTTGTGGAAGGAAAAAAATGCCTGTGACCTGCCAAAACCACCTTTAGCACAAAAAAATTGCATGTCAAAGTTGAAAAACCACCTTCTAGTCTTAGAAAATAGCTTGTGGTTGGGTGAAAACCATCGGTTCAGGGGCACAAAACCACCCTTTCATAGAGAAAATTGCCTGTACGTGCAAAACCACCTATGGTAGGTGTGTGACATTGCTGGTCGAAAGACAAAACTGCCTTGATATAGGGTGAAACTGTCGATTGGCTACCTGGTTTAAAAATAGAATATTCCTGGTACGGTGGAGGTTTTAAACAATCACTGTATTGAAATATGATGTTGTGGCTGAAACTAGTTTTAATAGGGAATATTATTTGATTCCCTAATTAACTACTGTTGGAAATGTTTTGATCATCGGAGAGGAGTATTACTGCCGGTTTTATTTGAAATCTCCAGAAGAAATTTTTATGAAGGGTCGAAGGCCTTATTACAAGGGATCTGTGGGGGGAATAAACCCCACCATGCAGCCCTTTAAGGGAAATAAACCCTGGCCATGTGGAGTAGCCCATGCCATGGGACCTCAAGCCTAATGGGCTCCCCACTGGCCTCTTGTACCAGCCTGATAGGCTCTGTGCCTGTCGGGTACTATGTACCCTGTAGGGCCTTAAAACAAATCCGTAGATTTTTTTTTCACATCTGAAAAATAAGATTTAAAAAAGATTTAATTTAACTTTGTATGCTGATGGCCAGTGCCTGCGTAGATAATGCACAGAATATTATGTTGTAATGATGACGCTTGTAGAATATTCTGCAGAATATTCTATATGGCCGAATTACAAAAAAAAAATTGCCTTTTGTTCTAACTTCATCCGATTTGAGTGAATTGATAGTTGATCTATAGGTTTTTTGGGTGTCCTGAGCATGATGGTAGGGCCTGATTTTGCCCAAACTGCTCCAAAATTGCAGCTACCTCCCGGATTAGGTATCCATTCCTCAAATTGAAAACCTCATAGATTTGGCCTCCGGTGTCTAATATGGACGAAACAAAAGGTGATCTCGACTATGTCGTACCTTCTGAACATAATGGTGTGCTCAAGTTTATAGCATGATGCTTCAAAATGAACCTGTTATATAAGGCATAAAGAGGAAACCCTGACAAATCTAGCTTTTCCATCAAGTCTTTCTGATTCTTCAGGTCATCATTCGATGCAAGAGAAGAGCATACTCAACTATCAAGATCCACCATGAATTTGCATTCAAATCTCTCAACAATTTGGCTAACAAGAAGAGATTCCACCTAGAGAGCTTTGATACCATGTAAGAGTTGGTTAGATAAGAGCCACCCAAGATCTAGGACTTCATGAAAGCACAAGAGAGACAATATGAGAGAATAATAATCTATTCTATCAATGAATGCAAAATTATTTATGTTGTTATGTTACAGTGTACATGAAAAGCCTTGCTTATAAAGGCAAGGATGAGAGCTAAGATGTTGTAGTCATGTGACAAGTGTCTTAATCCTATGACATGTGACAACTATAGCACATGTGTAGGATAAGACAACTATATGCTAACTATCAACAACTAGCTACAACTAGACACAACTAGAAACAACTAGAAACATCTAGTAGACTCACTAAGTCAACTTAACATGTTAATTATGTGTGAGAATATTATTTAACTAATAAATAGTTAAATAATATGAATTATCCTCACATAAGGGAAACTAGATAGGAAATATCCCTATTCACACTAACATGTCATACATAGTTAGAGTGAATGTATAGTTGTATGACCGTAAAGAATTATGAAGGACACAACACTAAAGACTCAGATGGAAAACCTATTGGTTCCTTATATCTATTCCCTTTGTGAAGGGTACAACCACTTCCAGGTAGGAAGTTGTGTTGGGGATCGTCAGTTTGTGGTTGGAGGAAAAGCACTTGGGTGATGCTCTCCTTCCCAAGCAGATGACATGTCGAGGCTTATGAATACAGATATCAACACTCCATATGCAATATATTCTATTATATTGTTATTCAAAAATCTTATGTAAAACTTATCATTATTGCCATGAGCAAAACATTATGATTGTATAGTGAAAGGATCCACTAATATGTTATCTTTGAAATGTTGCAAATTTTAGTTTTGAAATTATTCAAAAAAGATATGCATTTTAATTATTGATTATGAAATTGATTATTGAAACATGATTATGTTGATCATGATTATTTAGTTAATGCCAAATTGATTTGATAATTTGGGTAATATGAGTTAACATGTTACAATAGGGGTCCTCATGGAGGCCGTGCGTGATTTTGGTGCTTACAGTTTCAACTAGGTTTAGAAGAATCTTTTTATCTCAGCTACCTAGTCAATTGTTTTTCAAAATCTTAACAAGGAATAATGTATCACACATGAGCAGGTTGATGGAACGTGTCATCCAAAGGGTTGAAATGTACGGAGGTTAAGACAAGTAGTGAAGCCAAGGGAATGTGTCATTCCAATGCCCACTTAGAATTTACCAGACACTACATAGACTGACATGTGTAAAGAGCATAAGATGCTTCCTAATTTCCTTCATTTACTATTTAAACTATTATGAATAAAGACACATGGCCATCAATGAAGTTTCAAATTGTAGATTTCAAGAAATATAGATATTTTGTTGCAACTAAAAAGTGTTGTTGCATCACTTAAATTTTTATATTTTTAATTGTGGATTTCTTAGTAGCAAAGAACATAATGTTTCAATGTTTTTTAATACATTATAAAAAAATGCGCCTAGAGCACTCTTGACTTGGTAAGGATCAATGTTGTTCTACCTGAGTTTGAGATTCATCGGTCTGACATGAATCAAAATTTATTCAATATAAATATAGAAAAGACTTTGGTATTGTAGTGGACACTCAACTAAATGCACACCATTTATTCAATATAAATACAAAAAGACTTTGGTAACGCAATGGATGCTCAATTATATGCACCATTTATTCAATATAAACACATAAAAGACTTAGGTATCGCAGTGGATGCTTCAAATTCATTGTTTCAATGATCAATGTCAATTCACCTCTCTTTGCCTTATTTTCTCGATAGGCCTTTGCAAAGAAAAGATTGCCCATATCTTTGTATGCACCATTTTCTATCCTTTATCCTCAACACCATCAAACATCAACAACTATGCAAGTGTATAGATGCATAGAGTATTTGAAAACAAATATTATCTCAACATGACTTACATTATTTATTTAGTTTAAATTTTACCACATGAATTTAATTCATTCATTGAATTCAAAATGCAATAAAAATTAAAGAATAATTTTATCCATGTAACTATTGATTTGGATACGATTGGTTTAGGATCGTCCAAGTTTCATAATGTCATAAAATATATAATTTCCTACTTAGATTATAAAATCAAAATTGAGAAACTAAACCAAGGTCTCTCATTTCTTGGATCGGCCAAAGTTGTAAATTGGTTCCTTATGCCTCAATTTCTTGAATTTTTGGAAGCAATTATTGAAACTAAAACATCACTCATTGAACTTGTAAACAAAAAATTAACTAACAATATAAGTAAACCCTGCAACCTAAGTCAAGTCCTTAATCCTCAACACATAACAATTATTAATCCTTAACTTGGATTAGTTTGAGGTTTTTCTCTCTACTACTTATAAAATTGATCATGCCTAATTAATATTTTTCAATTTCTATTAAGATTTTTGTGTTTGAGATGCATGTTGTTTTTATAGCAATTGACATGTATCATGCCTAGGAATTTCAATTGGTGCATACACATTCTTTATTGACAAACCTATTGCACCTCTTAACAATACAAATGCTAGTCTATATATAAATAATTCAAATTATAACCAACCTTGCACTCGATAGAATCTACATATTTAACCATACATAAAACAATATCAAAGGATCTACAACTAAATATTCAACATCTAAAAATGAGATGTATATATAATAAAAAATAATTGAAATTGTTTATGTTTATCACCCATACACTAAACTCGAAGAAAAGATGTTGATGTACACATGAAAATGCTCACATTTGAAATTGAAGTACAATTGTATTCTAACAAAACATCTCTAGTTAACCCATTATATTTTTTATATAACAACTACTAAATTCATGATAAATTATAACATGAGTAATTAAATTAACTAGAATATTTATATTAATTAATTACACCAATATTAATTACATTCGTCTCTTATTTCCATATTTTTTTCATTACCAATTGTCTAAAAAAGTATAATACTTTTAAATAATCTTATTGTATATTTAGTGATCAACCTAGCCAAATTAAACATAAAAACAATCATAAACAAGTGATGCATTGCATCTCATTCTTTCCGATATTGAAAATATGGTTTGATAATTGGATTTGTTGAAAGCTACGATCTATCATGTTATAGTAAATATTAATAATTTGGTGTTTTAAGTATTGTGACTTCTGCTATGATGAACGGATCGTACCCTGTTATTTGCATCCAAAGCTGGCTGGCAGTCCTCGCACACGGGACTTGGCTTTTTTATTCATTTCTATCACTTATGAGGTATAGGTTATATATTGGTCCTATATGATGTTTGCTGACGTTGTTTTAAGTATTATGAACTCTGCTTTGATGGATGGATTGTACCTGGTTGATTGCTTCCAAAGATGGCTGGCAGACCTCGCACAAGAGATTTGGCTTTTCATTAATTTCTAACATTTATGAGTGATACATAGCATCTTTTACACTTATCTTGGTGTTAGGCTTGTCACTTATTTTCGCACTTGTTATTGTTAAATGTTTTAACCTTAGTTTGGTGTAAAGCTCTGATATTCACTCTTGCAGCTGTGATTATACTTCATTTTTCTGTTTTATATCAAGATTTTAGCAGAGTTCTATGGGTTCTATCCGCCGAAACACTCGAATCTCCTGGCCTATTTTGAATTGGGAACGTCCTTTTCTTGGCTGTTTTAATTCTAATGCATTGCAGGAAGTCTTCAAGGTTTACGAGGTATCAATGGGCACTGCTATTATTCAGGTCTGTAATCTTCCAACCCTTCACAATCCAGTTGCCATATATCCTTCGCAGGTTGCTTCTCATTTTTTATCTAATGCAATGGATCTTTTACAATCGGGAGACAGAGTAAGGGTTTTGGGGTTAACTTTTATCCAAAATTTCCATTTTTTCGTTGATGCATTTAATTCTGCTTTAGTTGACTATGATGTGCATGAAGGGTCTGCTCCTGTTGGTGGCTTATTTGATGGTAGGTGTTTATTTCGTACGCCTGGTTTACACTGCCTCTTCAATGCTTTCTCTCATGGCCTTCGCAACAATTGCATCATTTCCTTTCGAAATTCAATACATTGTCATAGGCAGGAATTGGGACACCAGCTGGCAGACAAGGCATTGGAAGTTTTTAATGCTTTGTTATTTCTGTTGAATTACGTGCCTCCTCCTCCGCCACCCCCTCCTCAGTTTGCAGCAGACGATGATCATGTCGAGATTCATGACTTGCAGGTGATAGAGATTGCAGATTAATGGTGAACTCTTCATGTCTATTGCCTTCATCGATTACTTTTTGTTTGCCCTTGTTCAAGCCAGATGCTTTGTAACTTCTTTGTGAAAATTGTATATTCTCTGGCACGACTTTAGCCATATTTTGGTCTGATATATGTTTTGTGAGGCAATTATGTATAATTTTGTTAAACTCAGGCTATAACCGGAGGTTTTCTTTGCCGATTCTTTCCTCCCGATATGCCTTGTCTGAATCTGGCATTTTGTAATTTCTTTTTATTAATATATTTTAGTGGTTCGGCCACTTTTGATTAAAAAAAATAAAAATTAATGATATAATTATAAAATTATATTAATATTAATTAATACATTAAATTATGATCATATTCATTAATATGATTTCAATGAATAATATCATAGCAATAATAGTGTATTAATACTATGATAATAGTAATGCATTATGTCATGTTTGTCTATCATTTAACCAATATTATATATTACTAGGTTATTCATGTTTTTAAACTTTAATTAAAAACATACACATAGATTCAAGTATTTAAATACTTAATATTAATATGATAATATTAATAAGTATAAATATCAGTTGAGAGTATAATGATTCATTATTAAGTATTTATATGATTAATATGGTATTATTTATCAATATTAAGGTATTAATGCTATAGCATGGTAGTCAAAGCTTATTTATATATGATGAATGTGATATGCTATCAACAAGTCAGTGTAACTATAGATCAATGAGAATTCAATTGAAATTTTGAATCATCACAAGTATGTTACTCTGCATAGACTATTGTGCATTACGTGATTTGATACAACATATAATATATGAGAAATGAAAATATTATTAGGTACAATTTACAAATCAAGGAACACAAACATAATTTGATATGACATATGACATGGGGAATACATTAATACCATATTGTTTGTGCAAATATATAATAATTTTTATGACTATTGTGCAAGTTGCCAATAAGAACAAAATGACAATAGTTTGAATAATAGAGTTACTTTTATCTTTTTGTATGGTTTATTGTGTTTTTTATAATGGGTTTTTGTTTAACAATATTTTTTTACTTGGTTCCTGAGAAGTGGATGAATATGATGAACTAATAAAGAAAAAGTGGCAGGAATGTTTTAAAACCAATGATACAATAAAGAACATGAAGTGAATGCACCAATTTTTGTAGGTGGAGAATACAATGAAATTGAACTAATAAGACATGGACATCTGCATAAAAGAACCACAATTTGGGTTTTGGAATGCACAAATGTTATATGTTCTATTTACATTTGCATCCATGGCTTGGTATTCTTTGCAAATTGTTCAATGAAGAAGTGCATTTAACAACCTAGTAATTAAAATATCATAACATAAAAAGATGATTCAACTACTTAGTTGGCAAAATATCAAAATGCATTTGCAATTTTATAATGCATGAAATTGAAGTTAGTAGCTCCATACATAAAATGTGCTTGTGCAAAATGTAATTACATAACAGAATATGTAGATTTGGGAAAAACAACATAATTTGCTAATTGATTGAGTTGGAAGGCAAGGTTAGATAAAAATGGATGACAGATCAATTCCCAAATAAGAAGTTTTATAGACTTAATTTCATCTTTTTTAAAGTGCTATTTGAAAAAGCTAGTATTATTTGAAAAACATACTTTGCTTATGATTCCTCTAAAGTTAATACTAAAATAAAAACAAATTAATTTATTATCCACAAAACCCAACAAATTTTTCTATGTAACTTTGAAATTAAAACATTTGTACGGAATATATTTCTTGTTCAACTTATCCTTGCAACTATAGTTCAAAAGAGTCCAGCAAGTGCAATTTGCAAAGGAATTTTTTTGAAGGGCCTTCAAACTGTGGCAATGATTCCCAAATTTTATACTAATCTCTCGAAGCAAAAACTTGGAGAAAAGATGAGATGAAATTCTGCACATTATAAACTACATTTACACTTGACAACCTTTCTTGTCATAATGGGAAATCAAAAGGTAGATTTTTCTAATGTACATTGGGCTTTCTGTAGTAAGGTTCTAGACACAAACTAGGGCACCACAAGTGATATTCCTACAATCAGTCCTCATTTACATAAGATAACTTGTGCTACTTCATTCCCTTCTCTTCATTTTCTCTTTCTGGGGATTCTTGGCTGCATTTTTTGTCTAAAATGTAAAAACATAATTAACATATTGTTAGAAACATTGAATCTTAAATTACGAAAGAAATAAATAACTTGTCTAGAATTATGGTGAAAAGAATTAACCATTATAATTGTTATATGTGAAAAGAAGATAGGGATAAAGTGTTGTTAAGTATATCTAATCAAACCCTCCTTTCACATTAATATTCAAGGACATAAACTGAGCCAAGTCACTACAGATGAAAGAGGACTCAACTACGAGTTTGATGTACTCAAGAATGATATGGAAAGATAGATTAGATTGATAGATTTGTCAAACCCTAGATCAATTAAGCCTCAAACCCTAAATATAATAAAATTATGTACATACAAATGGAAAGTTATAGATAACCGCACATGGAGGCACCAAATAAGGATCAGAAACATACCAGAAGTCAGATTTTCAAAGACAGAAACTTTGCGGACTACGGGGCGGGTGCCCAAGTCTGATATGGCACTTTTTCTATGGATTCAGAATAGTGAGTAGTGTCGGACTGTAACATGTTTTAGAGTTTTTGAAAATTCTTATCGGGAGGACTACGGGGTGGGTGCCCTAGTCCAGTAGGGTTGAATCTCTGCAATTCTCCTTCAGATCTTGAATGTCTATCCTCTGAATTGCTTCTCTATAACTTCACTCTGCCAAGTCCCACACCTATAACCTACAATCATAAAGAGAGGGATTTGGGGGTTGTGGTGTTTAGGAGCTTGCCTCGGTCAAGCCCCAGAATGACACTCAAGTCTTCCAACACCATTGTTAGATAGAGTGTGTACCCAATGGATGCCACCTTAGAGGTGAAGCTCTCACAAAGATGAAGATCCTTCAAATCATGAAGAGATGAGTTGATGATGTAAAATCTGCAACAAACACAACAAAATTTTGCTCTGCAACACAATGAATGCCTTGAATGCTCTTTGTTCTATAATCATAAGTTTACCTTAATCATCTAGGAGTGAAATGAAGACATGCACTCACTTATATATGCATTCCCACTAACTTTCATAATTTAAATTCAAAAGGCCGACAAAGGGAAACCTTTTTAAAGGTCTTATGCTGACATACTAAAATTTGGATCTCGACAAATCAACGTAGACTTGGGTATGGGCGCCCAAGTCCCAAGGCATGTTTTGGGTCTTGATTAAGCATTAAAGTTGGCCCCTAAGTCCCATTTGACATGGGTTTTTGGGGAAACTGCTCCGAGATTAATTTTAAACATGCATAAGGAAAAATAAGGAAAATAAGGGGACCTATGAGCTAAACTATGAGGTAAAAAGGCATAGGGATACTTTTTACTCCATAACAATAATAAGCAAAGGGGCAAACACAACAACAAAACCAATAAAGAGTTGCACTAAGTTTTTGATGTCGTCATAATCTCTAAGGTTTGCCCTCTCAATGATCATCTGGGTGTCAAAGGTGAAGTACCCAAGGAAAAGAAGGAGACTAATATAGATCTACATATTTGAAACTTGAGTGTGTTAATTAAAATGAACTTCTGTGTTGCCATAAATAAAACCAGGAATTGAGTGCTCTTGCAATGTTTGCTATTTATATGACATTCTAAAACTCTCTCATGTTTGTAGGTAAGAATTTGTTGGTAAATAGATTTTTCACTGAAGAAATATATTTGACTCTCCTAATGAAACAATGACAACTATCCCAACAGTTGAAGAGGTTGTAATCGAATAACAATCTTCCTCTACATTAAAGAGGGGTAGCTCCCTAATATAATAAAATTTAGGATTTTGGGGTATGCTTTTTATTAGAAAGTAGGAAAGGAGACTAAACTAAAGAAATAAATAAAAGATGAAATGCAAAAATCTTAGGTGATCAATAGTTTTAGATTTTCAGAAACTACAGACTCGTAAAGATCATCACGATGATAAAACTTAAGAATTGCCCTTATGAGATGAATGAGGGATACAACAAGGTTGTCAATATATAAATCTACGCCACATGAGAAAGAGTAAATATTAATTCCCACAATACATGGAAACTTTAACACATCAAACCAATTGCGTATATGACCTATGAAAAGAATGATGACAAATATTCCCCAATCAATAATAGAGATCACAGCAAATAATGGCTAGTTCTTAACATAAAAAATAAAATAGCATAAAGAAACATCATGGAGGCACACAATCCAACAATATCATTCCTTTATTGATTATCAAAAGAAAACATAAGCTTTCTTTTTGTCTCCAAAAATGGAGTCCAAAAGTCCCTTTTTACATTCAAGTTTAGTATAAATAGGTTTTCGATCCATAACTACTTCGTAACTACCTTTTGTTTAAGACTTAAATGATGAAACAAAATGATGATTAACTTAATACTAAAGTTTGTTTATTAAAGTTATATCAAAATAACTTTATATAGAATGTGAAAAATAAAGCAACTTAAAAACATAAATATCAAGACTTAGTTCCACTTTTCAGGGATATCCTCCTTAACAGTCTTAGATTTTTATGAAGAAGACGTTAACCCTTTGTAGATCTTGTATTGCTTGGTCGGAGAAACTATCAACTTTGAGAAAACAATGGAAGTATTGAGTAATCTTATTCTCCAAGTCATTAAATTATCTTCAATCTCTTTTATCTTTCCATGTAATGCAGATAAATCCTTACGAATAGCTATGGTTGCAGTTGATATTAGGGTCACACTTATCTAGTTATTAATCTATTGATTGTAAATTATTTTTTTTGTCGGGTAAATTTGATTTAAATTTGTATTTTTCTTATGTCAACATGATAAATTTTTAATAAAAAAATTATTGAAAAATGATTTATCTGTATTGTCATTGGCTGAAAAAAATGACCTCTTCTCTGCGGATTGTCAGAGAGTGCAACAAAAAACAAAAAACTATAAATGCAAAGAGAATTTGGGTTTGAGAGGAGGATGTCGCAAATAAACAAATAATGACCTCTTCTCTGCGGATTGTCGGAGAGTGCAACAAAAAACAAAAAAACTATAAATGCAGAGAGAATTTGGGTTTGAGAGGAGGATGTCGCAAATAAACAAATTATGAACACAAATTTTGTATGGCGATAATTATGAGAGGGAAATTAGTTTTTATGAATTTACGTAAAAATTAGTTTTTGTCAAAGGGACAAAGTTATAATATTAATAATACTATTAAAAATATAGGGTTCGACACATTTTATTTTATGAAATTAGATTATTTTTCGGATTTCAATTTTATTTACTCAAGAGTTAAAAATCTAGTATTTCAATTTTATTTACTAAAAAGTTAAAAATCTACAGTATCATGAAAAATATTTGGCTATGTTATTACATTTTTTATTTTATTATTCAAACATACAATATTTTAATGCATTTTAAATTATCATAGTATTAATATTATTACATTTTAATATGTTAAGCAAACATGAGATTTCAATTTTATTTACCTAAGACATTTCTTCACATAAAATTTTCCTTATAAATTTAGTTCTCGAAATATAATAGTTACAAATTTGAAATGATAAACAATTTTTTATCTTTAAAAAAATTATTACTAAACCACAATATTAGATTAATTAAAATAATTAATATCATGTTTTCTAAAACTACTTACAAGTGACTCAGATAAAATAATGTAGTGATCTAAATATCAATATGTTATTGTTATTATATTGTGTAATTATTCTTCAAACTTACAATATTTTAATGCATTTTAAATTGTAACAGTATTCAATATTATTACATTTTAATATCTTAGGCAGACATTTCAAATATCTTGACACCCAACTAGGGTTAAAATTCTACACATTTTATTTTATTTTATGAAATTAGATTATTTTGGGGATTTGAATTTTATTCACTCAAAAGTTAAAAATTTAAGATTTTAATTTTATTTAATCAAAGTTAAAAATCTACAGTATCACGAAAAATATTTTGCCATGTTATTACATTTTTTATTTTATTCTTCAAACTTACAATATTTTAATGCATTTTAAATTATAAAAGTATTAGTATTATTGCATTTTAAGGAAATATTTGTGTTATTTAATAGGCTTTGTAAAGTTTAGTTTTATAGTTGAGAAAATATTTTATTTCTATTTTATTTTTACCAAATTATATTATTTTTGATATTTCAATTTTATTTACTCAAAACATTTCAACACTCTTCAAAAATTAATTTTTCAATTATTGGAATGCAATTTGTCTATACAACCAATATTCAATCAACAAAAAAATTACAACTAAACAAATACTATAATAACAACTCTTTCATAATCAAATCCTTATAATTTTGCTTTATTATTTGGCCATCTTATGGTGCAAAAGAGAATTCCCCTCTTGACAAGAATACACGTCCCTCAACTCTCACACAAACACACACGTTCATATGGGCAATACTCTGCCCCAAAACCAAACACGATTGCAATAAAATTGTTTTTTATCAACTCAAATCAACTCACCATAAAACTATGATCAAAATTACAAATTATGATCTTCAAATGATATTTCTCAGCTTGCAGATATCTGTGCACTTGAACCTCCAGTCTGAATCTTCACTCCCAAATTCTCCAATCTGAATCTTCCTCTGTTTTGTGACTTTTATATCCATCTTCAGAACAGGTGTCTCATTCCTCTGTTCACTCTTCCCTCATCTATCTGGCTGACCCCTTCACCCTGGCAATGCATTCAAATCGATATTGTTCTCTGTTTCCTCCCTTCTACTTGACAACTCCTACCTCTCCATTCTCCCACTATTTTCCTCATCTCATGAAGCGTCCCACACTCCCTGTTGTCAAATATATAAACCTGCTACAAAACTTGTGATCATTTTACTTCTTTCAGCCTCTACAGAGGCGTGGACATTCTGCACAATGGTGTTTCATTCCCTTTTCTCCAACTGTCGAACTCTTTGTATTTTTGTTTGCAGCTCACACCTGTTTCTTCCTAAGGGTCGTGCCCCTCATTTTCTTCCTCATTTTTTATATGGTATTTACTTGCTGATAAAAAGGAAACATTAATTGAATTTGAGGTGACATCCTCTCTTTTCAAATACACTATTTGATTTTAAAGGAGTTGGGTCCACGCTTCTAGCCGTGGCCCCCTCCAATCAATTCAATGCATTTTTTTATATCACATATTTCAAAGAATGAAGAGATCAAATTTTGATTATCATGAGCACATGAAGCGTTGCCCAGTAAAATCTTTTTGCACTCCCTTGTCCGAGAAATAGAAAAGACACTCAAGTCAATGAAAGGTAGTTGAAGTTACCTCAGCCAAGAATCTCACACTCCTTAGGTCGTGGCTTCATCTCTATCTTGTCACTAGTAAATTCTATGAATCACAACTGTGGAAAAAGGAAATGCTCTATCCATTCCACGGTGGCATTCTCTATGTCTCAATTCATGAAATTACTAAACATTCAAGTTTATGTGCCAAAGCTGAGCACCTTAAAGAAGTATTGATCGATTTCAATAACTTCCTTCACAGATTGTGATGAAATATATCCTTCTATGTTGACATGAGAATCGGTAACAACAATGTTGACCTCCATGAATATAAAACCCAGAGTTGTTGAAAGAATTACTTGCTACATTGCAATCACCAGTTCTTCGTGCTCAATACGATGCAAATCTTGTATGGACTTAAGTGGCCCATCGTTACCGGTCTCTGAACAATCGAGCAAAAGAAACGATCCATGTTTGAACTTGTTTTGTAGTCATACTCATGCATGGAAGATGAAACCTTTAGAAAACTGCTCAACCAACCCATTATGTGATTGTGACATGCTGATGAAATCGGGTACTCAAGCTAAAAATTGACTTTTGATGTAACTTTTTATAGGGAGCTCAAAATCATTTGAAAACTTGCAGAGATGAAGACATCGAGAATCCCAACCTCTCCACCAAGCCATTATGTCTCAACCCTCACAGATTTCAAAATTTTAAAGTTTCGCCAAATCACCAATGTAAGTCACAAAACAATTACATCTCCAAAACCAGGAAATAGTTGATCACGAACCTTCGACATCAATTCCAGAATGGAGTTGACAATTTGCTTGTAAGAGGATTTTCCCAGAAACTTCATTGATCCACCTGAACAATTATTTTTGTGAAGGCTGCATGTTGTGCCCCAAAATCCAAATATGGCGAAATCTTGATTTGATCAAATATGATTGTTCCACTTGTACTCCATGGTTGAGAGATGACAATAAATACCTAAGCAAACCAAAACTAAAATAAACAATTGAAAATCTTTTTGGGTGATGCCAATTGCACGTGCGCTCAGTTGCTCTTGCATCATCTTACATCTCTAATTTGTCTTCATTCAGAATAGCTATTTCAAAAAGTCTCAAACAACCTATTGTGACTTTAGATTCGATATGCTCATACAATTTTATCAATCTCTTTAATTAATAGATCGTTTGCTTAATCATCATGGTTCTCCACTCAACACCTTTGAGCCATGTCACTGCTTTGAAATCAACAGGCTTGACCAATACTTTCTCAAAGACTAATGTTTGCAAATTCTATTTAGACATTTCATCCACTTTGTTCACTGCAAGTTGCCATACTAGATCTTCTTTCTTAAATGTAGAGATTTCTTCATTCAATTCCTTAGTTTTAGTGCTAGCTTCATGGTATAACTTAACAACTTCCTCAATGCATAAAAGACCATCAACAATTATTCATTATACCAAGACTTCAGAAGCCTTTCCATAAGTTTGATATGTACTTATCTTTTCAAAAATATCTTTATCAATCCCTATTATATCAACATTATCTGAGATTGATGATGATGCACCTATAGGTTGTGTAGAAGTATCAACCATAGCCCTGATGTAGGAAATAAAAATTTGAACTTGTTCCTCTAATTTCTCTCTAGTTGTTTTCTCCTTTTCAGTTCATTGCACCAGTTTAGTAGCTGAAACCTAGAAATTATGAATGTCTCCTTCATGTATCAAAGGACCAAGTTCAACATGATTGACTTGATAATCATTCTTAGTCACATCGTCTTCATTTTTGTTATTAACTATTTTGCCAATCTCCATGTATTGATTTCCCGAAGTATCTATCATCAAATTGGAGGCTACCTAAGCTTTCTTAGCTTTCTTTTCCTTTGGGGTAGAGCCATGCAACAATTTTTCACTACATAAAAATTTGTATCCACCATTTTCGTATACTTTCTCTTTTTGCATACAACTTCTTTCAACCATTGAGATGAAGAAGGAATTCTTTGAGGGCTAGTATTAATTAATGAAAAAATGGGGGGAAGAGTGGTCTTGATGAAAGTATCTTCTACTTCATCATCTATATGTGGGGATGAGGAAGGAGATCTATGAATTTGGAGAATGTGGAGGAGTAGAAGAAGGAACAAAATTTTCTGTAGGATTGTTTGTGTCCATAGGCTATTGATCTCCTTGTTGAGTATCTTCTGAGGCTTGAGACTTTTTAACCTAGAATTTATGTCTGATTCTAGTTTCATCTTGAGCACATGGGTCTTTGGGTCTACCCCTTTCTTGGGATCATCTCCATCATCACCACCAGTTGCATTAGAACTAGTTATATGTGTGTGTGTGTGTGTGTGTGTGTGAAGTGGTTGAAGATGTATGTGTACCCTCTTGCCTTTGATTTTGCATCTACCCCCTGGAAGATGTACTTTTGGGCTTTGTAGAGTATATTCGATTATTTTTTTATCCAACCATTTTTGAGATTTTATTAACACAAAGAGAGATCTTTCCCTAATATCTGTCACCTCTTTTTCTTTCCAATTAAGGGGAGTAAGTGGATGAAATTGAAATGTATTAATATACACTATCAATCACATCAGAACCATTATAATCTATACCTGTTGTATTCCAACCCAATGCATATTCTTCCATCTGTTGGACAGTTAATCTAGACCAGTCTCTTTTGTGTACTTCAAAATCATTTTCAGTCTGCCTAGTAATCCTCCAAATGCAATTGATGATGATATTTTAGTCCTAATTGCAAATGATCTCTCACGTGCATAATTTTTGCTATCAAATGGGCATCTCATTTTGTAAAAGTGCATTGTAATCTTTACTAGCGATCTTTCCACATTTTGAGCTTTGATGGAAGAAGGACGTGTGTAATAGCTCAATCCTATGGAAATGAATATCCAGCCTTCTTATCTTTGCATTTCTTATTTTCGCATTCCATTTATTTGCATATTTAAATTAAGATCAATTGATCACCTAGATATCTAGGCAATTTATAAGGATATTCATCAAAACCACGTATCCTGAAATATGTTAATTTTGAAAATTGGATAAAATAACTACCAAATTGACAAACCAAATTAGCTGCCTCTAGAGAAATTTGTAACCCAACATTTGCATCAAGTTCTTTGATTGTTAGCATGTAAAGGCATCGTTAACTCTCTAAAAATGTTTGTTACTATTTTCTTGTTGTAATTGAGGACGCACATCATAGATTTGAGTAAGTTCATCATATACTCCAACTGCATGCAAACCAAGCTAGGGATGCATACTTGCAATAGCATAAAACAAATGAGAAGTCATGTAGAATTCTTGAGTATTTAGAAAGTTAAATATCTATTCATGAAGACGATGATTGATAATTTTCCCCCAATCTACAAATTGAGATGTTGAACTAATAACCACAATGAAATGACACATCTAGAACTCAAAGAGCCTGGTATCTTGACTTCTAACCACTCTATGTAATAAGGTGATCATATCCTAAATGCCATCATAAAAGATAGACCTCCTCAAGTTTTTAGGAAGTTTAGATTGCCCCTTCCTAGGCACCTTGAACCAGACCTTGGCAATATTGTTAAGACACAATGCCTTTTTGGTATGATAGAAATCCAAAGCCTGTTTTTTGCACATTTCTACATATTCTTCTCTAACAGGTAATCTTAACATTTCATTTATTAATGAACCATCAAGTTTAGGTATTACTTGATCATCCGCAGACTTGACCTCCATATACTCTAGTTTATAGTGTTTAACATAGGCTAAAACCAATTCTATGCATTGGATCAAGGTTGGGAATCCACCGGCATGTGCTAAAACACTCTGGAACATTGCTTTTGTTAATAGAGACCTTGGTATCTGTGACATTCTTTGCCAAAATTCTTTTAGTTTGATATGCCCTAGTTTTTGTTTTTTTTTTTCAAAAATGCGCCTGGTAAACTTTTTAACGTGACTGGCATCGCTGGTGCGACACGCCCTCCGGCTCCACGCGAATTCTTTTGTCCAGAGCAATGAACCGGTGAGGCCACAATACGGGGGACCTCATGCCCTAGCAAGAACACTTCAAACCTGCAAGCTCATTGGCCCAACGAAGGTGTAAAGCATGCGAGCTCGTTGGCCCAGCAGGGGTTTGAACTCTAGTGGTCACCACTACAACCGAGCGACTTAACCACCGAACCACGACCTTATCAGCATATTGATATGCCCTAGTTTATTGTCACCTACATTGGACATATATTTTTTCAATGCAGATTCCCTTTCAAACCCTTAATACACAGATTTCATGTTATGGAGCTCAAGAATAATTGGAAGTCAAATTAGGGTTTGAAAAAGAGCTAAAGAAAGCAAAGGGCAAAATGTAGAGGATCTAGTAAAGTATTTGTTTCAAAAGAGTAGGAAAACTATCCACTTGTACAGTGAGAGGAAGAACTAGGAAATTGTTGAAATTGAAAGAAATGAACTAGGACAAGAGTTGGCACTCACCTTGGTAACAATAGTTATATTCAACTTGGGCTTGATCCAGTTGGGCACGCAAAGCTCTCTTCCTTTGCTTTAAATAGAAATTATGCTTCAAATGGCTAGTAAAATCCCCTTTTATATTTGCTTTCTTTTCCCATGTGAGTTACTAACAATTAAAAATAATTATTTTTTATTTTTATTTTTGTTGTGTCAGAACTTTCAATGGGAACAAGAACTTTTTCAGAGATTTCTCATGTCTCTGGAACTACCCAATTTCTCAATTTCTATTCATTTGCTTTTATTATCTCCTTTCAGTGTTTTCAACTATTCCTGAAACACTTGATTTTGCCAATAATCGGGGATTTCCATATCATTTGGAACTCATCTTACAAAGAGTTAACTCTTGTCGGGACTTATAAGACCACCGGGAACTCAGGAAGTTCCAAGGTTCCTGGAACTACCAAATCTCTCGACCACTTTTTAAAAGAATGCTAAGTGAAGTTTGTCAGAGATTCATTGGGAACCAAGAACATATTAGACCTTTCTAGTGTTCCTGAAACACTTCAAATTGCTGACACCCATGTAATATAAACAAAGTCAGAGATAAAGGAGGTTCCCAGTACTATGGAAATCTCTGCTTTGTTCTAGGGCAAGTCCAAAACTCCAAAATTTAAAGAAACACTTAGAAAAATCTTGGAAACTTTTGGGAAAGGTTGGGTAATTGAATACCAGTATAACCAATGTCATTTTGCATGAAAAATGGAATGAAAAAAATTAGGACCACTTCAAATTTGAAGGCAACATAATTACAATTATCCTTATTTTTAAAAATATTTTTATAATTACAATCACAATAAGTGGACAGATTCTCCACTAACTAGAGTTGCAATCGAATAAAAATTAAGTTTGAGGCTATCTTATGTTGAATAATATATCCATTGTCTACACATTGAACTCTTAATAAAGTCTATCACGTATGCCCCTCATTCTAAATATAATCTATTTGAACTAAGAAATCTACCTATTTTGTAATCGTAAAGAAAAATACACTGGACCATATAATGCACCATTGAGAGGGATAATAGAGTAGAAAATAGTTTGCAATTAGAAAAGCATAGGCCAAATGATGCAGGAGCATCCCAGGTTGTAGAGCATTCTTGCATCAACCAAAAACATTTGCATTCTTTTGTTTTCTTTCATTTCCAATTCAGTTCAGTCATTTGCAGTTTCAACATTTTGTATTGCATTTTACCGCATCTTCATATAAAAGCTCATAGAGCATGACTTAGCATCTAGATATCCTCATCTACATCATATCCAAAATTTAGGTCATTTGGACTTGTCTGTTGAGAGTTATCGCTATTAGAAGATCATTAGTTTTCTTAGAGCAGAGCATTTAGACAGTCAGGTGAAGGAGAAGGTTTGTGGAGTACTTCCGTGACTTGCAGATCCTAATGAAACATCATACATGGCACGTATGGATCAGATAGGCCTTCCTTGAGGTTTGCACCATGATTTATCCATTTGCAGAGCATTACCAGATGTTGTAAGTCAACCTACTTGTTTCTACACGTTACATCCCTTCATTGGAGTTTGTAACCTCTCTTGGTTGACGTAGAGGATTCTATGAGCTTAAGGATGATATATATAGATCTCTAAGATGTATTAGAAAACTAGTTAGCGATAAGGATATATTAGGATAGGTATTTCATTTTGGAAAGGTGCTTCAAAGCCATATCTTTCATATCTGTTATAATTGGAAATCAGGGCTGTGAGCCCTTTGATTATAGCTCGCATGTTGCCGACATATGAGCATTGTAATTCTTTGATATTATGAATATATGAATCTTCCATTGCATTCTACAATTGAGTTGTTTCCGTTGTGTTTACTCTAGCTGCATGGTTTGGATAGTTCATTATGTGAGCCCTCTAATCGTGACTACACTAAGTCGTATCAGAGCAAAGTTTTGAATCCTTTGAGAAATGAAGACATTCCGTAAGATCTTGTTGTGAACATATCGTTGACATGAGGCAATCTACTTGCATTTGTCAATTGAGTGTTGATTGTGAGGCAGTTGCTACCTTGTAGTTAGATCATCAAATTGAGGCAGTTGCACCGGATCCCAGGAATAGATGCCGCTGAGAAGGATGCCTGTTATGGCCAATGCTGTTGGAAGAATGGAAGAAATGTTCGAGATGATGAGGACAATGAAAGTTAGATTGGATGTTGTAGAAGAAGATAGAAGGAGAGGATTAAACCCTATACATGATGTTGAAAGTGATGATGAATAATTTCAATCTGCAAATGAAAATGAAGAAGCCCTGGAAGAAGAAGAATCAAATCGTGCGAAGATGTTGAAAGCTATTTCTAAGATTATTAAGAGACCTAGAGTGGAAGTACCGAACTATACTAGAAATTTGAATCTAGAGGAATTGATTGACTGGATAAATGACTTGGAAGAATATTTTGAATATGAGGAAATTGAAGATCCAGAGAAAGTGAGATTTGCAAAAACTAAGTTGAAAGGACATGCTGGTATTTGGTGGAAAGAAGTTCAATTGGATAGAAATATTTGAGGAAAAGAAAAGATCATAAAATGGGATAGGATGGTGACAAAGTTGAAAAATCAGTTTATACTTGCTGACTATGAGTTGGAATTGTTGAAGAGATTCCAGAACTTGAGGCAAAAGGAGAAATCTGTGAAGGAGTATACCGAAGTATTTCATAAGATGATTATAAGCACTGGACATAGTGAAGAAAGCAAGGAGAAAGTGGCAAGATACATAAATGGATTGAGAATGAACATACAAGAAGAACTCAGTTTGGTGAGGATGACAACAATAGAAGAAGCATATCAGTTTGCCCTAAAAGTTGAAGACAAGTTGAATAAGAAGCATGAGCAGAGATGGAGAGGAAGAGGAGGTAAATTTCAAAAAGGTAGAACATATCCTGGAGGAGAAAGATCATGCAAAGCAGAACAAAGAAAATACCCCTTACTGGAAGGAAGAAAAGGATAATAATTCATACTATAGAGGGAGAGATGATAGAAATTTCTACCGCAACAGTAGAGGGAATCATAATTCTTACCGCAATGAAGGATACCAGAGAGAAAAAAGAGGGTTTGATAAGGTAACATTCATAGGAACTTGTTTTAAGTGTGGAAGTGATGGACACAAAGCATTTGAATGTCGTTAGGGAAGTACTAGCAAGAAGACAAAGAACAGTGCAAGAGCAACTTATGTGGAGGAAGAACCTATTGGATCACCTAGTTCAGTTGGAAAACTAGAGAAAGGGGAATCATTAGTCATGAGAAGAGCCTCGTTTCAAGAAGAGACAATTGAGGAACCACCACAAAGGAAAAGTTTGTTCCAGACTAGATGCAAATCATGAGGTAAATGTTGTAAAGTAATCATAGATTGTGGTGCTATTGATAATTTGGTTTCAGAAGAGATGGTGACTAAGTTGAACCTGGAGAGATTGGAACACCCTAAGCCCTAAAAGATAGCATGGATTCAAGATGAACACAAGGTACTGGTGAGTGAACAATATTTTGTGAAATTTCATATTGGATCTTATAATGATGAAGTATTGTGTGATATTATGTCGATGGATGTATGTCATATATTGTTGGGTAGACCATGGCAGTATGATAGGAAAGCTATACATGATGGGAGAAAGAATACTTACGTGCTATAACATCAAATGAGAAGAAACATATCTTGATACCTTTGGAAGATAAGCCTAAAAGTGAAGTATGTGGGAATGCTAGAATCTGTTTGGTTTTGATGGAAGGAATTTTTTGGATGGATTGAGACATGAGAATATGTGTTTTGCTTTGATCCCTAAGAAGCACGGAACCCTAAGTGCAGAAACTGAAGAATCATAGCTAGAGGAAATAACGGAAGACATCATATCAGATAATGTACCTAAAGGATTGCCACCAATCTAGAGTATCAGTCATCATATGGACCTGTTATGTAGAAAAAGGGGGAAGAGGGTTTGGTCTGATGTATAGTTTAAATCCTCCTTTCACTACACACATTCAAGGATAGTTAACCGAGTTGAATCTCAAATTTTGCAAGAGGATTCACCTACATGTTGGTTGTCACTTGTAATGATAGGGAAGTTTGGAAATTAATTATTGTTGTGTTAATTTAAGCCTAATTATGCTCAAAACCCTAAGTATTGCAAAATTGTAAATAAAAAGATGGATTTTGACAAATGCTCACATACAAAGTTATTAGATGAAGATTAGATTCATACCAAATTTTGAAGTTTGAGATTCGGAAATGTCGAGGACGGAGGGAGTCCCACTAAAGTCCAATGTAGTATTTTTATCAAGGATTTCCAGACCTTTTTTTATGTTGATTATCACTGTTCCTTTAATTTCTGGCTCTGCAAACTTGGAGGACACAGGGACTAGCACCCATGTCCTGATAGTGCTCTTTTCTGCTCTTTCTTTCAGATCTGGGATCCTTACACTCTGGAACACTCCTCTGCAACTCCACTCCGCAGAATCCAACACCTATCACCTGCAATCACAAGAGAGTGGTTGGGGGGTTGTGGTGTTTAGGAGTTTGCCTCAGTTAAGCCCCGAAATGACATTCAAGCCTTCCAAACCCTTTATTAGATAGAGAGTGTGTATCCGTACAGGACAAAGGCAAAAACAAATTGATAAATGATTGATTGAAGCACAAATAGATATCACCTCGGAGGTGTAGCTCTCACATAGATGAAGATCCTTGACAACATGAGAAGATGAAGCCAAATCAACAATAACAAACACAACAACAATATTCTGCTCTGCAACACAATGAATGCCTTGAATGCTCTAAAATCATAAGTTCACCAAAATCTCATAATCATCTTCTAGTTTTGCAAATAAAGTCCGAAACATGATTATATATGCATTCCTGCTTTAATTTCATAATTCAAACTTAAGATGTCAGCAAGGGACACCTTTAATGGTCACTTTACCAACATTCAAATTCGGGACTCCGCCAAAATAGGGTAGGACAAGGGCGCGAGCGCCCTTCTCCCAGAACCTATTTTGGGTCAGGGTTTAGGCTATGCAATGTCCCTTAAGCCCCACTTGACATGGGTTTCAGGCCATTTTGTCTTGGAAGTCATTTCTAACATGCATGATAAAAAACAAGGGACCCAGGAGCTAAACTTATGAGGTAAAAGTCCTAAGGGGACATTTTATGACATAACAGGACCTTATACCTAGAGCTAGTTTGCCTAACAAAGTAGCACACCGGATGACACCAGCAGAGAATGCGAAGCTGAATAGACATATACAGGAGCTGTTGAGGAAAGGATTGATCAGAGAAAGTTTAAGCCCATGTGTGGTACCTGCAGTACTATCATCGAAGAAGGATGGAGAATGGAGAATGTGTACAAACTCTAGAGCAATTAATAGGATCACAGTTAAGTATAGATTTCCATTTCCAAGGATGGATGGCATTATGGACTTTTTAAGTTGAGCAAAGTATTTCACGAAGATAGACTTGGAAAGTGGATACCATCAAATCAAGATCAAAGAAGGAGATGAGTGGAAGACCGCATTCA
This sequence comes from Cunninghamia lanceolata, assembly GCA_027924645.1. NCBI lineage: Eukaryota > Viridiplantae > Streptophyta > Pinopsida > Cupressales > Cupressaceae > Cunninghamia > Cunninghamia lanceolata. The sequence goes on along the minus strand of BSBN01000549.1, from coordinate 3,638,667 downwards.
AGACAGATGAAGGATTGTATGAATGGTTAACTTGATGCCTTTTGGATTGACTAATGCACCGAGTACTTTCATGAGGTTGATGAATGAGGTTTTGAAGAAATTCTTGGGTAAGTTTGTTATTGTATATTTGGATGATATTCTGATTTTTAGTAAGACAAAAGAAGAACATTTGTGGCATATTAGACAAGTATTGCAGAGGTTGAGAGAAGAGAAATTGTTGATAAACATCAAGAAATGTAGTTTCATGAAGGAATAATTAGTATATTTGGGATTTGTGATTTCTATGGAAGGATTGAAGATGGACCCTGAGAAAGTTAGATCAATTATTGAATGACCAACATCGAAGAATATTGGAGAGGTAAGATCATTTCATGGATTAGCAAGTTTCTACCAGAAGTTCATCAGAAATTTCAGTTTAGTATGCACACCAATGACAAAAACAATGAGAGGTGATAGAAGGGATTTTAAGTGGACATCAGGAGCAAATAAAAGTTTTGAATTGTTAAAGCAGAAAGTGACAGAACAACTAGTGATAGCATTACCGGATTTCAACAAAGTATTTCAAGTAGATTGTGATGCTACTAGAAATGCAATAGGAGCAGTGTTAAGTCAAGATGGGAGACCATTAGCATATTTTAGTGTGAAGTTGAATGATGCAAGGAGAAGATATTTAGTTTATGATCAGGAGTTCTATGCCATAATTCAAGCTTTGAAGAAATGGAAACATTATTTGTTGCCTAAGGAGTTTGTGTTGTATACAGATCATCAAGCTTTACAATATTTGAACAGTTAAGGAAAGTTGAATCAGAGACATATTAGATGGGTAGAGTTCATGCAGAGTTACACAATTGTATTGAAGCATAGGAGTGGGAAGTCAAACAAAGTTGCAGATGGATTGAGTAGAAGAAGGAATTTGCTGACAGAGATGAGAGTAGAAGTATTAGGTTTTGAAGAGTTGGAGCACATGTATGAAGAAGATCTTGATTTTGCAGAACCATGGAAAGCATGTAAGGAACTTGTTGTGATAGATAGAAGTAAGTGGTTGTATTAGTTCATTTAGAGGACATGTTATTCAAAGGAAATCAATTATGTATACCCAGGAGTTCAATGAGAGATAATTTGATAAAGGAGAAGCATAGTGGTGGAATGGCAGGACATTTTGGAATTGATAAGACAGTAGCTTTGGTAAGTGAACATTATTTTTGGCCTCAGATATATAAGGATGTAAAGAAGTTTGTGTAGAATTGTGAATATGTCAAGCTGCAAAGGGGAGTAGTCAGAATACTAGTTTGTACAAATCTTTGACAGTACCAGAGAGACCTTGAGAAGATATAAACATGGATTTCATAGTAGGATTGCCAAAGACACAGAGAGGACATGATTCTATAATTGTAGTGTTGGACAGATTTTCAAAGATGTCACATTTCATACCTTGTAAGAAGAGCAAGGATGCAGTGCATGTTGCTGACCTATTTTTCAAGGAGATTATGAGATTACATGGATTACCTAAGAGTATAATTTCAGATAGGGATACAAGATTCATTGGATATTTCTGGAGGACATTGTGGAAGAAGATGAAGATAAACCTAAAGTCCAGTTCAACATTTCATCCACAGACAGATGGACAAACAAAAGTGGTAAATAAGAGTTTGGGAAACTTGTTGAGATGTTTAGTTAGAGATAAGGTAGGAAATTGGGATCTAATTCTACTGCAAGTAGAGTTTGCATTAAATAATTCAGTGAATAGGAGTACAAGGAAGACACCATTTGAGATCGTGATAGGAATGAAACCTAAAGGAGTTGCAGAGTTAAGGGATATCAGTATGGAGAATAAGAGAAGTGCAGAGGTAGTAGAATTTTGTACAATACATGGAGACATTACATAATCAGGTCAGAAAGCATTTGGGGGAGATGAACAACAAGTATAAATAGCAAGCAGATGAGAAGATGAGACATAAGGAATTTTTAGTTGGTGAAGAAGTTATGGTATATATGAGAAAAGAGCGATTTCCAGTAGGGACATATAACAAGTTGAAGATGAAGAAGTTTGGACCTTGTAAGATACTTGGGAAGTTTGATTCAGGGAATGCATACGAAGTGGAGCTACAAGAGACATTTGGTATATTGCCTATATTCAACATTGCAGACCTATATCAATATCATGAAGGAGAATCAAGTGACAACATTGAAGATGATTTGAAAAATCAATTACCACAACAACAACTGGAGCAGATAGAGGACATCTTGGACAACAAAGTTGGACACAGCACCAGAGGCAAGCAATACAAAGAATATTTGGTGAAGTGGAAAGACAGACTAGAAGAAGATTCATCATGGATTTCTCAAGCTGAGGTGGACCGCTTTGGTTTTCCTCTAGCCCCAACAAAGTGAGGGACTCACTTTTTTCAACAACTCCGGGTGTATGATGCAAGAGCATCCTAGGTTGCAGAGCAATCTTGCATCAACCAAAAACATTTGCATTCTTTTATTTTCTTTCATTTCCAGTTCAGTTCAATTTAGTTCAATCATTTGTAGTTTCAACATTTTGTACCACATTTTACCGCATCTTCAGATTAGAGCTCGCAGAGTAGCACTTAACATCTAGATATCATCATCTACATCATATCCAAAATTCAGGTCATTTGGACTTGTCTGCTGAGAGTTATCGCTATCAGAAGATCATCAATTTTCTCAGAGCAGAGCATTCAGACAGTCAGTTGAAGGAGAAGGTTTGTAGACTTCCGTAACTTGTGGAGCCTAACGAAACATCATACACGACACATATGGATTAGACAGACCTTCCTTGAGGTCCACACCATGATTCATGCATTTGTGGAGCATTACCAGATGTTGTAGGCCGACCTACTTGTTTCTACACGTTACATCCCTTCATTGGAGTTTGTAACCTCTCTTGGTCGACGCAGAGGATTCTATGAGCTTAAGGATGATATATATAGATCTCTAAGATGTATTAGGAAATTAATTAGCAATAAGGATAGCTTAGGATAGGTATTTCATTTTGGAAAGGTGCTTCAAAGCCATATCTTTCATATCTATTGTAACTGGAAATCAGGTCTGTGAGCCCTTTGATTTTAGCCCACATGTTGTTGGCATATGAGCATTGTAATTCTTTGATATTCTAAATATATAAATCTTCCATTGCATTCTACAATTGAGTTGTTTCCGTTGTGTTTACTCTAGCTGCATGGTTTGGACAGTTCATTCTGTGAACCCTCCGATCATGACTGCACCACCAAATAGGTCTACATCACTTACCAAGGTGTATTTACCTACTTCATGTTCATTTTTATAAGAATAGTTTTTAATAAAAACTCTAAAAGATTTAATCGATTGTATCAACCTAAAAAAATTTCATGTATTGGATTGATCTTTTGATTTAAGACCTTGTAACAAGTTGCAATTGTAATTATCTAAGAAAAATTAGATATTAAATTTCTTGATTAAAACTTTAGTAAGACTAATTTTCTCTTGCTAGACTTGGCACTTTTGTAATACCAACTCCATCCTTTTTTCTCAAAATACCACTAGAAGAAACCATATCAATCAATGTTGATATATGCAACTAGATTGATGCAAGTAGAGACCCAAACCCAATGACAATATATTTTTAATTTTAATTTCCTCTACCAACATAAATTATTTAAAAATGCTGAATGGAATGAGTTCAAATGGTGAGTATAGGGGTTTTCATAGTGGAAAACATGGGAGTGTGCAACATATACCCAATGCATCCCTTGACCAAGAGGATAGCCTACAGTTGTGAGTTGTGACATCTATGCAGACAAAAAATATGTAAAGTGAGAAAAACAGAGAATTTACAAAATTTAAAAACACAATTTCTTATTTGAAACATCCGTAAGAGTTAAGACTACACATTATGCATAATTGTTATTATTAATGTTTTCACTGGTATTAAGCCTTTCCTTTTCATTACTCTTCTAATAAGAAACATGACTATTTATCAGGAAAAAAAACGTTTATTATTTGAAATATCCATTAAATTCCACATGTGTGTAATTTTTTTACTTGGTTCCATGTTATAAAACCTTTCATAGCTATTCTTCTTCAGACCATTTAGAAAATGGTTTAGCCTAACAAACCTAACCTCACGCCTCATACATCCTAGAAAGACAGGAAGAGGACTCAAAGAATAACATCGTTGCAACAATGGCACTCATAAAATACCTAGAACTTGATGAAAATCACCTCAAACTCGAATATTGTTGTTAAACCACCAAAGAGAGCAGATGCAAAGTTCAACCACAATAAAATACTCAGACCTAATCCCATAATTCCTCCCAGAAACAAAAATCCCCTGTGTTGGACAAAGATTTGTTACTGTTGAAAAGCAGGGAAATGCCAAGCTTGTTCCCACCAAGGTTGTCCCAACAATGCTGCAGAATTACCAGCAGAACAAAAGTATCATTACATAAAAAGTTAATCAAATTTGAAAACAAATCCTTAGTACAGGAGTTAGAGGGTGATCCTTAGTACAAGGAGTTAGAGGGTACCATAATGCAATGGTAATGGTACATTGGGTCAAATTGCCCAACGCGAGCCAGGTTGCTACATAATAATGACAAAATTTTTAAGAGTGTCTAATCCATTGCAAGATTGTTGCTAGGTTGTTACATATTAATAAGGATGACAATTTTAAGAGTATGACATAGGTTCATATTCTCGAAAGCAATAGCAAAAACTAGAAAACCCGCATGAGATAAAAGGCAAAGGTTGATTTTTAGGTCATTGTAGGGCCATGCCTCAATTTGGTATTTCAAACCATTTTAAGTCCACAATAAAATTTCTTTCATTTACCTTGCATACTGTTAAAATTGTATAGCATCCATTACCTTCAAAACCATATGTACAAATCTTAACAATATAATCTAAACTTGCATACCCATAACCATGTTAAAGGCAACACATAATTCCACCCCATGTTTTTAGCAAGATGAAGATAAAAAAAACTCAAAAAATTACTATTAGGAAATAAGAATAAGCAAATAAAAGAAATTACGCTAGATCAATGTTAATAATTGAGCCCACAAGTGGCCCCAGGGTGGCCCCCTCACATACAATCGCTGCCATGAGCAGTTTCACCCTCTTACCCTATTCAAAAGCCCCACAATTACTACAAACAAGAAAATCTACAATAGACTATAAAATGTGGTGGGACTAATTCTTAATAAAAAGTTTGTATGTAGTGTTGACATTACTTGCTTGTGTGCTTCCTGAACCTTGTGATTGATATTTAGAAATGGCTGCTAATCATATGGATGACTGAATCAATGAATATACACCAGTTTTAAAAAAACACATAAAAAAATGTATTACCTCATTGTATAGATAGGGAGGTGTGGATAAAAGCTAGGCAATGGAAGCCATTGAGCTAATGGTTATAAGAAGTCCTCCAATATTTCAGAGAGGTGTAGAAATGCGCAAAGTGCAGACCAGAGTGAAACCCTCTTGAGATGATTCTGCACATTAGTGCTTATCTTTTGTAGGTTTTTGAAGGTGTTGGAGTCCAATCTAGAATTGTAAACACTCTGAGATGGGTATCCTTGTCTAGAATAATACGATCCATTTGACGCCATTTCTTAAAGCTCAGACGAGAACTAATAAAGGTGTAGCATAGGTGGCAAATGGTTGCCATCATTACCAAATCAAACCATTAAATTCGTTTACATGTTGAAATGACAATAATTTAAGAACCAATAAATTCATTTGCATCTTGGTATGTTCTCGCCCACACCATCAATTGTGATCTCCATTAATTTTTTTAAAATTCGCTAAAATTTAAATATTTTCTAAATTGCAACATTTTCATTTTCATACAATAGAAAATTGATATTTTCTAAATTATAACATGAAATTAAGGATTTTAAACTTTAGCATTGTTACTTCAAACTTTTAATTTTCCAAATTGATATTTTCTAAATTGCAACATGAAATTAACGATTTTAAACTTTAGCATCGTTAGTTCAAACTTTTAATTTTCCAAAAGGATTGGCCGCATAAAAAACGAAATTACATCCTAGTTATGTCTGCAGAAAATTAAAGCTGTTTTAAGAAAAATATAAATAAATAAATGAAAATTTGCAAACTGTGTTTCAAAAAACTTATTCTTGCTATCGGCAAGAACTCTCAAAAATATATATCCTACGGCTCCCGATTTATGTACAATTTCCCTGAAGTGGATAATGAGCTCATAGCTCCAGAGGCATGAGAGGAGAGTTGTAGCAGTGTCGTTAATCTTTAACGTCTCTTCTAATATTATAAAAATGCTTCTCAACATCAGTTCTCCTTCCAATATCTTCACACATTTCTCCGAAGCTTCTCCTACAGTGACAAAATCAGAAACTTTTTCAACAAATCCTATTAACATATGCACAAACAGCAAGAAAAACCGCAGAATTCCGAACCGCATTATCACTGTAAACTGTTTCCAAAAATCAGCACAAGAAGAAGAAGAAGAAAAATCCAGTAAAACAAAAAAACTAGCACTAGCCGAATGGCTTTCCAGCACAAAAAGGGTAACAGAGGTACCGAGTTCGAGTCCCGCCCCGCCGTTCAAGTCCGTGGGAACGCCTTCAGCACCATCTCGTCCTTCAGTAAATTCGAAAAACTCAGCTTTCACACCTTCCTCTCGTGCCTGGACGCGGCGTTCACATGGCCAGTCCACAAAACCCTACGAAAATGCCTCGAAAACACGGGAGCCTGCTTCATGGATGCCAAAAAAGCCAAACCCTAAGGCCGCGGCATTTGCAACGCTAGAAGATGACGGCAGAGAGGTGGTTTACGGCGATAATGGACTGGCCTACCGCTTGGCGGAAGCGCCGTTTGAGTTTCAGTACAGTTACACTGAGACCCCCAAGGTGAAACCCTTGGCACTCCGGGAAGCGGCGTTTGTTCCGTTTGGGCCGACGACAATGCCGAGGCCGTGGACGGGGCGGGCTCCGTTGCCGCCGAGCAAGAAAAAGCGACCTGAATTTGACAGCTTCAAGCTGCCCCCGCCGAACAAGAAGGGGGTTAAACATATTCAGCCCCCGGGGCCCTTTTTGGAGGGGCAGGGCCCCAGGTATGTCAAGACGAGGGACGAGATTTTGGGAGAGCCTCTTACGAAAGAGGAGGTGAAGCAACTCATCGACAGCAGTTGCCATTCCAGTCGACAGCTAAATATCGGTATGTAATTTGCAGGTTTAGGATTTTTTCCGTTTATTGTTGTCCTTTTTTTCATTGAGGTAAATAAACTTTGGAAAACCTTCCTTTCAAAAAATATACAGCCTGAGTTGGTCTGTTGGTGGAAAACTTATCCTCTTGAAAGATAGGTGACATGTTCAAATTCTGTAGGGGTAGGGTATGTATGCCTCATATTAGAAGCATAGTTAGGTGCCTCCTGCATACTCCCATGAGGTAGTCTCATATGTTGTAAGCCACCTGTAGACCAGTGTTTCTCAGGTTTCCGGGACGGGGGGACGGGTTTCCGGGGACGGCAAAAAATTTCTAAAATTTTAGGGACGGCGAGGGGACGGTGATTATAATATATTTTAATAAAAATATATATAGGTTAAAAAGTTATAAACTAAAAGGAGATATATGTTGAAGTAACTTAAACTTTAGTAAAAACTAACAATAAACTTTAAACATTGAACAATTGAACAAATATTATATCAATGATCATTCAACAATCAAATTGACAAATTCATACTCATACTCATAGTAGGCAGTTGCCAATAGTTGAAAATCGTGATCCATTTCAAACTTCAAATTGAAATATACTACTATTCAAGTAAGTTATAAACTTTAACACTTATAAGAAGTTTGAACTTTGAAAGTTCAAAGTACAAAGTAGCTACTAGAGTCTCATAATCTCATTACACAAGTGAAAAGCATCAAAATGACAAAATTAAATTTGCCAAAAACGATATCTATAGACTATAACTGAATAGTGAAAACTCAATAATCAGAATCATCATCATCAGCAGCATATGTAGGAAACTCATCAGCACTGGAACTGTTAGAAGGAAGTGCATCCTCTAATGCCACCTGCACACTGTGGTCATCATCAAGTTGTTCTGGTTCCTCGGGCTCTACATCCCACCTCTGCGTTGGGCTCTGCCTATACTGAGGTGCCTTGCGACCAATCAGACGCAAGGCACTATGCACTGCAACAAGCTTTTCCGCTCTTGCAGAGGCAAGTCTATTCCTCTTCAGAGAGTGGATAAAGCTATATGTGGACCAGTTCCTCTCAACAGCTGAGGAACTAGAAATCTGTGAAAGAAGACGAATGGCAAGTGTGCGCAATGGTCCTGGAGGTCCATAGAGTGTCCACCAACTAACTGGCTTATCCTGTGCCAGGGTGAGCCTATCAATCCTTGCCGAACTCTTGTAGCCATCTAGTTCTGTAAACTTAATCCACTCAACTCTGATCAATGAAGCTTCCTCAGGACTATACATTCTTTTGAAGGCTTTCATGATGCCATTCTTCACCTCGTGATCATTAATAGGAAGAATTCTGCCAACTCTTTCCACATACCACTTTGGATTCAAAGCATACGCAGCCATGTGTAGAGGGGTGTTCAACTTACTCCACCTTTTCTGCATGATGGGGTGAATATGCTCATTGTACAACTCTAGGGTGGGGTCTTTCTCACGAATGGCAGCCTTCATTTGGCCAAGCATGCTATCAATGCACTCATATATCTCCCCAAGACTAGGACTATCAGAATCCCCAAATTTGATAACAGTGAAAACAGGTTGTACAAAAGATGTGATGTATCTCACATTCGACCAAAAAGTATCAGTAACCACGATCTCCTTCACCCTCTTCCCCTGCTCAGTCTTTGACTCCATCCACCTGTTCCAATCTTGTGTCATAACCATAAGTTGCAATGGCTCTTGCAACTCAAGCATCCTCTCTAGTAGAATGAAATAGGAAGCAAATCGAGTCTCAACTGGTTTGAGGAATTCTTTCTTTGCAAAGGTCCGAAACAATGCCAATGACATGTGGTGGTTGCAAATAAACATTTGCACCTCCCTTGCATCTACCACCACCTGTTTCACCCACTCTATCTTTCCAATGTCTTTGAGTGCATTGTTCATAGCATGCACACAACAAGGGGTCCAATAGATGTGCCTATATGTAGATTGGACCAACATACCTGCTGCCCTACAAACATTTGCTGCATCTGTAATCACTTGCACCACATTTTGAGGACCAACCTCCTCAATGGCATCTCTCAGGATATGAAACTGAAACTCAGCATCTTTGCGTTTCCCTGAGCAATCAATTGCTCGCAAGAAGTAGGGTCCATCAATGCATGAAACTATAACATTGATGAGTGGACGGTGTCTAATATCCGTCCACCCATCCATGATTATGCTACAACCATATCTCACCCATTTGGCCTTCATCTCCTCCATCAACAAGTTAACCTTGGAATAACTTTTTTCCAAGAGAGTGGTTCTCAATTTAGTCTCACCAGTGTTGTGACCAAATCACACATCACCCCATTAGGAATAGGGACCCCCCTTTTTTTGAGCTCTGTGCTTTCAATGAGTTTTCAATGTGATTTTTGATGATGACCTGACTCATCTTCCTCTGCCGATCCGGTAAGGATTCCCTTTCTACGATCATTGGTTCATGATTAAGAGGCAGATCAACTCGCAGTGATGAAGAATTGTGATCAAATCCCATCTAGATAATGAATCTTGAGGTCAATCCTGAAGTATGTTTGAGACCCTGAAAAGATTAAGCCTGGAGCCTGAAATCCTGAAAACCCTGAAAAATGGCTAAGTCTGAAATCTGGTGAATCCTCCAAATTCTATATTTTGCATCTTAAATCCGGTGGATTCGGGACCTATCTCAAACATCCTGAAAGGTATATTGAAAAATATTTAAAGTATAAGAAATTCAATCTCTCAACTTATACTTAAATATATTTTTCAATATACCTTCACCCTCGCGATCCTGAAAAACGCCTGACTTTTCCAGAGGATTCAAAAAGCTGATCTAGTGCGACGGGGCACTTAAATGGCGCAAAATCACGAGGAAAAAAGCACTCTCAATTGCAAGGTAACATGAAGCTTCCAACATAGTGATCCAATGCGCCCACTTCAAGGTTATCCAAAGCGCAACATAAGGAAGAATGAGATTTGTTTCTAGAGGGTCTTCTTTATCCCATCCAATGCGCCAACACCATGCATGAGTCACTTCAAGGTAAAGGCCATCTAATATACCTAAGTTTTGAAGATTTCAACATAGTGAAGTGATGCGCCACTTCCAAGACCCTTTATCAAAATGCTCAACAGGAAGAAATCAAAGGTGGCATCTAGTGCGCCACACATAAGGGAGAATGAAGTTCATTTTTGAAGATCTCAAGTTACCTATCCATTGCGCCACACATGAGAAGAACTCAAGTTGCCCATCTAATGCGCTAAGAGGGGAGAAGGTAGAGTATTTCAAAACACTAACTTGAGGATTTCAATCCTTCAACCAATGCGCCACTCCCTTGCAAGTGAAAACGAGTTCAAATCAAAGTAATGTTGAGAAGATTTTTATCCTTCATCCAATGCGAAATGCTAGGAGGAATCAAAAACTTGATCCAAAGCGCCACACATGAGGATTTTGAGGGTGTCTTAAAGTGAAATGCTAGAGGAAATCAATCCTTGATCCAATGCGCCTAGAGGGTTATGAAGAAAGATCAAGGTATTTCAAATCACTTCAAGAAGACTTCAATATACCTATCCAATGCGAAATACAAGAAGAAAGTCAAACACGAATCCAAAGAATATGAAGAAGACCTCGAAGATGTTATCGAGTGTAAAAGGCAAGAGGATTTCTATGCCTCATCCAATGCGCTTGAAGAAGAAGGTATCAAAATTTCAATCTACAAGGAGATCGTCAAGACCCCATCTAATGCGCCAATCAAATGAAGGTTATAAACATTTAATGGTTTTTACCTTGAAAAATGTGGAAATTGCATTATATTAAATGAAGATCAATCAAAATTAAATGTTTTTCACTATATTAAAGAAGGTCGGCCTAGGTATGAGGTAAAGTGTTAAAGCAAATTATATATATATATACCTCATCTCCTTTTCATTTTTATCATTTTCAAAGAGCAGAATTACTTCGCAAGAGCAGATTTGTCTTTAAGGAGCAGCAACAAGAAGGTTTTATAGAAGTACAAATTTGATTTTGTCAAATCCAAGCAAGTGTTAGACCAAATTTCAAGGTATCAAATTCAAAGCAGCCTATCAAGTAAGTCTGATCTGAATATTTTCTGATCTGATTTTCTTCTTTTCTTCTTTAGATGCATTAAAATTGTTCAAGTATTGGTAAAATTTAAGAAGGATAAGTGGATTTTCATAGATTCCTTGAGTCTAGATAGCAATATTTCATAATTATAAAGGAAAACTTCATAATCTAATGCATTAAAGTGGCTGAAATAGAGTCCAGGTTGTGTTTGCAATTACTTATTCACGTCGAGTTTGCAGGATTATGGCAATGACTTCCAAGGAACGACAAGCGAAGATCCGGATGGATGCTAAGGGGAAAATTCCCGAATCAAAGCTCGTCTCAAGGTGGACAAATGTAGGAGACACGAATATGGGCAACAGCAACTTGGAAGATATCAAGTCAGTCCTTGAGGAACCCAACGGAGGTAGTCTTGCTCGAGCCATCATGAGGAGTGGAGCCATTGAAGCTGCTTGTTTTCCGCCAGCTTTGCCGTGTCCAGAGATGATCATTGAATGCGTCAAGAAGTATGATGTAGACACAAGACAAATTACAGCGAAAGATGGAACAATATTAGCTTATTTGCAAAAGGAGGCAGTTGAAGAGACTTTCAACATTCCAACTAGGGAAAGAATGATCAGTATCTTGATACAACAAGGTCAGCAGGAATACGATGTTGATTCAAAGACAAAGTTGCAAGAAATAAGGAGAGAATGGATGGCCAATCCAGCTATGAAGTTCAATATGAATAATCCTCCGCAGTTTCACAAGTCAGATTTTCATCCTGAAATTGGATACTTGATTATGTTTCTAAATAGAATGACAGGGATGCCGCAATCTGCTACCTTTCAGCCTTGGATGTACTCTTTCATCAAGTCAGTTCTCAAAGGGAAGATGATTGATTGGGCTGGACTTATCAGTCAAAGTATACATGAGCAGTTCATCAATTTTGCTAAGACCAAGACTTGTTATATGAGTTCCTATGTGGTGTACCTTCTCGCAAGAAATGAAGTCTATTCAGGTTTGACCAAAAGAGGAGAAGTCGGCATTGGGCCTAATAAGTACCTATCGCATCAGTGTTATCCTCAGTTGCACCTCAAGAGTATCAATCATTATACAAGATTCAATGATGCGTTTGCTATGTTTATAATGAAGAAACTAAGGGGAGAATTTCATAAAAGGTTGTCTAATGCAGCGAGAGAGTTCATTTCAGCATATGGACACTGGTATACTCAGCATGAAAAGTACACTTACCTAAGGATCCAAGGGTTTACGTCATATCCATATAGATTATCAAGATATCCAACCAACAGGATGGTGATGTTAGAGGTTACAAGGCAACTCCTAGAACTCATCAGGTTGCAGAAGTTGAAGAAGAAAGGAGGGATTCAGTTTCCACTTCTTCTTGGACAAAATTTGGAATGTCCATCATTGTCAGCAGCTGAATATTCTGAGATAGAGCTACAGGCATATCATTTGCAAACTCATGGCACCAAGAGGCTTAACTTTGATCCTTTTCAAGTTTGCTGGAAATACAACAGAGAATTTAAGCATGTCAAGCAGTTGGAAGACCACTAGGCCAGTGCCCAAGATGAAGATGATCTCCGAACACTTCAAAGTTCGAGACTTTAGTTAGAGCTTCCAAAGTTTTCAGGATTCTAGACCAGTTCACCGAAGATGATACTATGTTGATAGATGAATTTGATAAGATAAAGGATTTGCCTTATATAGTTGATTGGTCAAAAAGGGATGTGTCCGAGGAAGAATTGATAAAGCCGGTCTTGGCCATGACACAAGTATGTATAAATCAACTATTGCAAGAGATGAATGATGAAGGCCGAGTTCTTACTTACAATAAGATGGATGAAGGAGAACCAGGACAGCATAGTACACATAGCCAACCACAACACAGTGGAAATGATCAAAGTGATAATCCAGCTAGAAAGAGGAAAAGACCTAATCAAGATCAAGGAGAATCAAGCTGGAGACCTCAAAAGAAGAATAATCCATCTACTTCATCTAATCCACAAGAAGGTGCTTCAGTTGTTCAGAATCCAATACAAGAGATAGAAGTTATAGAAGAAGTTGCCTTGATTCCATCCGAGGAGATTCAGTCAAGTCCCACTGTCATAATGGAGGAGAATGATGATCTTGATCAAGATGAAGTAGGTCAAGCAGAATCTGATGAGGAAGTAGCTCGTGTACAACACAGTCAAGTTCAAAGACAGCAAGATCTTTCCGCTTTTCCACCTTGGTTGAGGCAAAGGATTGAGGAAAGTACAATTGTAGAAACTTATCAGCCTGCTCCAGTTGAGGAATTGCTTGTAAATGCACAGAAAAGTAATCAGAAGAAGAAAGCAACAGTCTTTTCCAAAATCACTCAAGATTCTGCTGGAAATAGAGAAGTACATATAGCTGTTCCTAGAATTGACAAGGAGTTAGAAAATATGGCACCTGAGGATTACAATATGACTACTATTGGCATGGGTCCAATCACAAGGGAACAGGTAGAGGAGGAACTACAAGAGTCAGTGAATAGTGTGAGAAGCATGTTGAAGCAAGAAAGAGAAGCAAGGTTAAAGGTTGAACAAGATTTTAATACATTGAAGCATTACATCCAACAAGTCATGCAGCCTATCCAACAGAAGGAAGCTACTCCAATTCCTCCGTCTATTCTTCCACAAGAAACAGTATCCCAAGTTGAAAACATGACAACTTCATCTCAGATGATGAAAGGATGGATAGAAAAGACAGAAGAGAAGGCATATACTCACCTTGAAGAAATTGTGCAAGTGTATGATAGAGTCATTAAGCTTAAAGATCGAGTCCAAGCTTTATTAAGAAATTGTGCTGAGTTCAAACCGATCAAAGAGCAATACATGCCATAGCTCAAGAGTTTAATGGAAGCTCCATTAGAAGACTTAATTCATGATAAGGTGATTGATAGAAATACTCCACATGACTTCATCACTTGGTATTTCTCCTTTCACAACAAGGGCCAACTGGTTGATAAAATTGAAGTAGATATGTCCAGAATAAGAAGTGTTCTTCTAAGAACAGAAAATCATATATACACTGCTTTGACAACAATATGTAATCCTTATGGAAATGTTACTATTGAAAACATGAAGCAACAAGTTAAGGCATTCTACTTTCAGTATGATGGACTTGATGAGGGTCAGCTGGATAGTATATTCACACTTGCATTTCGTCTTGGAGAAAATAAGTCTTGGATAAACGATTGGGAGAAGACACTTGGCGTTTATGAGTCAGATGTAGTAGTAGCAGAAGGATCCATTAATGCGGCGACAAGTGTACCAATGGAGGATATTGTTCAAATTGTGTCTAGATTCATTGTATCTAATAGTACTACTACATAGAGGGCACATGATGTGGCTTCCTTATCTTCTTGGAAAGCGTGCCTTTGTTCCCTCCTTCATAGCTTCTTTCATTTAATAAAGTGAGCCTCCTTCATTTAATAAAGGAGAGTTTGTTACAACTACTTGTGATGTGGCTTGATCTGGTCCGTTGATTCGGCCGATCGATCTTGACCCTTCTTTCCTTTGAGGTCTATAAAAGAGCTCTTATTGCTCTCATTTGAAGAGGTTGGAAATTCTGAAATTGTTGTAAGAGCTCTCTGAGATAATAAAAGATTCATTGTTTGGTGATTCTATTTATGTTTCCGAGTGTTGCATGGTTTCAATTTTCAAACAAACATTAAGTTATAAGTTTTCTTTGAGTTTATGTTAGTTAATGAAAGGTTGCTTTATTGCTTTGTGGTGAAATCAGTAAGTTCATACCATTTGTAGTCTACGGCTCGTGGATTGCAGTGCATGGTTAGTCTGAACAATTGAACGTCAATTTGATCTTTATGCTTGTTGAAATCTTTCATGAGCATAATTGATTTAAACATCTTGTATACCTTTGAAGATTGCACCTATCTTGTGTAGTTGTTTTATCTTGGCAAAACAGGATCTGGTTTGATTTCACTCCAAGTAGTAAACGTCCTTGCATTTAGGATTAGATTAGTGTTTCTAAACCTTACAGTTTTTGCCTTTTTTTCGTTAAGTTAGGATTAGAACCAAAGAACCTCGATTGCTAAATCATACGCCATCAATTGCAGTACTTAGGCTCTCTAGTATTCCCTTCCATAATCATTGAAACAATTAGTTACTTGAACAATTGTGTAAGTCCCTTTGTGTGTAAACAGCAAAATCATACTTAATCGCTGAGCTGTCTCTTACCGAAACCATCAGAAGGAACCTTGGAGTCATCTCGTTTGATCACCTAGTTCAGCATCCGAGAGGCTTTGCTCAAGAGGGAGTCAGATACTCAGTATTTTACTCTAATTGTTGACTTGTTGAAAAACAATCATCAACAACCAGGACCCACATAACCAGGACCAGCTTGCCTTACCTTTTCAAGCATTTCCCTGTACAAAGGAGATCGGGCAACATGGAAAGGAATGCCGTTGCCGAAGTAGAAATTGGCATTGGCCTCATCTGCAGCCTCCTTTGCTTGCACATTAAACATATCTGTGATTGGGTTTGGTGAGGATGATTCTGTAGATTTTCGTTTCCCCCTTGACTCCACTGCACTCACCCCAAATGACGGACTAGGATATGAAGGTGGTAAACTTGAACCTCTTCGTGATGGTGTAGTAGAAGCTGATGGTGAAGTGATCTCCCCTGAATATAATTTGATCATTTCAGCCTTCATTTGAAGATTGAGAGCCTTACAACCCCCAACTCCTTTATTAGGGATATGTAAAAAGTGTGCATTAGTCCTCGTTATGCTGCCATACCACTTACCCTCTGGACAAATGTTGCATTTCCATAATCGACTCCCCCCTGAATGAGGACTTTTATTTCTGTCCTGTATTGTTGCAAACTGCTGTAAGGGATTTTTCTTGCTAAAAGGCCCTTTGGCATATGGTGACAACAACTCTGAAGGGCAATCAGATTGTAATACTGATACACTTGCAGCTGAACTACCTGTGCTTGGGGTTTTTGTTGGGCTAACTGATTCTTCATCCTCATCAATTGGTATTTCTGTTTCATTCTCCATATGTAAATTAGCAATCACATTGAAAGGATCCATTTTGATTAATGATTCAGATTCGGATTCCTCACTGAACAAATATCAATATGAACTTTGTGTACCTACATTCAGCCATACACAAGTTTAGTCATACATATCTATTCAATAAGACATACATATCTAATATCTCCTCTCCAATACATACATACATATTGATAAAAAAATAAAAAAATATCTATTAATTTAACTTTCTTGTTAAAACTTAAAAACTGTATGTTTGAATTCTCAGTTTTCTGATCCATAGGCCTTAATGTTTCACAGTTTCAGAGTTTCTGCTTCTTCTCTGTTTTGGTTTTGGGAAACACTGTACATTATCCAGTTATTGTAACTTGTTCAATGTTTGATTTTGCTGATTTTGTTCCAACTTCCTTTCAACTTGTGATTTGGGAATAGATGCCATGGATTCAAGTCCAGAGGGGGTCCAGTTTATTCAATGGTGGAGGCATTGTTGACCTTAAAAATGAGTCAAGAGTCAAGACCCTACAACTACTTTACCAGGTTTACCTTACATTTGATTCTAACTTCTAAGTATGGGCACCCCTAGCCTTCCCATGTCCTATTTGCATCCCAGTTCAGAAGTCATCTCCTCTATCATTCCACAATCCCCAGTGCATGTAATCCATATTGTTATATTTACAGAAGGAAATAAAATGAGTGTAAAGTTGTAAACTTTAAAGTATATCTCTATGGGCTATTTTTCACTTTCAGTTTCAATTGAATAGCCTCGTATAAAATGTTCAAAAGTTAGATTTGTCAGCTAATAAAACTTTCCACACTACTACAGAAAGTTATTACATTTGATACAAAATTCATGTAGTAATAGTAAATCCTGTTTCTAATTTTTTTACGTAGCTTACACTGTAAATATTTTAAGTTCCCTCTTAAGACTCTTGTAATTTTTTTCTTTTGTATTGAACCAGAAGTTTGGATTCTGGAACATTAACAATTTAAGTTTAAAACTTTAACACCGATATATTTGTAAATTTTTAATATACTGTCAAAGATTATAAATTGACAAAATTGTGTCAAAATTTAGTATTTACTAATTTAAATTTAGCCATACACAGGTGTCAAAATTTAATTATTGTTTGAGTTATTAACTTATTATACTGTATTACACTTTACAGTATTACTATACTACTATATTAGTAATTTAGTATATACAGTCATAGACTCATAAGTTCTGAAGTTCATAACTCATAAATTATTAAATTATAAATTAATAAAATATTAAAATTATACTGTATTCAATATTACTAATTTAGTAATTTAGTAATTTACTATATTACTTATAATCTTATTAGAATTTAGTATATTAATATACTAATATACTATATACTATATCAGTGTAAGTGTGTAACTGTATTATAATTTATAAATTAGTAATTACTATATAGTATATACTGTATAAAATTTAAATAGTAAATAGTAAGTGTAACTGTAATACTAATTACTAAATGAAAATCGATTTTCATAATAATTTATAAATATTAAAATTTTAAATAGTATATACTAATTACTATATAGTATATACTATATACTAATTACTAATTAGTAATTTTTCCCTCTATCGCGATAATTAGCCGATAGGGTTTTATATCAATATGTGACTGTGAGCATTATATTGCTCGGAATTGTCTCACGCGGGGGGTTTTATATCAATATGTGACTGTGAGCATTATATTGCTCGGAATTGTCTCACGCGGGGAAATTTTTTAAGCTCGTCCGTTGTGCCTATCGGCGTATTCCTTGAAAATCGAATGGGAACCTGGAAAACTAAATAAACTATTAAACATTGAATATCAAAACTGTAAATACTAGAAACCGGCCAATGCGAAATACCTCTGCGTCAATGGTGAACGGGCCTGAGAATTTAGAAACCGCCAATGCGAAATACCTTTGCGTCAATGCGAATTGCAATGAAAGAAAATGAAAGACGTCGCAATCAATGCAAATGAAAGACAATTTTCAGCAGGGGAAACGCGTTCAATAAATTCAACGCGTTTTAGGGTTTTGCTAAATTCAACGCGTTTTTCCGACGAATTCAACGCATTCAATTTTTTTGCTTTTAAAAAATGCAGGTCTTTCACACGTCCTTGGAGCGCCAAGGAGTCCCGAAATTGTGGGACGTTCCCAGGGGACGTCGGCGTGGTGCAGGGGGCGTCCCTGGGACGTCCCCTAAAAACAATGAATTTTCAGAACGTCGGGGGGGTGTTCTGTGCCCGTCCCCGCGTCCCCAGAACGTGCAAGACGTTCGGAGCGTCAGAAAACCCCCGGGGACGCGTCCCCGGGGTACACTGCTGTAGACCCAAAATCAGGTAGCTTGACATTGTAGACTATAAAAAGATCCATTTCCATTTCCATAGGGAAAAGTTCCGACGCTGACATTTTAAAAAATGGAGAGAGTCACCAAAGTATCAATTGAACTCGAATTCCTATCAATATAAGCCACTACTGCCATGGACTGACGGTGATCTGTGCTGTTGAACCAGCCAGGGATGGCACCTGGCTCCAACCACAGT
This sequence comes from Cunninghamia lanceolata, assembly GCA_027924645.1. Classification (NCBI taxonomy): domain Eukaryota; kingdom Viridiplantae; phylum Streptophyta; class Pinopsida; order Cupressales; family Cupressaceae; genus Cunninghamia; species Cunninghamia lanceolata. The sequence continues at coordinate 3,619,785 of BSBN01000549.1, read as the reverse complement.
GGGGCTTAAACCCTGAACTTCTTTCTAACATGACTCTGTCTTTGCCGCCAAGCCATTCCTGCCAGACTTATTAATTATTCAATAATTATTATTAGAAAGTTACCCTTGTATAATTTTTTTTTGGCTCATAGATGCCATGCCTGAGGAGTATTATAGCCATTCCCACCAGACATATTAAAAAAGTTCGCCTTGTGTTAAAACTTTTGGCTTAGATGCTATGACCAAGGGGTATTTCTCCACACTTTCCTTATATGCCAGGGTACGTTATACACAGGGTTAGATTTAGTATTTTACGCAATTCCATATTTTAAACACGCCTTCTAGGATTTGAACCAAAACTCGGATGATTAACACTTAAGCTCATCCTAGGTGTCTAATGATAGGCTAATCAGGATTTTTGAGTTTGGAGTTCTACCGTGGTTTGCAAATTCTGAAGCTTTTATTTATTGAGATCATATAAGGGTTTTAGAAGAACATTTCTTAAAATAGGAACAAAATTTAAAAAAACAATAATATGAGCATTGAGGAGCAAACAAAAAAATATTTATAAGTAAGATGCATAGAAGAGGTGTTGATGGGTCTTTTTACACACCAAGGTAATGAGTATAATAACTCTCTTGGAAAGGATACAAGACCCTCCAAGACTCGTGTTTCCAGTTTGGGATTGCTGAATGTAGCTTTGCCAGGGAGAGTTATGGGTCAGTACCACAAGGTTGCTGGTTTTCTAGTTTATTAGGTTAAAGAATAAGTAATATTAAACTACAGTTAGTTTGTTATAATGGTCGATAATGCTTATCTTGTTTTATGTTTGCTTTATGCTTTTATTCGCTGTTTGCTTTATACAGCCTGTTGTCTATTCTTAGACATTGTATCTTATATATAGAGCTTCTGCTCTCCTTTGTAAATACATTATATTCTGTAATATATTTTCAGTTATTGAAAACTTGTAACATGGTATCAGAGCCAATAGGACTCAAGCGGGAAAATTAATTTTTGAAATTTTTTTCTAAGCTCTGTCTGTGATTCGTACGGTCTGTACGCTAATTCCTGGTTAGCATTTCTTTTGCTGATTCTAGGTGTTTGATTCCTCTGAGAGGTCATTTCTCTTGGTATTCGATTTCTGTGTTCAAGAAGGACGCGACTTTGTTTCTGTGGACACTGGTTTTTTAGCCGCGATTCTCAGATACGATTCTTTGCTACTCTCGGCAATCTCTGGGGTCGTTTATTTGGCAGTCACACTTCGTCTAAATGAACATCAAATGATCCTTTTATAAGTGATATGATTTTAACCACACTGATATCATCATATTTACATAACGTTACTTAGCATACCCAAGAGATTTATTTTTGGGTTTTTATGATATTTTGCAAAATCTTTTATGGAAAGTATGAACTAATGGAAGAAATAAATAGAACTTATTTCTTGTCCCTGTTTATACCTAGTTCATACTTAGACAACAGAAATCATAACCAATTAAAATAAAAGCAAGATAAAGGGTTATGAAGAAAGATAGAGCTTGGTTTGATTAATCTCTAATCTGAATTTCTGAATTCTCTGCAAGTTGGAACAGTTGCACACAACCCATTGTATAAATGATGCCATCACCTATGAAACTAATTTTGAAAGATATCCAGGAGCCTAACTACCAAGAATGTGCACAAACCACACTCTGAGATTCAATACACAACTATTAATTGGCACATATGCATAAATATGATAAATATGCCTCAACTTGCATTTGATGGAATTCATAAAAACACTCATTTTCACAAACTTAGATTGAAGAAAGGCAATAACAAAACTGTTTTATTTCCATTCTCCAACCCCTTAAAATTGAGAACGATTTACAATATATAGAGAGCCTAGAAGAACTAGGATGTGATTTTTTTCAAGAACAAGGAAAATCCGATTTAGCCCTTGGAACATTCTTTCATACCTGAATTGAATTCCTATTGTTAGAGAATAATCTAATTTTCGATTTGCTCCATGCTTATTTATTTCAGATTCTGTCAGGAAAATCAATAATTTGATAGCTTTCTCAGTCGTCCAAGCAGGCTAGGTGTCATTTGTTTGACTTGGAGCCTCTTTGATGATTTTTCTAGTTGCAAGAATTAAAGGTTGTGAACCCTAAGTTTGTTTCTCTGGTTTGCGTGTCCCGTTGAGCTTCAATTACCCAAGAAAATTTGATTTGCCGCTAGGATCAATGTGTAATTGAAATTGAAAGTTGTATGGTTGGGTGAATCTCTAGAGTTCTAGTTTCGGTTGCAGATTCTTCTGTATCATCTTGGTGTCCTGTATCTCTTTTTTGCCTTTCATTTGAAATATGCACATCAAACATTGTGATCCTACATGTATGCCATTAGGGTGACATGTGGCAACATCTCATAGGTTTCGGATTCATACTCCATTGACACATCACTGGGATACGGGGTTAGTTACTAGGTTTAACATGAGGCTTATGGTGACATGTGGCAACATCTCATATGAAATATGCTCATCAAATTGTCTCCTTGAATTGTGATCCTATGTGTATGCCATTAGGGTGACATGTGGCAATATCTCATAGGTTTTGGGGTCATACACCATTGACACATCATTGGGATGCAGGGTTAATTAATAGGTCTGACCTGAGGCTTATTTGGGCTTAAAATCCCTTGGTTTCACTCGTTTAAAATCTGGACTTGATTCTAGACTTAACCTAGGTTTATAAAATAGGTCAGGTCTGAATGATTATTAGAGGTAAAAGCCTTCAAAAATTTGAAAAATTGCTCTAATATCATATTCGGATGCAATCTCAGGTTTAACTGGATTTAATAATTTGATTGGCTCCATCACTTGATTGACTCCAAATTGGAAATTCGGTGCTTTTTCTCTCCAATAGTTAGCCAAATCTGATATCTCCTTAATTATAACCTAATTGTCGATTAGGTCCACCATGATAATCAGTGCCTAACTTGAACTTTAGCTCTGTTGATCCTCCAATCAGTAGTTTTTCTGATATCACCCATATTAGAATTTTAAATCCGGTATGGTTGCAGGTATGACAATCTTTATAAGCCCAAGTTTATTGATCCACATAGTTACTAGGAGGTGCAGGGATACTGATATTGGTATGGGGACAGGGACGCAAATCAAATTAGGGTATGTGAGTAAATGAATAAGGAGATGATCATTTTATATGTAAGTATAATCACCAAACATTGTGGGTACAGGGATGGGTATGCAGTCCATGTTCCTATAATGGAGTTTCTTGCTAACTATGCCGATCCATAAACTCTGGCACCTTATGGATTTAAAAGTGAGATGCTCTCAAACTACCTCTACATGCACTTAACCACCTATAATGGTTGTCAATCTCCATGATGCTCCCCAAAGGACTAAAATAGAAACATTTCAATTGGCGGAAATAAAACAACTTGCATCACACACACAAACATGCAACACAAGATAACTTTGGAGAATCCTTCAAATTGGTAGAAAACTCCAAGAAGAGTGAGCTATGCTTTTCATGCCACTAACCGACAGTTGTACATAATTTACAATGCCTCAAAGGGTCTTACAATACACTCGCAGACTATCCTGAAGAGAACATGACCTGCAACTCGACTTGCAGCTATGTAGATGGAGGACTAAAACCTCCACATGAAAGAAGATGGACCACCTCTTTCTTAAGGACTCCTACCACCGAACTCCCTGAACATGGATCTGCTGTCCACACTTGGAGCAACCCAATAACTCATTGCATCAGCCCCAATGGCTCAGCATGCAACCTTTGTTGAATGAGATGCTTGCAGCAGCTGCTCTACACTTGCAGCAGCCTGCTTTTCTCTGATCAACAAACCAACCTTAGCTTACTGATCAACAGTCATGGCTTCAGCTTTGACTGTCGACTTACCAGTGCTTCACTTGTGGCAACATGGCTCCAGTCTAGTCTCTGCTCGCTCAGCCAACCTCTCAGCACTGTTAGCCTCTATGGGTTTGTGTAATATCCCCCGCAGGATTGATCTATTGGAAGGGAAAATTCAAGATGACAAGTATAAGATAGTGGAGGAGCTCATTCTCTACAAAGATTGCATATACCCAGGGAAACACGGGGCCGCGTCCCCTGCCCCTCCAGCCCCGTCCCCGTCCCCTGTGGCGTTTCCGGGACGGGGGGACGTCCCCTGGCCGTCCCCTGCAAAACCAAAAAACCCGAAACGTTCCGGGGACGCGGTAAAAATTTGAGGGGACGTCATAGAAGGTTCGGGGACGTCTGGCCGTCCCCGGGATGGGCGGGGACGTCCAAAACGTCCCTCGACCGTCTCGGGGACGGCCAGACGTCCCCGAACATTTTGCATAGATTTTTAAAAAAATTTAACGCCAATAGTTTTCAAATCGAACAGCTTTGCCTTTTATATGTGAGCATTATATTACTCGGAATTGTCTCACGCCCTAAAAAAGACGTTCAGGTTATTCATTATTCCTATCGGCGTATTCCTACCTGTCGGTGCCCTACAACTGGAAGTGCTCGAAGCCTCGAACTTGTCTCACGCCGTTTCGAAGGGTTTCCGTTTTTCAGGTAAAATACTAAAAATTTAATACACATCATTGAAAAAACGAGTTCAATACATATGAACTTCGAGTGTTAATATGATAAGATCACTGCACTTGCACCCGTAGGAGGTTCAGGGAATACGCCGATAGGAACAACCCTAGAAAGTTTCCTGCGTTTTTTTACGGCGTGAGACAATTCCGAGCACCATAATGCTCACATATAAAAGCCTATCGCCGATCGGCTAATTAAAAATTGCATATTTCATATATGATATTTCAATTTTGTGAGCAGAAGTAATTTCAAATCTATATTTTCGACTTGTTTGACCCTGGCTATTTTATTCCTTGACTGCATGCTTTTTGCATGAGGAATACTTTTAGGCATAATGGGATCACACATGAACCTCTTGTAAATATTGTATCTTACATACTTGGAGGCTATGGTAATATAATATTTTTTCTTTATTCTGGGAATTTGGATGTCGTGTTTCCTCTTATGAAAATTTATTTATATTTTTGCACTTTTATTTGAAATTAATTAATGATTATAATTTAATAATTTATTATTAATGTTCATTGCAATGTTTATGACTATATATTATCAATTTATCTCTATTTCATATTGATATTTTGAAAAATTCATATATCGCCGTCCCCTCGCCGTCCCCAAAAATTGGCCCTCGGACTGCCGTCCCCGAAACGCGTCCTTTGCCGTCCCCGTCCCCCCGTCCCCGAAACGCCGTACAACATAGCATATACCTTATCCCAGGATCAAAGATGAAAGAAAAGATTATGAGGACATACCATAATTCTCCATTGGCCGGACATCAAGGCTACTATAAGACATAAACAAGTAAGGGGGAGATTTTCTTGGAAAGGGCTCAACGGAGATATTTTGAAGCATGTGAAGGAATGCATGGTTTGCCAACAAAACAAAGTAGAGCAAAGTTTTCCAGCGGGGTTGTTACAACCTTTACCCATCCCAAATCAGAAGTGGGAAAGTATATCGATGGATTTCATCATCGGGCTTCCAAAGGTGCAAGGGAAAGATTGTATCTTTGTGGTAGTGGATTGGCTCACGAAATATGCTCATTTCTTTGCCATATCTATGGAATATAGAGCTCCACAAGTTGCCAAACTCTTCTTTAAAGAAACATTTAGATTGCATGGACTACCCCGAAACATTGTGAGTGACCGAGATAGTAGATTTATTAGCTTATTTTGGCAAGAACTTCTCCGGCTAATAGGTACATAATTAACTCCAAGCACTAGTTATCACCCCCAAACCGATGGACAAATAAAAATTGTGAATAAATGGCTTGAAGGGTACCTCCAAAATTATGCTACATGACAACAAACAACATGGATCAAATGGTTACATCTTGGAGAGTGCTGTTACAACTCCACGTATCATATGTCAATAAGGATGTCTCCTTTCAAGGCATTATATGGTTATGAAGCCCTATCATTTATGGACTTGGTTCTTCCAGATAGTAGAGTACTTGGTGCAAGAGATTTAGTACAACAAATTACGGATATATTGAATGAACTCAGGGAATTTGCAACAAACACAAAACTAACAAAGGGTGTATGCCGATCGTCGTCGAGTAGAAAGAACATTTGAAGTGAGAGACCTGTTTTTTCTAAGATTGCAACCCTATAAACAATCCTCCCTTAAAGGAAGTAGTGCGGAAAAGCTCAAGCCATGCTTTTATGGACCCTATAAAATTATAAGAAAGATAGGAGAAGTTGCTTATGAACTGGAACTACTAGAGAATAGCCGAATTCATACTGTCTTCCATGTATCTCGTCTCAAGAAGGTGCTTGGGCAACATGTTACAGCTTGTCAAGAGTTACCCCCATTGGATGACGAGGGAAAACTAATCTTGGAACTTGAAACTATCCTTGATGTGAGGGTAAAGAAATTAAGAAATAAAGTTGTTGCTGAATATTTGGTTAAATGGACGAACCTGCCTATGGAAGATGCTACGTGGAAAGGAGTAGACATCTTCAATCATCCAAATTTAAAATTGCTTGAGGACAAGCAATCTTGGGAAGGGCGGACTGTAATATCCCCCGCAGGATTGATATAGTTTGTGGGCATTAAAACAAGGAGATCGCTTAATAAAGAAAGCGAGTAAGAGTTAGGGAAATGAATAATGATAAATTAAATTAAAGATTCAATTTACGTGACATTACAAAAACGTCAGAGGCCAACCTATGTTTTGGTATTTTAAATTACAAATGAGATGAAGCTGACTTCATGGTGCAGCCCTTAATATTTAAGAAGCATGTATTAATAATATTAAGAAGCAGCGATCAAATTGTATATGGTGCGATTAAGATCAACAAAAGATTATATGATTTATGAAAGGTGCGCTCCATACACTAGAAGTCAAAATAGTAAAGGCACTAGAAGACAAATAGTAAAGGCTGCGATTTGTTTTATGAAGAAGTGCAATTAAGAAGAGTCATATCTATTCATCAGAGACATATCCTTTGTAAAGGTATAAGAAGCAAATGATAGGAATGTTTGAAGGGCATCGAATAAGAATTATTATTTGAATATAAAAGCAGAAATAAAGAAAGTAATATACATATGGAAGAAAGATCTAAGGAGTATACAGCAGATTTCACAAAAAAGAAGAAGAAGACCCGATCAGACCTGCCAAGGCAAGAGAAGTAAATATATGAAACATAGCTGCACAGATCCTTGAATCAGCAAGGAAATTTATATTGCTATCAAATGAACTGAACTGCAATTAAATAAGAGGTACATAACTACATATATCAATCATACCAATTCCCACGCAATACAATTGAAAGAAGGTGATGTTAGTAAGTAGGAAATGATGGCCCTTTTAGGGTTCACGAGATGGTGAAGTACCAATAGGCCCCTTCATCAAGCACGCCACTCGAGTTAGTTAGCTCGTGGGCCCGGAGGCGTATGAGTGCTCCCAGGCTTGTTGAAATAGCGGTCTTCATGTATCTTATCAAGCACGCCACCCTGAGATGAGACACTTGTGGGCTGGGAGGCAACTAGGTGCTCCTGGGCTTGATCAAGGAGGATGACCAGCCTCCAAGGTGGACTGGGAGATGTAAGGATGGCCCCCTTGCATGCTCTCGACAATATTGTTACTTACTAACACTCCTGAGAGATTCAATATGTGATTGGCTTGAGGAATTAGGTTATGACGGATTGGACCAAATATGGATTATGATATGATCATTTGATTTCTTCATTTATTATGCTATATGGTATTGATCTCATTATTAAATATGCTATGATAGATGAATTCAATATGAACAATGCTATGAATTGAATATTATCGTAATTTATTGACCTATAATATTTCTAATGTCCTTTTTTTTAGTGATTATTATTGTTGCAGGTTAAGAAATTGGGAAAATCCTAAAAGGGAACATTACAGTTTGGCTCTCACACAGCTAGCTTGCTCACCGATTCTCCAAGTGCCAAGAGAACCCTTAAATGGTAGACCATTTAAATAGAGAGTCTTCTTCTTTCCCAATCAGTTCACCTTCTACTTCCTCTGTCCCTTCAAATTCTGCACTACCTTAGCCACATGGACAGTCATTTTGCCCTCTCCAGTGGTCGTTGTCCAACCTGCTACAGTTGCAACCAGAATGGGACACATGGCGCCGTCGAGCAAGGGATAATGGGCTCAGGTTAGGGCAGAGAATAACAGCCTGTCTGCAATAGAAATGATTGCTTGCAAGATGAAGAAATGCACACCCGCCAATCTGGAAACACATGCATGCACAGGAAGATGAATCGGTTGCCGCCATGAAGGAAAATGGTTGCCCAAAGGAATCCAAACAGTCATGGCTGCCATCATGGGAAAACACTCCATTGTTTGAATGGGAATCCAACAGTCCTGCCGCTGATCTGCAACTAGTCGTGCTGCTATGGTAAACTCAGGTATGCGCCTGAAGGAAAACACACCGCTAGAAAAGAAGACAGTCACCCCCAATCAGGGATTACACGCTACCACAATAGATGCACCGAATCTTGAAAATAACCATCTCTTAAAAGACAGTATCTGTCACCAATCAGAGCAAATGGACAGTCGTGCCAACATGAGAAATGCTGCAGTTGTCAAGGAAACATTGTCGTTACCACAAAAGGAAAACAGTCGCCTCCCTAAACTGGCCCTTCAACCTCCTCTCAGCCGCCTGAAACTTTGCTGCCGCCAACTACACACTTGCACATGGCACTTCGTCCTCTTATGCAACTGCCGGACGATGCCAAACTGCTTGATCAACATGCCCTTGCCATTATGCTATACCAGTGCTGCAGGCTTCAATAAAGCCTTGCGCCATGTGGCATTGCTGCAAGGAATACTATTGAGCTGCTACATGTGTTCTTATTGTACCAAAAGCAAAGATGGCTTTGGAGTAAATCTATAATTCTTGATTCTGCCATGGGTGGCTTCTACAACAGTCTGGATGCTTGTGGCATCAGCTGCAGGTGAATGTGCAGCCCCACAAAGCCTTTGCAAGCTGCTACAGGTGACTTGCAGCCTTGCTGTGAGTGTCATTTAGCCTGCTACAAGTGTTCTTCCACCTTGCTATGGGTGTCTTGCAACTTGTTGTAGGTGTCCTGCAGCTTGACCCTACTTATCCATGTAAAACGTTCACTTATGGATCATTTACGAATGAAATCGGATCCATTGTTATATCGGTTCATAAAACTGAAACTTGACACCTTTCTCCTTTGATTGAGAATCGGATTGGATTTCTTATTAGATAACCATGTATAATATCTGTCAGGTCTGCCAAGTGTCATCATCTTGCATTACCTGTTATTTCAGCCTGTCACGCCATGTGTCATTATATTATATCCTTTGTTGGTTGGGAGAAGGGATAATGAATTCTAATGTGACAGATTAAATCTGGGATAGAGGCTGTGATCGAGTTTATAAAGAAATCAGGGGGAAAGATAGTTGAAGTCATGATAAGTCTCTGATTTCTAATTGGACACAGCTTGACTTTAGAGCACGGTTTAATTGATTTGAAATTCAGATGTAGAAAATAGATTTGAAATTCAGATGTAGAAAATAAACTAAGTCCCTGGGAACATAAGAAACACTGGACTTAACAATATATCAGATGATTAACATCCTAAATAATATGGGAAAGATAAAATCCGAGGAATTCAGGTGTGACCTACATAAAATCCAAGCCCCAAAACAAATAAGATCCGTTGTCATGCCCCCTTTTCTAGATCAAAAATTAATAATATTGGGCCTGATCACTTTATATTATTATAGGTCCTATGTAATGTTTTAAAAAGTGTTTTTAATACTTTATTCAAATATAATTCTAGAAGGGGACCCATGGATGTAATTTAAAAAGTATTTTTAAATACTTGGAGGGAAAATAAAATAAAAATAAAAATAAAATAAATGGAGGGCCCAAAAAAGACAACTATAAAAGAAAGAACAAAGGCATCAAGCAAATCATCTGATTTTGTCATTTTTTGATTATTCCTTCCAATTTGGAGTCTTGAAGTTTTCAGCTATCAAGGATGAAGCCCCTTGGTGTAGGTGATCGGAGGATGAAAACCTTTCGGTTTCCATTCAAGCTCGAGGACGAAAACCCTCTTTCTCCTTGAGGCGATTTAACTCAAGGATCGCTGTTGTGTGGAAATGATTTGGATTTGCAAGCAAATTTTTAATCAGTGTTACAAGACTCGGCAAGCTGATTTTTGACCCAGACTTGGACTCACCGCCCAGACTTGACAAAGAGTCGGCAAATTGAAAAACCCATGAAATTCAGAGATTTTTAAGGATTTAAAACTTGTTTCATGCACCCTTTAATAAATAAACCTTAAAGACACAATAAACTCATCAAATAGAAGCTACTTTGGTCACATACGCAAGTATACATCGATCACATAAGTATATTCTATAAACACAAATTTGAACTGAAGGAAATAACACATTTAGATATATAAATATTGTCAAATGTATACAAAATTCATGGAATATGAAATCCATGGCATCAAAAGTTCAAAACAAATATCAAAACAAAAACTAGAAGTCTATGTCTCAGAGGATCCTGCATCACTCGGCCCAATATTACGGCAAGTCCTGTGCGGGAGTCTAAGATAGGTCCTGGATGATGATGCAACCATGATATCTGCTTGTGTCTCAGTGACACTCACACCAACATCCAAGGTGTCTGCTTGTGCTCTATCCTCCTCCTCTGCCATGGCTACTGCCTCTACCTCTTCATTCACCTGTTCAACCCAATCAAGGTCCTCATCACCTAAGACAGGATCCTCAACCTCAATGATCTAATTTGATTGTGGATCAACCTCCTCTAATGTGATTGGTGATAAGTCACTGCCCAAAATCTGTTTGTGGCGAAGGCGAAGGTTGTAATGAACATAAACTAGATTCATTCAATCTTTGCACTGACAGTCTATTGCGCTTCTTGCAGTGTATGTGCTCAAACATACTCCAATTGTGCTCACAACCTAAAGCATTGCATGTTTGGTTCAAGACTCGAACTGCAATCCTTTGAAGATTTGGTACCTTAGCATCAAATCTTTCCCACCATGCATTTGAGATGATAAAAAGAAAAAATCAATCTCATTGCCCAACTTTAAGTTTCAATATTAATAATAATGTAAAAAAAGGAAAAGTTTTAATTTTTAAACTTAGATTATGCTCGTAATAGATTTTTACCTGGCTGCAATGTTGATTGAGTTGCCTTGCATATATCTCGTGCAAAGAGATCTCCTTGTGCAAGTCTAAAGATCTCAATCTCGGTGACTATTTGTGCTCCAAGAAGAGAATCAGGTACCATCCATTCTATGACTGTGTAGAGCCCACTTAGAACCTCCTCATCCACCTTGAAATCAGGGCGGAATTGGAATGCCGGATTGAGGAAATAAGCAGTTGCGTGTAGGGGATTGTGACGCTGGAGGTGCCATCGTCTATTAATGATTTCCCAAATGGGGCGATACTTATCCTCAACTCCCGCATAAACATATCTAATGGCCTCCTTGGTCCTATCCATGCCCTCATATATGTAGCCCATTGCGGGCTTCTCCCCATCAACAACTCATAGGAGAACCACTAAAGGCTCTGTGAACTGCAGTTATTGTGAAAGTTGAAATATTAGCATAAGTGTGAACAAAAATAAGCAAATAAAATAGAAATATGAATAAAAATATAATGTAGATTTACCTCTACGATCTTGGCGGTTGGTGCCCAGAAGCTTTGCTTATCAAAAATCCAATTAGCCACATCAACCCCCCCATTGGTTTTAGCATATGATGAGGAAGTCCACTCCTCACTAACAAACATGCACCTCAAACCTCCCTTTGCTTGAAGCAAGGATTGTATAATGATAAAATTAGTTGCAAAGTGGGTTATTCCAGGACGTGCCAACTCCTTCTAACCCTGTGAAATTCTGCATTAGGTTGAGGACCCAACTATGATTATAAATGTATTTACAAATATTTCTAGCTTGGTCCACACATGATTTGATCCATAGAATCTTGCCAAGATCCTCCAATATGAGGTCAAGGCAATGAGCAGCACAAGTAATCCAGAATAAGGATGGGTGCCTATCCATGAGTAGTCTACCTGCAACAACATAATTTGCTGCATTATTTGTCACTATTTGCACCACATTCTCTTCACCCACCTCAGCCAAGATTCCTTCCAAATCTTCATAAAGGAATTCAACATTTTTTGAGTTTCCCGAAGCATCAATAGATTTAATGAACACTGTGGCACCTGAGAAAGAAACAAAATCAATGATTCAATAAAGTAGAAATTAAAAATCTTAATCATTGAATCAATGCATTTTAGGAAATACAATCCCCTGAGGAAGAAACAAGAAAATTTAGCAATGTTCTATTTCTTCTATCAGTCCAACCATTAGTCATGATGGTGCAACCCTTCTTCCATATCTCTCGTTGCTCATCAATTGTGGCTTTCACATCAGCCACCTTTTGAGACAAAATGGGGCCCTTTATCTCCTCATCATTAGGGGCTTTGAACCCTGCTCCACAAACAATAATGGCATCCACCATGTTTTGCCAATAAGGAGACCTAATACAAATACATTAAATAAAATAAGTATTGTAAAATTGAGAGTTTCACTTTGAATTCTACATACCTCTAAAATTAAAAATTCAAGAGACAAAGAATTAAAGTTTCAAACTATATATTTTAAAACAATAAAAAAAGAATTACCTAGTTGCGTGGAATGGAATGGTGCAATAGAACCAAAAGTCTCCAATTGCACTTCTAACTGATCATGTCTATCTTTGTTCCAACCCATGCTCTCAAGTGACAGTTGGGAACCCGAAGTAGTGCGTGACAAAATACATGAATCTAACCTAGATGCACGAACTCTAGGCCCAATGCTAACACTGCCACTGCTACTACTCATAGATGGACGAAATGGAGGAATGGAAGAAGAAGACTTTCCAGTTCCACCAATGGTTGCCATCTCCTCTCTTTGCCTCTTTTTTATTTCTTTTTGCTGCTCAAAGTTTTCTAATTGAACTTGCACTTCATGCATAACTTCAAGAGGCACTGCTTCGCATGGTTTAGCATCTCGGCATGGTATATGTACAAGATGGTATTTCAATCTGTTAATGCCTCCCCCTTTCATTGTTTGTTTGCAATGAAAACAAGTTATCTCTCCTCTCTTTTGCCCAGGGATGGCGTTTTTCCAACAAGGGTCCGTTCTAACTAGGTTTGACATTGTGATTAAGACAATTTATAAATCTAAAGAATGCTGCAATAACATATAAATAGAAAAAAAATAACATTTATGGTTTATAATTAAATTAATATAAAAAAATCTAGGGTTTGCAACTATAAAACAAAAAAAAAATTGAAAAACACCTAGGGTTTGTTCAACAAAAAAATTAAATACACTCAGGGTTTGTTTTTTGGTCCACTAAAACAAAATAGAAAAAAGAAAAAAGAAATGTAAAAGAGAAATGAAATTTTTATTAAAAAAAACAAACTTGAAAATACAAACTTACCTCTTAAATCTTGCTTGAAATCAATAGTGAGCTCTTCCCAATCCTTTGTAGACTCCTCTAGATGCACCAAAAGTAGCTACAAACTTGCCCAAATGTGATTCAACTACCGATTTTTGTTAAATCTCCATGCTGGTTTCCCTTCAATGCAATCCAATTTTGGCTCAAAACTCTCTTTTTTGCTTCTCCTTTGGCTTGAAAGTGAAATGAAGTTGCTTTTAGGGTGTGTTGATGTGTTTTTTATGCACATGCAAACTCAGAATAAAATACCAAGGTATTCTATCCTCTCTTGAACAAAGTCTCTGAAAGGCTAAACTATGTGATCTAGCGAGACAACTCCAAGGTCCTAGATGTTAGGTCTTGACAATACGTTGGATATAGACTTAGTATATATGATGTGATATGCTGTTAACACAAAGGGACTTACACTGAATTTACTTCTTCACTTACTCGACTTATTACTCCTTTTCATGGAAAGAAATCTCTTAATTCCACAATTACAAAGAAAATGCAAAAAGGTCAAGGGTTGAGAGAGAATCTACTCTATTTCTAAGGACAATGAGACAATGAATGATGCAAAGATAGACAAATTCTTTATAACATGCTCCACTTTGCCATGACGAATTCAACGACTACGTAGAACAAGTGCAATCGCCCAAGGGTGACTAAGGATTTTCATATTGCAAACACACATTTGAGTACCCACAGGTGGCGCAACTCAAACAAGCATCAACAATCGAACTATTGCAATAAGTTGAGGTTCAGGCTAACTTTGCACAATGATTTGCCAGCGACAAACCATCAAAAGTATGAATCTAGGAATTCATCAAATATCTTCACAATACATTCACTATATCAATGAACTTTCTACTCTACTCTACTCTACTTGGAAACACATCTCAATCATCTTTGAGAAATAAGAAACCATGCTACGTTCCAAAACAACACAATTGTCACCAAGCTTCAATGAGAAATGTATTAATCTTGGAAGTGATTACAACAATTTCATGAGTTCTCTCCAACAACTTAGAAGAGCTTCCTCTACTCTACTCCTACTCCACTCTAATATCTCATGTATCATCCTTACAAATGAGGCGAATGAGCCTTTTTATAGTCCTTAAAATACAATGAAGGCCCAAGATTGATTGAGCAACCGATGGCCAAGATTTTGCCACATCAGCAATTAGTTACAACAACCAACTATTTTAGCAAAAAGTAAAATTTGACACAACCTGTGTACATAAAAACCCAAAGGCAATGAAGGCACGTTTCCCAAGGTGCTAAGCATGACATGTTGGAATATCTGGGAATCTTCTAGATAGGGCGTCCTCTTTCTCTTGGACTTTGTTGCATGTATATTGAGCATGGACAAGTGACATGGCGAGCTTTGATTGATCGATGATGTATAGACGCCACTTGATCATTTCTTGAGCAAATTTCTGGATTTTCAATATTTTTCCAATTTGATGCTATTCCCAAATTGTATCTTCTTTTTTGGCAAAGTCTTGAAATTGGATTTTCACTTTTGGAACTATTTCTTCTCAAATGTGGAATTTGGGGACTTGTCCTTGTTCTTCACTCCTTGTTGTATTTGCATTCCTTACATTTCTGGATGTGATTTGTGGATTTTCTTGATACTTATGCTCATTCGTCTTTCTTTCTTGTGATGCTCGTATAGGAGTCTTACTTTGGATGTTAAAGTAGAGGAGATGACTTGGGCGTGAATTCTTGGAGTAGACCTCATGATGTTTCCTCTTGATCTTCTTCTGGTGCATAAAGTGGAGGGCTCTTGAATGTGGAAGTGATCTTCTGGATACTCAGATGATGGAGCTTGCAAGATGATGATGAAGTTCTTCTCTCACTCCGGCGATGAAGTTCTCCTTTGGAAGTAGGGTGATGGTGAATTCCTCGATGAAGTGCAGTAGAACTTTCTTCATTCTGGTGACGAAGCCTTCTTTGGATGCTAGGTGATGAGCTTGATGATGTCTTGATCCTCTGGACACTCATCTGCATAGCTCGCCTCTAGATTCTCCCATATCTGTAAGATAAAAATTCACAAGTCATAGTACTTGAAAACATTTAGTCAAGTTCATTAATGCATGTGAAGAAATTGAAAGACAATTCATTGTATTTCACAAAATTTCATCATCATCTTAGAACAATCTCCTTCCAATCAATCTTGAAGTAATCTTGAGCAATCTTGAAGCATGGAAAAGCATGATGAAATAAAACTTTAATTCTTCTTTTCTCTCACTAAATTCACCTTCCTAAAGAGGAATTCTGCTTTTAATTTGCTAGTCTGCTCCTAAAATCTGCTTTTTTGCTTTGAATTTGAATGTGAGTAATGAGGATTCAAACCTCCCTTTATAGTGCTCTCACACCTATCTATCTCACTAGGTTGGCCTAGTGCAGGTCGGCCCCCTATTTCAATGATTTTTTCTTGTTTACTATTCAACTTTTTGCTAAGGCCGACCTACCTCTTAACCTGGGCGGGTTTTTGTTGAGTGCAAGGTGAATTGGGAAAGGTGCATTCTCCTCGTGTAGCTGGAAAATGCGCCCGTTTTGAGCACATTTTCCCTTGGGTGTAAGGAATTTCCTTCATTTTTCTCTTAGATTTTTTCCTTTTAAAACTTTCAAACTTGGCAAATTTCAAAGGGTTTTGCATTGGATTTTCATGAATTTGAAGTGTTTTTCAAAAGATTGTTGATGATGCACCCTTGATTTGAGCACATTTTCCATATGCAAGTGGAATTTTCACTTTTAGGCGCATTTTCCTCAGGTGTGAGGAATTTGCGCTCTTCCTTGAGCTTTTGCTTTTTTCAACTTTTTCTTACTCCTTGGCAAGGTTTTTCTAAGTGATTTTTGATGAATTTTCATAAATTTGATGTGATCATAAGCACTTGGTTTTGGTGGATTTGGTTTGTGATGTTTTGGATTCATTCATTTCTTAGCACAAACTCCACTCGGCTTGGGATTTTCTACTTCACAAATTTCATTCCCTTTTGGATTTCGCAATTTTAGCCTCCACTTGGATTTCATTCTACATCACATTTCTAGAGGCATCAAAGAGAATACCAATCACACATTTTGAAGGCCTAAGGAATTTCGCATTTTAGAGGTCCTCAAGGAATTTTGCAATTCTAAGCTCCTTGTGGAATTTCGCAATTTTGATCCTCTCTTGGATTAGATTCTTGTCGCATTTGTGAGTGTCTTGTGGACAATGTAAGTCGCATGTTTTGGGAGGCATAGGAAATTTCGCAATTTTTAGTAGATGAAGGATAAACTCTAGGTCGCACTTTTCAATCACCCATGGAATTTCGCATTTTATATGTCCTTAAGGATTCATTCCTCACATCGCACATTTCACTCTCTTGAGGAATTTCACATTTTTGGAGGATCAAGGAATTTCACATTTTGCTCATACCCTTGGAATTTCACATTTTTTGACAAGTTGAGGATAAATTCCTTGGGCACAAATTCCTTATACCACTGGAAATTCTGATTTTTCAATACTTAGCCATATTTTCAGTACCTGGAATCACGTATATTTCAAAATATATTTAACTATATGTTTAAATATTTCCTATACTCTAAATATTTTGAAATATACTTTCAGGATGTTTGAGATAGGTCTCGGATCCATGAGATTTAACATGCAGATTCTAGATTTTTGAGGATCCACCAGATTTTAGACTTAGTCAGTTTTTCAGGATTTCAGAATATCAGACATAGTCGATTTCACGACTCCAGGATTGATCTTAGTGTTCTCAATTGCACTTTGCTTGATAGATAACTTCCTAATTTCTCATTTGCATGGAGATTTGGCAAGGCTCAAGACCGGGACTCTCTAAATTACTGGCAAAACAAAAGCAAAAATTGGGGGTCCCCATTTGCAATGGGGCAATGTGTGATTATGTCACAACAGGGTGTAGGAGACAAATATAAGGCACTTTGTTTTGAGTGAATTGTTTTTTTTTCTTTTTTCCAAGTACCTAGCTGCAGTCGAGTCTAACCCATGGGACTTGCCCGGACTCGGTGAGTCTGGCGAGTACTTGGCTGCTGAGTCTCCCAGACTTGTTTAGGGTCGCCTGGCTCGCAACTCACCGTGTCTGGGCGAGTTTTGTAACTGTGTTTTCAATAGCGATATTGTTGGAGGTTGCATATCTTCAATTGGGTTTGAGTTTTCAGATTTTCAGTTTGTGGTGTGGACTCAATATCAGCCTGTATTGGGCATTGCCCATATTTCATAATTGCAATATCAAATAAATGTTGCTGGTTTGAATTTTAGTGTGTTGCAAATAATGTTATTGTCTAGCATTGTATTTTTAGATATTATATTATATTAATTAGATTATTTTTATCTGAAGATTCTTGTTGTGGAACTAGCTGAATTGGTCACCGTACATCTTGAAGAGGCTGCCATAATTTATCTTAGGTTAATCACAGTGGTGGAAAGTGTAGATGACCATAGTCGGTTAGAGTCGTAGTGGGCCGTAGTCTTATTTGGCCAAGCAAATAATAGTGAATTAAATAATACCTATGCACAGTTAGTTTATGAGTGTTATCGGGAATTAACCCCGACAGTTGGGTAGTTGTGTAGTCGTTGCCGACGATATCTCAACCAACCTCGACCAGTTATATATTGATTCAATACTTTGTAGTCGGGGACCTGAGTTGTCATCACCAAGCCCTTCAGAGACTTTGGCCGAGGGTCAGGATGAGGGTTGCACACCTAGAGTGGCGGAGAGTGCGGACCTGCAACAGAGTTTCAGCGCCATGATGACAGAAGGCGAGGGTACGCAACATGACATCCTGCTAGGTGATGTTGAGCAAGGGATGGTGGAGACAGCCACTCGCAACCATCCAAGAAATTGGGGGACCATCACAGGAGTTGCCCATGGTAGTCAGGTGTTCACCACTGCCCACCCCATTAGGCGAGGAGGAGTCCAATGGGTCAGAGAGATTGGCATTAGAGATGTCTAAGCCTGATGCTTTCGATCCATTGCGGATAGTACCGAGGTATGTCTAGGACTTTCAAAGCGTAGCAACGGTCATGCATCAGGTGGGAGAAATCTTGAAACAACTCAAAATTGGCCGATCACCCATAGTAGCACAGGAGGTCCAAAGGATCATTGGATTTGTTCAAGTGGGGTGCGAGTAAGAGTTTACACGATGTTTTACCACCAAGGGATGGTCGAAAGTAGAGACATGTGCGCATGGTGGGGAGCACGACCATTGATTGCAGGGAGGGATGGTCAGGTGATAGCAGCCTTGTTTAGCATTGAGAGGGCTTTTCAAGATGTTTTTTACCTAATGAAACGTCAGAGGGTAGCAACAGATGCAGCAGTGCAGGAAAAGGATGAGGCCTTTCAGGTAGCACAGAAGATGAAGGAGGAGTTGGATGGGCATATGCAGAAGTTTCAGGAATAGTTGGCTCAACAAACTCAGATTAGTAGAACAAAGCGAGCTCGAGCATCGGCCTTAGAGGCTAGGGTGTCGGAGATAGAAAGCGATGCAGCTCAGAAGATGAGAGAGGTGGAGCAGAAGGTGAAGGACTTGGAGGTGTAGCTTGCGACGAAGGGACAGGAGGCGGACCAGGTGAAACATCAAGTGATGGAGGCTGCGTGCATGGTGAAGGCAGCTAGGGAACGTGAGATTGTGGCTGAACACCAGTTACGACTGCGTACAGAGGAGGTCCGGAGATTACGGGAGCTGCGGTCACCAACGTCCACCCCGACATCCTCAATCCATCCAGGGACGTCTCCACACCCCCCTTCTTCTCAGTATTTCATTTTGTTGGTCACTCACCCCCATTTTTGGTTGTAATGTCGTCTGGAAGACGACTTGTTTTGTGGGGGGGTGATGTAGACGACCATAGTCAGTTAGAGTCATAGTGGGCCGTAGTCTTATTTGGCCAAATAAATAATAATGAATTAAATAATACATGTGCACAGTTAGTTAATGAGTGTTATCAGGAATTAAGCTCGATAGCTGGGTAGTTGTGTAGTCGTTGCTGACGGTTGGTATCTCAACCAACCTCGGCCAGTTATATATTGATTCAATACTTTGTAGTCGGGGACCCGACATTGTGATATTGTGATGTAATGCTGATATATTCAATTAATGGAAACAAAGCTTTATTCTGTGCAGTTCTGGTATGAATCTTATGCTTTATAGTTGTTACTGTATATTTTCATTTACTCCATGTTTGGTTGAGAAACCACGTAGCGAGTAAACAAAAAGCTTTCTGTATTTGTAAGTAGGGCCGATTTTGTTGGGAGCCTACTTTATTGGAACCCAAAGCCTATAATAACTGGATAGTTGCTCTTTTGGAGTTGTAGCCTTCAAACTATGACATCGAAGAAGTGAGACTGTTGACTGAATCTCATCACCTATGATTGTGGGGTCCATACATAGTAACCACGACCTTCCAAACTTGCCGCTGTGTCTCCAGTTTCAACGCAACTAGTTAGAAATATTTGTCGCCAGCCTATTGCTTACCTCAAGGTGGTGAACAAGATATAGGGAGAACCGCGTTGATTAGTTTCATGAAGCAAAATCTGAATACATTGTGTGAAGGAGTTTCAGTTTGACAATTGTGCTTCGATATGATAGTGTAGTATAAGATGATGTTTGATGGCTGCTATATCTCACGGTGATGTTATCGCAACAATTATATGAATAGTGGAAGTGGCGAGTTGATTCTAAGGTGAACCATAGCAGATAGAGATTGCAATGTATGTTGTTGAGGAGTATTGACCCTGACAAATTCATGGTTGAAGGTTGTTGTACAACTAATAAATAATCACTTTGCATATCTTATGCAAATTGTCCATCATTAGCAAATGGGAACTATTGCATCGATGCACTGTTACATTGACCTAACATTTACATAGTATGATTGCGAGTGTGGTCGTCTTATAAGGAAGGAGTCATATAGTTGCATGGGTAACATCATCATAGGGTTGCATGGTTCATTTGCTGACGCACTGCAAGTCCAGCTCACACATCTATCTATATATGTATATGGCGCCACCATTTGTAATCACATTGCCACACTTTGAATAATATATGGTCTACAGGATTTTCAATATATACTTTAGCATTAATTCTGCCTCTCATATAGTGTCATTATACATCAGCAATATTCTATTAGCACAGCTAGTTGTTCTGATCCGAAGATTACATGATATGCAAATAGCGATGGGGTGTTGTAGGAATTTACATTTTCCCTTATTTTATAGATCGCAATTATTCAGACTCATGATCATAGTGATTGATATTGTTATGTGGAGATTAACATAATTATTTTTGAGGTTGGTACTGCTGACTAGCATTCAGTCATTTGGAGTGATTTTCCAGCAAATACCATAAATTCGTCAATTTCCTATGAATGTCCGATTGGGGACATTACATCCATAGGGTGATTGACAAGAAAAGTGATATTTCTTGGTTGAAACTTGCTGATATGCTTGTCTGAATGGGACTTAGATAAAAGGAAAGGTTTGTATTTGTAGGATGTGAATCAAATAAAACTACAGATAAAAGCAGATCGAGTCTAGTGAGAGATTGGAACGTGAAATCAAATCAAATACTCCAAACTCCTCGATGTGCTATTGGGCATGATATTGAATAAACAGGATTTAGATAAGAAGCTTCCCAAACATTTAAGGATAACAATATATGTTGGCGGAAAAACCTAATATCGAATCTGATTAACCATCACAATGAAAATATATCAAATCTCATGGACAACCATCAGATCGAACAAACCAGTTCCACAGAGCAAAACCGTTCAAACACTCAAGAAAGGCAAATCAACTGAGCAAAAGAAGAACCTAGTCCAAAACAAGATAAATTCTCAAAAATATCTGGGGGTTTTGAACAGGGTGTGTTGTGGTAACAAGGCCACAAGAAGAGGAGGTGAAAAACTTGGTCAATATTAGACACACTGTCACAAAATTTTGCTGTATTTTATAATAAAAATATGAAATCTGGCGAACATTATAAAAACCCTAAAATTCATTTAAAAACACCATTAAATTTGTACAATTTGTGAAAAATAAAATATTAAGGGTCTACAACAAGTGTTTGGGGGCATTTAGAACAAAAATTCAGTCGGGTGTAGGGAATCTTCATTCTTCTGGCTCTCACAAGATCCTTCATCACTGTGCTCTATTATCTCTCCCTGAATTGCATTTTGTTCTCATCTCACACTTCACATTTTATTTTGGCAGATTTTTTTGTCCTTTTTTTTTCATGTGAAAAAATTCTTTTACTTCCCGCAAGCTTTTGATATTCTGTAGCCCACACATTTTGCTTCCCACATTTGTTTTCCCTGCATAGCTATTTCAACTCATCTGATATTTGTTTCCCTTCCCTGCTTTTTAGCTATTGTGGGGCCTTTTGCCTTTTGTCTCTTTTATAAAAGGAAAGGTTTTATTTAATCATAGAAATAATTACATACTGATACATAGATCAAGAGACAGAAACAAACAAAGACGCTAGGCCATGATGGGCGCACAAACCATAAGAAGGTCAACAAAACCAACAAAGAAGCCATAGCCTTAGATGTGAAGGTGCCTGACACAAGCTGAATGAGGATGAAGATGTCAGCCTTCATTGACCATTTTGTCAGAAAAGGAGTTAAATCTTCCGAGGACATGCTGCCAGCTAATCTGGTCAAAATCATGAAGAATCTTAGAGACCTGATTTTGTAGGAGATGTAATTGGACAGTTTTGAACACATGTTTACTAGAGAGGTATTGGATTATCAACTTGGAATCCCCATATACGGTAAGGCTTTTAAGATTTTCCCTGATTGCAAGAATAAGACCAAACTTGCAGCCCAAGATTTATGTAGAAGTCTAAATTTTTTCCTTAGAATTTAGCCATAACACTCCATTAGCAGTTGCAATGCCAGGCCTGGCTTTTGAGGCACCACCAAAAAAGAGAGCAAGGTAATTGAAGTGGATGTCTAGAATGGGGCAGGCAACCGGAGCATTGCCAATGAAGTCCAATAGATTCTATTTTTTGATAAAATGTATCTCAGCGCTAGATAGAACATTCAGAACTTGCTTTCCTTTGAAAAGAGCCTTAGCATTTTCCACCATAGCCAGCTGAATTTTGTGGATCAAGGTGTGCTTAGGTGAAGCAATATCTTTAAAGATTGTTTTATTCCTGTCAAGTCATAAACCACATGCAAAAGAAAGGAAGAGAAGACCATAAAAATCTTAGAAGTAGTTTACCTAAGAGCAAGTTTGAGTAATAGGAGTTCCATTGTTGGGTGCAAATTGCAAGACTGACGGTTTCGGAAGTGCACCCTAAAGCAGAGAGAAAGAGATCCAAATAGAGGTAGCTTCCTCACAGTTGAAGAGCAGATGTGATTGAGTTTCACAAACCTTGGAGCATCTGTAGCAAATATGGGGTCCTATGATATTCCTTTGGATGAGATTCTCACCAGTGAGGATCTTTTGTTGCCCAATGAGCATTGAAAAATCTTTACTTTGGGAGTAATACCAAAAGCTATGGAGATATCGATCAAGAGGTTCATCATCAAGAAGAGAGAGAGTGCCTTCCTTGATGACCAAATAATAGCATGAGGAAGTTATATCATCCCAAATGAGAGAATTAGCACTAATCGGATCAGTTGGGAGAAGACTCAAAAATTTCTTCCTGATTCGAGTCCACTCATTTTGATAGTCTTTAGTAAGGCCAAAGAGGCGAGACCATTTGGGTTGATTTCCATCCCATTCAATGAGCGATCTAATTATTTTACCCTAGTTGCTTCATGGCTGAAATAAGGTCTCTTGGCATAAGAGAGTATAAGGGCTTGTGACCCAGAATGGGATCCTCCCAATAGTTAATGCTAAGACCATTACTCGAATACCGAGAGATGTTCTTCTTTATCAAATCTGTAGCTCTAACAATTAAAGACCAAAATTTGGAAGCAGTTGAGCAAGCACATACCGTCATTGCCATCTTTGTATTTATGAACCAAGATTTGCTTCCAAAGGGTAGATGGAGGGTTTAGAAGAATCCAGACAAGCTTAGCACCTAGATTGTTGCTCATTATAGTGGCAGATTTGATTCCTAGGCTGCCACATTGCTTTCTCTTGGTGACTTTACTCCAACCAACAAGGCAAACTTTCTTTTTGTGGGATTGCTTACCCCATTACCAAATATAGAAAATAATTTTTTTGTCAAGAATAGGGAGAATAAAATCTGGGGCATGATATTGTTGATGCGTGTTTTATGACAGCAACAACATTTAGAATAAAACATAGAGTATTCTATCCTCTCTTGAACAAAGCATCTCAAATGCTAAACTTCGTGATCGAGTGAGACTGCTCCAAGGTTCCTTGAATGTCAGGTCTTGACTTGCACAGGGATAGACTTAGTGAAATGATGTGATAATGCTGGTAATCACAAAGGGACTTACGCAATTGTTTGGCGCAAGACTTAGTGTTTTCCTCACAAAAAGGGGGAAAGACTTGGATTTTACTGCTTCTTCCAAGGGAAAGACTTGGATTCTATAGTCTCCTGCAAAGGAAAGACTAGGATTTCCTAACTTCTACTTCTGAATGGGGAATGATTATCTCAGTAAGGCTCCTTACGAACTATTCTTAGTGTAAATCTAAAACAAAATACAAAAGGATGGTGAAGGTTCAAGAAACTAACTGATGCAAAAGGACTATGCTGATTCATGGAAACTAAAACCACGCTCTGCTTCGTCATGAGACAACTACACAGAAATGGTGCAATCTTCTAAGGTGTTTATGACGATTTTTAGATTGCTTGAACATAGAACATGGAAATGAAATATGCAGAAAGCAATCGAAGTTAAGCTTAAAATGAGTTCAGGCTAACCATACACTGTGATCCGCAAGCCACAAATCGCAAATGGTATGAACAAGGAGTTTCAATCATGTATCAATAGCAATATTTTCGATCATTCTAACTAATGAAAATTGAAAGAAACTTAGAAATGAAACAGATCTAAAAATGGAGCTTATGATTTGCTCTAAGGAAATAAAAAAACCATGCCACAGTCCAAAGAATATCATAAACACCAATCTTCAATGCTCATATATTGATTCAGAAATGAGTTTTGCAACAATCTTACTGATGCCTCAAAGTTCCTTGCTCTCAAAACTGGAGTACAACAGAAATGAACAGCTAACTACTCTACTCTAGTGTCTAATGAAAAACATGAGTGAAAAGAAGCCCCTAAGAATGAGGCGCCCAGGCCTTTATATAGGCCTCAAGAAGTAGAATGAAGGGCCAAGATTGATTCTAGGAATCAACGCCCAAGATTGAGCCAAATAGAAACCGTAATGGGGAGGTAGGTGGGACCACCAACACTCTGGCAAATGAGAAGTTGACACGTGTGGTAGGGCGCCCATGTTGACTAGGATTCCAACAAGGCATGGTCTAGTCAGGTGCCACCTCATCCTGCTCCTTTGTCCCTAGTTCAATGAATCTGGTCAAGACCACTTCCAGCTCCTCGATTGGAATGCTTGGCATATTGTCCAACTTGCAATCCATGACTGATAGGTTGGCATCTCAGGTGGTGAGGATACTCTCCCAATCTGGTCGCAGTTCCTGGATTTCATTCATGACCATCAAGAATGTGGAAGCATCTTCAAATGTATTGCCTGGACAGGAGGGGCGGCTCTGAAATATATTCTTTGCATTTTACTCCTTAAATTTTCCACATCCACTACTTCATCATCCCCTATCTCCTGACTGAACCAAGCCTCCAATGAAACGAGGATTCTATCCTGAATTTCTTTCAACATCATGTTTGCTTGGGTGCATCATTCTCCATCTTCTCAATAATTTCTCTCTTCATGACTAGAGCGGAATGCCAATTTTGGAAGTCATAGGCCTGATTTGATTGAACTATGTTGCCTTCCACCAAGACCTGCCTTGGAGTATTTATCAATGTCTTCAGTCTTGGAATGGTTTCCTCCTTGACGATGTTGAACTCCCGACATGTCTCCAATATCACCTGAATCCTATCTATGAGGGTGACAACTCTCTCATACACTTGGATGAGGTCATTCACAAAACTATGAGCTCTCTCCAAGACATTTCCCATCCACTCCTTCGCTGCATGACTGATTGACCTCATTTCCTCTAACTCAGCTAGTGAATCCTTGGAAATACCTGTAGGCTGAGTAGTTGTTCCTTGGGCTGACTGTAGCGGATTTATCATGTACTGGATATAATGCTTCAATTCCTCGTTTTCTTTCTTTAGCTGATTCTTCTTCTCTTCTTCCTTTCTTAGCCTTTCCTTGATGGCTATCACCGAATCCTCCAACTCCTCCACTTCCTCCACTTCTTGCCTCTTTGTAGCCGGTCCTAAATCAACGGTTACTACATCATATTCCTCGGGAGTAATGTCTTCCTTTGCTTTGCCTACTCTTGGAACTACAATCTGTACTTGGCAAGAGCCGGATTCTCCTTTAGTGATCTTTGTAATGTCCCCTTCTAACAAGCCAAATTTTTCGCAACCTTGAAAACAACTCTAAGTTGTTAAAGAGCACATTAGTATTCAATTCCCTTTACACTTGGCCATAATCATATGTAGTTACTTCGACTAACCATAATTATATGCATTTTATCTTTTCACAAGCCCATTTTCCATATTTCATGATCTACCTTGGGAGAGATAGTCTTTGGCCTATTGTTAATCATACCTTCCACCTTATGAGAGATGACTCATTAGGAGGCAATGTCATACCAACTATCATGAGTCCTATTATTATTCCTTTGGTTATTAAACCAAAGCCCCATCATTATTCCTTCAATTCGTCAATCGAAGGCCCATTATCATTCCTTGATTTGTCAACCAAGGCCCATTATTAATTTATTATTCCTTTGATATTTAAGTCGAAGGCCCATTAGTACATCCTTTGATTCGTCAATCAAAGGTCCATTATTATTCCTTGATTTGTCAATCAAGGCCCATTCATTGGTCTCGGGGATGATTTCTCACCTCCACGAGCCATACCCATGGTTGGTCAATTACTGTCCTAACTATCAATCTCATTTCCATAGTGTTGGGCAGATTAGCAACAAGGCCACTTACTCATCCCTGGGATGACCATGCCCATAACCCTTATAGAGTTCCATTCCAATTATCTTGTCCATATATAAATCACAATATCAAATTCATAACATGCCACAGTTTCATTTGCTTGCCTATTCCAATATAAATTCCTTTAATCATCATGATTTACACGTTCCAAACATAATGCAAGTATGATATTCAATTTCTCATTTAGATGCCTTAGACTTTATTTTGTTTTATTTCTGCTTCTTAATACTCAGAAAATATGTATATAACTTATTGCTTTTTTTATTCAGAAATATATGATTCTTCCCTGCCTTTAAATCGTGCCTTCCCTCTCCTTTTATATGCTTCCAAAGACATAACCTTATCAAAGGATACATCACTTTGTTAAGCATGCACCCCTTCACTTAATGACAGCCTTTAATAATTAATTTGTACCTCTTCTAGAGAATCACACCACATCAAAAGTAATTAGAACCATAAATCGTATAACCTCTTATATGAATTTCATCTCCTTGATCGTTGACTTGTTAATAAACTGTCTTTAATTATAATTGCTGCTAGTTTTTATATGATCGCAGCCTTTTGTCTGAACTGTCTTTTTATATTAAATACCATCATATTCTTTCCTTAAGCGCTGCTATAGGACAATTCATGCCTATTTTGTAATGTATATGCTAATCGCTGTTCTACCTTCCCTGCACTTCATTATTACGTAATGCCCTTCTTAGCAGATTGCTAATATATTTAATAATAATATCTTATATATCTTTGCTTATTTAATAATATCTATTATATTAATAATAGATTTTCATTAAATAATAATATTTAATTTATGATATTTAAGTATTTAATTTATTTAATATTTTATTTTGAATATATTTAAATATATTTAACAATATATAATATTTAATTTAAATATATTCAATTTACGATTTATAATAATAGATTCATATCTTTAACATAATTAAAGTCATTAGTATAGGGACATGACAATGTTTGAGTATTTCTTTGCCTTTTTCTTCTCCACGAGCTTGCCTATCCTACTTAGGAAGTCATCTAGTTCAGCAGATGGATCATATTCCATGGCGGATTTCTTCTTCAACTTCTCTTGCAGCCATTCAGGTCTTGTGGATGGATCATCATTCTCATGAGGTACTTGCTGTTCATGACCCCCTTGTGGCACGGACATCTCACCATCATTAAATTCCTCGTTTAGGAATTCCAGGTCTTGGTCTTCAAATATGCCTTCAACATGGATTATCTCTAGATTCCTTGGGGGATGATCAGGAGGATTTCCTGGAACCGGATCGGAAGTCCCTTGCCGAGTGGATTCCATGGATTTATTGCCACTCCTTCTGTCCTGTTCACTTGGGACTACTTCCTTTGCCACGTGCTGCTTATCCATAGCAGTTGATTGCACATTGTCACTGGGAAATAGATTAACTTCTTGGACGGAAGAAGTATTGTCTGAGTGAGGCCTACTTCTGTTCTGTTCTTCTTGTATTGGCTTCCTAGCGGATTCCTTTAGAACCTTCACTCTCTTTGCCAGCGGACTATCAACTGCCTTATTCTTTGCCTCATACCCTCCCGTTCTTTCCTTCTTCTTAGGTGACCCCTCAGTCATTTCCTCGTTGGAAGATTGTGATTCCAAATCTCCCATCAAATCATAAGTTGGGTGGACGTTCTGTTTCTTCAACCTCTCAATTTGCTGATTTATCCACCTTTTGGTACCTGTCATCCAAGTTGGTGATTTCCTGCTCGGACCAATTGAGTGCCAGAAGAGGTTTATCCTTTTCACGCTCAAAGAAGGGTTGAACTTGCTTCCCATCTTCCTTGACTTGATCGGGAAGGGAGAATACTCGGGTTGCTCTAATCATATCCAAGGATAGTCTGGAGCACATCCTTCTCCTTATCTCGAAATCATCTTTCGCATTTGCCCAATGATCCTCAAGGTGTACCTTGTGCTTATGCTTTCTTCTGCAGGCTACCTGGGTGACGTTGAAAGGATCAAAGTTTGCTCTTGAATTGTGAGTCACTAGGTTGTAGAACTGCAATTCCTCATTGGATCTTTCCGCGGCTTGGATGGATGGACATACTTCAATGGAATCTCCAATTTGGATTGGGAATGATAATCCAGCCCTCTTTTTCTTCTTTTGGACTTTATCATAAGCTGATAGTTGCCTTGTCAATTCAAGCAATATCATCTTATCGGTGGGGTACCTCTGCAATTTGTACGGATAGGATGAGAATCCTTGCATTCGGATGTAAGTGAACTTTGGAAACTGGGTGAACCAAGAACCGTACTTCTTGACTAACTGCATGGCTTCCGGTGACAGTCACCTGAGTCCCTCCTTGAAGTGTTCTTGTAATGTGCATGGAGAATGCATCATTGTACCTTTTGAAATGTGCTATGTTTTGGAGGTGTAGCTGTGGGTAACAATCATAGACTTTGATTTGTCCTTTGGCATTCCCAATGTGTCCTCTCCATGCCAATCCCTTGTATCTGCAATTCCTTGCTAGCATGTAAATCACGTAGGAACTCATGTAGAAAGTCTTTGATTCTTCTAGATTTCTCAACTGTTCATTAATGTTGTCACTGATTAGCTGGGCCCAATCGATCATCTTTACTTCGTTAGTTGTCTCTTCCACGAAGTAGAACATCCAAGGTTTGAAAGTTGAAGCTTGAGGACATCCCATGACTCTGTTTAGCAGGATGACAAGGTCTCCATACTCTTGTTTGAAGTCGGATTTGAGGAGTTTCTTTGGCAACGTGGAATGATGAGACCTTTTCTTTTCCATCCATGAGTTATTGATAATTCCCAGACAAGCATCAGGATCAGCCTCAAACATCTCGAGTGTTGGTTCCTTGCTCTTGTTGAGGGGGAGATTGTAGGTAGGAATGTTGAAGGCCTCGGCAATCATCTCCTTGGAGAGGTAAGCCATCACTTTGTCATCGGGAGCAACAATCCTTCGTTGCTCAGGATCATAATGCTTGGAGCACTCCACAATCAGTTCGGAACAAGGTATGGCAGGAGGGAAGCATGCGGCCTGCACAATCCCATTGCGGACCATCTTTGTTGCGATCTTTGATGGAGGGTGTCCTTTGGTCCCGTACATCCGCTTCTTGATCTCCTCCATGTTGACAAGCCCAATATTGGTGTTGCCCACATTCTTCCACTTCGAAGCAATCTTGGATTCCAAAAGCACTCCTTTGAGGACGTCCCACATCCGAGCTTGTCGTGAGGATCCGGCCTTGGCACTTGCCATTCACCTAGGAGAACAAAGACAAATCGAAGTAAGAGCAAAGAGGTAAATACAATGTTCCACGGAGTTTCCTGACGGGGACGGGTCTCGGGGACGGGGGGACAAAGGGTCTAAGTTTGGGGGCGGCGGGGGGGTGGCGCTGATATACATATGGTACTTGAATAACTAGTTATAAAAAGATGTTTAAGAATAGCATTTCAAATTAAACTTTGGCAAATTAGTAAAATAGCAAAATTGCAAATACTAACATTTTAAATACTTGAATACTATTACTAAAAGACAAATGAAATTGTCGAATGATATTTCTATTATATCGAAAACGGAAAATATAACATGTCATATCATAATATCATATCAATGTATCATAAAGTCTTAAAGATGGTTACAATGAGTAGCATATGATGATATCAAAATAAGTACAAACTACAAAATGTAAAAATCAAAATGTAGCGAAGGGAGGCTCCTCTTCTTCTTCTTCTGTCTCCTTCTCACCCCTCTTGCACTTGCAACACCTCAAACTCACTTTTTCACCCACTCTTCTCACTAGTTTTCCTCTTCTTCACCTAGCTGTTGCAAAACATAAAATGGCATATTGAGCAAATAAAATGAAGAATGAGAGTTTTTAGCTTTTAAAATGGTCAAACACATCCTTAGGGTTCGGACCTAGGCTCCAAGTCCAAGGCAAAACAATTTTTTTTTTTTTAAAATATGACTTTTTGCTGCCCCCAGCACAGGGGACGTCCAGAAGTCCCCAAGATGTCTCGGGGACGTCTAGAAGTCCCCGAAGTTTCCTCGACGAATCTCGCGTACCGGTGGCGGCAGGGGGACGTCTCGCAGGCGTCCCCAAGTCTTGGAAACGTCCCGGACTTGGGGACGGGTGGTTTTAGGGGGGGGACGGGTCCCCGTGGAACACTGGGTAAATAATAAGAATTTACCCCACAGGTAAAGAAGATTTATTCCAAATGCAAAGAAATTTTTGCCATCTTTTGCATGTGGGATAAAATTTATGAATTTTAATGCACTTTTAGATATACTTGAAAAGAAAGGTTGAAAACAATAGCATTTTCAAGCAATTACTCCAGAAATCTTTAACTTGCGTAAAATTTACCCTTACCTACAGAAATCTGCCCTTTTTAAATGAAAATTCTGCTTTTTAGGAAGAATCTCTGCTCTAATTTGATGGGTTTCTGTTCTGATTTAATGAATTTCTGATTTTTTATGTGAAACTCTGCCTTTTATAATGAATTTGCTGCTGTTCTGCAGAATTCTGGTTTTTCATGCAGTTCACCCAGCCTTTAATTTGCCTTTGGAGAGGACAATTTCGCCCTTGGTTGGTAAAATCTGCCTTCCTACAGAAATCGCTGCCTTTTCTATTGAAAATCTGCTTTTTATGCAGAGGTCTGCTCTTTTTATGGCGAATTCTGCTTTGTATTTGTTTTGGATTTGCTTTTGAATTATGAGTTGAGCCTCCACTATATATACAAGCGAATTCTCACTACCTTAGAGGGCCGACCTGGCTTTATAAGGAAAATGTTTAAGGTTTTCAAGCTTCTACCAAGGCCGACTTGACTAAACAAGGAAATTTTTTGAAGTTTTACTCCTTAACAAGGCCGACTTGAATTAATGCCTTTTCACTTAAACTCTAAACGGTGGCCTTTGGGTTGGCCACCGTTAGAGGGATTTTGTTCTCTCCGGGAGCGTGTTTTCACTTAAGTCGCAGATTTGGGTGAGTCATGGATTCCTTATGTCTTGGATTCTTCCTTATCCACGGCGCGGATTCCACTAAGTCATGGATTTTCCCTCATGATGGGCGCGGATGTCATAAGTTCATGGACTCACCCTTGTTTGGAATTCCTTTATCCTTGGCGCGAATTCCCTGTTCACTTGGATTCGATCTATCACCTTGGAGTCTCGGAGTATTCCAAGTCGCATTTTCCTTGACCCTTTGGATTGGACTCCTCCTTAGGCATGAATTCGGGCAGGTTGTGGATAATTCCTTCATCCTGAAGCACATTTTAAACAAAGTCTTGGATTTTTATGCTTTGAGGATCCTACTTGTTTGAGGGGCGCAAAATTAATGAGGTCATGGATTCCTCCAAATTGTGGAGTTTTGATGTCCAGGAATGCACTTTTGAGTATGGCGGGGATTCTGCAATGTTTTGGATTTTACTATGTCTTGGATTCCTTGTTACCAATCCCCTGTTTACTTGGATTTTCATCCTAGTTGCAATTTGGTCCTTTGGAATTTTGTCTATCCTGGAAATCAAGTCAATGATGGGGTTTCTCAACACTTGGACAAGGATTTCCACTTTTTGACAAGGAATTCCTTGGTTTGTCACGAAATTCTTGAAGTTATTCTTGGAATTTTCATGTTTTTGAACTAGGAATTCAGGACTTCCAGTGGAATGATGAGCTTTGACACAGAATGACGGGCTTTGGCGCATTCATGACCTTGGATTAGAACTTTGGAACAGGAATCCGAATAGACCTTGGAATGGGATTTTGGATAGGAACTTTGGACAGAGACTTCTGGATTGGAGGCTTGGATTTTCACCTACCTCTGGAACTTTGGAAAAAGACCTCCGGACTCTGGATTGGGATAGCCTATTCATCATGGAATCTTATGCTTAGAGTGAAGGACTTGGACATTTTCCTATGGAATGATGTACTTCTGCCATGGATTGGCCAGATTTGATCAAGGAATGATAGTTAGGGTTTCACTTATCCTCGGGAAAATCACTCTTTTCTTCACCACTTCAAGCATTCCTAATGTTCCCTGTGAGCTAAGTGCTTGGAAATTCTTTCCTAGTCAAATGGATCTGAGCCAAAAACTGCAAGGACGAAGCAAAACTAGAACCAGAGCAGAAAAAAGGGGTGATATTGAAAAGGTCACAACATTTGACCCCATTCACAATGGGGTGATGTTGAAAAGGTCACAACAGATATATCATGGGTTGGTAAATGGGAAGGTTGGAAATGATTGATTTGATTAAAACCAATCAGCCCACAAGACTAAGCCACCCATTGCTGAAACTTTGGATATGCTTCTCAACTTTCTTAAAAGATTGAGTCAACAGTCAAAGCTCTTTAGCTTAAAACTCATCGGAACACCCAAGCATTTAAAGAGACCAACACTATCATGATCAAATTGAAGAATATGAGTGAAGGTTCGGTTTTCAGCAGCAGAAGTACTAATGGTGTAACATCTGCATTTGTGGGAATTAATGGCTGCTCCTAAAGCCAACAAGAAATTGTCCAAACAACTCTTTAGTCTTCTAACATTTAGCCTAGAAGCTTCCCCTAGTAGGATGGTATCATCTACAAATTGGGCACGAGTGATTTCCCTGACCTTGTTGGCCACCTAATTCACATGATTTTCAAGGCCTTCCTTTCAACAGAGAGAGATCTCCCTAGGGTTTCAGCAAGAATGATGTAAAGATAGGGGGAGAGTGGACAACCTTGTCTTAAACCTCCATTGGCTTTAAAAAACCAGCCGGGATCCATTAATGATTGGGGAGACCCAAGGATTAACAGTGCATCCAAAACTCCATTTTTTAAAAGACAAAGGGATCTTGAAGGCTTGCAAGACCTGTGCCAGGAAGTCAAGATAAACCATATCAAAGGCATTAGCCATGCCAAGTTTAATGACAATCCTTTTCTTATTTTCTCTACTACTGGTATGCATTGCTTCATGCACAATCATAATATTGTCATAAATTTGTTTGCTAGGCATAAATCCACCTTGTTCTTCTGAGATAATCAGACTCAAAGATTTTTTAATTCTATTGGCTAAAATTTTAGTGATAATCTTGTAAGAGGAGTTACACAGGGAAATAGGCCTAAACCTGTTAAAGGAGGCGACATTCTTTTCCTTGGGTATCAAAACCAAAAAAGTATAGTTGATGGCTTTGATGAGTTTACCTCATTTGTGAACATCTTTGACCAGGTTGAGGAGGTCATTTGCAATGAGATCAAAGAATTGGTGGTAGAAAGAATTAGAGAGCCCATTAGGTCTAGGGGTCGTCTCCTTGGTAGAGCTGAAAACAACCCCTTTGAGCTCTTCCATGGTTACCACTTGACAAAGAAGATGTTTTATGTCCTTAGAAATGACATTGGGAATGTTGTTAAGGAGACAAGCTTGAGCAACAGGGTCTCTCGGAGCTCAATAGTGAGCATGAGCAGGTGCCTTGATATCATCATTGTCAGTAAAAGTGTCACCATTACCCAACTCAATTTCTTTGATTGTATTCCTTGATATTTTTCATGAGCTTTTAGGTGAAAGAATTTAGTGTTAGATTCCCCTTCACAAAGCTAGGTCATACAAGATTTGAGTCTCTAGTGTTCTTCTTGCCAATCTTTTTCATGCAATTGAGAGAGGAGAGAATCTCTCTCGTGCCTGTGAGCATTATTAAGGGGCTCAGTTTCGGTTTTCTCTTTGATATGCCCATGCCTAAGCAGAAGGGACTGCTTTGGCATAGTAGAGAAAGAGTAGTCTTCTAACCATTTTCTTAGATTAGTTTTTAATCTAGAGATCTTAAGTTTCGAGACATCTTGAGCATTATTGGAGAGGCACCCAGAGTTCCAGCTACACTCCACTTCCGAAGAGAATCTAGGCAAAAGAGTCCAATCAACATTATATTTGAAGGGAATAGGGCCCTTGGCTTTGTTGCACCTACTGTCTAAAAGAATTGGCTTGTGATTAGAAACTGTAATCTGAATTATTGTGCTGGTGATAGAGGGGAAAAAGAGTGAGAATGTCTTCTTTAATAAAAAATCTGTTCAAACGTTTGGTAATGAAGTTATCCTTAGTTCTTCTGTTGGACCATGTGAATTTCCCTCTAGGTGGCTCTCTACGTGGAGCATGGATTCTCAATCCGCCTCTTTTTAAGAAGTAAAAAGAATAAGATTAAAATCACCAACCAAAATCAAATTGCAAGGCTTCTGATCTTCAATTGTTCCTTGTGAACAAGGGAATTGGGGGCATAAACATTCAAAAAAGTGAAAGAAAATCCCCCTGCCTCAAAAGTAGTAGAAAGCCAATGATCACTTTGATATCCATCAATCTTATTGAGACAACCAGCGTCCCAAGTAGTGAGTAGGTATTTAGAGGCTCCATTAGCACTAATGACATCACTTCAGAACTATTCCAAATATATTTCCATGAGTTAATTGCACTAGGAAGTTTTAGTTTGGTGTAATGTCCCCTTTTTGAGCGAGCATCAGAGTTGGTGGTTTAGCCTATCATCGGGTCCTCTTAGGCTAATAACGGTGTTTAGAGAGCCCAGTGTTGGTGTTGTTAGCTTCCCAATTGGTAGTGGGCAGAGCCTTGGATGGATAATTCGGAGGTGCAGATGTGGTTTGAATCCAGTTGGCAGTTGTCAGTGGCAGTTTGAGTGCCTTGTGGCATACTTACTATTTTTAGTAAGTTCGGGTTCTGTGCCGGATCGGGATTCTCAGAGTGGGGTTGGATTCGTCTCATCGAGACCTTTCCAACGAGCTATAGATTATGGCATTCTGACTTCGTCTTGACATTTATTTTAAAGTCTGAAGTTCTATTATTTATTAAAAGGGACTTTATAAATGTTAAGTGAAGTAAATAATATAATATCACTTTATAAAATAAAGTTGTAACTTAAAAGTGATGTGCCTAGGAGAGGGACGCCTCATGGAGGGATAAGGGGATTAATTAAGTGAAATTCAAAATAAACTATTTCCCTCTCTTCTTGGGCGTTGCGCTTGGAAGTCTATAAAAGAGGGTTTTGAGGCTCATTTGAGATATGCTTGGATTATTATTTCTTCTCTCTTTGACATTTTCCCTGCGAGGGTTTCTGGAGCTTGGCTCTAGGGATTGGTATTGTCTTGCTGAGACTGCAAGATTGATTTGATCTTGGCTTCTGGGGACGAAAACCTCCATTAGCAAATACTATTGAGGCGGATGCATCTAGTATTCGTAGTTGTGCTTCATTCGATGTTCATGGTGTTGAGATTTTGAGGATTTATTGTGCATATTATATGCAGATTTATTATGAGCAGCTGAGTTCATTTACAGTAGCAGATTTGATGGAGTTTGAAAGAGATTTGTGACTGGTTTTATCTTCATTTGCTGGGCCGTACCATCCTTTGACAGGCCATACCTCTTGTGGGACTGCTGAAGTGTTTAGTGGAGGGTTTTTATTGGCTTATTTCCTCCTAGCAAGGTCATCTAACTGTTGCAGACAAATTTAACACAAAACAGAAATATTAAACAGAGTTTTTGGTGGGATTTGATGCAGGGTTGTGACTCCAGTTTGCCGTACAGGTTTGAGGGACAGCCAACTTCATTTGTAGTATTCTGCCTTTGCTGGTGACTGGTAATAGACTCATTTGGAGTGCCTAGGGTCTACTGTTCTACTCCCTATCATTGTTTGGAAAGATCTTTTCAGTTGCTGAGTGTAGATGGGATTCACTTGATGCCCATAGTGCTGGTCCGGCAACAACAGTTGTACGAAGTTATAAAACTCAACATGGGTATGTAATGATAATTAATATTTGGTGATTTGATGATTTGGGTCATTGTTTGTTTATGCAAATTCATTGTACTTTTTCTGGGTTTTCCAAAATATGCCATATATTGTATGCTCCGACAACACACATCTACAGGAAAACTAAAACCCCTTTTGCATCTTCTCTCTAGTCTGAAAGAAAACAAATAATAAAAATAACACTATTAAGATCTTAAAAAGAACCAACAGGTGCGGGACACTACAATGGTATCAAAGCTAAAGATCTTGCGATCCAGTGAGGTTAGATTCAGACATGCAGATGAAAATATGAGACATGCAGCTTAGCTTTGCATGTGAGTGATCAGCACTTGCATAAATTTCAGAGTTGGGCAGTTGATAGGTCTTGAACAGTGAATGTGAGATCATGGCATCTCTCATGAAGGGTGATCTTTGTGAAAGACTTTTTGATCCAGGATTGAAACTGAAATTTTTGCCATGGACAGATGAGAGACTTCTTAGCACTTTGGAAGAAATTGAGAAACATTTATCTAGAATCCCTCAGACACCTTCTTAGTCAATGCGGAGGGCTTTGGTTCCTTCAAAGACTTCGCTGTGTAAGCCTGAGTTGTTGAGGCATCCAGACAAGAAGGTAAGATTGGCGGTTATCACATGCATCAGTGAAGTCATGAGAATTTCAGCACCTGAAGAACCATACGATGATGATTTAATGAAGGAGATGTTACAGCAGATTACAGAAATATTAAACAGAGTTTTTGGTGGGATTTGATGCCGGGTTGTGACTCTAGTTTGGCCGTACAGGCTTGAGGGACAACCAACTTCATTTGCGGTATTTTGCCTTTGCTGGTGTGATGTCCCGATATTAAGGCATTGTTTAAATTAAAGATTTAAACGTCATAGTCCATTTTGAATGCTTCTAACAATAATTAATAAACCAATATAATATTATACATATATAATATTACATAATATTATTATATGAATATTTTAATTAGAATATAATATATTAACCGATATATTATTATATAAATAACCAATATAAATATTAATAATTTAAATATTATTATAATCATTTATTATAATAATATAATACTAATAATAATAAAAATATAAATATTATTAATTTAATATTATTATAATTATTATATATTATAAATATATAAATATTAATAACATAAATATAAATATTTAAATAGATTTATAAAATAGTATTATAAGACAAGAAGGTCTTATGATAAAGATAAATCATATCATAAATTATAAAGATAAATCATATGATACATAACTAAAGGCAATGTTTAATTAATAAAGGCAGCGATGTATATAGAAAAAGCAACAAACCATTGATAAAGGAGGCAGCCATTAAATATTACAAGCAGCGATATCATTAAGAGGAGAAATATATATTAAACAACCATTAAACTATTGAGACACGTCCCTAGGCAAGGAGGTGCAAGGAAAGACCATGTCTTTCAACCATATCGGGGGTATTAAAGAGAACCCATTTCATAACAGATGAGGGGGAAGAATGGGAATAAAATGTAATGATTAAAATACAAGCAAAAGGTAAGAAGGAGAAAATGAGTAATCAACATAATATATAGAGAAGGCAGGAATATATAGAAGAAATAAGAGATTGATGAAGAAGGATACAAATCAGAAGCATACAGCAGTAAGAAGATAAAATAAATAGCAATTAAGGGACTCACAATACAACAAAGTCAAGGATAATGCAAGGTACAGCAGTACCTTAGGAAATCTGAGCAACCTCTAAGGTAAGTAATGTCTTAATGTTGTTTATATGATTAGTAAATAAAAAATATAAACAATTCACTATATATATATATATAATATAATCTGGAATAGATCCATATGTCATACATCTCATTAGAATTACACAAGTCTATGAACAATAAATATATATAAATATATTAGGAAACTTGGTAAGAAATGACATAACCATCTCATCACTTCTATTTCCCATAACCATAGGAGAGGCGGTCTTGTTAGGGAAAGGCGAGGTAATTCCATCACGATGGATTGGAGAGGGTTTAACGTGCCCTAGACAAGGATGCTAGGGAGAGGCGGAGTAATTCCATTCCCAATCGCATTGGAGAGGGTTCAACGCGCCCTAGACATATAATTTCCCCATCCATGGTTAAGGAATAGAAGGAAGATGATATGGGAAGATGAACTTAGATTATTACTTCATCCTTAAAGGAATGTTAGGTATTGTGGGGAGAGGCGGAGTAATTCCATCCGTATTAAGGCCCATAGGCTGGGACATAGTTTCCCGTAGGCTGGGTCAAGAGATGGTTTCAGCGCGCCCTATACATGTAAAGCCTAGTTCCATGAGGAAGAATAATAAGGAAAATATGCATGATTGAATTATCGAACGTATTATAAAATAGTTATCAATAGCAAGTGACAATTAGGAAATAAATAATCTTTCAACAAGGAATGATGTAAATACATTATCATTGATCTTATCATTGAAATTTATTGTTCTCTAACATACTAATGTCTCCTTGAGAATTATTTTGAATGTAGATTCGGATTTAAGTGTTTCTTTTAGAAAGGGGACATTACAGCTGGTGATTGGTAATAGACTCATTTGGAATGCCTAGGGTCTACTATTCTACTCCCTATCATTGTTTGCAAAGATCTTTTCAGTTGCTGAGTGTAGATGGGATTCACTTGATGCCCATAATGCTGGGCCGGCAACAACAGTTGTACGAAGTTACAAATCTCAACACGGGTATGGAATGATAATTAATATTTGGTGATTTGATGATTTGGGTCTTTGTTTGTTTATGCAACTTCATTGTACTTTTTCTGGGTTTTCCAAAATATGCCATATATTGTATGCTCCGGCAACACACATCTACAGGGAAACTAAAACCCCTTCTGCATTTTCTCTCTAGTTTGAAAGAAAACAAATAATAAAAATAACACTAGATGGGATTCGCTTGATGCCCATAATGCTGGTCCGGCAACAACAGTTGTATGAAGTTACAAATCTCAACACGGGTATGGAATGATAATTAATATTTGGTGATTTGATGATTTGGGTCCTTGTTTGTTTATGCAACTTCATTGTACTTTTTCTGGGTTTTCCAAAATATGCCATATATTGTATGCTTCGGCAACACACATCTACAGGGAAACTAAAACCCCTTCTGCATTTTCTCTCTAGTTTGAAAGAAAACAAATAATAAAAATAACACTATTAAGATTTTAAAAAGAACCAACAGGTGCGGTACACTACATTTGGTTTCTTGAACACCTATCAAAACAGGAGAATGACCTTGGATGAGACTTTTGAGGTAGTTTTTCTTCAGGACACCACCCAAACCTTGACAATTCTAGGAGAGCAAAATCATTTTTTAGGTTTCTTCCCTTTGGAGGAACCTTCCAAAGTCACTCGGGTTTCGACCACACCATTTTTCTTTGCTTCTTCCACTTTGACTTCTTGATTCATTTTTCTTCCTAGCTTGGAAGACCATGTAGTGAGAATATGATCAAGGCCGATCCTAGGGACAAGAACATCCTCAATTATTTCAGTTCTAATGATTGCATCTGTATCACGTAGAGGGGTTTCATGTAGAGCATTTGGCAAGGTCTAATGATCCAAGAGGGCAATGTGGGAAGCATCCTTATTGTCTTGATCTTGAGGTTTATTCATGGGCTCTGAGTCAGAATGAACAATTTCCAAATTTGAGGAGAGGGCAACAAACTTGTTAATACTTTCAGGGGGAGGAGAAACTGATTCGGGTTTTGGTTTCTTGCTCTTGGATCTTCTATTCCTTTTTTTATTCTGGATTTTTTGGAACCCTTCATTACTTGGCATGTCTTCGTCAACATGAAGTTCTTTATCAAGAGGATAGTCTTTGGAGAAGTGTCCATATTCATGGCAAGAAAGGCATTTGAAGGGTAGATGTTCATAATCAAGCAACTAGGTGTGCACCCAATCCAAAACCTTAATCCCAATGGCTTCGAGTAGACCCTTTTTTGAGTTTGACTTGCACACAAATGCGAGCACATGTAGCATTAGAGGATTTAGGAGGGATCCAATCTAGAAATTTACCTATTTTATTACCAATGATCTCTATAGAAGAGTTATTCCAAAGATGTAAAGGAAGAAAGGGAAGTCTTACTCATACTGCAACTTCCTCAAGCACGTCTACTTGTGGGTCGAAGTGTGTAGACTAGATGTTTAAAAACAAGACACTTAAGCCCATAAACTAAGTCCGTCCTTGAAATATGACATCACGTTCCTCTTTGGATTAAAAAATGATCATGAAATAGTCTTGTCCACATAACAACAGCTTGAAAGAAGTGTATTTCGACCCCTAAATTGATGAGATCTTTTCCAACGCCAACGGGCTAGAGACCAATGAAGCGACCAACAAGGGCATGATCCAGAAGAGTTTGGATAGAGAGCCACACTTTTCAGAGGAACCTCCATTAATGGCGTGGAGTCGAGCTTGGGCACAACGCCACAACAAATTTGTGGATTGCAGGAGCTTTAGGATGAATTGCTTTGGGAGGGAGCTTCCACCTGAGATTATCAATGTTAGCATAGGAGGTCATTGTGGGCGAAGAAAAGAAGGAAGAGGAGGGTTGGAGTAGGGATGAAACCCTACCTGCCATGGTGGTGGTCCAAGCACTATCAAGGAGCAGCTAGGGCATGTAGGAGCAAATTTGACAACTCTTCTCTCTAATGAAAAAGAACTCAAAGTGAACAAAAAAATCACAAAAATGACCTCTTGCTATGAATGTGTTGCTGAAAATGCAGCGCAATGAGCTCTGAAACATCGTGAGATTTTTAAGAGCCTCCAAAAACTTTATTATTGTTGTGAGCTTTCTTGATCTCCCAAAAACCCTAAATTTTTTGCATAGGAAGTTCAGGCATCTGGTACTCAGGATGCATTGCAAGCTGTATAAAATGGATCTGCTATGGATGGGTGCGGGCTGTTTGTGGATCGGAGGTCCCCTTTTGTGTCTCTTATTTTGACTTCTCCCAATGTTTTCTTATTCACCATTAATCCTTTATGAAAATAAAACATGTTAAAAAAATGATTCTTCCTTTATTTTTATATTCCTCTTTAACTTTGTCTTTTAACAGTTTCTGTTTTTTAGTTTTTCTAATTAGATTTATTTATTAATATTTTAAGTTTATCTTTGCTTAGTTATTTATAACAAATATTAATTTATGTAAACATATTACTTTTATTTCTGCCATTTTTAATTTTTATATATATATATAATTTTTAAATTAATTTTGATTTTAAGATTATTTGTAGATTTATATTATTTGAATCTAATAATGATTTTTTTCCAAATTTTATTGGTTGATGAACTTGTTTCAAATATTTATCTTGCTGAAGTTGAACATGAACACGAACTTTTTGACATAGATTAGACATATTATTGAGAAAAGTAATTTCTATTTCAAGTATAGTCCCATAGGGGACACTGATATTTCCCAACACAATCAGTGCATATTGTATGTGTTTTGAGTCTTGATAATTATACAAGAAGCTAGCACATAATTTCTCCATTACAAGACTAATTACATTTATGGTATTGAGAATAGAAAATATTGCAAATTGATAATTCTATCAAAATTCAAATTTACGCAAAGCACACCCATCCAGGGGATCACACAAGAAATCAAAGCAAGGTGATGAATATTTGTGTTACCCCATAACATGCATTGAAAATTTTGAATTCCAAGCTTACTTCATCTGAATGAGTTGAACATTTGTTGCACATTCTACCAAATTGATAATGAGATTTATATACAATACATTCTTGTATTGCACATCATATCAGAGCAGGAAGAAATAAATTTTATTAGGCTATCTGAGAAAAATGTTGTGTGGATTTTGAGGGTTTTATTAGTGTTTTAGTTTCTAGGCTTCCATTATGGTTATGAGAAAAAACAATGCATGTTTTGTTTAAGTTATGTTTTGTTGGAATAGGCATAAAATAGTAATTACAGAAATTGCAGTAATGTACATTATATCAATGCATGAATATAAATATTCACTAAAGCCAAAGAAGTACAGCAGGTTTTGTTAATTTTTGTTGTCAGAATAGGTTCAAAATGGTACTATTGACAGCATATCAAAGAAAGGATGTGGATATTTATGAGTCTTTGCATTGGAAAATTTGCAGTGTTTAAACTTAAAACATACGACTGAACTTCATATGCTAAGAATATTATCTCTTATCAAGTATCTTTATTGGTGCCTACAACTGATTACATGACATATAACTTGAGACATCTCAGACTTACATACGTGATGCATTGACATTGTTTCCACTTTGATAGCTTACTTTGAAAGACATTAAGCATTTTTACAGTATTTTCCAACATCTTTCTTAAATGACCAATTGAGAGGTGCTGCATACTGAAGTTGATCCTGCAATCCTGTACCATATTTGGCTCATTCTCTTGTCAAAATGCCTGATAATTTCCATGTGCATTTCTGTCCATCAAACAATCAAATAAAGAAGTCTGTTCACCGTGAAGCTGTGCTGGCCATGGTCAAATCTTCACAACTAAAGCTAAATACGAAGTGTCCTGCTAGCCTCAGCTGCTTTGCCTCCATGCTGTGTATTTCTTTGAGCCACGTCCCGGGGTCGTCTTCTACTATCAAAATGAAAGTGACTTGTCTTATCACTCTAATAGGAACATCATGTCCTTAAAAATCTTTATCGCTTCCTAGGGCTTGATTGTTCATAATGGCAACATTCCATTGATTATGTTTCTTATGTAGGAATTTTAGAGTGACTTGAATGTTGATGTAAATCAAAGTGGTGAAACCCAGCTTATACTTGCAACTTATTACCTTGTTTAAGCATATTTCTTCGATAAGATGCTGCTTTGCTAATTTATTACCTTTCTTGGCAATTAATTTCAGATATGACCTAATCTATATATCAAGGCTACCTGTCCGTGTGAGTTAAAAAAAAACAATTTATTCAAAATTTGTTGTAGCATTTTATTTGCTCTTTGATTTGTATGGTCTGTGAATGAAACGATAGAAACATCCTATTCATTAGGTTTCTTGTTTATGGCTTTTAGTGTACCCTGAGTGTTGATGTCAATCAAAATGATGCAATTCAGCTTATACTTGCATTTCATCACCTTATTCAAGAATTCCTTCTTTCAATAACAGGCTGCTTTGTTAACTTATTAGGTCGTTTGTAGATTAAGTTTAGATATGACGTAATCTAATATCCAGGCTTTATCTGGTTGTGTGAGTTTTCCTTAAAAAACTAAATTATTTAAAATGTGTCTGAGCATGATATATGCTCTTTGTTATCTTATTAGCTTGTTTGTAGATAAAATTCAGATATGACCTAATCTAAATATAGGCTACTTGGTTGTGTGAGTTCTTAAAAAAATTAGATTATTTCAAATTTGCCCTAGCATGTTTTATGCTCTTTGAATTCCGAGCTCATGTTTACTAAATAGTTTAAATTTTGTAGTGGGCATGTGGTTAAGAATAACATTAAGTACACATTGCAATTTTTTAAGACCATCTGTAGTTTTCTATACTGGAAAGTAAGCTCATTTGTTATTGGAGAGTGAAATCGATCTCTTGTTAATTTCTTTATATAGGGAGGGATGGCTTGACACACAACATGCTGGAAAATATCCATGCCCATTGGAAACGCCGGCGCGTTTGTAAGATAAAGTGCAAAGGAGTTGCGACAGTTGATATGGATAATGTTTGTAATCAGCTCGAGGTTGGTATTTGTTATGCAATGTAAGGCATATATGGTTTGTTTTCTTTTGTAAGCTAACATTTGAACAAAAATTACAGTTCTTAGTGTCAGATGAAACACTGCAAACTCTTATTTACTTGTTGGAAGATGGTTAGAATCCTGTGTCGAAATTTTGAGGAAATTTAATAAGGTAGGATTGAATATGAATTTTGACAACTGGGACTATGTCAATTTACACTTTTGTTTGCATTGGTATTTTTTAGTTCTGGACTACTATGATCAATGATGGCTCACTTTTAATATGTAAGGTGCATTGATTATCATCAGCTGTTGGGTTAGAAGGGTTAAAAACAAAAATTCAAGGGAACGGACACTGAACCTGCCTTCCTGAGTTCTGTCAGAGTTATATGTTCTCCCAGCTCTGGGATTTGAATCAGTGTGATACACGGTTTGTTTACCCTTCTATTTGATAAAATGAATACTTGAATTAATGAACAGAATTAACAATGCATACTAGATAGAGGAGTAAAAGTATATCTTTATTCGCACTACTATGTCAATTCACACTTTTGTTTGCATTGGTATTTTTTAGTTCTGGACTACTATGATCAATGGTGGCTCACTTTTAATATGTAAGGTGCATTCATTTATCATCAGCTGTTGGGTTAGAAGGGTTTAAAACAAAAATTCAAGGGAATGGACACTGAACCTGCCTTCCTGAGTTCTGTCAGAGTTATATGTTCTCCTAGCTCTGGGATTTGAATCAAAGTGATACACGGTTTGTTTACCCTTCTATTTGATAAAATGAATACTTGAATTA
The DNA here is from genome assembly GCA_027924645.1 of Cunninghamia lanceolata. Taxonomy (NCBI): domain Eukaryota; kingdom Viridiplantae; phylum Streptophyta; class Pinopsida; order Cupressales; family Cupressaceae; genus Cunninghamia; species Cunninghamia lanceolata. The sequence continues at coordinate 3,574,806 of BSBN01000549.1, read as the reverse complement.
ATGAACAAAATTAACAATGCATACTAGATAGAGGAGTAAAAGTATATCTTTATTCGCACATGAAGTTATTATAGAAGTAGACCAAAGATGGTCGGCCAAGGATCTGAGTCGATCAAACAAGATCATATTGCTTTCCTTGACGATACAAAGACTATTTAAAAGACTCGACGGTTGCTAAGGAGAACACAAACGTCGACCAACCGACTCCGACTGACTGACTCTTATAATTACCCAAAAGCTGACAAACAATTAATACATAGTTGGATAACCCATATTATCAAATATAATAATAGACATCATTTACTGACTACATCATTCTCCTTGAAAGAAAAAGTCGTCTTCTAGGCAACAGAAAACCATGAAGCATCAAGTAAACATCAGGTAAGGTTGTCCAAATCGGTGACGACATGGTAGACGAAGAAGAAATTGTATGCTAAGCCGGAATGACGCATAGAGTAGAAGTAGAACCAACACATCTTGGACACTTGCCAGTAGACAGAGGATGTTGAGGACCAACCCACCAAGAAACCCAATTTGATTGCACACTGGAAGCTGAAAATGTTGTACCCAATCAATCATGGAACCTAGACAATATTGTAGGCATTTCAGAAGCATTTTGATCATGAAAATATTGCTCAGTATCCCCATATGCCATAAATGTATTGTTATTCACTTAGACAATTTGCATGAAGAATTCCTTGTGTCTGCCAGGGTCATAGTTGGACGAAGAACCAACTACAAAAGGCTAGATATATGCAACAGAAGAAAATTGGAATGTGGGGGATTGTGCAATACAGTGTCTCTGAGCAAGCTGTACATCAATATTGACAAAATAAACAGGTTGTACATCATTAGGAGCATAGTTGAAAGACTCGCCAAAAACTCGGCGATTGGCGATGAGTTTTCTAGGGAAAATCTCGCCAGAAAAAAGCACCGAGTTTTTTTGGAAAAACTCACGAGTTTTTGGCGAGTACTCGCTAGAAACTCGGCGAGTTTGTTCTTATACTTTAAACATTTTGAAATATACTGTCAAGATGTTTGAGATAGGTTCTGGATCCATGGGATTTAACATGCAGATTCTAGATTTTGGAGGATCCATCAGATTTCAGACTTAACCAATTTTTTAGGGTTTCAGGGTTTCAGACTTAGCCAAATTCAGGGTTTCAGGGTTTCAGACTTAGAATCAGCTATTGGGATTCCGCATGAGGATGCGATTTTGTATTCAATTTGCATTCAAATCAATCAAATTTAATAGAAAACGCTTTTGTACTCATTTATGGACTCATTGGATACATCTTGTCATTGAATTTTGCAAAAAAAGAGCGTTTTTAATGAAATTTAAAGAATTTTTTAAGTTGAGTTTTTGCCAAGTCGTATTTTTTGGGCTTGGCGAGTTTTTCAACTATGAGTAGGAGTATTATTGACAACCACCCTTGGTATGGCAAAAATTGTAATTGCAGGTGAATGGTTAGAAAAATTTGAAGGAGCTGTACGCCATGTAAAATTTTCTATGGCTGCTGTACACCATGGAGAATTTCCTGTGGTAGTCATACACCAAGCAGAATGTCTCATGACTACTGTACAATTAAAATTTGGAGTAACAACCCATACGATTTGATGTTTGCTTTACACTAGAAAATGATTATGATTTTTTATTGTAGGCCTTTGATTGTACGTTAGTGGTAGCATAGACAAAATAAATAGGCCGTACGACGCTATTTTGTAGATGGAAAATGCTAAAGAAAGTCATATGGTCAACATGTAAATATTGGGCTGTATGATGGAATAAGTTTTTTCTTTCATTTTTAGGAAATTGTTGTATGGTTAGGGAGCAATAGGGTCGTATGGTCAAGAAGTTTTAAATATTGAATTTCTTTTTTCCTTAAATTTTTGTTTTTCCATGGTTTTACTACCATATTAAAAAGGAGATATTTATTATTACTTGTTTTAATATTTATTTTTTCAATCTTGAATCTTTATTATTTTTTCATTTTCTTTTAACCTTTTCATTTTTCCTTTATTTGCTTCTTTAAAGGACGTTTATTATTTAATTTTTTGCTTTTCCACCTAACCCAAACTAAAGTGTTTTTTTCTAAGTTAACGAATCGGCCTCCCTGGACACCTGATTCCGGGTATGAATCGTCCCGGAATCGGATTCAGGTCCGATTCACCTGTGGAATCTCACAAGGTTTGGTTTTTGGTGCTCAGAAACGATTCTAAAAATTATTTTCGTACCCGGGCGATTTGTATTTGCTTTTAATTTTATTTCTGTTGTTCGAAGTCTTATTTCTGCCGCTGGGAGACTATTTCCGATCCTGAGAGACTTTCCGCTGACGCTGAGAGGTATTTCCGATCATAACAGACGTAGACACGAAGGTTTTTCTGCCAACGCGAAGGTATTTCCGCCTTCCGCTGATTTCCGCCAGAACTCACATTTCCGCCCATGCAGTTCAGGATAATTTATTGTTTTTTTTTTAAATTTAATACATTTCAATGTCGATTCTCATTTATTTTAATAAGTTTTTAGTTTTTTAGTTTTTTCCATTGTCTGAGACTCTGAAGAGTCAAGACTAAAAAAATTGAAAATGCCAAACGTTTATTGAATTATTTTTGTTTAATTTACAAAGGTTTTTATTCTGGTTTCGGTTTTAAATTTTTAATTATTATTGAAGTTTTAACATCTATGATTTTATAGATGTTTATTATTATTTAATAATTTATTAATATATTATTTAACAATAAAAATTAGAAATATGATAAATATTAAAATATTTAATATATAAAATACAGTATACTTATATTATAAGTATAAATTTATTAAACTATAATAGTTATATTTATTATTTATTATTATATTTCGAATTTTGAAACTTGTAATGGTTTTGTTTAGCATATGTGGTATTAATTTTGTTTCTGGGCTGCAAATATATATATTTTAAATTTTTTGTACCCAAAACGTACCCAAACCCCCTTCAAAAAATTGCCGTACTGGCGTATCGGAATCATGTACCCGTACATGTCTGTACCCGATTCGGCAACTTAGGTTTTTTTAATTTTTCTTAGGTGGGGCCCACCTATTATTTGTTGCTTCGACTGCAAAAAGTCCTGTCCCGCACCTTGTACGATGTAGCCCTGACTTGATTATGCTTTGAATCAAATATTTTAATAGTATTGCTCTGAGACGAATCGTCATGAATTTTGCAATCTTTGATAAAGTTGGGTGCCTCTACTAGAACTGGAACTGTCATCTTTTTCGAACCGTGTACTGCATCCCACACACAAACTATCCAACTTTCAAAGTCATTTTTCATCTATTGCTCTTTGCTGATTGCTAGAGCTTCAATAAAATTACAGCTTGATAGAAATACCTCATAGTCCTCCATTTGCTAATGAAATAGGTTGTTGAGAGAATTTGTTTCATCTTTTCAACACGACTATAATTCCAAAATCCCTTCGTCGATCGGTTCCATCGGACCTTGATCCTGCTTCTCCATCCACTCTTCTTCGGAGTTTGAATCTAACAAATCCGAGGAAGCTACTTCCTCACAACTTAGTTTTTTCAAGATAATTGTATATTTTTGACCCTTGTTCTCAATGGAGATTGTGTTCCTTTTCCAATTGTGGTCGGCTTTGGCTGCTACGAACCAACCTCGACCTATGCTTTCTTCCACACTGAAATAACCATGAAATTCAACAAAAATGCTTGGGTTCCAATAATTACCTTTTGGCCCATTAAAACTCCTAGTACTTTAATACCTTGTTGGTCTGCACCCACCAGTTGAAAAGAGGGGGGTCAGATAGTCGGTTTACTCAGACTTCTCCAGGTGTCTTTTGGAAGTATGTTCACACTAGACCTGTCATCAACAATTGTATTGGTGAGATTCCTTCCAAGGATCTCCATATTTACCATGGTTGGTTTCTTTGTCGTGCTATTTGTTAATAACATGGGATCGATTACTTGGTCACCCGACAATGGAGGCTCAGTTATTGGGTCTTCATTCTCTCCAGATTCCAAATGGGTTGTAGCATGCACTTTCTTATTCTTTCTCGATATAGTATGTCATAACATTTCGGAGTTCAGGAATACTTTGTAATAAATCCACTATTTTAATTGGTACAGTCACTTGAAGTACTTGCCTTGCAATATTTTTCTTGGATTGTAAGTTATTTGTTACCGTAATTGCATTTGTATTTGAGTGGCAACGTTTGTTATCCATAGCATGCTCCACTTTGGCTCTTGCTTCACGAAGTCTTTCTTTTTCTGTACATGGGTTTGGGTACACAACCTTCTTTGCTTGTGCTCGAGTAATGGCCAATGCTTCGTTATGCCTCTCTACATCAATCATGTTGATGCTGGCCTTTTGCTTCGAACATTCGGCGTTTTCATGGTCTCTTGGTCACAATAATTGCAATTTGTCTTGCTTGTTCTGACAGTCTCTCGCAAAGTGTCCCTATTTGTTACATTGTTGGCATTGTATAATAAGATGTCCCTTGGGGTCGTATTGTATTTGGCTTCGACCTCCACCTCTTTGATTTCGATAATTGCTTGAAGATGCATTCAATGGCTTTGATGGAGTGGACTACTCTCCCTACGTAAAGAGTACTTGTGTACTCTTGGTCTTCAAATTATATGGCCACTCTTTTATTGAATGACCCATAACTTGACAAATCTCACAAAACATAAGTTTCCTTTGGTGCGACCTTCACTTTTGCACTCAATACACCATAATTCATTAGATTCTTTGTTCGTTTATTTCTCTGCCTTCAATTCTTCCATCATTCGGAGCATGTCCTTTTGGAGTGCTTGTATTGTTCCTGATTCACTATCTTTGTTGTCATCTAAACTTCTGTCTTCCTCTGTTTTTCTTTTACCCCGAGAGGACATTTTGTCTTCACGCTTATGTCCATCGCTTGATTGTAGGCTTTTGCATAAGAAGAGGGTGGTACTACCTTCATTTTTTTTCTTAATCATGGAATTAGACTTTCGATGAACCACCTTTTCTTGAGACCGTCAACAAGTTCTTTTTCTAACTTTACAAGCAGTTCTTTAAGTCTACAATTGTAAGCTCATATGTTTTCATGCTTACCTTGTCTTGTATTGTAAATTTCTACTACTATTTCATTATCATCTTGAAGCAATTTAAACTCTTCCTCAAAGGCCTTCTTTAATCTCTCCAAAGTGTTTTGGGAGGCTTGGTCAAGTTCTGTATACTAGTCAATTGCTACACCTCACAAGGTGGCTAGAAAAGACCGTAGTCAAATTGTTTTATTAGCGTGCCCATTTGTTGTCCAGATTGTTTCACAAGTCTTACAGTGCCTGATGGGATCCTATAATCCATTGCTTGTAAACTTGGGCAACTCTTGCTTTTCTCCACTGGGGCTTACCATGGTTTTGTTTTGATGCAAACTTAGCATTCGGAACCTGCTTGCTAGGGAGTTTTGATTCAAATGTTTTGGTGCTTCTCTCTCGCACTCTCGGCCACGTGAAAATTCTCTTCCCACAACTTCTGTGTTCTGCGCACTTTCTTTCGCCTTCATATTTCCTTTTATACACCCTTGGCTCGGCTTCTTCTCCTTCAAGTGACAACCCTTCAATGCCTCGAAGGTTGCTCTCATACACTTCTATGAAGGAATTTGACTCCGACTCCCAATTTCCCTCATCTAGAGAAGGTTGTCTTGACTTTTCAACTTGATTTGAAAGATTAATCCACACTTCATATGGTAGTGGAAGGTGCCTTGCTATCTCCTCCCACTGCCTTCATGTGATTATTTGTAGTGGAAATGTGTTATCTCCCAACTACGACTCCTACTTGTGCTTCGTTTTGGACTTTGGCTTGGAACGTCGGCTTCGACAACCTCTCTTAGTCTTCTTCTGCGTTCTCTTTGTTCTACCAATCTTAGAGATCATTTGATCTCTTAATCCTAACCATGTGATCTCTGCCCACCTTTATTGGGGTCTAAAGGCATGAATATTTTATAGCAGACCCGATTTCTTTTAAGGCAACGACGCCAATGTTTACCCTTCTATCTGATAAAATGAATACTTGAATTAATGAACAAAATTAACAATGCATACTAGATAGAGGAGTAAAAGTATATCTTCATTCGCACATGAAGTTATTACAGAAGTGGACCAAAGATGGTCGGCCAAGGATCAAAGTTGATCAAACAAGATCATGCTGCTTTCCTTGATGATACAAAGACTATTTAAAAGACCCAACGGTTGCTAAGAAGAACACAACTATTGACCAACCGACTTTGACAAACTGACTCTTATAACTACCCAAAAGCCGACTAATAATTAATACACAGTCGGATAACCCATATTATCAAATATAATAGTCATTGTACACTGCGTACATGGTTAACTATCATTGTTTACATTATTAACTCTGAAAATTCCAGGAACATGCGTTGTGTTATTAATAAATAAGTTATACTTTGTTACAATAAGTTTTAACCGATTGAGGCGTCATTTACAAACAAGACAACTCAAATTTTTAGTACCAAATTGACAATTTGACGAGTAGAGAAAATAAACAAATGTAATGGTTGACCAAAAATATAAATAAAGTGGTAAATTCATCTCATACAGTTGTGTTGTAGCTACAAAAACTTGAGTAAACTTGAATAATTGTGAGCTTGAAAGTGTAACTGTGTGATATAAACTCTTGTGAATAACTCAGAAAGGGTGAATGGGATTGGTAAACATATCAAGGGAGTTGGTATGACATCTTGTACCTAAATCTGAAGTATTAGAATTGCAAACAAAAAACATGACAGGCCGGGAATGTAAACAGGCATTTTGCATATGTAAGTTGTATTTATTTTGGATTGGGTGTGTCGGCGAGGTTAGTTGTCCTCCCGACAGTTGTGGTTAGATGTAGTCGGTTGGTAGTACCAACCAACTGTCAGCGACCTTTATATGCCAAGCATGGACTTGTAGATGGGACCTATTGATGTTTGTTTTTAGACAAGTCAACAATAGAGTAAAACACTAGAGCATCCCACTCTCTCTTGAATAAAGCTCTTCAAAGGCTGAACTATGTGATCCAGTGAAGTAACTCCAAGGTTCCTTTTTATGATTCCTGATGGGTTAACTCAGTGATTACATGTGATCTTGTTGATAACCACAAAGGGACTTACGTAGACTCTTCTTCTTTCATTCAGCTTATTCCTCCTTTGATGTGGATGATATATATACAAGGTTGTAATGATAAAGAAATAGAAAAGGTAAAGGTTTAAAGGAACTAATCTAAGGTCAATGAAGTAATGATGATGTATCGAACAGATAAACTCCTGATTTAACCTAACTTCACTTTGCCAAGGATGCCTACAACTACATGAAGTTGGTGCAATCTCCTAAGGTTATGCGAATGGTTTTCAAATCATGAAGGTTCATATGAGCACCCATTGAACGGCGCAGCTCAAACAAGCATTCACAATCGAACTTATACAAATATGGCTCAGACTAGCTTTACACAACAATTCACCAGCGATGAATGTTAAAAGCATGAGTTAGGAGTTGATCAAATATCCAGTACAACAAACATTCCAACAAAGAACTTCTAATCTACTTTACTTGAAACATCTCTCCATTCCATTGAAGTACAAGAAACCATGTTATTTTGCAAGACAACACTTAAACACCAAGTGAACTCCAATGTTCTTTGCATTAATCTTGAAAATATTTACAACAATCTCCAGCGCTCTCGGAGAATTTTGAGAGTCTCTCCTATTCTACTCTAATTTTTCCTACCACTTAGCTACTGAATTACAAATGAGGCAACAAGGCCTTTATATAGTCCTCCAGATTACAATGAATGGCTGAGATCAATTTGGTAGCCAAGGGCTTAGATCATGCCACCTCAGAGGTAGTTACAACAACTTGCTATTTTTAGCAAAAAAGAGAGAGGCAATGAAGGCACGTTTTCCAATGTGATAAGGTAAGGCGAAATCATTTAAAATATCTTCCACATAGGAATCCCTTTGACTTCTTTTATTAAATGATACATTTAATGCATTTAAAATGATGTGTACTCGCCACATAGATGCCACTTCAGCATACTTTGAAAATTGTATCATCTTTGTGTGATGTATTCAATGTGATTGCTTGAACTTGTATGTTTAGGAATATATCTTGTAGATCTTGCATTGTTCATTCTTCTTGCAGACTGGATGTATGATACTTGTTGCTTCACTTGACTAACTTCATGATTCTTTCTTCTTCTTCTAGGTAAGTTGATATTGATGATCTTCTTCATGAAGAATAGAGTAGAGATATGATGTTGCTTCCTTCATGTAAGAGTAGATGATGAAGCTTGCTTCATGAATCGGAGTAGAAGACTCTCTTGGACTTGAAGACGAAAGAACTTGAAGTTGAATAGATGAATGTCTTTGCTTGATGTAGACGTTGATGAAGTGATCCTTCATTGATGGCCTTTGAAGTGACCTTCTTTGAGTGTAGATGATAACACCTTCCTTGGATGTGAAGTAGATGTTGATAACCTCTAGAAGAAACTTTGAAGCTTGACAAACCTTGACTTGAAGCTTAGATGGGGAACGCCTTGTCTTTGAACATGATGCAAAGGATGAAGTATACTTTGAACTTGATGTAATCTAACATGATATCAGATAGACTTGAGGTGTGATCCTTCTGCAACTTGAAGGTGAATTAGGTACTTGCTCTTGATGATCTTGAGGTACCCTTTAGATCAGCCACATGATGATGACTCCTTGAAGGTGACTCCAAGCTTCTCGCTCGAAAGTAACTCATTGAACAACTCCTTAGCTTGGCTAATGTTCCTACAAGACAAAGTAAACAATGTATTAATCACTTCATAACAAAGGAAACACTCTAAACATGTAATAATCCCTTTTCAAGCTTAGGCGCAAATATAGGTAAAAATAGGAATAAAGTGTGCCTAACACCAATTAGTCCCACATTCATAACTTCAAATGATTTCAAGCAATTACAAGGGTTTAAAGAAGTCAATCCATTTAAAAGATTCATTCAAAAGATATCTCTCAACACAATCTCTTCCTTAGGCGCCAAGATGAGGTGATTTTGGAGGCAAAGGGCGCCCAACATAATTGACCTATTTCCTTGAATTCTTGGTGACTTTAACACTTATAGGACCTCCAATTTCATGTCCTTAATCTTTTTCCTTATAAGGCGCCTTATTTGAAGATCAAAAACTCTAGAAATGGTGCCAATTTGAGGTGGTTTTATCCTTATCTCTAGGCGCTAATGCTAGTTCATGCAAATAGGAATGGGTGCCTACTTTTGAAAGATGAATTTAAGTTATTTCCCTCAAGGCGCCAAAACTAGATGTTTCTCCCTTAGGCGCTCATGAAGATAGGGATGGGCGCCAATTTGAGGTGGTTTTATCCTTATAGGAAAATGCGCCTAACTTCATCAATTTACTTTGGCATATGAACAACTTCAAACACTAATTTAAACCTTACCTTACATCAAGGCGCCTAAAACTCATTCCTTCATTCTTGGGCGCAATTTTGACGATCATCTGAACATGCAAAAGGCGCCTAGTGTCCTTAACCACTTTTTTGGTGAATTCTTTGCTGTTTGAGGCCTTTATACGAATTTCAATCAAGGCGCCACCTTTTGGAGTGATTGGAAGGTGATTTTCCTCTGGGCGCACATTGAAGTCTTCAAGCTAAGGCGCCAATTCAGGTATCTGCAAATGAGAAAATGCGCCTAAGCTTCTTTGAGTGAATTCACGCCTAAATTTGGAAGTCCAAGTGAGTAAGGTATATTGAAAAATATATTTAAGTATAATGAATTTCTTATACTTTAAATATTTTTCAATATACCTTTCAGGATGTTTGAGATAGGTCTTAGATCCACCAGATTTAACATGCAGATTATAGAATTTGGAGGATCCACCAGATTTCAGACTTTGTCAAATTTTCAGTGTTTCAGGATCTCAGGCTATCAGACTTAGTCATTTTCAGGATCTTCTCAAACATATATCAGGATTTCATACTCTTTCTTCCTAAGGTGCAACTTGGAGTTGTTTGAACACCTCTTTCATGCTAAGGCGCCAAAATGAGGTAGTTCAATGCATGGAGGTGCCTAGACATGGATCTGCTCATTGTTGACATCTGTAAGGCTCTTCATCACTTGATTACATCCTTGTAAGACTACTTGAACTTTAGGCGCTATCTATCATTGATCTGAACTCCAACCTACACCAAGGCGCCTAAACTCATGACCTTCAACCTAAGGCGCAATTCTTATGATCCTCTGAACATGCAATGGGCGCCTAGACCTAAATGTTTCTTCCTTGTTGAATTTGCAGTGTTTCAAGCTTCGCAACATCAATTTCAATCAAGGCGCTTTGATTTGAAGCCTTCCTTGCCCAAGGCGCAATATTGAGGTTGTCTAGATGATGGAAGGCGCCCTAAATTCTAGGCGGAGTTTTGAGGTGAACCTGGAGCAATTTCGCGCCCAGAACTGACAGTGCCCGAGGTAAGGTATATTGAAAAATATATTTAAGTATAAGTATAAGAAATTTCTTATACTTAAAATATTTTTCAATATACCTTTCAGGATGTTTGAGATAGGTCTCAGATCCACCAGATTTAACATGCAGATTCTAGGTTTTTGAGGATCCACCAGATTTCAGACTTAGCCAATTTTCAGGATCTTCAGGATCAGGATACCAGACTTAGTCATTTTCAGGGTCTCAAACATCAGGATCAGGTCATCAAGGGGCGTTAAGACTCAAACACCACTAACTTCATCATGCAAAGGACATCATCCTGGACTTAGCAAAGCACTGGAATTCAAAAAAAAGGGGGTCCCCATTTGCAATGGGGCGATGTGTGATTTGGTCACAACAGGACCGCATTGGCGTGTTATCCGTATCACATTCTATGAGAGCATAATTGACCATTATAGCAATACCAGTTTTGAAGTGAATTGTCAATGAATAATTTATTATGATGATGTATTTCATTTTTCAAGTATATTTAGCTTACTGTGTGAATTCCAATTCCGATTTGTTAGGCAGTAAACATTTGGTGTTGTTGCCTATATGGAGTCGGGTTGAGTAGTCGGTGATAGATGGCAGTATAATGGGACAGCCAACAACAGAACCAAAATGAGAATCTAATAAGCAAAGTGAAGATGATGCAGAAGACGACTTGACGCAAGATCTCGTACACTTGTGGGATATATTAGTGAGGGAGCACGTACAGAGGGAAGCAGACGCAGAGAAGTACTAGAAGATCAAATCTAGAATAATTTGGTGGTGAGTGACGAAGTTGACAACCTCCTCACCCGTCTCTCGAGGCTCCTAACAAGGCATTTCTTAATCCTACAAAACTTACACGTTGAGAGAAAAATAGAGCAATGTCGACAGCATATACTATAGCGGTACGAAGAGCGTACGAAACGAGAAGAAGAACACAACACTGTTCAACGTCGTATGCCAAACAATTAATGCCCTTATGCCCAAACAAAGACATGCGACTACAAAGCGGTCACTAAACACTAGAGCAGGAAATAAGGTGACTAAGAATACAAGAACAAAGATAAAGGAGGAGGTTGAAAAGAATAGTTGAGGAAACAGAGGGATTATTGCCGGAGAGTGAGAGCCGAGCAGGAAATAAGGTGACTAAGAATACAAGAACAAAGAGAAAGGAGGAGGTTGAAAAGAATAGTTGAGGAAACAGAGGGATTATTGCCTGAGAGTGAGAGCCCACCTCGAGAACGAAGCATAAGTAGAAGTGTCAGTCGGAGTCGGGAAGAAAAGAAAATTCCTACCATACGGCAAAATATAAATGCTCGACAATACACAAACATAGAGTGGGAGGAACTAGTGAGGCAATTACCACTCCTGGACGAAACACAAGAAGATCTTGCCGACCAGGCGGACAATTCAACCGTATGACTTCCACCACTCGACGATTAGTGGGAAGACCGATCATGGCAAGATTCATTATCAGAGACATGAAGATAATATCTGACGTTTTGAAGAGTTGTTGATCGGAGGGCGAGAGCCTACAACTTCGGGACTAGAGGAGCACAGGAAAGACCTTGAGGGCGACAGGAGCGTGTGGATTGCTGACGAAGGAGTGGACACCTGCGTGGCCGAGAGTGCACGGAAAGCACCGGGATGCATGGGTTAAGACTCTCTAACCAGAAATCGAACTGTAATATGCACTGTTCTGGCTAGGGTTTTATGCCTTGGTTTTTTCGTTTTCTGACTGTTGTTTGGTTTAGGGTTTATATGTGTGCATGTATGTTTTTTGCATTGAAACCATAGAATATAAAGCATATAACAATAACCCAGAAAAACTATAGCATATATGAGCAAAGTAATGAATACCCAGATTATATTATTGCTCAAAATGAATTACAATGACATACCCATTTTGAAATCTTCAACTTCATACACCCACTGTAGATGAACTAGCAATGTAGGCTCACAGAATCACCTCCAAGCATCTACTATAGATTGCTCTTCGTCATACAAAGGAATACAATAACATACCTAACCTTAGGCGATCCTTATGCAAGGAAATGAAAACCCAAATAAGAAATGAAGAGCTTTCTTGAGACCCACGTCCCTATTTCCTGGTGGACGGCCTGGTTATGTGATATCAGCAATAAATATTCACCATAGTCTCTGAAATCTGTATTCTAAATGCTTGTAACAACGCTAGGGTATATTTACTTTCACAATGGATATCAAACTCTCTGAAATCTGTATTCTAAATGCTTGTAATAGCGCTTGGGTATATTTACTTTCACAATGGATATCAAAACTCAGTCTAAATGCCCCCAAATCTCCCTCTATGAGTGGTACGGCCCCCCTAGAAGATGTACGACCTGTCTGAAATGTACGGCCTACCAGGAAAGATGTTGCAGTCTCAAAAATCCTCCTCAAACTGCTCTAATCTGCATTTCCATGGTGTCATCAGCTGTTCACAATCTGCATAAGAAAAGTATTCAATATCTTCCCCAAATCACCACCAAAATGTATCGAACTGAAGCCCAAATGAAGCCCTTGGATGAGACTTCCAAAAACCCTCCTGATGCTATCTTCCAAGCATGAAGAAGGTGATCCTGAAGAGGTTTTCGTCTCAGCAGAATCAAGTACAACCCTCAAAGCCCAAAGCTTCAAAGTAATGCATGACAATATCAAATTTTCAAGTGAGTGAATAATACAAAATGAGCTATTCTTCTTTCTTTTAACTCACTTCTTCCCAACGCCCAAGATAGGGATTATTTTATTGTTTTATTTATTTCATTAAGTCCCCCAATGCCTCATGAGGGCGCCCAACTCCTAGCACCAACACTTTAAGTTACAACTTGCATTTCACAAGTCACTTTAATAAATTAAAGTCACTTTAGCCATATAAATATTATAAGTTAAATATTTAATTTAACTTATACACTGACAAATAGCTCCCTGGCCATCTCGAAACCACAAACCAAGTGCTAGGTGTTCCGAACCGGCAATGCTATAAATAGAAAGTCCTAGTGAAATGATCCAATTAGGCTTCCTAACCCAAACCATTAGCCTACGGGAACCTGGTAATAGGCTAATCTCCTCATCTGAATGTCTGGGCTAAATAGGGGACATTACACGAACACGAAAGTTGCGCCAAGGAGGGAAGATGGTGTCTCCTCTAGCAAGACCGAGTGTTGAAAGGCAGAGGCTTCTGAAGTTCTTGGGGAATGGATCGGAGGATCCAGTGAGACATTGCAAGACATGTGAAACCATAAGGGTGGCGAACGGACAGGACGGCAAGTCCTATTGGTTGCGGTCGTTCCTAGCAACTTTGAGAGGCATAGCCATCGACTGGTACATGGAATTGGAAGCGAATTCAAAAATCAATTGGGACACATTCAAGAAGGCATTTCAAGAAGAGTTCAAATTCCTGAGAGACAACAATGAAATTGTAGCTAAAATATATAATACTAAACAAGGCAAGCATGAGAATTTAAGAGCCTATAATTAATTGTAGGCTGAAAGAGCTTTTGGTGAAATTAGAAAAGGAATCTGTCGATGGCTTGAAAAAGCGCTAGTTCATCGAGGGGTTGATTCCCTTGTTCAGGGAAAAGATGAAAATAGTACCACCTTCATTGTACGCCGATGCGTATAATTGGGCAATGGACATCGAGAGTGAAGACAAAATTTCCTCTCGCAGGAAAAAGAAAGAGGACGACGATGAAAGTTCGAACAACAGCGGTGATGAATCAAAAATCGTACAAGCACTCCGGAAAGACATGATGAGGATGATGAAAGAACCAATGGCAGAAAAGGAGGTCACCAAAGACAAGGAACTGTGGTGTATGGAGTGCAACGATGAAGGTCATGTCAAGGTAAATCGCCCAAAGAAGATGTTCTCTGACATTTGCCAAGTCCTGGGACACTCCATCAAAGAATGCCCTTACAATATGAAGACGAGGAGCACCCATGTGCTCTTCACTCAAAGCGAACAATCTACCCCATTGACTACACCATCGAAGCAACAAAACAACAACAGTGCATCACCAGGCAGGTATCGGAACCGACGAGGAAATAACAAATTCAATAATAGTGGGGGAGAGAAGTCGCATACAGTATGATGGAAAAGGGTGACCAATGATCCAGTGTCGACAATGCAGCGAATGGGGACACGTCGCTCGAGAATGCTAGAACAACCAAAACCAAAACAAGACAAGCATGCTTTGTAAATGGTGTGGTCCAAGCGATCACGAGGATAATGATTGCCCGTAGCAGAAAGGTTGTATCAATTTGATTGAAATAGAAGGTGAAGAAGTTTTTGCCATCACTTGAGCGTAGACAAAGAAGGCCGTCTACCCTGACCCTCGCATGGAGGAGAGACTCTGGGAAGCCAAAGTGGAAGTCGAACAGGGAATGACGAAAGAACTAAGGCAGTCTAATGTAAAAGCCAGTGCATCCACTCGACTAGAATCGGATAAGAACATCGCCGGCCAAGTACTGCAAACTACCATACCGATAAAGATGGCTGACTTATTATAGAGCATGCCACAATTAAGGGTGGCGATATCTAATGTGGTGGCCCAGGAGCAAACGAACAAGAAATATATAAATGACAATGTCATAGTGGAACCACCACTGAGCGGGAAGCAAGTCGTCAACCGAATGTTGCTGGCGATCAACGTGGGGAAGAAGCCGACAGTTGTCCATATGGAGATTCTCGGGAGAACTCTGACCAATACAATCATCGATGGAGGCTCAGGAGTCAACGTAGTACCTGAAGATACATGGAGAAATTTTGGGAAGCCAACCCTGTGGCCGTTGACCTTTGAGTTGGTAGGAGCTGACCAACATGGAATTAAGGCTTTGGGAGTACTGATGGGACAGAAGGTGAAGATTGGCACTCAACACTTTCTGCTGAATTTTGTTGTCATCACGGTGCATAAGAAAGCATATGATGCACTCCTTGGGCGAGGATGGTTGATAGCAGCGAAGGCCGATCACAATCGAAAGAAAAACACCTTGTTGATTGAAAACAAAGGGAAAAAATCTATTATCGAGTTGAAGACTCAAGCCGTGAGTGAAGAAATGGCTTCCTTCGATTCCAAGTCAGATGCAGGTGAGACATCGATGGGAGAAAGAGGACCCATGGAGCTTGACGATGGAGTACAAGAATTACAATCATGCTCCAAAGATGAAACAAGTTCACTTAGCGGGCTATTCCATTGGTAGATGGAAGAATATGAGCTTTTCCAACCAGGGTGCAATATGATTTAGATCGACGAGATTGAAGAGAATCCTTTGCCTGAAACAAGTCATATGACCGGCGACAAGACAAGTCGTACGACCGACGATAAGACAAGTTGTACGACCGGCGATAAGGCAAGTCGTACGCCAGAAACAAGTCAATCATCGACAAGTCATACACCAAGGGAATTGCTGGAGGTAAATCGTACACTGGTGCATGAAGAAGATCAATAGTAATTCACACATTCTCGACAGCGTATGGAGAATACAAAGAGGGTGATGCCAAAGTAGATGATACACCAACACATAAATTTGAGCCAGATAAGGTGATCATGTACGAAGAGCCATCAACGAGCAAGGTGAACTTGGGAGATGAAGTAACCAAAAATTGATTTTGGTAGGCGACGACTAGAATCCAGTATTGAAGGTGGTAGCATTCAAACTCTTTGAAGGGAATACCTCGAGAACTTTGTGTGCACATAATTCCCCTGATTCCAGATGCACAACCAGTGAGAAAGAGACCATATCGGATGAATAAAAATTATGCGGCAAAAGTGCAAGATGAGATCGAGAAAATATTAGAAGCAGGAATCATATTCAAAGTGGAGACAAGTGAATGGGTATCACCCATTGTCATGTCACTCAAGAAGGAGGACAAATCCAGATGTGTAGATTTCAGATGTTTGAATGTAGTTACCATAAGGATCCATTTCCCATTCCCTTAACGGAAGTGGCTGGGCATGAGATTTACTCATTTATGGATGGATTCTTAGGGTACAACCAGATCAGTATCGTCGAGGAAGATAAATTGAAGACAACATTTGTGGTAGAGGACAGAGTGTACACATACAACTGCATGCCGTTCGGCTTGTGCAATGCACTAGCCACATTTCAGAGGATAATCCTCCATATATTTGACAAAATGTCAGTGGGTAATTTCAAAGCGTTCTTTGACGATTGGTCAATTTATAGTGACCAAAAAACCCACTTGAAGGCTCTCACCAAATGCATTGAGCATTGTAGGGCGGCACGGTTAGCCCTAAACTCGAAGAAGTGCTAGTTTATGGTGCCACAAGGCAAACTCCTAGGGCACATTGTTTGCAAGGCATGATTGAAAACAAATCCGAACAAGATACGAGTAATTGTATAGATGGAGGCTCCGAGAGATGTCACTGGGGTGAAGTCATTTCTTGGGCACGTGGGATATTATCGAAGATTCATCAAAAACT
Source organism: Cunninghamia lanceolata (assembly GCA_027924645.1). Classification (NCBI taxonomy): domain Eukaryota; kingdom Viridiplantae; phylum Streptophyta; class Pinopsida; order Cupressales; family Cupressaceae; genus Cunninghamia; species Cunninghamia lanceolata. The sequence goes on along the minus strand of BSBN01000549.1, from coordinate 3,557,849 downwards.
TCACCCAAATATCCTATCCCCTTGACATGCTGACAAGGAAAGGTGTGCCATTCACGTGGATAGACGAAAAAGAAATGATGTTCAATGAATTAAAGGCAAGGTTGATCAGTTCACCGATCTTGGCCTATCCAGACTGGACAAGGAGTTTCATGTGCATGTCGACGCTTCAAATTTCGCGATAGGAGCCACCTTGGCCCAGGTTAGGCCTCAAGGGCTTGACCACTCGGTGTTCTTCGCTAGTCGACTACTGTCAAATGTCGAACGCAATTACAATACGATTGAGAGGGAGGCGCTCGAAATGGTCTACTCGGTTCAAAAGTTCAGTCACTATCTCTTGGCAACACCTTTCACTTTTTATGTCGATCACCAGGCACTCATGTATCTTGTGAACAAGCCGATTATACAAGGTCCCATTAGCAAATGGCTACTCCTAGTCCAAGAGTTTACATTCACTATTATCTTACATTTAGGACAAAAGTCATGTCATAGTTGACCAACTATCACGGATCAAGTTGGGGGAACCATTGGAAGTAGTAAACGAGGACTTTCTTGATGCTCATCTGTTCTAGATAGCCGCCCTGCCACCATGATACGAGAACATTGGTGAATATTTGTCGACGAGGGCTTTCCCTAAAGACATGCCAATCGATGAAAGAAGGAAACTGGCGCTCAAGAGCAAAACATTCCAATTAGTGAACAAACTCCTATACAAAATGGGGCCCGACCGTATCCTTAGAAGATGCGTCATGCAGGAGGAAATAAAAGGGGTGCTTCAAGAAGCTCATGAAGGGCTCGCTGGCGGACACATGGGGCCAGACACCATTGTCAGGTTGGTTTTATTGGTTGGACTATGGTGGCCAACGCTCCACACTGATGCCTGAGAATGGGTAGTGGGATGTGATACCTGCCAGAGAGTCAGAAAACCACTGAAGAGAGACCATATGCCACTCTCAACCTCACAACCACAAGAATTGTTTGAGAGGTGGGGGTTGGATTTCATAGGCCCGTTGAAGGTCAGCAAATTACACAGGTGCCGGTACATAGCGGTGGCCACAGAGTACTTAACCAAGTGGGCCGAAACCAGAGCACTGGAAGATAATACAGCCCTAAGCACCACAAGTTTTATCTATGAGCAAATAGTAACAAGGTACGATATTCCAATCTAGATAACAAGTGACTAAGGAGGACATTTCGTCAACCATGTCATCTAGTTGATGACTAGCGAATTCAAGATATTCCATTCACTGCCAAGTCCCTATTACCCGAGAGCTAATGAGCAAATGAAATCGACAAATAAATTGCTAGTTTTGGTCATTTATAAGTCATGTGGCATAGAAGGATCAGATTGGGAGGAGAAGCTGCCAGCCGTGTCATGGGCCTACCGTATGACTTACAAGGTGACGACATGACATACTCCCTTTTAGTTGATGTACAGCCAAGAAGCGGTGGTTTTGGCCGAATATATGGTCCCTAGTCTCCGAATAGCAGTCAAGAATTGGCTTGGTGATGCAGAGAGCTTAAAAGAGAGACTGTTTCAATTAAACAAACTTGACGAACGACGGGTCTTGGCACAGTGGGTGACAGAGGTGATGCAAAAGCGGCAGAAATATTGGCACAACAAACATCTCCGGAGGGTGAACTTCCGACAAGGCTTGTTGGTTCTCAAGTATAACGACCGTAATGAGATTAAGTCAGACAAGTTCAAGGTGAGGTGGTTAGGACTGTTCCGAGTACGAGAAGTACTGGAAAACGAGTCCATAAAACTGGAGAACCTCGATGACACATTAATCAAAGATACAATAAACGGGTCCAAACACAAGATTTACAAACGAAGGCAAGAAGTCATCTCAATAAAGCTTATGGAGTGTGGAAACGATGGAGAAATGCAAGTGAATTTGGGAATCAAGTGGAATATGAATCAAGTGAGTTTGGGTATCATGGAATAGAAGAACGTCCTGTAAGTGTGGACATAAACAAAAGAATCGACGGAGTGGCTTTTCGAAGCACACTTGGAGGAAGTCACTGGTTATTTTGGGCCACAAGTACGATCGTTAAAAATTTATGACTACTGGAGATTATACTCATCCTACATTGGCATGAGAGAGGGAATAGTCGAAGACAACAACTTTGACCCTTGGGCAGACCGAGAGGATCAAAGTATGGAAGAAGACGAGTAGGACGAGTGGATACGAGAATGCAACAAAATACGGGACAAATATGAATTCTTATTGTCGAAGGAAGAAGTGATCCCACCTCAAACGAGCTACTTAGTTGACAGTACAATTATAATCAAATGTTCGGGCTACTATGAAGCAATTCGGGAATTTAGCAAAAGAAACTTGCCAAAAGGGGCACCATGAATTACACCATTGCCAAGACCATGGATGTGGCGAGCAATATATAATCCACGGAAATTGACAGTCGACAGGAAATCCGTAACATGGCTCCAAGAACTAGAAGGGTTAAATTTGATCGACGGAAGGAAATTATATAAAGGTATGGAAGAAGTAAGTTTTGTCGATGAAATTTTTAAACTAGAACGAATAGAAAGATGTCCAAATGACTGTTTTAGAGGGGTGAACGCCACTTATATTTTTCGCCACGTCACGAAAATTGAAAAACGGAGTGATGCAACATGGAGTATGGTAACACATGACAATCGACAAAAGGAACAAAGAACGGAGGGAGAAAGGATTAAAAGGTATGATAAAAGAACAAGAAGGCAGTAGGATGGAAAAAAGTGAAGTAACCAAACGACCCCGACAAGAACTGGTTGAGGCATATGAAAATGGCATTTCTCGCCAAATGACGGAAATCAAAGTGCTAGAGGAGGAGAATGAAAAAGAAGAAAATGTGGACTAAAAAGAAATTTGGGAAAAATTATGGGAAAAAGAAAAAATTGAAAAAGAGAAAAATACTAGGAAAAGAAAAGAAAAAATAGAATAAAGAGAAGTGAAAAAAATAAAAATAAAAGTGAAGTTAAAAATGGGGTCGTACGACTAAAAGCCATATGACTTAGCTAACCGTACGACTCAAGCATTAAACCTCACTCTGCAATCGTACGATTCCCCCAAAGTCTTTTGCAATTGCACAACACTCAAAGTTTTCTCAAACTCTGCAATCAACCTTTGAATAGGTGCCATCTCCAACCGTACGACTTCCAGTGCAATCTCCGCAGTACGATGCCGTATGACTGCAACCATTACCCGTACGACTTGCAACTGGAGGGAGTGTTCGTCGTACAAATTGTAGTAAATCCTTGGTGTACGAGTCACTAGTACTTGCTCGTTGTATAACCAAGGACTGTGGTGGTGGTCTCACTTGTCGTACGGTCGAACATTTTTCACCTTGCTGATGCCTCCTAACCACTCTCAAATTATCTGCTGTATGCCTAAGTTTCTTCATTGGACGACTTGCAAATCGCTGTACGTCGTCAAGGGGTAGACATCTCCCACTCTGTACGATTGCAATAAATCTCTTCCTGTTGTATGGGTACCAAAATACATTCAATTAATCGCCGTCTAAAATTCTCACACAAATCAACAGTAGGGGTAAGCAATATCTTTCATAACATTTTCTACACAGTTGAAAATCAGTTACAACAATCGTTTCGAGTGAGGAAAAGCAAGGCATCTCTCAATCAACAATAGTTGGGAAATTTTTTTGCAATAGTCGGGACAGTTGTAGTTAGGAAGAATTTTTTGTAATTGTTAGACAATAGTAGTCGGGAAGAATTTTTGAAATAGTTGGGCAGAAGTTCGAGAAGATGTTCTAGTAAGTACAACAATGGTAGCTAGATATTAATGAGCAAACCCCAACACGATTCAGGCCGAAAATATTGAAAGACTCTGAAAAGAAGAAAAAGAAACCAACACAACCAGCTATGAAAGAAAAATCATGGTGGAGAATATCACTCGGGAGAGCTTGACAGTAGCGGAGAACCGCACATGGTGGCTAAAGAATTCTGCAGAACACCCTTTGAAGGAGTCACTCACAGATTCTTGCGTCGATAAGGTAATACAAGCTCCAATTTTTGATTACCGGGAATTTGAGCCATTTCTGAAAAGTATGATATTACATTACGATAGGCTAGAAAGTAGAAAATGAAACTAGGGTTGAATACTTGAATACCTCTGTCAAAATAACATTCAGACCTGAGGATTTTACGAGGGTATTTGGCATTCCTAGTTGGGGGTACGATGTCACCAAACCGTCCTCGAAGGTTACACAGAGGGAAAAAGAGGGCTATGTTAAACACCTGTGTAAGAGTGACTTATTTGAAAAAGCAAAAGCAAGAAATACGGGGAAAAGGAAATAGAGGCCTCAGGAAGGATGACCTGGCAAATGATGAGTGGCGCTGCATCATTGTCATGTCCCGATATTAAGCCATTGTTTAAATTAAAGATTTAAACATCATGTCCATTTGAATGCTTTTAACAATAATAATATAATATTTAATAAATAATATTACATAATATTATATGAATATTTTATTATTATTGTATTTATAAATAATAAATCTAAGAAAACAATTATGATATTATATATGATATATATTTATAATATAAAAATAAATATAAATAGATATTATTATATAATTATCATATATATATATATATATAAGACAAATGTCTTATGATACATAAATATAAATATAATTAATAATATAAATATTACTTGTCTAAATATTATAAGAAACATGAAATAGAATTAATCAATAAATATTATTAATCATAATATGTATATGGATTCATTAATCCATATAATATTTTAAATTATATTTATTAAGAGATAAAGAGGTGCATCTCTTCAATGAAAAGGCATAAAGAGGTATACAGAATAAGAGAAGAGTATGGGGAGAAAGGGAGAGAAGAATCATATCAGATTTTAGAAGAAATGAATAATAAATATGTCTGGAATATGTTATATCTAGATTAATAATTCAGACCTGTATAAATATAAAAATGATCATACTTAAGAGATATAAAGGAAGAAGATACAGATCAGAAAAGTATTTAGCAGTAAGAACAATTCAAAGATTTAAAAATAAAATCAGATCTGCAGCAGGAACTGAGGGAAATAAAGGTACAAAGTAAGTATTATTAAATCATTGATAGTTTAATGTAAATAATAAATATAGAGAGCTATGAGATCACATATTTATATATATCTTAATATGCACAATTTAGAATAGATTTATATACATGACAATCACATCATTACACAAATATATGAACATATATATATTATGAAACTTGATGAGAAATGACATAACCATCTCATCACTTCTATTTCCTATAACCATAGGAGAGATGGTCTTGTTAGGGAAAGGCGGGGTAATTCCATCACGATGCATTGGAGAGGGTTTAACGCGCCCTAGACAAGGATGCTAGAGAAAGGCGGAGTAATTCCATTCACAATGCATTGGAGAGGGTTCAACGTGCCCTAGACAAATAATTCCCCATCCATGGTTAAGGATTAGAAGGGAGATGATATGGAAAGATGAACTTAGATTATTACTTCTATATTTCTCTATTACTTCATCCTTAAAGGAATGTTAGGTATTGTGGGGAGAGGCAGAGTAATTCCATCCGTATTAAGGCCCGTAGGTTGGGACATAGTTTCCCGTAGGCTGGTTCAAGAGATGGTTTCAGCGCACCCTATACATGTAAAGCCTAGTTCCATGAGGAAGAGTAATAAGGAAAATATGCATGATTGAATTATGGAACGTATTATAGAATAGTTATCAATAGCAAGTGACAATTAGGAAATGAATAATCTTTCAACAAGGAATGATGTAAATACATTATCATTGATCTTATTTGATCTTATCATTGAAATTTATTGATCTCTAATGTTTCTAATGTCCTTTTGAGAATCACTTTGAATTGAGATTCAGGTTTAAGTGTTTCCACTAGAAAGGGGACATTACAATCATGGACATTATCAAAAGTAGGTTGATAGGCGCCACTCGTTCTTCGGACATGTTACCGTCTGGATGGCGGAATACATGGTGCGCCTGAAAGAAGGCATAGTGTATAATTGGGCAGCAGTATTGGCTAGTCAGATGTAGGAATTTCTATCCATGAAACACAAAGCATTCAATATGACACAACACGCCATTGCATTGTTCTTGGATGCAGTGTTTAGACATGTATTGTCACTCCAAGGCGGTCAATTTTAGCCAGATGCCGACTATGACCCAGCATGGCCGACTATACCCAGATGGACGAAATTGGGCATACAACCTGAGACTAAGATCCCTTGTAGGAAAAGGAAGTACAAGACCATAGATACATCCCTCGAGGAGTCAGAGGAGGCAAATAGTGAGGAGGAAGAGGGGGGTACTATTGAGGTGTCCTCGTCAACCACAGCCACCCCATTGATAGTAGATGTGGACACCTAGCCAGGAGCAAGTCATACACTCGAGGGTGCTCAGCTAGTTGTAGAGGCAACTTTACCTCCAATCAATGCTATACACGACGGTCCTACACCTACCACTCACATGAGATGGTCACTTGAGCCTGAGGCTACCGCGCATGTTGACAGTTGGTTGGGTGCACTTGGCATTCCATTTACCACAGATTTTCTCTTGAGAGTCCCTCCAGGGACCCACAATAGCCGGTTGCCATTCTTGAGCCTGAGCCTAGACAACCAGAGTCAGTTGTAGTTGCGGGTACTACAGTGGGTACTGTTGATGATTGTTTTTCGACAAGTCAACAATTAGAGTGAAATACAAAGTATCTGACTCCCTCTTGAGCAAAGCCTCTCGAATGCTGAACTAGGTGATCAAACAAGATGACTCCAAGGTTCCTTCTGATGATTTTTGGTAAGAGACAGCTCAGTGACTAAGTATGATTTTGCTGTTAACACACAAAGGGACTTACGCAATTGTTCAAGTTAACTTGTTGTTTCAATGATTACGGAAGTGGATACTAGAGGGTCTAAGTACTGCAACTGATGGCGTATGATTTAGCAATGGATGTTCTTGATCCTAATTCTAACTGAATGGTAAAAAAGGACAAAAGAGCAAGGTTTAGAAACACTAATCTAATCCTAAATGCAAGGATGATTACTGCTCGAGGTGAAATCAAACCAGATCCTGCTTCGCCAAGATAGACAACTACACAGGATAGGTGCAATCTTCTAGGGGTACAAGATGTTTAAATCAGTTATGCTCATGAAAGATTCAATAAGCATAAAGATCAAATTGATGTTCAATTGTTCAGACTAACCATGCACTGCAATCTACGAGCCGTAAATTACAAATGGTATGAACTTACTGATTTCACCACAAAGCAATAAAGAAACCTTTCATTAACTAACATAAACTTAAAGACAAACTTATAACTTATTATTTGTTTGAACATTGAAACCATGCAACACTCAGAAACACAAATAGAATCACCAAAGCAATGAATCTTTTATTATCTCAGAGAGCTCTTGCAACAATTTCGGAAATTTCAACCGTACAAATGAGAGCAACAAGAGCCCTTTAATAGACCTCAAAAGAATGAAGGGTCAAGATCGATCGGCCAAGTTAGCGGACCAGATCAAGCCACATCACAAGTAGTTGTAACAAACTTCTCTTTATTAAATGAAAGAGATCAACTTTATTAAATGAAGGAGACTAACAAGAAGTTATCTTTATTAAATGAGGGAGGCTATGAAGAAAAGAACAAAAGCACGCCTCGCAAGAAGATAAGAATGACATATCATTGTCCTATGAAGAACCCCCATGTGAATATCCATCACTAGAAGCTTGGCATTCAATGAACTTGGACACTATTTGCTTTACTTTCTCCACAGGTACACTTGGCGCATTCTGAATGGTTCCTTCGGCTTCAAGTACATCAACTGAATAAAGGCCAAGTGTCCTTTCCCAATCAGTTATCCTTGCTTTGTTGTCGCCAAGGTGGACAGCAAGTGAGAATATACTATCAAGTCTCTCATCTGTAACATCATTTTCTTGAAAATAGAAAACTTGAACTTGTTCTTTCAGATTCTCAAAGGTCATCTCCCCAAAAGGATTGCAGATCCTCATCAAAGAAGCATGAATTCCATCTTGAATCCTCTGAAGCACACTTCTAATTCTTGACATGTCTATTTCTATTTTTTCCAGCAACTGTCCTTTGATGCGAAGACTAAAATACCAGGAGGAAAAGTTGTATGTTCTACCTTCTTCAATAACTTCAGCATGTAACAAATCATCCACTGATGTTTCCATCAAGCTCTTTAGGTGTGGCAGATGTTGATCCTTGAGGTCTTTGAATTCAACACAAGCGGTCATCAATGCAAGTACCCTCTCCTTAAGGCTAGTAATCTTATCATTTACTTGCATAATAGCTCTCAAATCTCTGAATGTAGTCTCCTTTGATCTTTTCATCCAATCCTTCATTCTGTGAGATGAAGACTTCAACTCTTCTAGGTGTCCAACTGTTTCAGGAGGAAGGAGAGATGGAGGTGTAACAACCCTTTCTTGCTGATGAATAGGATGTACTAAATGCTGAATGTACTGTTCTAAGGCACGACATCTTTGCTCAGCCTTGATTCTCCCTTCTGTCTCCTGTCTTATGATAGCTCGAGCATTATCAATTGAATCCTGAAGCTCTTCTTCAACTTGCATTCCAGTCAAAGGACCCAGATTGATTGTATTGATGTCATAATCATCAGGTGTTACATCCTCTATGTTCTTTTCAAGCCTAGGAACGGCTACATGTACTTTCCTTACTCCTGTTTCATCTTTAGTGATCTTGGAAAGGATATTTGCCTTCTTATTTGGTTTCTCCTTCGACATATCTAAAAGCAACTCATCAACTGGAAGGGGAGGACAGCTCTCAAGTTCACAATTCTCTCTGATTCTTTCTTGTAACCACTCTGGCAGTGATGAAAGATCTTGCTGCTGTTGTAATTGTCTTCCTTGTGCAGGTAATGATTCTTCTTCAGCATCATCCTTATCCTCGGTATTAGCTTCATCGATGATCTCAGTATCATGTGGGCTAGAAGGCACTTCTTCCATTGGAGCTTCTGGAACTACATTCTCAACAGGAATCACTAAGTCCTGATTCAGTGGGATGTCACCTGGCTGTCTAGAAGAAGCAGTCTCAATACTTATCCTTTTCTTCTTTCTACTGGATTCTCCTTGAACAATCTCAAGCTGTTTCCTTTTCTTTCCCTGTCCCGAATCTTTCTCACTTCCTTTACCTCGTGAATCCTTACTAGGTGCTTTATGTTGTTCTTGCGGATCCACTTCTCCCATCTTAGTATAGGTGAGTTTCTTACCTTCATCCAGCAAAGCTTGTACTTGTTTGTCTATTTGCTCTTCAGTGATAGCAATAACAGCCTTATCAATCCTTCATCATCGACCTTTTCTCTATCTGCCCAGTTGACTTCATAAGGCAAATTGCGGATCTTATCATATTCATCTCCAAGAAGAGCTCGATCACCTTCTAACTGATCAGGAATTCTCAATACCTTTGTAGCTCTTATCAGGTCCCATTTCAATCGTGAACACTTCTGCATCCTGATATCATCATCATCTATAGCATCAGCCCAGTGATCCTCTAATTGTTCTTTATGCCTGTAAGAAGAGTAAGACTGCTTGATGGCTCCATGTGGATCAAAGTTTTCCCTCCTCGAATCATGTGGATGCAGATGATAAGCCTGAAGCTCAACTTCTGAATGCTCGGCCGCCTGTAAGGATGGACAAGAATAGTACCTTCCTAGCTGAAGAGGAAACTGAACTCCTGCCTTCTTCCTTGCTTTCTGCATCTTATGAAACTCTAACAGTTGTCTGGAAACCTCTAGCAACACCATCTTGTTCGAAGGATATCTAGGCAGTCTATATGGGAATGATGTAAATCCTTGAATCCTGATATAGGTGAACTTATCATACTGGATGTAGTACCTTCCATACTGCTTGATGAAGTTCCTAGCAGCATCTGTTAGTCTCCGATGCAATTCACCTCTTAACCTCCTCACTATGAACATGCCGAAGGCATCATTGAATCTCTTATAGTGATTGATGTTTTTTAGGTGGAGCTGAGGATAACACTGATGCGAGAGAATCTGTCTCGGCTTTGTACCTACTCGCCCTTTAGCTGTTAGTCCTTTATAGGCTACATTTCTTGCCAAGATGTACACAAGGTATGAAGTCATGAAGAAAGACTTCGTTTCAAGTTGTTCATCCAAGCAGTGGCTTATAAGTCCAGCCCAGTCAATCATCTTGTTCTTTGTAAACATATGATCAAAATAAGTATACATACATCCTTCAAAAGTAGATGATTGTGGCCTACCTGTTACTCGATTCAGGAACATGATCAAGTAACTTATCTCCTGCTTGAAGTCAACTTTGTGATACTTAGGGTCTTCTGAGTTGTATATCTTTATTGAGGAATCATTCATCCACTTCTTCCTGATTTCTTGCATGTAGACCTTTGAGTTGCCTTCGAACGTCATCTGAGCTGTTGTAGGACATATGAAGACTCCTTTCGTCTTCGGGATGTTGGAGATCTCTTGGATAGCTTCCCTCTGCAGGTAGGCGAGAACAGTTCCATCCTTTGCTATGATTTGTCTTTTCTCTTTGTCGTAATGCTGAACACACTCCAACACTAGCTCGGCACTTGGCAAGGCAGGTGGAAAGCAAGCCGCTTGTACAATCCCGCTCTTTGCGATGGCTTTAACGTCCTCATTCCTGGTGATCGCGAGCAAGAAGTCTTTCACTTCCTCCAAGTTGACGTGTCCCATGTTGGTGTCGCCGACATCCCCACTGCGTTTCTAGCTTGGACTCCGGTACATTGGACTTGGCATCCATCTTGATAAGTACTTGTCTTTCTTTGGCCGTTATTCCCATCTATCTGCAAGACTAGACTTGAATAAGTAGATTGAAGTAATAGATTCTATGAGTCTTCTATATCATTATTATCATATTATCATGTTTTGATTCAAATTTTCAAGTACGAAGAGGTTTTCTAAATCATTTTCATAGAAGCATTACCTGATTTTCTGAATATAAGTTTGCCAATTGAGAGAAATACAAGGTAATTTTACAAAGGAGAAGAGACCAAAACGTACCTTATACCCAATTTCTGCCTTAGCAAATACAAATTTCTGGAATTTAATGCAAAAAATCAGTATGAAATGGCAAAAATTAGCCTTCTAGACTTCAGATCTGCCTTTCTTTTCACAAATTCAATACTCCTTTGTCACACTAAGCTGCTCCTTTTATAAAAATTCGCTGCCCCAAGGGTAAATTCGCTGCTCCTTGATGAATTTCGCTGCCCCTTGTTAGAATTTGCAAATGAATGAATGAAATAAGGAGGAGCGCTCTCCTTAAATAGGCAATTTCCTTTATTAAATGAGGTCGGCCAAACTTAAGGTCGGCCTTCTTCGCATTAAATATTGGCAACTTCAAAAACATAAGGAGAATTTTGGGCGCAAAAAAGGGTAATTAAAGTCTTAATGGGCGCCAAAATGGACTGCCACCTATATGATGTGCGCCTATCTTCATCTCGCAGATAGGTTGATATGAAAATGACCTCATTCTTAAATGGAGTAGGTGATGAAGACTTGAAGTAGAGTCACTGATGATGCTCTTAGATTCGAAGTTGCATGAATGTATTCGAACATGATACCAGTGATGAAGTATACTTGAACTTGATGGGATCTAACATGATGCCATTGATGTTTCCTCTTGCAACTTGAAGGCTACTCAGGTACTTGCCCTTGATGACTTCTTGGCTTCACCAACACCCCTTCCTTCAATGATGCAACTTGATGATCTTCAAAGGCGGCTAGCATGATGCTCCTTACTCCTCGCTGGAAGGTGATTTAGGTACTTACTCTTGATGATCCTGGAGTATTCCTTATATGATGACTCCTTCCTGAAGAATGATGTCAAGCTCTTCGTTCAAAGGTAAATACTCCTATCCTTTTGATGTACCTTTTTCAATCGGCGCTCAAAATACTTATTCCTTAGGGCGCTAAAAGGGAACCAAGGCGCTCTAAACCATACTAGGGCGCTAACAACACCATCAAGGCGCATTCTGGCTCCAAAACACTCCAACATCATTCTAGGTGCTCCATTGTCATACCAAGGTGTTGTAATGTCATCCAATAATAGGCGCTACTTCATGATGATTTACCCTAGGCGCTCCATAAGACACTAAACTTGTTACTCAACCATGCAAGGCGCTCTCTTTCAATCCCTCCGGACTCAAACTCTCCAAGACAAGGCGCTAGTGATCTCAAAGTATTAAAAGCACTCAGGGCGCTCATAAGGCAGTCTCTTCAAACTTAGGGCGCCAAAACCTTCTCTTAGGCGCAGATCTATTCCTAATCTTACCACAGGGTGCCCAATCCCATTTATCCTCACTAGGTGCCAGAAACATCATCTCAAACTAGGCGCTTATTTGCAAGTGTTCCTAAGGCGCTCACATATGAGACTTGAATCCTCAAGGCGCTCATTCATCAAAGTCCTTACCTTAAGGCGCTAAAACCTCCTTCATCAAGTCAATTCACATCTTCCTAGGCGCAAAATGGGCCATGTGATTTCAAAGTGATATACTCCATCAAAGGCGCATTTACTCTTCCTGAACATCCTAAGGCGCCAAAACCTCATCTAGGCGCAATCTGACCTTGCTCCTAAGGCGCAAAAGGGGGATCTCTTTCACCAAGGGCGCTCACCTTCATCAAAAGTGCACAAACCTTCCTTCAAGGGCGCTCACCTCACTCTCACCTCACCAAGGCGCATTTCCATCACAAGGCGCACTAATCCACTCTAGGCGCCAGAAGTTCAAAGGCGCATTTTAAGTCCTTTTTTGTCTTTTAAACAACCTTCAATTAGGCGCTAGAGACATCACCTCAATCTAGGCGCCCATATTCATCCATTGAGGCGCCAATTTCACTTCTAGGCGCTCAAATCATGTCCAGAGCACTCAAACCACTCTCCATGAAGGCGCTAAGGATAATGGCAACCAAAGTCTACTTGATATAGGGCGCTCAAAGTGTCTGCATCTTCTTTAAGGCGCAAAAGTCTCCAAGCAAGGGAAGGTGCTAGCTCACCCAACTGCCAAGATGAACTCACAAAAGTCAACATCCAAATGCTATTATGAACTAAGAACTCCAACTCCCCTAGGCGCCAAAATCTCAACCTTAAGACAGGGCGCACTTGGATAGTTCCCTCTTATAGACGCACATTCCAAGGTGCTCATTTAATACTCAAGGCGCTCCTAAGGTGACTCCTCAGTCTAGGTGCCAATTCTTACTTCAGGGCGCTCTTATGATGATCTTGGCGCAAGACATGACCTTGGCGCTCCATACTCTTTCCTCACCAAGGCGCTCAAACCGTGAAGGTTCAATTTTCTCTAAGGCATTCACTGAATCTTTCCCTCTAGGGCGCTCCAACACTGAATCTTTCCCTCTAGGGCGCTAGTGCCCTCCGGAGACTCTTCTCAAAGGCGGTCATCTTCCTATACTACAATTGCCTCTGAAACACTGATTGACGTGATGCCTAGTTGAACAAGGAGAGATAAAGCATTCAAAACCATCCAAACGATCATCTCCTTCCTAACGTCTTCACTGCCCCGGAATACTTTAGCCAAAATGACACATAACAACTTCCTGTGCAAAGCATCCGAGCTCAAAAGAGGGGGTCCCCAGTCTGATGGGGTGATGTGTGATTTGGTCACAACAGGTACCCAGACACCAGGCTAGGGCCTTCACTTCCATTGCCTAGACCCTCTTTTGCACAAGAGAAGGAGATAGTGGAGGAATCCTCCTCCGAGCTAGATTCTAGTCTTCCCACGGAAGACGTATGTTCAGCTCTCTCACCCCGATCCAGAGGATCCACTTGGTACTATATTACGCTATGTGCAGGATGTAGCACCTATGGGGGCCCTGATGTGTGAAGTAGCATATATAGCCAAATGTATGGATAGTGTTTATTCCCCCTTAGGTTTACAGGAGGCTTGACGGATACAGACATTTATGGTGGAAGAATGTGAGCAGGAGTTTACTCGCATCTTCCAAGCTAAGGGGTGGCTAGGCATATGTTTTGAGGAGATGAAAAAGGAATGGAAACCAAAGAGGATTGTTCCTTTGGAGGGAAAGATGGTCATATACTAGAGGCCTTGTACAATATTGAATCCATGTTCAAGGAAACATATTTCAGGTTACATGAGGAGGTCCATAAGGGTCAACAGGTGATTGCTAAGATTGATGGGTCCGCCCGTGTATCTAGGCAGCTGAGGGAAGCTGTGGAGGAACAAAATCAGAGGTTTCAGCAACAATTGGCTCAACAAACTCAGTTGATAGAATTGGAGAAAGCCAAGGTTGTTGAAAAAGAAAAAGATTTGGCCGAAAAGCAGCAACAATTAATCAGCAGAGATGAACATTTGGCTGAACAAAGCCGACGACTCTCGACAAAGGATGAGGAGTTGGCTGCTATGGAGAAGGAATTGTCGAAGAAACAATTTGATGAGGCAGTTCAGTTGGTCAAGTCAACTAGGGAGCGGGAAATCAAAGCCACTCAGCACTTGAAACTCTGCACTGAGGAAGTTTACCGACTTCGCTGAGAGATCTCTTAGTAGCGTGCTTCTTCTTCTTTAGTCTATACCCCTCCAGGGAGCTCTCCACCACCGCTGTCATAGTAACGGGTACTTTTTGGTTATTTTGTTTGAGTCTTTAGTTGTTTAGAAAACGACTACATTTTAGGGGGGGATGATGTAAACAAGCATTTTGCATATGTATGTTGTATTTATTTTGGATTGGATTTATCAACGAGGTTAGTTGTCCTCCCGACAGTTGTGGTTAGTTGTAGTCGGTTGTTGGCGGTTGGCGGTACCAACCATCGGCTACCTTTATATGCCAAGCATGGACTTGTAGACGAGACCGCATTGGCGTGATATCCCAGTCACATTGTATGTAATATCCCAATTGGGATATTATGCAATAATTCTGATTTTTCTGCTCAAACCCTAATTCTGATTTCTGATTTTTATATTTTCAGCAGTCTAATACTTCATAAAATACCAAGAACATCACATCAAAGAATAAAGGAAGCATCATACATGAATCACCCAAGCATAGAGATAATTCACTCCATGAAATACACATGAACATCCATGATAATTCACTCCAATCATAAATAATCAGGTCTGCTGTTATAAATCTAAATAATGCAGTCTTCTATTACAATATTTTATGGCTAGGGCAAATGGCCTCAAGCTTCATACATAGCAAACTATACTAGCAATAGTTACATACCAAAATATATGCCAAATATGCATGAAATGTGGTCTCCAAGGAAGGTGCACAAGGCTGAATGACTGCTATAATGATTTTCTGCTGTAACCCTACCCTAGCAGCCCTTGATCATCATGAATATGCCACAAATCTGCCCTTGATGCAAGTCGCCCTTCCTCCAAGAGGTGTGCTCCAGCCCTAGAGGCAAAATGTCACCAAAATCTGCTCTCAAAGCTGATGGGAAATCTGCCCAATGATGTTGAAGTGCAATTGGATCCCCATCACAGAATCCTCACAAGAAGAAGCTATGGTTTCGTCTAACTCCTTCCAAGAACTAGAGGTTTTCGTCTTCAATCCTTCTCCAAAAGATAACTTGAGTGATTGATGAATGAATGATGATGAAATGCCACAAATCCAACTAATATTTATACATATTTTCATTGCCCTTTTGTGCTGGCCGACCTAGCATCATTTAGTAACTTTTTTCCCTTTTTAGGGCTGACCTCATAAAGTCCTAGGCGCCCAACTTCCTAGGGCCGACCTAGACAGGATTAATGCCTTATGTTTTTTAGTTTCCCTAATGAGCGCCCAAGGTAACAATAGCAATCTCCATAATAATGTGATCATGAATGAAAGTGTAAACAAGGCACCATTATGAAAGTATCTCCTTATGTCGACATGGCATCCACACAATACAATATTATCTCTTGGCATGATTGTGACTCTCCCAAGTAGTTCGCTCCTAGGAAGACAAATTATCTTAAGATAAGTACATCAAAGGCGTCATAAAAATATGACAAGTCATCTCCATTACCCAAGATGTCCTCCAAGAGTCTCGGAGCGGGGTGATAAGCCCAAGTCCTAATGGCGACCATTCCAAGAATGGGGACATTACATTGTATGAGAGCATAATTGAGCATAATAGCAATACCAGTTACGATGTGAATTGTCAATGAGTAATTTATTATGATGTTGTATTTCATTTTCAAGTATATTCAGTTTACTAACTGTGTGAATTCCAATTCCGATCTATTAGGCACTAAACAAGGAAATGGAATGCGATGATGAAATGAAGAATGCAAACCCGAAATTCTATTCATCAAAATGAGATGCAAAGAACCTATTTATCAACTATGTATGACCATTCAGTTCATCCTCAAGATGACTGCTCAGGTTCTACAAGAAAACAAAATATTATTATTACACTTATATACTATAACCTATTACACTTATATACTATAACCTAGAATTCTGTACATAATATTACATCCCCCTCTTAATTTGTAGGGGTTATAGCAAGACCAAGAATGCCTCTGAATTTTTCAAATTTCTGGCTTCCAAGTGCTTTTGTCAGGATAACAGCTGGTTGATTTGAAATTGGACAATATATCAATCTGACACTGCCATCTTTTACTTAACACCAAATCAAATGGAATTTGGTGTTGATGTGCTTGGATCGGTTGTGAAATACTGGGTTTCTTGCCATTTTGATTGTTAAAGTGTTGTTGATCATGAGTGGTGCTGATGAAACCTGTTCTTCCTGCGAATCCTCAAGAATCATTCCAAGCCACAATATTTCCCTGTTTGCCTCTTTGACTTCCAAGTGATGAGTGTTGATCGTAAATTCATCAAAAAGGCTGAAGTAGATTTTCCATCTTCAAGATCACCTGCATAGACTGTATCTGAATATCCAACTAGTTTGAAATATGCTGTCTTGGAGTATTTTAGCTCAAATTTCTAATTTCCCTTCAAATAGTGAAGAACTCTCTTTGTTGCTATCTAGTGACTTTCTCTAGGCCGTTGAGTGGTTTACAGTTTGCCATTTCAAATTTTCTCAGAATTTCACCAATATACTTCTGTTGTGTGAAGAAAATATACTTGGATTTTTGAATCACTTAAATACCAAAAGAGTAATGAAGATGACCCAAATCTATCATTTCAAAACCTTTCATTAGTTTTTCTTTGACTTTTACAGTGTACCTTTCATTATTTCTTTTTATGAGTAGATCATCTACATGTACAACTAGGTATACAACTCTTTTGTCAATTGCCTTGATAAAAAAAAAAGTCACATCTTCAAATTCAAAGTGCTTAAAGTTCATGCTCAAGAGGTGCTTGGTGAGCTTTTCATACCAAGCTCTTGGGGCCTTTTTTAAACAATACAATGATTTTGTTAATGTAATAACCAACCTAGTTTTTTTTTTTAATATATTTCAACTGAAATAAAGATGCAATCATGCAAACTCCTCAACACCTCCTGATCACCCAGATCCTGATGTGGGCAAGGTGAGAGCATACAGTGCGTTGGATCTACACAAGTATCTAATGCAACAACTAGAGGGTATGCAATTAAAATGTTCACTGCAACACACTAGATGATTCTTACCCTTTCATTGAGCTTAGCTAAAACTATTTGCCTTGGAATCCATTGTCCAATAACTTTCTTTAACAACAATACATGAAAAAGTGGATGTGTTTTTGTTGTTGGAGGTAACCATAGCTTGTATACCACACTACCAATCTTCTAAAATATCTGATACAGACCATAATATTTGGGTGAGAGCTTGTTATCCTTATTTTGCTACTTTAGGTAAATTTTGTAATATCGTTGCAACCTCAGAAAAAATGTAATGTTCCATTTTTGGCACATTGATTATTGTGAGCGTTTGTGCTTGTTCCTAGTCTCTTGGAGGCTATCCAACATGTTTGGGAAGAATTCCAATGTTCTTGGAGTGGTCATAGTTCAATCTGCAGAACAGTTATTTGGGTTTTCCTTGCGTAATTGGATTATTTTTTATGGCTTTGAGCTCAGTTGATATTTCAGGTAACAGTGATGGTTTTTGAAGTTTGATCGGGCTTCTGTTTTGCTCTCCAAGATTCTTGGAGGAGTTTTTCTATTTTTGGAAAGTCACCCGGAAGGCATCGTTGCACATCCCAAACTTTACAGAGCATATTGGTTCAGTTTATTTTGCATTCGGAGGCCGTTTGGGATTTCCCGCAAAATTTAATATTTAATGAGCTATTTTAATTATTATTTTCACTTAAGCTCTTAAGGGTGAAAATAATTAAAATATTATTAAGTGTTATAGCTCATTTAAAAGGGGAAAACATATTCTTTTATTTAGGCACATAAAAGTGAGCACTTAAGTGGAGGAAAAAAGAAATAATCTAAGTTGGAAAATGTTATTATTTTCAAGAAATAATTCATTTCCTTTGTAACTCCTCCAGTGCCTTATAAAATGAATGAACTCTCATTTGGAAGGGTTATATTATGTTTTTGATATTGATTTTGTTTTCAGATGGATTGAACCTGGGAGTTCTTCCATATTCTCTTGAGGACGAAAACCCTCTTGAGGACGAAACCCCTCTGGAGTTTGAGTGTGGTTTCACACAGAAATCATCATTGTACTGGAGCTGAATTGGAGTTGAGAGTTTTGATGAGTTTGGAGTGGAGATCTATAGTCTTTCATTTGTAATCCTTTGTTTATGTCTTTGTTAGAATTGTTGATCATTTTTATTGTGATTTTATGTGCTCCTATCTGCTGGCCGTACAATCTAATGGCCGTACATGTCTTGTGTTCAAATCTGAAAAAAAAAAAATGAAGGAGAGTTTTGGTGTGGGTCTTTTTACAATGTCATCTTATAGATTGGGCAACCTTGTTCATGATGATTTTGAGCGTTTTTAGCAAGAACTGCATTTTGGTAGCCATCTGTACAATCTCATTACCGTATAGGCAGAAATGAAGTTTTGAAAAAATCTAAGTTTTTTGGTGTTGAGTTTTGGCTTCAAATCTTTGTAATGTTAATGTCTTTCCTAGATGATCATTTTCATGTTGGGTTTGTGTGTATTTAAGACTTACTTGAAGTTCCTTGAGCATCCGTACATCTTCATGGCCATACAATGCAGATTGGAAGAATGCTGAAATAAAAAACTTGGAGCAGAGTTTGGGTTTCTCTTTGTTAGCATTGTCTTTGATAGGTCTAGGCGACCCTTTCCACATTGATCTTATGTCATTTGATGCCTTGAATGATTTTTAGGGAACTGTCGTACATCTACAGGCCGTACGGCCCTGGGACAGCCAGTTGGAAAAGACACTAAGTTAAAACTGTTAGATGGGCATCATATGTAATGTTTATCATGCATTTGAGAAGTGTTTTTAATGTGAAGTCATTGTATCCATGAGTGGGCAGTTTATCTATGATCTTTGTCAAATTTATATCAGCCAAGGAGGTGCTGTACCGGTCTAAAAAAAGAGAGTTTTATCACTGTTTTAATCATCTGATGTGTCTTGTGTCCTGAATCCAACAAGAAACCATCTTAGAGTCTCATTGTGTTGTCAAACAAAGTTCATTGTTTTGTCCATTGAAGCCATTCTTATGCAGGAGCAGACTGATATAATATTCTCAGGTTGCAGCAGAGATGAACAACAATAATTACAAGGATGGCATTTAATCTTTCAAGTTATCTGCTGGGTATTCTCATGCTATCTTTCAGGGGCACTTATCAAGTTTAAAAATCAAGTCTTTGAGCATCATTGTACTTGCTTTAGTTGTAATTTCTTCTTATTTGAAAACACATATAACCCCTAGATGGTTTACCGCCAGTGTGGAAGGAAAGAACATATTCAATTATATTGTAACCCCTGGATGGTTCTATCGCCAGTGAGGATAAAGAACACTTTTTCTCTCTTTCTACCCATTGAACAAGTGGTGAATTCCCACTGCATAAGTGGATGACTTTGTAATCTTTCATCATATTTCATACCCACTGATAAAGTGGTGAATCCCCATGAAATGTGGGTGCCCGCCGCAGCGGAAGAAGTGTTTTTCTTTCTTGCATACTTTTTATTGTAAGACAAATCACCGTATGCTCTCACCTTGCCCATTCCGGGATCTGGGTGATCAGAAGTGTGGAGGCAATTTAGTTGTTCATGAAAGATTGTGCTAACATTGTGATCATGCTTGTTACATTGTCAAAAAAATTTGGGGTAGTATCTTACAATGGTATCAGAGATGGTATGTTCTTCCCAGCCTATTTGGGAGCTAATTGGTTGTAGACCTTTCAGTTGGGCAAGTCAATTTTCAGCCTTGCATGTGAGTGATCAGCACTTGCATGTTGTACAGTGTGTGGCAGTTGACAGAGGTCGTTCAGTGATTGTTAGATTATGCCCTCTCTTATGAGAAGTGAGACAGATGTTCTGTTTGATTCTCTTAGGCAAAGTCAGGATGAATTAGAAAAAGCAGTTCAAAAAAAGTTGGATCGAAGGAGGTATGAACCATAGGCCTTAAAAATCATTGATGAATATCAAGGTCTATATGATGACTTTAAGCATGATATTTAATGGGATGCTTTCTTGGAAATAATCGAGGAGGATCCTAACAACAAGGGCCTTGTAGGTTACATCCGAAGGACAAGGAACAAAGATGAGAAGAAGAGAATATCTTCATGGAAGCTTGAGCTATCTACTTTGATGGCAAAGACCAACTACAATGCCAAGACATCATCTTCCAGCCGACAGAACCATAACTCTCTCATTTCAAGAAAGGAAGAGGATTCTGAGACAAATTGGCAAGAATGGTTGTCTTTGCGTCCTGAATTTCATGTTGTTATGCCTTTTGCTAAATACTGCTACATAAAGAACTTGGCTAAACCTCGGAAAGACCGAGTCCACAATAAAGGATTACTAGAGGCCCCTAAACTAAGTCAAGAAGAATGGGTGATGAAAGTGACATCAAGGAGGGTAGAATTGAGATCACCCAAGTTGAAGATCACAAACTACTCCTAGTCATCACCTTCTAATCAACAGAAGAAGAATTATCCCCTTTCAAAGAAGGATGAGAACAACAAGAATGAACTTAGAAGAAGAAATCTTTGTTTCCTATGCAAAGATTCTTGGGAGCCTAACCACCAATGCAAGAAAAAGGAAGATGAATCAGCAACCTTCACCACATGTTCTTTTTTTCTGAATGATGTGAAATCCGAAAATGGTGAAGATGAAGTGTTGATTAGAAATGAGTCTAAGTCTTTGTATGATGAAGACAAAGTCACAAATCATGAGACATGCATAGAGGATTTTGCTGATTTGGAGAAGTTTACAACATAAATTAGTGAAGCTGAGCCTTGCTTTGACGAAGAACCAGAAGTGTTGTACTTAGCTAGTCCTCTATTTGATGAAGAGCTTGAAGATGCCACTACAATTGAGGAGATGAAGATGATCAATAGAATGTTAGAAGGTGACTGTGCAAGTGAGCCTGAGAGCATTGAAGTGAAGTGTTTATTTGAGGACATGGGAAACAATGAAATCGAAGAAGTTCATGCTGCTGAAAATTTTAGAACAACACCTAATGAAGAGCAATTCCACCATTCTAGTGATGGTAGTCCTGATTATGAGTGGGAAATTCCCATGCCAAGTGAAGCGCTGATTGATTTCTCAAATATCCAAGATGAAGAGTATGCTGATGAAGATTTTAAATCAGTCATTGATGAATTTGAAACTGCCATAACATTTGATCAAAGTGAAGAAGAAGAAGACTCATTTCCCATGCAAATTGAAGAACCAAGTGTCTTTTCAGAAGAGTCATTTGATGAGGAGTTTGTTGAAGAACTTGGATCAGCCGCAAAGGTTGATTTAACATTGGATTTTAGTGATGTTACTTCTTGTAGTCAAAGTGGCCATGAAGAGAAAAAACTTAAAAGCAGTTGATTTCAAGGATCATGCCTATAAGGATATGATAGAAAATTTATTGTGTGCAGTTGATTTGGATTTTAAGAATCAGTTGTTAGTCACCGAAGACAAGGTTGTGCAAGTTCTAACACATTTGGATAGCTCACACAAGTTTGTTGAAGATCACATTTGGAGAGCTCAAGTTGAAAGGAAACAAATGGGCATTGAAAAAGGAGCTTCACTTGAAGATTGGTGTATAGTCAGGAAGGCATTGGAAACTTTGAAATCAGATTATTTGAACTTGTTGTCTGATAGAGATCATGTTCTTGAGTTTGCTGATCGATTAGGTGAAGCATTGAAGGGAAGAGATGTTGAAATTGATAAGCTTACATTTAAGCTTAAAACAACTATGGATTTCTTAGAGAGTACCCAAATGGCTCTCTTAGAAGCTGTAAATCAGCTTGTTGATGTACTACAATTCAAGGAGCAAGCTGGAGCTGCTAGAGCAGATGAAGGCAAGCTGATAATTGAAGAGTTTGATTTGCTCCAAGGAAGTTATGATTTAGGACATCCTCCTAAGTATGATGATGCAGAGTTGGAGCAAATTGATGAATTGTGTGAACAAAAAGGTGAAAACAACTTCCAATCATTTGATGATTCTGTTTCTATGACGGAAGTTAACACATGAAAATTCACTTCTCATGTTGAATGATGAAGACCAAATTGGAGTTTGCAACATGGAGGAAGATAGTAACAGGATATGGGATCCAGGTGAGGAACACTCATGGAATGTTACTCTTCACAAAAACTTCACCAACTGGAAGTTTTCATCAGTTGTTGAAGACAGACAGAAGGTTCAGGTATGCAATGGATTGGGTTCCGTGATGGCTTACTCTCATAATGGAGTTTATTTGCAGAGTTCTATGAAGAATAATGGTGTTGGTAAGATTGTTTTATGGATGATTTTGGAGTCAAATTTATGTCATGAAGCTGCTGTCCTTCATCCAATCAGCCATCATAAATGTTCATTTGCATACATAATGATTGATTGGAGAGAAATTTTGGTCATAACTTTGACTTATTCTGATTGTAGATGGCCTAAATTTCTTATTGTTCTCAAAAGATTTCAGTTTTGTTGTTGCTATCTCATTTTGAAGTCACTGAAATCTAATTTTCATGAGATTATTTCAGATTTATGCAGCCATGAGAGTGATTTTTTTGTTGCTTTTAGCTTTTTGTGGGAAGATGATAGAAGTAATCAGCTGAAAGGAACAAGTGTTACAGTTACTAATGCTCTTTTGGAGAGTGAAAATCAGCTGATTCATGGCTGTTCTGAGTTGTTTTCAGCTTGTAATCAAGCTGATTTAGGTTCTTCCTCGGAGGAGTATTACAGATTTTGGTTCCCAGTAGTAGTTTTATGTTGGATGATTGCTCTTTTTTTTTTTTTTTAATCTTTGGGCTTATTGATGTTTGGGATCCAAATAGTTGTGATTGGAAGAATGTTTCAAAGGTTTTTACAGAGTGTCAGCTGTGCAGTTCACAGTTATATCAAAGTGGAGCAGCAGAAGCGATGTGAAGCATTCTTGAGATTGATTTGGGATCCAGGTATATTTTTGATAATCATTTAGGTAGCTTGGTTGGATAGCATGCATTGCTTGAGGACAAGCAATTTTGAGTAGGGAGGATTGTAATGTTCCATTTTTGGTGCATTGATTATTGTGAGCGTTTGTGCTTGTTCCTAGTCTCTTGGAGGCTATCCAACATGTTTGGGAAGAATTCCAATGTTCCTGGAGTGGTCATAGTTTAGTCTGCAGAACAATTATTTGGGTTTTCCTTGTGTAAATGGATTATTTTTCATGGCTTTGAGGTCAGTTGATGTTTCAGGTAACAGTGATGGTTTTTGAAGTTTGATCGGGCTTCTGTTTTACTCTCCAAGATTCTTGGAGGAGTTTTTCTATTTTTGGAAAGTCACCCGGAAGGCATCGTTGCACATCCCAAACTTTACAGAGCATATTGGTTCAGTTTATTTCGCATTCGGAGGCCGTTTGGGATTTCCTGCAAAATTTAATATTTAATGAGCTATTTTAATTATTATTTTCACTTAAGCTCTTAAGGGTGAAAATAATTAAAATATTATTAAGTGTTATAGCTCATTTAAAAGGGGAAAACATATTCTTTTATTTAGGCACATAAAAGTGAGCACTTAAGTGGAGGAAAAAAGAAATAATCTAAGTTAGAAGGAAAATGTTATTATTTTCAAGAAATAATTCATTTCCTTTGTAACTCCTCCAGTGCCTTATAAAAGAGAATGAGTTCTCATTTGGAAGGGTTATGTTATGTTTGATATTGATTTTGTTTTCAGATGGATTGAACCTGGGAGTTCTTCCATATTCTCTTGAGGACGAAAACCCTCTTGAGGACGAAACCCCTCTGGAGTTTGAGTGTGGTTTCACACAGAAATCACCATTGTACTGGAGCTGAATTGGAGTTGAGAGTTTTGATGAGTTTGGAGTGGAGATCTATAGTCTTTCATTTGTAATCTTTTGTTTATGCCTTTGTTAGAATTGTTGATCATTCTTATTGTGATTTTATGTGCTCCTATCTGTTGGCCGTATAGTCTAATGGCCGTACATGTCTTGTGTTGAAATCTGAAAATAAAATAAATGAAGGAGAGTTTTGGTGTGGGTCTTTTTACAATGTCATCTTATAGATTGGGCAACCTTGTTCATGATGATTTTGAGAGTTTTTAGCAAGAACTGCATTATAGTAACCATCCGTACAATTTCATTACCGTACAAGCATAAATGAAGTTTTGAAAAAATCTAAGTTTTTTGGTGTTGAGTTTTGGCTTCAAATCTTTGTAATGTCAATGTCTTTCCTAGATGATCATTTTCATGTTGGGTTTGTGTGTATTTAAGACTTACTTGAAGTTCCTTGAGCATCCGTACATCTTCATGGCCGTACAATGCAGATTGGAAGAATGCTGAAATAAAAAACTTGGAGCAGAGTTTGGGTTTCTCTTTGTTAGCATGGTCTTTGATAGGTATAGGTGACCCTTTCCACATTGATCTTATGTCATTTGATGCCTAGAATGATTTTCAGGGAACTGCCGTACATCTACAGGCCGTACGGCCCTGGGACAGCCAGTTGGAAAAGACACTAAGTTAAAACTGTTAGATGGGCATCATATGTAATGTTTATCATGCATTTGAGAAGTGTTTTTAATGTGAAGTCATTGTATCCATGAGTGGGCAGTTTATCTATGATCTTTGTTAAATTTGTATTAGCCAAGGAGGTGCCGTACCAGTCTAAAAAAAGATAGTTTTATCATTGTTTTAATCATCTGATGTGTCTTGTATCTTCAATCCAAAAGGAAACCATTGTAGAGTCTCATTGTGTTGTCAAACAAAGTTCATTGTGTTGTTCATTGAAGCCATTCTTATGCAGGAGCAGACTGATATAATATTCTCAGGTTGCAGCAGAGATGAACAACAATAATTACAATGATGGCATTTAATCTTTCAAGTTATCTGCTGGGTATTCTCATGCTATCTTCCAGGGGCACTTGTCAAGTTTAAAAATCAAGTCTTTGAGCATCATTGTACTTGCTTTAGTTGTAATTTCTTCTTATTTGAAAACACATATAACCCCTGGATGGTGTACCGCCAATGTGGAATGAAAGAACATATTCAAACATATTGTAACCCCTGGATGGTTCTACCGCCAGTGAGGATAAAGAACACTTTTTCTCTCTTTCTACCCACTGAACAAGTGGTGAAGTCCCACTGCATAAGTGGATGACTTTGCGATCTTTCATGCATATTTCATACCCACTGATAAAGTGGTGAATCCCCACGAAATGTGGATGCCCACTGCAGCGGAAGAAGTGTCTTTCTTTCTTGCATACTTTTTATTGTAAGACATCACCGTATGCTCTCACCTTGCCCATTCCGGGATCTGGGTGATCAGAAGTGTGGAGGCAATTTAGTAGTTCATGAAAGATTGTGCTAACATTGTGATCATCCTTGTTACATATTCAAAAAAATTTGGGGTAGCATCTTACAAAAAACCCAAACTCCCACTTCAAGGTTCCTTAACTTTGGTGTTGGTTTGCTGGTTGCTTCATTCAATTTGATGTGATGGCCATATTTGCCTTTAGACCAGAAAGGTTCAACTCTTGGTGGTGATGGTGGAGTCTCTAGAGAAAATAATTTTGCCTTGAAACTTGTTGAACCCTTTTTGAGCACCTTTGCATTTGATGAGAGCTTGCCATTTGCAGATCCTTTGTGTGCAATCCCTTTAATTCGAATGTCTTACCCTCATAATGAAAGTGCATGAAAAGCTCCTGGAAATTCATCTCGATGGTGCCCAAAATTTTGAGCCATTGGACTCCCAATACTATATGTACACTCCCCATTGGAATGGTATACATAGGGCTAGATGGTAAGTTTGATATTGAGACATTTCCTAGAACAACTAACAATACCCCTATCCACCATTTTAACTTGAAATTATGTAGTGTGAAATAAAGTAGTTCAAACTTGTGGCTAAATTTTTATTAATGGAATTGTGAGTATTACTTGAATCATACAGTATTGCCACTTCCTATTTTTTTTAAGAACTCTCACTACTTTGAGGGTTTGTGGGGAACTAATATTTGGTAGTGCATGACAATATATTATTGGTTTGTGCTCTTCTAGTGATTCCTTTGATGCCACTTCTATCTCTATATCTTCTTCTTTTCACAATTAAAACATAACTCTTTTGCCTTATTTTCTTCAATTTGTTGGAAGTGTCAACTTGGTAGGCTGAGGGAAGGCTAGTGATGGGGTGTCAAGATCTTTGACATTAGTAAATGGTTGTCTCCTACTGGCTACAAACTTTTCCCCCACCTTCCTTCCCATAATAATGGATTGGGAGCTTGCAAGAGAATTTGTTGGGTGCCAATCTTGAGTTAGATTCGTATGAAAGTAAGATCAAGAATCCTTATTTCCCTTAGCAGATGCATTAGATTCCTAAGTTTTGTAATGTGAATCTGCTCTAAGGGATTCCAAAAAACCCTCGAGAGAAGATGGTTGAATATGTTAGATCGGAGCCCATCAATATCTTCTTTCCTAGCTGTGCTTCACAACTCCTCCTTTGTAGCCAAACCCACAAGATTTGACTTCTAAGCCATTACTGAAAAAAATTCCTGCTTGACATTGGTGGTTGCTGCATTCAGACTATCTTCAAATCTAGGGACACCATCTCTTCTATTCCTGGATCCCCTGTGTTTGGAGACTTCCCTAGTGTGACTAGATTACTTAGCTTCTCTTCTATTTCGTAATAATATATTTAAAAAAACCAAAATTTGCTGAAATTTTTATCGTAACTTGATAGGATTAGCAAATTTATTTTTAGTGCATGATAGGCTTGGCAAAACTGTCCAAGTAATCCACATGAGCTCACCACTCATCATTTAGGATCAGCCCCTTCCACTTTTTGTGCTCTCTCCATGATTGATTGCTTCCATACGGTCCATATGTTGCTAATGACTATGTTGCACAATGCTCCACACACTTTCACAAGTTGTCTCAAGATGATTGTGATGCAAATTGTGTTGCAACAGCATAATAAGAAATAAAAATAAAAGAACTTAATATATAAAATAAAAATTATACATCAATGGTTAAAAAAAGGTTGGTTCATTCGCCTTTAATGACTCCAACTTTGAGGAGGAATCGAAGGTGCCTTGGGACATGTGGGTCACTAGCCTTGGCATATAGTTGTTGTAATGTGCCGTACCTTTTTGTAATTTTTAAAGATCTTTTATGTGTGATTTTTATTATTTTTATGTGATCTTTCAGACTAGAGAGAAGAATGCAGAAGGGGTTTTCAGTTTTCCTACAGATGTGTTGCCGGAGCATACAATATATTGCATATAACATAAACTCAGAAAATATACAAGGATTATAAGAGAAATATGAAAGACCCAGTTCATATATCAACAAATACAGAGGTTCTATCACATACCCATATGCAGATTTGAAACTTCAGTTTTATGCTACTGCCGGACCAGCCACTATGTATTACAATATTGCTCCAAATCATCAAGAAACTCAGAGTATCATGCATACATTGATTCTAGCATTACAAAAGACCCTAGACGTCTCATACAATGCCAAATAGAAGTTGCTCACAATGAGGAATGAAGCTAAACACTTCCCACGTCATGCCTGGTGGTGTACCGTCATAGCTGGAAAGGAATATCAGCAGAGAGAAATGTCAAACAGCTCTGAAATAACTCTGCAAAGTACTGTTTGCTGTCAACAAGGTGGGGCGATCAGATTAGGAAGAGAAATATGCAACTAAACCACATCAAACTGCCCACACAAATGGTACAGCTAGATTGGGTAGTATGGCCAGCATGCTACTATGAAAATACAGTCCCAAACGAGTGTTTTCTGCCTCAAGACATCCAATGAACTGATCTCCAAGTTGCTATGAAGAACACTACTTAAAATGCAAGAGAAATACTCAGTCTTCATCAACCCTTCATCATACAAATTCCGTTGTAGCACAATAGTGAATACTGAATGCATCCACCTCGAATGACACATTTGGGTGATCTTGCACACCTGTAGATTGTCGTCACTTAGGGAGGTTTTTGTCTCCAAGAACCTGGTTCGAATCCTCAAACCCTCAAAACCCTAGCAGAGCTCACAAAGTGAAATATCATAACATAGCATAAAGCAAATGAGCTCCAATTTCACCTTTTATTCCTCTTCCAAGATGGGCGTTGGGTTTTAGGAGGGAACTTTATCATTTTAAAACATATTTTATTTCCCTAGGGATGGGCGCCCATGGTCAAGACTTACTTTATGTCTTCGTTTCTCATAAAGTCACTTTAAAATAAATTTCGGACTTTAAAATAAATATGAAGACGATGTCAGAATGCCTTGATCTTTAGCTCGCCGGATAGGTCTCGACGAGACGCTTCTAATCCCACTCTAAAATTTCCGAACTGACACTGAACCCAAACTTACTAAAAATAGTAACGACCAAGAGCAAACAGAGCTAACTTAGAGGGTGCCAACGAGATCCATTGAACTCGAACCACAACTCCATCACCGACAAACACCACCATTGCCAAACTAACCACAATTTCCCTAACCAAACTTCTAGTCCACAGGAACCCAATGATGGACTAACCATGTATCATGAAGGGGACATTACAGTCCACCCTCCCTAAGATTGCCTGCCTCAAGCAATCTTAGATCAGGATGCCCCAATATCTGCTCATTTTCCC
This sequence comes from Cunninghamia lanceolata, assembly GCA_027924645.1. Classification (NCBI taxonomy): domain Eukaryota; kingdom Viridiplantae; phylum Streptophyta; class Pinopsida; order Cupressales; family Cupressaceae; genus Cunninghamia; species Cunninghamia lanceolata. The sequence continues at coordinate 3,528,653 of BSBN01000549.1, read as the reverse complement.
AAGTAGCATCCTCCACTAGCAGGTTTTTCCATTTTACCTGGTACTCTCTGATAATCCTCCTCAAATTACGTTCCATGGTGTCAATTATTGTTTCGGGTACCAGGATCAACTTCCCCTGTTCATCAAGAGGAGGCAACTCAATTGATGGTGTCACATTATGTCCCAGTGCCTTCTTGAGATGAGATACATGAAACACATTGTGTACCCTGCTACCTGTGGAAGCTCTAACTCATAAGCCACTTCTCCAATTTTCTTGTAGATCCTGAAAGGTCCATAATATCGTGGCTTAAGCTTTTCTGCTACACTCTTCTTGAGAGTGGATTGCCTATAGGGCTGCAGCATTAAGTACACCATGTCACCAACCTCAAATGATCGCTCAGTCCTCTGCTGATCTGCATATTGCTTTTGTTAATTCTGAGCTTTCTGTATGTTCTTTTTCAAAGACCTCATGATACACTGGCTTTCCTGAAGGAGGTCTTTGGCCTTAGGCACTCTGTTATCACCAAACAACAAATCAACAAAGCTCGGTGCCTCATACCCATACAAAGCCATGAAGGGTGACATCTGAATAGACATGTGATAAGTGGAGTTGTAACAATACTCTCCCATGTGAAGCTATTTGATCCATGCCTCTGCTGCCCCGAAACATAATTTCGCAGGTATCCTTCCCCCCATTTATTAACTATCTCTGTCTGACCATTTGTTTGTGGGTGGTAGCTCGTGCTGGGGGTGAGCTCTGTCCCTGTCAACCTGAAGAGCTTCTGCCAAAAATTACTGAGGAACCTGTTGTCCCTATCACTGACAATGTTCCGTGGCAACCCATGAAGACGGAGTACCTCACGAAAAAATAACTCTGCAACTTGAGCTGCAGTGTAGGTGGTAGGGATGGCAAAGAAGTGTTTATACTTTGTCAATCTGTCCACTACCATGAAAATACAATCCTTGCCTTGGACTTTAGGTAAACCTGTGATAAAGTCCATAGAAATACTATCCCACTTCCTCTCAGGAATGGGCAGGGGCTGCAATAATCCTCCTGGAAATGAGTGCTCCTGTTTGTTCTGTTGGCATATTGGGCACTCTCTCACATATTGCTTCACTTCTGTCTTGAGGCCCTTCCAGGTGAACCTCTCTCTGACCTGTCTCTAAGTTTTGAAGTACCCCGGGTGCCCTGCCATAGGCAAGTCATGGAATGCCCTCAAAACTTTCTTCTTCATCTTTGAACCTGTCACCAAGAAGATCCTATCCTTGTAAATGATTAAATCATTTACCACTGTGTACCTGTCATCTTTGATAGTGCCATCAATTATTCCAGTAGCCCACTTGTCCTTGGCATATTCTGCGGACATCATCTCCCTCCAATCACCTGAAATAGCACCTAATGCACACAAATGGGGCCTCCTATATAATGCATCGGCAACAATGTTCTTACCTTTGACATAAACAATGTCAAAGTCGTAGGCTTGAAGCTTGCTGACTCACTTCTGTTGCCTTTCGTTTAAATCCTTCTGCCCAAGGAAATGTTTCAGACTGTTATGATCTGTCTTCACCACAAATTTGCTGCCCACAAGATACTGTCTGAATTTAGCCAACACATGCATGATGGCTAACATCTCCTTGTCATATATGCTATAACTCCATTCCACACCCCTCAACTTCCGGCTCTCAAATGCTATGGGGTGCTTATCCTGCATGATTACCGCACCAATGCCTTCTCCTGAGGCATCGCACTGTAACTCGAAGGGTTTGCTGAAATCTGGTATTGCCAACATAGGACATGTACTCATAATCTCCTTGAACTTGTCAAAGCACTCTTGTGTACCTCCTGTCCAACTAAATGCATCCTTATGAGTCAAATCTGTGAGGGGTGCAGCTGACTGAGAAAACCCCTTCACGAACCTGCGGTAATATCCACAAAGACCAAGGAATCTCTTCAGCTGAGTGAGATTCTTTCGTGGTGGCCAATCTACTATTGCCCGAGCTTTTTCGGGTCCACTTTCACGCTACCAGCACTAATGATATGACCCAAATACAAAAACTCGGTCATCCCAAACTCACACTTTGACATCTTCGCATACAATGACTCCCTCTCTAAGATGCTCAGGACAATGTCAATGTGTTATAAGTGTTCCTCCCAAGTCTTGCTGTAAATCAATATATTATCAAAGAATATCAAAACAAACCTCCTCAACTACTCATGGAATACTCTGTTCATGCAAGATTGGAAGGTGGCTGGTGCATTGGTCAATTTGAATGGCATGACCCGGAACTCAAAGTGGCCATAGTGACACCTGAAAGCCGTCTTCTCCACATCCTCATCTCTGACCCGAATCTGGTGGTAATTGGATCTCAAATCTATCTTGGAGAAGTAACAGGGCCCGTGCAACTCGTCAATCAACTCATCTATTCTGGGTATAGGGTACCTGTTCTTGATTGTTTTCTTGTTGAGTTCCCTGTCGTCAATACACATTCTAAGAGTCACATCCTTTTTCTTCACCAGAACCACCGATGATGGAAATGGACTCTTGCTAGGCCTGATGTGACCCATCTCGAGAAGCTCCTTGATAGCTTTCTCGATCTCATCCTTATACCTCTTCGGGTGCCTGTATGGTGTGGTAATCACTGGTTTTGCACCCTCCAATTCAATCACGTGCTTAATACCCCTGTCAGGGGGTTTACCTGGTGGAATGTCACTAAACACTTTGGTGTGTTTAGTTAAGAGAGCCTGTATGTCAGGTGGATACTCCCATTTCTGCTGCTTTGAAACTATAGGCATCACCATCACCTCTGCTGCCCACTGCACCTGATCATGGTGAATCAACCTCTCCATCCGCTTGAGAGAAACTACTCTCAACCCACCATCTGAAATGCCCCTGAGCACATGCCGAACTCCGTTCACCTCAAACTTTATCTCCATGGTCCTCAAGTTGAGTGTGAACTCTCCTATCTTATGCAACCACTTCATACCCAACACAACATCCATGTCACCCATGCTGACAACATAAAACCCTGACTAGCAAGTGTAATTATTCAGTTGGATGGTCAATTGGGTATCCTCCTAGTGCAGGTGAGTATGAATCCATCGGCTACCTTCACCTTAAACCCTTCAAACTCCTCTATCTTCAACCCCCTCTTCGCAACCAAGCCCTCGTCAATGAAGTTGTGAGTGGCACCCGTGTCAAGCAATGTAATACATCGTTGTCCACCCAATACTCCTCTGATCCTAAATGACCCCTTTCTCTGAATGCTCGAGAAATGGGCTGTAGGTAGGGAGGTCTACTCATCCTTATCTGATGCCTCAGATGCAACATCTGTCACTGAATCATTGTCTTCTGTATGCTGCTCTGAATGTGTCCGACTCAACGGACTCATCGGCTGAAAAGTATTCTATTTGTTTTGCCTTTCCTTGGGCAGCACACTTGTGCTTAGGATCCCAAGGCTCTCTGTAGTGAAAACAGAGCTTCTTCCTCCTGAGATCATTCAACTAGTCATTGTCTAATCTGGAAGAACTCTTGTGTGGCTGATGTCCCGAGTCCTTATGAAAGTGTTTCCTGTCTCTCTCCTTATCTCTCCTATGCTGGAAACTCTTAGTCTGAAATTTACTCCACGCAAAAGACTCCATATCACGGGCCTTCTTCATGGCCTCTTGCAATGTCAAAGGGTCCAACCCCTTAACCCAGCCTCGTAGAGGATTAGACAACCCATCAACAAAGAGCATGACCAACCTACGCTCCGAGATATCTGAGACCATGACTGAAAGTTCCTAGAACTCTGAAATGTATGAGTCCACTGATGCATTTTGTCTCAACTGTCCCAGCTCCTTGAATTGCAACTCAGGGCCCTTATTGAATCTGTCTGAGTCTAGCTGTGAACTCAACATAGGATGTAATCTGGTCATGTCCCAGAGTTACCTTCCCATTGCTCCACCACTTATGTGCGCTGCCCTCCATGTGTAAGGTTGCATATGTGATGGCATCGGTCTCTGGCATGGGGCTGATCTGGAGATAACTGTCCAACTTTTGGACCCAAGCTCTCGTTGAAATGTTTTCCGAACCATCAAAGTAGGGTAAAGTCATTTTACTTTCTTTTGAAGCTCATGATTCTGCTGCCTATTACCTTCTCTAGGTCTATGTCTCATCCTGAGATCAGAATAATCCCCGAAAGTCATCTCAGCCCGAAACTCAGCACTCGAAGCCTGCCAATCGCTAAAAATTTCATCTTGAAATTCCACCTGTGTAGCATCCCGTTCAGGAATCTCATCCCTCGGTACAAAGATAGGAATGGCTGGTCTATCTGCGGCTGTGAGCTATGTAGCACTTCGGTTATTCACCGAAGCCTCTCCATCAGGATCCCTGTATTTGTTCCTATCCCCATTGTTCCTATCTCCATTCAAATCAGGAAGCAAACGGCCAAGAAGCCGTGTGAGTGTCTCCTGTGACCTGTCCATCCTATTAATCAATTGCTGCTGTCCTCTCGCCAAATCATTGAGAATATCTCGTGTGCTAGGTTCTCCGATTTCTCTGTCCCCCATTTCTTCACCCTGTGTAGGAAGAACACCTGAAAAGGGGTCTGTTCCTGGAACTTCAAGATCTTACTCACTATACAATACTACCGGTGGCTCTTCAACAGCTACAATCTCCGTATCTGACACAAATGGATCAATCTGTGGTACTCCTTCCTGTATTCTCTGTGGGTTTTGTGTTCCTGGTCTTGGTCTAAAATTATATCTATTTGTAAGCCGCGTGTCTAATTTTCATCTTTTGCATGTCATGATTAGCCTCACAGGATGGCAAGATACACCGCTCTGATACTACTGTAATGTGTCGTACCTGTTTGTAATTTTAAAAAATCTTTTATGTGTATTTTTATTATTTTTATGTGATCTTTCAGACTAGAGAGAAGAATGTAGAAGGGGTTTTTAGTTTTTCTGCAGATGTGTTGCCGGAGCATACAATATATTGCATATAACAAAAACCCAGAAAATATACAATGATTATGAGAGAAATATGAAAGACCTAGTTCATATATCAGCAAATAAAGAGGTTCTATCACATACCCATATGTAGATTGAAACTTCAGTTTTAGGCTACTGTCGGACCAGCCACTGGTTATTACAATATTGCTCCAAATCATCAAGAAACTCAGAGTATCATGCATACATTGATTCTAGCAGTACAAAAGACCCTAGACGCCTCATACAATGCCAAAGAGAAGCTGCTCACAATGAGGAATGAAGCTAAACACTTCCCACGTCAAGCCTGGTGGTGTATGGCCATGGCTGGAAAGGAATATCAACAGAGAGAAATGTCAAACAGCTCTGAAATAACTCTGCAAAGTACTGTTTGCTGTCAACAAGGTGGGGCGATCAGATTAGGAAGAGAAATATGCAACTAAACCACATCAAACTGCCCACACAAATGGTACGGCTGGATTGGGTAGTAGGGCCGGCATGCTGCTATGAAAATACAGTTCCAAACGAGTGTTTTCTGCCTCAAGACCTCCAACAAACTGATCTCCAAGTTGCTATGAAGAACACTACTGAAAATGCACGAGAAATACTCAGTCTTCATCAACCCATCATACAAACTCCATTGTAGCACAATAGTGAATACTGAATGCATCCACCTTGAATGGCACCTTTGGGTGATCTTGCACACCTGTAGAATGCCGTCACTCAGGGAGGTTTTCGCCTCCAAGAGCCTGGTTCGAATCTTCAAACCCTCAAAACTCTAGCAGAGCTCACAAAGAGAAATATCATAACATAGCATAAATCAAATGAGCTCCAATTTCACCTTTTATTCCTCCTCCAAGATGGGCGTTGGGTTTTAGGAGGGAACTTTATCATTTTAAAACATATTTTATTTCCCTAGGGATGGGTGCCCATGGTCAAGACTTACTTTATGTCTTCATTTCTCATAAAGTCACTTTTCCTTTAATATTTATAAAGTCCCAATGAAGTATAACATTAATAAACTTCGGACTTTAAAATAAATATGAAGACGGTGTCAGAATGCCTTGGTCCTTAGTTCGCCGGAAAAGTCTCGACGAGACGCTTCTAATCCCACTTTGAAAATCCCGAACCGACACTGAACCCGAACTTACTAAAAATAGTAAGTAACGACCAAGAGCAAACAGAGCCAACTCAGAGGGTGCCAACTGGATCCACTGAACTCGAACCACAACTCCATCACCAACAGACACCACCACTGCCAAAGTAACCACAGTTCCCTAACCAAACTGGTAGTCCATGGGAACCCAATGATGGACTAACCATTTATCATGAAGGGGACATTACAGTTGTTTGATCCCCCTGATTCTGCTGCCCAACTTCTATAACATTAGGTTGAGTGAATGAACAACACAAGGTGTCCAAAATTAACATGCCCGCAGATTTGCAAATTCTAGCATTGTTTGCTATGACTTGGACAATGTGTTGAGGCCCCACCACCATAGTGGATTCTATGTGGATGTTGGGAATGAAATGTGCTTCCCTCACCTACTCCTCACATGCTTCACTTGCCCTCCACAATCAATAGCCTTCAGAAACATTGCTCTGTTGGGTCACACTACCACCAAATTAATCGATGACCTATTAGCTGCATCTTTCCATCCATTGGAAATGATTGACATCCCTATTTAGATCCATGAATTCCTAATGGCGTACAATGAATCTTCTACATATTTTTCTTTCTTTGGTCAATAAGATGGTGCACACCATTTCATAACCTGGGCTGGTGTACTCTTTAGGGGCTTCATTGACACCTCTTGAGTCTTTATCATATCCCACAAGTATGGTGACTTGACAACGTTGAGTGACAACTCATTAACATAAATACAATGCCCAATGAGCCGAACGGTGACATCCCTCGACTCACTCTAAAATGCTCTTTCCAATTGGTCTACACCTTTTGTTCTTTTGTGAAAAAGAAAGAATCCTCTTCATTTGTAGATGGTGGTGTCCAAAATGGATATGTTGCGGCCACAACATGGGTACAAGATGGAGAAGTAGGTTGGTTGCTAAATCTAGATTCTTTCTTTGCCAAAAGATGCTTTGATTTTAGGGCAACTGCTGCATCTACTTCTTGTTCTTTGATTTAATCAAGGATCTGCTTTTGGCAACACCATTTGCTTGGTCCAAGGCAAGTTTTATTTCATTGGACGGGCATATCATAGAAATGGGCTTACACTGGATTGTATGAGCTCATATGTGACATTCCCCTAAGTGCAATGCCAATTATATCCCTCTTCACTTGGAACCTATCTAACATTGTGACATACTTTGAAAGGGGTGAAAAAGTTATCACTTTTGAAGGTTGCATTTGATCTATGGAGCTAGCACTTGTAGCCATTGTAGCAGATATCTGTAACTCGCTGGTAAGAAACAAACACAATATTGCTATTAGGGGGAATAAAAAATTAAAAGAAACCTACTTGATGAAAGAATGTACAACTACCTTATATGGATTGAAATTTGAAAACAAATTATAAAAAAAACTAATAAAAAGGACAAAAAACATGCAGCCATTGTAGAAGATATCTGTAGCTACCTGTTAAAAAATAAACACAATATCACTATTAGGGGGAATAAAAAATTAAAAGAAACCTATGTGTTGAAAGAATGTTCCAGTAAAATTGAAAACAACCACCTCATAAAAGATTGAAAGTTGAGAAGACTATAAAAAAGACTAATAAAAATGACCAAAAACATACCATCAATCTAACAATTCTCCCTTGCAAGCTCTTCAATCTCTTTAGACACAAATGGGCACTTGTAGAGGCATAGGATTAGCAAAGAATGGGAGTTTTAGCCCTAAGCATTCATACAAGGTAAGTGTGCAATGAGAGGTAAGTGTGTTCTTCTGTTGTTAGCTTTTGACAAAATGGTCAGTTGTTTTGTTTAGGATTTGTATTCACTTTGTAATGGTTTTTTGTTGTTTTTTAAATGTTAGCTAGACTGTTTTTACAGGTTATTTTTTTCACTTAAAAAAAAAAAGTTCATTTACTTGTGGGTCTGTCTTGGGTTGGGCAGACCAGATTGGTACTGGTACTAGTATTCAGTACGTCTGTACTGAGACTAGTCCCCCTAAGCTGCTGTGCCTGGCTTCATGGTACAGACTAGAATGAACTCTTGGTAAAGTAATTGCTATGATAACACAGGGAGATGAGCATACTTAGGAATGATGTATGGGAGGGGTGTAGATATATCAACTATATATTTATAGAAAGATTTGTAGTCCAACCACATGTGCCTACTTCTCGTCTTTTTTCAGGCATTTTAGCAAACAAGAATAAATGCAAACAAGAATTAATGTAAACAAGTCAGAGCTGTCTGGATGGATGGTTTGACATTTATTTTAATTTTTTTCTTTGTTGTCCTTGTCATATTAAATAGGGGGCTTAATAAGGAATTTCAAGTTCTCCTTTTCTCAAAAAAATGATTCATCTTTTTAGCAACTATTAGTTGACAAATATCTGAAAAGTCAAATCTGCATATTTATAATAATTATTATATTCTAAACATAGGGATACATCATGAATTCATCTGACTCTTCCCAAGTTATATAGTAATTATAATAATATATAGGTACAGTATAGAAAGAGTATTGATAGAGCTATATGCGTGTGAATGATTTAAATAAATATTTTATTTGCTGGTAGGCATGAATGTCTTTTCAGATATTTATATATGATCTCTTTTGATAGAAGAGCCTGTGAATGAAAGAAAAAGAAAACATATTTCACACTGAAATGTTTTTGTATTTAATGGCAAAGATAAAATATCAACTAAAAATGGAGCATCGTTTTGTGTAATGAGTAGAGGTAGTGATGAAATGCTTGATTTTTTCAAGTCCTGTTTTCTGCATGTAGAACGAGGTCCTTGGTACAATTACTTGTTAGAAAGCTCAGCCATGGCATCAATATTTGTACCCACTAGACTCCCAAATAATGAAATTGAGCCTGGACCTGTCCTGTGTTCTCTTAAAAGTGAATAATTTATTATTTTTTCACATGAGCTTGTTTTTCTGTTTTGGAATCACACAAAATGGCAGGACAAAACTGGGGGAAAAGTCATTCATAGGGCTGGGGGAGCTGTATATCTTTTTCGGGGTCGAAATTACAATTACAAAACACGACCTATGTTTCCTATGATGCTTTGGAAGCCTGCAGCTGCAGTGTACCCGAGGTTGATTGAACGTGCTCCTGAAGGTCTGACCATTGAAGAAGCAAATGAATTACGTAAAAAAGGACGATCACTACTTCCAATATGCAATCTAGGTAGCATCTGGACTAATTCTCTACATGCATTGTCAATGTGGTCTTGATTCTTACATATACAATTATTTGTTGGAAGGAAAGGATAATAACTCAAGACAAGAGCTTAAGTGGATGCAAATCAGATTGACTTTTTGAAGTTCTCATATGAGGAGTCAAGCTGCAAATCTAAAATGCTCAGTTAAAAATTACAAGGCCTAATAAGTAGCTTGTCAGTAGCCTGTTTTTCACTACTCATAAGATTTGTATATGCACGGCAGTCTTAAGGGAAATTATTAACCCATAATTCTCACATTTTTAGTTTTGTTTATGCAGCAAAAAATGGTGTCTATTTGAATCTTGTAAAAGATGTTAGAGATGCCTTTGAAGTGAGTGAACTGGTTCGTGTCGACTGTCAAGGCTTGAAATCTAGTGATTACAAAAAGATAGGTGCTAAACTCAAGGTTTGTCTACTTGTAAATTTTTTGGCTTCTGCATGCTAAATGACAGAAGATGCATGTATTGTATATCACACAATGATGCTTTTTAATTCCTAGTTAGGTGTGTGCATAAAATACATGTAAAATTGGGTTCTGTAAATGTTTCCAATGGGATTGCAGGATCTAGTTCCCTGTGTTTTACTTTCCTTTGAATATGAACACATATTAATGTGGAGAGGAAAAGACTGGAAACTCAATGAGCAAGGTGCTGGAGCTCCTGAAGTACATTCAGACAAGGAATGTTCAGTTACTGATTCAGTCAAAGACACAACTAGATACACTGTAATGACTACTTTCTCATTAGATGAAAAGTCTGGTTATGAAATTCCAATATCTGACTGTACTGATGCATTAACCAAGGAAAATGTGCTTGAGAGCAATTCTCTACCGTTCGAAAATGTTGCAGATGAGCCTTCAGGTGATAAAGATGAAATAACAGCAGATCTTAAAAAGTCAACCAGCTTGCAACTTTTGGTAAAAAATGCAAATGACAGTAGGGGTGAAGAAAATGCACTCAAAGACAATTCTGTGGCATTTGAAAATGTTGTGAATGAGGCTTTGGGTGATAAAGATGGAATAACAACATATCTTGAAAAGTCAACCGGACTGCAACATTTTGATTTCATTAAAAATGCAGATGACACAAGTGGTGGTGAAGTTGATTCTCTTGAGGACAAATTGGGTACTTCATTTTCTTCAGAGGAGGAACTTTTAGATCTAATTAAATCAAATGAAACGGAGATTTTTTCTGATAAAGTACTTACTGCAAATGTTTCTGTGTCAGTCACAAACAGAGATACACAATGTTTAGGGGAGGATTCTACTTATAATTTTAAAACTTCATCTTCTTCAATGTTGGAACTTGAAGAGCTAGTTGAATCGACTGAAATGAAGGTATTTTCTGATGGAGAACTTGACTCAAGTGTTTCTGTATCATGCACAAATACAGATGAACAGTGTTTGGGCCAGGATTCTGCATATAGTTTTCAAACTTCAGATGTGCCATTCTTCTACAGAGGCGAGGTTGCAATTATTTCAGCCTCAAAACAAATATCAGAAGGTTGTAATGCTTTATCCAAGACTGTTGATGGCATTTCTTATAATCACACAGATTTAATTTCTGACTCCTCAAAAAGGTTAACTGACTTATTTTCTCCAGCAGCTGAAATGAGTATGGTTGGTGAAGAGCTTGCAGAATCCACTCACGGGGAATCTATTTTACACTCAGATGAGGAATCTAAACTTCACATGCAACCAGATTATGCACATGAAACTAATGGACAAGAAAATGATGACTTGTTTAATGACGTTGATGGTAAAGAATTGATAGCCAGTAGTAATTCAGAAACCAGTCAAGGAGGAGTTGGTTTGCACATTGAAGTCTTGTGGGAGCAGGCAATTGATTCAGGTAGAGTTCTGTTGCTAGATGAATCAGCTGCTGATCCTGACATAGTTTACGAAAAGGCTGTTGCTTTTGCAGAGACTGCTCCTGCTGGGCCATTCTTCAAGCGCAAATTTTCACGCAAAAAGGTGATCAAGAAGCCTTGGAAAAAACATTCTGAAGTAAAAACAAATGAATCTGAGGGTCTGATGGCTCCTGAAAGGCTTAATAACAATGGAAGAGGGGAAATGTCTCTTTCCTCTTATGATATACCACATGGAGGATTGCCATTAGATGAGCTTGCTAGGCTTTTATCTCAATGATTTGTTGTATTTTAGGCCTTATGCAAAATAGGTTTTTAAAAGGCTCAGAACGTTTTACCTCGTGAACATCAGTATTTCCATTTACTTCAGTCTTTGAGTCATCACTTTGGTACTGGTCTCTTTCCAATTGTTGTGCTCCTCATACCATAAGAATTTTCCCCCCTTTGTAAATGTATTAATTGAAATTCCATTTTGATGCTTGATGGAATATTGGAACCCACACAATTTTTTAGGGTACTGTCTATAATGTCCCAAGCTTTCATCTAGGACATTAATGGATAAAAAATAGACGAATAATTTTTTTGTGATGCGAAGGTGACACCAAACATGCCACCTTGCAGCCCTACACGCATGCGATGTCTCAATATAACACAATGATACACCAGACACACACACACATGCACTTTGCATGGTGACACATGTGGAAGACTCACTAACCACATAATGAAGCCCACATGACAAGCTTGAATAACAAGATCTAGTGGAGAGTTTCGGTTCCCGTGTTAACTTACAAGTCCTTGCAACTTGTTCATCAAGCCACTCTCTTGGCATCTCGGGATTTGGGAGAAGAGGCACAAAACTACACTAGCTCAGATGGTAGGGATTGATCTGCACAACACTTAATGTAAAGTATCGAATTCCATCACAAGCATAACCGAAATGAAAGTAAAAGTAAAAGTAACTGTAATAACACTATCAGGAAAAAAAAGAGATTTACTAATAATTTGTCAAACACAAGATTTCATTCATTGATATGGTATACAATCATGTTACAATTCATCATACTGAAGTATAGTTACAGAGCTCTATAAAATAATAAGTACAAGTTTCAATAATGGCTTATTCGCCTTACAATTCATTTTGGTTCAATGAAGTAATACATATGTTAGCATATACAAGTAGAATCCAATACATAGATCAATCTTCAGCCGCCATCGACCATCTGGTCATCTGTTACATCAAAGGACAAGAACATGGTTTAGGGGCTTTTTCGTCCAACCACGAAGCTTACGCGTCTCCAGTATTTTTTAGACTTGAAGAATGCCCGAACCTGCACAAAGGGCCTAGCAACAACCTGTAAACAATTTGCAGGGTGAAATTTGGTGCATGCCTATTAACCTACATGCATCCCCAACTTGAATGCAACATCACATTAACATGATATGACAATAAAATAAATAAAACCAGGCATACAATCCATCTATTTGAGCGTCAAATTTAATTTTGACCAAAGTATGAAACTGTTTAATGATGTTTAGACCTTGAAAAAAAAGACCTACTTTTTTATTTTACCCATATTCAACACCTGTCCTGGAAGGTAACTTTTCAAAAGTACAAAAGCATAGAAAAACAAAATAACCATTTTCTTTCTAAAACACATTTTAAGGCAAAATAATAACTCATTTCTTTCATGCAATAATACAGGAATAAATAATTTGGGAACTATTTGTTTTCAGATGTAATCAGTTTTCTTAGCATCTTGCATAGTATAATTCATACAGGGATAACTATTTTAGTTCATGATTTTGATTTGTTTCTTTGAAAACAGGGTAAAATACAAAAATTTTCAGTCATACAGTAAAATGGATACTTTTAACATGTATGCAGTCAAGTAGTGAGTATATATATATCCTATTAGCAACATTCAACTCTTTAAGAGAAGTAAAAGAAAAGATTCACTGTTCCTTATCAGTTTCAAGATGTTAAACTTGCTGTTCGCTATCAGTTTTAATGAAAATTTAGTTCAAGAGAAGTTCTCAAACACCCTTACAACAGAGGGTTCATAAAAAGTGTTGTAACAGTAAACTAAAATCAGTCCCCAAAGAGTTTAGACAACAGTATTTTAGTGGCTACAGATGGACAACAGTATGATTTTGCCAAAAAGTGTTTTTATCAACACGGCATCAGTGTTTGGGTGATTCACAACAATATAGTGATTTCAAAAGAATATATAGAGTGTTTTCCTAAGAGGATTGCTAGGTATTCATCATATGTATACATAGATGTGTATGCATATATAAATATATATATGCATGCATATCTGTGTATAACATAGCTACATTATACATAAAGTGTTGAAAAACAAATAAAATCAAGATTTGATTCTTTTTATCATGCCCACACGGCAGTAAATTTACCAGTATGCAAATCAAAGACAAGGATATCTTCATGTTTTTGATGAAGGTTTTTAAGATTTAGAGAGAGAGTTTATAGTGTGTGGCCCTGTTGGCTGTTCTAGACGTGGGAAGCCTAAATGACCTCCCACAACCCCTATAGGAGGAGTTGTGGCCGGCCTTTTAGGCAGCGCCACAGTCTCTGTAATTAATTTAAAGACTTTTGAAAACAAAAACAACTTCCTCTGCCCTAAATATCATTCAAGCGGTAGATTCACATGCTTATAAATTTTTCAATCATAGACAAACACAAATCTTTCATATATTGCTAATTTATCATGAAGACTAATGCAATTTAGAGGAACTTGTTTGAAGCTTGCAAAACCCTTCAAGTCTGGGTGCCCTTCAAACTCTAACGGCATTCTTCCTCTGTATGCTGTGTGCTGGGTATTTTTGCCTTCTTTTTCCTTGTTTTATTCTTTTTTCCAACTCTATTTCTGCCCCTCAAATTTTAGGGCGAATCCACATGCCTTTGATTTCTTTTTGTTAACTTCAGTTATGTTCTTTGTTTCCTTTGGCCGTGTCCATTCTTATGCCAAATTCCGGTCATTAACTTCAAATATTGATATCAAGTATGCCACACATGCATTCTATTTTAATAACTTCATATTATTAATAAAAACAAGTATGCAACACATACATATATTATGAAACTTGTCTTTTATATATTTCACACACACACACACATATACGTAAATAATTTTATCAAACTATTATATTCATACAAAGAAGGATAAAGAGCTTTTCATAGCAAAATCAAGATGGCATAAAATACAAGGTATACATTATTTAATTATTGTTAGATTTGAAAACAAGTACTCATATAATCAATTTGGGTTCAGTCATCGAACAAACCATACATATGAAGCAGTTGTGAGGACAAATAACAGTCACATTCATTTATTCTTATACCAAGAACGCCAAGCAGATAGTCACACAATGGAAAACAATTATGCAATATGATTTCTACGTGAGTGTGTGATAGGCACCAGACATAATCCATCCAATTGTTGACAAACAGCTAGGTCCCTTCTACTCGAAACATGTTCTTGCCTTCGACAATCCTGCAACCAATCCCACTCATTTTCCACGGTTAATAAGTTAGTTCTGTAAAAACATAGCTGAAGAGATATAAAATAACTGAATCATAAGCTCAATAGTGTATCATCATCATATTTATTTAAAATCAAGCATCAAGTAGGATTCAATAGTTTTCTATGCATTAAACGTAAATGAAATCAATCCCAAAAGTTTGTGATGTGACACTAAACTTCAGAGTTTGACTTTCTTTCTACACAGGCTTGGACTTTTGACTTTAGCATGTGACAAGTAGTGTGTGACATGCAGGTTATATGTCGAGCTCTGAACTTCTGCGAGTGACACCTTGGCTTTGAACTCTGACAAGCAATTCGCACATGCAAAATGAGGAGCCAACTCTGAACCTGCCAAATGATCCTTTCGGTCTTCAGAGTTTGATTTGCAATCTGCATCTCGGACTTCAAGTCCGACTTGCATTTTGCATTTTGGACTTTAAGGTCTGAAATATAATTTGCAGCCTGCATTATGGAAGACCAACACTAAATACACCGGCGAGACATTTCGAACTTCAAGGTCTGATCTGCATACTACATTTATGATTTTGGAGTCTGATCTACACTTGACAAATCCTGTAAAAACCCACTAAAAGGCCAAAAACCTACTGACAAGAGACTTAGACTTCAGAGTTCGAAATACAACTTTCAAACTGCAGACTTAGACTCCAAGTTTGAAACTTCCAAACTGTTCGACTGTGCAACAAAATTACAATGTAGGGACAACAAGCTCTACTTTTGCAATCAATGGGACATATCTTCCTCGTTTTGCATGTTGTACAAAAATGGTTCAGACCAAGTGTTCAAGCACTTATAGGCTCCATATGGGTTAAACGAGAAGTTCCCAAAAGCCTGGGGAGACAAACTAAACCCAATACCAAGCTCTCTTTCTGCATGAAACTACTCGTGCTAAGGAAGTGACAAAGCACTCAAGAAGACAACCACTTAAGATGAAAACACTCTCAAACACTATAGCATCATGCATTTGTGTAAGAGGAGGAAATTACTTGAAAGGAAACTAGGTGTGCGGAAATCGCTTCCTACACTAATCTAATGAGGGGAGGAGAGTGCAAATTCTTTTTAATCCTTACAATTACAGATTATGTTAACCCACTAATAGAGATATTGCAACAAACACATACACAAGAATGTAAAGACATAAGAAGAGAGACAAAAGATATACGTGGGGAAAACCCTTACGGGTGAAAACCCCACACTCTAAAACACATCTCAAATGTATTCCGTAAACAATGAAGGTTTAATATAGTCACAGAGCCAATGCTCTTGCAGGAGTCTTTGACACTCGTATCTGGAGATGATCCGATAGCATAACAGTACCTGTCGATCACATAATTCATCACCTCTCCAAAACACCTGTTTATAAAGAAAATATAAGGCAAAAATAGCTCCACATTGAGATGGGGGTTCAACATGGCCTCATGGCCCAAAACCCACGCCTATGGACACTTGTCCAACACTGTAGGATGTCCTTGACACTTGTCAAGTCACCCTATCCCAAGGAGGTCGCCTATTTCCAAAATGGGCTATGACAGATGCTCTTATGACTCTTACAACCGTCATAGAATCTGTCATAGCTATCATAACTTACAGTTGTAAGAGACTATGTCATACATAGGCTATAAACAACATATTCTCTTACAACATGTCATATCCCACTTTGGGGCGCCCAAAGATGCCTTCCTCAAAGATGCTTCTCGACACATGTCCTTACCTGTCATAGGTTCTATTTCTGAGTCTTACATGTCATAACTTTGTCATAGGAATCTGTCATGACCGTTTCGGTCAATATTCCCTTACACACATTCCAAGATGCCGACACATGGCAAAATATTCCTACCACTAAGTGGGACGCCTATCTCCTCATGTGAGGACAAATTTACATGTGGTCATATGTCATGTAGGACGACACATCACCGTGTCAACTCCCACAAGATGACAACATAGGATTTGCATCCTAATTATACAATAGGCAATAAATAAATAAATACAATGAAATAATATGAGGAATTACCAAGGTTGAGACACCTTAATTTCCAACATTACTTCCCCATTAACCTATTACATGGTTAGTACCAAGGAAACATATGCATCAAGCTTATTAACCATACTTTCTACATTGAACCATCATGAGAAAAGCCATTATAACGGTCATACACATCTAACTTAAAGGTTGGATACATCGTAATGATTGTTAGATCTCACACTACCTACGATGATGAATTACAATACCATTTATTGTTGCTCATAATCAATTATACTAATTACATATAGGGACATTAAAAGTCTTGAATTAAGCCTTTTTCCATCAAGGTACACAATGACAAATTATCAACTTCACAAGGTAGAGAAGCCCTTGCATGCTCTTCAAGCTACTTCAAGTGATCCACGAACCCCAACAATGGGTTAACACCTCCCAACCATGTGGAACCCTTAGACCCACCCCACTGAACTAGGAGGCAATTGATTTGGTAGTCCAACAACACTCATGCCAAACATGGGGGTCGATACATACACATATTATCCACATCACATACAAGAATTTCCAAGTAAACATACTTGAGAGGATCAATCTCCAATCATAGTATATATATGAGATATCTTACACACCATACAAGATACAACCATAACACAAGATTGGGAAAACACACCAAACATGTATCATGGTATCATGATGTACAATCCAACATACAAGAGAGGAAAGGGTTGTCATAGGAACTAGCAATGGAGTGTCATCACGAGAATCAACTACATGGAGGTTGAGGAGCATTCCCCCATCCCACGGAGGTCCTCATTGACACTGATATCAGAACGCAAGTCTATCTCAAGATCCATGGTCTTGGAAATGTTAGATTGTCCTGTTTGTCCTTCACAGTTCTTTCCACATATCCTTGTGGGCATATGGAAGTGTCTCACGCCTATCTTTCATTAATATGTAAATGTGTAATCCCCATTCATTTTAATTGCCTTGTCTTAACCTCTCCCTACCTCAACCTCATTTAACATACAAACAGATGGATGTGACAGTCCACTCCAATCTAGTTTAGGGTTCCTTCTTATGGCTACATAGCCAAAAGCACATAAATACATGACATGGAGAATGTGGTTCAAACAAGGCACACACAAGGCCACTTGATTCCCCAACTTGTTACCATGATAAATCTCTATTCCCACACAATGCGTTACACCCACAAATGCAAAATTTCCATTTTCATATCTCAACAGATACAAGCCTTTCCAAAAACTTCAAGATTTCAATGCAATTTTTTTCAAATTTTGAAACATCAAAACTCAAAAATTCAAGCATACTCTTTTGAAGCCAAGTTGCCAAATAAATAAATGAGGATTGTTAAATCGATTCCCACCGATTTAACAATCCACCCATACAATCTTTCTCTACTACAATGAAAGCCAATGCATCCACTTAAGAGGGGTATACCAATTTACACAAGGAAATTTAAATAAAAGAGGTGAAGATGAAACCCTTACCTTCCACCAAATGCATAAGAAGGGAGGAGAAAATTCTATTGAAGATGAGCCTCCTTCCACACATACAAGCAAACAACTTCCCACAAACACCACGCCAAGAATCCAAAGGTAGCTCCTCCAAAATCCTAGGCCCAAGAGGAGAAGAGAGGAGGAAGACAAAAAAGAAAGAAATATTGTCCCCAAAATTTCAACTCCCAAATGGGCTTGTTTTCTTTTCTTTTATTCTAAAAGCATTTTCCCAAAACTCTTTTTCCACCCCTAAAACAATAATACTAAATATATTTTGATGTAAATTTGAAGAACACAACATAAAAAAACATACATATCATGCGCAAAGTAATAATATGATTCTTTTGATTGAACATATATTTCATTATTTCATAGGACGACATTAAATATATAATGAAACACATGAAACTACAATTTTATCCATCACCAACATAAATTTTATAGAAACTAATTAAATAAATTTAATCACATGAATTAGGTAATGCACGAAAAACATGCAAACATATTTTACGGGTTTTTCATTACTCAAGAATCTAGAATTGACCGATTCAGATTTAGGCTCACGATATCAGACAAGACACATCTCATGGCTCAAACTCAAGTGAGACATGAAAATAAAACATCACTTTTATTCAAGTTGACTATTTCCAATTAATCACCGTTGGAGAAACTTGTGCCTGCACTCTCAAGGAAAACATTAGGCGTACCTGTCCTATACAAAATAGTTGAAGCATAGTATACATATAGCCACGAATGAGATAATCTCAAAATCTACTTCTAATTGAAAATCATTTAACACTAGTATGATTCAAATATACAGATGCTTAATAAATAATCACAATGTTGAACTCAATGAGCATGGTCAAAATCACATATGTACGAGAATATAGATACATAATTCATACACCTAGGTGGCAATCCACATGAACTTCATTGGCAAGTCCCGTAGAAGTACAAAAACACGAGTCCCATCATGTACAAATCCAAACATATACACATAAATCCAAAATACAAGATTCATACACCTCAATGATGATAAAAAATATCATTGACAAGTATAATATAATATCAGAATCCAAAATACAACATGAACATAAGAAAGCACGTATGCCTAGGGAATTACAGACCATGGATGGAAGACTCTTCGAGTACTCAGTGAGTCTTGAAAATCTCTTGAGTTTTTTGAGCCGACAAGTTTTCCTGGTGTTTACTCTCCAGAAAACTCGTCGAGTATCTGGCACAGACTCCCCCTGCACTGTTAGGTTTTGAAGAAAAACTTAAACCTCTTGCATTAGACATTCTATCTCCATAGAAGATATTGACTAAGATTCTTGAGTGCACTGAAATTCTTTAGCCTTGTCGTGAGAAGGCTCTCCAAATAGCCCCTCAAATGAATAGAAAAAGTAGTTTGACTCATCATCATCTTTTATGCAGTCATGGTCTTCTTGCACACCAATAGGAACTAGAAGACCTATTTGATCTTTGGATACTTGCATACCCTCATCTTCTTCAAACAATATGACATATTGGTGTTATTGCACTTGTATCTAGTATTAAATATTCTCTTCCTCAGTCAACAATCCTTCATCAATCTCAAAAAACTTGAGCAAAGCTGACAAAACATGCAAATTTTCTAACTCCTTTCTATAAGCTAACAATGCAGGGGGAGTCATGATATTCTAAAAAATACTATTGCTTCATTTTGAGAGGCAGACATTGGAGGAGGTGGGTGCAGGAGGAGATCTAGGATTGGATGACATTGATGAGGATGAGGAGTAGTCATTGCCATCTACTACCAGGATGGAGGTCGATCCACTGCTTTCCATGCCAAGCGAGGAGCCATGATGGACTCCAAGGACTAGAACCTCTACCTCTCCCCTAGTTTTCAGTAGATTAGGGAAGAGGAAGATGTAAAATGTTGTATTTACTTTTAGTTTTACTATTTTCATTTTGTCAGCTATCTATTGTATTAGGTTATCAGCCATTAGGATTTCGCATGAGGATGCGATTTTGTACTCAATTTGCATTCAAATCAATCAAATTTAATAGAAAACACTTTTGTATTCATTTATGGACTCATTGGATACATCTTGTCATTGAATTTTGCAAAAAACATGTGTTTCTAATGAAATTTAAGCAATTTTCAAGTTGCCGATTTTTTGCCAAGTTTCTGTTGAG
Organism: Cunninghamia lanceolata; assembly: GCA_027924645.1. Taxonomy (NCBI): domain Eukaryota; kingdom Viridiplantae; phylum Streptophyta; class Pinopsida; order Cupressales; family Cupressaceae; genus Cunninghamia; species Cunninghamia lanceolata. The sequence continues at coordinate 3,508,241 of BSBN01000549.1, read as the reverse complement.
TTTTTGTTGAGTCGAGTTTTTTGGGCCTGGAGAGTTTTTATTGAGTCCGAGTTTTCCAACTATGTTATAGACAACATCATGAATAAAGAAAAATACAAAGTTCATCATATTTGTATAAATAAATTTAGAATCACCCGAGTGCAATGCCTCATCTTGGGTGCAATGGAGGAAGTTTTGTATTAGTTTATTTTAGATGATATTGTACTATGTAATTATTTTGATTGCCTACACTTTTCTCTAGTATTGATAATAGACATGATCGTAGTTTGTATCAGCTTATTTTAGATAATATTGTACTGTGTAATTATTTTGATTGCCTACACTTTGATCCACTATTGATAATAAACATGATACTAGTTTGTCCTCATTGGATTTAAAGTTTATCTGGTTATTGGTATCAACATAAGATGGGCAGTCTTGTAATTTGCCAAGTTGGTGTCCTTTTACTCACATTTATTGGGAATATTGTTGCATGCCTCCTTGATAAACATCAACAAGCAACAACAATGATTCAACGTTACTTATCTTTCTCTAGCTGATATGAACGTGGAAAAGCAAATTTGGGTTCCATCAATGGATACATGACTCTTACTACCTAAGAATGTTTATATAATCAACATTGTGTTCCCACATCATACTTCTAGGAAAAGCTTGAATGACCTCCAACTAACAAGTACTTGGTCTTGAAATCGACTTGTTCACCATTTGACATAAAGGTTGTGATTCCAATTCTTATGTATTGAATTGACCATGAATCTAGTATTCTTGATATAATGTAGGTGTACACCCTTTTATATTTCAACATGCATTTTTTAGAAGAGATGATGCCCTTTCTTTTAGTGCATGTTACTACCAGTTTTTACAGATAGGGCAACTATTTGTTTTGTTATGGGGCAACTAGAGGTCATTTAAAACTTTGGAGTCTATATTTTTCAAACTTGGGCATCTAGTGACATTTTGGTACATGGGTTCACCATGTCCATGCTTCCAAGAGTTAACTGCCTGTTAATTCATTGTCATGGTTAAGTCATTTTCATGGGACATCATTTCAGAGAACATATGATATTAGTTGTGGTTCATACATTTGATTCAACAATAGGTAGACTTAATGGCATACGATATTTATGAACTTCATTGCTCAATAGATAAGGTATTGGATCGACATTCTAATATACTACTTGATTTCATGTATAGTGGTCAATTTTGTCTAGGAAAACAATATTATGTTGTAGAGGTGAAAAGTGCATACCCTTAGTTTTCTGGTTCATTTTATGCCACTTTGCATGGATGTCTGAAGTACATAATCCTAGCCATGATTTTCTCTCAATTCTTAGATTAGTGTTTTCTCTACTTAGTTTAGGCCACCCTTGCAACCTTGATCCTTTAGGTTCCAGATTCAATTGCTTATTTGTACTTGTTAATGTGCTTTTTAGGCACACCAAGTGGAAGTTAACACTTATCTTGAAAGGAAACAAGTTTGCTTACACATTCGATTCTTGGTTAAGGCTACCGAGACAATATTTTTAGGGTAGGCTATGTATTAAGATGCATGGGGCCTTATTAGTGATCTAAAATTTTCAAAAACATAGTTTTAACTTTTTAATTCAAATTCTTAGATTTCATCTCAATACATAATAAAGAACACGAGATTTTCAATTTCAAGCTAATCTAGCAAGCAAACACTTAATTGATGTTCAATTCAACTAGAAAGATATTAAAACAATATCTACTCTGGATATACTTCTAAACTAACCAATTTTTTTAAAAAGACCAAAACATTTAAGGGAGGAAGAGAAAGTGTTCAAAGATTACCATTTAGTTGCCAAGTTCCTAAAGTAGGTAGATGAAAAACCACCAAAGCCACAATTAGCAAATCACAACTTGAAAACAAGGATGATACAAACTTAAATGGGGATACAAACACCACATATTTAACATGATGACCACCAAAGTAATGCACAGATCAATCACGTATAAACACCACTCACACAATATAGACAATAATTCAATAAGTTTAAATACTTGCTCACAAGGATAACTCAACTTGGGATAACTCATCTAAACTTTACTAATGGATCATCTAAATTTACAATGTTTAGATTGGAAAAAAATAAAATAAATTGATATGTATTATGTTCAAAAGATAAGCAAGTCTCGAAAGTTTCCAACCGTTTACTAGGTTGCATGGTATAAATAAAATTTCCAACGTACAAATGATACTTAGTTTTCTTTACAAGTTATTTAAACTATATTTTTCAAGTTGGTTACAATAATTCAATGCTTTTGCATTTCCCTATTAAGAAATTATAAAGTTTCTAATTTGAGTTTTTAAGGTGAAATACACTAAAGTCCTTGGTGATAGTATCTTCATTTAATATTTGTTTAGGGATAGTCTTCGCGAATAAATCAAGTTGCATCTCCTAGGTACCTGTACGCACCAAAATCACACACAACCTTCACAAGGACCCCTATGATGAGTTATAATCCTTGTCACGTACATGTAAGCATGAAATAATATCCTCTCAGCAACAATTCTCTTGGTGACGTGTCTGTTCTTTCGTCTTGTGTTGTTTCCCATTTGTTGTTTTCTCTCTTTGTTGTCGATGCTTTTTGACACTTGTCGATTTGCATTTTCTAAGCTTGCGACCCTGTTCCTAAGCCTTGTATGCGTCTTGTAGGTGAGTTTTCACCTCTCCTTAGCATTTTTCATCTTCTCCACCCCCTAGAAACCTTCTAGAGGTCCCTCCTAGCCATCTCCCACTTTCGATTTTCAGTTTCACTCAACCAATCCAAATCTCCTCCTATTATTTGTAGATCTCCCCCCTGGAGATCCTACTTTGCAAGTGGAGATTTGGATTTTCACACATGATTGACTTGTTTCTGGAAGCAGATCCCCTTATTTTCTCCTCCTCTTCCATCTCCCATCATGCATGTCAACCTAGGTGCCCTCCTTTGTGGGTCGCCCCTAGGCAACCTAATTAGTGAAAGGGACGACTCCTGAGCAACCCTATCGTGTTTCTAGTCGCGAAAAAACTTGAGTTTCTAACTCGAAAAAACTCTATTTTTGCTCATTTTTCTTCCTATTTGCATGGATTTTCGTGCCAAATATAGAGTTAACTATTTCATGCACCTACACAAGCAGAATTAGCTCTATTTTATCTTTAATTAACAACTCATGCACTCTCATGCATTCCCATGCACTCCTTCACTTCTTCTTGAGTGATAAGCTTTTACTGGGTAGATCACTCTAATTTTAGCCCAGATCACTCTTGAATCCTCTATGTTAACTCTCCAATCAAATTGAGTTAACTCTCTTTCTTCTTCACCTCTCATCCCTTCTTCTAACCTATAAATATCCCCCTCCCTCAAGCACAAAGAGAGGCAATTTCATTTGTGCACACAACTCTTGCAAGTTATCGCTCTCCACATCAAGCATTCTCATGCTCATACAAGACATATGAGTCTTTTGTTTTCATTCGTTGCTTCATCTAGCTTTCATATAAATCTCATCACGCATCCATACGTTGCTCATATCAAGCCATAGTGCTCAACAAAGCTCTCATTGAGCTCTTTTTGCAAAGCTTCAAAATCTTCTTTTGCTTCTCTTGTCACCAAGGGGATTCCCCGCTACTACAAGAGGATACAAGGTTGCCATCACAAGGATTTCTGAGGGTAGTGGAAGCTCACGCGTCTCCAGGTTCCTTTTTACTTTATTTCAATTTGTAGTAATTAGATAACCAAAATTGCTCTTGGGATCAGTAATCTTGTTGCTTTTTCCTTGATAGGATAGATAGATCTTGCATTCTTAGAGTAATTTGCTTTCAAAGTTCATAGATTAATTCATTTAAAAGAAATTTTCCTTTTCTTAGATTAATTTGTTCCAAGTATTCAGAAAACTCCAAAAACATAGTTTACATAGCATTAGGCAAATTCATTATAGCTTGCATACATTCTTTGATTCCTAGATTAGAAAAAAACATCTTCAATTCCAAAAACACTAAAAAAGTACAAAAGTAAGTTTTGCATTCATTTAGACTTGCATTCATAAAACCCAAAGAGAACAAAAACATTAGAGACTTAGAAGATTCACAAACCCTTAATTCCATCACAAGGTCAACTACAATAAAACATTGCTCAAAAACCCTTGATTCTATCACAAGGTCAAACAAAGTTAACACATAATCAAACCTTAGGTCAAACAAACCCTAAGTCAAACCCTAGGTCAAGTCAAGGTTAGCTCGCAATCGCCTATCTCTTGTCTTGGCTCATGAATGTGCCCCGGATTAAGAGGTGAGTGGGTGAGGGCAATCCTCGACGAGATAGAGGAAATCCACCTAAGACCACAACAAGACCCACTAGTCATCCAACAACAAGAACATAGGCAACTCTTAATACAACAAGAATTCATCCAACACTTTGAAAGACAATGTCAACGTGATCAAGACATCAACAAGAACAGTAGCTTACCCACACAAAGGTGGAATATCAGAAACCTTAACAGGAGAAGACTGACTAGTGACCCTTTGGGTCATATAGTTATCTTTACAACCATGATCATTGAACAAAACATCTACACAAGTGCACAACAATATAGGCCCCAGGACGTGCCTACCCCTCTTCGCAAAGTCCAGCTCTCCAATGAGCCAGACCACCCCCATGTCTTGCCTCCTCTCGACTGGCTATTTCCATGAGAGTGAGAGTGACATGGCAGTTCACCCTATGGCAAGGAGGGAAGGGTCTGTGTGCGCGCCAAAATTTGACTCGACAGCCCTCGGCCACTGATGTTGCGATTTTGAGCATATAGTACCCACTCATAATCAACAATAAATTATTTGTTACTTTGGTTGGGATACACAAGTCTACTCCATATTTCAATATCAAGATCCATCTTCTTAGAAAAGACTTCAAATTGTCTCTTTTCCCATAATAATTTTGCACATTCAAGAAAAGCAATATTAAATTCTCAAGAGAAAATTAAAATAGATTTTATTTTCTTCCTGTTATACTATTTTGCCTTCCTGGCCAAATAGTCTTAGCAATCCTAAGATCTGGTGTTTTCCCTCTTTGGTAAGTAGGCCAATTGTTTAAAACCTGCTCAGACCCCTTAGCATTTCCATTATTTTCCCCTTAAAACCTAAGGTTTTACGGTCATCATGCCTTTGTTCTAATTTGAAGTTGACCATCCTTCTCGGTGCCTGGTCACTTAATTTATCACTTGAAGCTTTTTATGTCATGAAGTAACCAGCCCTATGTCCTAAGGTTTACCTTTTGTTGTCCGTTGGGTCATGTTCCTTATAAATTCTAAGTCTTAAGTATTTTGGCATGGATAACCTGATGATGTCATCCGAATATTAAGTTAGCGTCGGATATTAAAGGTTAATATCCATGCAGATGACGGTTTCTCTATGCAGCGAAGGTTAATTTGACGGGTGCATATTTGGATATCGCATGCCTGTGGACCACTAAAGGTGACATCATCATCCCATTGCGAGGCTGCGAAAGGACACGTGTAAAGTATATTGGGGGCCCATGGCCATACGATCAAGGATTTCAAATCAATGAATCAGGTGTTGCCAGGTGTCAGATGAAGAAGAAGGCTACAAGAGATGAAGGATCCAATGGTAGTGCAAGCTCGCAGAAGAATCTTGGCAGAGGGAAAGATCCTCTGTGCTGCCGCAAGATCATGACGCATGGATGGTTTTCAATGGAGAGGTAAATCTTGTAATGGAGATCCACATGGAAGATCCTCTGCGCTTCCGCGAAGCCCAAATGAAGATGGCTCATTTCCTTACGAACAGCTCCGGAATTGTGACACGTGTCGAGTGATAAAGAGGTGGGCCGCGGTGTTGAATCATTGACTCCATCCAATGGTGGTACACCATTGGAAATGAATCTAGCTGACATCATGGATTCTATGTGTGGCCGCGAGATCTCTCCACGTGTCCCAGGTGTTGGCACAAAGCAAAAAAGGTAAGAAATACTGTAAAGCTCATAGGGCCGTCGATCTTTTATCCATTCCTTCATCCTACGGCTCCTATTCGAATTCAGATCACTTAAACACTACGCGGTAGCGCCAAAGCATTCATTCTGAGTTGGTGAGTTCTACTGAGAATCAAAGGGTTAAGAATTAAAGTGTTGTAAAAGATGTTATACTTCTACCAACTCAGCATTCAATTTCTGCGACTCAGGCCGATGAGGGTAGATGAAATGATGAACCCTTCAATGCTAGGGTACAGATGTAGCTACAGGGTCGATTCAGCAATAAAGGTTGAAGACTTTTGCACCTCCTCATCAATGCGCCTGCCGTTCTTTTACGCAAGCAATCTATTTGTAGGTTTGCAAGCCTGATAGGGGTATGGGCTCCGCCCTAATTTGCAGGGGGTTTCTGAGCAAAATTCAATGCAGCATGGTCGATGTCACTTCTCATTGACTTCTCCTTTCCCCCCCATGGATGCTACAGTAGAGTACTAAAATGCCATATATACATGTCTCAAAGATGTATTCAGGGTTGGATGTTCTTCTGGGCTACTATAGGATAGAGAATCTTTGTAATAAGACCTCTGTAATGCAATTGCATGAACAACTAGATTTGATGGACTATGCTCTTTTGCTGAGCCTCTCATGTCTCTAGTCTTGTTCAACAATGAATGTAATTGATTATTCCGTGTCTATTTCTTGCATCATTCTCTCTTTTGTAATGGTTATTTGACCTCTATAATCAATATAAGCTATTAGTTTGCCTCTCTTTTGATTTTAGCACTGTGTCTACTCTTTGGATTGGTGTGAGCTATGTATTATGGGTAAGATAGTCCCTTTCATTTCTCTACTTCTTTGTCCTGGCCTCTGTTGAAACCAATTTAGTCTGTGCAAGTCCCTTTAGTTGTAAGATTATTACTATGTTGATTCAATTGTAGCTAAACCTACCAAATTTGGTGCATCACCTTTATTTCAATTGAGTTTCTTCCTAACCCTTTTCCCTTGCAGTATTAGCATTAGGTTTGGTTAGTTTTATCTAAGCATTAGGATTAGAATGAGGAACCACCCTTCTCTAGAGGTCTGATCTCAACTTGCAAGGTCCCACACCTTGAGAGCATTCCTATTGTGTCATTAGAATGCTTGGACTCTCTCCAAGCTGGGTGCAATTCTCTGTAACAATAGTTCCTCAATACATTTATAGTTTATTGAACATTTGATTTCATCTTTGATTTGGTTGAAAAGACTAATTAAAATTGAATTTCTTCTCATAGGCCAATTCCTTTCTTTTTGGGTTTTCTTACATTGGTTAAAAAATAGGATTTTGAAAGGGCATGAACCCTTGTACAAGAACAACCGGAAGGCAAACAAAAAATGTGCCATGAGATATGGGACAAAAACAACATGAAACATAACCCAAAAACAAACACGATAGTTGTAGGACGGAAGCCACAATAGAAGAACAACAAAGGGTGAACAAACTCTAGACCCTGATCTATATTGATGGACACCCAAAGCTTGGGTATGAGACAAAGGAACCAACTTGTGGAGACCTTTTTTCTTTCTTTGGATGATGGTCCAAGATACACCATTTTCTAGATCTTCAGACCGAGAAAGAAGAGGGGATTCCTTGAAAGATGCCAAAACCCTAGACTCCTCCTTCGAAGAGGGAGAAAGGGAACCTGAAAAACCAAAGGGTTGCAAAGCCACCGAAGGTCGAGACATTGCTAGAGGAACCCTATATACTGTTGGGGGGTCAGAAGGAAGCATCAGAATCTCAAGAGCCACATCAAGCTTGGAAGTAGCTATCACCACTGCAACATCCGATGCATGGTTGCTTTGACCCCTAGCAATATGTGGGGTTCCTCTAGTGATATCTTGACCTTTGGTGGCTTTGCAGCCCCTTGTTTCTTTGGGTTCCCTTTCTACCTCTTCGAAGGAGGAGTCTAGGGTTTTGACATCTTTTGAGGACTCCCCTCTTCTTTCTCCTTAGTCTAAAGATTTGGAGAATGATGTGTCTTGGACCATTGTCTAAGGAAAGAGAAAAGGTCTCCACAAATTAGTTCTTTTGTCTCATACTCGGACTTCGGATGTGCGTCGGTATAGATTAGGGTCTAGAGTTTATTGACCTTTTACTATTCCTTTGTTGTGACTTTTGGCCTACAATTGTCATGTTTGCTTTTGGGTTTTGTTTCGTGTTGTTTTTGTCCCATATATCATGGCACATGTTTTGTTTGCCTTATAGTTGTTTTTGTACAACGGTTCGGAGCCTTCAAAATCCTATTTTTTACCAATGCCAAAAACAAAAGAAAATTCAAAAAGAAAGGAATTGGCCTATGAAAAGAAATTTGGTTTTAAAAGGTTCAATTTTGATTCGATGATGTGATTGTGTCATAAAAGTCTAGCCTAAGGAATTCATCGTGTTAAATTAGTGGGTGTGTCAACTTCTTGGGAATACATTATGGCAAACAATGGCCCACATGGGAAGCTCTCATTAATCTAACTCATTAGGTATAATGCATGATGTAGGGAACATATGGTTTAGAACCAAATTTATTTTAATTTTAAAGCTCAAATTAAATTGAAGCATATTATATTCCACTTTGGACTTGTGGGTTCTTTGGAGGCAAAATAGATTTTCAAGTTTATCAGATGGCTTAAAAAAGAAATGGATGCAAAAAAATCCAAAATTGGATTGAAAACAACTTTAAAATGTTGCACTTCATCTAGGAGTGACACTTGTCATTTACTCACACATTTGCTCTCCATGTGTATGATTTCAACGCTTCCTAAGGATAACATTTGGTGGAATACGCAGGAATTGGGAAAGTGAGGAAGGGGTAGGTGATGGTATTCAAGGAACTATGGGGAAAACACACATTAATATCTACAAAGCTCTAGGATAGAGGTTAGTTTTTTTCGATGGAGACAAGTATCATCAACGAGCCTTTGGAAGAAACAAGGATATAGATGAGCACAACCTACTTCCTAATCACTTCTTTGTATGACAACTTGTCACAAAGATGAACATAAAATGGAGTAAAATAACAAAATAGATTGATGCTAAGCCAAAATACATTGGAAATTAGATGAAATCATAAAATTAGAGAGATACAGTTAGAAATTTGAGACATGCACACTAGAAATGGGCTAAACAGACTGTTAGAAACCTGCAAACCAATCTCAACTAATTATGAGCCTAGGAAAAGACTATTGGGGTCTCCTATGTCTAGGGGTATGACTTGGTCCTACCCTAACATCTAAGGGTACAATTGGGTCCTAGGTGGGTAGCTTGGGTTTGTATTTAGAGTAGTCTCAAATTTTGCATAGAGCTTCTCTTGAATTCTTTGCAACTTTCCCTCTTGGCACACTTAGAAGATTTTTCATAGATTTTTTTGTATATGACCTACAAATCTCAAAATGTATGAAGTAAACCCTACAAAACAAAAATGTTAAATGGGAGTCTGTGTGGGCTTTCAAGCATTGATCTATCTAGCTTAAAACGTTGATAAAATATTAAAATAAATTTTATACACAGAAATCAAACAAATTGTAAGTACAAACAAAAAGATTCTACAGGGAAAAGCACATGACAACAAAGGAAAGGCTCAACAAAGGCTAGGTTGGGAGAGAAGAAAAACTATGTAAATGGAAACACAAATATGAAAACTTGAAATGGATGGAAATGTCTTTGAAGTAAGGTGAGGAAAACACTAAATTAGAGAAAATTATTATGAGTTGACAAATGACTTTAAAGGAAACACTAAAACTAGCTTTCTTTTGGGTTTAAAGAAGAGAGATGAAGAGTGGATATAAAAATACAACAAAATGACAACAAATCTAAAACACAAGTGAATAGGATTGTGTTGAATGGTACAAGACAATTGAGAGGGGGTGGGGGGGTGAATCAGTTGTATGAAAACTTTAACTTCTTTAAACCACAATCAATTTCACAATCACTTAACTTATTTCCTTATTTTGTTATGAGCATTAAACATGAATAGAAGAATCAAAACATGAACACCACATACACATGAATACCAGATTTTTTACGTGGAAAAACCTAAACATGGAAGAAGCACGGTGAGCGTTAGATAACAATATAAATGTAGTAACAATACTGAATATCAAATGGTGGCTCACTACCAAAGGGCTCACTGCCCAAAAGGATGGCTCACTGCTGAGGGTGGTTCACTATCGGGGGTGGCTCACTATTGGGGGTGGCTCACTACCAAGGGTTGAACTGATTAAGTAGCATTTACACGATGCCTGAGTTCAATTCCATTGAAGTGCAATAAAAACTCCTCTGCCCTGCTCTGCTTTTACACTTCACACTTATCTTCTCATCTTTGCATCCATACTTCATCAAACACGAATTCATTACATATATTTATACAATTCACCAAACTTGGAATGTACATCAAGGTCGGCATTACAATCATCAACCATTGGAATAATCTCCAAGGTCGACATACATACATACATCAAATTAGAAATAGACCTAAACAGGTTTGCAGATTAAATGAATAAAGGAGGAACACTTCACACCTTAGCATAGACTCAATTGCATCTTCACAGGCTATCACATACTTTTTCAATTTAGGAAATTCATCCACAAAGAGTGTTAATCATCCAGGTCGGTCAGACAGGTGCAATCATCAAGGACACTTGAACACACACTTCCAAGATCTTCATTACATCTTACAGATCAAGCACACACCTTTAGTGCATTCAAGGGACATCCACGAACATCATAGAATCATTTGGAAACTAGAAAAATCAACTGCAATAGATCTCAACTCATTTCACTTGAAGATGTATCACAGACCGTTCTCAATCAAATACTGTCAAACTCTGTTAATTAGAAACTTGTTTTCTGGAGCTTCAAATCTCATATCCTTTGGAATGAAGATGACTAAGGATCTTATAAGGTTAATTCTAGAACCGCAAATCCAAACTCCAATCTGTGGAGAAATGTGGAGCAAAACACTTTCTCCCTGTCACTCTGTAAACTTTGCCAGGCACAGTCTTCACACTGGTGAATATAACTTTTTCTGCACAATGATCTAGACCACCAAATTCTAGATTTAGCATCTTTAAACACTTCTCTAAAAAATATCCAAATCTTATACTCTAATCTTCAACACAGGAAATATAAAAAGCAAAATACTCAGATAGTGTTCTTTAATCAGTCACCAAACAACAATGCTAGAAGATATAGTTGACACAAATATGTTGACATCAATGATAACACCAATTAGCACTTACTTGCAACAATCTCCCCCTTTGTCATTGATGGTAACATATGATGTGAAAAACATGTTCCATCATCAAGACACAATTCTGCTTCAGAACTCCCCCTTTCTTTTTATAGTTCTGCACTCTTAGTCCCCCTGAGTTTTTCACATGATTTCTCTCCCCCTTTGACATCAATGACAAAGGGCATTACATCTCTTCTACTACACATACTTGCACAATATTGCTCTGATCAGTCTGAAACTATTCTTTACTCCCTTTGAATGTAACAATCATCTCAAACTACTACCTGCTCCCCCTGAGAGGTAGCCTCCAACATCAGTCCAAAGGAGAAAATGTACTTTGAAGCACATTGGTCTGATGCACTTCCTTATGCATGTAGTTCAAGGAAAGAGGGCAAATAACCCCTAATTTCTCCTAGAGATACTCAAATGTGTCTTTTGGAAGAGCCTTAGTGAATATATCAGCAACTTGATCTTTTGTGGGCACATACACAAGCTTTACCTCATTCTCTGCAACTTTCTCCCTCAAGCTTGATTGAAATGTGTTTTGTCTTTGAGTGCATCATTGGATTCTTTGAAATGTTTATGGCACTTGTGTTATCACAAAGAATAAGAATTGGTCCATCAAACTCAACTTGGATATCCTTCAAGGTTTGCTTCATCCAGAGCACCTGAGTGCAACATGATACTACAACAATATATTATGCTTCTGTAGTAGTCAAGGAAACTGATTCTTGTTTCTTTCTATGCCAGGACACTGCTCTATCTCCAAGGAAGAATGCACCTCCACTTGTGCTTTTCCTATCATCAGTACATCTAGCCCAATCTGCATCTGTATAGGCACTCAAAGAAAAATCATTGTTCTTAGGATACCACAATCCATGGTTAGGAGTGCCCTTCAAGTACTTGAATATCCTCTTAATTTCCATCACATGAGATTCTCTGGGATCTGATTGAAATCTGGCCACAAGACAGACTACATGCATGATATCTAGTCTGGTAGCAGTTAAGTAAAGCAGTCTTCCAATCATTAATCTGTACTTGCTTTGATTAGCCTTAGGAGATTCTTCTTTCTTGCTCTGTTTACATCTAGTAGCCATAGGAGTGCATACTAGTTTAGAGTCCTCCATTCCAAATTTCTTCAATAATTCCCTAACATACTTTGATTGAGAAATGAAAATACCTTTGTTTATCTGATTGATTTGCAGTCCAAGAAAGAAGTTCATCTCACCACACATAGACATCTCAAATTATTTTTGCATCTCATTTGCAAATTTCTTGTACAGCTCTTCATTTCCACCAAATATGATATCATCTACATAGACTTCAATAATCAGAATTTGATCTTTGCTTACCTTGATATACAAGTTGCTATCTGCAGACCCTTTACTAAAACCTTGCTGTAGCAGATACTTGTCTAGTCTTGCATACCAAGCTCTGGGACCTTGCTTCAATGCATACAAGGCCTTCTTCAATTTGCACACCATATCTGGTTTATCTGATAACTAAAACCCGTCTGGTTGCTCTATGTAGACCTCTTCTTTTAGCTCACCATTCAGAAAAGCAGATTTCACATCCATTTGATATACTTTGAAATCTTTGTGTGCTACAAATGCCAAAAACAGTCTGATAGTCTCCATTCTTGCCATCGAAGCATAGGTCTCTTCATAATCATTTCCTTCAACTTGGGAGTAGCCTTTGCATACAAGTCTTGCCTTATTTCTCACAACTTCTCCAACTTCATTCAGTTTGTTCTAGAAAACCCATTTTGTTCCAATCACATTTTTGTTTGCTGGTCTGGGGACAAGTTCCCATGTTTCGTTCTTCTCAATCTGTTGTAGTTCTTCATTCATTGCCTTCAACCAATACTCATCATTGCATGCTTCATTTACTGTTTTAGGTTCCACCTTAGACAACAAACAAATATTTACTTGTTCCTCTACAATCCTATTTCTTGTCATCACACCTTTTCTTTTGTCACCAATAATTAGATCTTTAGAATGATCTCTTTGCACATACCTTGGAGTTTTAGGAGTTCTTACTGGAGCCTCAGCTTGAGTTTCTTCTTCTTCTTCCAGAGCTTGTTCTTCAGTCTGAACTTCCTTTTCTATACTAGTAGGTTCATTTGACTCATATCTATCTGGTTGGAAGTCTTCATCCACCTTCACACTTGCACTTTCAATGATCTTTCTCAGCCTTTTGTTATAGCACTGGTAAGCCTTGCTCTTAGTGGAGTAACCAAGGAATATACCTTCATCACATCTAGCATCAAACTTCCCTAATTCTTCATCTCTTCTGATGTAACACTTGCTTCCAAAAACTTTGACGTATTTGATAGTAGGGGCTCTGCCATACCACAGTTCATAATGTGTCTTTGTTTCTTCTGCTCTGACTTGCACTATGTTCTGAATGTAGACAACAGTATGTATTGCTTCTTTCCAGTACACTTTCAGTAGGTCTACCTCCTTGATCATTGTCCTGGCAGCTTCTTGAACGGTTCTATTTTTCCTTTCAACCACTCCATTTTGTTGAGGAGTCCAGGGAGCAGACAAATGCCTCTTTATACCATGTTCTTCACAAAAAGCATTGAACTCATTTGAGGTAAACTCACCACCTCTGTTAGACCTTAAGCATTTGATTCTCAAATCTAATTCATTTTCAACTATAGCTTTGAATGCCTTGAACTTATCTAAAGCTTTTGTCTTTTCTCTAAGGAAAGTAACCCAAGTCATTCTTAAAAAATCATCAATGAGAAGCATGAAATACATTTCACCTTGCAGACTTCTTGTTCTTGTGGGACCGCACAGGTCGATATGCACCAGCTCCAACAAACCAGTAAAGGATTGTTCTTTGCTTTTGAAAGTGGTCTTTGTCATCTTCCCAAACTGGCATTCTGTTGTTATATGGAGCCTAATCAGACTCGGAGGTTATATTTACCCCACTTTTATCAGCACGATTTTCCCCCAAATTCCTATGGGGTCAAGGGGCAGCGCCCCTTGCAGGGTCGAGGGGCAGCGCCTCCGTAGGGGCTCGGGGGCAACGCCCTCGAAACCTCACATGATTTTTATTATTTTATAAAGCATCGGGAGTTATTTTTCATTGACCGACATAAGAAAACCCTATTTTTTGTAACCAACAAAAAGCTTGATAAAAAGCGGCCAAGGGTTAGGGTTTTGATATTGTATTGTAGCATTTTGCAGCGGTATTGAGTTGCAGGGATTGCTGATTGTAATCGGTTTGATTTACTGGATAATAATATTGGACTCTCTGTTTGGTGGATGTAGCTCAAGTTTGGGTGAACCACGTTAAAACTTGTGTCTTGCTGTTATTATTTCTGTGTATTTCCATTTCTCTGTTTAATCTTTATTTGCATTTAATTGATATCTTCTGCTAGCTAACCCTAACAAGTGGTATCAGAGTGGGTTGTGTTCGATTATCATCTACAGGAAAGTCTCATGGTTGAGTGGGAGCAATGGCGGACGAGGGTAGATTGAAGGTTGATAAATTCAATGGGCAGAACTATCAGTTATGGAAGATGTAGATGGAGGATTACCTCTATCAAAAAGATTTATGGATGTCGTTGGAAGGAGTAGCCAATAAACCGGCAACAATGTCTAATGAGGATTGGAATCTTCTTGACAGAAAGGCATTGGGAACCATTCCGTTGTGCCTGGCACCATCGGTGGCATTCAATATAACGGAAGCGAAGACAGCAGATGGTCTAATGAAAGCTTTGGCAAAATTGTATAAAAAACCCTCAGCCTCAAATAAGGTATTTCTCATGAAGCATTTGTTTAATTTGAAAATGGTTGAAGGTGGATCTGTGACAGATCATTTAAATGAATTTAATACGATTGTTAGTCAATTAACTTCTCTAAATGTAAAATTTGATGAAGAAGTTAGAGCTCTCTTGATATTATGTTCATTACCTGAAAGCTGGGATAGTTTGGTAATGGCGGTTAGTAACTCTGTTTCTGGTTCAAATACCCTGAAATTTGATGATGTTATTGGTGTTATTCTGAGTGAGAAAATTCGTAAGAAAATCTCAGGTGGATCCAAATCAGGCAGTGTTTTAAATGCCGAAAGTAGGGGCAGATCAAAGGAGAGAGGAAAAGGTTCTGGAGGTCATGGGAAGTCATGAAGAAAATCAAAGGACAAAAGATCCCAAACCAGAGGACAGAAGGATTGCTGGTACTGTGGAAAACCAGGTCATTTGAAGAAAGATTGCTGGTCTCGGAAGAACAAAGAAGGAGACAAATAAGAAGGCAATAAGGAAGCAAATGTGGTAAGCAATAAGTTTGAAGATGATGCTTTGATTCTTTCCCTAGATAATGCCGATGATTCATGGGTTTTAGATTCAGGGGCCTCATTTCATGCTATGCCCCATAGAAGTTATTTTCTTGATTATGTCCAAGGGGATTTTGGACTAGTTTATTTGGGAGATAACGAACCCTGTCAGATTGTTGGAAAGGGAAGAATCAAGATTAAGTTCCCGAATGGGAATCATTGGCTACTACAAGAGGTAAAGCATGTTCCAAGGCTTAGTAGGAATTTAATTTCAGTAGGGCAGCTAGCTGAACAAGGTTGCATTGTTACATTTACTGATAAAAATTGGAAGGTTTCAAAAGGTGCCTTAGTAGTAGCAAAAGGTGTGAAAGTAGGCACCTTATATCTTTATACAGGTCATACTATTCCTTCTACTTTAGCTGTTACAGAGAAAAAATAAACAAGTTCAGGAATAGTTGCTGCAGGTTTGCAGGAAGAGACTGGAAAAGTTGCTGCAGGTTCTGAGACAACACTGTGGCATAACAGACTTGGGCATATGAGTGAAAAAGGTATGAAGGTACTTCATTCTAAGAAAGTTTTACCAGGTCTGAAATGTATTAATATGGATTTCTGTGAAAGTTGTGTGTATGGCAAACAAAAGAGAGTTAGTTTTCTCAAGGATGGGAAGCAAAAGAAAAATAAAAAGTTGGAGCTTGTGCATACAGATGTATGGGGACCAGCTCAGGTATCTTCTCTCGGTGGCTCTCAGTATTATGTTACATTCATAGATGATGCAACTAGGAAGGTCTGGATTTATTTTCTTAGACAGAAATCTGATGTATTTGAAACATTTAAGAAATGGAGAAGCTTGGTTGAGAATGAGATAGGTAAAAGATTAAAATGTTTTAGATCTGATAATGGTGGTGAGTATTGCAGCAAAGAATTTGAAGATTATTGTTCCTTTAATGAAATTTGTAGGCAGAAAACGGTTCCAGGGACTCCACAGGAAAATGGAGTGGTTGAACGCATGAATAGGACAATAATGGAGCATGCAAGGACTATGAGATTGCATGTTGGGCTGCCTTTAAATATGTGGGCAGAGGCTATCAACACTGCTGTATATTTAATTAACAGAGGTCCTTCAGTTCCTTTGGGCTGTGGTATTCCAGAGGAAGCATGGACAGGCAAGAAGGTGAGTTATTCTTTTCTGAAAACCTTCAGATGTGAAGCATTTACACATATAGATTCTGAAAATAGAACCAAGCTGGATGCAAAATAAAAAAATGTACCTTCATTGGATATGGCATTGATGAATTTAGTTATAGGCTTTGGGATTTTGAAAATCAAAAAATTGTGAGAAGCAGGGATGTTATATTCAATGAGAAGGTGTTGTACAAAGATCAGTTGCAGCAGCATGAGAAGAAAGAAAAGGATTACGTGGTGTTGGATGATACTCCAAATAGTGATGTTCTAGTGGTTCCTCTTGCTCCACAACAGCAACCAGAAATACCACAAACTCCAGTGAATGTTAGATGGCCAACAAGGATAAGTAGACCTCCTGAAAGGTTTTCTCCCTCTTTGTATTCTATTTTGTTAATAGATGCTGGTGAACCAGAAGGGTATGATGAAGCTATGCAGGTGGATACATAGGTTCAATGGGAGCTTGCAATGAAAGAAGAAATGGATTCCTTGCTGAAAAATCAGACTTGGGAATTATGTAAGTTACCTGCAGGTAAAAAGGCTTTACCAAATAAATGGGTTTACAGGCTGAAAGAGGAAGATGGAGGTAAGCAAAGATTTAAGGCCAGGTTAGTTGTAAAAGGATTTGCACAGAAAAAGGGCATTGATTTTGATGAGATATTTTCTCCGGTTGTCAAGATGACTTCTATTCATACTATTTTAAGTATTGTGGCTGTTGAATATTTGCATTTGGAACAGCTAGATGTGAAAACTGCCTTTCTCCATGGTGATTTGGAGGAGGAGATATATATGGAACAACCCTAAGGATTTGAGGTCAAAGGTAAGGAGAAATAGGTGTGCAGATTGAAGAAGAGTTTGTATGGCCTGAAACAAGCACCTCGGTAATGGTATTTGAAATTTGATAGTTTTATGGCTGAGCGAGGCTACAGTAGGTGTAATTCTGACCATTGTGTTTATTTTTAGCGGTTGGATAATGACAACTACATTATTTTATGTTTATATTGATGACATGCTTGTAGCTGGGTCTAACATGGATCACATAAGAGAGTTAAAACAACAGTTAGCACAGTCATTTGATATGAAGGATTTAGGGACAGCAAAACAAATCCTTGGTATGAAAATTTGTAGAGATAGGAAGAACAGAAAATTGACTCTATCTCAGGCTGCTTATGTTGAAAAGGTGTTGCAGAGATTCCACATGGAGAATGCAAAAGCTGTCAGCACACCTTTGCCTAGTCATTTGAAATTGACCAAGGAGATGTGTCCTAAGACACAAGAGGAGGAAGAGAAAATGTCCAAGGTACCCTATGCTTCAGCTATATGAAGTTTAATGTATGCCATGGTATGCACCTGACCGGATATTGCACATGCTGTAGGAGTCGTTAGCAAGTATATGAGTCATCCCGGATTAGAGCATTAGAATGCGGTAAAATGGATTCTCAGATATTTGAGAGGTACATCCAATAAACACTTATGTTTTGGGGGCTATAATACTGATTTAGCAGGTTATGTAGACTCAGATTTGGCAGGGGATATTGATACTAGGCGGAGTACTACAGGTTATGTCTTTACTGTAGGTGGAACAACAATGAGTTGGATTTCTAGGTTGCAAAAGGTGGTTGCTTTATCCACCACAGAAGTAGAATATGTAGCTGCAACAGAGGCAAGCAAGGAGATGATATGGCTGCAATCTTTCATGAAAGAATTGGGCACACAACAGGTTAACAGTTATTTGTTTACGAATAGCCAAAGTGCCATACATCTTGCAAATAATTCTGCCTTGCATTCAAAGACCAAACACATACAGTTGAGGTATCACTTCATTCGGTCAGTGTTGGATGATGGACAGTTACAGCTGGCAAAGATACATACAGATGACAATCCAACATATATGTTTACAAAGGCAGTGACAAGGGAGAAGCTGAGCTCCTCTTCAGCTTCGGTTGGTCTTCTAGACTGATAACAACAAAAATAGAATAGCAGAGTCTAGGGTGCTTATTTCCAGTGGGAGCTATAGGGTCAGTGGTGTTATGATCAGTCTCCAAGTGGGAGATTGTTGTTATATGGAGCCTAATCAGACTCAGAGGTTATATTTACCCCACTTTTATCGGTGCGGTTTTCACCCAAATTCCTACGGGGTCAAGGGGCAGCGCCCCTTGTGGGGTCCAGGGGCAACGCCCCTGGCGCGTTCCCTATTGCGATACAGGGCGGGTTGAGGGGCAGCACCCCCATGGGGGCTCGGGGGCAACGCCCCCGAAACCTCACACAATTTTGATTATTTTATAAAGCATCAGGAGTTATTTTTCATTGACCGACATAAGAAAACCCTATTTTTTGTAACCGACAAAAAGCTTGATAAAAAGCGGCCAAGGGTTAGGGTTTTGATATTGTATTGTAGCATTTTGCAGCAGTATTGAGTTACAAGGATTGCTAATTGTAATCAGTTTGATTTACTGGATAATAATATTGGACTCTTTGTTTGGTGGATGTAGCCCGAGTTTGGGTGAACCACGTTAAAACTTGTGTCTCGTTATTATTATTTTTGTGTATTTCCATTTATCTGTTTAATCTTTATTTGCATTTAATTGATATCTTCTGCTGGCTAACCCTAACACATTCTTTGCATATCACATTGTAGGATTCACAATCTTAGGCAGATCTCTTATAGCTTGAATAGTGCTTATTCTTACCAGATTATTGAAATTAATGTGACACATTCTCCTATGCCATAGCCAACTTTCATCTAGCTTAGCCAACAAACAACAATTTTTAGCACCTTTCAATTGATAGATATTACCATGTGTCTTCTTACTAGCAACAATTAAGGTTTTGGAGCTATTCTGTATCTTACACCTATTGTCCTTGAACACAAGATTATAACCTTTATCACACATTTGTCCAAGCTTTCCATTAAAAGTAATAGATCCTTTTCCACAAATCTTACCAGCTGTATGATCACTGAACCTAACAAGCCCTCCATCATACTTTTCAAACTTAACAAACTTATTTTTATTTCCAGTCATGTGGTTTGAACATCCGCTACCAATGATCCATTCATCTTCCTTTTCAGCATGAAATGCAAACAACTCTCCTGGACTTTCTTCCTTCACACATCTTGCAAGATTAGTAGAAACATGTTCTTCTCTAAGTGCAATAAACAAGCATTCACTACTATTGCCATCATCAGATCTAGACTCATCATCAATTATACCTTCAATCATCTTTAACATAATAACTCTTTCTTACCATCTTTTGATCTTCAAAGCTTTGTCAGGACATCTTGAAGCATAATGACCAATTTTACCACAATTGAAGCATTTGAAAGGTAACTTACCTTTGAATTTTCCTTTGTTGCCCCTCCTGATTTTGCTTGCAAATTTGGCTTCTAGCTCTACAAAGTCTTCATCATCTGATTCCACAACATATTTCTTTGATCTAGCAGTCTTAGTTGCTTCCTTGGCCTTGAAAGCAGTCTCAATTTTCACAGGGCCATCAGCAGTACCAAATTCTCTTATTTCAAAGACAGTCAGTTTACCAAGTAACTGATCTTTTGTAAGCTTTCCCATTTCCAACAACTATTCAATGGCAGATACGTTGTGGCTATAAGATTTGGGAAGAGTTTTGAGTATCTTATCTATAACATCCTCATCCTTTAATTCTCCACCAAGACCATTGATGCTGCTGACGACTTCATCAATCTTTTGTAAGTAAATTGTTATGTTCTCATCTTCACTCATTTGCATGGTTTCATATGTGGTCTTCAAATTCTGTAACTTGGCCTTCTTAACGGATGCATTACCTTCATAGATTTTATTCATTTTGTCCCAAATCTCATAAGCAGTTTCTAGATTCACAACTTTTGCCATTTCAGTGTTAGACAAAGCATTTAATAGAGCATTTTTAGCTTTGTGGTTATCTTCAAACATTTTAATCTCTTCTTTAGAATCCATATCTTTAGGAATTGTGTATTTATTCTTAACCACTACCCAAACATTATAACCAAGAGAAATGAGATAACTTTGCATGCATACCTTCCAGTAGGCATAGTCAGATCCATC
Organism: Cunninghamia lanceolata; assembly: GCA_027924645.1. Taxonomy (NCBI): domain Eukaryota; kingdom Viridiplantae; phylum Streptophyta; class Pinopsida; order Cupressales; family Cupressaceae; genus Cunninghamia; species Cunninghamia lanceolata. The sequence continues at coordinate 3,487,486 of BSBN01000549.1, read as the reverse complement.
AAACTGAGGAATGTCTTTCCTGTGTGCCATCCTAGATCTACCTTAAGCTGTTAGGCTTTCTTCAAAGGAACCTTGCTCTGATACCAATTGTTGAATGTCACAAGACAACTGCAAGGGGGGTGGTGAATTAGTTGTATCAAAACTTTAACTTCTTTAAACCATAATCAATTTCACAATCACTTACCTTATTTCCTTATTTTGTTATGAGCATTAAACATGAATAGCAGAATCAAAACATGAACACCACATACACACGAACACCAATTTTTTACATGGAAAAACCACGGTGAGTGTTAGCTCACAATATAAATGTAGTAACAATATCAAATATTAAATGGTGGCTCATTTCCAAAGGGCTCACTGCCCAAAAGGATGGCTCACTGCCGAGGGTTGGCTCACTGCCAAGGGTTGAACTAATTAAGTAGCATCTACACCATGATTGAGTTCAATTCCATTGAAGCACAATAAAAACTCCTCTTCCCTACTCTACTTTTACACTTCGCACTTATCTTCTCATCTTTGCATCGATACTTCATCAAACACGAATTCATTACATATATTTATACAATTCATCAACCTTGGAATGTATATCAAGGTCAGCATTACAATCATCAACCATTGGAACAATCTCCAAGGTCAGCATACATACATACATCAAATTAGGACTAGAACTAAACAGATTTACAGACTATTTGAATAAAGGAGGAACACTTCACACCTTAGCACAAACTCAATTGCATCTTCACACGCTATCACATGCTTTTTCAATTCAAGAAATTCATCCGCAAAGAGTGTTAATCATCTAGGTCAGCCAGACAGGTGCAATCATCAAGGACACTTGAACATACGCTTCCAAGATCTTCATTACAACTTGCGGATCAAGCACACACCTTTAGTGCATTCAGGGGATATCCATGAACATCAAAAAATCATTTGGAAACTAGAAAAATCAACTGCAACAAATCTCAACTCATTTCACATGAAGATGGATCATAGGCTGTTCTTAGTCAGATAATGTCAAACTCTGCTAATTAGAAACTTGATTTCTGAAGCTTCAAATCTCATATCCTTTGGAATGAAGATGACTAAGGACCTTATAAGCTTAAGTCTAGAACCGTAAAACCAACCTCCAATATGTGGAGAAATGTGGAGTAAAACACTTTCTCCCTATCACTCTGCAAACCTTGCCAGGCATAGTCTTCACACTGGTGAATATACATTTTTCTGCACAATGATCTGGACCACCAAATTCTAGATTTAGTATCTTCAAACACTTCTCTAAAACATATCCAAAGATTATACTCCGGTCTTCAACACAGGAAATATGCGGAGCAAAATACTCAAACAATGTTCTTCAATTAGTCACCAAACAACAATGCCAGAAGATATAGTTGACACAAATAACAACACAAATATGTTGACATCAATGACAACACCAATTAGCACATACTTGCAATAGATTGATATGGGAAGGGGAAAATAGGGATATGGGAGGTGGTTGATGGAAACTAAGGAGAAAATGACAACAAAAACTAAGCTAAGGTTGGCTTTGGCTTGAAAGGAAGCAAGAAGAGGATGGGGGAGTGAAGAAACACAAAGTGAATATGTGAATAAAGGGAAATGAATGGAGACTAATGGGGAGAGGTGGTATATAGGCTTTATGTGGATTAGAGAGGAAATGGAGAGGGTTTCTAACCAAAATCAAATAGAACTTACTCTAAGCTAACACAAAAACATAAAAAATAGTTACCAAAAAAGAGATCTATTGTAGAAGTTGTTGTGATGCTCCAAAAAATTAGTGCAAACTTTGATTCGAAGACTAACACACTATAGAAATATAGTAATCACTAATATATGCTCTCTTTCACAAAAAAATGGCTCAAGAATTGCTCTCAAGTGAAAATTGAGTATCTACTAAGCTAAATGAGATAAAGGAAGCCCAAATTTATGGATTTTTGGAGGGAATTTGAGGAGGCAAACTTACTTTCCATAAGAAACCCAAATTAAATGCTCATTCTATCAAAAGTTGGCTCTAATTGGTGAAAAAGACCAAGCTAACTAGTTAACACTTGCAATAGAGGAGTCCTTGAGCTCAAGGAGGTTGAATTTTCTGTGATCAATTATGGATAATGATGGCCATCTAAAGGTGGTGGTTATGGTTCAAGAAAAGCTTTAGGATGCATGATTTAAGGGTCCAAAAGAGATGATTTTGCACTAGACTTAAGAGATATGATCTAATTAATTGATTTGGTTAAAGGTCAAAATATGGTTATAAGGAAGGGGTACATGAAAAGGGGAAAAACACCACCATAAGGGGAAGGAAAATAAAAAAGGGAAAACATTCAATTAAAAAAGAAACACATGAGAAAGGTGTTAGGACTACAAGGGAGATCTATGACTAGATATAGGAAAATGATAAGAGGGTCAAACAAAGGTCAAAAGCATAAAACAAAATACAAGCTAAAATGAGTGCAAAACACGAGAATTGTAGAGTATATAACTTTTGATTGTACATCTTATCCCCACTTTAGTAGGCTTATGACATAGTAGAGGAGGAAATCTACTAAAAAAAGTATAGTCAATATCATGAAATATAAATGATAGTTGTTACCAAATGGAGAGATATTAGTCTTCAACTTGACTTCTAGATTCTTCATTCTTGTGTATGTACTTATTCCTACAAAGCATTCACAAAAAGAATAGTCATTGTATGCTAACAAAATCAAACTAGACTAACACACATAATGGAATTGGAAACACATCTAAAGGAAACACATACATATATTTATAATGACTAAGTAGTATACAATCTAAACATAAACATGCCATGAAATGTCAATGGAAATGTTAACAGTAACCAATAAAAAATTAACCATTTTGTTTTGAGGGAGAGATATATGGATATCTGCTTGTAGAAGAATTGAGGAAATGAAGTGAAAGAGTGACTTGCAATAGAAAGAGGAAGAAAACCTTGGCAAAATAAAACTGGAGATTGAATACCAAATATTGGAGAGTGGGAATTGGAAACTAGAAATAGCAAGGGTTTAAGGTAGCCACTAGTAAATGAGGCTAGGTCAGACCAACAATGAAAGGTACTGATGATGAAAAAGGAAAACAAAACTAGATAAATGACTTGGAGGTTGTCACCTAACTAGAAACTGGAAACTAGATAAATGGTTTTGAGGTTGCCAACCTTGGCTATTTGGTGGTTGCCATCCTCGCTGTAGGTTACCATAACAATCTTCCTTCTCATATACTAATTACACAAAAATTATAATTAGATTAAAAAATAAATTAAATTAATTAAATTATAGTATTAATGATTTTTTATTTATTTGTGAATTGGCCTAAAGGAAAATTTTATATTTAAAATCTATTACATAATTTGATTTAAATAAAATAATTTAAAAGAGTATATTAAAAGGTGGAGCATGTTTTATTTAAAAAAAATAATAATGATAGTAACAAAGTAAAATAATAATAATTTATAAAATAAATAGTAGAGTGAAATTATAATAGATTAAAAAAGGATTAAGCAAAATTTTAAATAAAAGTGCTTTGTTTTAAAATAAATTTTGGGAAAGAGTTTAGCAATTCAAGATAATTATCTATAACTATTTTTGAAGAAAATTATTAAATTAGAATTAAATATTCTTTTATCTTCAATTGCTTATATTTAGAATAGTCATAAACTAGAAATATATTAATAAATATTTTATTTTTTAAGTTAAAAATATGCATAATTTTATTTAGAATATTAAATTATATTTTTTAAAAACTTTTATTTATTTTAGGGAACTATAAATTTAAAGAAAAAAAATTGGCAAGAATTGAGATTTATTTTTATGGATAATTTTTTTTAAAAAATAGTAATTTATGCTTGCATATTGCTAAATTAAATAAATTAAATAAAGCAAAAGTCATGCAATCATATTTTAAGATTAATATAATAAATAAAAATTAAAATAAAAGTGTAAAAAGAAAAACAATTTAATTTAAAAGTTAAAAAGGAAAATAATCTAACATGATTTTTTTAAATATAAAAAGAGGAAAATGAAAATCTTGCATGAAAAAATAATAAGTGAATAAGGAAAAAATATTTGAAAATTAGAAAAAAATTAATAATTCTCCATTTTTCTTTAATATGTGAGTGTTGTATGAATTGTATTAATTAAATAATTTAACATTGGATAATATGAATAATATAAAAATATTAATAATAAATTTTGGATAAAAGTGATAAACACCTACACATGTATTATATCCAACGAGTTGATAGACAAAATTATAGAAATATACAGTCATGAAGAAACTGAATGGCACTAAAGATGTCCTTTACCTTTACCTTAAGATCTCCTTTATCTTCTTATCTAAATCTGATTTTTTTTTAAAAACAAAATGAAAGAAAACAAAATTAAATATAGGAAAAAAATAACAGTTATAAATTAGGAATTCTAGGATCATTATGCATGGGGAAATTTCGAGGTGAAAGAGTAGAATTTTAGAAGAAGAGGATCTGCCAATTCACAGCTTAATTTTGTTTGGTTATAGTTGTAATTAGGGCTTAAATTTGACATCGAGCCTGCCTGTCAAGCAATTTTTTTTGTGATAGTCATTTATTTGAAGTTGCCTTTCAAAGCCTACATATTTTAAGAAAAATATATACATAGACTAAAATATATTTAAGAATAATTACATAGAAATTTTGATAGTTTAGGTGAAATATTCCCTTTCAAGTGATACAGTCTTGCTATAATTTTAATTGTATTTTACGGCTAAAATAACTAAATACGGCCATACGGCCATCAAATTTAAGCCCTGGTTGTAATTAATAGCAATATTAATTTATTAGTTTAATCATAAATTTTCTAGTTGTTTCAAATATTCAAAAGTTTTAGGAAATGTTATTTAATTTTTTTGCTTTAAGGTCTTAAACTAAATATAGATTTTTTGTAATTAATTCCTTTTCCATTTTCTACAAATTCAAACATATATAAGATTGTTTGTAAATTCTAAATACATTTATATAATTTTAATATTAGTTTATAATTTATCTTTCTTAATGAGTTACTATACATAATCTCTAAAACTTCTTTTAAAAATTACAAACCCTAACAAATGATAGTATTTAGTCAATAATTTTATTTGAATTTGGATTAGGTATTGATTTAAAGCTCATTAATTAAAACTACCACAATAAAATTAATGGATTAATTTAATCTTTGTTATATGAAACATAATTATATTTCAAGTTTGACTTTGGTACTTCTATTACTAGTTAATTTGATTCAAAATTTGATTTAGTATCTGGTTTGATTTAATTTATGTACACTTTTCACAATCAAATTTATATTATTTTGATAATAATAAATTTGATGTATAGAAATAGAAGTTATAAAGTTGCTTCTATTTTATATATGTCCCCTTTTCTATTTCCGTTTCTTTATTTATTATCTCCTTTTAATCTTTTTACTACATTTATCAAGACTTCACTATCTATGAATATAGATGCCCTCTATATATCTCCATATTTATTAGTACCTGTAGTACTATTGCAATGAGTTTGCACTTATCTAATTATTAATCTATTGATTGTAAACCAATCAAAAGACAATTATTTTTTTTTTCTGGTAAATTTGATTTAAATTTGTACTTTTCCTATGTCAATATGATAAATTTTTAACAAAAAATTATTGAAAAATGATTTATCTGTATTGTCATTGGCTAAAAAAAATGATATCTTCTCTGCGGACGGAGAGTGCAACAAAAAGCTATAAATGTGGAGAGAATTTTGGTTTTAGGGAAGGATGTGGCAAGCAAACAAATTATGAACACAATTTAAAAATCTACAGTATCATGAAAAATATTTCACCATGTTATTACATTTTTTATTTTATTCTTTAAACATACAATATTTTAATACATTTTAAATTATCATAGTATTAATATTATTACATTTTAATATCTTAAGTAGACATTTCAAATCTCTATACACTCAATTAGGGTCAGACTCTCCACATAAATACAAATATACAGGTTTTGTAAAGTTTAGTTTAATAGTTAAGGAAATATTTGTGTTATTTAATAGGCTTTGTAAAGTTTAGTTTTATAGTTAAGAAAATATTTTAGTACTATTTTATTTTTACCAAATTAAATTATTTTTGAGATTTCAATTTTATTTACCCAAAACATTTCAAAACGAGTTCACATAAATTTTTCCTTATAAATTTAGTTGTGGAAATAAAATAGTTACAAATTTGAAATGATAAATAATTCTTTATTTTTATAAAAAATTATTACTAAATCACAATATTAGATTAATTAAAATAGTTAATATCATGTTCTATAAAAGTACTTACTATTATTACTTAAACAAAAATTAAGTGACTAAGATAAAATACTCTAGTGATCTAAATATGAATATGTTATTGTTATTATATTGTCTAATTATTCTTCAAACTTACAATATTTTAATGCATTTTAAATTGTAATAGTATTCAATATTATTACATTTTAATATCTTAGGCAGACATTTCAAATCTCTCCACACCCAATTAGGGTTAGGGTTCTCTCCACATAAATACAAATATGCAGGGCTTTGTAAAGTTTAGTTTTATAGTTAAGGAAATATTTTAGTCCTATTTTATTTTTACCAAATTAGATTATTTTGAGATTTCAATTTTATTTACCCAAGACATTTCAACACTCTTCAAATTTTTTTTTCAATTATTGGAATGCAATTTGTCTATACAACCAATAGCTAATCAACAAAAAAAAATTACAACTAAACAAATACTATAATAATAACACTACAAGGCATGTATTGACCACTATATAGCACTTGTTAAACTATGCGCTTATAGTTGCCTATTTCTATAAAACTTAGACGCCTCCTATACATGTGCATTTTCTCCATTAAATAAAAGTCTCTTCCTTTAAACATATGTAGCGCCTAATTTATCTATATCTTCTCCATATACAAATCTTAAACTTTATTTATAGTCTTTTTGGCTAGGAATGTGATAATCTACATTAAGTTAAATGACAAAATATTAATATGGATTATTTTCATTTAATTTAGTGAGATTTATGAACTTCAATGGTATTTATAAAGTGTTAAAGTGTCATAATAAACTTGTCTTTCTTGCTAAACATAAGTGCTTTCACAAATCTTGTTTTAAGAAACTAGGTTTTAGGATGAAAAGTTTATGGTTTTACCATGTAGCTATTCCTTATAATGTGTAGATTGACCATTGAAAATCTTACTATGTTTACACTGATTTTAGGATATTTTGTAAAATACCATGATCTTTATAGAAAAGTTTTATGAAATTTAATATTCTAACTAATTTAATAACTAATTCAAAAATGTAAGTATTAAACCAACTTTTGTAAATGTCAATAAACATAATCTATGTGTATTGTCTCTTTGTTGAATAGTAAATAAACCATATTCCATAAGGATTAATGAATATGATAACAATCATTCTTAAATGGTTTGTAAGAACCCTTAGTAGTTCTAATCCAAAAACTTAGTTTTCCCAACTTGGCATTTCATCAAACAAATGACATGTATTCTGATCTGTGACTGATATGCTGATGTTTTGTGCTTGTTTGATGTTTGTTTGGATAGAGATTAAGTGAAAATACATATACCAAATGAAAGGGAAACAAACCAATAACTTGGAATTCAAAATTTACCATAAACCATCATAAAAAATGCATCCATTATCATCATACTATGACTTATTACAACATATATTAGGTCTGATATAGAATTTGCAACAACAAATATATGTCTTATTCAAATTAAAGATTTGAATACAAACTAGATAGTTTACATCAACATTTCAATATCTAACATACTTGAAATTGTCTTCAATACATGATGCATATTTGATGCCAAAATACCAATGAATGAAGGATGATATAATGTCTAACTTAAATGATTAATTGCTACAATTTATCTTTGATATGAATGTGATTGTTGTAGCACTGATTTCTTCATCACATACTTCTCTAAAAAGGCAGTGATCAGTCTCTAGGACCAACAATTTCTCCCTCAAAGGTTGCGCTAGGGTTTGGAACCCTACAAACATATTTCCTATGCTTTATGGCAATGACAACTCCTTATGGGCAGTGGACCTGTAGGTAGTGATCCCTCTTGATGGATGGTGATCACTTATCTCCAATATGCATGTAACATAAAGCCCAAAATATGTCCTCAATATATGAATCAACTTCTATTAAGGGTGGTGCCAACAATTAACCTTAATCCCTTATGAAAATCTACAAATAAAACCCTAGATGTGGCATTGAAATGTGATGCACATATCTGAATATAAACTTATGATGAAATTTGAATTTGAAATCTCTATCCCAAAAATTGTATTTGGCCACAAATCTCACAATTTTGGCCCTAAATCTCCTCCACTCCAACCTGCAGAAATATATGTGTCTTTGAAGCTCAATCAACTCTTCCAAATCACCAATGAAGTACCAATGTTAATTTCATAATGAATCCACCTCAAGATGGAGTTGGGTTTTTGTCCAATCCACCAATATTCTAAGGGTTTTCGTCCTCAGAAATAACTAAACCAGTTGTTGCAGTTGTAAAGGAAATTCTCCAATATGCAAATGACAAATGATAATATGATGAGATAAACTCCAAATGACCTCCTTATAGAGCCTCCAAGAGGTCCGCTCCAATTTGTCATTTTTAATTCTTTTTTGACATCCATAAGTGGTGTGTTCCACTTGCATAATAAAATAATAATTTATTGGCATTTTATTATATTTTACTATGTTAATTCTTTCCTTTCTCCAAGTGACTTCAAAATTAGCTTCACCTAACTGACTTTCCTTTCTCCAAGTCACTTTTATAATACAAACAGGCCCAACTAATTAATTAAATATAAATAACCCAAAATGGACTTAGGATTATTTATTATTTAATTAATCAAATTATTCCCTTATATCTCCCAACTTAGCGTATGGGAATAAAAATAGGCTAGTGGACCTTGTTGGATGATCATTAAAAAAATGGGGACATTACAAATCCTCCCTACTCAAAGATTGCTTGTCCCAAGCAATCACAACTCAAACAACTCTTGCATACAATCATTAAAGTTCTAGGATCCCAAATCAATCTAAATAAGAATCCTCCAAGTTTCCATTGCTCCACTCTGATACAACTATCATTTAACAAAACATTGTGAAGCAATCCACCAATTGTGCAAATGCCTGGATCCTAAATTATTGCACCATCATATAAACTAAAAATGAAAGGATAAGTGTCTCTTATCAAGTCACCATCACAAGTTATCCCTCTAACTTTGAATTGTTTAATATGGACTTGAAAGGTGTACATCATGTGTGCATAACCAAGCATGCATATCCTCTCTAGACTGTTGGTACAAATAATGACAACATTTTTAAAACTAAAAATAAGATCTATAATCATCCTAGGAATGCTTCCACTGTCATAAATTGATAAGATCTCATCATCACTCAAACTTCAAGTGTTGGAGTGACAATCCCATGCACACAATTCCATGTAATCAGTTGCCATCATCAATGCAAAGTCTAAAAATGTCATGATCAGCATTATAGAACAACTACTAAACTTCAATGTGTAAGTTGAAAACCATTGAACCAAGTCTGAAAATTCTCTATTTCCATGATTTACTTCATGCCTTAGATTATATGTTGGCATTTGATTGTTAATGATGTCAACAAAGGTTGGAGAATGTATCTGGTTGTCATTGATATCAACTATGTTTATTCTATGAATGTCATGCACAAGAAGAAGTATTGCCTTAAACACAAGTATTATACAGATGTTGAACAAGTATCGTACAGATGTTGCTGAAGAAGACTATTACATATGCTGTCCTTTGCACTCTCAATTCATTGGGACATGATCTAGTATACTTCAGAACACATACTTGGTGTATTTTTACAAGAGTTTTTTGGTCACTCTGGATTAGAATTCTACTCCGCACTTTACCGCTATTGAAGATATGACATTGCGGAATTGAGGACATGAAGATAATGGCATTGTGAATATATGTTTCCAATTTCACATCATTTGGACTTGCAAAAGAACATCTTTGGTTTAGCAATTTGGAAAACAAGGTCTTAATGCTTAAACGATCATAAAAGAGAACATATTATGCTTTGCATTCCTCCAGAGTGATAAATATAGCTATACAGATTTGGGGATATGTTCTAAATTATGTATAGGTGCATCCATATGTGTTTTAGACATTTTGGTGTACCACAATACAATATCCTGAGTTGTGGAATATCATAGTTAGTCTGGAATGCTCCATCTTCAGTAGTTCAACATGTTTCCTATTTTGCAGATGCATAGAATGATCTGATACTTCAGTAGAAAGGTATATGGATGATGTTAAGAAGGTTCATTACTAAAATCTTGGTCTGCAGGTGCTGCCACAATAATGGGTTACACTTGTTGTTATATGGAGCCTAATCAGACTCGGAGGTTATATTTACCCCACTTTTATCAGCGTGGTTTCCCCCCAAATTCCTACGGGGTCAAGGGGCAGCGCCCCTTATGGGGTCCAGGAGCAACGCCCCTGGTGCATTCCCTGTCGCGATATAGGGCGGGGTCGAGGGGCAGCGCCCCCGTGGGGGCTCGGGGGCAACGCCCCCAAAACCTCACACGGTTTTTTATTAGTTTATAATGCACCGGGAGTTATTTTTTCATTGACCGACATAAGAAAACCCTATTTTTGTAACTGACAAAAAGCTTGATAAAAAGTGGCTAAGGGTTAGGGTTTTGATATTGTATTGTAGCATTTTGCAGCGGTATTGAGTTGCAGGGATTGCTGATTGTAATCGGTTTGATTTACTGGATAATAATATTGGACTCTCTGTTTGGTGGATGTAGCCCAAGTTTGGGTGAACCACGTTAAAACTTGTCTCTCGCTGTTATTATTTCTGTGTATTTCCATTCCTCAGTTTAATCTTTTTTGCATTTAATTGATATCTTCTTCCGGCTAACCCTAACAACACTTTCTAGGACATCCTAATTTTTGCTGAAATCACATATTTTTAGAAAATATAATGATTTAAGCCTTGAAAGGTTCCATTTAAAGGATTTTAAATGAAGAGGGTTTGATCAAACCCCCTTAGATTCAAACCCCCTTGGATAGAACCCCGCTAGTTTTAAACCATACCCATAATGAAGTCTCCTCTACACCTATCAAAATGCTGATAAAAAATCACTTTTGATTTACATTTTGGGAGATCAAATGAATTCATTTAAAATTTATGTTTTGTAAGTATGTAGTCCTTATTATAAGCTTCCCAAAAAGTATACTTTTAAATATATTTAATTTGATTATTATATTTATTTTTTATTTATTGTGAATGTAGGTTTTTCAATGAACATCAAGGTCTTTGTTTCACACATACGAAAAAATAGGAAAATAGAGAAAAAAAGTTATAAAAAATACATGTCTTGTAGGTATTGATGTCCTTATTCCAAAAAAAGATTGAATTCTGATACTAATTTTTTTTATGTTGGACAGAATACGCCTATGTCTAAATTATAATTGGTTTGACTTCAAAACTTAATTAAAAAAAATATTCAACAAAAGATTATGAAACGAAATGCATCCTCTAGATATCGATGTTGCCAATCTAAATTCAAAAGAATCAAAATTTTACCCTTTGTAGAAAAAAAGTTATGTGTGATAGAATACACATCACTTTAAAAAATATTTTTTTTTGTAAGAAAAAGTGGCAGAGCCACTAAACTATTTTATTAAAATTAAGAAATATTACAAAAACCTGGTTCAAGAGGAGCATACCGGCAGGAAAGAACTAGGAAGAAAACCTCCAGTTATAGCTCCAAAAACCTATCTACATTACATGATTTTTCCATAAGGAATTACAATAGAAAATAGGGCCATAGGCTAGCAAAATTGCCCCATAATAGCCACCATAAATCAAACATAGATTCAAATACATCACAGGTGGACAAAAACAAATGTAGAAAAACATATGAAGCTACAAATATAAACCAAAAAAGAGACTAAGATATAGGCACTGGAGGAGAAAGCTTATAACAAACAACCTCATTCAAAATTACTATCGATAAGCCCTGAGCAGATTCAACATTCTCCACATAAACACCATCTCCTCCCCATGGTAAAGAAGACCCACATACTAAGGATCCTCTAGCATCACAACATTCACAACACCAATATCTGCAGAAGGCAGAGGGGAGGAGGTAATTGAAAATGAAGCAAATGGAATAAAGCCTGAAACACCTCTTTGGCCGCATCTACCACTTCATCACCAACCTCTCTGCCATGATAGTGAAGGCCATTTAGGATAGACATCCTACAATTACGCTACAACCCATGGAGAAAAGAGGTCTAAAGACAATGCACTGCGGGGCTATGAACAATATCTTGCAGAGTAAAAAGACCCCCAATAGGAGTAGCCCCCAAATGAATATCATAGTCCACCATGACTGTGTTAAAATTATTTGTAGAAAACAAAAAATCCTACACAAACATATGCCCGAGCCTTCTCACCAAATCAACATCTTGAATGAGGTCCATGGAGTTAGAAAGAAAATGTGACACCACCTGGGATGGATACAACGACATAGGAAGATGAAACAAGTTATCAAAAACTAGTTATCAAAGGAGATGCAAATTTTTTTACAATTTAACTCTAAATTTTTTTAAAAAATATATTTAGAATCTACAAACAAAATCACTTTAAAAAATGTTGTTTACTATTAAAAACTAGTTATCAAAGGAGATGCAATTTTTTTTACAATTTAACACCAAATTTAAAAAAAAAAAACATTTAGAATCTACAAACAAAATCTCACAAATCACTAGTTCACATCATCTTCAAATTCTTAACGGTTTAGCAGCTATAGGTGTCAGAAAGTGAAGATTTAGTTTAAAATGTTGATTTCAACGTCAAGTTTGGCCAAAAAGTGTAACCCATTATTGTGGGATGACCCCTGCATGATGTTTTTGGCTTCTCCCCGATGATGTGAAGATAAACAGGTAACAATGTTTGTGTAGTTTTGAGTCGATGGTCTTGTTTCTGTCATGTGCTGTGGATCCTGATCAATTGCTTTAACATTGAAAGGTGTGTAGTGATGTTCTTTGAATTCTATCATGAGATGTTGAGGTCTGCAAGTTTTTTCCTTGACATATTGTATGTGTTGAAGTTGACCCTTGAAGAATTACACATTTCATCTAAAGGATTTTATGATGCCGACCTAATCAATGTTTTAAAGAGTTGCAGAGAGTATTTATAGAAGATTTAAGTCATTTGTGAAGGTGTGGTGTGCAACTGATTGGAGTATAAAGTATGAAGTGTGTGAAGTCAGTTTGATGACACAAGTTGAGCAAGAAAAGAGGACTGCATTATCAACATAAGTCAAATGTTTTCTATATAGAAGTTCATGTAATTGTATATCTCTATAATTCTTATCTCAGATAGTGAGTCTGTAGGGAGTTGTAACTTCCTTGGGAGTGACCCTAAAATTGTATTCAGGGAGTAGTAGCTTCCTTGGGTTGTATCCCTAAAACAAAGTTGTAAATCTTTATAACAGTGAGCATTATATATCGTGAGCTAGCACTCACCGTAGTTTTTTCCATTTTGGCTTTTCCACGTAAAAATCCTGGTGTCATTGTGTTATTTGATATGTTGTATAATTTACTTTTAGCTCTTCAAGTATTTTGATATCAATCTAAAATCAAGTAGTTAAATTTTGTATAGACTGATTCACCCCCTCTCAGTCTCCGGATGTGTTCAACATTATAGTCCAGTTGAAACCCAAAATCAATGCATATACCTCTAAAAAGTTCACCTGCAAATCTGATTTTTCTTCATGTTTTACCATCATAGTTTCTTCCCTTTGAAGTAATGAAAATTGGTGAAGAAATGCACCTAGTTGTCTTTCATGATCCATGTGAACAAATTTTTCCGTAATCTCTTGTAGGTTTTGTTTTGCTTGAGTGGCTAACAAATTGGCTTCCTTAGCTCTCCTTAGACTCACCACACATGTTTTGAGTTCTCACAACATCCTCTATGCCATGATTTTCAAAACCATTTGCTTTGCAATTTCCTTCTAATGTGATAACAAGTAGTGGTGTTTCCATGAAGTGAGGAATAAAAAATCCATTATAGAATGCCATGATATGGTGTGGAGTTTGATTAGTCTCCAAGTGGGAGATTGTTGTTATATGGAGCCCAATCAAACTTGGAGTTTAAATCTTCCCCCCTTTTTTCAGTGTGGTTTCCCCCCAAAGTATTTAACGAGAGAGTGTAGGGGGTTGCTGGGGGCAGTGCCCCCAAAGCAAAAATTGCCTATTATTTAATAAAGGTGTAGAGACTTATTTTTCTATTGGCTGACATGTAAAAGATCATTTTTGTAACCGCCATAAGTCTTGATAAAAATGGTTGGAGAAGGCAAAAAAGCTTAAGGGTTAGGGTTACTGTTGATATTGCATTGTAGAATATTGTAGCGGTATTGAGTTTCAAGATTATTGGTTGTAATCGGTTCAATTTGTTGGATAATAATATTGGACTCTCTGTTGGTGGATGTAGCTCGAGTTTGGGTGAACCACGTTAAAATTGTCTCTTGTTGCTATTATTTTTGTGTATCATAATTCCTTTATTTAATCTATGTTTATCTACATTTAATTAATATCTTCTGTCTGCTATTCCTAACATGTTGTACCTTGTGTGTAGCTTGGATCCACATAGAACTTATCTATCACCTTAGAAAAATCATGTGAAGATAACGGGCCGCTTGTTCACAATCATATAATCATCTTTTCTTCATACCCTTTGTTGATGTCTTCATAGTCCTTGTGCACATCTTCTTCAATTGATGGATACATATCATTGTTTGTTGTTCCAAAAAGTGTATGCACAACTTTATCTTCCTTAATCATAAATTGAGCCTTCAATTATTGTAATACTAAGGGTCTTTTCTCAAATTCATTAAAGTAACTTTGTTCATCACATAACAAAATTTCAATATTGCCTTCGTATGTATGAACAATATTACCTTCAAAGTCACCCAACTCACTAATTGATTCCTTGCAACTATTATGTAGAGATGGTGAGACAATGCTATGCTCAAGTAATGGATCATCAAGATAATCCATACCTTCATATGACTGATCACTTACTTCTGATTTGACAAACTCCATATCAACATACCCTTCTATCCCATCATTGTCATGAAGATTCATGTACTCCTCACTTGTGGATGCATGAAGTGATTTTCTTTGTCCATATCATTACTCTGCTAAAATAAACCCTTGATCACTATTTTATCCTTTTTATTGTTTCCACATGTATGACTAGGTGTCCAAACTTTGTGGCATGTGAAGCAACATTGTGCTTTCCTCGACTAATTTTTGCTCTTCTTTTGGGGTTGATTAGAAGATTTCTGAAATGGTTTATAAATTTTGAAGCTCTTCTTTTCACATTATTTCTTCTCTTCTTCTTCTTTTTCTTTCCTTGATCTTCTTAATTACTCAAATTATTCCCTTATATCTCCCAACTTAGCCTATGTGAATAAAAATAGGCTAGTGGACCCCGCTGGATGATCATTCAGAAAATGGGGACATTACATGGTTAAGTATTAAAGTTAGGAAAATAAAATAAATATAATTTCATTTTCTATTAGAATTAATCATATTTAATTATCAAATATGAAGAATAATATCTAGGACAACATTCTTTTGATTTTGTTTAATTTTCCATAAAATATTGTTATTGAAGGATTTGAATTTCTAAGATTTTTTTAGTTTTTATGAATGCCATTTAGAATATTAGAAATTAAATTATTAAATAAATCTTAGTGGTAATTTAAATTAATTTCTTAAAATGTTTATAAGTTTAAATGTTGTAGATAAGTGGTTTATTCAATTTTATTGTATTAGAAGAAAATTTGAGATTTATAGTAGACTAATGATTGTTAATTATTAAGTTAAAATGTTTGGATATATAGTAGATTAATGATTGACTCATTCAAAATACAATATTTTAAACAAGTCATGTAAAACTAAACAATACACAATGTTCAATATTAATAGTGCCTTTGGTTCATGTTTACGGGTCAAGCTATCATGATTGAGCTACTGCATCTATTGCCTAATGTAGTTGCAAGAATGATGTCTATAGTATCATCCCTATAAATCATTGGAGAGAAATAATAACATATTATTTTCATTATATCTGAGTGAATAGGAAATCTTTTTCACACTAAAATCAACAACTGTTTAGATTGAATGAAATGTTATCAATAGGGTTCCAAGAAAAGTTTTTTTTACTCAGTTAGGAGTATTTGTTGTAGTGAAATAGTTAACACAATTTTATATAAAATGACAAGTATTTATTAAGTCAATGCTTCCCCAAGTGGGTGGTAGTCAACAAGGAACTATATGGGGAAAAGGGGCCCTAGAAAGGGCATGTGCCCACTTTTACAGTTCACATCAAACTGAAATGAAACTAGAACTACATATGCATTATACCTTGATCCTATGGATACATGTATATAGGTAGTCTGGGTAAACAAAGGAGGTTCCCAATACTCAAGTTTTCATGTGTGTTGTTGGTAAGTTTTTGTAAAATTGAATTGACCAACATGTGCTAACTGATTATAAAAAAAGTAACAAAGAAATTGAAATATATTCTCTAATAATCAGAAGAGTTTTGGGAAAATTGTAAGACTCTGGCCAGAGAAATATGTTTGCCTGTCCTGTTTAGACAAATGTGTTTGCCTGTTTCATTTGGATAGATGTGTTTTCCTATCCCATATGGACATAAGAGTCATTTGAATAGCCTTGCCTGAGTATTTAGACACTAAACACAATGTTTAAACTAAACTTGTTTCGGAAAAATAGTGAAATTTTTAATCATAATGTGTGTTTAAACCCTAACAACCTAGTTGGGTTGTTACAGTTGTCACCCAAAGTATTGGATATTTAGTGGTTATCACCCTAGATATTAATGATTGCCTCTTGAATAAGGAAATTAGAAATTGGTGATATCATCAATGGTAATAAGGTAACCACTTGTTTGGATGAAGAGGCTAGGCTAGGCCCAAGCCGATGAGATAAACTAGGCAGCAAGGTCATGGTCAGAGATCAGGGATAGAAAGGAGTGACAATGAGTAATGTAGGATATATTCCCCCTTTTAAGTTGAGTAACAGAATGAAGAAATTAAGAGAGCTAGTTAATTTAAGGATAATGGTTAAGGGGAAAATGATAAAAGGAGAAAAAATTGTCAAGGATTTTGGTGAGGGGAAAGGATGATGAAGGAGAACATCCAAGTTATGCCCTCTGCATGTGGTAAAAAATATGATGATAAAAATGAGAGATCACTAGGAATGTGAGGAACCAAGAGAGATTGAAAGAGATATAACAAGGCTAGATTAGTGAGAGGAACATGAAGCAAAGGACAATGATGGAGCAAAGATAAACATACCCTTAAGAGAACAATCAATAAAACATAAAGACACAATCCGAATCAAAATATTCAATAGGAAATATAAAGTGGTAAAAATCACAATGATTGGAACTTCATCTCATTGTGGAATCAGGGTTAGTCCTAATAATAGTGTATGATAATGACTAAGTTCAAATCATTATTCTCCAGTTAACCATAGTGAAATAAGACACAACCATGAAGAAAAAATAACTGAAAGAAAAATGAAAATGGTAAAGGTAACAAAGAGAAGGCAACAATTAGAGGAAAGTGAAAAGGGAACAAGCAATGAGTGGAAGCCAAGTTATTGAAAGCAAAGAAGGAAAAAAAGACAACAAATGAGGAAAAACACAAAAAAGTGATTAATCAAAGGTAAAAAGGCAATGAGAAAGTTGGGTCATTGAAAAGGGAAAACAAAAGGAAAAAGAACAACATGAGAAAAATAATAAGGCAATTGATCAAAGTTGAAAATGAAAAAAAAAGAGGTTCTTAGGGGCATTCAAGATTGATGTCTTGGATCAATAGGTTTTGTATACGCCTAAAAATGACACAAATTATCCTAAATAAATATTCTAAATATTTATTCCATTCTTCCATTAATTAAATAAATATTCCAAATTTATTTAATCAATTCACTATCTCACAATTAAATAAATTCTATTTATTTAATTAAAATTCTTCCAAAGTCCTTCACAATTAAATAATCATAAATTATTTAATTAATCCTATTTCCTCTATCCTAAAGTTCTAAATTCAAAATTCCACCTCACCTTTACACCTCACCTTTTTCCACCTCACCTTGTCCACCTCATCAGGTTGCACATGTAATTAAATATATTTAATATTTAATTATCTTATTTTCCCTCACCCACATGGCCTATTTCTTCTCCAATCAGAGGTCAGTTAACCAATCAATCAAATCTATTAACTAACCTGTCAGTTGAGTCAAATCCTCAATCAATCCAGTCAGTTCCACAATCCACTCTTCTAACTGATCAATCAAGTCTGTTAACAGACCAGTCAATGGAGTTAACTCTCCAATCAGTTTTGTCACATCCCACCTTTCATGATGGAGCTGGGACACTTGTCACATTTCCACTAGTTGCACATTCCTCAACCATCCTCAACCGTTGATCTTCATATCTTCTCTCAACCGTTGATTCCTATTCCTCCAAGTCTATAAATGAAGCTTCATCCCTCCATTCTATTCATCCAGGCTTTTGACATCGTTACTCTGCAGAAATATCACCAGCGCGCCTTTGGCATCCACTTGTCATCTACAAGCTTGAGATCACCATTGTTGCATTGGAGCTCACCTTCATTGCATATCACACTATAGCCGTTCACCATCGACTTCCTCCAACAGCTTTTAAAAGATTGCACTCTCTGAGGGCTCATCTCATCTGCGAAAGGACGATTTGTGATAGGCGAACAACAGAAGTTTCGAAACGGAAGAGGTTTGCTGTGTTTGTTCATTGCTTTGTTTACTTGAATCTTCTTTGTTTCACTATTCTGTTGATGTTTGGGTCATTTGTTATTCATTTGATTGATCACTATTTCACCCTCATAGGTTTCAAAGTGGACTCCTAAATTTATCCACCAAAGAAACAAGAAACTTGCTTAATTCCATCTTCATCATATGGTTTGCAATGTTGAGTGAGATCTCAAAAAGAGGGATGTGGTAGTAGGTATAGGTCTGGGAAGTATGAAAAAAGTGGATGTAATATGGATGTGAATTATGATGTCTTGTCATGGATTGCTCAAATGTTTAATCATGATAGAGGAATGGTTTCGAGGGATAAAGAGGGGTAGTCAAGAAATATATAAGGGGATCGAGAGATGGAAGGGATGAAGTGGAATATTCCATTCTCAAACCTTGTATACTCAGGAGAAAGGAAAATAATACATCTTAGCTTAGGAGCTAATCCTAGAATGACTCATGGTGGATCAAAGAAAAGGAAAGAAAGGAAAATGATACATTTCAAGTTTGGTAGAGTGATTATTTTTTGATTTGATGTGTCATTCAAGTTACTTTGATATGAGTTTGAAGTATGTCTCAAGATTTTGCATGCTTTTGGATTTAGCTTTCTTTTTGTTTTATTTTTGCTCTTTTTTTATCCCACTCCTATGATCTAATTGCATGCAACCAGTAAGATGTAATGGTTCATCATCAAAGATTAGACCAAGTGATTATGGACATTTATTTTATGCAAATATTTGCACACTTCTTGGCACTTGATACTTAAATGAGGAAGGAAGAGAAAAATGATCCAATCATGAGGTTCTAAGAGTCATTGTAGAGTCCCAGATATTAGGAAGAGTAGAAAGAGAGAAGTACTCGTGGACCTAATTGTGGACATCATAATTGGCATATGGTAGTAATGGCAATAAAAAGTCAGCAAATAGAGTGTATGGATAACTCAAATATCCCAAGTTGATATGACTAAAGTTAAAACTCTTCATGGTAATAATTGATGAAGGATGCAAGTCCTACACAAGAAGTATATATGTGGTATGCGTAGAATGGTAGGTGAATGTGTGTAATGAACCTACAAGGAAAATAAGATAGTACACACAAAAATACATAAAATAGAGAAATATAATGCTTTATATTATCTTCAGAGTGCCATTTTGAGGGGATAATCTCCCAATAGATCTTATATTCTAGAGATATATATCCAAAGTACCTTTCACCTACTATCCCATACATGCGAGAAAAATATTTTATCCTAACTAGTGGGATGAATTACAAAGTGTTGGTGTAATATTTAATTTGCCTTGGATATGTTCTATTCTAAGTGTGATATTGTACCTATTTAATAAGTTTATTTAGGATATTTAGTTATTCTCACCTAAGTAGCTAATAATGACATGTGTACACCTTGACTTTAGGTACTTAAGTGCCACCATGGCCTCATCAATCCTTGATTGGTGATAGTTAGGTGCCACCTCTATTTAGTCAAGGCCACCTCTGTCTTAGTCAGGCTAAGTGAACTAATCACTAATTGGCAATTCAACTCTTAACTTCATAGTTAGGCTAAGTTAACTCACCTCCAAATTGAGAGAGATTGATAGTTAGCTCATCTTGGACATGTCATCTCTTTGATTCATGCATCCAAGAGGCCTATATATTTGTATGTTACTCTTTATAACTCGTCTCATAATATTGAGTATAGAACAACCTTATTTTGTCCATCTAGATTTATGATTAGCTTATAGGCATTTGGTCTTGGGTAGATTTACTGTTCATAACAAATTCTAACATGACATTAGAGTAGGAGAGTGCCTAGGGTTAATCTTCAGAAGATCTAGGATTAAAGATCATGGTTTCTCTTGAAAAGTTGATTATTCTCTTCTCTTGTATTGAATGATGATTTGGATAATTAAAAAAACTTAATAGAAATACCAGTTTTAGGGAGTTCTTATTTGTGGTTTTATTTTGTAGGTTGCTCTAGGAATTCTTGAAGAAAATATAAGCTCACCATTGAGTTCTAAACATTCGATAAAGATAGGTTTTCCTTTTGATGCATCCAAATTGGACATTGGAGGCTAGATCTACAAGGATTTGAAGTTAGGAGGAGCATGCTATAGTTGGTGGGTACATGATCCTTTGCAGCATTTTAGGTCAAATTCAACCATCTCATCATGTTCAGAGGGCATAAAAATCTATAGATTGATTGTTAAATCGTTAAAATCAAAGCACTTGTTAGATCTTTGAGAAAATTTTCTCCTCCCTTGTTTTTATAGATCGTACTGTCAAAAAATTAAAAAATATTATATGTCATAGGTTATTGACATAAAAGCCTTGCCATCGTTGGAAGTTCGTTACACCTTTGATAGTGGTGCTCAGTTTGAAGCCACACCACCAATAGTCTCTTCCACCTATGTGGGCAACACCACCTCCTGTTCACCCCCATGGGCCAAAACAACCCTTTGCCACAGCAAACCACCCTTCTTACTAGTAAGTGGTTTCTTTCCAATTATTGACGATTTTAAATTTGAAATCAACAGTTTTAGATAAATTTATTGATGATTTGAGAATAGTTTGGCCTTAAAGAATATTTTGTCAGAATCTTGGCACATTCTTTTAATTATGTCATCAATTCTCTCCACTCTCCTACCCCCTTCTTCAATGTAGTTTTGGTTTTGGTAGTTGATCTTTAGAGTCGTCGTTTGTGCCCATATTGGCTCATTTTTTGAGTGATTTTTTATTTGGACTAATATTTCGAGAGCTTCACAATGGTGTAGGCAATTTTTGATTTTGGTGTTTGGGTTTTGTAGAAATTGTAGTTTCTCATAGGTGATGTTGAATAGTTCTCATTTTGGGAACTTTTGAGGCTATGTTTGGGCTCATATGGTAATGTTTCGAGGTGATTTTTTTTGTAAAGTGCACATTTTTTGTGTACTTCTTAGTTGTGTAGTTTGATCTATCTCATTTTGTATCAAAAATTGTAGTTTTAGCTCTATGGCCTAATTTAGCATTTGTAATACATTAAGATCAAGATTGCTTCATTGATTTGGCAAGTGGCAACTGTAATCACAATAATTATAAAGTGCCATCATCATGATTTTCTAGGGGGTCTCATGATTGTATGATTTTGGGTGTAATGCCCCTCTTTTTGGCTTGTGATAGTTATTAGTTTTTCAGTTGCACTCTGACAGTTTGAGACATTTGAGTTGTTAGACTTATGGTTATGCTTATGATGGACTATGGTTGACTAAGGTGATTATTGACTTGTGATGACATTATTGATATATTCTAATTTATGATGTTATCGACATGATCGGTAATGATTAGATATTATCATGCTTTATGTGATTTATTGGTATCTAACTTGTAGTTAGAGGTGTTTATATTATTGTCATGCTTTCAGAGAGGGGACAGTGTAGTATTGCTCATTCTGAGCACCCTACTACACTGCGAATCCCTAATTCTGTGTGTGTGTTATATGTGTTTATACTTGAATACAACATATTGTTTTGATGCAAGTTGTAGGTACCGGGCCTCGACTCCACCTAACTTAGCAGGTCTGAGTGGGCCCTTGCACCAATGGATAATGTTTATGGGAGATAACACGGAGTTTCCCTACGTCAGTTCCCATTTTCAGTTTGTGTCATGGGTCTTGAAGTCGCTCTAAGATTCTTGTCTCAGTTTTTGGTCGTCATGTGGTTATTGAGGTAGTGTTGAGTTTTGCTTGTTAAGCCTATGTGTGTTTTGGTAATGCATTATTGAATTTATTATTATTATAATAATGTTATTTTGTCAAATATAATGGTATTTTCTTAATCGTATATTATTAATGAGTTGTGGTATATTATTTTTAATATAGATTAAGTTCATTATTTTAATTCTTTTATTAGAATATGTGTCATAAGTATTTATTATGGTTAAAATAGTATATGGCAATTACTAAAATTATTTTAGTCAACAAATTAATTCTTGTGAGTTGTCGAATAAGATTCCAGATTTGGGGAATCTCTCTAAAAAGTAAAAAAAATTAATTGCTTGGGGAATCTCTCTAAAAAGTAAAATTTAATTGTTTTTTTTCTTTTTTAGGAAGTTAGTGGGATTCTGTAACAGATTTCTGGTAGTGGAAAATTAATGGAGTTTGCCTATTTTTATTTCTGAGGGGTTATATTGAGGTAAGGGATTTTGAGAAAAGGGGGGATAGAAAATTTGAGAAAAGAAAATTGTGAAGGGAAGATGAAGAAAGTTTGAAGCATTAGATCAAAAATCTGGGTATGGTTACTTGTAATTTTGCTTAAATTTGATAAAACTGGTATGTCTCTGTTGAATTCTTGAGTAGAATTTGAACATGTTTACTTATTCCATTGGTCCTATCTTCCCGTCGCCTTCTAAAGCTAATTTCCTATAACTTTGAACTTTGTAATCTTGTCTTGTTGCCTGAGTGCCTGAGAAAATTTTAAGTTGATTCTCTTCTGTTGTCTTGTAGGAACTCCGTTGATCCATTTGTGATATTTGCAAAATTTATCAAAGATATTGATCATTTGAAAATGCTCTAATCAAATCTTTTATTAGATCCTATCTTATATGTTGGTCTCAGTGTCACGTTAAGGCCTACCCTACGTATTGAATCTTTGACTCCATTGCCTGGAAACAAGGTCTCTTTATTTTTTTTTTAAAAACCACACATTA
Source organism: Cunninghamia lanceolata (assembly GCA_027924645.1). Lineage (NCBI taxonomy): Eukaryota > Viridiplantae > Streptophyta > Pinopsida > Cupressales > Cupressaceae > Cunninghamia > Cunninghamia lanceolata. The sequence goes on along the minus strand of BSBN01000549.1, from coordinate 3,463,820 downwards.
AATTGAAATTTCATAGAATCTCTTCAAATTTCTTTTTTTTCCTCGAGTTGATTTACTCATCGATCATTTCCCTGGTCTCTGCCAAAATTTAAATTGCAATCCCCTTGCTACCCAATCGTACGACCTTTATCCTCTCTCTCTCTTTTCATGGTATTAACAAATTTAATAATTTTGATTGAGAATGATTTTTTTTTCTAACCAGATTTCATGTTAGTTTTGACTAGCCTCCATCTCCCGTCGTACGACCGTACCTATGCATTCCTTGAATCCTTTTAGATGAAAATTTAAGCGCTTAAACTAGAGATTGGAGAATGTTACCTGGTGGTTTCCTTGTGCTGAATTTTAGTTCTATTTTTTCTTCTCCCTTGAGGTTGTACTTATGGCCATACGACGCTGGTTGGATGTAGATTTTTGTCTATGATTTTGTCCTGAGTCCTCTGCTACCAGACATGTTGTCTCTTCTTGACAAAATTTGATATTTTATTTCTTTTATTCTTCCCTAAAATGACACTCATGGCATAACGATCTCTCTGATTTCTATCTTCTTTCTTCCTTTGAAAAAAAATAAAAATTTTCTCTGGTTACTCTTGGCCGACCTTCATCTGAATTCTCTGTAAAATCTTCCATACTTTCTCTCTGCATCATATTGTTCAATTTTGTATAGTAGATCAAATAGCAAAATGATCTTTGTGGATGTAGTAAGGAGTTTTGTAGATAGATTATTTGGAAAGTTTCCTTTTGCAACTCATGATTGATTTGTAGCAAATTCTTATTCGAAGTTTACAATATGAGCTAACTAATTGTTAAGAGATTATAACTATCTTCAACTTAGATTAGACAAATTCATTTCAGTTGCTTAATATAAATTTGTTTAGATATGTGTAGTAATGAATTTGTTTAGCTATACATTGATTTTAGCAAATAAGTAATAAATTAGTGATTTAGTGTGCATTGAAATATAATGATATTGGTGACTAAGTTAATATTAGTTTAACTCTAAAAAAATTTAGATAGGATAGGTTTGTAATATTTTATAATTATCATTATTAAATTTATTGAGTTAAATAATGGTTGTGCTCACTTATTTGGTTAGATATAAATTTGTTTAGCAATATTCATGGTTGTTATAGATAAATAAAATTATAGATGAAAGATAGCTAATAAATAAATTAGAATATTAATGTGTGTTAGACTATAATGACAATGCTAGCTTTCAAACCAATGTTAGTTGACGTTGCAAATCTAGAATTAAATATATTATGTTAAATATTATATTTATTTTATTTTGTTGAGATATAAATTGGTTAGTTATGACTTAGCAATATACATTGTTTTAATAAGTAAATAAATTAGAGTTTTACTATAATGGTGAATTAAATATTAGATGAAATTATATTTCTAAAATAGAATAGCATTTGGATTTTATTTAATAGTGTTTTCTGGCTTAAAATTATTCTATTATATTGAGTTGATTTAAATATGGACTTGCTTAGAAGTTCCATGGTTAGGGAGTAATGATTTCTGAGTAATATTCATTATTAATATAGTGAATTTCTCTTGTTAGCAATAGTTTATTAAAACTAATATCAAATTAGAATGTATGCAATTGTAAGAATTAGGCAAACTTCTATTTTGAAACTCCTTGAACAACTCATAAATCTTGCTTTGTGCTTTCTGTAGTTTTGATTTATTAAAATTGTTAATTTGACTTTCTTTTTTATCAAACTCATTAGAAGGCAATAGTGATAAGATAATATTAGCTTATCTTAAAATATTAGGATAGAGTTGTATTATTTTAAAATTAATTTTATTTAACTAAAGTTGTTTTAGTAGATGCAAGTTTGTTAAATAAACAAATTAGCTTTTCTTTTAATGTAAAGTAGATTTTATGGTGATGCTAGTTATTAAACAAATGATAAATAATATTATAATTCTAAAATTAAATATATTGAGTTAAGTAGTAGTTATATTCTTTTTATCTTACATATACTATCTTGTGGTACATTGATTTTAATTAATAAATAATAAATTAGAGATTTATTGTGAATTGAGTTATTATGGTATTGATTAAACAAATAATAGATGAAATTAAAATTCTAGAATAGAATTATTATTAGAATTTTATTTAAAAGAGAGTTAAAATTTTATAGTGTTGTTAGCGAATAATATAGGAATAGTGTCTTAAAACTCTATTAGATTGCTTGACCTATGTTATGGCTTTATGGTTGGTATAATTGTGCAATGTTGATGAGAAGAAGCTTCGCCTTACAATTTAATAGGTTTATCCTACAATATAATTACTTGGCATGTTTGGATAGTAACCTCGTAACTGTTACAGTAGAATAGAATTGCTTAGGATTGTATATTAATGTAATAGAAACCTTATAAAATTCATGATGTAGGTAATGAATATTTGATACTTGTATATGAACATTGTTTTAATGTGATAGGCATTGATGATGTTAGTAATATAAGTTTAAATGTTGTTAGTAACCTTCTATATTGAGGGTTCTTAGTAGTAGGAATAGGACTTTAATGCATCTTGACTATGACTAACATTCTTGATAGTAAAATGGTAGGAGCTTGATGTCATGATTCGAATCTTAATATTGTTTTATTATTTTAAAAATTATTTTTGTTTTATATCTTTTTAGGGTCATAGATTTACTTGTAGGTTGAGTTGAGATTGGGATGCTTATTGTTATTTTTTAAAAAAGTGATTAGATGTGAATTGTAGTAGTAAGTTATTAAATAAATCATAGAGGGAATTATAGATCTTGAGATTTGATTAGAATATTGTTATCTTAAGTAAGTTTATGATTTAACTAAAAAGAGAGAGTTAAAGTCTTTTATTGAATCCATGTTAATTAGTCCAAAAAGTGTTGTAGTAATTGGGTCTTGGATATATATATTCCTTGTTGTTTATTGCTGATTTTGAACCGATATGTATCAACGATGTAATTGGGTCATTGCATTTATTTGGTTTTGAGTCTTGCTTAATGTAATGGTGATCATGTTAGTTTCGTGGGAGGTCAAGGTTTTTAAGCGTCATGCTTTGGATAGTTGTCTATTGGTATTTGTGTTGAAATCTTTTTAGCTCCAGAGGCTTGTTACCTTGCAATCCAATGTGATATTGTGGCAAGGATGTATTGGTGATGTGTCTTTTGGTATGAGGTCTTGATGTGGATTGGGAAAGATTGTTGTTTTGAATTTGAAAATTGTTGATTAAATGTTTTATTTGATTTGGGATTTTGAATTGGACAAGGGAAAGTTTCATGGTTGAGATTTTGGATTTAAAATGGTCTATGTAATGTATTGGTTGCAAAAGGTTAGATGCCTTATAATACCTTGTCCATGTATGTTATTGGTTTATGGGTGATGGTTAGGGGTTGCTAGTTGCATGTAGGAGAGTGGCTTTCATGGTGGAGCCGGTGCCCAAAGTGGCTGCTTGGATAACCCCATGGAAGTTGTAATCAAGTGAGAACTTAATAATTTATCTAGGTGGGTTGGGTAGTAATTCACATAACAAGATAAGTATGATGCCTCACCCATGTCTTGAGTGCTCTCACAAGCTAAGGATGGGATGAGAAGGCCTGCTTGGCAAGGTCGACCTCCTTGTCTCCATGAGAGGATGTGTCAGCTCCGCATGTGTCACCCTATGGGGCTGGTGCCTAGTGAGAGGCCGCCAGGATAACCATAGATGGGGGCCGGTTTCTAGTGAGAGATAGCCTAGATAACCCATGCTAGGACCATGCAATGACACTATCCCTACTATAGCTTAGTTACTTCCTCTTTATCTTTTGTTGTAGCCTCTAGAGTATTATCCTGATGATTGACTTGTCTTGATGATTTGACTTATCTTGATGATTGACTTGTCTTGATGATTTGACTTATCTTGAGGATTGACTTGTCTTGATGATTTGGCTTATCTTGATGATTGACTTGTCTTGATGATTTGACTTATCTTGAGGATTGACTTGTCTTGATGATTTGACTTATCTTGATGATTGACTTATCTTGATGATTGACTTGTCTTGATGATTTGACTTATCTTGATGATTGACTTGTCTTTATGATTTGAGTTATATTGAGGATTGACTTGGGTTAATGATTTGACTTATCTTGATGATTTGACTTGTCTTGATGATTGACTTGTCTTGACAATTTGATTTGTCTTGACGATTTGACTTGTCTTGATGTTTGAGTAGTCTAGATGATTTGTGATGATCTAAGTTGTTTGTGTCAAACCTTTATCTATTTGCTTATATCTTTGACTTAGTGGAATCTCATTGCTATCTCCTAGCTTGGGGGGTGGACCTCAGGGTTCCACATGGTTGGGTGGAACAGCTTAATCCATTGGTTTTCTTGGATGTACTGGTTGGAGGACATTACAGAAGTGTTTCTAGTTCTAGATTTGTTCTGCATCTTCAAAGTTGTAGTATACCTTCATAATTGTATTATATTGTTGTATATTGTAAACTGATGTGATCGGTCATGTAATCTTGTATTTGAACCTTTGTAATTATTCATATCTGTAAATGTATAATGTAATACTCTTTTGTTGTATTATAATGCATATCACTTGTATTGTTTTGATTTTATGTTTATTTGATGCAGTTATGTTCCCTAGAGGTGTTAGCTATTCATTTTATTTAATGTTGTTAATAGTGTAATTTTATTTAATGATTAATGCATTTACTTGCTTAAAAAAAAAAATGTTTTTGTAAATTTTCCACTTGTTAGTCTAACACTCTAGGGTTGCATGACGGGGCATCACATTTGGTATCAGAGCCAAGTTTAAACACTAGGTACTCTGGTTATAATTGAGCCCATTATGTAACCTAGGGCTTAAACTCTTTAAGTTAAACTCCTTTCTTTTTTTTAAGTATTTCTTAATTTCAAGTTGTCCGTAAGAGGATGTCTAGAGGTTGAGGTTGAGGTCGGGATGTGAGATCCCTATCCTTATCTTGTTGCAATCTTCCAGGAGTAAGCTTGATTCTGGGGGGAGGATGTAATGCCCCTCTTTTTGGCTTGTGATAGTTATTAGTTTTTCGGTTGCACTATGACAGTTTGAGACATTTGAGTTGTTAGACTTATGGTTATGCTTATGATGGACTATGGTTGACTAAGGTGATTATTGAATTGTAATGACATTATTAATATATTCCAATTTATGATGTGATTGACATGATCAGTAATGATTAGATATTATCATGCTTTATGTGATTTGTTGGTATCTAACTCGTAGTTAGAGGTGTTTATGTTATTGTCATGCTTTCAGAGAGGGGATAGTGTAGTATTTCTCATTCCAAGCACCCTACTACACTGTGAATCCCTAATTCTATGTGTGTGTTATATGTGTTTATAATTGAATGCAACATATTATTTTGATGCAGGTTGTAGGTACCGGGCCTCGACTCCATCTGACTTAGCAGGTCTGAGTGGGCCCTAGCACCAATGGATAACGTTGATGGGAGATAACATGGGGTTTCCGTACGTCAGTTCCCATTTTTAGTTTGTGTCATGGGTCTTGAAGTCGCTCTGAGATTCTTGTCTTAGTTTTTGGTCGTCATGTGGTTGTTGAGGTATTGTCGAGTTTTGCTTCTTAAGCCTATGTGTGTTTTGGTAATGCATTATTGAATTTATTATTATTATTATAATGTTATTTTGTCAAATATAATGGTAGTTTTTTAATGATATATTATTAATGAGTTGTGGTATATTATTTTTAATATAGATTAAGTTCATTATTTTAATGCTTTTATTAGAATATGTGTCATAAGTATTTATTATGGTTAAAATAGTATATGGCAATTAGTAAAATTATTTTAGTCAGCAAATTAATTCTTGTGAGTTGTCGAATAAGATTCTAAGAGTCATTATGACTATCCATTTCCCAGGAATTAAAACATATCCACTTGGAAGTTCATGATCTTCGTGTAGCGTATGATCAATTCAAGTAGCATACTGAAGCGTGGTGGGTTCGTCAGCAACAATCCAATGAATCACACCGAGAACTTCTACAAAAGGTGAGTAGTGAAACCAAATTGGATAGTGATGTGTTGAGCACTCAGCTCACTAACAATAATCTGCACATCAGACAAATTGAGACACAGTTAGAAACTGTAAAAAAGGAAGTACAATATGTTTCTGAGTCACAATTACTGTTAGGTGATTCCATCACTAGAGAGTCACAAATTGTTCAATCCACTATTCAATCTACTATCCTAACAGTTAAACAACCACAGACTGTTAAGCAGTTAAACTTCCCTTCCAGTGTCAGTAGTTATTTACAGGCTTAGTATGAAGGACCTAAATTGCTAGTTCATCCCAAGCAGCATGTTATAGAAAGAGTCTTTGATCCCAGTACCAGAAAAATGAGAGATACCACTAAGGAAGAACAAGTCCAAGGCAAGTTTCAAATGGCCCGTGGTAAAGGAACCAATCCCAATGGTTCTAATCTAGTAGATCCCTTCAAAAACATCCAGACCTACAAGGCAGATACTCCGCCTTTGGTTAATTTTGATAATTTTTAGGATGTAGAAAATATGAGGAGCATTGATGCCATGAAGGCATGGATAACCAATTATATGTCCACAAATGCTAGAATTGAAGAGGCCCAGGTTATCAAACAGGCCCTCAACTCAATGACTGGTGTAGCCAGAAATGTATGGGATCGCCTGGAAGATACTTTCTGGGAAAATCTGATAAATAGTGGTACGGATCAAGTTTGTGCCCAGTTAACTCATCTGTTCGTAGGAAGGACAGATACCAGAGAAAAGTTGGCCTATAATAAGTTCATTCGTGGGAAGTGTAAAGATGTAAGACATTTCAAGGAGTACTGTGAAGAACAGTACAAGAATTTTTATCAGTCAGGTCATGAGCAGAACCATGAGTTCATGTTCACAACTTTTTTGAAAAGTTTTGGTGATGTGGTAGGAGAATACTACCATAAAAGGGTATTAGAAAACCTGGTTGTAGAAAATGCTAAAATGAAAGAATTAACTTTTCCTCAACTTGTTCAATTCTTGACAGAAATAAATGAGGAAATATGTAAAGAAACAAGGAAAAGAAAGGAGCTGAAGAAAGTAAAGCCATTAATTTCATCCTCAACTTGTTATCAAATCATGCCCAACAACCAATTTCCTGATAAAGGAAATTCTTCTTCTAAATTCTATTCTTGTGATAAATCCTATTCAAAGGATAAGAAGAAGAAAAGGAAATATTCCAGGTATCCCCGGAAAAAGGGATATTTCAGAAAAAAGGAAAAAAGAGAATCAGGATCTAAGAAAAGGTGGAAACCCACTTGTTATATTTGTAAGGGTGATCACTATGCTAACAAATGCCCAAAAAGGAATAAAAAGAAGAATAAGGGCAAGGTCCGAGCCGCTCAAGCAGCAGGACTTGATTAAAATGATGAATATGAATACATCTATGATTATCCTACAGATCCTGAAGATATTGTTCTGTCTACATCAGAAGAAGAGACAAAAGAATCATATGAAGAATCACATGAATCTGCTCTTGAAGAAGTCCCAGTTAAAGAACAAACATCTGAAAGCTTAGATGATTCTGAGAATTCTTTTTTCTGCAGAATGCTATGTAGAAACACCAGAGCTAAGCTAGACAAAGTCATTGAAGAAATACTTTAGATTGAGGCTCGTCTACAGAAGATGGATATGGGACAAGAAACCTGGAAAAAGCTGACCAGCAAGCTTGATCAGCTTAAAGCAAGAAAACATTTTTTGTTAAAAGAATTAGAAGTGTCCTCCTCAAAACCAAAGCTCCCTATTCGAAGAACACTGGTCCTAGATTTCTCTCAACCTATAGGACAGAGGAGATTTGACGAAGCACCCTTAGCGAGAAGTATGGCTGAACGCCTTTGGCGGCGACAAAGAAAAGCCTTTCTAGAAAAGGTAATTGAACAAGCACAAGCTGAAATTACAGAAATAGATGATGAGGAAAATATTCAGCTTGTGGAAGAAATGGAGAAGTCTAGAGAATTGGACAAATACATAAACTAGTTTAATGCCATCGGCCCTATTCAATTACCCCAACAAACCACAATACGAGAAGAAGCTCTCTATTGTGAAGAAAAACCTTTCAGCCTAGCAGTTGAAAGAGCCCTCACATCAAAAGAATTTGATACATATGTGGGGCCAACAACCTCCCATTTTGAAGATACCAGAGAAAACAGTAGCTAGCGACAGAGCCTATCAATGCTCGAAGGCTACCACTACCTGTCCAAGAGTCATTATGACTATCCATTTCCCAGGAATTAAAACATATCCACTTGCATTTTTATGGGATACAGGTGCTGACTTGAACATTGCTAGGTATAATTATTTTCCTGCAGATCAGTGGATAGAAGGAACCACAAATATTGTTTTTGGCAATGGTAAATTTGAATCAATATTAGTCTGCAAAGCTCCTGTTCAACTAAGTAATGGATATATTGATGAACTAACCTTTGTTCATTATGAAATGGATGGATATGATGGAGTAATAGGTAGCAAGGCAATGATGCAATGGGAACCTATCACCATTGATAAGAATTTCATTACTCTTTATAATCAATTTCCAGTCCCTTGACTCCATTAGGATCTAGCTTTTACGACAAAGACAACATCAATTAAGCCAGTAAAAGGGAATACAACATGGATCACCAAGCAAATGATGGCTCTAGAAGACCCCTTGGAACAAATCAAACAAGAGTTTGCAGCGACAGTAATGACAAAAGACCTAAAGAAGCACTCTCGTAATTTGGTTTGCAGTATCATCTTAAAACGGGATCCAGAAGGTAAGGAAATTACTCCTAAAGTAAAAGCCAATTATTTCCTGATGAGTCCTACAGAAACTAAGATGCATAGAAAAGATATAAAAGAATTATTACAGTTAGATCTCATCCATGTATCAAGCTCACCATTTTCTTGCCATGCAATGTATGTTCCTAAGTTTGATGAAGACGGTAATGAACTTCTTGAAAAATAGTTAGTAGTTAACTACAAGCCGTTGAATGAATGTCTATAAGACCATAGACATCCTCTGCCAAGTAAAGATCAAATCTGGTAAACTATACAAGGAAGTCATATCTATTCCAAATTTGATCTAACTAAAGGATTTTGGCAAATTGCATTAAAATCTGAAGATGATTATAAAACAGCCTTTTCTATTCCACAAGGCTTATTTGAATGGAAGGTCCTACCCTTTGGGATCAAAACAACTCCTTCCATCTTTCAACAACACATGGATCTAATCTTCAGACCATATGCTAAGTTTATTTTTCCATATATTGATGATATTATTTTATTCATCCAGGACCCTAAATCACATATGTAGCATATGCAGCAGTTTATGTCTCTTTGTCAGCAACATGGGCTTGCCGTCAATCCCTCCAAGAGTCACTTTGCACAAGAATCTATCACCTTCATTGGCATCAAGCTTCTCCCAGAGGGGAAAATGGAAGCGCAACCCCATATTCTCAGCCATATTCAAAACTTACAGGTAACCAATCTCAAGTAACTTCAACGTTTTCTTGGATTAGTCAATTATATTGCCGGCTTCTATAGTAAAATTGCTGAAGATAGAATTGAGTTAAACAAGCTATTGGGGAAACATCCACCACCATGGACAGACATCCATGCTACCTACATTTCCTACATCAAGACCAAGTGTGCCAACTTGCCAACACTTAAACTGCCAGGAAACAGTGACAAGATAGTCGAAACAGATGCTAGTGAAGCTGCTTGGGCGGGGGTATTGAAAGAAAAGAACAAGCATGGAAAGGAAGAAATTGTCAAGTATGTTTCAGGAAGCTTCAAAAATAGTGAACTCAATTATCACAGTACACACAAAGAAATTTTAGCTATGATTAATACATTAAAATATTTTCAAATGTTTATTGCTGACAAAAAATTCCTCATAAGAAGTGATCTGCAAAACCTTCGAGGATTCTTCAAGAAAGAATCAAAGGACAAAGTAATCCATGGAAGGTTACTTAGATGGGCACACTTTCTCAATACATTTGAATTTGAAATTGTACATCTACCAGGACAAGAAAATGTGTTTGCAGACTTTCTTTCCAGAGAAGGGCATGTTCCTGAAAACCCCTCACAAGGACAAGTTTAGGTCATTTGTGTTCGTGAGCACCGATGGTATGAAAAAAGTTGTCCCGAATGGAGTACCAATCCATTTGCCAAACGTGATTGTCACAACTTCCAAATGGCAAATGATTTTCTATATGACAGATATAAGATGACAACTGCAAAAATGCAACTCAGCCAAGAAAATCTATGGACTGAACAACCCTTCTTCCAATTCTTGGCAGAAGTCGAGCCCATTGATCTCGATGTTGGTCATGTACTACAAAATTGGTGTGGAGATTTTGTTCTGCCTGTCAAATTCATAAATCCTTTTGTACATAGACCTGATCGATGGATAGAAGAAGAAAAGGATAAAGAATTAATTAGGGATATGTTTCAAGGACCCTATCTGCCTGTCGAAGGTTTGCAGTTTCAAAACACCTCCGCTTATACCGGTTGTATTTTCAAGCTAACTTTTGGTTCTTCTGTGGAAAATTTAATAAATAGACATGTTTGTCAAATGTATGGACCTTAAGGTGCTGGAACTCATTACGAGTTTCTGGGAGTTGCTAATAAACTTTGACATTTTCATACACAATAGACTCCCATATGGATTCATACAAAGACTTACCGCATGGAGATGACTGACCGTGGCGCTATGGAACAAGGAATGTATGGGCCCTACAAGTTAAAAACAATGAGTATAATTTAGAAGGAACCAAATCCATCAACTGATTCTATCACTCCAAATAGAGCCAGATGCTATCCACATCCATTCACTATGGAATGTCCTAATTGCACCTATGATCCCTTGAATAATCCATGCGTTGAAAATCTTGATGATTCCGGACCCAGTACTAGTTAGTGAATGGGCTTGTCATCCACCGAAGGAATCTGTCCCTTTGTGTCAATAGATAGATGAGGCCCACACCTTGGTAAAAGGGGAAAGCTTACGCACCATACAGTAAGCACGGGTTAGCCTTCCCGTGATCAAAAAGTGACTTTGTAAAAAGTAGATTCTTTTAGGGTCGTGTCTGTCCCTTTCTTTCTTGTTCATGGGTTATTGGGATCCACCATGAGGAATCTTATCCTCAACTTGGATAACCCTTCGGAAAGAAGGTTGCTACATGTAAACTTTCTATGGTCGGATTTCAACTCTGGATTTATGACCATGAGGTAAAAGTTTCGCCTCGTCTACTATATAAGGTCACGAGGTTGCCTCATTTGGGCATCGAGTTCTAGGAGAAGAAAGCCTCTTAGAAAGTTCTGAGTTAAGTCTAGTTTGAGTCCTTAGGAAATCTTGAAGGATCAGAGAAGTATGCTCTTCCTATAAATCAGGAATCAGAAACTTAGAAGTCCAACAAGATTAGTATTGTGTGGTATTATTGTAAACATGTTTAGTATGTATTGTATCTGGCATATGTACTTTTCAGCGAGCAATGAATGAACAAAATATTTTGTGATCCTAGACTAAAGATTGTCTTGAACATCAATCTGCCATGTAATCTATTGATATTCTGTCTTGCAGCTCTTTTGTTTAAAATCTGGTATTATCTCTCTAAAAAGTAAAATTTAATTTTTTTTCTTTTTTAGGAAGTTAGTGGGATTCTGTAATGGATTTCTGGTAGTGGAAAATTAATGGAGTTTGCCTATTTTTATTTCTGAGGGGTTATATTGAGGTAAGGGATTCTAAGAAAAGGGGGGGCAGAAAATTTGAGAAAAGAAAATTGTGAAGGGAAACTGAAGAAAGTTTGAAGCATTGGATCGAAAATCTGGGTATCGTTACTTGTAATTTTGCTTAAATTTGATAAAACTAGTATGTCTCTGTTGAATTCTTGAGTAGAATTTGAACATGTTTACTTATTCCATTGGTCTTATCTTCCCGTCGCCTTCTGAAGCCAAGTTCCTATAACTCTGAACTTTGTAATCTTGTCTTGTCGCCTGAGTGCCTGAGAAAATTTTAAGTCGATTCTCTTCTGTTGTCTTGTAGGAACCTCTGTTGATCTATTTGTGATATTTGCAAAATTTATCAAAGATATTGATCATTTAAAATTGCTCTAATCAAATCTTTTATCAGATCATATCTTATATGTTGCTCTCAGTGTCACGTTAAAGCCTACCTGCGTATTGAATCTCTGACTCCATTGCCTGGAAACAAGGGCTCTTTAAAAAAAAAAAAACCACACATTGAATTGAAATTTCATAGAATCTCTTCAAATTTCTTTTTTTCCTCTGGTTGATTTACTCACCGATCATTTCCCTAATCTCTACCAAAATTTAAAATGTAATCCCCTTGCTGCCCAATCGTACAACCTTTATCCTCTCTCTCTCTTTTCATGGTATTAACAAATTTAATAATTTTGATTAAGAATGATTTTTTTTTTCTGACTAGATTTCATGTTAGTTTTGACCAGCCTCCATCTACCGCCATACGATCGTACCTATGCATTCCTTGAATCCTTTTAGCTAAAAATTTAAGCGCTTAAACTGGCGATTGGAGAATGTTACCTGGTGGTTTCCTTGTGCTGAATTTTAGTTCTATTTTTTCTTCTCCCTTGAGGCCGTTCTTATGGTTGTACGATGCTGGTTGGATGTAGATTTTTTCCTGTGATTTTCTTCAGAGTCCTCTGCTGCTAGACATGTTGTCTCTTCCTGATAGAATTTGATATTTTATTGCTTTTATTCATCCCTAAAATGACACTCATGGCAGAATGATCTCTCTGATTTCTATCTTCTTTCTCACTTTAAAAGAAATAAAAATTTTCTCTGGTTACTCTTGGTTGACCTTCATTTGAATTCTCTATAAAATCTTCCATACTTTCTCTCTACATCATATTCTTCAATTTTGTATAGTAGATCAAATAGCAAAATGATCCTTGTGGATATAGTAAGTAGTTTTGTAGATAGATTATTTGGAAAGTTTCCTTTTGAAACTCATGATTGATTTGTAGCAAATTCTTATTAGAAGTTTACAATCTGAGCTAACTAATTGTTAATAGATTATAACTATCTTCAACTCAGATTAGACAAATTCATTTGAGTTGCTTAATATAAATTTGTTTAGATATGTGTAGTAATGAATTTGTTTAGCTATATATTAATTTTAGCAAATAAGTAATAAATTAGTGATTTATTGTGCATTGAAATATAATGATATTGGTGACCAAGTTAATATTAGTTTAACTCTAAAAAAATTAGATAGGATAGGTCTGTAATATTTTATAATTATCATTATTAAATTTATTGAGTTAAATAATGGTTGTGCTCACTTATTTGGTTAGATAATTTTTTTTTAGCAATATTCATGGTTGTTATAGATAAATAAAATTATAGATGAAAGATAGCTAATAAATAAATTAGAATATTAATGTGTGTTAGACTATAATGACAATGCTAGCTTTCAAACCAATGTTAGTTGAATATTATTTTCATTTTATTTTGTTAAGATATAAATTGGTTAGTTATGACTTAGCAATATACATGGTTTTAATAAGTAAATAATAAATTAGAGTTTTACTCTAATGGTGAATCAAATATCAAATAAAATTATATTTCTAAAATAGAATAGTAGTTGGATTTTATTTAATAGTATTTTCTGGCTTAAAATTATTCTATTATATTGAGTTGATTTAAATATGGACTTGCTTAGAAGTTCCATGGTTAGGGAGTAATGATTTTTGAGTAATATTCATTATTAATATAATGAATTTCTCTTGTTAGCAATAGTTTATTAAAACTGATATCAAATTAGAATGTATGTAACTGTAAGAATTAGGAAAACTTCTATTTTGAAACTCCTTGAGCAACTCATAAATCTTGCTTTGTGCTTTTTGTAGTTTTGATTTATTAAAATTGTTAATTTAACTTTCTTTTTTATCAAACTCATTAAAAGGCAATAGTGATAAGATAATATTAGCTTATCTTAAAATATTAGGATAGAGTTGTATTATTTTAAAATTAATTTTATTTAAATAAAATTGTTTTAGTAGATGCAAATTTGTTAAATAAATAAATTAGCTTTTCTTTTAATGTAAAGTAGATTTTATGGTGATGCTAGTTATTAAACAAATGATAAATAATATTATAATTCTAAAATTAAATATATTGAGTTAAGTAGTAGTTATATTCTTTTTATCTTACATATACTATCTTGTGGTACATTGATTTTAATTAATAAATAATAAATTAGAGATCTATTGTGAATTGAGTTATTATGGTATTGATTAAACAAATAATAGATGAAATTAAAATTCTAGAATAGAATTATTATTAGAATTTTATTTAAAAGAGAGTTAAAATTTTATAGTGTTGTTGTTAGTGAATAATATAGGAATAGTGTCTTAAAACTCTATTAGATTGCTTGACCTATGTTATGGCTTTATGGTTGGTATAATTGTGCAATGTTGATGAGAAGAAGCTTCACCTTACAATTTAATAGGTTTATCCTACGATATAATTACTTGGCATGTTTGGATAGTAACCTCGTAACTGTTACAGTAGAATAGAATTGCTTAGGATTGTGTATTAATGTAATAGAAACCTTATAAAATTGATGATGTAGGTAATGAATATTTGATACTTGTATATGAACATCGTTTTAATGTCATAGGCATTGATGATGTTAGTAATATAAGTTTAAATGTTGTTAGTAACCTTCTATATTGAGGGTTCTTAGTAGTAGGAATAGGACTTTAATGCATCTTGACTATGACTAACATTCTTGATAGTAAAATGGTAGGAGCTTGATGTCATGATTCGAATCTTAATATTGTTTTATTGTTTTAAAAATTATTTTTGTTTTATATCTTTTTAGGGTCATAGATTTACTTGCAGGTTGAGTTGAGAATGGGATGATTATAGTTATTTTTTAAAAAAGTGATTAGATGTGAATTGTAGTAGTGAGTTATTAAATAAATCATAGAGGGAATTATAGATCTTGAGATTTGATTAGAATATTGTTATCTTAAGTAAGTTTATGATTTAACTAAAAAGAGAGAGTTAAAGTCTTTTATTGAATCCATGTTAATTAGTCTGAAAAGTGTTGTAGTAATTGGGTCTTGGATATATATATATTCCTTGTTGTTTATTGCTGATTTTGAACCGATGTGTATCAACGATGTAATTCGGTCATTGCATTTATTTGGTTTTGAGTCTTGCTTAATGTAATGGTGATCATGTTAGTTTCATGGGAGGTCAAGGTTGTTAAGCGTCATGCTTTGGATAGTTGTCTATTGGTATTTGTGTTGAAATCTTTTTAGCTTCAGAGGCTTGTTACTTGGAAATCCAGTGTGATATTGTGGCAAGGATGTATTGGTGATGTGTCTTTTGGTATGAGGTCTTGATGTTAATTGGGAAAGATTGTTGTTTTGAATTTAAAAATTGTTGATTAAATATTTTATTTGATTTGGGATTTTGAATTGGATAGGGGAAAGTTTCATGGTTGAGATTTTGGATTTAAAATGGTCTATGTAATGTATTGGTTGCGAAAGGTTAGATGCCTTATAATCCCTTGTCCATGCATGTTATTGGTTTATGGGTGATGGTTAGGGGTTCCTAGTTGCATGTAGGAGAGTGGTTTTCATGGTGGGGCGGGTGCCCAAAGTGGCTGCCTAGATAACCCCATAAAAGTTGTAATCAAGTGATAACTTAATAATTTATCTAGGTGGGTTGGGTAGTAATTCACATAACAAGATAAGTATGATGCCTCACCCATGCCTTGAGTGCTCTCACAGGCTAAGGATGGGATGAGAAGGCCTAATTGGCAAGGTCGACCTCCTTGTCTCCATGAGAGGATGTGTCGGCTCTGCATGTGTCACCCTATGGGGCTGGTGCCTAGTGAGAGGTCGTCAGGATAACCATAGATGGGGACCGGTTTCTAGTGAGAGATAGCTTGGATAACCCATGCTAGGACCATGCGATGACACTCTCC
Source organism: Cunninghamia lanceolata (assembly GCA_027924645.1). Lineage (NCBI taxonomy): Eukaryota > Viridiplantae > Streptophyta > Pinopsida > Cupressales > Cupressaceae > Cunninghamia > Cunninghamia lanceolata. The sequence goes on along the minus strand of BSBN01000549.1, from coordinate 3,447,809 downwards.
CTACTGCAGCTTAGTTACTTCCTCTATCTTTTGTTGTAGCTTTGGAGTATTATCTTGATGATTTGACTTATCTTGATGATTGACTTGTCTTGATGATTTGACTTATCTTGAGGATTGACTTGTCTTGATGATTTCACTTATCTTGATGATTTGACTTATCTCGATGATTGACTTGTCCTGATGATTTGACTTATCTTGAGGGTTGACTTATCTTGATGATTGACTTGTCTTGATGATTTGACTTATCTTGATGATTAACTTCTCTTGATGATTTGACTTATCTTGATGATTTGACTTGTTTTGATGATTGACTTGTCTTGATGATTTGACTTGTCTTGATGTTTGAGTAGTCTGGATGATTTGTGATGATCTAAGTTATCTGTGTCAAACCTTTATCTATTTGCTTGTATCTTTGACTTAGTGGAACCTCATTGTTATCTCCTAGCTCAGGGGGTGGACCTCAGGGTTCCACATGGTTGGGTGGAAGAGCTTAATCTATTGGGTTTCTTGGATGTACTAGTTCGGGGACATTGCAGAAGTGTTTCTAGTTCTAGATTTGTTCTACATCTTCAGAGTTGTAGTATACCTTCATAATTGTATTATATTGTTGTATATTGTAAATTAATGTGATCGGTCATGTAATATTGTATTTGAACCTTTGTAATTAGTCATATCTGTAAATGTATAATGTAATACTCTTCTGTTGTATTATAATGCATATCACTTGTATTGTTTTGATTTTATGTTTATCTAATACAGTTATGTTCCCTAGAGGTGTTAGTTGTTCATTTTATTTAATGTTGCTAATAGGGTAATTTTATTTAATGATTGATGCATTTACTTGCTTCAAAAAAAAATATTTCTGTAAATTTTGCACTTGTTAGTCTAACACTCTAGGGTTGCATGACAGGGCATCACATTGGGGGTTTGACCTTTTGATCTTTTGATTTTGTTGGTTAAGCTTCTTGATTGGTCTATTGTGTGACTATATTTAAGGAGTTAATAATGAGTATCAAAAGGCATCTTTCTATAATTAGATTAGATAGATAGAACTATAAGTCCTAGTGAGATGAAATCCTAATGCTATTTAGGTGGCTTCATCTCTTGCCTCATCTTTATGGATTAAATCCTAAACCCACATTTTATTAGTGTTATTTTGTATGGGAGCAGAAGATTGAATATCTCTTAAGATTAATTTTGTGTAATGTCGATATGGCCACCATGGTGACCACCTCTCACATTGGTGCCCTCATACCCTTTGGACTAGAATATGGGAGATGTTTGAAGACTCAAATGAAACTCCATTCCAAGAGGATCTCAGGTTGCAAATTGTTTTGTGCCTCTTAATGTTTTTGAACCATATGACCATAAAAAAATTATAGTGCTTGATGAATGAGAAGAGTTTAAACATTGTGATGACATAAAGACTTCTCTTGATGAGCCTTCTCCTTCTCTTGGTAGGGGGTAATGTTGTTAAGGTCATAGTCGTCCTATGTAGGATGACTAATTGGGGAAGTTTTTGTGGAATGGTAAAGGTGTTATAAGTGTTTTGGGCAATGTTGGACATGGGTGGTGCAGCAAGAACACTTGAATTAGTAGGCATGGTGGAAGTTGGAGGATTGGATGGCATCATATGTGGTGGCATTCGATAAGGGGGTTCGATAGTTGTGGTTGTAAGGTGGTGTTGCCCCCTAAATGTTGATCAATGGTATGAATGGCATTGGTAGTTGTAGTGAAGTGAGCCCATAGATTATCATAGACCAGATTGTTGTGATTAGAGACACGTCCCCATGGATGATCACGAATAGGTGATGGTGGTTTTTCATGTATGATTGTCTTGAGTTTGTCTTGGTCAAATGCGTGAGGGAGGCATGCCCCATGTTTAATGAATTCAAGGAATTCATCCTTATGATTGTCAAGGGATTGGTCAAACTTGTAATGCAATCCTCTTTCATTAAGGAAGTCCATGAAGGTGGGAGAATATATGTGTGTTGGTATGGATGTTTCTCCCATTTTAGATTGGTTGACATATCCCTCCATGTTGCTTGTGGTGGAGCCATGTGGAGAGGGGTTGATAGTGAGAATCCATTTTCCTTCTAGCTTGTGATTGTGTGATGGGAGACATAAAATGGTGAATGTGTAATAGATTTTTGGTTGCAGTTTGATGATGTGAATGAGTGTTTGTAAGATTGATGGTGGTTGGGGGATGATAGTATCCCTAAGAGGAAAACTAAGTTCAAATCTAGATCCTTTTGTGAGTTTTGGTGGGATTTTATCCTTACTTACTTAGGGTGGACAAAGAGCCTAAGAAAAAGAGAGATAATGGGATTGCCTTACTTGGGGTAGACAGGACACACCAATCAAAATATGATTCTTGAAGTCCACCAAATTAGGAGTAGTCTAAGCTCCCAAGCTAGCTTATCCAAGTGGGATGATATCTAATTTGTACTAAACTTAAGATAGAAAAATTCTTAAGCCTAATGCAAGCTAGAAAAGGATAAAAAGATCTAGATTCTAACCTTGATGTGTGATGGGATTGGATTTATTTGATTTTTGTATGAGGTGTTTTGATTTTTGTAGATATGAATGGATTGGATGATTTGTTTTCTTTGACTTAACCAAGGTAGGAGAACTATCTTGGATGGATAAATGGGATGATTTAATCAAGGTTGGTTTTAGGTGAAAATGAGGGTATGATGATGAAGAGGAAATGGTTGATGAACCACAAGCTAAGGTCCAAATGAATGTGGTGGGTGATATATTTTCACAAGGTGAAGATATCACAATGGGGAGTGCAAATGTCAAAAATATGGATGATTTTGTGATTGAGAGGATATGCAAAGTGATTATATGAGGTGGTGGACTTGAATCAATGTTTAAAAAAGTGAATACACTAGGATTTGTGTGACCTCTGAAATAGGTGCTAAGACAGGGGGTATAGGTGCTAATAGATGAATCTAGGTGCTAATAGTTGATAGATGAGTGTTGAGACAAAAGGTCTAAGCACTAAATTTGTGGGTAAAAGTGCTAATAAATGACAGATGGGGCACTAAGACAGAAGGTGTAAGTGCTAAGTCTGAGAGTATAAGCACCAACAGATGAATCTGGGAACTGATAGATGATGTGTGAGTGCTAAAAGATGATAGATAGGCATTGAGAGATACTATGATCCAATGATTAATCTAGGCACTGATGGAGACTGTAAAAACACTAATATTCAAGTTTTAGGCACTGAGAGACAAGTATAGGCACTGATCAAACATGTTTTGGTTTTCAATGTGTTTTGTTGGGTTGACTTGGCAAGATACATTCAAACAAACATTCACAATGGTTAATTTGACAACTTTTGGGAATAAGGCTGATATGGCTTTCACGGGTATTGCACAAAAATACACACCAAGAACTTGATCACAATCCTAAACTATTCAAGTCAGAGTTACATACCTTGTGGATCTCACGAAATGGTCGTGGGTCAATCTCAACTCAAAATAAAGAAGTGATTCCCACCCCCATTAATACCATAGTGCTATATAGCTTGGATAGATAGGGAATATATGGTCATGTACCACCATATACCCCATACATTGGAAACTTTCATCTTGCCCAAAGTAGACCCTATCTCAAGTATAACAGTACATGTGAGCTTCTTTCCCTCCTATTGCAATAGTGCACCACAAGGTATGATGATCGAAGGTCTTATCTAGGATATACAAATTGCTAGGGGATGTCCCAATATACACTAGGTATGGGGGATAAATATGTGAATAGGGGTGTCCTAAGTAGCCAACCAAGAGCACCAGCCAAACCAAGTCTCGATGGACCGAGGGTCTCGGGGTTTTTTCTTAGACCGAATGGGGTCCTTCCTTTGAAATGAGTCTTTCGATTCACATAACATTTGTATACCATACCAAAACACGTGGTTGAGGTCATCCCCTTGGTGATGAAATCCAACACAGACCCTCTAAAAGGAAGGAATGTTGATCACTTTTGATCCCCAAGATTGCACAAAGCATGAGGGGAGAGCATACATGAGAAACACCCTAGGATTAAAAAAATGACAAAAAGAGCTCAAGGAAGGTTTTTGATGCCCAAGATCACCCAAGGGTTCAAGGGGAGAGAATACACCTTCCTATAACTCCACAATCATGGAAAACAAGTTAATTAAACCACTAACTTAATTTAGTGCCTAATGCTAGTAGAAAGATAAGTTTTTGACATGAGAGGCTACAAGAACAAACCATTAGTAGTTTGATAAAGAGGTATTGTACAATCGAAATATGTTGCGAAAACAAGGATTAGTCTAACAAAATGATGGTAAGTTAGTAAACCAAACTAAAATAGAAACAAGCGCTAACAATAGCAAGCACTAAAACAAATAGTTTAGGCACTGAAACAGAGAAATACAGGTGTTAAAACAGATAGTTAAGGTGCTAAAATAGGAAACTAGGTGCTAAAACAAATAGGAAAGGCACTAAAATGCAGAGGTTTATACCTGATCGAGTAGGTGCTGATGCACTCTGTCTAAGCACTGATCCAACCCCACGATGATGATGGCTTGAAATCTTGATCAAACTTGCAAAACAAAATGCTATAATCCTATAAAATAGATTGTTAGTCTTGTGAGATGTGAAATCATAAATCAATTTGAACCCTAATGTGTAAAATGAGGTGTTAATCAAAGGTCAAACAGATTCTAAACTAGGTACTAAACTGTGAAGTGTGAGCGATGCTTTCTGTTGTCTGGATGCTTAAGGCTGTTGTCTGAGCACTAAACCAATGTAGGTAGAGTGGTGGCTTGCAAACTGACTGGGATCTACAAAACAAAACACTTAAGTCTTACAAACAGAGTGTTAAGAGGTATAAATGAGTCACCAACACAACTGCAAGTTAGTTAGGTAGTAAATTCATATCCAATCAATAAATAAAACTTCCCTAAACTTAGTTGCTAATGTCTACAATGTAGGTGCTACTTCGTGAGATTTCAGCACTAATCCCCAAAAACTAGGCGTAGAAAGGTGGCAAGGTGACCCAACGGACAACAAAACCCAAGTGCTGAATAGAGAGGCATAGGCACTAAAATATGATGTGTAGGCACAAATAGATGAAGTGTAAGTGCTGTTGCAACCTACATGATGAAAATTCAACACAACCTCATAGAAAACCTAAAGTTAAGAGGTGGAGGTCCCACCAGGCATGCCAAAAATGTGAAAACTAAAGAGATGAACCCAAAAGGGATGGTTAGACAAGCCTAATTCACCCTAATCCATCAATCTAAGTCACCTTAAGACTACGCTAAAGAGTGATGCATAAACTAACTAAATTGCACTCTATCACTATGCAAAACACTTGATTTGTGCTATGATATGCTACACTATATGTGAATTTCCAATTTCAAGTGCTCAATGAGGCCAAATTTCATTACATTCAAATTGCTTGTTGGAAATGGAGGGGAAGGCCTCAATTTATAGATTTTTGGAGGTGATGATAGAGGGCTAGGATCAAATTTGAAGATCAAGGGCTCACATTTCTTGAGGATCCTCAAGCAAGGTGAATTGGACAAATGGAACAAGGAGATTACATGAGGAAGATGCTCCAAGATTCTAGGGGAGATCAAGGGATGAGATTGAATGGTTGAGTGGATGGACGGATATGATTGGGTAGGTGTATGACATATAAGGATTCATTTATGAAAATGTATGGTTTGGATTTTGTGAAGAATTTAAAATTTGGGAGCGGACAAGTGTAATTTTAAATTCCATGCAACAATGCCATATGGGATTTAAAATTAGAGGAATAGTGGAAAGGACAAGTATGAAAAAAGGAAGATTTGCCCATACTTCCAAGGCACCACTTGTCATGTACATGCATGTACATGAGATGGAAAATGTCCATCTAGAAGCATGGGTGAAATGGGTAATCTAGATTTAAGTTAATTAACCCATGTGCACACACTTAGGAGGAATTAATGATTGATTACAAAAGTAATCAAAAGTGGACAAAATAGGTAATTAAATAAATAGGTATATTTATTTAATTTTTTTGAGGTGAATGTGAACTATAGTCTTTTAAATGGATTTTTGATTTTTGGACTATAGTAGGAGAAAATGATTTTTTGGCGATAGGAAGAGATGAGAAAATATTAATTAAATAGTTATGAATTATTTAATTAACATATTGTTATGTATGAAAATGGGGTTGAAAGAAAGATTTAAAATGTATAGCTAATTAGCTTCAATCAAACCCTTCTTTCACACATACATTTAGGGACATAGATCGAGCTAAGTCACAACTATGATAGAGGACTCAGCTACAAGTCTGATGTCACTACAAGATGATTGGAAAGATAGAATAGATTGATATTTTGTTAAAACCCTAATCTGATTAGGCCTAAAACCCTAATTATGCAAAATCGTAAACAAATAGATGAAACACGATAAATGCTCTCACAGGAAGGCACTAAATACAGATTATATACATACCAGATTTTGGATTCCAGAAAGTGAAAAACTCAAGGAAAAAAGAGTGGGTGCCCTTGTCCAATGTGGTACTTTTTTCTGAGGGCTTTGGATCAAAATATGCTTTAGACTATAAAATTCTCAGAGATTTATGATACTGCCAAACTAGAGGACAAAAGAGCAGGCACATGTGTCTAATTAGGGATGTTTTCTATTGTTTTCTTCAGATCTAGAATCTTTATGCTCTGCTCTAATTTCTTACAACTCCTCTTTGCAAGATCTGAGACCTGTAACCTACAATCACAAGAGAAGGGTTGGGGGTTGTGGTGTTTAGGAGCTTGCCTCATTCAAGCCCTAGAATGGCATTCAAGCCTTCCAACACCATTGTTAGAGAGAGTGTGTGTTGTTGGTGGACAGAGGCAAAAGAAAATGACATGATAAATTGATTGAAACGCAAAATAGATGTCACCTCGGAGGTGAATCTCTCACGAGGAGATGAAGATCTTTCACGCTATGAGGAGATGGATTGATGAAGACAAATCTGCAACAAACAAGTACAAATACAACATAATACTACTCTGCGACACAATGAAAGCCTTGAATATCCTTAGCATAAGATCACAAGTTCACATTATCCATATAGGTAGAAAATGAAGTCTTAAACATGCTTATATATGCATTCCCGCTAAACATTCATAATTCAAATTGAATAGGCAGACGAAGGGAGACCTTTTAACGGTCACTTTGTAGACATTTAAAAATTGGGTCCCGACAAAATAGGTCTGGACTAGGGCGTGCGTACCCAAGTCTAGGGTCCTATTTTGGGACTAGATTAAAGTCAAGAGTGGCCCCTAATTCCCATTTGTCATGGGTTTCGAGGCATTTTGCTCCGGGATTCATTTTTAACATGCATGATTAAATCTAAGGGACCTAGGAGCTAAACTTAGGAGGTAAAAGTCCTAGGGGATATTTTATGACATAACACTTGTATTGAGTGGAATAGTGGAATTTGTTTGATATGAATTGATCTATTGTGCGTATGATGATAGAAGGTAGTCATGACTATTTTCAGGTGTCTACACCATCATCCAATCCAAAGAAAATCTAATTGCAAAATGCAACATGGTGTGTGAAATTATTGGTCTTGATTCCCCTTGGTCCCATGACATTTACTCATGCCTCTACAATCACATCCTTCCATCCAACTCTTATACATAACCAAATCCATTATCCAACATACATATACAATCTTAATCATTTAATCTAAGCTTTCACACAATCACTATCCATCCTTCATCCAACCTTCCTTCCATTCCTCTTCTCTTGGAAACATTCTCTAATTTAGGGGCTACAATGGTACCATGATTACATTTGGGAGAATCCAACTTAGAAATCAATAAGGTTCCCAACAACATCCCCAGAATGCAACACCAACATCAAGGTTCATGTGAAGTAGTTATTTGGAATGAGATACTATTAACTCACCATGGAAACAAATGCTTGAATATTAAAAACCTCAATCAAAAAATTAGAAAAATGAAAAAAAAATGAAAAGAAAAAAATTAGAAAAGTCAAGAGAAAAATCATCCTCTGGTGAAAATCATTCTTATGACACCTTGGACAAGTACCACAATGAAAACTATTCTCGAGTGTCATATATAAATCAGCTATTTATGAGAACCCTACACTTGGGGGAAAGCTTTTCCCATCTTATCATACCCATCCACTATAGCTGCATATCTATCTCATCGTACCCAATCCATCCTCCCTTCCCATTTTTGACGTTGATAAGGATGGGCAAGATGTTGACACATACTTTGGGCACTTCTTGCACTGAATACTATAATATATATTGTCATAAGAATTTCAACACAACATCATGAGTGACATACATAGAGTGGGGGCATGTTATTCATATGCAATATAGTCCCTGGAGATCACACCATAAATCCCTCCATAAATACATCCCCCATCCATCCCATCCCAAATCCTTCAAACATCCATTCTAAATCTCGCATCCATCCATCCACTATCTACAATCCCTCAATCATGCCATCCAATCTTCCCTTCATCATTGTCTCTAGACTTGGTTTTCCCTTTTCAATGGTTACAATCACAAGGCTATCCAAGTGAAATCTAGTGCAACAATCCAATTTACCCAAAGCAGTTGTGTTTGATGGAAAAGGGAGACTTAGCTTAAAACCCTAAACTAGGTCAAACCCTCTTCTATCAACATTGGAACACAAACCGAGCTTGGCTTCTACCCTTGAAGGAGAGACAAACTATAGGGGTTTCATCTCTTTGTTGCATAAAGGAGTGTTAACCAAATCTAACCAATCAAACTAACACAAAGTAGGAAACCCTAATTGAGCAAGATCAGAGAATAGACGACTAACAAAAATAGTTATAGAAAATCTAATACCACAATAGAGAACAAGGAACATAGGAGAATCAAAACTTGGTTTTGGAAGCAGAGAGGTACCAGGGCGCTGGGTGCCCTAGACCAAAATTAGGGCTTTGTAAAATGTTCTAGTTCAAGTGTCTTTGCCTACCTGCCTTCCTATCTCCTGTCACTTGTTATCTTTAGATTCCTCTGATTGTGACTTGTACACCCACAAGAAGAGGAAGGGTTGGTGCTATTTAGGAGCTTCCCTAAGTCAAGCTCTATGAATGGTGTTCCCACCTCCATAATAGCAATGATAAGAGATCAAAGAGTCTGCCCTAGGAGGGCAGAGGCAAATTTGAAGTAAAATGGAATGTTGTAATAAAGCATAAAGTAAAGGAGTCACCATGAGCATGGAAATCCTAGCTTGCTTGATGTGGCATCACAACTTGACTCAATAAGTTGGTGTAGCCCCAAAGGAGTAGAGAGATCTTCACAAGACCTGCAAGAAGTTAGTACAACAACAACAATCCACCATAGAGAGATTCCAAGATCATGTAGAGAAGAATAGAGAGCATGAGAGAGAGTGAGAGATAGAATCCTTAGAGAACTTAGAGATGTTCAAATGAATAAAATAACTTGCTTATATATGCATTCTCATTGATTTTTGGGGAACTAAACTAAATCAGGCTAACATGAATAATCATTAGAGATGTCTTAAGCTGCAATTACCTTAATTTAGCTCTGAGTTAAAAGAGGGACTAGGGCACTGGGCGCCCTTGTCCTTTAGCCCCAAAAAATTTGGCATAAGCCTTATTAAGTGTGTTTGAGCTAGCCCTAAAGTTATATTTCAGGTTTTGTGTATCAAGATTAAGAATTAATTGTTTTAGGTCCACTTGGGTGCTAAAATTAGGTGTAAAATGACAAGGGTGAACATTTTACTCCATAACATTTAGCCCCCACTTTAGTGTGAGTATAATCTTATGCTCATACTTGCACTAAAGTACAAAGAGGACATATTTCAATCACAACAAACATAAAAGTCATAGAATGTCATCAAGTTTGGAGTTGTGCAAGCTCCCAAGCTTAGGATTCTATGAATTTAGAAGAATTACATACACATAAGACATAAGGCATAATTTCTACATACATTAAGCACTTAGAAACATGAGACAAGACAAGACATCTACAAGGCATACACTTGAGAAATCACAATGTATACATGCAGTACCCAAAGCATATATGCCATACACAAGGTATACATGCAATACACAAAGTATACACGCCATACACAAGAGATACATGCAATACACAAAGTATACACGCCATACACAAAGTATACATGCCATACACAAAGTATACATAGAATATGCATGAAACACACATGGAATACATGCAAAGCACTCAAGAGGCATACATAAGGAATACGTAGAGAATACACATGAAGCACACATGAGGAATAAAGAATATATAGAGGATAAGAATATGTGATTAGAAATGCAAATAAGGTGGAAATACTAAACAAAATGCGATAAACACAAAGTTATACCTTACAAGAAAACCCAATCCCATCAAGGGAGGAAGGAGCCTTTGCACCCAAAACAAGCTCCTTGACAAAGATTACCCTAGACAATGAATAGAAATGTGAAATGCTACTCAAAGTTGCAACTCACGAATCTAGCTCAAGAGTTATTTTGGCATGGTAACTTTGCATAAATTTGGATGATGAAAATGGCTTGGGAGATGTTCTATTTATAAATTTTTGGAAGGGATTTTGATCCAAGGGTGGAGATTGATTTGGAAGATCAATGGTGGAGGATAAAAGTGATGTGGAGGGCCTAGATTCAATCTTGAATGAATGGAGGGCTAGGAATAAAAGTGATTCTTTTATTCATTTTGGGAAAAAGGGTTATTTAATGAGCATGGGGGTGAAATATTATTTTGGAATAAAAGATTCATATGGGGGAATGTAAATGAATTAAAAATTTATTTGGGGAAGAGAGGAAATAAATGAGTATGGGTTTGTAAGGAGAAATAAATGTGATGTGGAATGTTTTTAAATAAAAAATTGACTTATGTGGATTTTATTCAATTTTTTATTTGGAGGATTTGGGGAAGGGTGTTAAACAAGGTTGGACCACCCAAATGAAGGGGTTAGGATTAATTAAACAGAGGTTTTATTTAATTAATCCTAGGGCTATGATGAGGTAGGCTAGGGTAGGCAATTAAATAATAGCTATTTAATTGTTTAGGGTAGGGATAGGTTAATTATAGGTTGAATTAATTAGTTAACATGGTTTTAACTAATTAATTGGATTTAGTGAAAAAGGGGAAATTGATTTAATAAATATTGCATATTTATTAAATTAATTGGCTAAGGTTTGGACTATTGAATTAATGAAATTAATTCAATTTTATGGATAAAATGGTGTGAATTTAGAAAATGAAAAGGGGTAATTAATTAAATAAAAATTTAATTAATTGGTTAGAAGGGAAATTGGTGTGTTTAGGGTTGTCGGGAGTCAATTTGATGGTAGAAGACATTTTTAGGTGTCTACATTTGCCCCTCTTTGACGTGGTGTCCGGACCTAGCAGGGAAGTGGCGTCAGGTCGAAGAAAAATATGCCCCAACTACTGGGCAGGTATTAGATGGATAAGGGATGCCCCCTCGAGAGGTCGGTGGGAAAATAAAAAATAAAATTTTTTTGGGCAAGTTCTCGAAAAGGATGTGACGGAAGTGAATGATTGGATAGGGGATGGAAAAAGGAGATGGTAGGAAGAAAAATGAAGGAAAAAGGCTAAGATCTGCACCCTGGAGGAAGAAAAGAGGGTGGAAGGATGATATGGCCCACTATATTAGGAAAAGTGGGCCCTAAGAGTGCCACATTTGCACACTTTGACCCTAGAGAAGAAGGAGCGAAGGAGAGATGGCTGACCGTAACCCCCAATTCCCATGACTTCGATACATCTCAAAGCGATTCTGAGAGTTTGGCCAGGCACCAGGCGTTGGACCCCTGGTAGGGTCTAACCCTATCTTTGTAATTTTCTCATTTTACATGCATTTTTTAGGGTTTGGGATTTGGGGTTGGAGCACGTAGTGCCAACAGCAAGGCAGATTAGCGCCATCATCTGGATTGGTGCTATCCACCCGCATAGGGTTTGGGTGGTTTGTCGCCATTAGGTAGGTGTTTTAGCGCTATCGTCTGGTTAGTGCCATATGAGGACGAATATGATTCTGGTGTTTTAACGCCAAATTGGGGTTAAAGTGGCACTATTATCTAGAATAGCGCCATCCTGGGAAGTAGCACTATGATTCATTTTAGCGCTATCATGTGTTTTAGCACTATTGACTGGATTAGCGCAATTGCGGAAATCGGCGCCATTGGGTTGATTAACGCCAAAAGGAATAGTGACGCCATTTGGAGAAATGGCGCGATGGATAGCGCACAGTAGCGCAATTTTTTGGATTGGCGCAAAGAGTTATGCACAGTGGCACTATTTTCTATATTAGCGCCATTTAGAGGAAATTTTAGTGCCATTTTAAAAAATGGCACCAGGATTTGTCTGTTTTCATGCCACTTGATGCTGGCTTGTTAGACACTTAGAAGAAAAAGGTTGGTTTAGGAATAGATAGGTTGACATCTAACCATAATGTTGCGTATGCAGGATACAGAGCAATTTATACTCGCTTCACGAGAACGATGGGTGCCATATGTGATGGCACTTTTTGATGGCTTTGATGATGTGACGCAGGCTCGACTGGCGAGACTGGGGCTTCTGACAGTGTCCTTAATGCCAGTTTTGCAATCTCATAGAGCTCTGATGACAGCGATGGTGGAGCGGTATTGCTTTGAGACCTACAATTTTTTATTGCCTACTGGAGAGATTACCATCACACTTGAGGATGTTTATCACATCCTCAAGCTGCCCATCTGGGGCCAGCATGTTAGATATGACACGAGGAGAGGGCAGAGTGCATTAGTCAGGGTGTTTGGTGCAGATCGTCTTGTTCTCTCTCCGGATGGGAGGGAGATGGACTATGAGGGGACACTGGTTGCGGGTGCAGATCCATTTACCTTATTTCTTTGTGCGTTGATTAGAGGCGTTGTGATGCCTGACAAGCGAGGCAGGGGTTTTCTGGTTGGCTGGGGGGATGATAGAGGGGATGGTGGGTCATGAGACTATCTATGCTTGGGGACCAGCTATGTTGGGGTAGTTATACCATGAGATGCACATAGTCGCCTATCTACATGATAGAACATTATCCATTGGAGTTACTCTGCTTCACGTATGGATTTAGGAGCACATCCCAGTTACCAGGCTGATATGTGGGTATTATCAGTGGCCTTTTGAGGCCTTTGTATTTTAGTATCAAGATGCAGAGTATACGTACACTGGACAGGTACGATACTGGAGGAGGATGTTAGATGATGTGATTAATGTGACCTGGGGATCGTATCTCAGCGTAGAGCCATGGCCAGATGATGATATTCATCTCCCTTTTACGTTTCAGTAGTGGTACCTGATGGGTCAAGGAGACCATATGATAGATATGTATCTACCCTCATGGGTCATGCGGAAGTTTGGTTTGATACAGGACACTCCGCAGCAGATGGTGATATTTGGGCAGACTCCTCAAGATGCGGCATACTGGCCTGCAGCCATATAGCCACAGGTCACCTTAGCAGATTTTGTAGCTCTACTGCCAGTGCAGTGGGATTGGAGGAGCATAGTGAGGGATGCAGGGACTACGGCCACCTATGATATATGGTGGCATATGCATCGGCCCACTCGGTTGACGGATCCAGCAGAGGAGGCAGTAGGTTCAGGGGGCGATGATTCAGATGGTGGAGACAACTGAAATGGGGAGGATCACGTGGTAGAGGGGGAGGAGATTATTGAGGACTTCCTCATGGAGGTTGGAGATGATGGAGAGGAGAGAGTGGTTGGTAGGGATGGCTAGCTGATAGATGTGCTGGTGGCAGTAGCAGTAGGACAGGGGCAGGTGGGTAGTAGGTACTTGTGCAGTAGGTTCCTATTGACGAAATGCAGGGTGGGTTAGGGTGACAGCTTGGGGGGCCTCGGCGGCATGGGTGACAGCCGAGGGTGGATAGGGGTGATCTACCCCCACCACAGGTAGCGTAGCAGTAGGCGGTTGGGGGAGGACAGTCAGCAGCAGGGTAGCAGGCAGGTCCCTCAGGGACAGCTGGAGAGGTTGAGGGTGAGAGGCTTACACCTCATCGGAGGCGACGGGATGAGTGGGAGGAAATGGAGACCCTGCGAGCACAGGTGGCGAGCCTCCAAGAGGTATTAGAGGGTCGGGATGCAGAGTTGGTGCAGTTACAGGGGGCATTGGCCTTATTAGATGGGGAAGATGGACAGGTGGCAGCATTACAGGCACAGTTAGCCTAGGCTCAGGGTGAGGTAGAGGTGTTGACTGGAGAGTGGGATACAACACTTGGTAGGGCACAACAGGCAGAGACTGCATTAGGTAGTCTACAGGCTTCCGGTGGTGGACTAGCCCCAGTGTTGACAGGGATGCAGGCTTAGTTGTCTCAGGCGCAGACACAGACCTATCAACTGCAGGCACAGTTGAGTCAGGCATAAGGACAACTGATGTAGGTATAGGGGGACTTGACAGAGGCCAGAGCACGGGTGGAGTACTATTGGGGACTGTACTACGCGGCCGTGCCAACAGTGCAATGTGCCCCAAGCTATAGTCAAGTTAGCAGATCGGGGGCATCGAGATCACATAGATTGAGATCTATTCAGTCCATTCAGTAGACGATGCCTCCTCCCTCACACGTGCCCCAGCAGGGTCCTCAGGTGTAGGCACAACCACCGCCGCAGCCGCCGGTAGGATCACAGGCTCGACCAGGGTCAGAGTCTCCCACTCCATTAGAGAGGGGATCCTCTATGTGATAGCCATATCATGATAGCCCTTGGAGGCATTTTGTATCAGGACATTTTATTTTTTGATGTATATATGAGCGATGTACATTTTTTGCGGTGGTTTTATATGATATGATGCATTCTGGTGGTTTATGATTCTATGATTATGATGCTCTATTATGATGATGCCTATGTGATGGATGCAGTATTTCTTTATGTATTTTATATTCTATGGATGTGTTATGTTTATGCAATGATGTTTTTGATTTTATGGACGCATTTAGGATGGAAATGTATGTTTATGTATAAAAAATATGCATATGTAGCTAGATGTTTATATGACGATGTAATGTGACTAAGTGGTTTATGAGATGATATGAAATGTGATGTATAATGTGCAACTAGATGAACCTAATTATTTATGCAAACTATTAGCTGTTAATGGTGAACCTTAATGAAATGATATGCAATTTAACTTAAATGATTTAGAATGAACCTAAATGACATGTAATTAAAATGGTCTAAATGAATCTAATTGATATGCAACTTAAATGGATTAAACTTAAAATGAGTCTAAGTGATATGCAAGTAAAATGGATTAAGATTAAAATGGATCTAAGTGATATGCAAGTAAAATGGATTAAGATTTAAAATGAATCTAAGTGACATGCCAGTTAAATGGATTAAAATTAAAATGAATCTAAGTGATATGCAAGTAAAATGGATTAAGAGTAAAATGAATCTAAGTGATATGCAAGATGGATTAAAATGAACCTAAATGACATGCAAAATGATTTAAAATGAACCTAGATGACATGCAAATTAAATGGATTAAAATGCACCTAAATGACATGCAAAAGGATTTAAAATGAACCTAAATGACATGCAAATTAAATGGATAAAAATGCACCTAAAATGATATGCAATTAAATGGATTAAAATGCACCTAAAATGATATGCAATTAAATGATCATGACATGTAGCTAAATGATATGCTAGATGCAGTTTAGGTGATAGGTGGTATGCAAACTAGGTGATAGGTGAGATGATCCAGTCCTGATACACATGATGTTCTTTGTTTAACCCTGAGTGGTGAGGCTGTGGGAAAGGGAATTAGGTGGGGAGATGATAGGGGTGGGAGTGTCTAGAGGTTGGCGGTGGGGAGATGAGAGGATTGTTAGGTCATAAGACGCCACGTCATTGAGGGGAGATTTGCTTCAGTTCAGGATGTGTTGAGGAGTGGAAATATGGTGGGGGAATGGGATTAGTGAGGGGATTAGATTGGTGGGGGGGTGGGGGGAAAATGATGATCAAATCTAGGCTGAGATGGGAGTGTTGATTGAGTGATTAGGATGATGATTTTGAGCTAGTAACAGTAGTTGCAAAAGATTAATTGAGAGCATTTCTTAGTTTACTGTAGCAATGTAGGATACAGTTCACAAAGGTATGAAATGACCTAGGTGATGATGTACATCCTACGATTGCATGGACTAGACCCACAAACAATAGGTTGATTTCATGCATGCCTAAGGTAGTGTAATCTTGCCTAGTCTAGGAAGGGGACTCATAGCAATGAGTGCAAATAATGCATATAAGGTTTTGATGCCTGTATATGCAAATAGGACACATCATGCTAGAACTAACCTGGACTTCAAGATATGAATACTATGTTTGGAGTAATGAAACCAACCCACAAGCATAGCATGCAGAAACAATGGCTATGTCTACTCCAAGTGCTATCCACTACTTACCATGATATAATGAGATCAAGGTAGCTTTGGAGATGACGTAGAGTGAGACAAAAAGATAAAAAATCAATAATCAAAAAGACCAATGAAAAGATACAAATAGCCTTTGTGTGCTCTTGCCAAGAGACGTGATGATAAAATGACAGATTTTTGTCCATTGTAGGAAAGATATATCCTAGGACGCAGATCAGTTGGTGTTGATTGGAGAATTTTTGGAAGATGGGCAAAAGAATAGTTTGGCCATATGTAGGATTATAGTTGGTATGTTGATTGATGATTTTTGCGTTAGGGGGCATGTTTCAAGCATATATGTAGCGTGTGTATCATTTATTAGATCCAAAAAAGCTCAGTGAATGGGGACCATCCAAATGGGTTGGATGGGTGCATCTTATATACCTGAGTACTGGAAGCATCCTTCGTATTCCAGACTGCCTACATACCCTGTGTCCACGGGATCAAGGTACTTTTAAGATGCGGGTGAAATGAATGTGTAGTTCTGGTAAGACTTGATGATGTGGGAATGGTTTGGGATGGGCGTGATGTGATGAAGATTGATGATTGAGATGTGTTGTTTTCTGGATTTTCTATCTTTTCGATTGTTTTTGTATTTTATGATTTTGTGATGTTTTTGGATTTTTTGATTTTGTATGTACAAAGGGAGCTTACAAGGATCCTTGTTCCATGAGTTGGCCTTGGGATGGGATAGGATGGGTTGAGTGATAGGACTTGATGTTTTGGAATTCCAAGCCATGGGATGCGTGAGATATGGAGCGGTGTAACGGAAAGAGGACTTATTAGATGGTAGAACTGGCCACTACACATGGTGCCTGGAATAGGTTTTCACCATGGTACTTATCCAAGGCATCACCGAAGTGATTTTCACCATTGGAAGTTTTTATTGCACTTTGATTTTTCTTGATTTTCTAATTTTTTTGGTGTTTTTTAATTTTTTGATTTTTTTAGCTTGGGGTACCAGATGGGTTATGCATAGAATTTCTTGAGATGCAGGATGTTCATCGGCTCATCTAGAGGCTGCTCCTCAGGTGTTGCAAGCTGATATGCTCCTGACCCATAATCAGCCATGATGACATAAGGTCCTAGCCAATTGGGTTCAAACTTTCCTTGCTTCGGACGCTCTTGCAGGTTCTTCTGATTTTCCATTAGGACAAGGTCACCTACCTCAAATTTTTTGTTTCTGATCCTTTTGTTGTAGCTTCTTCTGAGGCAGTTTTGATATGCCTGTAGGTGATTCAACGCATTCAGGTGTTTTTCATCCAGTAGTTCCAGCTGATGCAACCTTGTGACGCGGTAGTCCTCATCAGAGATAATGTTTTGCAAGGACACTCAGAGAGATGGGAGCTCGACCTCTATAGGTAAAATGGCTTCAGATCTGAATACTAGTGAGAATGGAGTGGCTCCTGTAGGAGTGCGGATGCTTGTGCAGTAGGCCCATAGGGCGGGGTTGAGTTGGAGGTGCCAGTCACGGCTAGCTTCATTGACTATCTGAGAATGCAGAGGATGGTTTTGTTAGAAGCCTCTGCTTGACCATTTCCTTGAGGGTAATATGGTGTGGAGAAGTGGTGTTTGATGTCAAATTTTTTGCACAAGGTGCGAACTTCTTGGTTTTTGAAGGGCTTTCGATTGTTAGTGACGATGGAATGGGGGATACCATATCAGCAGATGATATAGTGGAGGATGAATTTTGAGATTTGGATACTTGTGGTGAAGGTGAGTGGTATTTCTTCCACTCACTTTGTGAAGTATTTGGTAGCAGTGATAATGAACTTATGGCCATTGAAGGATGGAGGATGTATTTTCCCTACGAGGTCGAGTCCCCACTGTGAGAAAGGCCACGACGTTGTGATCGGTTGCTGTTCCTGTGCTGGTGCGTGGATGAGATCGCCATGTTGTTGGCATGGGAGGCATTTCTTGATAAACCTATGGGAATTTTGTTCCATTGTTGGCCAATAATATCCAGTCCTGAGGATCTTTTTAGAAAGAGTGGGTCCACTTGAATGCACCCCATAGATGCCTGCGTGTACCTCTTCCAAGGCTACTTCAGCTTCCTGAGAGTCTAAACATCGTAGAAGCGTGCCATCAAGACTCCTTTTGTACAAGGTGTCGCCTACGAGAATGAAACGAGAGGCTCGACAGATGAATGATTTTCTTTGTGAGGTGGACAGATTAGGGGGAGGATGTTGTCGTGGAGGTATAAGTATGTTTCTTGGTACCACGGGGATAAGGGACCAATGACTTCACACACTAGTTCGGATTGAGGAACATCGTATGCTAGGATGGGGAGTTCTTCGATCAGGAACTCGCATTTCTTGTTGTCCTTCTTCATGTCTACTAGAGATCTGATAGTTGCCATGGCATCTGCTGCTTTGTTATTGAGTCTTGGGATTTGCTCGAAATGGATGTCTTCGAAGTAATCTTTGAAATCATCAACCATCTTTTTATAGGGAAGGAGCTTGTCATCCTTGGGTTTGTACTCATTACTAACCTACCTGATGACCAGTTGAGAGTTGCCATACACAATTAGCTTGATGGCCATGTAGAGACCTGTGATGAGGGCCTCATACTCTGCTACATTGTTGGTACATAGAAATGTGATCTTGAAAGATTTAGGGATTGTGTCGCCTTGAGGGGTAACAAATAGGATGCCTGCCCCCGAGCCTCTGTGAGTGTATGATCTATCAAAATACATCTTCCATGTGTCTATGGCTGGTGTGATTGTCAAGATAGCTTTGTCAGGAAACTCTGCTATTGCAGGATGTTCTGCCAGGATAGGTGCTTCAGCCAACTGATCTGCTATAACTTGCCCTTTGATGGCCTTTCTCTCAGTGTATTCTATATCAAACTCCATGAGAATCATGACCCATTAAGCCATTTTGCTAGTAAGAGTAGCTCTGTTTAGGAGGTACTTTAGTGGGTCGATCTTAGCAATGAGCTTGGTCTTGTGATTGAGCATGTAGTGTCTCAACTTTTGTGACGTAAAGACAAGGGCTAGACATGCTCATTCAATTTGTGTGTAATTGAGCTCATACGAGATCAAGGTGCGGCTAATATAGTAAATGGCTCTTTCTTTTCCCTGCTCATCAAGTTGTGCTAGAAAGGCTCCGATAGCTGTCTCTGTTGCGGAGATGTAAAGCAGGAGGGATTCGCCTTGCCTTGGTGGAGTTAGCACAGGAGGATTAGCCAAGTATTCTTTTAGTTGGTCAAAGGTGTCCTGACACTGGGTGTTCCACATGAAAGCTATGTCTTTTTGGAGTAGATGTTGGAATGGTTGGCACTTATCAGCAAGTTGGGTAATGAATCGTAGGATAGACTGGAGTTTTCCCTGCAAGCTTCGCAACTGTTTCAGTGTTTTTGGAGGCGGCATCTCGATGATGGCCTTGACCTTTGTAGGATCAACTTTGATTCCTCTTCTCGAGACTATGTATCCTAGAAGTTTTCCTGAGGTGACGTTGAAGACGCAATTCTTTGGATTCAAACAGACATTGTATTGCTCTAACCTATCGAAGATCTTGGCCAACACATCTAAGCGTTCTTCTCTAGTCTTTGATTTCCCTAGCAAATTGTCCACATAGTCTTCCATGATGTGATGGAAGAGGTCATAGAAGATGACGGTCATAGCTCTTTGATAGGCAGCTCCTGCATTCTTCAGGCTGAATGGCATTACCACCCAGCAGTATGTTCCCCATGGACATATGAAGGCCATTTTGTGCTAATCCTCTTCAGTGATTTTTATCTGGTTGTATCCTGAGAAACCATCCATGAGGGATAACATTTCATATCCTACGGTGAGATCCACTATCATGTCAATGTTGGGTAGTGGGAAGTCATCTTTCGGGCAGGCCTTGTTGAGATCCCTAAAATTGGTACAACAACGGATTTGGCCATCCGATTTAGCAACTGGTACAAGGTTTGAAACCCATTTAGGATAATCGATTGGGTGAATGAACCCAACATCTAGTGATTTCTTTAGCTCTGCCTTGACGAGGAGAGCCACCTGAGGATTCATTTTTCTGAGCTTCTGTTTGACTGGTTTTGCATCAAGGCATACTGCAAGGTGATGAACCACCAAAGCGGGATCTAGCCCTGGCATGTCCCCATAGGTCCACGCAAAATTGTGATTTCTATGTGTGAAGAAGGATAAGAAGTTCTCCTATTCCGGTATGGTGAGAGATTCTGCTCTGTATGTGATTTTTGGCTCTTCCTCTATCCCCAGATTCATTTCCTGAGCTGGTTCGACCAAGATGGGTGATCTGTCTAGATAGACTTTGTCTACCTCAGGGAGGCCCATGCTTCCATCTCCTGGTGCCTCATGGAGGTTTTCACCAGGAGATACGTCTTTTGTTTTTACTATTTTGGGATCTAATACTGCCATAGAATGGTTTTCACCATCAGATCCATGTTTTATTCTTGTGTTTTTGTGACTGGAAGCAGGAGTTGTCTCCTCGAAATAGGCATCCGGGTTGAGTTCCATTATGTATCCTTCTCAATGATCTCCCAAAGGGAAGTGATCTCTTACCCCCATCATTTCAGCGATGGCCTTGTCGTTAGGTGCGATGTCGAAGACAGGAGGTCCCCGTTGGTCCCAATCAATAAGGTCGGGGTAAACTAGTGGCAAGTCATTGGAGAGTGAAACGAGAGTGGTGACAAAGTAGATGGTACAAATGGATGAGTCGAAGAAGTTGGCGAAATCACTAAAGGAGTCTTGAAGGCCCGTTTCGTTAACATTGTCGACATCTAAGGAGACCGTAGCGACCTCGGCCAAGATACACTCACTAGTAGTGAGGATGTGTTGTGGTTGACCATACCCTAACCCTTGAGTATAGGGATTCTTTGTTGCTTGCAGTGGTTCTACGATTCCCTGTTCATGAAGGCCTATACTGCCTTGTCCTTTATAGCCCATGCTTTTGACAATTTCAGAACCTTTGCTGTAGATTTCTGTTGGGATTGTGGGGGCTTCTTGCTTAGGCTCTTCATCCTTGTAAAGCCAAGATGAGATATCTTTGAGTACATCCTGATCCAAGAGCTGCCTCTTCTTGAAGATGGGTGAGGGTTTGCACTTGATAATGACTGTATTGGCTACCTCTATTGTTGGGATGCCGAATGTCTTAGGATTGGGTAATGTGCCCACTCAAAAGGTGCTGTGTAGGTCATATTCCCCACATCCCATGTCGGATAGCTTGATCTAGACCTTAGGTGTGGAGTTGCTTGGGATGAAGTGGAGGCAATGTTTGCGGGGTTAATATATGAGTTTAATGCTGTTGGATTGGCTTCAGCGGTGGCTTTATTATATGGGCAGAATATTTGGTTGTGGCCTTCTAGAAAACTGCAGTATTGGAAGGGGCAAGGGTCGGCATAGACTATGACTTCTGTGTCGTTGTGAGGGAATTTGATGCATTGATGGAAGGTGGATGGGACGGATTGCATGGCATGAATCCATGGTCTATCAAGAAGGATCTTGTAGGGGAGGTCGAGATCAAGAACCTGACATTTAGTTTCCAATATTTTCTATCCCACTTGTATGGGAAGCTTGATAGTGCCTTCAGAGAGCCGTTCAGTGTCATCATAGACTTTGATCATGATGCACTTGCTGGTGTCGACAACCACATTGGAGTACCCCAATCTATTAAGAATCTTTTAATGGTGTGCTTGTGGATGTGGACTTCGATGTGCAGGGCATCGTTATGTATGTGGTCGGAGGTGGGTAGGTCCTTTTTTGAGAAGGTGAGATGGTGGGGTGCGGCGATGTGTCCTACCATGGCTTGGAATTGAGTTACATTCAAGTTGGCAAGGACTTGTGTTTGCAAGAGTGCTTTATCGAGGACGTCCTTATGAAGGGGAGATGTGCGAAGCAACTCGAGGATGGAGATTTGTGCGGGTGTCTTTCCTAGGTGTTCTAGGAGGTTATACTGGTGAGTAGGTGATGGACACGTGGTTGGACGAGGAGGTAGGGGATCTAATGTGGATGTAGGCATTTGTTCAGTGGGAGGGGCTGTGTGGATAGATACACGGCCACGACAAGTTGTAACAACACAATCGGGTGCTTGTGCCCAAATGGTGACTATGTTGACATGATGGGATGATGCTTCTATACGTCCTATGATAGAGTTGTAAGACGCGGGTGGTGGGGTGACATTGTATGCTTGGTTGGATGAGGAGGCTTTGTTATGATTAGGTAGGGGATCCTTGTAAGCTCCTAGGTTGGTGTTTGTGATGGTTGGGCATTGTGATTGAGATTGACTAGATTTTGTTCGATAAGGTCTTGGATGCAATGTTTTAGTTGCATGCAGTCAGTTGTTTTATGACCTGTAATGCGGTGGTATTCACAGTAGTTGTTCTCATTGTACCACATGGCTTTTAGTTCATTCTCTTGACAGGGTCTAACGGGTGGGAGTGTGATCAAATTTTGCTTGAGACATCTATTAAGGATGTCTTTGACAGCTTCCCCTAAGGGTGTGAATTGTCTGTGTGGTTTGTGTGGTTTAGTTGGGCCCCTCTGGTTATTTATATTTGTTGCATATGTATGCGCAGGTGTTTGGTTTTGTATATGTTGGATGGCTTTCACATCTGTGACATCGTCGTTTAGATTATTCTTGTTCTTCCCCCAATAACGTGATTTGTCATTTGATTGCATGTTGGCGTTGTTGTTTGTATTGGGGGTGTTGTTATTGGATTTGTAGTAGTAGTTGTTGTTGTTGGATTTGTGGTCATATAGTTTGATGGAGCCCTTGGCAATGAGGGCTCGTTCGATGGTGGTGCCTTTGTCGATGACCTCTTCAAAGGTAGATGCACAAAGTATTTGTAGATGAAACCCTAATTCCCAATTGAGGTTGGCTACGAACATGGTGACAAGTTGTTTTTCAGGAATGGGCCATGGGAGTTTGCTTGCTAAGCCTCTCCACCTTTGCAAGAAGGAAGCAAAGGCTTCTCTGTTCTTTTGTTTGGTGTTGCAAAGGTCTGTCATAGACATTTTGTGCTCAAAATTGTAGGAGAAGTGGTTCACAAATTTCTCTACAAGCTCGGGGAAAGTCTTAATGCCTGGGGGAAGATGTGCGAACCATTCGGTGGCTTGACCATCGAGGCTTCATGGAAATAGTCTCATTAGATAGGTATCGTTATTAGAGACTTCTAAGCAAGTGATGTAGAACTCCCTAAGGTGATCTCTAGGGTCTCCCTTTCCCTTGTATTTGTCGAATTTAGGTGTCTCGAAGTTCTTGGGGAAAGGGGGCATGTACAATGTGCGATCAAATGGGTAGGGGCAAATATCCTCAAATGAATAGTGTTTGCATTTGCCCCCAGTTTGTAGGTCATCTACCTTTTGGATTAAGCCTTGTAGGACGGTTGTGAGATCCTATGGTTGTTGTATGTATGCTTGTTGGTTGGTGAGATGTTGGAGATGTGGTGGGATTTGATGTTGGGGATGTGTTTGATTGAGATGTTGGTATTGCGTGTTGGTGTTTTGGTTGATTGGTGCCTGATGTTGTTGATGTGCGTAGAGTTGTTTGAGAACATGTGGTGGTATTTGAGGATTGGGATTATGTTGATTTATGGGATTATGTGGGTACGTGACATTAGATGGATTGACGTTGGGTATGTGGACGTTGGATTGGTTAGATGTGTTGCGAGGTGTTTGTGAGAATAATTGTCGTAGGTATGCAATGGTTTGAGAGTTGGGTGGGGGAACACTCATGGAGGTACTTACTTGCGTGATGTTGCCTTGTATACCCATGGTGATTTGTGAAGTGGAAGGGTTAATGGTAGTTGTGGTAGTAGAAGTAATTGGGAGATGGTAGGGATGGTGGTACATGTGGGAATTGTAGATGTGGTAGCGGTTGAGCTTGTGGAGGTGGTAGATACGGTAGGTGTTGACGTTTGAGAGATGGTGGGTTGGGTATGTGATGTGGATGCTTTGGTATTTGATGGGGTAGATATGATTGTAGAAGTGGATGGTTGTGATGATGTTGTGATGGGGGGAAGTTGAGCACCAATTTTGAGAAGATGATCAAGATATATACTTGGGTCTGACCTTAGGATTTTATCAAGTAGGTCCATGTTATCAGCGTCTTGTGTAAATCTCAAGACATCTAGTTCATCTTGGGATAGGACGGGGACGTGTGTTGGTGGTGGTGGTGTTGGTTGTCTTTGTTATAAGTAATGAAAAGGATTTTCGTTGGGACCATATGGGGGGAGGTACGAGTATGTAGATGGGTTGTATGTTTGATAGATGGGTATGTTGCTTCTATTGGTGTTAGGCATGCCAAATTGCCAATGTTCTGCCATTTCTTGATTCTTTTTGTGTTGTGCTCTCGTGGTTGGAATGCACGCGTATGGGGTTGATTTCTAGACGTAGAGTGAGATGGGGATGAAGACCTTAGAGAATCTGATTGATTGTGTTGGACCCAAAGATGGATGTGGTAGTGAGATGGAGTAGAGGAGAGGATGTGGTGGAAGATTGATATGTCTTTCTAAAGGTTTTAACCTAAGGGCGATATGGATGGGTGATATTGATTTTCTACACCATTTTTGGACCAAAGAGATAGGTGATGGAAGATGTTTTGTTTTGAAGAGATTTTGTTGATGTTGGATTTTGGTGTTTGATATGGATGATTTGGATAGTCAATAAATTGAGCTTAGGTAGGACCTAGATTTGTGGTTGCACAAATGGATGTTTTTCTTTGTTTGGGGTAGACTAATGACCTTATGCAAAGAGGGATAATGATTTCACTTGGAAGGTAGACTATTGACTTTCCAAGTAAGATGTGATTGGAAGGATGAAATCTAGATCTAACTTTAGCTCAAAAGGATGATAGATTTTGATGATGATTTTGATTTTGGGAGATTTTGGGGATTTTTGGAATGATTTTCTTATGATAAGGATTTTGGTTTGGTCCAAAAGGTATGCGAATAAATATGAGGTGGATATGAAAAATGAGGTAGGGTCCAACAATGGTGGTGATTAATTCTCTAAGGTCAAAGAGAAGGTGTGATTTTGGAAATTTTGGAAGAAAATGGATGTACTGTTTATCAGATTTTTGGGATGTGAATATGGATTATGGCAGAGCAGATGGTGAAGGTCACAAATGGATAGGTCTCTATTTTAGGCAAGTCAATTTGAGAATAGCGCCAATCCACAGGTGAAATGGCGCCACAATCAGATAGCTATGGCGCTAAAACAAGACAGTGTTTGTTAATGTCCTAAAAAGATAGATTTTTGATTGCAATTTTTGATTTTCTTTGTTTGGAATGTGATCAAATGATTTGGTTTGTCTCTTGGCAATGTTTGTTGCAAAAACAATTCAAGCACAAAAATCACACAATAATCAAGATTTTGCTTTTGTTTTGTAAAAAGATGTGTGATTTTATTTAACAAGCACTTTGAACAACCTAAGGTGAGAATGTGACAATATTTGTTGAATCCCCTAGCTGTGCCTATTCAAAGCGGGTAGCTCTAGGATCTTGGTAGAAATGGTTCCTCCTTACAATTGCACACACTTCTCACACATACCAAGATCCGGGTTTCTTATAAGGCTTGTCCCCCACCAAACCTTTAGATTATCCCTGCTACCTCAGCTAAGAACCGCATGAATCGGGGCCACTTCAAAGGTTTCCCTTCTACGCCAACATATAGAAGGATTTTGGCTTGCTAAACAATGGTTCATAGTAAGGGCATCTGTTCAGGTGGTTATACATGCGGCAGCGCTACTCTTCGTTATGGAGTCTCCCAGCCTCCAAGGGCTACGCCTTGGAGGGTTTTGGGGGAGGTTGGCTGTCGATATAACACAATACCTGTCACTTGAGACTTTCATCCCAAACACCTTATTTTATATAGTGGCTTGGAAGAGCTTGGCTTTAGTTTGATGCCGCTTGGGTCGTTCCCACCTTTCGAAGCAGGGTGGCAAGCCCTCTAAGGTTTACAAAAGCAATACAATCATGAAAACACTTTTGTTCCCCAAGTTCATTCAAAGATGCGAGGGGAGAGCATATGTATCTTCTATGATTGCATCACACTAAACATGGTTCATTTTTAGATCTTTAGATTAAATGGGGTGTGATTAATGCAAGTTTAATGAGAAAGCTTTTGATTCCCAAGGTCACCAAAAATGGTATGAGGGAAGAGCATACGCTTTTTCACACCCCAAGCAAAAAGAGCACAAGACACTTCACACAATTAAAAAATGATCTTCTTGATTATATGCATGAAAGATGCAAGTCGTTGTTCTTTTTAACCAAAATGCTTTCGATTTATGCAAGTTGTGGTTCTTTTTAAAGCCCAAATTGAAGTGTTTGGATTGTTGTTGTTGGCACACAATGTAAATTTTAGGACACCAAATTTAAATGTTTGGGCACACACACACACACACAAAAGTTTGATTGTTCAATTTTAATTGCACCAAATTGAAATGTTTGACTAACATGCAAAGGGTTCATTTTAAGTTGCAAATTGAAGTGTTTGCTAACTACAAATCAAACCATCCTGTAAAAAGTTTGTTAGTATCCGCAATATGACCTGCAACACACTTGTCAGTACCTGCACAGACAGCAAAGTCAGTTTTTCAAAATAGCGCTAAAACAAATATAAATAGCGCCACTGCGGGCAGAACAACCTGACTTATACAGATGGCGCTAATTAATAATATAGCGCTAATTCAAGACTATGAAAGTGATAAAACATAGGATAGTGCTACACTATTACAATAAAAGCGCTAATACATATTTTAGCGCTAATACATCAAGTGGAAAGCGACAAAATAGATGATAGCGCTGATATAGGTATATGAAAGCGCTACTGTACAACTTTCCAGAGAGCCTGTTTATCTTAAGGATAGCGCTATCTGGGAGATAGCGCTGATACGGCACTGAACGCGTCTGACCTACAAAAAAATAATTTTTTCTACACAACACAAAGGGTCGTATAGCAAAATCAAGGTCTTGTTAGCCTTGTTAGTCTGAGTAAATGAAAAACAAGATAAAAACAAAGCTAATATGCATGTTTAGACCTCTTATAAAATTTTTGACATAATTTCCCCTTGCAATTTCAATATCTCTGTGAAAACTAAGAGCAATTGAACACCAAAAATGGTAGGAAGATCATGAGAAAAAGAAATGTGAGTGAGTGAATGAATAGAAATGTGTTGTGCAAAAATAGCGCCAAAACAGGAAATGGTGTTGAAACTAGCCAGTGATGGCATTGCTGCGAGGGTAGGATGGTGTCGCACCTGTAAACACACGTATCTCACACCAAAAACTCACAAAACAAGTTAGACTTAGACCTTGTGGGTCCCACCGGGCGTGCTAATGTAGATTAGAAATGCAAATAAGGTGGAAATACTAAACAAAATGCAATAAACACAAAGTTATACCTTACAAGAAAACCCAATCCCATCAAGGGAGGAAGGAGCCTTTGCACCCAAAACAAGCTCCTTGACAAAGATTACCCTAGACAATGAATTGAAATGTGAAATGCTACTCAAAGTTGCAACTCACTATTCTAGCTCAAGAGTTATTTTGGCATGGTAACTTTGCATAAACTTGGATGATGAAAATGGCTTGGGAGAGGTTCTATTTATAGATTTTTGGAAGGGATTTTGATCCAAGGGTGGAGATTGATTTGGAAGATCAATGGTGGAGGATAAAAGTGATGTGGAGGGTCTAGATTCAATCTTGAATGAATGGAGGGCTAGGAATAAAAGTGATTCTTTTATTCATTTTGGGAAAAGGGGTTATTTAATGAGCATGGGGGTGAAAGATTATTTTGGAATAAAAGATTCATATGGGGGAATGTAAATGAATTAAAAATTTATTTGGGGAAGAGAGGAAATAAATGAGTATGGATTTGTAAGGAGAAATAAATGTGATGTGAGATGTTTTTAAATAAAAAATTGACTTATGTGGATTTTATTCAATTTTTTATTTGGAGGATGTGGGGAAGGGTGTTAAACAAGGTTTGACCACCCAAATGAAGGGGTTAGGATTAATTAAACATAGGTTTTATTTAATTAATACTAGGGCTATGGTGAGGTAGGCTAGGGTAGGCAATTAAATAATAGCTATTTAATTGTTTAGGGTAGGGATAGGTTAATTATAGGTTGAATTAATTAGTTAACATGGTTTTAACTAATTAATTAGATTTAGTGAAAAAGGGGAAATTGATTTAATAAATATTGCATATTTATTAAATTAATTGGCTAAGGTTTGGACTATTGAATTAATAAAATTAATTCAATTTTGGGGATAAAATGGTGTGAATTTGGAAAATGAAAAGGGGTAATTAATTAAATAAAGATTTAATTAATTGGTTAGAAGGGAAATTGGTGTGTTTAGGGTTGTCGAGAGTCAGTTTGATAGTAGAAGACATTTTTAGGTGTCTACAGAATATACAAGGAGAATACACGCATCATACAACAACCACAATAAGAACATAACGAAAGACCTTGAGTCAAGATGAAAAAAGAGACCTCAATCTAAAAGGTTGTCTCAATCACCATGCATCATTCCTCAAGATGCAATAAGAAGAATGCTAAGAAGGGGTTAGTTAGAAATGAGAAGAACAAGAGGATACAAACACATCATACACATAATCCACATCAAGAAAAGTGTTTCCACACAATGGAATAGACAACCCACCTCCCACAAGAGGATTTACACAAAGTCTTGCAGGATAATAAGGCATTGCAACCATACCCAAAGGTACTCCATCTAAACTCAAGTTGGTGGCACAACCCTTATCCCAAACATACAATACTTTAACCATGGAAAGCAAGATAGACTCAATATCTTGCCTCCAAGACTTTCCAAGGGAAATGTCCATCTTTGGTGAGATGTTTCAAATATAATCAAATGAGACCAGCTGAGTGGTGTATAAGAAATTAAATATCATGATATATGCCCCCATCTTAAAGGGATTGCTAAATCCATCAAGGAGCAATTACCTTTAAGATAGAATAAGGAAGACATATAAAACAGACACGAGAGCTTTCTAAAAGCACATGCTTGAATGATATGTGTTCTTAAAAGCTACATCACCACAAGGAGTTGCCCCTAGGATGAGTGAACCAAGGAAATTCTTGTAGGCATGATACATAATGGCTTGTGTAGTCATGGTATGATGCTGAGCATTGCAACAAGGTGTCACATAAATATGAAGACGACAGAAGAAATATCACATGAAAGAAATGATTGAATAATGAAATGATGCCAAATCATCTAAGAAAAAATAATGAAATTATACATCATGACATATAGAAGAATGAAGATACATAGAGAGGAATGACACATTCTTTATCCTTGTACTTTTGTGCTAACAAGGGTGCCAAGGGAGAACTAATAATCAACAAAACATTACAATACAAGGATAACAGTATGTACAAACATAACACAAATGAGAAGGAGGGACCACACTTGTGAGTCAACCTATAACAAATCATCCTCCCCCAACTTGCTTAATATAAAATGGATGGAGGACAAGGTGCTATAAGGACTACATCAAGCATGTTGAAAGGTGCTAGAGCCATACTATATTTGAAGTTGTTGAATTTTTTCACCCAAGGATTGACATTCCTTAGTGAAATGGCCAAGCACTCGATGATATACATAGTAGTGAGGTGTTGAATGATTATTTGTTGGATATTTTTGTGTGTTGGAGGAGGAAGAGTGATTAAGTGATTTTTGAGCAGACTTGATAAAATACACTCTTGTTAAGATAGAATAGAAGATATAGGTGGAGTAGGAAGCAATCTTTTTGTTGCGATCATGGTGGAGAGGATGTAGGATAAAGTTGAAAACCTACGCCTACTTTAGACAAGTGTGGTGTTGGTTCCACGGGTTCGTTGATGCCTTGTTCTTTGCATCCTAACCCATTTCCATTGTAACCAAGTTTAGAAAGAATTTTGAGTCCACACCCATAATGCTTCTCCAAATCCATAAGAAGAGGAGAGACTACATTATTAGCTTTTTTGAAATGAGAAGTGTGATCATGTGTTGAAGAAGAAGTAGAAGGATTATTCTTTTTATCATGGTGAAGAGGGTCAATCTTTGTTTCAACAAGTCCATGAGGGTTGAAATCTAAAGGGACCTCATCATTACCAAGACATGCATTAGAAGAATATGATCCATTAGATGTGAGATTTTTTGATTGAGATGATATATCACAAATGGACACCATGTTTGTGGAAGAAAGTGGATCATCATTAGTGGTAAAATCAGTATCAAAAGTTCCATCATCATTACTTTTGAGTTTAAGCTTTTTAGGAGGAAGAGATTGTGTTGAAGAAATTTCATTTACCTTCGATGTTTTTGGGTGTGATGGTGAGATTTTATATTCACTCATAAAGGTGGGTGTAAAATCTAACAAACCCTAATCATCATTGAAAAATGGATTCAAAGTATTGACACTATCTTGACCATAACTATTGTTGGCAGTGGAGGGTAGTGGTTTGGATTTTATTAAAGAAGAGATCAAATTATTTAGAGGGATTTGATGTCTCATTTCCATTTACAAGAAACTTTTTGGAACTAGATCAACTTCAATTGTATGGAGTTTGTTTTCAAAAATGAACTTTATTGAACAATGAAGGGTAGATGGGACTGCCCCCATGGCATGAATCCAAGGTCTACCAAGAAGAAGATTGTATGCAAGATGATTAGGCATGACATGGGTAGGCAATGTCACATGTCCATCCTCAACATTTAAGGTGATTATCTACCAACATTATCAAAGCCACAGATGTTGAGTTTATCTGGTTTGGTGAGAGATGTATCAACATTAAGATTTTATGTAACAAGTCTATGCGATAAACATTAAGACCTGATCCGCCATCAATCATAGTTCATATTATCCTCAGTCTATTAATAATGATGAATATCATAAGGGGCTCATATTGGTTTTACACTTCTATGGGAGGTAATTCATGTTGAAATAAGATATCTGATGTTGTCAGATGCATACAACTAAACAGAGATGCTACATCATTCGGTCTCATAGAGGGTGGAATAGCTACCTTTTGTAGAGACTCTTGGAGCATTCCATGGTATGTAGGTGATGTTTGTATTAAATCCCATAGAGAGATCTTAGTTAGAGTAGCATGAAGCTATGCCTCAACAAGATCATATTCTCTACCAAAATGTTGAGGAAGACGAGGAGGTGGGGGAAGAAAAGGTTGAGAAGGTGGAAGAGAAGGATGCACGCTCAGTGCTTGCTTACTTTGATTGTTATTACAGGTGTTGTGTGTGTGAGCAACCACATGATAATGAGGTTTTTGCAACACATTTTGAACAACTTGATTCCTTTGAGTAATTTGCTTTGTAAAGTTGAAGATGTAACCCGGAGGTCAAGATGGTTTTGGCACACCTCAAACTGTAATCACAAGTTTAGAGAAAGGAGGTGTATTATGTGCCTCATTTATAATGATTTTAGGAATATTTTGAACATTAACACACCTATCCAACATCCCCTTAGTGGGCAGGATAGGTCTATTGATGATGATGGAATTTACATTGTTATCTTTTTTAGAAATACAAGATTTAGGAGAATGTGATGAAAGCCCAATATATACCCATGGGGGATCCATTATAATAGACTGATCTTCATCCATTAATGCTTCATATTTTGAAGGGAGAGCATTAGAATGAAGAGAGGATAGAGTTATGTTAAGAAATGTATCAATGATTTCATCCTCTTGTGCCAAATGTCCTCATAAGTAGGAGGGACCTTAGGAGAGGGATCAAAAGAATACAATGGCATATGAAATGCTTAGTTTTTACCATATTTAAGGAATGGAGCATCAATTTCATAAACTTTTCAAGTAGAGTTGGAAAATGATGGTAGAAAATACATGTTCGTAGTTAAATAGTTTTATTTATGTTTTTGTTTTCAATATTTTGAAGAGAAAATAGATGTATGTACTTTCTTGCTTTCTAAATTCAATAAGTATGATATTTTGCAGCAACCTAAAATCAGATTTAGCAATCAGTCAACATAGAAAAGATCTAAAAAATAAGATTTCAAATATAACCAATAAATGCAAGACTAGCTAGGGTTTTACCATCAAACCCTAGATCTTAAATGCCTAAACCAAAATTCTTTGATGCAAGAATGTTTTTTTTTTGTAATTTAAATACAAATGATATTTATGATGTACTACAACAATGCAAAATTAGATTTGACTATTAATTAACATCAACAAAATTTGGAACAAGAGTTTAATCAACACACCCTAGATGCAAGACTAGCTAGGTTTTCTAAAAATGCAATATTTTTGAAAGACCTAATAACGAAGAAGTACAAATGCAAAATATGCAACTAGGAAATGATTAATTAATGCAATACTAATCAGATCGGATGCAAATATCAGAAATTTATATCATGCTATAATGATCTAAACTTATGAAATATAGACAATGTGACAAATATGCTTTTTTCTAAACTTAAATCAAATGATTGATTTTCAAATTTGAAATGCGAAGATGCAAGAATGCTCCTTTTTTAAACACAAACATGATATGATACAAAAAATGAAATCAATTTAATCAGCCAAATAATGCCACACCACACTAATCTACAAACCTTAGGCTCAAGACTAGCTAGGTTTTCTAGGAATGTAAGGTTTTTGTAAACCCTAATAATGAAACAATGCAAAGGTAAGCTATGCAACTATGTAAAATGATGAATGGATTTAACCTAGTCAAACCTAGGGTAGAAAATAAGTTAGATCTAAAGCAAGAAGGATGCAAAAGTGCAAGACACATCAGGTTCACCAAAATGTTTGATAGAAAAGGGAGACTTAGCTTAAAACCCTAAACTAGGTCAAACCCTCTGCTATCAATGTTGGAAGATAAATTGAGCTTGGCTTCTACCCTTGAAGGAGAGCCAAACTATAGGGGTTTTGTCTCTTTGTTGTATAAATGAGTGTTAACCAAATCTAACCAATCAAACTAGCACAAAGTAGGAAACCCTAATTCAGCAAGACTAGATAATAGATGACTAATAGAAACAGTTATAGAAAATATAATACTGCAATAGAGATCATGGAATAGAGGCAAATCAAAACCTGGGTTCAGGAGCATAGAGGTATTATGGCACTGGGTACCCTAGACCCAGATTAGGGTTTTGTAGAATATTTTGGTTCAAGTGTCTTCTCCTGCCTGCCTTCCTATCTCCTATTACTTGTTATCTTTAGATTCCTCTGAATGTAAATTGTACACCCACAAGAAGAGGAAGGGTTGGTGCTATTTAGGAGCTTGCCTAAGTCAAGCTCCATGAATGGTGTTACCACCTCCACAATAGAAATGATAAAAGATCAAAGAGTGCATGCTCTAGGACGGTAGAGGCAAATTTGAAGTAGAATAGAATGTTGTAATAAAGCATGAAGGAAAGGAGTCACCATGAGCATGGAAACCCTATCTTACTTGATGTGGCATCACAAATTGACTCAAGAAGTTGGTGTAGCCCCAAAGACTTGTAGAGAGATCTTCACAAGACCTGTAAGAAGTTAGTACAATAGCAAAAATTCACCATAGAGAGCTTCCAAGATCATGTAGAGAAGAATAGAGAGCATGAGAGAGAGAGTGAGAGCTAGAATCCTTAGAGAACTTAGAGATGTTAAAATTAATAAACTCACTTGCTTATATATGCATTCTCATTGATTTTCAAGGAACTAAACCAAATGAGGCCAACATGAATAATAATTAGAGATGTCCTAAGCTGACATTATCTTAATTTAGCTCTAAGTTAAAGGAGGGACCAGGGCGCTAGGTGCCCTTGTCCTTTAGCCCCAAAAACTCTGGGATAAGCCTCATTAAGTGTTTTTAGGCCAGCCCTAAAGTTATCTTTCAGGTTTTGTGCATTGAGATTAAGAATTAATTGTTTTAGGTCCAACTAGGTGCTAAAACTAGGTGTAAAATGGAAAGGGTGAACATTTTACTCCATAACATTTAGCCCCCACTTTAGTGTGAGTATGATTTTATGCTCAATTTTGCCTTTTGCAACAACTACTTCAATTTTGATGTTTTGACAATTGATCTTGGGGGTTTTGGGCCTCCTGAGCATGATGGCAGGGTCAGATTTGACCCAAAGTGCTCTGAAAGATTAGGTACTTGTTAGATCTGGCATGCACCTCCCAACTTCAAACCCTCATAGATTTGGCCTCCGGTGTTTGATTTGAATGAAACAAAAGGCGATCTTGACTATCTCAAACCTCTTGAACATAATGGTGTGCTTAGATTTGTAGTAGAATGCTACAAAATAGACCTACAATACAAGGTCACAAAGAGGAAACCCTCACAAATATAGTTTTCCCATCAAGTCTTTTTGATTCTCCAAGTCATCATTCGTTGCAAGAGAAGCACATACTCAACTATCGAGATCCACCATGGTTTGCACTCTCAAAAACTTAGCTAACACAAAGTGATTCCTCCTAGAGATTTGATACCATATAAGAGTTGGTGATGATAGTAGCCACCCACAATCTAGGACTTCATGAAAGCACAAGAGAGACAATATGAGAATAATTCTATTCTATCAATGAATGTAAAATTATTTTTCTTACAATGTACATGAAGAGCCTTGCTTATAAAGGAAAGGATGCGAGCTAAGATGTTGTCATATGACAAGTGTCATATTCCTATGACATGTGACAACTAGAGGATAAGATGCCAACTAGTTGATAAGATAACTATAAGACAACTATCAACAACTAGAAACAACTAGAAACATCTAGAGGGCTCAGTGAGTCAACTTAACATGTGAATATTATTTACACAACAAATATCCCTATTCACATATTATTTACACAACAAATATCCCTATTCACACTAACATGAGAGAGAGTGAGAGCTAGAATCCTTAGAGAACTTAGAGATGTTCAAATGAATAAACTTGAACTTGCTTATAAATGCATTCCCATTGATTTTCAGGGAACTAAACCAAATGAGGCCAACATGAATAATCATTAGAGATGTCCTAAGCTAACATTACCTTAATTTAGCTCTGAGATAAAGGAGGGACTAGGGCGTTGGGCATCATTATCCTTTAGCCCCAAAAACTCTGGGATAAGCCTCATTAAGTGTGTTTAGGCCAGCCCTAAAGTTATCTTTCTGGTTTTGTGTATAGGGATTAAGAATTAATTATTTTAGGTCCACCCATGTATAAAAAATAGGTGTAAAATGGCAAGGGTGAACATTTTACTCCATAACAAGTCCATCCAAATGCAAGCAATCTCAATCCACACAAATCTCAACAAGCAATCTAGCAATCATCCAAAAGCACCCATCAATTTTATTCCTAGCCTTGCTACAAGACTTGTTTAGCTCTAAACAAGCAATTTTTATCATTCCCAATCCTCATGTTGTTCTCAAGATATAATTTTTTCACATCAAAAACACTATCATCATCATCATCATCATCATCCACCAATCATCAGTATTTAGCTTGACCATGGATAAAATCTTGTTTTTCAAGTATTATTTGTGCATGCTTTCTTGCTTGTGTGTTTTATCGATTTGTTTTGCATCTATAATGGTCCTTTCCACATATCATAACAACAACATCACAGTCTCTCATATCATGGCTCCATATGGCATATGTTTGCTTGTGACCATTTTTTTTTGGGTTGATCCTTCATGCATATGGCATAATGCCATCATGGTTCCTCATACCATGATGCATCACATTCTATGCTACACTAAACACTAGGTTGCTCAGCCTACTAGCATGTACCTATCTTCCACCCAATCCATTTACATATCCCTTCCCTCGCGTCCTCAACTAATCTTCTCATCCTAAACATTCATCATTTAACTATTTCTATTTGTTATCCCTAATCCCTTCATCTAACATTCACATCCCAATCTACTCCACATCTTTCGTTTCCATTCATCTCTAAGCACCTTTGCTAACATATTTTTCATCTATTTTGAGAGCATACCCATGTTCTTTGTAACGTCCCCGCCAAGGAACCCCAGAGGACAACACTAAACTAGGTCAAATTAGGTCTTTAGGCATGACAAAACTGAGTTCTTGACTCCAAGGGTTCTTTACTCCTGTTCTAACACATCAAACACATCACATATAATCTTAATCAATAATTCATACCACATGGATCATTCCCCAAGTTTCATGAATTGGTCAAAGTGGAACTCTAGAAAATGCATTCTTTTGTCTTTCTAAAAATCCTAGGCTGGGTTTATGACATTTTTCACAAAAAATGCTATAAAATGTACAAAACTTAACAAAAATTTATCAAACCAGTTGTATTAGAAAGGTATGATCGCCCTCCATCTTTTCTAGTTAGTTTCAGGGCTGTACAGTCTATACATTCCGTATAATCACGTGAATAATAGTCAGTTTTATGGAAAAAATAGTTTTTACAAAAATGCTTGTAACTTATTCAAACGTGGATGAAAATCTACCAAACCAATTGCATTTGGAAGGTGATTCAATCCTCTATCAACTCCAATAAAGTTTAGGTCATTAAATGCAATTTACAGTCCATACAACATGAAATATAGTTGCTGCACCCAAAAAATATAGTTTTTTTTAACATGCAAAAATGAGAAAATTTCATTGAAACTTCTCATTAATTTCCATCTTCCATATATAACATAAAAGAAGAGGACAACACAAAACAACAATATGGCCACAAGCTCTCCTCTCCCAACCATAGGATTGATGCTCAATCCACCCCTGAGCTCTAAGGGTCACAAGGCTCTTCCCAACTTACATGGCTTACATTTCCAAACTTGATTCAAGCTTAACTTTAACACACAAATTGACTATTCATGTTCAACTTAACAAGATGGAACTTCTACCCACACAAACCCCAACACACACACATCCTCACAAGGAAACCAATATTAACTCTTCACATAGATTTCAATCACAAATACCCATTTAAACAAGGATCAACAAAGATATGCATAGACTAACAAAAACTCCAATCATTCATTTTTATATCAACAAAACTCAAGCCCAAAAGGTTAGATCTTACCAAAAGATTTACCAACCCAAATATGGTAGAAAACCTCACTTTCTCCAAACGCTTTCCTCCATTCTACCTCACCCATCCTTTCCTTTCCTTTTCATCAAGAAATCTCCTCCCAAATGAGGAAAAACAAGAACAACCAAGAGCAAGAGAGAGAAGCCAAAGCCAAAAGAGAAAAATCCCCCTCTCCTTTCCAAGAGAAGGAATATATATATATATATATATATATATATATATATATATATATATATATATATATATATATATATATATATATATATAAGGAAAAAGGAAACCAACTCTCCATAACTTCCCAACCACCCAACCAACTCCAATTTTTGCCACTTTTCATAAGTGGGTAATTAGAGTGGGGTTTAGACTTTATTTAAGGGCTTTTATGGAATAAAAGGACCCCTAACCCATAGACCTACCACCTACGAAACTTTTTATACAATTAAAACTACGGAAAGACTTCATAAAACATACAATAAGTAATCACATTTAAAAAGGTGATTCAAGGGTCTAATAAAACAACCTCCCACACATTCACAACCCTTACAAACAAGGTTAAAACACATTCACAAGAATAACATAAGGGAAGTAGCTATGTGAACCCTTCATCAACATTGGCCAATTTTTTACCTGTATACTCAACCAAAAGTGTCAGTACTTCTCATAATTAATAGTAATTGAAACAAATGGCATATAAAAAAAACCTTCCAAGAATAATAGTCGAATAGAGGATTAAATCTAGACAAGTATAAGTTAACTCTCCCTACTTGCATAATATCTTTTAGAGTCAACAAATGATTGATCATACTATTTAATATCAAAATATTACCACTTATCAATAATCTAATTAACTTGTAACAAATACTACTACAAGCAAATATTTAATATCAATTATTACCTTTATATCCACACTTACCCACACTCATAATATAAAATCATCTAACATGATGCAACCCATTTAATATACATAATAGTATTACCAACAATGAAACATCTCCGTCATTGTATACTTACGTAGATAAGGAATAGAACTCATCTAGACTCCCCCCCCCTAGGATTAGGCTTCCTCCTGGAAGTCCATTTTAACTGTCTTTAAATATCCCTATTATTTTACTTTCACCTCCAAGTTCCAAAGCCAACTACATGCACATCCACGATGAGAATGGAGGGGCACTACATTCTTCAAACCTACCTATCCTCTCGAGGGGGCATCCCTAAGCCAATTATCATTCAATTAAGTCAAATTATCAATCCATCTTAAAACCAAATCTTAACGCCTGGGCCATGATATCACTAATGCTATCCCACTGAGTGCTTATATCTACTTTCTTTAAAATGTTGTTACTTCTCTTAGTCACAACACCATCTCAAAGAGGAGAAAAATGTAAACACCTAAATCTTACCATATCCTAACATCACACAAAATAACTTTTTCACATTCCCATATCATCAAATTAATTAAACCATATTTAATTAATTAAACCGGATTTCTAATGTTCTTCCATCAATTACTTAAATAAATCATATTTATTTAATTAAATCAATTTATTCTCTAACATTCCTCCATGGATTAAATAAATACATAATATTTATTTAATCAAATCCAAATTCTCTCTCATCATTAGTTGAATAAACAAATCAAATTTATCAATTAATTAATCATTTGCACTGTTGTCACATGAAATTGCACCCTGCTTGAATGGGACTCCAAGCATTCCAATGACACAATGGGATTGATCACTAAGTGTGGGACTTTGCTAAATGTGATCAAACCTCCAGAGAAGGCTAGCTTCCTTGACTGGATATCACCTAAACTACTAAATTTTGGGGTGAAAAGGGGAAGAAATGTACTGAAATGAAAGATAAAGCAACAATACTGAAAAACATGAAAGAGTGATGCACCAGACAGATTTAAAGAACCCTTCACAATACTGAAAGAAATGCACAATATAATCAGATACATCAAGCAAACATACACAAATCAGATGATCATAGCAGAGGTAAGGTGCAATAGGGTTGAAAGGAACTGGCAGTTCACAGACAACCTCATGCAAATTTACACAGAGATTGAGAATCAGCAAAGGAGGTAAAATAATTTGCATATATCTAATGAAAGGCAAGGTTACAGAATGTGAAAATTCTATTTGGAAACAAGGAGAACAAGATGCCCCAAAAGTTTTCCAACCCTTCTTACATCATAAGCCTCAACTTATATAGCATTTCAAAACTAACCTAGGTCGGTTACAAAATTCGCTCAGGGAGCTGTAATCAAAAATATCCTTGAAAGGACATCCAGCTGCATTAGTTATGGCGTTGAAATTTGGAACTGGGGAAGATGGAAGATATTTCTGAGTCTTCAATGCAAGCATCTGCGTCATCGATTTGATCCTTAGAAATGGCAGAGGATAACCTAGCATTGAATGCGAGCAGTTGCCTCTGATAGTTCTTGACAATAAGGCAGTGGAGGAAAGACTGGAGATGAAGCGGTGGCGGGATATTTTGGGCCATTAATGCGAGCTGTGCCCTCCTGTGTAGCAATGAATGCAAAAAATATCTTCACCAACTCAAGAAAGTTGCTGCCGAAAAAGTCCACCCAACTGACATGAAGATCCGGATCAAAAATGGAAGTGGGAACCCTCTTGAAGAATTCCTGCCAAAAGGTCATCATCCTGATATTTTCAAATTTCTACAGGAAATGATTATCCCACATGCACCCCGCGGCGACCTCATCATCATTTTATAAGTTAGGCCATGAGCATATATAATGTCGGTGCTTTTGCTCCCGACGGCCCATCATCATAAGCCTTAACATCATCCTCTTTCTCATCATATTCCGTCGGCAAGACTCCCCAATATCGGTGGGCCGATTGCATGTTAGCCCGATATAGAATGTCATACCGACATGAAATATCCTCCTGATGTGAAAAATCCTCCTGATGTGAAATAACATGATATAAAATATCACCCTAATGTTTGAAAATCAGGATGACGTCAGCAGGATGTCGGGGAGGAAAGATCCTCTTGATCATGTTCATACAACATACCTCTTCATATCTAGTGACATCATCAGCACATTAGAGTAGGGTGATATTCAAAAGCAAGAGCAATATTTGTAAGGTACCTGATATTTAGAAATATCACCCCAATATTCAAAAATCAGCTTGATGTGAAATATCTGCCAACATCCTAATGACGTCAGTAGCATGTTGGAAAATTAGGATGATCCTTGAATGCTAACTGATGTTAAGAAAATATGAGCTCCTTCGGACCTTAATGACATCATCATGATATTGGGGCAAGATAATATTCAGAAATATCAGGTTGCACTGTAGCTTCATCGTAAGATCGGGGTGATCTTGGAATATGACTGATATTTGGAAATATCACCCCTGGCAGGAATATGCATGAAACTGTGAAACAAGCAGACATCGCCTTGACATAGGAATGATGTCAGTAGCATGTTGGGCGATCCAGCGAACATGAAGTGAAAAAATAACATCAGGATGATCTTAACAAAGATCACCCGATATTCAAATGTGATGACCCCTCGGAAGATCAGGTCATACTTAGAAAACTTAGTAGCACCAACATCAATATGATCTTCAACTAAGATCACCCGATGTTAAAATATCATCCTGATGCGAAAGATCGAGTTGGCAGAAATATGATGACCTTCGCAAGAAAGATGATCCTCCCCGGAATGGATCTGGATGACGTCAGGGGCATATGACTTGGTTTATCACTGTAGTTACCATGATGTCATCGTCATGTTGTCAGATGGGGGGATAGTTGGAAGATAGGGTGATATTTGTAACATCGGGTGATATTAGGAAGATCAGGTGATGTTCGAAATATGACCCGATGTTCGAAATATGACCCGATATTTGAAATATCATCCTTCTTCCAAATATCAGGTTTGACCAGGCTTATGACCCTGCATAACTTCCTTACTTTGGCGAATTTCAGGGTGATGTAAAAAACAAACCTGCCTATTTTTCCAAGCTCTTTCACATGGTAAGCCTCTTCAGGCAAGCTTCAGATTTTGAAATTGGGTAAAGACCTCAGGATCACAAATATGGCTTTCATGGGGATAGGCATACTGACTGATCCTGCTTGAATTATTTTGACTCCTGCTAGAGGAAAAATAGGTCAACAATTTGGCAACCTCTATGGGATGTTTGCCTGCTAAACATGAGATCAGTGGCCTTAAGCATCCATTGGGCATGGAGTCAAGTTTAAAATATGCTGGGAAACTAGGACCTGCCTCTCAAAACACAAAAAGGGGAGAAGGCCTGCTTTCTCCTAATGACAAAGTAGCTTGTGTAGAAGCACTTATGGAAAGGGAAAACTAAAACAAAAATGAAACTTATTCTAATTCTAAACTAACCAATCAGTCATGACTTTAAACAAAGCCATTAACCAGTTCTTGAAAGTAACTGCCCTTCCTTAACAATTTGTAATGTGCATCATGCATGTAGGCAATTAAAAAGGGATGAGGGGGGAATGGGCATATGACAAACTGATAAAACACCCCCAAAAAATGGAGATAAACTCACCTATCCACCTGGACTGATTGCTGATGTTGTTAGCTTGTGGTGGATAAATGGGTTGATCCCACTCATTTTGATGCCCAACTTCATGCTTAGAGGTAAGCATGACAAGTGGTGACTCCTCTTGATGTGTCTCCAGCTGGTTAAGATGTCGGATTGGGCATCCCCGTAAAATGATATGCAAATCATCATGGTTGATCTCATATCTCTGCTCTAATTCTTTCTCTTCTTTCTCTTCATTTGGTTTGATGGTGGCCTCCATTTGACTCTCATGTTGTTTTTGCGTGTGAAACAACTAACTTGGGACCTCATGGTTTTGTCTCTCTTCCTTCAAAGAAACCAAGAAGGCAGCTATAATGTCATCATGGCTGCATTCTTCCCCCTCTTGCTAGTCTGATAACTTTAGCCCTTGTGATTCTTCTATAAATATGGCTGCCTCCACCTTATGAACAACATGTTCATGATTTTCTAATTTAGGCTCAGAAAATGAGTCGTGCACATGTTTGAAAGAGAAAACTTCCCCACCAAGAAGTTGATATCTCTATTGGATAATAAAGAACAAATCTTCAACTTGCTCTCGTCCATGTTTAGTCTCCTCATTATTTTCAATAAAGCATGGGAGCTCCTCAAGCATAACAGCATAATCGGCCTTTGGATAATCTAGCATAGAGCAACATGCCTGATCTTCTTTATGGTTTGGAACCTCACTGTCATGCTCAGCCTCAGACTACAGCAATTTGTCATGATTTTCTGTGTTCTCTTGTTGCAGCATATCCACAACCAACTGCACACTTTCTTCATCTTCAACATAGTCAGGTAGCTCGTGAAGTAGGGCAACATCATCCATCACTGAAGTGACTTTAGTAATACTCACAGGTGTAATAGATTCAAACAATTCTTTCTTTGTGAGCGTAGGAACAGATTGCTCCTGCAGAGGGATATAGGCTTTGAACCTTGGAAACTTGTGGAGTCTAGGCTGCTCTTGTTGCAGTGGATGAGGCCCTCTAAAACTTGGGATTTCCAATTTAGGACATTTAGGAGGCTCTCCTTGCTTGAAGCTTGATATTCTGACCTTGGAACTCTCCTCACTAAAAAATGGATTTGGAGAAGAAAAAGCTGACTGAGTTTCCAACTTTTGAGATGGAGCCAACACAAACCTACTTTGCTCCTCTTTTGCTGGCTGAATGCTAGAGCATGTTCCTATTTGTATATTTGATGGAGGGTCCTCACAAGGTGAAAAAGATGGCCCTTTCCAACTTGGCACCTTCAAGGCAGAAGACTGCCTGAAACTTGGAATCTTGATAGGCCTGAATTCTACAACTTTTTCCTCTACCTGATTTTGAATTGGTACGAGAGGATTGGCCTTTACAAGGTTTGGTATTTTATAATCATGATGCCTGATCCAAGAAGGCATCCATGGTAGAGAAATCTGAGGCTCTTTCACAGATTTACCTTGGTTTGAAGGATGGATTTGTTTGAACCTAGGGATAGGAGAGAAACTATTTACTTTGAGCTCCTGTTCTTGAGCAAGAAACTGTCTTATTTGTTTCTCCTTAGCTGCAATTCACATGTTCAAGCATTCGTCCTCATACACTCTTCTATTTTCTGCCTCCTGCTCTGACAAATAAGCTTGATATGCAAGCTCCTCTTGCTGCCTGTTATACTGTGCTTCCCTATCTATTTCTGAAATTTGCCTTTGGTAATCCAGTAACAAATTTTCAAGGCTACCCAAATCAAGATCATTTTGGGAGTGACTGGGGAGGTTGCACATTTGATTTAGAGTAGAATGGGCTTCACAGGGTTGACTATAGGTATGAATGGGCTGCAAATAAGGATAAACAGGATTGGCTTGAAAATGCTCTTGCTGGTAATGTTGGTTGTAATGAGGAAAAGAACTGTTTGGGGGCCAAAAGTCTGAATCTTCATGGAATAGAGGAGAATAACCATTGTGGTGTTGATAACTAGACATTGCAAGGGTAAATCATGAACATAGGTAAGCCTAGATAATAAATTAAGAATGAACATAGACCACAGGGTCTTGCACATCAGGATGTGAGTTTGAACACCAAACGGAGTCACCAGGTGCTATGAAAACTAATAAGTACCACCAACCTCATTAGTTGCTTGGAAACTAGACTGCTGTAACCAGCTAATTCGCCATTAGAGTCACCATGGTGTTTCTTTTACTGCCTCCAAAGGCTAATAATACTGGGAGAAACACCAAATCTCTCAGTATTTTGATGATAAATTCATCACACTGTCCCATCGGGCGTGCCAAAAACTGTTGTCACATGAAATTGCACCCTGCTTGAATGGGACTCCAAGCATTCCAATGACACAATGGGATTGATCTCTAAGTGTGGGACTTTGCTAAATAAGATCAAACCTCCGGAGAAGGCCGACTTCCTTGACTGGATATCACCTAAACTACTAAATTTTGGGGTGAAAAGGGGAAGAAATGTACTGAAATGAAAGATAAAGCAACAATACTGAAAAAAATGAAAGGGTGATGCACTAGACAGATTTAAAGAACCCTTCACAATATTGAAAGAAATGCACAATATAATTAGATACAGCAAGCAAACATACATAGATCAGATGATCATAGCAGAGGTAAGGTGCAATAGGGTTGAAAGAAACTGGTAGTTCACAGACAACCTCATGCAAATTTACACAGAGACTAAAAATCAGCAAAGGAGGTAAAATAATTTGCATATATCTAATGAAAGGCAAGGTTACAACATGTGAAAATTCTATTTGGAAACAGGGAGAACAAGATGCTCCAAAAGTTTTCCAACCCTTCTTACATCATAAGCCTCAGCTT
Source organism: Cunninghamia lanceolata (assembly GCA_027924645.1). Taxonomy (NCBI): domain Eukaryota; kingdom Viridiplantae; phylum Streptophyta; class Pinopsida; order Cupressales; family Cupressaceae; genus Cunninghamia; species Cunninghamia lanceolata. Next base: position 3,402,955 of record BSBN01000549.1, on the reverse strand, counting down.
ATATAGCATTTCAAAACTAACCTAGGTCGGTTACAAAATCCGCTCAAGGAGCTATAATCAAAAATATCCTTGAAATGACATCCAGCTGCATTAGTTATGGCGTTGAAATTTGGAACTGGGGTAGATGGAAGATATTTTTGAGTCTTCAATGCAAGCAGCCGCGTCATCGATTTGATCCTTAGAAATGGCAGAGGATAACCTAGCATTGAATGCGAGCAGCTGCCTTTGACAGTTCTCGACAATCAGGCGGCGGAGGAAAGAATGGAGATGAAGCGATGGCGGGATATTTTGGGCCATTAATGCGAGCTGTGCCCTCCTATGCAGCAATGAATGCAAAAAATATCTTCACCAACTCAAGAAAGTCACTGCCGAAAAAGTCCACTCGACCGACATGAAGATCCGGATAAAAAATGGAAGTGGGAACCCTCTTGAAGAATTCCCGCCAAAAGGTCATCATCCTAATATTTTCAAATTTCTGCAGGAAATGATTATCCCACATGCACCCCGCGGCGACCTCATCATCATTTTATAAGTCAGGCTGTGAGCATATATAATGTCGGTGCTTTTGCTCCCGACGGCATCATCATAAGCCTTAACATCATCCTCCTCATCATGTTCCGTTGGCAAGACTCCCCAATATCGGCGGGCCGATTGCATGTTAGCCCAATATAGAATGTCATACCGACGTGAAATATCCACCTGATGCAAAATATCCTCCTGATGTGAAATAACATGATATAAAATATCACCCTGATGTTTGAAAATCAGGATGACGTCAGCAGGATGTCAGGGAGGAAAGATCCTCCTGTTCATGTTCATACAACATACCTCTTCATATCTAGGTGACGTCATCAGCACATTAGAGTAGGGTGATATTCGAAAGCAAGAGCGATATTTGTAAGGTACCTGATATTCATAAATATCACCCCGATATTCAAAAATATCACCCCGATATTCAAAAATCAGCCTGATGTGAAATATCTGCCAACATCCTGATACGTCAGCAGCATGTTAGAAAATCAGGATGATCCTCGAATGCTAATTGATGTTAAGAAAATATGAGCTCCTTCGAACCTTGATGACATCATCATGATATTGGGGCAGGATGATATTTAGAAATATCATCCCTGCAAACTATCAGGTTGCACTGTAGCTTCATCGTAAGATCAGGGTGATCTTGGAATATGACTGATATTTGGAAATATCACCCCTGACAGGAATATGCATGAAGATGTGAAACAAGTGGACATCGCCCTGACATAGGAATGACGTCAACAGCATGTTGGGCGATCCAGTGAACATGAAGTGAAAAAATAACATCAGGATGATCTTAACAAAGATCACCCGATATTCAAATGTGATGACCCCTCGGAAGATCAGGTCATACTTAGAAAACTTAGTAGCACCAACATCAGGATGATCTTCAACTAAGATCACCTAATGTTAAAATATCATCCTGATGTGAAAGATCGGGTTGGCAGAAATATGATGACCTTCGCAAGAAAGATGATCCTCCCTCGGAATGGATCTGGATGACGTTAGCGGCATATGACTTGGTTTATCACTGTAGTTACCATGATGTCATTGTCATGTTATCAGATGGGGGGATAGTTGGAAGATAGGGTGATATTTGTAACATCGGGTGATATTGGGAAGATTAGGTGATGTTCTAATTATCACCCGATGTTCGAAATATGACCCGATATTTGAAATATCATCCTTCTTCCAAATATCAGGTTTGACCAGGCTTATGACCCTGCATAACTTCCTTACTTTGGCGAATTTCAGGGTGATGTAAAAACAAACCTGCCTATTTTTCCAAGCTCTTTCACATGGTAAGCCTCTTCAGGCAAGCTTCAGATTTTGAAATTGGGTAAAGACCTCAGGATCACAAATATGGCTTTCATGGGGATAGGCATACTGACTGATCCTGCTTGAATTATTTTGACTCCTGCTAGAGGAAAAATAGGTCAACATGCACACTTTTCCACTTTGTTTAAAATAAACAAAGTCAATTTGTAGAAGGTTTCAAAAGGTACCTTTTCTATCTCCACCCTCCATCCAAATAAGAAAATCTCCACCCTTCATCTCCTTCAATTTTTACCCTAATCATGAGCACCTATCCAAGCTTATACTTGTAAACTTCTCATTCTTTCATGCAAATGGATTAACCCCCTCCCTCCATTGCACAAGATTAAATCTACACCATAATCTCTCATCTCCCAAGTAATTTTCAATAGTTCAATTTGGATGCACAACAAGGTTATGTTGTAGGTCTTATTGAACAACCATATCTCTCTCTAACAAGAACACATCTTGAGCATGGCAAAGGCATCAATGGTTTGATTTGGTGAGAATCTTGTTTTATTTTCATAATTGTTTGCATTTCTTAGCTCAACTTGAGGTGTTGTTAGATTTGAAAGTAGGTTCTTTGTATGCATTGCCTAGTTCCTAGTTTGTTTCATGTTTTAACATACACAATCCCTTTGCTTGATTTTAAGAAATTGGTACTAAATTTTATGTGTATTTTTCTATTTTTACTGCATTTGTGATATAAGTGGAATATGCATCTTTTAAAGATAGGTATGATAGTTGATAATAACTAATCAAAATTAGTAACAAATATTGATTGCTACAATGAGAATAATAACTTTTCTACTAAACAAAAAAAATTGTATTGAAAATATATGTTGTGGTTCATTTAATTTTCTAAGACTTTAATTATGGTAATTGTCAAATTATCCAAATTTATATTGAATATTACCCTTATCTACAAGAGCAATCAAATATTATCTATAATAAATATGAAGTAATAAATATATAAATTGATGTAACCAAACTTCACAACATAAAATTCAACACTATTATTACAAAAGAATAGCCACAAGACTCAGAACTATTTTCAAATTTCTTCTCATTCCATTCCATCCTGCCACAATTGAAAAAAAAAACCAAGTTTATACAAAATTGCCATTTTTGGTAACTTCACATCTTTATCTGTATGACCATATGAAAATTTCCAAATATTTGAAACTTACTAAAAATGACTAATCGTCAACTTCTAATCTAATTGCAAGTAAAGTTTGAAAATAAATTAGAAAAAATAACTTTGAAAATCTTGAAAAAAAAAAAAAAAAAACATTAAAACCTCATTTTGAGGCCCTAGATGATCGGCCACCAAATTTCAGATTTCCTCTGGTATCATAAATACTATATAATAGTTGTTAATATAATATATATAATTAATGAAGAATGCTGACATGACATAAAACTTTATATCAATATATATAATAAAAAAGTGAGCTAATAATAAATGCTTTAGGAAGTTGTCAATCATAACAAGAGATAATAATAATAGTATAATATTTAAATGGTACTCATAAATCAATCCCCATGACATTAATAATAAATGTATGTAACACTTGAGAGACTTGTCATTTTTGTACTATACTATTAAAAAAAGCTATTATCATTATTTTCTTGTTCTACCATAAGGTTGTAATAAGAACTACTATACATTTTATTTTATCAACAATAGTTGTAGCACTTGAGACACTTGTCATTTTTGCATTATACTTTAAAAAAGCTATTATCATTATTTTCTTGATCTACCATAAGGTTGTAATAAGAATTCGTATATATTTTATTTTTTCAATAATAATTGTAGCACTTGAGATATTTGATAGAGTGCTTTTGGATTAAACTGTGTATGTTTTTGCTTCAATGTTTCGGATCATGCTCAATGATCCATCATCAGGAAGAGGACAATGTGGATCATGCTTCAACGTTTGACATTGTCCTCTTCCTGATGATGGATCATTGACCATGATCCGAAACGTTGAAGCAAAAACATACACAGTTGAATCCGGAAGCACTCTATCATTATTCATGGACTGTGGAAAACTCATGCCTACTACTTGAGATACTTGTCATTTTTGTACTATACTATAAAAAAACTATTATCATTATTTTCTTGATCTACGAGTAGGTTGTAATAAGAACTGGCATATATTTTATTTTGTCAACAATAATAAAGTAAAATAGATTAAAAATAAATAAAAGGTTAGAAAATACTAATAATAACAACCAGTTAAATATTATTCATTACAAGAGTTATTCTAGATCCTAAGCACTAATAAGACTCTAGGTTGATCATGACATGCACTAATAAGACTCTAGGTTGAATATGCCATGCCAAGTGATGTGACATATTTTTTTAGTTGGTATAAAATGTATTATTTATATACCACTGAAATTTTATACAACAAAAAACTTTGACAGTTACCAAGAAAATTTATTAATAATAACCTATGAAAAATCCCCCAACTATTCCATTAAGATTAAACAAAGAAAATTTATATAATAATAACTTATGAAAAATCCTCCCCAGTTGTCCCAACTATTCCATTAAGATCAAACAAAGAAAGTTTATATAATACCTAATAACTTATGAAAAACACTGGCCTAACTCTTCCATTAAAATTAAACAATTCAATACCTAGTCAAGATGAACCTTTTCCATTTTAAAATAAAGTAAGTATTCCACATTTTTTATATAAATAAAATAATAAATAAACTGTAAACAAAAAGTCCAAATTCAAACCCTAAATATTTTAACAGTTAAAAATAGAACCATTCGATCTTTAAGCAGAGACCTTTCTGGCACATAATTAAACCTAATTTTATTCTTAGACGCAAATAATTTCAGTAAAATTTCCACGAAGGAAAGCCCATTAATCATTATCGTATTCTGTACTTTGAAGAACAGTCATAAACTTTCGGTGTAACGTGACTGCCATCCCGTCATAATTAAGGTTGTTGCATGTTTTTTGGGCGGCCTTTTTTCTTTGTTTTAAAATGTTTCCCAGCAGTACATTTAGGGCTGTCAGACCTGTTTTGTTCAGAGCATTCACTGTCAACAATGAAGAAAAATTAAGGTCTGCCAGCGACTCCATTGTTTGACGTAACGTAAGGGAAAAGTGAAGAGCACGCCATTTTTGACTTAATAAACCCCGCTACAATGGGATTGCAATTTAGTGGTGGTTGGTGTTACCAGTTAAGATCTTTATCTTACATCATTCCTTCTGTACATCTCACCAAATTGACTGAAATAATCAGTGCAGCGGATTCATTTAACTAGGCTATTGCTTTTCACATGCAGCTAATAAGTCTATTATCACATGAAAGGACAAATAACAGTTATTACAGGAATCCATGATATAAGCAAGCATAACATTGTTCAATAAAAAAATGATTTTAAACTAAAAAGATATAAGTTTTATATTTTTGTTTTAAATGTATCATGGGATCACTGATCACTGATAGAGAATTGAGATAATGTTTTTCTATTATTCATACACATTTGTAACATTCAATTACCTGCCTTTCACATCTAAGTTTCAATCACTTAAACCCTAATCATATCATTCAAGGTTAGTTTGTTGATGTTATATAAATATTACAATTAATACACAACTATATGGATTGTTAGCATATATTTGTGTTCTATACTTAAATTAAATGTTCAACTCAATTACAACATTGTAAATTTATCTATATATTTTTTTTAATTTTTGGACACATTCTCTTAAGCGATACTTGCGTTGGTAGATATGTATATTTTTTGGTTTTTTTGTTTTTGGGTTTGACACTTATTAATTTTTCCCTTTCTTTATGTTCACTTATATTCTCTTTGTCTCTTTGTTATTTTCTTGTTTTTGTTTTATTCTATTTTCTCTCCTCTCATCCCACCCCTCTATTTCATTCCTTTCTCTTCCTCTCCTATTCCTTTAAAAAGGTCTTGTCTGCCATCTAAACCATAACTCCTCTACTTGATGATGGATCATTGTGTATGATCCAAAACGTTGATGCAAAAACACACACAGAAGCTCTTCATAATTCTATAAAAGTTATTAACATATTCTATGAGAGAATAAGAGGTTATATCTAAACAAGAAATCAAGGGAAACACTCAAGACGTTAGGTTTAATGCTAAGTCGTTTTGACACATTTTCCTACCAAGAAAACCCTCATGTGCCATAACCAACATTGTTACTTTGGTCCAATTATAAATATTCCCTCTACAACATTCCAAACAAAGCTTCAATTTTAATGGAAAATATGTTACAAGTTAATTGTCTCTTCATAAATATATGGTCTTTTAAGCTATCTTCAAACTCAAGATAGGTAAATCAATCCACTTAGAGAACTTAAAATAAAATTTCCATTTGCCCCATTTTTAAATAAGGAAATTAATAAGAGCCAAAGAATTATATAATAATCATAGTTGGGTTGGTCATATTTTGAGCATGTTCTTTTCTATAGTTTAAATGATTTCTTTTTTCAGATTTATTGATTCCAAGAAACTTATGGTAAAGGGACAAGTAGGTATATAATGAATCATCAAATAATAGATCATATCTTAATGCTTAAAAATATCATTGAAAATAAGGGCACATCATAAGGTTCACAATTGTTTGGTTGATTATTGAAAAGACATTTATCATGTGCCTAGACATCTTCTAATCCAATTGCTTTGTGACATGTAAATTCTGGACCATTTGTTGCTTCTTGTCAGACACTTTATAATAGGGTTGTTGGTTAGGTCTCAACTCATGTTGGTTTCACAAGTGATATCAATAGCACCATTGGTTTTAAACAAGGTACTCCACTTTCACCCACTTTGTTTGGTCTCTACAAAGATGAATTGCAACACATTATTCCAATTTCAAGGAAAATAGATGATGGTTGTATTCTATGTAATGTAATTATCACTATTTTATTATTTGTAGATGGTATCATTCTTATGTCACATACTATTACATGCTTATAGTGGCATCTTGACATTTTAAGCTCATTTTTTGATACTCATGGTATACAAGTCAACTTGAATAAAAATTGGTTATGGTCTTTAATACAACTAAGAAGGAAGGACATGTGAACCCAACCTCATTTACAAAATAAATTTGGTTCAAGTGGTTTCCTTTTACACTAATCTTGGTGTGCCTTTCTCAATACCTCCTCTAAATATGCTTCTCAATACAGAAGAGAGATTATGCAAGTGTTACATGCTAGAATTAATACACTTGAAAGGTATTGATTCTAATAGCTCCAATTTCAAGATGCCTTCAAGGAAAAATACGCATCTTCGACACTTTCGTGTCACTAACTATCATGTATGACTATAAGCTTTAGGGCCCTATATTTCACATTACTAGTTAGGATTTAGTTGATAAAGTTCTTGTCTCCACAATATTCAAAAATTTGCAAGAAAAAGGTCAATTCCAAATGTAATTATTTTATCTGAATTCATCATTCATCCGCTTCATATTTACTATGTTTCATGTAGTTTTGTTGCTTCATAAACTAAGATATGTAGAGGATATAATAATTAGACAACATATATCTTTTAAAGGCTCTCCAATCATCCATGTAGTTATGTGAACAAGGAACTAAGAATAGTTGGTATGCCCCATGTATGTCCTTGCAAAGCATTGGTTTGGATATTAAATATCTTCTCCCTAATGTCTTTTCAATCAACACTCCTCACATGTTGAAAAGACATATGGACATATAGGGATTAGGCATAAGTTTCTTGAAGATTAGTATATAAAATTGAAACTTGAATTGAACAAGGGTAGAATTATTTACAATAAAAATGCATCACTACTTTGAGCATTTTATTCAAATTGAATATAGGAATAATTTTCCTCCCGAGTACATTAGGCTTTATTTTGGATTGATATTCTACTTGGTTCAATTGTGGACATACTCTCATTAGCTTTCTATGAAGTTAGAGAATTGTATTTCCAAATCAAAGTATTTTAATACTTTCCAACAATGAACCAAAATCAAATAAGCACTTGTATTTTGATGTCCAATGTACTACAAGATCCATGGTAGGTTTTATTATCTCTTTAGAGAAACTTAAGTTTATTTAGTATATCTTATATTGATTGTGAGGATTAATAATGAACATAGACTCAATCTCAAAATTTGTTAGGATAATTAATTGTCTCAACCTTTACCTTCAAATTTTTTTTTCAACCTCATTTAGATGCACAAGTGGGTTCATTGCTTTTCCTAGTCCTTAATTTTTTAAGTGTGAGATCTCAATAACATCATAGCATCTTGACACACACTATTATTTTATATATTTTTCTTTTTCTTTCTTTTATTTATTTTTAAAACATGAACATGAAATGTACAATCTCTTTCAATGTTGTTAATCTGTTACAACTATTAATGGACAATAATATTAATTTCAATTTCAATACCAACATTGTACAATCTATTTGATCATTATGGGATTAGGTGCCTTCCATGGGAGATTAAAGAACATATCATTATTAACAATAACAATTGGTATTTTCCTACAAAAGTAATCATATCAGTGACAATAGATAAAAATAGATCTCAACATAAATTTTACTTTGCAACCCATTTAGATACATGAGACGTGCTTGCTTTGCATCATCCTCCATGTGACCTACCTAGATGCTAAGTCTATATAACTCCTTAGTGTACTTCTTCATAGTAATTCCTTTTTGTTGTAAATTTTAGAATTCTTAAATAATTACAATTTGTAATTTGTAAGAAAAAAATTTACCCTTGAATTACACCACCATACGAATTTGGTGATATTTGGCCTATTCTTACCTAGCTTGTCTTTCTACACATAGTTCCACAACAAGGCTACACGCCCCTTCAACTAGGTGGTTGCATACTTGACTCTTTTATGGTCCTCAATGGATTCAAACTCAAAATACTTCTCCAACTCATGGATCTAATCTAATAATTCCATAGGATCTAATGTCTTGAAAAATAAGGAAGACCAAACCTAGGTTTGCTTCTCGCTTTCTTTAATGCCTTATCAAATTTATCCTCCACACTCAATTCTTATTCTTAACTACAAGCTTCCTCGTCACCAATGACATCTTCCACTTCAACCATTCTTCACCTTTGCATAGTCTCAAGAGATCACAAGCTTGCTTTAATAGCTCTTATAATGTCATCTAGTTCACCATCCTACCACTCCCCTTTGATCATCTTCCTCATTATGTTGTCCTCTTTATTTTTAGCCACCTCTTCTTTTGTTAACCATCTTCCTTTGTGGCTAACTTTTAGTGCAACTAATACACAAGATTTTGCTATGGGGTTACCTCTAATGCTTCTGCAACTACACTTTAATCCTACTTGATGCAATCATGGATAGAGATTCCAATGGAAAATAGTCTATCCATGTATCCCAAACATAGAAAAGTAAAATACTAAGAGTACAAAACATAAATAGATAATGAATAACTTGTTCTATGATAGTGAACCCAATGATGTTGAAATCTTGGAGATGCCGGACAAGGAGGTGGTGAGTATCAGATTTGATGACCCCAATAGGAACCTTACTAAGGAACTGGAGGATGTTAAATCTCATTTTTCTGCTATAGAGAATAAAGTTAAGTTACTGATGTAGGTTTGCATGAAAGTCTTTCACAGGGTGGCCTCTACCTTTTCTGTTCTGTAGGAGGATCACTCTACTACTGGCATGGACACCATGAATGAGAACAAGGAGGATATGATCAAACTGCTAAAGGATGACTGAAAAGAATTTTTTATTTAGTTTTTCCTATGTTTTATGCTATGGACTTGGTTTAATACTATTTTAATCATCTGCTTCTAGTTAGCTATTTTTGTGCAGTCTGTGGCCGTGGGCCTGTTTTGCTGCTTATTGGGGCTTTTGTAATTGGGATCTGTACCCATGTTTGTATCTTATCAATACCAAAAACATAAATAGATAATGAGATGATAAAATTAATGACATTGAGATTCAATCCTTAATATTCAACATAAATGTTGCATTCAAATTCTCTAACACAATAGGTCACTATCAAAGTTTAGGAATAAGAATTCTTGTAAAATATTACATTCCCATAGGCTATGTACCCATGGAATCAATTGAGAACCTAAATCCCATAGTCAAACTTATCTCCTCTATGTTTTGCCCATTCCAAGGATCTACTATCTTATTTACAGTAATCCCTTCCAATGATAAGGTATCTTTGAATGAAGTGTTGTGAACCTTATATCATAATATTTCCTTGGATAAACTTAAAGTATTCAAGTTGATAAAATATTCAAAATTTGGTGTGAAATCCAAAAAGGTCCCTTGGCATATTACAACCTATCGATCAAGAGGACCTATAGGGTGGATGCTGTGTGTGGTAGGATCTATACATTAAAACTTGATGTGTCTATATCCATAGACCTCCTTATGACCAATAAGCTTGGAATTGTTCTCAAGCACTACTGCAAAGCTTAAATGATTACCACATTGTGAGATCTTGGTTGAGGACTTGAAATGCATTGTAATGGATATTTGGGCAAGAAAATGCCTTTAGAATGAGAATTGTCTTTAGCAATGGGAATCTACTAAGAAAACCACTAAAAAATTGTAAAATAAAACAAAATATGAAGTTAAATATTTTTGGGTGATATGTAAGATTGCTTGAGCCCTGAGATGCTCTTACATTAGGTGTTTGTGATAATTTTTAGTTACCAATTAGCATCTTAGCAGTTGAATAATCACTTTGGCTAACCTTTAAGTTTCTCAAAATAGAAAACCATTACTATGGAAAGATCCATCAATCTTCAAAGAGATTTGTTCCATTTAGTAGGGGTTAGATAAGGAAAAGGGGAGACTCTCCAATCAAAGAGGAGGAATATGAAATAGAGATGTAGATCCTTTGAATAGAGGGTAGATAAAGGAACCTAAGATAATGATTTATTTTTATAGCACATTCCTTCAAGAAAATGAAAATTCCTTTGGCTCTTTCATAAACTATGTAATGTAAAGACTCTTTTGAGCCTATTTATAATCGTGCTATAGGTTGATTTTTCAATTTAATGAAAACAATGTTGTTTCTTATTTCATCTAGTGTGTGCATGTGTTGGTAAATGTGAGGATGCTGGATTTAGGTTGTCCTCCATTAAATCCTCTTGCCTAGATTGTATCAAATGCTATTAAAGCAAGACATTCGTTGTAGAGTCCTGTCTTCTAAAGCTCTAGTAAATTTATTATATGTGAGAAAGTTCTATAATTGTAGAGATCAATGATAGGAAATTGTGTCAGAGAGGGTGTCCCTTGTATGGGAGTGTGTTTCAATGTCCAACAAAAAGTACTAGGTAGAAGGTGTAGGAATATCCTCCATTGAGTAGATAGTGGATAAAGAAGGTTTTGACAGTTTACATCTTATAGTGAAAGTGTTGGGGGGTAAGTGCAAGAAGATGGGGGGCCAAAAAGGGGTCTTAAGTGGCCACTTTTTTTTTCTGAAATTAGGAAATACTGGCCTTGGATGAGAAATTGAGCATAGTTACACTCAAAATTTGGAGATGCAACCAAAACAATGTTCGTAGTGCTCTGAGTCTACTTTCTAAACTACTATTTTGTTTTGAAAATGACATAGATTAAGGGGTTCAAAAGAGGGAGCCACAGAAATTGGTGTTGTTTCTGTCAAAAAAACATAACATAGCATGTTTTGTGGCTCCCTCAAAAGGTCAACTTTTTTTTGGTATTTTTAAAATCGCTTTGGTAAGAAATTAGCTAATAGCATGTAGTTTATGCCCAATTTTTTTGATAATTTTTTGATGAATATTTGATTTTTTACTAATTTTCAAAGTGGACACATCCTAAATGCTACCCCTATAAATTTTGAAAACTAATTGAAAATCATTTTTTTATTTTTTTAATATTTGTAGAATGGAGTCTGGTTTCTAAATATGTAATTTTTTTGAAATTTAAATGAATAGTTATTTTACAATGAAAAAAAGACCAAACAGTGGTTTTTGCCTAAAAACGGACACATGAACAAAAGAAATTAAAGATGAAAGGCTTAACATTGTTAAAATGTGAAAAAAATCACATCGTCAAATAGCTAAGAGAAAGCCTAACATTACCCATGTGTTCGATTTGTTCGACCTTGAAACACGTGCAAATCTGAGGGTTAGCATGAACGAAATTATGTGAAACTTTGAAGAATATAGAAAAACACATCTGTGACTGTTCATAAGGCACTCCAAGCCTTTGGGTTGGAAATCCAAAGCAAATCCCAAGCCCAAGGCTTGGGATTCCCAAAGCAAGACATAACGTGAGTGCGTTATAACGCGCTCGCGTTATGTTTTGCTTTGCATTTTTCCTTTCCCACAAGTCTGTTGTTTGTCATGTTTGACATAACGGGAGCGTGTTATAATGTGCTCGCGTTATGCTGCCCTTAAATTTTTTTACGTTCAAGGCTATTAATCATGAGGGTTAAGGGATAAGGGATAGGGTTGGAGGGTTTAGGGATAAGGGATTAGCGTTTAAGGTATAGTATCGAGCCCGTTGAGGGTCTAGGAATAGGGATAGTGTTTAGGGTTTAGGGATGAGGGATTAGAGTTGAGGGATGACAGATTAGGGTTGATGGTTTAGGGTTTAGGGTTTAGGGATAGGGTTGAGGGTCGAGGGATCAGAGTTAAGGGTTGAGGGATTAGGGTTTGACATTGAGGGTTGAGGTTCAAGGGTCAAGGGTTTAGGGATAGGGTTTAGGGTCGAGGGATAAGGGTTAAAGTAGAGTGTGGAGGGTGTAAGGAATAGGGATAGGGTTGGAGGGTTTAGGGATAAGGGATTAGGGTTTAAGGTATAGTATCGAGTCTGTTGAGGGTATAAGAATAGGGATAGCATTTAGGGTTTAGGGATGAGGGATTAGAGTTGAGGGATGATGGATTAGGGTTGAGGGTTGAGGGATTAGGGTTTAGGGATAAGGTTTAGGGTTAAGGGTTGAGGGATTAGGGTTTAAGGTATAGTGTTGAGGGTTGAGGGTTTAGGATTAGGGTTTAGGGTTGATGGATTAGCATTTAATGTCAAGGTTAGGGTTAGAGTGTCGAGGGTAGAGGGATTAGGGATAGGGTTTAGGGTTGAAGGTTTAAGGATTGAGGGTTGAAGCTTTAGGGATGAGGGTTTAAGGCTTAAGATATAGTGTCAAGTGTTGAGGGTGTAGCGATAGGATTTAAGTTTTAAAGGTTAAGGGTTGAGGGATAGGGATTAGGGTTTAAGGTATAGTGTTGAGGGTCGAGGGATCAAAGTTAAGGGTTGAGGGATTAGGGTTTGATGTTGAGGGTTGAGGTTCGAGGGTCAAGGGTTTAGGGATAGGGTTGAGGGTTGAGGAATTAGGGTTAAAGTAGAGTGTGCAGGGTATAAGGATTAGGGATAGGGTTGGAGGGTTTAGGGATAACGGATTAGGGTTTAAGGTATAGTATCGATTCTGTTGAGGGTGTAGGAATAGGGATAGCATTTAGGGTTTAGGGATGAGGGATTAGAGTTGAGGGATGACAGATTAAGGTTGAGGGTTGAGGGATTAGGGTTTAGGGATAAGGTTTAGGGTTGAGGGTTGAGGGATTAGGGTTTAAGGTATAATGTTGAGAGTTTAGGGATAGGGTTTAGGGTTGAGGGATTAGAGTGAAGGGTTGAGGGATTAGGATTTGATGTTGAGGGTTGAGGGTTTAGGGTTTAGGGTTTAGGGTTAGGGTTGAGAGATGAGGGAACAGAGTTAAGGGTTAGGAATTAGGGTTTGACGTCGAGGGTTGAGGGTTGAGGTTCAAGGGTCAAGGGTTTAGGGATAGGGTTGAGGTTGAAGGGATTAGGGTTAAAGTAGAGTGTGGAGGGTGTAAGGATTAGGGATAGGGTTGGAGGGTTTAGGGATAAGGGATTAGAGTTTAAGGTATAGTATTGAGTCTGTTGAGGGTTTAGTAATAGGGATAGCATTTAGGGTTTAGGGATGAGGGATTAGAGTTGAGGGATGAGGGATTAGGGTTGAGGATTGAGGGATTAGGGTTTAGGGATAAGGTTTAGGGTTGAGGGTTGAGGGATTAGGGTTTAAGGTATAGTGTTGAGGGTTGAGGGTTTAGGATTAGGGTTTAGGGTTGACGGATTAGCATTTAATGTTGAGGTTAGGGTTAGTGTGTCGAGGGTAGAGGGATTAGGGATAGGGTTTAGGGTTGAAGGTTTAAGGATTGAGGGTTGAGGCTTTAGGGATGAGGGTTTAAGGCTTAAGATATAGTGTCAAGTGTTGAGGGTGTAGGGATAGGGTTTAAGTTTTAAGGGTTAAGGGTTGAGGGATAGGGATTAGGGTTTAAGGTATAGTGTTGAGGGTTGATGGTTTAGGGATAGGGTTTAGGTTTGAGGGATTAGGGTTTAGGGTTGATGAATTAGGGTTTAATGTTGAGGGTTGAGGGTTGAGGGTTGAGGTTGAGGGATAGGGTTAATGGTCAAGGGATTAGGGTTAAATAAGAGTGTCGAGGGTAGAGGGATTAGGGTTTAAGATATAGTATCGAGCTTGTTAAGGGTCTAGGAATAGGGATAGCGTTTAGGGTTTAGGGATGAGGGATTAGAGTTGAGGGATGATGGATGATAGATTAGGGTTGAGGGTTGAGGGATTAGGGTTTAGGGACAAGGTTTAGGGTTAGGGTTGAGGGATTAGGGTTTAAGGTATAGTGTTGAGGGTTTAGGGATAGGGTTTAGGGTTGAGGGATTAGAGTGAAGGGTTAAGGGATTAGAATTTGACGTTGAGGGTTGAGGGTTTAGGGATAGGGTTGAGGGTCGAGGGATCAGAGTTAAGGGTTGAGGGATTAGGGTTTGACGTTGAGGGTTGAGGGTTGAGGTTTGAGGGTTAAGGGTTAAGGGATAGGGTTGAGGGTCGAGGAATTAGGGTTAAAGTAGAGTGTGGAAGGTATAAGGATTAGGGATAGGGTTGGAGGGTTTAGGGATAAGGGATTAGAGTTTAAGGTATAGTATCGACTCTATTGAGGGTTTAGGAATAGGGATAGCATTTAGGGTTTAGGGATGACAGATTAGAGTTGAGGGATGATGGATTAGGGTTGAGGGTTGAGGGATTAGGGTTTAGGGATAAGGTTTAGGGTTGAGGACTGAGGGATTAGGGTTTAGGGATGAGGGATTAGAGTTGAGGGATGATGGATTAGGGTTGAGGGTTGAGGGATTAGGGTTTAGGGATAAGGTTTAGGGTTGAGGGTTGAGGGATTAGGGTTTAAGGTATAGTGTTGAGGGTTGAGGGTTTAGAATTAGGGTTTAGGGTTGATGGATTAGCATTTAATGTTGAGGTTAGGGTTAGAGTGTCGAGGGTAGAGGGATTAGGGATAGGGTTTAGGGTTGAAGGTTTAAGGATTAAGGGTTGAGGCTTTAGGGATGAGGGTTTAAGGCTTAAGATATAGTGTCAAGTGTTGAGGGTGTAGGGATAGGATTTAAGTTTTAAGGGTTAAGGGTTGACAGATAGGGATTAGGGTTTAAGGTATAGTGTTGAGGGTTGATGGTTTAGGGATAGGGTTTAGGTTTGAGGGATTAGGGTTTAGGGTTGAGGGATTAGGGTTTGACATTGAGGGTTGAGGGTTGAGGTTCGAGGGTCAAGGGTTTAGGGATAGGGTTGAGGGTCGAGGAATTAGGGTTAAAGTAGAGTGTGGAGGGTATAAGGATTAGGGATAGGGTTGGAGGGTTTAGGGAAAAGGGATTAGAGTTTAAGGTATAGTATCGAGTCTATTGAGGGTGTAGGAATAGGGATAGCATTTAGGGTTTAGGGATGAGGGATTAGAGTTGAGGGATGACGGATTAGGGTTGAGGGTTGAGGGATTAGGGTTTAGGGATAAGGTTTAGGGTTGAGGGCTGAGGGATTAGGGTTTAAGGTATAGTGTTGAGGGTTTAGGGATAGGGTTTAGGGTTGAGGGATTAGGATTTGACGTTGAGGGTTGAGGGTTTAGGGTTGAGAGATGAGGAAACAGAGTTAAGGGTTGAGGGATTAGGGTTTGACATCGAGGGTTGAGGGTTGAGGTTTGAGGATCAAGGGTTTAGGGATAGGGTTGAGGTTCAAGGGATTAGGGTTAAAGTAGAGTGTGGAGGGTGTAAGGATTAGGGATAGGGTTGGAGGGTTTAGGGATAAGGGATTAGAGTTTAAGGTATAATATCGAGTCTGTTGAGGGTGTAGGATTAGAGATAGCATTTAGGGTTTAGGGATGAGGGATTAGAGTTGAGGGATGATGGATTAGGGTTGAGGGTTGAGGGATTAGGGTTTAGGGATAAGGTTTAGGGTTGAGGGCTGAGGGATTAGGGTTTAGGGATGAGGGATTAGAGTTGAGGGATGATGGATTAGGGTTGAGGGTTGAGGGATTAGGGTTTAAGGTATAGTGTTGAGGGTTGAGGGTTTAGAATTAGGGTTTAGGGTTGCCGGATTAGCATTTAATGTTAAGGTTAGGGTTAGAGTGTCAAGGGTAGAGGGATTAGGGATAGGGTTTAGGGTTGAAGGTTTAAGGATTAAGGGTTGAGGCTTTAGGGATGAGGGTTTAAGGCTTAAGATATAGTGTCAAGTGTTGAGGGTGTAGGGATAGGGTTTAAGTTTTAAGGGTTAAGGGTTGAGAGATAGGGATTAGGGTTTAAGGTATATTGTTGAGGATTGATGGTTTAGGGATAGGGTTTAGGTTTGAGGGATTAGGGTTTAGGGTTAAGGGATTAGGGTTTGACATTGAGGGTTGAGGTTCGAGGGTCAAGAGTTTAGGGATAGGGTTGAGGGTCAAGGAATTAGGGTTAAAGTAGAGTGTGGAGGGTATAAGGATTAGGGATAGGGTTGGAGGGTTTAAGGATAAGGGATTAGAGTTTAAGGTATAGTATCAAGTCTATTGAGGGTGTAGGAATAGGGATAGCATTTAGGGTTTAGGGATGAGGGATTAGAGTTGAGGGATGACGGATTAGGGTTGAGGGTTGAAGGATTAGGGTTTAGGGATAAGGTTTAGGGTTGAGGGCTGAGGGATTAGGGTTTAAGGTATAGTGTTGAGGGTTTAGGGATAGGGTTTAGGGTTGAGGGATTAGGATTTGACGTTGAGGGTTGAGGGTTTAGGGTTTAGGGTTAGGGTTGAGAGATGAGGGAACAGAGTTAAGGGTTGAGGGATTAGGGTTTGATGTCGAGGGTTGAGGGTTGAGATTCGAGGGTCAAGGGTTTAGGGATAGGGTTGAGGTTCAAGGGATTAGGGTTAAAGTAGAGTGTGGAGGGTGTAAGGATTAGGGATAGGGTTGGAGGGTTTAGGATAAGGGATTAGGGTTTAAGATATAGTATCGAGTCTGTTGAGGGTGTAGGATTAGGGATAGCATTTAGGGTTTAGGGATGAGGGATTAGAGTTGAGGGATGACGGATTAGGGTTGAGGGTTGAGGGATTAGGGTTTAGGGATAAGGTTTAGGGTTGAGGGATTAGGGATTAGGGTTTAGGGATGAGGGATTAGAGTTGAGGGATGATGGATTAGAGTTGAGGGTCGAGGGATCAGAGTTAAGGGTTGAGGGATTAGGGTTTGACGTTGAGGGTTGAGGGATTAGGGTTTGGCGTTGAGGGTTGAGGGCATTTTCTATCAAGAACTTGATTATGAGGGCTTGCCCCTTCATTGTTATGCCTATCATATGGCGGAGCATCTGGCAAGCTCTTGTAGGAAAGAGATGTGATCAATGGAAAGGATGTGATGAATCTATAGCAGGAGAAAATGAGAGCACGTTATAGCGCGAGCATGCTATAGCGCGAGTGTGTTATAACGCGCTCATGTTTTGTCTTTCTATTGAAATGGTAAAAAAGTGGTTACCCCCGTGATCCAGGCCCACATGCTCTGTTTTCTTATTGATTCTGTGCGTGCTCCGACAAAAAAGAAGTGCTTTCATGTTGTTGGGAAGTTCACATGCACATTTGACACATTGTACCACCTTTGCATGATCTTTCCACCACCTTTTCTGTGTTGCCAACATGAGAAGGAGGAAATAACATAGTTTTCACACCAAGTTTGATATATCTTTTCAAGTTTCAATTTTTGTAGTGTTGCAATGTTAATTGTGATTCAATTTTAGGAATTTAACATTATAGATAGGTTAATAGTATTGTTGTTAGTAATTATATTTGAGTGTTATTCAATTTAATATTGAAAAGGAAGCAAGTGGTGAAAAACTCAAATTGTTGAGGAGTTTGATGCAAGAACAAAAAACACTACATATTTGGCTACTCTCTCCATTCGAATCTTCATTTTTTAGGTATGTCAAGTCTTTACATGCATGTTCTTTACATTTTCCTTAATTTGAATTGAATTACTTTATCATGCTTTATCATACATGTTTAAAATAGACACATTCCCAATCAAGAAAGCAGCCTACAATCTCACATGATGCCATGTATATTTTCTACACTTGGGCTCTTTAATAATTATGTGTAATAAACAAACCTTAACATACCATGATGTCAAACTATACAAGAATAAATCCTTACAACATAATAAAAGTACAATCCCACTATTATCTTGTATTCATTTCTTAGGAAGTAATATTGGTCTCTTTATCATGCTATAGACAAATTCTCCATCATGCCGAGGAAACGATCAAGAATTAAACCAACACAGGAAGAGATAGAAGCTAAGAATGCAAAGAAAGCAGTGGCTATGAGGGAACTTCGTGAGAAGAGGAAATTGGACACGATAAATGAAGACATACCAATTGAAGAGGAACCGCAACCATCACAAAGAGAACGAATGCAAAAACTTCGTGGTACGAGAGATTTGAATACCATAGTTGGAGACACGTCCTCTACCGCAAGTCAACATGTAGGGACACCATCTACCACATCTCAAGTTGAGAGTACATCATCACTCACATGTGATGAAGGAGGTACGCCATCATTCCCACCTCAACCTCAAGGTATGTCATCTATTCCATCTTCGATCGAAGGTATGCCATCTAACCCATCTCATTTAAATATTGATGAAATTCCTAATGTTGAGATGAATTTACCTAACTTGACACCACCTAGAATTTTGCATAGAAAGCCAAAGTATTTGATTGATATTGATGAGAATATTTTGCAGCCAATGGAAGGTAAGATTCCAAAATGCACTTGTAGAAGATATGCTAATAAGATTTGGAGATTGTTCTTTGAAAAGTTAAATGAGACTGCAAGATGTCAACTATTCGTTGAAATGATGCGAAGTATAAAGTATAGGTCTATCATGAAGATTCTTGGGTTGAGAACATTAGAGGCGTCAAGTGAAAAATCTATTGTCAAGAATCTAATGAGTGCGTATGAGAGTGTGGGTAACACCTCATGCACAAAAGATAGTAATGCAACATGGCGTGTGATTACATCGACTATAGTAAGTAGTCAAATGAGGAAAGCTCGTCTCATTAGAAAGACAAGTCAAGAATTGAGAATTAATAGGAAAACTTTATCAAGAGCCTTTGGAAGACGCCAAAGAATTGAGGACACTAATGCCAATGAATTATGGGTGTTCTCGGGGAGACTACCACGAAAAGATAAACCAATTGTTGAAGCATTGAGATCACTAATTGAAGACTTTTGGAAGAATTACACAAGGGTATCTTCGAATCAAAGGGATGTGGTAAGAAGGAGAATCGGTAGTCAGAACCACGAGCCACATCCAAAGCATTTTTTGGATGAGACTCAAACACAGTTTTATGGTAAATTTCTAGAGAAGTATCCTCAAATTAAAATTTGTCAAAGATATTTTGAATTGCTAAAACCTTTCTATGTTAAGATAAATCACACACGCACTACTTCTTGTAGATTACATATTGAATTTTCTAACGATTTTGATGCTTATAGGTCTATATGTTTAGATATGCATACTAACAATGATTTGCAGGGTTGTGCCATATGTGCCCCACCAACATCTTCAAGAGACTTCATATCAAGAATTTTATGTGAAAGAGAGGAAGGTCAAATATTCTACAAGAAATTATGCTTGGATGGCACATGTCATCGTTGCGGTGGCTTGCAACATTTGCCAATATGTGAACATATGGAAATAACACATGCAGTTGGAAATGAACTAGTAGAGTTTGGAAAGTATAAAACAGTGGCATACAATACAAAAGATGGTAAAGAAGCAAAGAGGTGTGAATTAGTTATTGAAAAGATTCCAGTGTATCAGTTTATGCCTATATTTTGTGACAGCATAGTGTATGAGTATGCAAGACATGCCCATAGAGCTCGATGGTTGGACTTGCAATTCAGGTTATGCAAGGACACATTTTCGGTTGGTAGCATTGTTTCAGTCGTCGACTTTGCAGAGAACTACAGTCTACAGCCACATCATGAGGTGCAATCACAATATTACAACTCCACACAGGTTTCTATATTTGTGCATATCGCATTCATTCATGCGAATGATAGTATAGAGGATGACAGAAAGATCATAAGGGAGTATAATTTCTATATTAGTGATGATCGCATGCATTCTACGGAGTGTTAGGGCAGTAAAAATTTAAAAATTTTACTGTCTTCTCACTCCATCATATTTGAACAAAATCCTAAAAAATATCCCAAAAAATCAAAATAAAAATTTAATTCATCTCACAAGGTGTCTATAGATGAGCAGTGCTAAATTTCTTCAAGGTCAATCTATCGGTAAGATGTTGTGTTGCTTACACCGATACATAAGGAATCATTTGAAAATAACCATTGGCATGAGAATAGAGATCGGAAAGAGATTTATAGAAGTTACCGATGGAGTAAGTAATACTGATGACCTTACATCGGCAAGATAACCAAGTAGTCATACCGATCGGTATGACTAATAACTATCGGAGGATCCTTCGAAAGTTGCCCCGATGGTATATATCATACTGATAAAGTATTTCAGCAAGAGTCTCACCGAACATCCTGCGGAGGTAATAAAGCAAACGACCATCGGCAAGAAGTAAACTATCAGGATAAGATACAAAGAAGTTTCCGATACTAAATGTCTTGGCGATAAGAAAGCTTTCGGCAAGACTCACAGCGATACTATTATCTGTCGGGATGACTCAACATATCGGGACAAGGGAATTAGGTCTCGCCGATTCACAAGTCACGGCGATCAAAAGGTATCGGTGATACTTTGACATTCTCTGCCCGATAAAGAATATGAAAGAACCATCGGTGAGATGATTCGGATCGGGTTATCTTTTGAAAGCTATCCCGATAGTGTGTTTCATTCCGATGGGTATACTTTAGTGGCAAGACATTAAAACAGTCATTCTGATCCAAAGTAATATGAGTATCGGTGGGACAACAAGAGTCGGGGAAACATAATTATGTTATCCCGATAGTATTAATCATCCCGATAAACAAATCATATTGATAAGACTCATTACATCGGAGTGAAATCTAAATCATATGGCGATGAAGGAAGTCATGCCGATGGTCGCGCCCACTTGAAGATATGACATTTCATAGTGTCGGGAATACAAATAAGGGGTCACGCCGATTGATTGTTCGCGCCATAAAAACATTAAGGTCGCCCAGACATTTCAAAATTCACGCCGATAAGAGGAGTTATGGCGATGTGACATTTCACAGCGATGAACATTGAATTGATCAGATGATTAAATACAAACGGCTACGAAATTTCTATGATCATTATAGTTGCAAAAAACCGTCCGAGAAGAGAATACAGAAGAGATCTTAAGGCGAAAGCAGACGATTCCAATTCTAGCCACCAAACGACAGGTACATATACACAAACCACTGTATAGCCTGTATTTAAATTCTCTGCCAAAGTTTTAAAATGGAAACTCCGGGGAAGGGAAAAGGCAGAAAGTTACAAGGGGAAACCAGTAAGCCCAAGAAACAAAAAATTGAACAAACCCTTGAGAAGAAAGTAAAAGAAAGAAAACTGAACCAGGACCTAATTGATCAATTGCCTGGGTCAACTCCCAAGGCCAGAAGGTCTGCCCAACTCAGGGCAGAAGTGGAGAAATTAGAAGATAAACACAAACGCCTGGGAGATATCTGGACCCCAATTCGGGGATATGAACTTTTCAGATTCCACTACAATAGAAGGTTTAGGAATGCTCCTGTGTCAAACCCATGGCACATGAATTTAGGAAAACTGGTTGTACCCAATGTATTCCTGAATGTGGAACTCCTTCAATTACTTGCCAAACATTATAATTCAAACCTGAAAGCCATCTGCAACCCACAGGGAGAACCAATTGTGCATTTGTCAAAAAATGCTATTTGTGAGGTTTTTGATTTAGATGATTTATGCACTGTCCCTATCATTTATGAAGATCTGGATAAGGAGTATTGGAGAATGGACACAACTTACAATGGATGGAGGTTTCCCATTCATAGGCCCAGGATTGAAGGAGAAGTGATGCCCTTAACTGAAAATGATGGCCCTCCCTTTCATGTAGCCATATTTGAACCATATATACAATATACCTATTACTCTGTAGGCCAAATCCTGGGTTCAGAGGTCCCTGAGTTCATGACTATTCCTCTGATGGTCATAGCCTCTGACATTCAGTGTCATAATGCAAGGCAATTTGATTATGCTTCCTATATTGCTAATAGAATGGACTTTGGTCTATCTGCAATAAAAAACAGTGCTCCAGCATGCTCTTTTGAGCATTACTCAATGCTTATGCACATGGTGTTATATTATGGCTAGGAGGTAGGGTTGTGGCCAAATGAGTTTCAAGTTGTTGCTGCAGATAAGAAAGGGGAAAAGATACCTGTACAACTGTGGACCAGAATTTGGGAAAGTAGATATGCCCATTCCAGCGATGCTCAATTTGAAGAGCATTGTGTAAAAGTACTGTATAGATATTTTAATCACCCCTGTGAATATTCAATTTCAACTGAAATAAAAAGATTCCTCAGACCAAAAGATTTTGGTGGCCCCCCTACTGTCACTCATAATTAGGGAGACTGGTATTGTTTTGAGGATGCTACTATGATCAGAGTTTATGGTTTTGAAGATGCTCCATTCATATTACCCAAGACTGTCCCTGACAAGCTTGCATATTTGGAGATAATCAGGCAAATGCATTGTTCAAATGTGATGCATTTGAGTTCACATGACAAACAATCGTTTATGCCCAGCACCTTATGTTTTGGAGATTTTACTGTAGTTTCAAAAGAAGGTTACAATCTCATTATGGATAAATTGATGCATTATAACATGATGACTGCTGAGATAAGAAAAGGATTTGACCCTGAAGGCTTTATTGATTTTGCAAGAAGAAAACAGAATCTTAGTGGATACATGCACATACATTATCCACATGATGATGTCATTAGAAATTTAGAAGAAGCAGAAGTCGAATTGGTGGTAGAAAAATATAACAGGGATCTAAATGAAAAGAAAAAGCAGTTAGCAGAAATTGAGGTTGTGTCCTCTGAAGATGAAGAACTGGCAGAGCAAGAACAGCCACCAGATAAAAAGGAAGAGGTGTCCAAGAGGAAAATGCAACAATATCAGCCTCGTGTTGTACTACATGACGAGGAGGGGTCTGCTGATGAGGATCCACGTCAAATAGCCTATGATTCTTTCATTTCAGATGATAAGTTTATTCAATCAAAGGAATTTAAATCATTTTTGTATAAATACAAAGGGAAAGAAATCAGAGAGTCAGTAGATGATGTCTCTGCTAATAATGAAAAACAACTATTAGACATGCTGAAGGAAACAATAGATAAAGAGATGCAAGACATGACACCTAGCAAGGGTAGACAATTACTTAAAGATGCAGGGGTCATGATTTTTCCTGGTCTGGATTTAAATTCTGCTTTGGTTTTTGACAGTTTTCTGAACAACACAGATGATAAGTATAAACTTACTCCAGAAGGAGTTAATGAAGTATATATGGGAACAAGGTATAACAATGATGAAAATTCCTTGATGATATGGGTGCTATACCCTCCCCATAAGAAGAAGGCCATCATTGATACTGAAAAGACTTTTGGCCACGTTATGACTTTGAAAGCAGGGGAAACTGACCCTATAATTACAGTAGACATTGGTATCAATGTTGCAAAATTGAATAAAGTGCAAGCTCAAATGTTGATCAAAGAAAGAGATGCATACAAATTGAACTGTGAAAGACTGACAAAAGAAAATGATTACTTGAAGGATGCTGCTAAGAGTACTTTTGGCCAGTCCACAAAAAGAATAACTCAAGGTGAGAGCTCACAGGGCATTCAAGTGTTATCCCCTGATCAGGCAACCCAAATTTAGATGGATGCATTTGTTACAATACTGCAGAGCAGGTATGCAAACATGGTGCGGTGGTTAAACCAGTTTTTGGATAACTTCTCAGAGAATCATAAAGCAGTTCAAGAACATGAAAGACTTGAAAAGAGAATATGAGAAAAATTGACTGAGATACAAAATAGAAGTACTGCTGATAATACAGATATCTCTGATGCAAAAGCATTTCTCAAACAACATCAGAATTACTATGACAAACTTAAAGCTGATGCTAAGGAAGGAAATGATGCCTCAAACTCAGGAGTGCCCAGGATATTCAAAGACAATGGAGAGGTGAAGAGCAAGGAAGAATGGATTATTGATTGTCAAAGTATATTACACAAAGCCACAGGAGCTCTAAAAGACAAAGCCTCTAAGTCTAAAGAAGTTTGCAAACAATTGGAGAGCATGATTACACTTGACATAATTACCAGAAGTGCTGTTCACCTTACTGATTCTCATCGTGAGCAGGATTACTTGGATTACTTGGCAAAAGTCTACTTGTGGCTAAATAGAGCCTAATCATAATTGTGTTATAATTGTTAATGTTTGTTAAAGTTCCCAAAAGACTTATTGAAGAGTTATGACTCTTCATAGAAATATCTATATAAGTCCAAACAATCGATGCTGAGAGATCATCAGCAGTAGAATATATTCAGATATATCATATATACAATGTTTCAAAATGACTATGTTGCATATTTTATTTGAAGAAGAAGTTTGAAGTTCTCTAATTCAGTGGTTCTGCCTTGGTATCAGTTGTTTATTAAGATTATTCAGTTGTGTGGCTGTCTCCATTTCTGCATTTCCTTGATATTCAGATTAAACATATCAAGTATATATTTGATCTGTCAATACACATTTGCTGTATCTATGTGATTAAATAGGTTGGTATCCATTTGAGGAATTAAACCCTTTTGATTTAATTACAGTAGCCTGGAAGTATTAAGCTTGGATTACTAAGTAGGGCCATACAATTAGATTGCCATTCTGTCTCCAGTAAATATTATCTGTTAATCTTGTCTATTCATTTCATTTGGTTCCTTCAAGTAAGGATTAAAGTACCTTCTAGTGAATTATAAGATATCTAATTTTATTTGGTTGGATTATCAAGAAGAGTCTGTCAGTCATTTACTTGCACGTTTATACAAGCTATAAACTAAAACTGTGCCAAACAACTAGAATTATTACCATTAGGGAACCATTAGTCCTGGTCCTTCAAACTAACTCTGTTACCCAACAAGGCACTAGTCTTATTTTACTTAAAACCTTTTACCTTGATATTGCTTATACAATTCTTACCAATC
This sequence comes from Cunninghamia lanceolata, assembly GCA_027924645.1. Classification (NCBI taxonomy): domain Eukaryota; kingdom Viridiplantae; phylum Streptophyta; class Pinopsida; order Cupressales; family Cupressaceae; genus Cunninghamia; species Cunninghamia lanceolata. The sequence continues at coordinate 3,377,563 of BSBN01000549.1, read as the reverse complement.
ACTCATTAAACCTAAAATCAGTCAGCAAGCATTTCATCTATCCTACATCTTGTGCCATTGTAGATAGATTTAGTTAGTCCATGCATTCACATTCAATCTGCTTTAATTTTCCAAGGTTTACCCACCTCAGTGTAGCAGGACCTAAAGTGAAGGAAATCATCTAACCTTAAAGTTTGATTTCATCAAGTTAGTTCAGAAACGTTGCCAATCTAAACATAGAGCTTGGCATCCCCTTAGGATTGGCAACTTGCATTTCTGAGACCTAACACAGAGTTCGTGCAAGGTTGCTTTTAGGTGTTCTACAATGATTTGGCTAGAAGGGGCATATCGTTCAGTCAGCATATCATATGGTCAGATAATTGTGCTTCACAATTCAAGAACTCACGGAATTTCTATTGGCTAAGTAGGAGGCATAATTTTACAGGTATTCAACATATGTGGAACTTTTGTGAGGCCGGGCATGGAAAGGGGGAGCATGATGGTGCAGGAGCATGTATCAAAAGAGCCATAGCACGAGAAGAGTTAAAGTATAAAGACAATGCAAAGTTGACAGATGCAAAATCAATTGTCGAGTGGTGTAATGCTTCCATGGGTCTAGGTAATGAAGGTAAGTCTTCAGTTCGTAGATTTTTTGGTTGATAGATGATACTAACATTGCACCATATGAGGATTGTTGTACACTGACAGGATCAAATGAGATGCACTCTTTCAGAAGCTCAATTGCAGGTTCATGGAGTATCCATACACAAAAGATGTCATGCTTTTGTTCTTCTTGTACAATTCAAGTCTGGGATGAGTGCGAGTCAAAGGAGTGGGTTGACGAATGGTAGTTAAGTTATCTTAGCCCACTTGACACGTATCGACCCCCGACGGCACTGGAACTAACACAGATGGAATCATTAGTTGACTTTGACCACATATCAGATTTAGTTCAACCAGGTAATATAGGGCACATATATGCATCTAATTTCATCTAGTTCAACCAAGTAATGTCATCTTACTTTGTAGTGTTTTTGTAATGTTGACTAATTTCATCTAATTTGCCACACATATCAATGTAGGGTACGTATATGCAGTTATTGCAGATGAAGATAATGAAGAGGGAACAGATTATTACTTATGTTGTTGTGTTGAGGCCAAAAATAAATTGGAGGCCCCTGTTACAGATGGAGAAAACATCGAATACCCTACAGGCTCAGTGGTTATTACTGGAACATGGATTAGAAGGTACCCACATAAGAGTGTTAATATTTGGCTATTTCAGGACTTTGACACGCATCAGAAGATTCTTCATTACTCGAACCTTGTCGTGGCATCCAATGTTCATTTGATAAAGTATGGGTGTAGACCTTTGAACAAAATATTGTGGAAGGTGCGTGAGTCTGACCATGAAGCAATACTTGACACAATAAAGAGTAGAGCAAACCCGGATGGTTCATTGGATTAATTTGTAAGTATTCACATTGATTTTGTAAAGTCATGTTACATTGAGTTGTAAGTATGCACATTAATTTGTTAGGTTTGTCTTTTTTTTATTTCCTCCTACATTTTTACACATATGTACACATTTTTACATCATCATGTTATGCATTTTTGGTGTCCTGCTCCTGATGCGACCAAACTCATAACTCACCCTACTTCCTCTAGAGACCATTTGATGATCTCTCCAACACTCTGGATCCAGGGCGCCCAATCATGATGATGACCTATATACCATTCTCCCAAGGCACTCATAATGAATGAAAAGAAGACCAAGGGTGCCCAAGCTTAATAGACTTATTTCTTTCAATTTTGATGATCCAAACTGGATGAAAGGAGACATGAAATGCGCCTTAGGATTCCATGCTAAGGTTTGAGCCATTAAAGTCTCTTGATATTAGGCACTCATGATGATGAAACTTAGAGCTTTTTCCTTTCCTATGTGCTCATCTACGATGTTTGAATCATAAGGAGCACCTCGACCTCTATAATGTACATTGGACACCAAAATCAAGGTGATTTTAAGTCACTTTGAGTCATTTGGGGTCAGTTTGAGTCTTTGAGTCATGTTGCAAAAAAGTGTCAATGTTGTCAAGTTGCATAAAGCAACTTTTGTATTTTTGGTGTCCTGCTCGTGATGTAACCAAACTAACTATTCCAACGCGTCTGGATGGGTACATTTATGTTAGGCATGGTCTTGTTTTTCACCCAAACATGTCGAAACAGTCTGAGCTACATTGTATCGACGATATCCCTGAAGAGTCCAAAGTGCAAAAAGGTTGCAATCTTTGATGAGATGTTACTCAAAAATTGTGTCACTTAGAAACATTCCGTCTAAGGCAACGCGATCATGTAAAGTGCCTCTACAATAACCTCTCTCAGTTTTTTATATCTCTGAGGCATTTGCCCGTGGTGAAAGGTTTTCTGCTGCCCCAAAAATCGTCAGAAGGAGGTAGTGTAAAGTTGCAAAGGGGTGTAACTTTTGTCTTGCTCTTGATGCGACCAAACTGACTGTTCCAACGCATCCGAATGGGTACATTTATGCTAGGCATGGTCTTGTTTTTCACCCAAACATGTCGAAACAGTCCGAGCTACATTGTACCGACGATATCCCTGAAGAGTCCAAAGTGCAAAAAGGCTGCAATCTTTGACAAGATGTTACTTGAAAACCGTGTCACTTAGAAACATTCTATCTAAGGCAACACGATCATGTAAAGTGTCTCTACAATAACCTCTCTCGGTTTTTTATATCTCTAAGGCATTTGCCCGTGGTGAAAGGTTTTCTGCTGCCCCAAAAATCGTCAGAAGGAGGCAGTGTAAAGTTGCAAAGGGGTGTAACTTTTGTCCTGCTCCTGATGCGACCAAACTGACTATTTAAACGCATCCAAATGGGTACATTTATGCTAGGCATGGTCTTGTTTTTCACCCAAACATGTCGAAACAGTCCGAGCTACATTGTACGGACAATATCCCTGAAGAGTCTAAAGTGCAAAAAGGTAGCAATCTTTGACGAGATGTTACTCGAAAACTGTGTGACTTAGAAACATTCTGTCTGAGGCAACGCAATCATGTAGAGTGCCTCTACAATAACCTCTCTCAGTTTTTTATAGCTCTAAGGTATTTGCCCGTGGTGAAAGGTTTTCTGCTGCCCCAAAAATTGTCAGAAGGAGGCAGTGTAAAGTTGCAAAGGGGTGTAACTTTTGTCCTTCTTCTGATGCAACTAAACTGACTATTCCAACGCGTCCGAATGGGTACATTTACGCTAGGCATGGTCTTGTTTTTCACCCAAACATGTCGAAACAGTCCGAGCTACATTGTACTGACGATATCCCTGAAGAGTCCAAAGTGCAAAAAGGCTGAAATCTTTGATGAGATGTTACTCAAAAACTGTGTCACTTAGAAACATTCTGTTTGAGGCAACGTGATCACGTAGAGTGCCTCTACAATAACCTCTCTCGATTTTTTATAGCTCTGAAGCATTTGCCCGTGGTGAAAGGTTTTCTGCTGCCCCAAAAATCGTCAGAAGGAGGCAGTGTAAAGTTGCAAAGGGGTGTAACTTTCATCCTGCTCCTGATGCGACCAAACTGACTATTCCAACACGTTTGAATGTGTACATTTACGCTAGGTATGGTCCTATTTTTCACCCAAACATGTCGAAACAGTCGGAGCTACATTGTACCGACGATATCCCTGAAGAGTCCAAAGTGCAAAAAGGCAGCAATCTTTGACGAGATGTTACTCAAAAATTGTGTCACTTAGAAACATTCTGTCTGAGGCAACACGATCATGTAGAGTGCCTCTACAATAACCTCTCTCAGTTTTTTATAGCTCTAAGGCATTTGCCCATGGTGAAAGGTTTTCTGCTGCCTCAAAAATCGTCAAGAGGCAGTGTAAAGTTGCAAAGGGGTGTAACTTTCATCCTGCTCCTGATGCAACCAAACTGACTATTCCAACGCGTCTGAATGGGTACATTTATGTTAGGCATGGTCCTGTTTTTCACCCAAACATGTCGAAACAGTCGGAGCTACATTGTACCGACGATATCCCTGAAGAGTCCAAAGTGCAAAAAGGCAGCAATCTTTGACGAGATGTTACTCAAAAACCGTGTCACTTAGAAATATTTCATCTAAGGCAACGCGATCATGTAGAGTGCCTCTACAATAACCTCTCTCGGTTTTTTATAGCTCTGAGGCATTTGCCCGTGGTGAAAGGTTTTTTGCTACCCCAAAAATCGTCAGAAGGAGGCAGTGTAAAGTTACAAAGGGGTGTAACTTTCATCTTGCTCCTGATACGACCAAAATAACTATTCCAACGCGTCCGAATGGGTACATTTATGCTAGGCATGGTCCTATTTTTCACCCAAACATGTCGAAACAGTCTGAGCTACATTGTACCGACGATATCCCTGAAGAGTCCAAAGTGTAAAAAGGCAGCAATTTTTGACAAGATGTTACTCAAAAATCATGTCACTTAGAAACATTCTATCTAAGGCAATGCGATCATGTAGAGTGCCTCTACAATAACCTCTCTCAGTTTTTTATAGCTCTGAGACATTTGCCCGTGGTGAAAGGTTTTTTGCTGCCCCAAAAATCGTCAGAAGGAGGCAGTGTATTAAGTCAGGATGAAAGCCTATTCACTCTAGGCACCTATTTTTCACCAAATCACACATGCACCTTGAACAAGTGATGCTACAAGTGGTGAACAAAATGGGCGCCTTGAAGAATTGAGCCCTCCAAGACATCTTGCAATTGCCTAAAAGTCTAAAATTTACATAAGTGAGTTAAGGCGCCATTTTCCATCTCCAGAGCCTCCGTTGAGCGCCTTAACATGGAGTGAATGTTTTAGTCTATGAAAGATTGCACCTAAAGAATATAAAAACCCCTTGAGTCACTAGGATGAACTAAGTTAACAAAATGAACTTCATTGAGGGAGGCGCACTTGTGCATCTAGACAACTCCAGTTTAGCGCCTGAGAAAAAGCATGTTTAGAGACACCCCTCGAATGAACCCTCTAGAACCAATAACCATAGCTCAAGATCCATAACCATGAGAAGATAAAGCATTAAAAAAATTCATGTAAAGGATGGGAAATACCTCTTAGATGATAGTCTGCTGAGTAGACCAAGAGTGGGGAATGAGAATGCTTGTCGAAGATACACTAAGCCACAATGACTCTCTCTAATAAGAATCTTCTCTAGGTCCATAATTAACTCACGCCCATATCCAAGTGAAAGTCTCCTTGGTCTTCCTGCTAAAACCTCTAAAGGGTAACCATCTCAACAAGTGTCTCTAATCCCAAGAGAACTCTAGCCTCACCCAAGTCTCGAAGTATGTATGAGAACCTACAACCAATCAATCCATGTTAAGCTCCAAATGCAACACCACATTATCATGAAGCTCCCAAGCACATGACCAATGTACTCAATACCAAGAGAACCAACAAGACCACTGTCAAAACTCCAACTACAAAATTAGGTATCCAAACATGACATCATGATCTAACATCTCCTCCTAGAAGATCACATGCACCAATACATACATCCTAGTCTCAAGAGAACTTGTATCATACTAATACTCTAATCTAGAATCAAGAGTCCACCAAGACACACTACCAAACACCTCTAAACCAAGGATCAACATCTACAACCACATGAAGATAACCATCTCCTAAAAATAGTAGCCAAGATGTCAAAGCACTCTCACTACAAATAATAATCATAATCCAAGAGTTTGTCCATTACACCCAACCATTATATAAGATCATCCATCACTAGGTGACGAATACACATCACTATCAAAGCAAACATCCATCCTCTCATCCCAATGCAACATACCAATGCGCAAATGAGCATAGACAAGGAAAAATAACAAAGTCATCCCGTGGATATAGGCAATATGCATTCAAGTCATCCCACTACAATCAATGATGTGTGCATCCCAAAAAAATGCATAACTTGTAGATCCCAACCATTGAAAACATGCAAAATCATCATCACATTAGTAATCATCATCACATTAGTAAACATCATCACATTAGTAAACTAGTAAACATCATTTGCATCCATACTTAAACCAATCTTATTGTTGTGTTTGATGTGTCCTCTTTCAAACAACCATTTAACAAAATTTGAGTCCAAACAATAAACATTTACAACCATAAACATCTCAAAGTCCAAAATCCAAACATTCTATCATCCTTAATCATTTCCATCATGGACCCTTGGTTTGAAAAAAACATTATGCAAGATAAAAACCCTATGCCTATTACCTTGTCGGAGGCTCATGCAAAACCCAAAATGATTAGCCTAGTACCATCTGTCATGTCCCTGTTCCCGGCTTGATCATCAAGTGTATAATGGATTAGCCTATTCCTCATTCCCGGAGGCTAATTCCAAATGATGAGGGATTGAATTGGTTTCGGACTAACTCTATCTGTTTGTTTTGCAGGAACAAGGTCAGAACCCTAAAATTTGACTAAGTATGGAAGCTTGGGAGCCTAGGCGCCCATTTCACTCTAGTTTTCCTTACTAAGCGCCTAGCACAAGGACCATCCAAATTAAGCACCTAAGAACCTCAAGGCACCTATACATGTTTCTAGGGATCCTCCAATTGAGTTCCTAGCATAGATGCATGAAGATTGAAAGTTTTCAAGTTAAAGATGTCCTTTGGGTGAACTCACAGCACTAGGCGCATGTGTTGGTTGGAACTCCTTGGATCTGGCGCCTAGGATTGAAAGCCTTTGATGAGGAGAGAAGTCTCAAGGCCTGGTTTGGCGCCCTCACTTGCCTACCCCACCCTCAGAATGCGCCTAACCTTCATAAGGCGTTAACACTCTATTTTGAGCGCCTAGCAAGGGGTAATGGATATATTGAAGGCTTGGGAGCTAAGGAAAGTCACTTAGATGAATAATCAAGATTGAAATGAGAAACTCCTAGCCAAGGCACAAAATTCCTCAATTCTGGCATCTAGAAATCAAATCTAAGTAAGGCGCTCTTTCCACTTGCCAAAGGCTCTATTAGTGCCCTTGGTTGATGATCTCTCCAGACACCTGAGATGGCACCCAGTGGATCTTTCAACTTGTATCAGGAAGAAGGGAAGCATTCTCAGTGTTGTTCAGATAATCTAAGTTGTAAAGTTAACAAGGAATAGAGCCAGAGGACAAGGCGCACTTATTGGTCTCCATCACCTCAGAAATGCACCTAATGCAATTGGTGTCAACTTCCCTCTTTCTAGCCTCCAAATGGCGCCTAGAGTCAAAAAAGGATTTCACTGAATAATGTTAATGTTTTGAGCATCAAACTCTGCTTGGCGCATACCTATGCTCTTGCAACCTCAAATTGGCGCCTAGGGTTCAGTTATCCTCCTAAGGTGTGGTTCTGCTCCTCCATAACCCTGTTTTGGCGCCTAAACTTGGAAGTACCTTGAAGACTTAGATTAAGATGGAATTCACCTCCAGAATGTTAGGCGCTTGATAGAAGATAAAGGTGCTAGGGTAAAAGAGCTTCAAAAGTTTGATGTCGAGTGTGAATTGAGATAATAGGCACTGATACCAGTTGACATTACTCCAAACATGCGCCTAAGAGAGATGCAAGTCCCCAAGACCAATTTTGGAACAAGGCACTCCATCAGAGGGTAAGATGATAATCCTTGGAAGTCAAGTGTTTCAAAGATTCTTTGAGAAATTGACAAGTTGTAACCTAGGTGCCAAAACCCTTGAGAATCCTCTTATCTGGTGCCTAGTCAGAAGAACATTAATATTGCACCTAAGTGAATTTGAGTGTCAATATAGAGTCATCAAACCCCACCAGACGTTCATCCATGTCTTTGCCACCTCAAGGAAGCACCCAGCTTAGGATGGCACCTAGTCTGGTCTCTACTACCTTCAGTTGGTGCCTAACCCTAAGAGTCTTGCAACTATGACATCATATTGGCACCTAGAACTCATGATGTATGAAATCAACACCTAGGTTCCAGAGAACTCATTTGAGCGCCTACTCTTGGAAACAATCTAGAGCATCCATAAACTCTAATAGGCACCTAATGTTGGCAAGGCGCAACTTCAGGAGGAGATCACCTCAACTTGGCGCCCAAGTCAGAAATCTGCGCCTAAGGATCTTTAGAAGGAGTTAAGGTTGTTACAATTACCTAAATGCTCATTGGTCAGAAGGGTAGCATTTGGATCCGTGTCAGGGCCCCTGGATAAGTTTGCCAACTCAGAATGAGTCATCAGATGGAATATTCCCTTGTATATGCTTCTTGGGAAACATGCCTTGGTTCCTCTTTGTGCATTGAAAAATGTGCCTTCATTGCCTTTGGAAGGCCTATAAAAGGAGGAGCCCTCTCATTCATTTGTTATCTAATCATTTTGACAGAATTCTCTCTGCAAAGCTATTTAGCTTGTGATCTTGAGGCCTGTGAGTTTCAAGTGTTGGGGTGATGCTCCCTCAACAAGCAAGGTGATGCTCCCTTGTGATATTGTGAGGTGTTGACATTCAGTTGACATCATTGAGTTTGATTGAGTTGATCAAGTGTAGACGCCATTGTAAACATCAAGGCTTCAAGGCCTTTCTTTTGTATCTCCATTGAATAAGTTGTAACTTCGTGCTATTGAAAGCATTATCCATGTAATAAGACATTGCAAGTTGATTGAGTCAAATAACTAGACAAGTACCCAACTCTAAGGTTGATTCATTCAAGTAGTTATCTTTGATGTATATCTTTGTGTTGTTGAAGTAGTTGATGAATTGATAGCAAGTAAAATTGTTTAAGTAAGGAAAAATTTTCGTAGAACTAGTTGGGTATCTTACACCATGCCTATCCATCAAACACCACAATGCAATCAAAATCCTAACAACATGCCCATGATCCAAGATCAAGTGCAATCATGCAAAGATATTATCAATCACAAGCCTATTAAGAATGAACTAGAGTCTTCTGGTACCATACTTTTCCATCAAACACCATCATGTAATCCATGGCCTATCAAGCCTATCAAAGAAAATGCAAACATCCTATGTAATACAATCAGACTTTAAATATTTGAAGTAGCCATCTACAAATATCCATTCAAAAGTGGATTTATAATGCAAGTATGGACGCCATCAATAAAAAAGATTTGTATTAACCAAATATCCATATAGGCATACATCAATATCTGTCGACATAAGTATAACATATATACAAAATAGCCATATAGGCTTACAAGAATGCCATATAGGCATACAATGTCAACTATGTACAATACAAAATATATGTCCACAAATGCCATATAGGCATACAACAAAGGAACACAATAAAAAGTCATTCCCCTCTGGCTGGTGAAGAGAATAAATCACGAGCAGCCTTTGATCTTCTAGGGGATGGAGACATGCATGTGGGTGGTCTACTACGAACCCAAGGGCTACTCCTCCTATTTAGTTCTTCCTGCATCTTTACCTATTACAATAAAAAGTATAGACATTAATATATAGAAATTACATGTGATAAAAAAATGAAACATTTAACAAAATAATCACTTACCGCTAACATATAATCTGTCTCCTCGCTTGCCTCAGTAGCAGGAATAGACCCTGGTGATGTCATGTCCTATAGAAACCATCCAGATAGAAATTAAACTTCAAATCAATAATCTTTTGATTTTTCAAAAATAGACAACTATAACAATGAATGTAAATTGAAATTTACTAATCTGCCTCATACCCCTGTCAATGCCATGGAGCTATGAATCGCAGAGGCCACACCCTGCTCCATTGCCCTATGAACATGGGGAGGTGTCTCCACAGCCTGCATCATCTGGAAATAAAACAACATTATTCAATTACGAAAACTATAATAGTGATGCAAATCATGGCTCCTAACATACACACACGTTCATCTAAACATGGAAGTACACACAATAAAGCACACAAATCACATACAAAAATTTAGTAAGTACAATTCATTCATTAAACTATTTATTTTATTACCTCCGTAAAGCTTTGAAGTCCACCACCACTGGTAGGTGTTGCCATGAAATCTACAGTATTAACCTATTCAACATCCAAAATCAGAAATTAGAATACCATTCATATAACGATGCTATTCACATGTAATATTTATAATTGTTTACTAGTTACATACCTCGACAGTAGATGATCTAGTGAAAAATGCAGGTGGAGAACCACTGAAAACTGCATCGACGCTATGACCCTGAAATTTTATTAAAATCATCAATTTAAATTATTTAATCTTGTATTTCAAAAATGAAATTTAATAAATTAAATTCAATAAACTTGCTAATATTTACCTGAGTATCAAGGCCGAAAGTCTCACTTAGGAGGGTATCTGTCATCACCATCTGCTCAGCTGCAGATGTACCCTGTGCACCTGCGTCCTGACTGTCCATAGGGTCATAACCACAGGCTGACCCGCAAGCCTGGCAAGTATGCGGTGGGACCCTACTCCTTGCACTATCTCCCAACCCACTCTGTGTTGCAGGACTGGCATGCTCTATGATGCTCTGGGTCAAGGCACTAATCGACCTCAGTGTATCGACCTCAACACTCTCCTTCACAATGGAAGGGATAGAAACATGCTCGTGGGCTGGTCTGCTGATTACTCGTCTCACTACCCGTTGTGGGTCAAGACGTGCCCCTGGTCTATCCTGTGCTGAGCCCCCACCTCTACCCTGGAAGTCCCGCATATCAAAATAGTTTGGCACTTTATTGAGGACAAACTCACAGTAGAGTTTTCTCAAAAAGTATTGCGGGACCTCATTATTATTGCATGGAGGATGGTCAAAAATCATCAACCATCTCTGCCCGAAATTGTCCCTTATTGCTTGGTTGTTGCACCAATAGATAGGGAACCTCTTGCATGTAATGGGTGGAGGTTGATTTGTTTGTGGGTTTGTGAAAATTGAACACAAGTCTAATTTTGTAATTTGTAATTTTTTGATATCTTGGTATGACAACTTGTCTGCATAGTAATCTCTAAACTCTTTTTTTTATTGGTCCAACTAGTTATTTGCTTGCTAATTGAATTTACATTTGATAACATAGACTCAAGAGATTCAGCAAGCGTGGACCTATGCAAGGTTGAAGTGGAAGGATCTTTCAACCTTGCAATTATATCTTCAATTTCCTTTTTGTTGTTTTCAATTTGCCCATTATATTATCTTGTGTTCCAGGGGCATGTCGAGGAATGAATGGAGGAGGTTGTTGTTCTGCAGGTATTTCCTCCTCAAGATTTTGTGGATTTTGAGGAGGAGAAGGAGGAGGAGGAGGAGGTGCATTAACATTTCTTGACAATTAACGAAATATACATCAAAAATCAACAAAAACCTACCTATTTAGAAAGAAATTCAAACAAAAAAATAAAGATAACTCACCCCTTTGGCGTACTCGACGTCGCGGCGGCATTTTGGCGACGAATCGATGAGCTTTTTGTGTTGATTGGCGTTTTGTAGAACGCGAGCGCGTTTTTGAGGGTTTGGAAGCCGCGAGCAGAGGAGAAAATTAGAATGAAATGAAATTTGATTGCTTTTTTTATTTATAACAGGTCATAACGCGAGCACGTTATAACGCGCTCGCGTTATGGCTTGGTAATGATGAGCCTAAGGCTTGTCATTACCAAGCCATAATGCGAGTGCGTTATATCGCGCTCGCGTTATGACTTAAATTTTTTTGAAATTATTTTGGCCACTTTTTGGCCCCCCATCTTCTTGCACTTACCCTGGGTAGAGAGCATGTGCAATTTGTTTGAAGGTAAAAGTAGTTTTGGGTCAAGGTGAGTGTGAGAGTATCATTGTATCAAAGTGTGTGCCTATGGGATTATGGGTGTGTGATAGTGTGCAAGAATGTCTTCAAAAAGGAGGAATGGAGTGGTCTTGAGGAGGCCTATGAAATTTGTATTATGGATCACAAAGAGAAAAGGTTCATGTGGAGAGATACATTGAGATGTTGAGTGTATTGAGAGTAAGGGTACATGCTCTTGAGGGTCAAAAAGTTGGTATCAGTAAGAGAAAAGAAGAGAAAAAAGTTCTATTAGAAGATATGGATGTACAAGTTGTTGATCTAACAGAAGAAGCAAAAGATCACCTCTTACTTCTAGAAGAAATAAGTTTGATTTTTTCAAATGAATCTAATGAGAATGGAGAATGTGTATAGGCTATTGAAGAAGAGATTGTCATCATAGAGGATATAAGGAGAAACAATCTAGTTGAGAGAATTCAATAGTGGTATGTCCTTTGGAATACATAAAGGTGTAGATGAATGAAGTGTAAGTGAGTGCACAACATGCTGAGAAAACATTTGAGGAAGAAGAGAGAAGTGTTGCAACAAAAGTACTATAGGATGAAGTGGATTTGAGAGATGAATGGTCTTCTATGAGGTCTCCCTATATGATAAACGAGTAGATGAAGGTAAAGAGAGTCTCCTATTAGAATAGGAGGTGAAAGAAATAGGGAGGACACTAGATGAAACATATGAGAGAGTAAATATTGGTTGAGGATGAAAAAAAAATTAAAGAAGAATTGATGGATAAATTATTTGATTCGATCATGTAGATTAAGTTGAACCTTGAGGTGGATTTTGCACTTGAGGAGGAGTTTCTATGCATAATCTTGAGTGGAGATGAAGACAAGTTAATGTTCCAAAAGGTGGATCTAGATTTATCTTGGGTTGCAAACTTAAAAAAGAAACATGAACATGAGGAGTCAAAGGTAGATGTAGAGGAACTTAGTTTAGAGGGATTATATTGTAGACACCTAAAAGTGACTAATGCATTTCCGTGTCATCACACTTCATCTACATCATTTTCCTATTCCATTTCTATTTGTCCTTTCCATATTAATTAAATAATTAAATAATTATTTAATTAATCCAACTAACATTTCTTCCATCTATTAATTAAATAAATTCATACAATTTATTTAATTAATCAAAGTCATTTCCATTTTCTCATCACAAGTAAATAAAATTAATATTCTATTTACTTTCCTAATTATCCATTATCCATGAAATTAACTCCCAAAATTTCTCCACCAATCACTCAAAATGACTATCCAATCAATTTCAATCAAAAGACTTAACTATGCAATCAATTTCAATCAAATTTAGTTAACTATTCAATCAAAATGATTAACTCATCAATCAAATTAGTTAAATTCCTCATCAAATCCTCTTGATCATTTCTATCCATTGATCTTTCATGTCATTCTTCACCATTAATCACCATTTTCAAAAATCTATAAATTAATCTTCATCCAAGCCATTATGGATGCATGATTATATACACGATCGGATCCACAATACATAATTGGATACACATCCACATTATTTGCAAGTACATGCTATCAATTTATCTCCATCACATCCATTATCTTACTAAGGTTATGCTGAATTGTTGAACAATCCACATACAATCTTCACTATCATTCCATCGACAAGGAGAAGAGATTGATTGAGGTGAAGATAATGAAATGTGTTGATTTATCTTTCTGTGTTTTGACCTCTTTCTGATTTCATCATCCTTCATTTTGGGAAACCTAGTGGGATCCATGCGTCCTTGAATCTAACATTTTTCTATTGAAGTTTGGTGTTTTCTGAAGACAAGTTACAGAGGGGCACTTTTGATTGAATCAGGATGCATTTGAATGAATTGAGGAAATTTTGATTGAAAAGGGGTGCTTTTGCTTGAATCAGGGCACTTTTGATTAGAATTATTATTTTTTTAGTTTTTTAAGTTTGTCAAACTTTTCCAATTAGCTAATATTTTGTTTTGTTAAAACAATCTATATAAAAAGATAAAAAAATAATAAAATAACATAAAAAAAATCATGAAAAAAAATTATAACTTTCTGTTAGTTCTGTCTTTTACAGTCTGTTGTGTTGCTTTTGCTTCATATTGAGATGCATTTGCAAAATCTAGATGTTTTTGATTGCATCATGTCGCTTTTGTTCTAAACATTGCAAAATCTTATATTCTGTGTTTTATAGCTGACATCTATTTGATTTCTGGACTAATCAAGTGGTGCAGCCTATTATTTGCTAGTGAAGAATAAAAAGATTTGAAACTACTAATGTATTGGCTTGCAAATTTTTTTGTTCGAGGCTTCCTTTTTCTACTAATCTTGGCACATTAAGTTAACTTAGAGGGTTAATGAACATTGTATGCTGTGCTTGTGGAAATGTGTAGATGTATGCTCTCTCCATGCAACTAGTGTGATCTTGGAGACAAAAAAATATCACATTTTCTTTGTTTTCTGGATTAAATTCTGAGGTTGTATTAGCATGTGTATGCTCTCTCCTTGTGCCTCATGCTAGCCATGGGATCAAAACACCTAATAACAATCTTTCCCTTTGGGAGGCCTTCTTGGATATTTCATCACCCCAAGGGATGACCTTAACCATATATTCCAACGTGGTCAATCAAAGGGGGAGAATGAAAGTTATACCCCCAATCTAGTTATGTCATCATTAGCACAACCTTGGGGCCCTTGGTGATTTAGGACACAAGGTGAAGGGATTGTTCGAGCCTTTTCTCCGGTTGCATGCCTTTGATGGACTAGTGTTCATAGACTTGAGCCCTCATACATTGTGTATATTAGGGACACCTCTAGAGAGCTTATGTGAACCTAGCTAAGACCTCTCAACCAATCTTTTGGTGTGGTTTAAGGATCAAGATTAGACCTAAAGTTACTTGTATGCCCTTGAGTAGAGATAGAGACACCTTGGGAAAGGCAACAAGGTCTCCAAGCGATGGGTTCCTGTGCAATGCGACACTCCCTAGCTATTCGCTCCTATGAATGGTATTTTGGTGGGCCCACATTAAAAGCTAAACCTACTTGAATAATTTTAGGCATGTGCTCAAGTGATTGGTGTGTTTTCTATGTACAAAACTAGTAAATTCCATTCAACTTAATCACCTTAAGTTCAAAGTAGCCATTGTGTCTTTGTGTTTGTTTATTTCTTGTCAAAAAATCATCCAAAACTATCAAATTTGTAAATCACTACATTTGATTGCCTCTCATCACATTTTCTTGAAAACATGTCACATTTTCTTGAAAACAGGTTGCATTTCCTTGAAAATAGGTTGCATTTGCTTGAAAATAGGTCACATTTTCCTGCAACTCAACCAACACTCAAATTTTGAGTGACTCATTGTTGCATTGCTCCTTTTGTCAAAGGTTGATTCATTTGAGATCCAAATCTATAGTTCAAGTTGCATCCATTTTCCCTCTTTGCCATCCACATCATTTAACTTATCTCCAAATCAAGTCCAATCACCCATAGACTTTGAATTGAGATTTAGCCCTTGATCAAGACCCTTATCTTTCTATCATCTTTTAATCCTAATTAATCCTTTTGTCATTCTTTGGATATATCATTCCCACAACACCATGCTCATCTATCCAATCAAATCTAATTGGGTCTTGTATCTTGATCTTAATCCCAAATCTAGTATAAGTCATCGTCATCCTTGTAGTCTAATCACTTCCATCCACATCTTTTCTAATCATCTAATTACTCATCATCCATAATCAAACCAAAGATCCTCAACAAATCAACCTTTAGCCACATCATCAAGATCTCTCATTATATGTCCCCCATAACTTGATCTCAAGCCAAGAAGATGGATCCTCACATAGACATTCAACCTACTTCACCTCATCACACAAATATGCATGGAAGTATTGATGATCAAGTTAGGTACTCACTTGGTTTCTTGGAATCTCTTAAAAATGAAGGAACTCACCCTAAAATGCACCCATCATTGATCCATGGTTCCAACAACATAAGTAAGCATGAACATGATATTGATCAAGCCAAGATTTCACCCAAATTCATAGATTTCATAAAAAAACTCCAACATAAGGATTTGGTTATACAACTTCTCTTGGAGGAGGGAGTGAAGATTCCTCCTCACCTTGATGTGTCAAAACTAAAGGAACCCAATCATCCCGGTTCTTCATCACATCCCATCATATCCAACCTTCATGGCAATCAAAAAATAGGTGACATGACCTTCTTACCTCCACCTCCTCACGAACCTAATTCAACTTATGCTTATTAACTAGGTTAAGCCTCATCGCTCATGCCACAAATCTTCAAGCCACCTAAGAAATCTCACCAATACATTCCTACACTTTCCACTCCATTACAAATCTCATCTCTATCTATTTCTTTTCCTCATCAAACAATTGCAATCCCATCTACATTTCCATCTCAACCCATCTCTTATCACATACCACAAGTTCATTCCCAACCTATCTATTCAAACCCCTTCACTCATTTCATCACATATTACCTAGCAAACCAAATCTTTGATCACTCATCCTATGCCTTCTGTCATGCCCATATCAGGCCCACCTGTATGTCATCCATAAAAGTGGGCAAAAAGGTGGAATATATATTTTTTGAAAGGATAAATGAATAATTGAGTAATTTGCAATGATAGTTTACCTAAAGTTTGATCTTGAGAAACAATCATTCACATATTAGATGATGAAAGTTCTCTGGTGGCAAGTAACCTAATAACCAATTATCCAGTTTAAAACATTTAGGATATTCTAATAGTTTCACTAAGCATAGTTTTTGAAGAAGTTTTATTTAATGATATCCACATTACCATCTAGGAGAATTATTCCACCCTTCTAAATATTCGACAATATTATTAAAGTACTAATATAAATTAGAGTCATTGAATTATTCCTCCTTTAAATGTATAGAGATCTGTATAATTTAATAGCTCAACAAATATATAAATTAAATACAAGTACTAATGTATAATTTCTAATTTAAATAATTCATTAAATCTAATAATAAGATCACTAATTTTCAATTAAAATAATAATTCCATAAATCAATATCTTTCACATCTTCCAAATTAGAATAAAGAGCATCATAAAGCATTGCTTTCCTTATAAATTCAATCTTGCTTTCTTTGCAAAAATAACTTCTTTTTCTAAATTTTAAAATAGAATAAATCTAATGTATTTACTTTTAAAACAATAAAACAATCTTGTTTTTTTAATATTTATCTAATAAAATAGATTTAATTCCTTTCTTGGATAATTACTTAAACAATTCTATATATTTTTTTAAGCAAAAGATGCATAGCACCTGAAATATTATATTAATATATATAGCAAGATATTACAAAAAAGCTCCCAAGGAGCAGATATGTCCAGACCCCAGTACATATATTATCAGCCTATAACTGGAAAATCCCTCACAGATAGAGGAGGGGTATAAAGACAAAGTAAACAAAACACATTACATGCTTATATTCGAGTTCAGTACAATTGAACAAAAACCAACAACTAGACATACTGAACACTAATCATACATGACATTTAAATCCTCAAACACAAATTCCTAGCACTAAAGATCCACAGGAGCATCCACATTTTCCAGATGTGGTGGAGGGGATTGAAAGTTGATCAGGAAGTGCAAAGATTGTGGTATTATACTTAGATATTGATAAAGTGTGTTTGTATATGCTTCCTTTTCACTGGAAGGCATCTCCGTGATGCAAGTGGGGTTGTGTACTTTATTTTGTTTATGTATACCTCCTTTTCACTATAAGGCATCTTCGTGATGTAGGTGGGGTTGTATACTTTGAGCATGCCTCCTTTTCATTGTAAGGCATCTACAAATGCGTGTGGGGTAGCATTTTAAAATTCCTTCTGTAGAAGGCAGGATTGTGTCTTCCCTTGAGCAGTTGCACATCCTTTTAAAACAAGTCCTCTGTGAAGGTGGGGTTGGATATTGAGTTATTCACCCTTAAGAATGTCTTTGGCGGTTGTCATAGTGTATCTCAACCATCATGTGTGTTTGGTGTGTCTTAGATAGTGGAGTGTAGTGATGAGCTCCTTCCTATCACCCATGTTTGTTGTGTATAAGATGTATACTGTGTCGATGAAATACTATATGGTGCTCGTGTATCTATGTGTTTTCCATGTATTTCATGTGTCTTCCTTGCGTTTCTTGCATATTTTTGCATGGTCTAAAGGTGCATAGCGATGAGCTCCCACCACACTATGTGTTTTGCATGTTTTTACATGGTCTAAAGGTGCATAGTGATGATCTCCCTCCACGTGTGTTTTGTGTGTTCTTGATTAGGATTATATATATATATATATAATTATTTGATCATGTCTTCTCTTCATGTATGCTTTGTGTATTACATGACTGTATTCATGTCTTCTCCACGTATTACGTGCTTCATTATTTTCTCCATATATTGCTTGCTTCCTTACTATATTCACAATGTCTTATGTGACTGTTAAGTGTTTTCTTTGTTAAATGCACAAGACAACTGAGAGGGGGGTGAATAGTTGTAGCTTAAAACTTCAAAACCCTCACACATATTTAGATCCACATAGATTTAATTAACCCTTAGACTATTATGATGATTAAGCATGAAAAGAAAAGAACCGAAATAGAATCAAACCAACATCAAACACAAGAGAACACCAGATTTACATGGAAAACCCAAGAAAGGAAAAACCATGGTGACGATTAGCTCACAATATAAAGTAGTATCAACACCAAATTACAAAAGGCTCACTGCCCAAAAGGAAAGAGATAGAAGAAGTGGCTCACTGCCAAGAATTGAACTGTTATTGCATCTAACATATGCATGGAGTACAGTTCCAATGAAGCTCAATATTCATCACAAGATCAACATCACCTTCGCACCATCACTGAAGAATAGTAGACACCTTCTTCTCACTACATCCAATAGTCTAACACATGAAAGCTTGTACTGCACCACACATTCAACCACTCTATTATTCACATCATATTCAACATGCACACACCTAATCATGATCCCTTGACACTTATTTATAATGTCTTCAACTTGAGAGAATTCTCCAAGGTCACCAAATCACCTCAACCTAGAACTTTCAAATTAGGTCTGGACCTAAACATTCCTGCGATGGAAAGGAATGAAGGTAGAACACACACATCTTATCTCAGACCTAAATTCATCCAAGCATGCTACACCATACTTTCACAATCACCAAAGCAACTCCACAATTAGTGTAAACACCCAAGGTCAGCCAAACTTGTGTTAACACAATGAACTTTTAAGTACACACTTCCTCAGACCTAAAGATGACTTGCAAAACACATGCAAGGCTTCAACACAATCTAGACTATTCCACGAGCCTCCTAAAACATCTTGAAAACCAACAAATTCCTTCGCAACAACTTTCACCTGCCGCACACCTTTATCCTATTTATTCAGCATGCTTAACTATCTCTTTCATACACCGTATCTTTAGAAATCAAGTTCCAGAACACCAAACCATGAAAAAATTCAACCAAAGAAAGATATAAACCTTATAAGCACAATTCCAGAACTGCAAGATCTAAAACTTCTTTGTAGAGAAATGTGGAGCAAAGACATTTCTCCCAGACACCTCTACACAACTCAGAAACATAGTCCACACACTGGTGAACACAATTTTCTCTACACAATGAATTAGAGCACCAAATTTGGAATATAACAACTCTTAACACCTTTGAACAACATATCCAAACCACAAAGATAGATCTTCAACATAGAGGAAATGTGGAGCAAAATAATAACACTATTTTGTAAGCCAAAATTCTACTTCACCACACTATTTCCTTTATTAATCAAGTTTTCTCAAAAGCACTTGGAAATCAACTAACATAAATATATTCTCAACATCTTCAGCACCTCTACAAACTAACCAAGTCATCATCAACAAAACATCTCAACCAAACAACTCATACCATTGCAACAACCTCATCTTTGCTCAACTAGTTGACATAGTTGACACCAGTGACAACATAAGCTTGTTGACATCAATGACAACATCGATAGCACATGCTTGCAACATTCTTATGTTTACCTAAGCTTGGGGGCTAGAAATGGTCCTTTAAACTTAGGGTGTGTCTTCACTCTTGTGTTTGATGTGTTTGATATAATTTGACCATACTTTAATTAATGTACTGATTGTAAGATCATACACACATTAAAGTGGGGGCTAAATGTTATGGAGTAAAAAGTGGACACATGCCTTTTTACCTCATAGTTTAGCTCCTAGGTCCCCGTGATTACATTATACATGCAAAATATTCATCTCGATGCAAAATCCCCTGAAACCCATGTAAATTGGGGACTAGGGGCCCATTTTATTCCTTACCCCAGACCAGAAAGGCACCTTGGGATTTGGGCACCCGCACCCAAGTCCTCCCTGATTGGTTGGGGGAAATTTCAAACTATGTTGGCATAGGACCTTTAAACTTGGGTTTCTCCTTGTTGGCTCTTTTGGTTAATTTCACGAATGTTAGCGGGAAAACATATATAAGTATTTTTTTGAATTCATTTGTAATGTAGATGGATATAGCAAACTTATAATCTTGGAGAAAAGAGCATTCAAAGCATTCATTGTCTTTCTAAAGTAGATTTGTGTTTGTATTGTGTGTGTTGTTGCAAATTTAGAATCATCATCCATCTCCTTATGAGTTGAAGGATCTTGATACTCCTAAGGGTTTCACCTTTTAGGGGATATCATTGTTATTTGAATCAATCTATCATCATTTATTTGTGTTGAACCTCTACCCTGCTAGGGCGCACACTCTCTATCAAATAATGGTGTTGGCAAGCTTGAATGCTATTCCAGGATTTGATTGAGGCAAGTCCTTGAACATCATAACCCACAAACCTCATTTCTTCTTGTGTGAAGGTTACAGGTGCGAGATCTAGAAAGGTGAAGACATAGGAAGGCTGACTAAGGGAAAAAGTTTCAAGATCTGATAGAATTTTAGGAATATTCCTCTACAAAAGAATTGAGCACGCACAAAATAGTCTTCCTGCCGAAACATACATCAGATTCGGCATTAGGACATTCTCTGTTACATTTTTGTAGTTTTCAGTTTCTGAAGATTCCATCCTTCTAGACTTGGGCACCTGTGAAATAGTCCTATAAATTTCCATCTTTCAAGACACGGGTTTTGATATCTCTCTAATCACTCTTGTGAAATTGGTTTATGATTATCTGCTATTCATCTTCTGTTATAATCAAATCTTTACAAATCTAGTGTTTGGTGTATTGATTGACCTAGGGTTTGATAAAAGGCTTGATTAAATTAGATCTTTCCATAACACTCTTAAGCACAAGACTTGTAGATGAGTCCACCTCCATTTGGTAGTGATTTGGCTTGGTCTTGTCCTTAAATGTTATTGTGGAAGAGGGTTTGATTTAGTGTGCATGCTAGCTTACATCATTCATCTTTTCCTTATATAATAGACATAATATGTGCATCATCTTCCTTTTCCACTAAGGTATAATATAGCCCCATAATCTTCATTTCCCATGTGATGAATCCTTTTATGTATATCATGTTCTCCATCCATCCATCCTTCTTCCTTAAGAAGTAATAGAAGCACATTTAAACCATCCTTACAAAAATTATATGTATTCTTCTCACCATCATGGATGTCTTTTCTATCATATTTCCATGGCTTCCCTAGAGACAAATGACATGAATGCGTTGTTATAAGATCACACCAATTTCATCCCTATAAGTATTTACTATTGAAAACTTGATTAACAATAAATTCATTTCCTTACTTAAACCAAGAAACACATTAAGGATAATGATGCTTTTCATATTGTAGACCTAATTTCTATACCATTTCATTAGAACCCATATTTTCACAACTCTCACCATCAACAATATGATTACATACCTTTCCTCTTGAAGTACATATCTATTTCAAAAAATATTTGAACACAACAATGAGTTATCATAAGGCTCTTTCCTTGGAGAAATCATTGTCCTTCTCATCATAAGGCTCTCACCTACATCTATTGCAACTTCTACATCTTGTTCTTTTGCCTCAACCTCAACCAAATTCACCCTTTGTCATTCTTATTTCCCCCTTTCTTGTGCATCAAAGTGAGAACACTCAAATTATTATTCCCTTCTTCACCACACCTTAAGAAAACAAAAGGTCTATGTGGGGCACTGCATTCTCCATCACCACCATAGCCCATGCCTATCTAAAATCCTCTTTATGGATTTTGAAACCCCTATCTAAAAATTTCCTCTTTCTCCACCAAATGGGATGATTATCCTCTTGTGGGATCAAACCCACCTCATCCCAAATATGACCCTCTGTTCACCCCAAATGATCTCTAAAAATTAAGTATGGTTTGCTTCTCCTTTTCCTTCAAATCTAGTTGATAGTCATCTTCCATACTATGAATCTTATGTATGCTTAACTCATCTTGGATAAACAAAATTAAAACATTTACATATGTTGCAGCCATCTGTTCATCTATTTCATAGTGCTCTACTTGAATGGATATCTTGTAAAATTCATCTATGTGGTCTTGCACAATGACCTCCTTTTGCCTTATATTCTAAATACTTTTGTAGAAGGTTTGTTCATAATCAATAGGGAGAAATTTTACCTTTATATTCTCTATCTTACTTAAGGTGTTGATCTTTTCCTTAACCTTCCTTTTTCTTTCTTCCTACAAGTGATTCCACCCAGGGCCTAAATTTTACAATCGACCCTACCTGTCAAGCAATTTTTTTTGTGATGGTCATCTATTTGAAGTTGCCTTTCAAATATTAAAGCCTTCTTATATTAGGAAATATATATATATATAGACTAAAAATATATATAAGAATAATTACATAGAAATTTTGATGGTTTACCTAAAATCTTCCCTTGCAAGTGATACGGTCTTCCTAAAATTTTAATTGTATTTTACAATTAAAATGGCTAAATACAACCATACAACCATCAAATTTAAGCCCTGATTCCACCATATCATTACATGACCCTTAAATTTTGTGTGTGCATATTTTACTTTCTTTTCCTTTGTCATAGTTTTCCATTTAAAAAAAAATTACATGCTATTCAATTAGTCTATCAGTCTATCATACCTTCCTTCTAATGTCCTAATCATCCTCTCTTCTTGATTGACTATGGTTCAATTTACTCTTCCTCCTCTTATTGAATGGATGATAAATCAAAATTTGAAATTTCTTCTCCCAACCTTCTTTCTTCATTTATGCCATCTACACCTCTTCACCTCTATATTTTTCCCACAATGATTCTAGTAATCTATTGCACTTTCCTTTATAGTTGTTTCATATTCATGTTCATCTATGTGTAGCCTCCACATTCTCTTGCCATCTTTTGTAAACCTAGAATTTCTACCTAGAGTTAAACCCACATGATACCATATAATGTAACCAAAAGTGTAGAGAATGAATACAAAACAAGGCCTAATTAGGAATGCAAGGAAAAAGAGCTTTAACTAGATTGCACCACAAGATACTCTATTCCTTCTCATTCTTCTACTACTGCAAATAAAAAGAATCTCTAGATTTTAAATATAATTACCACTCCACATTACATAATTTTCTTTCCTCCCCCACTAAATACTAATAAATTCTCCCACAAAAAAAAAATCAATGAAAAACCCTAGAGTAATTGAAAAAAGTAATTTAGAAAAAAACTACTATTTTTAGTAATTTTTCATTTAAGCACATATGGGACCTAAAAATTATCCCATAATCCCTACACAAATAAATAATTCTTGAGAGTGACTTGCAACCCAATATGACACTCAAACACTAAATTATTAAGTCTAGAAAATTCTAAAACATTGAAAAAAATATTAAGCTACAAATTTTAGGCCTTGTATGGTCAAATTTGGCCTTGATAAATGTTGAAATAGGTTGTAACTATATAGGGAAAGTTGTGGTAACATGTATCTCTCCAAGACCTTTAATCTAAAAAAAAGGATCAAACAACTTCCTAGATCAAAAGTTACGTATCTACAAGTTTTTGCTCCTACATCAAAGAAAAAGGTTGTAGCTGCTTTGCCCATTACAGAGGTTGACTACATGGAAACTACTCATTCCTGAAAGGAGTTCATTTTGAATTGAGATTGTATTTAGATGTGGGACTAATTTAGGGAGATATTAGGGTTTTTTATGATAATCAAAGCATGGAATTTTTGGTAAAGAACTTGACCTTTCATGTGAGGATGAAGTGCATAGATTTCCAATACAATTTTGTTCATGACATGGTAGAGAATGGGAGGGAAATGTTGGATAAAGTTGACATTTTGTAAAATGTTGCAATACATTGATGAAACTAGTCAGCATAGAGAAGTTTAGGTGGTGCAGTAAGTCTATGGGCCTCTTGGGCCTTAGTAGATAGTTGGTAGTGTTGGTATTCCCTTTGCTCTTGCAAAGTGTTCAAAAAGTGGGAAAATATTGGGAAAGGTGTCTCAACCTTGCATCCTAATGTTAAGGACATAAGAAAAATGTAATTTTTGGGCTATAAACCACAAAAATATAATTTTCAAGGCTCTAGAGGTAGATTTTGGCCCTAAATATATTAAAACAAGCCTTAATTGGAGAAACTTTATTAAAACAAAACATATCTATTTGAGATATTTAGTTTAAAAAAGGGGCCCACTCAACTTCCTAGATCAAAAGTTATGGCCTCTAGTAGTTGGGCCTCCCACATCAAAAATATAAGAGCATCTATGATGCATAAGAGGGCTATAAGAGGGAGTTACACAAGTTGTTGACTAACTTATGATGCATGTTATAACACATAATAATAAATATTTTATTAGAGATAATGGAGTTAAAATGGAGCACCCAAGTTGGTGAGTGGATTATGATGAGCTTATGACAAGTGGGAGAAATATGCTATTTTTAGCCTATGGACTCATCCTGGGATTTTGGTGATGGAATTTAAATAGGGATTTGGGTGCCACACTTTGTGGGTGGTTTTAGATCATGGTTTCCTAATTACCATTTGATAATTTCATGTTTTGCTTCTCCTATTTATTGGGTTCTTGAGATGGATGCTTCATAGTGAGTTTTGTCAGTATTGTTATGTTGCTAGAGTTGAGCTCTAGATCTCTTATTGGTGACACTTCTATAAAGTCTTAGAAATTTTAAGTGTATCATAACCATTTATTACTAAATAATACATTTAGTTTCTTTGGAGTGTAAGGTTTTTCTCTCAAAAAAAAATTTCCCCACATAAATCATAATGTTATGGTATATTACCTTTGTGTTTATTTCCTTGTAACTATATGATGAATTTAATTTCTTCATGTACCTCCTCTCATATATTGGTGTAGGAAGTGTATTCCACACCTTTGCCTCTAATGTGTCATTTTTCTTTAATCATTCAAACCCTTTCTTGAGAAGCAATGACTCCCATCATGTCTTCAATGAGTTATGGAAACTAAACATGGAGCTAGTGAAGATTATATCAATTTTCTTCATTTGTATACTATTCTATCTTGATCACTTTAAACGAGTGAAGATTTCCTTAGTGGGTGTATGTATTAGATGTTTAAATAATTTCATCTTGAATAGTTACATGTAGATTCTCAAAATCTAATTCTAGAGGGATGTTGGGCTAACTCTATCTCAA
The DNA here is from genome assembly GCA_027924645.1 of Cunninghamia lanceolata. Classification (NCBI taxonomy): domain Eukaryota; kingdom Viridiplantae; phylum Streptophyta; class Pinopsida; order Cupressales; family Cupressaceae; genus Cunninghamia; species Cunninghamia lanceolata. The sequence continues at coordinate 3,352,136 of BSBN01000549.1, read as the reverse complement.
GAAGTGGAGGAAAGTATGGCTTGAGGAATTCCAAATTGCATACTAAATGTAAACCCATGTTTTGTGAGAGATTGAGAATATAAATAGTCTCACTAGTTGCATGTGAGATAGGGTATGGACCATAATGTAGAGGCTCCATCTTATGATGTGGACCCTTGAAGTACTCCTTTTGAAGATGAAACTAGACTTTGTCACTAAAATTGAATGAGCGAGGTTTGTGGTTCACATCATGGCACTCTTTGGACTTATGTTGATAGTAGGAGAGAATATACTATAACTATTGGTGAAAATTCTAAATGTGCTAAAATACTTCTATGCTCTATCTACTTCGCATTCTTGTAAGTCCCCAAAATTGCATGGGTCAAAATAGTAGTCTAATGATGACTTGGTGGTCCAAATAATTACCTATGTGGTGTGAAACATATTTCTTCTCAACATTTTTTTAACTTGATGACAATTCCCTCATCCTTACTATCCTTTTGTCCACCTAGTTAATCCCCCAAACTAGCTTCTACATTCTCAGACAATCTGAAAACCTTTTAAGGACCTTCAAGTGTAGGGTCATTTGAGAGACCCTAGGGTCACCAAGGTAACTTGGCCTATGTTGTAGGATCACATGAATGACCTTCCCTTGCAAAAGGAGTGACCTAGGCTGTTGAAAGGGGTGACCCTATCATCTTTGGAGGATGCATGATTGCTTTAGTTTTGACCATTTTGCCACAATTTTTACTTTTAATTATGAGTTGATTCTAGTCTTGACTAAACCTTATCTTCCCCTAATCGATTATCCCCTCCTCTTGAATTACTCATTTCTCCAATTATCTCCCAATCACCTCCCCTTGATTGTGAAGCTTCCTACCTATTTATACTCCCCTTATCATTGACATCAAGAAGGTTTTCCATTTTTGCATTTGTATCTATCTTTTTTTATATAATATATCATTCCTTTCCCTCTCTCTAAATGAGGATTGTGAATCACCTTAGGAGACTAGGCTATCCTTTCACCAACAACCCCCACTTACAACATTCTCATATAGGACTCCCATGCTTACATCTAGTTTTTTCTTAGAAGTTTTAGAAGATTTTGTCAATCATCCAAATAATTTCATAATTTTACCAAATCTAGTTTTCCCTATATCCCATTGGCATCAAGGAGGATGCTATTGCTACATAAGAAGATACAATTGCTAGACTTGTTGAGGACACACACCAACACAAATTTCTTCAAAGAAGATTTATAAGCTTCATAAAGGTTCAAAATTTTACATAATCTTTCATAACCTTCTTTTTACAAATAGATTAAGTAGAAATTAGAAAATGTCAATTTACCCAATGATAGAAATATTCCATTATTTATCCTTGGTTAGAGTAGAGATTTAACTATGTTGTTAGATTAGGAAAATTTATTTATGTTTTAGATTAAGAGTAGATTAAATTAGATTTAGTTTTATTTTCATTATTCAAAATCCCTTGATCTCAACACAAGGCACTTTAAGCAAGAAAATCCTCAATCCCAACACAATGTAAGTAACAAATCAACACTTAAAGTAAACCAAAACACCAAAAATTGAAAACATTCAATTGCATTACATTTAAGAAAAGTCATCTAGTTGCATTGATATAAAGAAACATTTCTTTTCTACAAGTAGATTAATTATAAAATATTTGATTTGTGGAAAAAAATGCAAAGTAGATTTATTTTTGCATCTAGTTTAGTTCAATTAGTAGCATCATCATCATCATAACCTTGAAAACAAAAAGAAGAAGGTAAAATCCCTTGATAACATCACAAGGCACCTAACCAAAACTCAAAGTAGAAAATAAGTTGATGTAGTCATGGTAGGAGGGTCCAAAGAAGGATTGTCCAATCATGCAATGAATTATAATAACTCACATAAAACATACCACAAAACATAGAAATTGACATAAAACACCACAATTCTTTCATTAGATAGCTTTTAATATTATCACTGAATTACAACCACAAAGGTTGCTGGAATGGGTCCTTTTAGCTGCTAGGTGTTGATGATGATTGTTAGTCATAACAACATGCATAAAAATTTGCACAACAAACCTTTATTATCTTGTAAAGTATGATCAACTTAGGATAAGTTGATGACTTCAAGTCTCCGTTGATCAGGTCATGATCGTCTGACATTACTCAGAGGTTGATGTGACATGTTATTTTCCATTTCAAGGGGTCTTACATTTGTCTTGATGATCAGTATTGTTCTATTTCCTGTAAATTTACTCCACAGGCAAGTTAACTCTATTCTATTTCCAAAGATATCTGATATATTTGCAAGTTTGATCAATTCTTCTAATTATTGATCATCATGAACTTGTTCTTTCTTCTACACTGTATATGTATTCAAATGATGTGTCTATAAGTGAATATTTGCATGTATCTCATGGATATTTGTATGAATTTGCATGATATTTGTCAATTTGACATGCTTTTACTCTAAATATGCTCTGTATTTTCAATTATCTATGGGATATTAGGATATTTCATGTTATTTGCTTTTGATTCTCTGTTATTTGCAATTATGGTGATGATATGCTATGAATTTGAAAGTAATTTAAAAGAATGCTTCTAATTTTAGTGAATCTTTAGTCATTGGATCACATACATACAAGATACATTCATGAGGAGAAGAAATCAAACCATATGTCACCAGGATGTTCCACAACTAGATATGGATGATGCTAACTTCAAAGGGATTAGGAATGAAAACAACACATGCAAACTGACAAGCACTCCAAGGGACACAACTGATCAATGCATGTATCCAGATTTGAAACATAGATTACTCAAGATTTATGATGCTTTGTAATAAAAAATGTCTTCTCTTTCATTCAGTATGCAGAACATGTACATTTACAACAACTTTGAAATGAGTCTTGATATTTCAGCAATCAAATTTCAATTAAGTTTCGAATGTTCAAAATATTGCACCCCTGCACCTTTTATAGAATAAGGTGAGGAGGCAGTCACAAATGACCAATGGTCAGGATTTGTCAATTAAGATCAACGACTGATAATTATTCTTTGACTCAGTCAACTCTTCCTTGTGGCACAGGTTGCCAGCTGGCAACCATCTGGGTGACTCATTATTGATGAGTACCTGATGCATGTGCGTTCTCTTGGTGATGCATCTTCATTCATTCTTCAGGTTCCTCTTCCTCATTTTCTTCTTCTTCATCATTGTCATCATCTTCATTACTTTCCGTATTACTGTCACCCTAATGTACATCCTCTTATATGTGGACCTTCATCGCTGTCCTGATGTGTTCATATGCATGTACTATTTTATTCACCTCTCCCCCATCTTGGATTTTGTTTTTTGTTATGGCATGCTTATGAGACTAGAATTTAGATTTGAGCACTTCTAGCTTAACCTTTCTGCTATTCAAAGTCTCATTATAAGTTTCCACCCTGACCTTTATCCTCATGATTTTATTCAGTACTTCTTCCATCAAGTGGGTGAGGGGGTCATTTGCTACCGGCTGGAAATTATCATGCAGAGATTTGATAGCAAAGTCTGCATCCTAATTTTTGATCTTTCCCTCTACTTTTCCTTCTAAAGCCTCAAGGATCTCTACTTCGTATGCCATCATGTTGTGCAGATTTATACTTATATCCCTGAGCTTGCCACTGCATTTCTTCAAGATATCACATTCAAACTTGATATATTCATACCATATGTCTATCAGTAGGGTAGTATTATTATTTAACACTTGATTATTTATTAGGATTTGAGGATCAATCCTCTTCATTTCACTTAAAGCAGTCAGGTCCTTTTCCAATTATAATGATCGTCTCCCTATTTCATTTTACATTTTATCTACCTTTCTTTTTAAACTGCTTAAAGAATTCCTCCTCTATAGGGAGGTTCTCAAAACATCCTCAGCTCCAGTGAGGGCTGACAGCATCCATTTCTCCATGATCATGGCCTCGTGCTTCATGAGGTCCAACTTGGTGACCTCCTCCTAGGATATGACAATCAATGGGACTGCCGGATCAACTGGTGTATTATTAGGGTTAATTAACCCTTTTATGTATGAATGCAATTGAGCAATATGCTCCTTATGCCCTTTATTTTTCTCTTTCTCCTTTTTTACCCTTTGGGTTAAAGAATCAATGATGTCTTTCCCTTCTTGACCCTCTTGGTCCTCATTAGCAAAACCCAAATCGATAGTTGTGATTTGGAATTCCTCTAGGGTGATCTTGCCCTTCTCTTTTTCTATTGTGGGAAGTGCTACATGTGCAGTCCTTCTACCTGTAGCAGGATCTCTTTTTATAGCCAATGTCAATCTGGCTTTCCTCTTTGGCTTCATTATTGTTTCTGCAAACAAGGTGGAAACATCAAATTCCTAAATTTCAGAGCCTTGTTCCATACCTATTTCTTTCTCTAGCCATTGAGGCACATCATCTCCAGATCCCTGATGTTCTTTGCCAACATCATGTCTATCATGTTCTCCAGTAGCTAATTCTATTCTCGGTGGAGAAGGTGATTTCTCAGTTTCTTCCTCATGGAGTTCCTAATGAGGGGGATCTTGTTGTATTTCTTCTTGTTGAGGGGCTTCCTTCTATAGAGGAGGATCCTGTGGAATGTCCACATTATGATCCTGCACCTGATCAAGTACTCCCTCCTTTTGACTTTCATCCACTTTAGTATTTTCCTCATCTTGAGGCATATTGACATCTATAGATGTCTGTGTATTTGGGCCATGTGCATCACCCTAATCAAGGGTCATTTCTTGTTCTACACCTAATGCACTGATGTCCTATGTCTTAAGGTCCTCATGACCTAATTTATCTTTAGTTCCTGTGGCATCCTCCAGATCTCCCTGAGTCTGGGCAGCAGCATCACTTGATGTATCTTTATCTCCCCCGCCTTTCTGTTGGACTTCTACTATTTTTGGTTTGGCGGGTATCTCTTATTGTTGCTGACCCATATTAGGAGCATTGCTTTCTTTTTCTGCCTGCTTGGACACTTCAATCTTTTCTATCTCATCAGGTGCACCTACTTTATCCTTGGGGCTTACATCACCCGTGTATGTTAAATCTACGAAGGCAGGGGTAGTCACCTAATCAACCAACTTATCAAGCCCTATCTATTGGGCTGCCCTCTTTGGGCTACTTTCTTCTACTTTCTCTATTTGCTTCACCTCCTCCAATACCACCATATATGCTAATGGGGTCCCATGTGGAGTCATGCGGGTACTGGAGGTGAGAGTTTCCATTTTTTGAGAGGCTACATTTTGAACTACCTCATCATCTGATAAGTCAACTGTGTCTTCCAAGGAGAAAAGACCACCTTGACCTTCTTTGAAAGCTTCTTTTGTCTATTCCTCTGCCTTCTCAGTCTTGAACTTTATTATGGTGGGAAGCAGTACATCATGTTGCAGCTCCTTCCTAAATGCTTCACCACCAGCTCCTCTTAATATAATAGGGTTAGCCCTGATATCACCCCGCATGGATGTTCTTTTCTTCTTGGGTGGTGACATCATCGACATCACCCTCCTCTTCCTACTGACCATCATCGGGTCATCACCTACAGGTTCCTTGTTTACCTGCTTTTCTTCCACCTCATGCTGTGAGGCCTAACCTTCCTCCTGTATTCCTATAGTTTCTATAGCTAGCCTTAAAATCCTCTTTGTCTTTGGCTTGTCAATCAAAGGCTATGTAGACGATAAGGATGCTTGAGCTAATGTTGATGCACTTGCAACTGGTGTGGAAACCCTTTCAATTATCACCCCCTTAGGTTCATCTTCAGTTTTCTTTCCTCGAGGGGGACCTTTCCTCTATTTCTATGTGGGCAACCTCTCCCCATTGGACTTTCTTTTCTCACTGAGGAAGTCATCATACTCCTCGTTAGCTAGTTCTTTCCTTTTCTTTTTGGCGTCAACTGTAAGGGCCACACCCCTTTTCTTTAATCTATGTATTTCCTCATCTACCCAAGCTTGGGTTAACTGTATCACCCCACCTGTAAACTAATCCAGGGAAATATCCTCCGGCTGTGTTAGATCAGGGGCTGATATGGTGTCATTGTACACCTTCTTGTCTTCATATTCATTAGACATAATCTTTCCATCATCCTTTCTCAGCTGTGCTAGCACTAGGATGCAGTCAAAAGTCCTTATTTGGTTCAAGGTGAGCCTCTAGTATTTTCTTCTTCTCACCTCAGCTTCATCCTCACAATTAGTCCATAAATCTTCCAAATGCTTCTGATGTATAGGTTTTCCCACTATTTTCTACATCCTTCCATAGGGGTCATAAGATCTGGCCAAGGGAAATGGCTGTAGATACATCAGTTTTAGGCCTCCCATGGCATGCTTTATGCTCTCTAAGTCTGAGCACATATACCAACCCATAGTCATTGGAAATAATACCAGAGGTATCTTCTTTTGTTCCTTGTATGCTGCAACTATGGTAGACACTTGTCTGAGAAACTCCATCAGGACAACCCCATCAGTAGGGTATCTTGGTAGCATAAGGGGGTGTCCCTCAAATCCCTTTATCCTTATATATGAAAAGGTGGCAAATTGGATAAACCAGGCACCATGTCTATAAACAACTTCCTGAGCTTCCATGCTCAATCTCTTGGTTCTATCTTCCTCCATGGTTCTGACTAGATGCATAGAGAATCCATCATTTACCAATTTGTAATCCAGGAGGTAGTTTTTTCTCTGTAGCTAAGGATAGTGATCCCATATGTGGGCATCATCTGCATCACCGCCAGCCTTACCCACTATAGTCAGGGCATCAAAGGTTCCCTTGTAAGCACACGAGTACACAACATATGAGGTCATATGAAACGTGCATGCCTGACCTCCTAGGTTCCTTATCCCTTCATCTCGTGCATCACTAATGATCTTGGCCCACAATGGCTTGTTATCTGTATATAGGACCATCTAGATGATTCCAAACATCCAATTCTCAAAATTTCTAGCATGAAGCTTACCTGTCATCCTGTTTAGCAAGGCAATCATGTACTGGTACTCATCATCAAAATCAAATTTGTATAAGTGTACTAGAAATTTAGCTGAGGTAGTGTAGGTGCTGCCCTTTGACCTCCACTGATTCATCCTATTCCTTGCATTCTTCTTATTGTTGTTGTATTCTGTTTCCAGCTTGCGTAGATCTACACTCACCACCTTCTTTCCAACTGGCAGATTGAAAGTAGAAGCGATGCCCTTGATTGAAAAGTCGGCATAAATTCTTCCATGCTTCTCCACCCGCCTGGTCTCAGGGTTATAATTCCTGGCACATTCCACTACCAGCTTTGGGGTCTCCATGGCATACAGACAGCCGACTGCATGCCACATTCTTGAAACATATATTGCATCCAGAAGGGTATTATCCTTATCATGATCTATTCTTGTTGACCACGCTGCCAAGTCCGTATCTCCTTGGTGAGTGTCACCAATGATGCCATACTTAAACTGTACCCCCTCAGGCTGAATAAACATAGGCTTAAGAAACTCTGAGTCAGACCTATTATGTCTAAGATCTTCCATAGACTTTTGTAATAAACATGATTTGTCTTACCATACAATGTCCATATGCATTCATACAACACAATATACTTCTGCAACATCATGTATACTTGAATCCATTACTCTTTACTTCATCATGATATGCATATTCGTAGACTCAAACCACAAGAAAACATATGTACTCTACCTGAACATGCAGAAAATGACAACAATAGGGTTTTCAATTACTTACTTGATAGTGCTTTCCTCTTGGGTTAGATGGGTAATTATGGAAAAGGGCTGCAAATGCTGAAGATCACCCATTCCATTAAGCTGAAAGATCTAGTCCATTAACAGCTAGCAGTATGAGGGTTTGACTTCTCTGCTCTATAATTTCTCATTTTTTCGCAAGGTAAATGATAATAACCTTCAAAAATTACATTTAAATGCATCCGTAGGGAAAATTAGGGTAAAACTACGTTGGGATGGCTAAATCCATTGATCTTCTACAGGGAATTCATGGATGATGCCAAGTATTTGAATTGTATTCGCAATCGGCGAGAATCTAGCTACCACATTTAAGTGCATTTAATGTTAGGAAATAGGGAAGGGGGTGATCTTCAAAAGATTGGGTGATATTCAAAATATGATCCTCTCTAGATAAAATGACCCTCCGCCTTTGAGTGGCAAAACTAATGCAAAAGAATCAGTTGATGTGGTCAACGTTGACCACGTGTATATCAAGTCATGAATTTAAGATCAGGAGATGTTCAAAATATGACCCCACAAATAAAATGACCCCCTTGGGAAAAAGATCAGGGTGACGTCACCGTATCAGCGATCCTGTTTAAGCGTTGTGTTGTAATGACATCACTGTCATGTTATTGAATGTGCTGGGCATTGGATATATACCTCTGCGAGGTAGAATGAAATGATGACATCATCATCAAGGTCATTTCCTTCATTCGTTGGATTTAGATGACATCATCGTCATATTGGCATAGGGTGATATTCGTAAGATGACAGATATTAAAAAATATGACCTATGTCATTTGACGGGTAGATATCAGCTACTATGTAAAATTGACATCTGCACTTCGTAGATCAAGTGATTATTGGGTGATAATACAATATCGGGGTGATCTTATCTAATATGACTGATGTTTGAAATATGACCCCCCTCCCTCAGAATATCAAGTTTGACTTAACATAACTTTCTTCCCTTAAAGAATTTTGGGGTGATCCAAAAGGCAAACCTGCTTGAAATTTTATGCACTTTCCAACCATGAGGTTAATAATGTGAAATATTGACTTTGGCAACCGACCTCATCATGGAGACAAATCCACCCTCTTGCAGGGTGACATGCATGACTTAATTTTACCAGACCGCCCAAAGCAGAAAAATAAGCCAAAGCAGCCAGAAAAAGTTGGGTCCCTATTTTGTCAAGGAAAAATGGGACATGTTGTGTAACCACCCAACACTAGGCCATAGTCATTTGATTACAACCAAATTACATAATGGACAGTTGCCCTGTGGGATTACTACATGCAAATTCCTACTAAACTATGGAAACACCACTTCCATACTTGCTGCAAGCAACCACATAATGATTTCCAGTACAATATGACATTAAAATTTTACCATAGACCTACAACATGAGATACACAATGACTCAGACACAATTAAATTTAATTCTCATGGTACTAGACAACATTCCTTTATGCACATTCTATCTTTTTAGATTGTATCCCACATCATACTCTTGGTTTCCACACTTTGTCTCACAAACTCGCTCCCTCACTACTGAACTTACCTTCTATGCCTCTATTGTATCCTAGTCTTCTTCACTTTATTTAAACCAATATAAAATCCTCTATGAATATCATGCTCAAGCTCCTCACATGATTTGCATTAGCCTCAAGATGACACAAAGCCTAAAACCATATGAAACATGTCACTAACTAAAAATAACAAAATTTTAAATTACAATGGTAAAATGGAGAATCTCCATGTAGTACACCACACACCTCCACAATGGTTATTATAACCTTCCCAAATATTCACCTTTAGCAGAAACCAAAAATAAACCTTCTACAAATATAAATAGTTCCAACTAAACACATTATCAACTCATAGACACTTCACAAACCAAATTACCAACCTCTACTTATTCAGTCAACCTCAAATTTCAATAGAAGATAAACAAATCACAAACATAACTACCACCACAACTATAGAAGCTAATTCCTCAATGTGGTGAAATGTGCTGACTTATTCTATCCTAGATTGTTAACCACAAACACACACAAACTACCAAACTAAACCTCAAATTCCACTTTATTAGACATGATGCCATATTTCCATGATGCTTAAGGATGCACCTACATTAGAATCCTGGGATAAATAAGAAAAATGAGTCCCACATTTTTCATGACACTCCACCCTTGATTAAAGAGTCTCCACTCTTGCTTAAAGAGTCTAATTTGTTTCTTCTTCAACTCACTCCTTCCACCTCCTTAGGTATGCCTCAAGAGATCCACCCTAAGTACTACTTTCACTAATGTTATTTGTCACTCTATTTGACCAATCATCCTCTACATAATTGGTCTTTGAATTGTATTCAGTCACATCCCACTTACCCTTTTCAACAAGTAGTCCCTCACATTTGTTACTCTCTTGCTTGGAGATTCTAATTTGTTTCTTCTTTAACTAGCTCCTTCCACCTCCTAAGGTATGCCTCAAGAGATCCACCCTGAGTACTACTTTCATCTATTTTATTTGTCACTCTATTTGACCAATCATCCTCTACATAATTGGTCTTCAACTTGCATTCAGTCACATCCCACTTTCCCTTTTCAACAAGTAGTTCCTCACATTTGTTAGTCTCTTTTCTAGCTGCCACATACCCTTCTATTATTCTTTCCTTTGCTACATGTTCCTCAATAAAGATCCTCATCCTCTTGTTCATTTGTCCTATCCTTTGGACAATTTTCTTTTGGTGACATCCATTCTCATAGCCTCTTCTCTATGTAACATATTTTGCATTTGCAATGTTTCTTCTCATTCTAGTAATGTCTCACACCTTTGGAATCGATGCATATCATCCCTCCCCAATGCACACTCCAACACTATTGTAAAACTATCCTTCACTTACCCTCTTGATGGCATCATCTTATATTTTTTTTCCATCCTTCCATATTATGTATGTGTTAGATCTCCCATCTAACATTGCTTCCTTATCAAATTGCCATGATCTATCAAATAGAATATGGCACACATCCATTAACACAATGTCACACAACACCTCATCATGATACATGCCTATGTTGAATCTCACCCAACATTATTCCTCTACCAAAATTTAGTCTCCCTATTGTAGCCAACCTATTTGGTATGGTCATGGATGTCTCATCCTTCTCAACCCCAACTGATCAACCATCTACACAAACACCAAATTATCTATGCTACCACTATCCATCACCACATCACAACATTTACATCCTGCCTTTCATCTAGTCATAAACAAAATCTTTCTTTATGCTATCTCATCCCTATTGTTGCACCTCAAGGACCTCTATGAAACCAATGAATCCCCACATTCAAATTCCCTCTCCAAAGTAGATGACCTCTCATCACCAAATGCAACTCTTGCACTATGTTTTGCCCTCTTTCCTTGGCATTTAAACACTCAGTGTCCTTCCTTGACACACCTAAAATAGTTCCCTTGAAGGATTTCTTCATTTTCCTCTCACATTCTCTACCTTGCTATGAATACCCTCCATGCTCCTCTTGATCCTTTTTGTGTTTAGTATCTTCTACTCTTTCATCTTTGCAATAGTTTCTATAGTCATCTTCTTTCTCTTTATGGTAGGAGATTCAACCTTCTCTTTCACTATGGTACTAATTACCTCTCCCTTGACCTCTTGGGGTTGCTCCCCTATTACCACATCTCATCCTGCTACTCTAGTTCTTCTCTTCTCTCCATCTTTGGTGGTTCTTCTTTTCCTGGACTTCTAGTTTAGTTTATTCTCCATGGTGAGAGCCAACTGGTCTCAACTATTTAGATATTCCACATACCCAACTCCTCTTGGCTGGATTCCCTCAATCCATTGATGTACTTTTCCACTTTCTCAACCCCTTCCTCATAATGTCTTGACCTAATTGTTAGCCTATCTAGTATTTCTTGATGTACTCCTTCATAATCATACTCTTTGTCGTAAATTATGCAGCTCCTTTAACAAATCTAACTAGTAATTCACTATAATGAACTTGGAATTTAGTTATCCACCATCTAGTCCCACTTTATAATGCAATTCTTTCCTTTTCTATTTCTTTCCAACATGATTTATTTCCACCATATTGCTACATGACCCTTCAACTTGATCTTCAAAAATTTCATCCTATCCAGGTCCACAATGTTCTCATGCTTAAAACATTCCTCTAGATCAGTGATCTAGTCTATCAGCTCCTTGATATCCAAGTTCCCAAAATAGTTCAAGATGTCCATTTTGGTCCTTTTACCAATGCTAGTTATGGCCTTCAATAATTTCTCTTCTTTGTCCTCCTCACTTCCACTTGATTCCACAGGATATGCCTAATTCTCTTCATCACTTTCCTCGATCCAAGGGTTAGGGTTTCTACGATGGTCCTACTCTAGTGCATCCATCTAGTTTTACATAGCCTTCAACATCTCATACATCTCATTCATTCTTATTGTAGATTTGATAATACCATGCCCTCTCTTTGGTGGCATCTTTAGGTCAGTGATCTATCCATAATTACCCCTTTGTAGACGACCTCACAGTTGGTTCTCTGTCTACAAACCCCCATGGACTACCATAGCTCAAAATTTATTTAATCCATGCAAAATACAAACACCAAGTTAAACTCACCTAAATTGCTTAAATACCTTCATTTACCTATTACCACCACAATTTAAGTTTTTGTCAAACTCATTCTTAAGAAACTACTCAAATAGGTGCACTCACATCCACATCAACAATCTCCCCATGATCCAACCTTGCTTTGATACCACTTGATGTAGTTATGGTATGAGGGTCCAAAGAAGGTCTGTCCAACCATGTAGCTAATTATAATAACTCACATAATTCTTTTATTAGATAGCTTGTAAGATTGTCGCTAAATTACAACCACAAAGTCTGCTACAATGGGCCCTCTTACATCCTAGGTCATAGTCATTTGATTACAAATATATTACACAATGGATAGTTTCCCCATGGGATTCCCACATGAAAATACCAACTAAACTATGGAAACACCACTTCCAAACTTGTTGCAAGCAAGTTCACATAATGATTTCCAATACAACATAACCCGAGATACTACCACAAACCTACTACATGGGATACACAATGACTCAAACACAAGTACATTTAATTATCACCACTAGACAACATTCCTATATGCCACATTCTATCTTTTTAGATTGTATCCCACATCATACTCTTGGTTTCCACACTTTGTCTCTCAAACTCACTCCCTCACTACTGAACTTACCTTCTATGCCTCTACTCCATCCTAGTCTTCTTCACTTTCTTTCAATCAATACAAAACCCTCTATGAATATCATGCTCAAGATCCTCACATGATTTGCATTAGCCTCAAGATGGCACAAAGACTGAAACCACATGAAACATGTCACCAACTAAAATAACAAACTTTCAAATTACAATGGCTAAATAGTGGAGAATCTTAACACAATACACCACATACCTCCACAATGGTTATTACAACCTTCCCAAATATTCACCTTTGGCACAAACCCAAAATAAACCTTCTATAAATAAAAACAATTCCAACTAAACACACTATCAACTTGTAGACACTTCACAAACCAAATTACTATCCTCTACATATTCAATTTGTAGACACCTAAAATCAACACTATGTCAATCCCAACCATTCCTCCATAATTGATCATTTTTAACCAATTATTCCACCTTTGACAATTATATTAAATATTTATAATATTTTATTATTTAAACAATATTTTCCCAACATCTTCATAATCCCCCTTCATCGTTGTAAATCACTGTTTCATCTAATATAACTTTAGGCAAATTATTATTTGATATTTATTTGTCTAAGATCTTATCCCCTTTCCTCTCCAAATTAAATAAATATTCATATTTATTTAATTTTCTATTTTGTCCACTTTTGCTTAATTTCCCTAATCATGATTTGCACATGGGTTTATTAACTATTAATTAAGGATTACATCCCCCAAGACTCTAGAGGATACACTTGTCATAATATGTACATGCATGAACATCACAAGTGGTACTTTAAGGAGTGGCCAAATCATCCATTCCTTTTTCTTCCAGTTTAAAATTTAGCTTGTCCTTATGCTTTACAATTTTAAATTTGAATAAAATCCAAACCATTTTTTTCATTAATTCCTAACTAGCCCTTTAATCTTGACCATCCACTCTTTCCAAAATCAATCCTAGACCATTGATCTTCCTACAATCATGGAACCTCCATTTACATCCAATCTCCATTAGCCACTTGTCCATCTCTCCTTGTTTGAGAGCTCTCAAGCAATGTGAACCCTTGATCTTCATCCTCAATCTTGACCCTCCATTTTGGCCTCGAAAAATCTATAAATTGGAAGTGCCTCTAGTCATTTGAACAACAAAATTGAATGAAAGGTTATGCTATTATTTTAAGCACTTAGATTTTAAGCAATTTCAAGAAATTATCATAGGACACATCCACTTTTGCAAGTGTAACATAGGGAATTCATGTTTGTCTTTTGGGTGCATTTTATTTGAATTGAATTTCCTTTATAGCCTAATCTTAAGTGTTTTCCTAGTTGATAGTAATTAGGAGGTTTAACTTGTTTAGGTTGCCTTTACATGATTACTTTCTCCCATACATATAATCAACCTTAAATTTCAATAGAAGATAAACAAACCATAGACAAAACTACCACCAAAACCACATAAGCTAATTCCTCAATGTGGTGAAGTGCACCTTTTTCTTCTATCAAAGATTATTCACAAACTTACACACACACAAACTACCAAACTAAACCACAAATTCTACTTTCATAGAGAAGGTACCATATTTCCACAATGCTAAGTGATGCACCTACATCACAAGCTCAACTAGTCAATCTTTCAACAAATCAAACCATGTAATAATCAATAAAACAACCTAAAATAAGATCAAACAAAACACCAAATCCTTTCTTTTGATATCCCTTTTTCCTCACTCAACATTTTATGCTTGACATGTTCCAAAATAAAGGAAAATTGGATCGAGGTAGTGTTGAGTGAAATTTTAGAAATCAACCCATTCTTAGACATATCTAAGATAAAAATGAACAAAAGCACATAGAAGAAGAGCCCTGCATCAGAGAGTTTGATCTTGTAATGCCCACCATATAAACACATACAAGTGGGCACACATTGGTAACTACAATTTTTTTTCTAACTTAAAGACTTTGATCTAGACAAAAAATTAAACCTCCATTTTCAAATGATCTTTTAAATTACTGATTCTAACTTAGTGAAGACACAATGTTCTTTAAAATAATTAAGTTTTCATCCTAAAATAATTTCCTACTACAACAATGTAAATTTTTCACTACCTCAATAAATATAAAAAATCATATCTTTTCTTTAACCTTTAAATATTCTAATTTAATCAATTCTAAATAAGATAAATAGATAAAATACATTAATAATATTTATGAAATCTTAGGCTAAAAGTTTAAAGCTTATCATTATAAATTAATTAACAAACATTAAAGGATAAGAGTCAAAGAAATAGAAAGTATGCCAACAAAAGATTTGGCCAACTAAAAGGTAGGGATTTATTGACACAAAAAAAAGTATTAAATCTTACTAAATTGCACTATCATTTCTTGCTATTTAAAACTCATTTACTAATTTGAATAGATTTAATAAAATGACTACATAAAATAATTTGTTCTAATTTGAAAATAAAATTATTAAATTGTAAATGCAAACAACTAAATCTTAAAATAATTATTGCATTCAAATAGTCTTAATAAAAATAGTTGAATAATTATTATTAATTTTTTAAAGAATATTAAATTAATAAATAAAGCACACTCACTAATAAACTTAACTAATTGAATTTCTCATTTAAAACATTAAATAAACTTACTAAACAATATGTTTCCAAATAAAGATAAATGGAAATAAAATTCAACTAGTTAATTTTAAATTAACAATATATAGAAACTATTAGAATTAATTTGATTGATCATTAAAACAAACTGATAATACAAGCTTTATATCTAAATTTACTTTTCAATTCTTTTTGCTTTTCTATTGTTTCTTTCTATTTTTTTTCATAAAATGCTTTGTCTTTTTTTTTTTTCTATTTAATCAAACTAATCTCCATGATTTTTCCTGTTTTTAAAATGTGTTAGAAAGGTAAAATAGAGACCTAAAAATATCATAAATAATTAAATAATAATTTCCTTTAATATAATTTTCTAAAAATCATATAATCACATGTATAGTCATAATTTTCAAAATAGCAATATAGATAGGTAGTTACTAATTCGTACATATCTGATAATTGATAATCTGGGTCAGGGCTTAAATTTGACAATTGTATAGCTGTATTTATTCATTTTTGCTGTAAAATACAATCAAAATTTAAAAAAAACCGTATTATATGAAAGGAGAGATTTTGGACAAACTGTCAAAATTTATATAGAATTATGCTTATATATATATATATATATATATATATATATATATGGTTTTTATATAATCTATTTATACTAAAGTATGTCAGTTTTTTAAAGGCATCATTGAGTAGATAACTGTCATAAAAAAATTGCTTGACAGGTAAGGTTGACTGTCAAATTTAAGCCCTGATCTAGGTATGGCTAAATTCTTGTGAGGACTTAGTCAACTAGGTTTCACATCTTCAATAAAAATATCAAAGAAACCCAGTTACTAAAATAAAATTTATTAAAGATACAATGTACTAATTTTTATCAAGATAATTTTATATCAGCCCATACATACAGTTACAAATATTTTTATATCTAAAAAAGTAGAATCTGGGTATCACTCATTTTTTTATATGATTTAGAAAACTCAATGGCACACTTGCCCTAAATTTTTTAGATGAACTTAGTTTCTAAAACAAAAGTTAATGAAGACAGAACATACTGGTTTTTCTAGGGACAATTTTACCAGTTTTTATAAAAAAATAGTGAACTTGTTAAATTCACAAAATAAAAATAATGTGAGGTGAAATTATAGAAATTATACATATACTTCAATCAACTATTTTATTTTCCCAATAGTCAAACTATAAAAAATTATAAGGTTATATAGAACGAAGGAAACATTTTCAGAATTATCAACATATCCAACAATTGATTTATTTTCATTTCAATGACATATACAATTGCTCAACACTCTATTTGTTCAACAATAGAAAAATTCCATTAGGAATCACATACAAAGATACTTTTGCCAAAACTTATAACATAAATAGCTTCTTTTATTTTCCTAAGAAACATATAAACTCTTCTCAACTTTCAACCTTGACTGGAAATCCTTCCTTTAACCTGCACACATACAACCAAATAGATGGCCAAGTCCCACTCTCCACCCTACCATAGGGATTGCATATGCACATCCCACCCTCGAGCAGGAGACTCCAGTGAACCGGTTTATACACACATGAAAACAACCAAAGTCCATAAACACAAAAAGACAAAAACACAAACACTGTTTCCCATGGTTTGACTCACAAACTTAGGATCTGTCATAGATCTAATTTAAGGGGGAGAGAGGGAAAAGTCAACCCTCTTGGGAACACAACAACTATCAAGAATCACCACAAATCACAATAAACAATTCCATCACCACCAACCTTTATACCTCCCACACATACCTCCTTAATAATACAAAGAATCAAACCCTACCACCACCAATCACCAACACTCCATGCACAACAAATCAACAATCCCACTTCTCCACACACCTCCAACACCTCCATACTCCTCAATACAACAAAATATACCAACATGCATCTCCACAACCTGCACAAATACACCAATCACATATCCATCAATATATCAATAAAAACAGTAATCATTTCCCCAAGAGAGGTTTGCGCCTCCCTCAACCCCTAAGACTTGGGAGGCTCTCATCAATTTGGAGGGCCGCTCCCATACAAGGCATAACCCCAACTATGACAAAATAGAAAGACACATACAACCCTTACACAAAACAACATATCAAACAACACATTCATTTTATAAATCACAAAAATTACCAAAGTATGCAAAGTGTTACCTTAGCTCCCCACGTTAGGGTGAGCCCGACAAAAACTAGTAAAATAATTAAAACCTCTTGTTCTTGAATCCCAAAATCCCACATGCTCAAACTTGCAATCCTCTTTAGCCACAATTTCTTCTTTTTTTATTATTTTCTTCCCAAAATCTTGTGCCCATAAAAGATGATAAAAAACTCCAAATCCTCTCTTCCCATAAAATAAAACCCCATAAAAAAAAAAAAGGAAAAGCAGAAAAGAAATCAATTTCCTTTCTTTTTTCCAAAAAGACTCATTTTTTTCCCAAAATAAAACAAGGAAATAAAATCCTCTCATAAAAGAAAATATTAAAATATTAAATTAAAGCACTTATCCTCATCCCACTAAAGAAATAATTAAAATAAAATAAATAATTAAATTGACTCTCACCACATAAATGCAATTAAATAAAATTTATATAAAAAAATCACAACACTCAAAAATGAAAATTAAAAAAAAAATAAAACAATAATTTTACACCACACTTTAGCCTTAACCCCTTCCATGGGTTAGGCTAGGCTAACCAGTATAACATAGGGGTTCACAGAGTCTTCGAATCCACTTAAGGAATCTTGGCCACCCACTTGTACACTTAATTTTGAACATCAGTATGTCAAGATAATATAGTTGAAACAACTTAATGCATAAAAAGATCATTTAAATAATCAATTTTTCATTCATGATCACATACTCAAATAATTTAAAAATAATTTCTTTGATAACTGACATATAAGCATTGAATTATTTTAACACTTTCTTTCCCACATAATTATTAATCTACTCAAATAAATTTAATCATATAATTCAACACTTAAATCCATAAAGTTAAAATATCATAATAATGTCCAAAATGTCAACTAGCATAATGTCCAACATAATAACCATAAATGTCCATAGTACTAACATAATGTTTCATACTCAAGATCATACTCAAGATGGGGAGGGGATGATAGTTGAGAAGGTTGAGGAGGATGCTGAGGATGAAGGTGCCAATTAGGAAGATGAAGTGTTTGCTCTAAGAAACTGGGTGGATTCCCTTGAGCAGAGGTTTCTTTCCCTCAGATGCTTCATAAGTAGTATGTTTTGCGGCTCGGCTATGGTTAATTTGACTCTTTTGTAGGAGCAGGATACCCTTGCACATGGTGCGGATGAAGAGAAGACTAAAGAATTTGATAGAATTTATGAATTCCTGTCCAAAGGCCGGGGGGATGTTTCTACCTAGCTTCCTCTCTTTGCTTTCTGTTTCTTTTTGCTGTCAGATTGCTACCACTTACTTTTTGCTGTTAATTGACTGTCAATGTTCTAACTGTTGTTAGTGACTCCTTTTGTTCGCGAGCCTTTGCTGTTTCTTTTCTGGGTTGTTTTGTAAGGGTTTGGCCCCTGGTTTTTGCCACCTTATTATATCAAAAACATAATGTTTCACACACATCAAATATATAATCCAATTAATAAAGTTTAGTACTACAAACTAAATCAACTAAAATGTCAGAAAGGGATGGGCCTCACAGATCTCTTAGAGGAGCTCATCAAATTAATAGACACAATAATATTACAATGACTTGCATGGGAACATCCAAACATACCAACATTTCAAACCCCACCTGATCAAATCAACACAATAGTCTATCACTAGGTGTTCCTCCCTAGAGAAGCAAGTGAACCTCATAGTGTGACTCCTACTCAAAACAATCATTTCACTACCATATGTGACACTCTCCTTCCATGTGAACAGAGTAATCAATCAAATTATTTGTTTCTTATCTCACTTTTTCTGAAAGAGCAAGAGTAATTTGGTTGACACCTTTAACAAATGTGGAGCACATGTGTCGCCTTGGGTCTGACTCACTCACATTATGCTTGCGTCAATTATAGACATCACATGTTTTGGTGAACCCAACATGAAGAGAAGATCCTTTTGGACAAGCTCTTACATTTTCTCTCTTCTTTCCATCTTGTCTTGTATTCCTTTTCTTCTCATCATCCCATTTATTTTGTGGTACTTAAAGTACCCTTGAATATGCTAGGATAGACAATGCCATAGGGATAAAGTCCCTCAAACGAGGCTAGTCTTAATTCATGGTCGATACGTCCCCATCGATCCAATGGCACCTATTTCTAATAGGAACGATTTTTAAAGACACTAACTCTAATGGTGGACTACTAGAGAATAACAACACCCACATGGACCATGAATTCATGACCTTTGACAACCTTGCATCGATATTGTTTCTATTGTTGTTGTGCAATATATTAAAGAATACAATCATGTTTACGATCATATTCAAATTCAAGAAACATTGTTTCAAGATTCAATAAACATACATACATTTGTAATTTTATATTTTATTCTGAGAATAAAGGGCATTTGCTGACTTAGTAAATGTACATAATCTCTCTTTCAAATATAATAAACAAACAATCCTCCTCCTCCATGGTTGAACTATGACACTACAATGAATGTTCTTATCTCTCGACCTTGTGAAGCATTTCTTTCACACATCTAGATATGAAGGTTTTAGGCAAGATGATATTCAAATGGTATTAAGTTCCATGATTGGAGGGCATACTCAAAATAGACTTGGTCGGAGGCCCTACAAATATTTTGCAGGATGCTAGGTGCAAAATTTTGTGCCAAACAAGATTATGTTAGCTAGAATCTCTTATTTTCCTGCATAGGGCGATGCAATTGTGCGAGGAGAAAGAACTAAGTTAGTTTATATATAACATTTATATATTATGATACTAACGCAACCTGCCTTTGTATCACATGCCTGGGTCGTAACCATGTCTCCAATCATGATGAAAAGATAGTTCAACTAGTGTGGCCTGTAATACAAATCAATCTGCTCCCACGTTTCAATTCTGTCTACACTTTACCACTTCACATATAATGTCCTACGCACTTTGAGATATTTCAGTAACATCAGATGTAATTGGTACGGTGCGTAGAAAACTAATCTTACCCTTTCATCTCCTACTTACAAACATCTTCAACATCAAGAAATGATCTATTTTGTCTTCAAGTTGCGTGCTAAAATTATTAGGGTGGTTGTATGTATGAGATGGAATATCTACAACCAAATGGTAACAATCAACATTGGCACATGGCAATTTATATTGGCTATGTTTTTGCCAAGTTTGGTGTAACGTCTTAAAGGATAAGACAATCTTCATTACGTGCTTTTATAACATTCCCATATGATGTGTAGAGACCCACAAGAATAAAGGGCAACTAGTGTAGTATAGGATCTACTAATCCACATAGTTTAAAATCTACTAATAAATGTGTGAATCGCTAACCTTGTTGGCAAGTTTTCTATTGAAATCTTATTGAATGAAAGTTCTAGTTCTTTGCACACCCATGTTGTCAAGTTTATCTTGTTTGAAGTCATGTTTTATCGCTGTCATGGTTATTGAATGACACAATAAACTCTACTAAATAAATACTTTCATAGCAGTATCCACGATCCTTACCAGCATCCACTTAGCCCACACTAAAATGAGTATTCTGGAATAGAGTTTAGACACCATCAAAGCATAAAAGATAGAGGAATTTCATCCATAAATTATCCTTGACTATGTGAGGTGCATGTGAAATATAGATGTTTATAGACTTTTCAATCTTGAAATTCCATTTTCACTTATAAGTGTGTGCTTATACATACAAAAGTGTATTTTTTAAAAATCAAACCTTACCTCAAAAATGTCAAGGGACTGGCATAGTTTTTAGGTATACAAGATTCAAAGGATGAGTTGAAGTTTATAGAGTTGATTAATTAAATTAAGATGTACAACAACAATACCAACAATGGCCTTTGGCATCCACAAATTGAAGCAAGCCTCGGGGCATAAACAAGGATTGAATGAGCTTCCACAAATACATTAATTTTTGGACCATGTTACATGTCTTGTATTGGCATTCCTATTCTCATAGGGTTATGGTTGTTGATGAACTTGAGGATGTGACAATCAAGATTTTTGATGGAGGTAGAATTTCTAGAAATGGATTGCCAAATATCTAGACATATTTCTATAGCATTGCACAATATTCCAAGTTGTTTATGTATTATGTGAAAAGTGGTAGTGTGATCAAGTTGTTATCCTATTTTTCCCCCTTGGCCAAATAGTCTAAGATCCATGAGATCCTAGTGTTTCCCCTTTTGAGGATGCAAGGAAAAACATAAAAAAATGGTTAGGTCCTAGATAATTTAGAGTTTTCCTTGTATTTTTCTGCCTTGTTGGGATGTCGGAGTTTGGGCTTCACCTCTTCACCGTGCCAAAGTCCAAAGTCCTGAACTCTACCCCTTTTCTCCTTGCAAAAGTGCTCTAAATGTTATATCGTCGAAGTTCAGAGTTCTCTCCTTTCACCTTCCTTTCTATGAAAGGCAGAAGGCCCAAAAGCCGAACTTCGACTCTTTCCCTTTGCAGAAAATGTTCTAAGTGTTTCGACGCCGGAGTCTGGAGCTCTCCTCTTCTCCCTTTTTACTTAGAAGGAAGAAGGGTCAGGGTCCGAGCTCTGACTCTTCTCTTAGAATTTGGCTATGTCTTGGAAGTTCTGTGGGATATCGGGGATCGGGGTTCTGCTCTTCCACGTTCTTCTTTGCAAGGCCGAAGGTCCAGGGCTCGGGCTTTGACCTTTTCTTTTGTAAATCTAGCTAAGTGTGAAGAAGTTGTCAGAGGTCGGTCTTTTCTTCTTTGTCCTTCTACTTTAGAATGCCAAAGGCTCGAGGGCCAACTTCCACCGAAGATTTATGGAAATAATGCTAAGTGTTTTGGACTCTTCGGGGTCGGACTTTCCTTCTTCCTCCTTCCTTCCTGGAAGGCGGAAGATGGAATGCCCAAGGCTCAAAGTCTATCGATGAGGTGAAATCTTCTAAGTACAAAGCAAAGCTCAGGCAGCGGTTCTTTCTCCTTTCTCCTTTCTTCTTGGAAGGCGAAATGCCAAAGGCCTGAGGCTCGATCTCCAGTGATCAAAAGTTTCTAAGTGTAAGGCAGAGCTCGGGGAGGCGGACTATCTTTCTTCTTCCTTCCCTCCTAGAAGGTTGAACGACGAAGGCCCGAGGCCCAATCTCCATAGAGGAAAAAGTATTCTAAGTATAAATGTTAGAGTTCGGTGTTTTAGCCTTCCTCCTTTCTTCTGCAGGCGATTGGGTGGAAGGTCGGAGACCTGAACTCTGAAACTCCAATGGGCCATTTTCTCACTATGAAAAACATGATTCAACTACTCAATGACCCTCCTAGTCACCATTAATGCATCTTCAGAGCCTGATTTTGTGTGGGAGATGGATTTATCGCCTCCCCATGTGATTGTTCCTCATATGCATTGAATTTCATGTACTCACGACATTGGCTAACCCCTTGTTTCAGTAGATTTCATAGATATGAGCTAGGGCACGCTTCAAAGGATGCCAGTTCAAAGTTATTGCAGCATGGTCGATGTCCCTTCTTGTTTACTTCTTATTTTCCACACCATGGCTACTACAGTGCGACTGTAAAATCTATATATGCATGTGTAAAAGATATTTTGGGTGTTTGTTAGTTATTTTCTAGGCTATTATGCTAGGTAAATTCCTCTGTTACTTCCAGACCTTGTAATGCACTTACAGAACAACTAGATTTGATGTATTGTGTTCATTTTCAAGCCTTTGATGTCTTTAGTCCATTGTTCAACCATGAATGTATGTGATTATTTTGTGTCTATTGCTCTGTAACATGCTATTTACTCTTTGTAAAGGTCATTTGACCTTCATGATCAATATATCTTTGATATTTCGCCTCTCCTACGCTTTGTCTCTATGTTTCACTTAAAGTTGTGATCTATCTTGTGAATAAAATGACTCCTTCATATGTTATGGTTTTCTATTCAAAGCCTCTGTCAAGGTTGCAAGCATGTGTGAGTTATTTTAGGGAGTGAGATCATTGTTGTGTTGATTCAATTCAGCTAATATACCTCATAACTCTGGTGCATCACCTTTTCTTTTCTATATTCCTTCTATCCCTTTTCCCCTAGAAAGTTTAGCATTAGAGTTAGTTAATTTCTCTAAGCCTTAAGCTTAGAAAGAGGAACCAACTTTCTCTGGAGGTCTGATCTCAAAATTGTAAGGTCTCACACCTTGAGATCATTTCCATTGTGTCATTAGAATGCTTGGACTATCTCCAAGTAGGGTGCAATTCTATGTGATAATAGTTTCTAGCACGCTCGGTGGGACCCTCTGCTCCAAGTAAGAGTTGAACAAAGAAGATTTTGGTGTTGATCTTAGTTCACATGTAGCTGTGAAAGCATTCAACAAGCACCATGGCAACTTTGTAGAACAAATCCACTGGTGCAACTAGCTCAAACGCTTAAAATTTCATCAAGGATCAGGACTTCAGTGGTTTTCTTGATCTTTTCCAACTTTTAGAAGCATCTTCAATCACCTGGTGACTCCATCTTGGTATGTATCTAGTTTCTCTATGGTTGCAGACCTATTCTGCTCTAATTCCAACATTTTTATGATTATCCAACATTTAGATGCTATAAAATGTCAAGTTATTATGGGAATCATGGCTATTCCCCTCCTCCTAGCAAGAATGTAAGTTATTGGCCCCCATATCAGCAATATCAGACCCAAGACACCTTTGGTTTTATGCCATATGGCCATGCCACTGTAGAATATCAACATCCTCATGATGCTTACCTCCCACCCACCCTTCTTAGTTTTCTTATCAATCTAATAATTCCTATTATCAAACCCAAGAAGACTACCTTGCTCTGCTAGAGATTAAGGAACATTTGGATCATTTAAAAAGACAAGTAGGGTATAATTTACCGCAAGAACCTTTTGATTTTAATATAAGAAACATATATGATGTGATGGAGATACTTTGAGGGTTCCAATAAGAGTGGAATGAAATTCAGGGAATAATGGAGTATAACAGACAACAAGAGGAGCTTGCTTATCAGGCTCATCTTCTATAGTAGCAGATGGAGGCAAAGGAAATGGCTTGCCGAGAGAAAATTAAAATGTAGCTCGCAACCCTATCTAAGGAGCAATTAAGGCAAATGCTCGCTAACATAGAGAGGTAGGAAGCTCAGGTAGCCACCTCTATTCCCAGTTTTAGGTAGCCCCTCCCTTCTACACCTATTCATCATGTAGCAGAAATAACTCCCAAATTCAAGATCCCAAGTCTTAGGCAAGATAACCCCTCTCAAGAAATCCTTCCAGTCCCCATTCCAAGTCAGCCTTCTTATCCTGACACTAGCTCACTCTGTAAAAACAGGTCAGTCTTTTGGTGGGATGTTGGGTTTTATGAGCCACAAAAAGAAATATTTGATGTTGTGGAGCAGTCTACTAGTTATGAATCCTCATGCGCTATTGAAACTACAAACTTAAACTTGCTTCAAGAAGAAACTAAGTCCAATCAGTTGGAACAACAATGCATTAGGCATAAGGATAGTGTTGATTCAAATGCAGGGTTGAGTCCCCTGGACTTTGGCTCATTTGTGGAGTTTTCCCATGCTTTTAATAAGATGAATGAAACCAAAATACAAAGAAGGCATGGTGAAGAGGTCCAGTTGCATAGGCAGCTCAAGCAGAATAATGTGGAGCTGCAGTCAAACATTGGGGACAATCCTGATTTGAGGGAGGAATTATCCAAAGCAAAGGAGCTGTCTAGCTACATTGAAAATGAAAAAGGCATGCAGATGCCAGCATTAGCTGTAGTTCCAGACCAACATAGGGGCAGTGAAACTGATGGTGAATTGTTGCAGGTTGAGGCCAAACATAGTAATGAGGTTCCAGCTCATGAAAAGGAGCATGTAAGTAGCCTTGTTCTAGAGAATGCAGAAGGTAAGGAGGCTAGGCTGGATCTTCTCATTCTTATGTTCTTTGAGGAGCTAGAAGATCTCATTAGGGATGAGAAAGATCTTTTTGCTTAGGATATGTCATTGAGCTAGCATCCCCTGAGGAAGAACTTCATGAGCAACATCTTATTCATAGGGTTGAGGAAACCATCTTTCCAATTGAACCACAAGAGCCAGAGCATTCAGACCAACAAGAGAAGAAATCATAACAAAGGCATGAGATCAACTATGTTGATTTGCATATGATTTCTAGGGGATGCCCTATTAGGCATCTAGCCTAGCTAGAGACACATCAAGAAGAGTCACCACTTGTCATGCTTACCTCTAAGCATGAAGTTGAATATCAAAATGAATGGGATCAACCCATTTATCCACTTCCAGACAGTTGCATCAATAATCAGTTCAAGTGGGTAAGTGAGTTTGTCCTCTTTCTGGGGGAAGTGTTTTGTCAATTTGTTGTATGCCCATCCCTTCCCCACCTCTTGTTAACTTCCCACAAGCATGTAAACCATTGTAAATTGTTGATAAAGGGCATTATTCTGAAGAACTAGTTAATGGCTTTGTTTAGGGTCAGTTTTGGTTGGTTAGTTTAGGTGTAGGTTAGTGTTGTTTTTCTTTTAGGTTTCCTTTCAATAAGTGTGCTTACACTCTGCTACATTCTCAATAGGAGAATAGATTCTTGGTTTGTTTTGTTTTGTTCCTGGAGGCATGTTCAATTTATATTGACCAACCTTGTTCTTATTGCTGACCCTTTGACTCTATGCCCAATGGATTGATAAGGCCTTTGGATCCTAGTGTTTAGATAGGCAAACACCCCTACAAAGTTACTAAAATGTTATCCTATTTTGCCCCCTTGGCCAAATAGTCTAAGATCCATGAGATCCTGGTGTTTCGCCTTCTGAGGATGCAAGGAAAAACATAAAAAAATGGTCAAGTCCTAGATAATTTAGAGTTTTCTTTGTATTTTTCTGCCTTATCAGGATGTTAGAGTTTGGGCTTCACCTCTTCACCATTCCAAAGCCCAAAGTCCTGAACTCCACCCCTTTTCTCCTTGCAAAAGTGCTCTAAGTGTTATATCACCAGAGTTCAGAGTTCTCTCCTTTCACCTTCCTTCTTTCGAAAGGCGGAAGGCCCAAAGGCCGAACTCTGACTCTTTTCCTTTGCAAAAAATGTTCTAAGTGTTTCGGCACTAGAGTTCAGAGCTCTCCTCTTCTCCCTTTTTCCTTGGAAGACAGAAGGGTCGGGGTTTGAGCTCCGACTCCTCTCTTATAATTCAGCTATGTCTTGGAAGTTCTATGGGATGTCAGGGATTAGGGTTTTGCTCTTCCACGTTCTTCATTGCAAGGCCAAAGGTCTGGGGTCTGGGCTCTAACCTTTTTTTCTGTAAATCTGGCTAAGTGTGAAGAAGTTGTTGGAGGTTGATCTTTTCTTCTTCATCCTTCTACTTCAGAATGCTGAAGCCTCGAGTGCCAACTTCTGCTGAAGATTTGTGGAAATATTGTTAAGTGTTTTGGACTCTCAAGGGTCAGACTTTCCTTCTTCCTCCTTCCCTCCTGGAAGGCAGAAGATGGAAGGCCCAAGGCCCTAAGTATGCTGATAAGGTGAAATCTTCTAATTACAAAGCAGAGCTTGGGGAGCGGTTCTTTCTTCTTTCTTCTTTTTTCTTGGAAGGAGAAATGCCAAAGGCTTGAGGCCTGATCTTCAACGATCAAAAGATTCTAAGTGTAAGGCAGAGCTCAGAGAGGTAGACTTTCTTTCTTCTTCCTTCCCTACTGGAAGGCTGAACAATGAAGGCCTGAGGCCTGATCTCCACAGAGGAAAAAGTATTCTAAGTATTGTTGTGATGTTCACAACACGCCCCATTTTACTTCTTAGCAAAATGAGGACCCCTGCTGTGGCTTTTTTGCTTGTGTGTGTCGTTTTGCTTGGTGGTAAAGGGAAAAGGAGTTAAGATTGAAAACTTTGATAGAAATAAAAAAAATGTATTTTCAGTACTAGTGCATAATATGGTTGGATTCCTTGTCAAAAATGAGCTAGGGCTACTTTTTGAACCATGTTAAAATTTGCCATATTTTGCAAGTTATGAGTATTTTGGTAAAATGTACAAGGGAAGGGTTTGTTGTTTGCACATACAAGTCTCTTTGTATATCGGGTTGCATGTACAAGGCCCTTTGTATGCGTGTTCGCTTGTATACAAAGACCTTTGTATATCGCTTTCCATATACAAAGTCGTTTGTATATGCAAAGGTCATTTTATACTTGGTCGCATGAGTAGTCGGGTTCATATACAAAATCATTTGTATGTCTTTTTTGCCTTGTATACATTTGGTAGAGTTTATGCATACATACAAGATGGACCCGAGGTGGTTTTAGGTTGAAATGAATAAATGTTTAAATCCGTTGCATGTATCTCACGTTTGTATGTTTGGCAGGTCGTAACATACAATGCATTTATACAAGGGCCTAAACCGAAAAGTTATTAAGCAATGTTAATTCATTGTATATTTCGGGCTTGTATATTTAAACATACATTTGATATATACATTTGCAATGTGCAGGCCGCGGACCCGAAGGATTATGAAAAGGAGTTAAACTGTTGTATGTTTTTCACTTGTATGTTTTTACATACAAACGAAATATACAAGTCAAGATGCATGCAACGTTCATATGCATCGCATGGACCCGAAGGGAGTATTAAAAGTGGTTAAATCCTTGTATGTTTCCGCAATGCATTTGGTAACGTACAAGGCGGATATACATTACTTTATACATTGCTCAGAACTAACATTTTTATGAAACAGGGTTAATTCAATGTATATCGGGCTTGTATATTCTTATATACAAGGCTGACATACATTAAACTTATACAAGAGCCAGAATCCAAATGAATCTAAAATTGGATTTATCCTATGTATCACATCCGAGTTTGCATATCAAGAGATACATTGCGGATTCGATAGGTTGCTTTATATGGCGGATTTGAAAAGTTATAAATCGAAGATAAGTGCATGTATATTTTGTGCTTGTATATTCTTATATACAAACCAATATACATTGCGCTCATACAACATGGAATCCAAGTGCAGATTTAAATCTAATTAAATGCTTGTATCGAGCCTGAAATGTATGTCTAAAGATACAATGGAAATATACATACCGCGGATGCGACGGAAAGTTAAAAGAGGTTAATTCATTGTATGTTCGCGCTTTGTATATTTCGATACATACAAGCCAAGATGCATCACGAAATGTACAGGCTGCAGAATTGAAAAGATTGAAATCTGATTGATTCAGTGTATCACATCCACAATGTATATTGATATACATTGCTCAGCATACAATGAAATATACATTGCGGAACTCAGAGGCAAATTAAAAGTGGTTAAATGCTTGTATCATGTCCAACTTGTATATCAAATATACAAGCACAATATGCATCGAAATATACATTGGGTGGAATTGAAAAGGTTATAGATTGGAGTTAAGTGCTTGTATATTTTGCGTTTGTATGTCGCCATATACAAACCGATATGCATTGTGGGTATACAAGCCGGAATCCAAATGAATCTGAAATCGAATTTATCCGATGTATCACGTCCGGCTTGTATATGGGAAGATACAAAGATTTAAACAAGGAAAATGAGTGGGAAATTGGAGCGATAGATTTTTGAATCCATTTTTGAAGCCCGAATGCGTGTTTTGGTCAACGATGGTTGACCCGATTGGTTTTAACGCTGTATATGCGTTTTTGATGCCCATTTTCCATGGTTTTTGAACCCGATGGCTGTGTTTGTGCTTTTGGAGCCTGTTTAATGCAGATGTTCTTTTTTCCTGCTGATTTATTAAACGATGGTTCTAATTCCTATTTGTTTATTGCAGATTGTTGGAGTAGATGGGAAGAAGCAGAGTTGCCGACACAGTAACGGCGTGCAGGTGAATGCAAAGGACAGAGTTTTGAAGGGCGATGACACCACGTAGGATGGCAGATTGGATCCTGAGAAGCCAACCACACCAGAAGGAGACGAAGCTTTCAATGCAGGGAGTTTGCAGATGGAAACATTCTTGAAGGAGCGGTGCCCTGTCTGGGTATGCTGCTTGAATTCTTGGCGGGATTCATTTCTCACCATTGGATGCTACATATCAAGATGCTGACCGTTGATCTCCTAGGGTTTTGGGTGCCAGATTTGAAAAAAAAAACCCAGAGATATATATATTGAGCCCCTGTGTTGTACAAAAAAAAGAGGAGGTCAATAATATAAAAAAATCAGACCTGTAATAGTTTTAGGAGAGATCGGATTACTGAGACTAGTGAGGACTGGATTGTTGAAATAATCAAGGTCCCTTTCTCAGATCATTGTAAATGTACCTATTTTATGAACATACTATATGGAGATGAAGTTTCAGACTATACCCCAATTGTAAACCTTAAGTAGTCTTCAAGTTGATTTTTGGATATGTACTGGTGAATGTTGTGTTCTATAGAAGTGCTTTCATTTCATTGCATGTTGTTGTCAACTTTTCCCCTGAAGATTTGCACTGAATCATGCGGATTTGTGGACTGTCCTCGTGAAGTATGATTTTAGTTTTCTTCTCTCCATTGCTATATGGGAACATGTATATGGATCAATGATCTCAGTCAAGTAATTTTAGGAATCTCACTCTCTAACCCTTTTTCTCATTTTAATTTCATTGAAATCACTTTCATAACTGCACATCATGATAAATCAAAAGCAGAACAGAGAAATATGCTGACATCTCGTAGACAACTGAATATCATTAGCATATTTTGAGCTAAATGCATGTAATATTGAAAATTTCATGCAGAAAATCACAAATAAGGGTAGAACTCATGCAGATATCAACTTAGGCACATCATTTGGAGATATATGCTATGTAGAGTAACTTCCCTGTATAGCATAGTTGCAGGAACAAAATCTACTAATCTACGTAAGGCCCCAAAATGGAAAACAACAATACACATCAACCATATAGTAACATCAGCAGATTATGAACTAATCGACGGGGACTTGGGATCATGAATTCTCAGAATTCATCGTATCTTTCAGGATAAACAAGGGTTGTTGTGTGACTTTTGTTTTGTGTGCTTGGTTGTGACTGGCATCACAAGCTAATCAAGAAGTATAAATGTCGAAGCTCAATGTTTTCGGCTTCGTCCTTCTTTCTTCTACAAGTGATAGGGCAGAAGGCCAGAGGCCTGAACTCTGAAACTCCAACAGGTCAATTTTTCACTGTGCAAAATGTGATTCAACTGCTTAGCAACCCTCCTGGTCAACATTAATGCATCTTCAGAGCTCAATTTTGTGTGGGAGATGGATTTCCTACCTCCCCATGCCATTGTTCCTCATCTGTGTTGAATTTCATGTACTCATGACATGGGCTAACCCCCTGTTTCAGTAGATTTCATGAATATGAGTTAGGGCATGCTTCAAAGGATGCTAGTTCAAAGTTATTGCAGCATGGTCAACATCCCTTCTTGTTGACTTCTTATTTTCCATGCCATGGTTGCTATAATGCAATTGTAAAATCTATATATGCATGTGTAAAATATGTTTTGGGTGGTTGTTAGTTGTTTTCTGGGTTGTTATGATGGGCAAATTCCTCTATTACTTCCAAACCTTGTAATGCACTTACATAACAACTAGATTTGATGTATTGTGCTCATTTTCGAGACTTTGATGTCTCTAGTCCATTGTTCAACCATGAATGTATGTGATTATTTTATGTCTATTGCTCTGTAATAGGTTATTTACTCTTTGTAATGGTCATTTGACCTTCATGATCAATATATCTCTAATATTTCGCCTCTCCTGCACTTTGTCTCTATTTTTCACTTGAATTTGTGATCTATCTTGTGATTAAAATAGCTCCTTCATAGGTTATGGTCTTTTATTTGAAGCCTCTGTCAAGGTTGCAAGCCTATGTGAGTTCTTTTAGGGAGTGAGATCATTATTGTGTTGATTTCGTTCATCTAATATACCTCATAACTCTGGTGCATCACCTTTTCTTTTCTGTATTCCTTCCATCCCTTTTCCCCTCACAAGTTTAGCATTAGAGTTAGTTAATTTCTCTAAGCCTTAAGCTTAGAAAGAGGAACCATCCTTCTCTGAGGTCTGATCTCAAAATTGCAAGGTCCCACACCTTGAGATCATTCCCATTATGTCATTAGAATGCTTGGACTATCTCCAAGTAGGGTGCAATTCTAAGTGATAAAAATCACCATGTTACTAATAATTTTATTTGTTTCTGCACAAACTCTAGTAGATGGACAACAAAAGCAAGAATTACCTTGTACTATAGCTGATTATGGTTATCACCTTCACATCAATAGAATTTATGCAAGATACTTTGGAGGTGATATAAAGATTATTTCCATGGAAGATTACAGGATAAATGCTTACTTGCATCTAAATAGGCTTGGAAATGCATATGAGCCATTGCCCTAAAATTGTGAGCATATTGTATGGTTTATTAGCTAGTCTTTAGTGTTCCACTCCAACTTTTAGAAAGTTGTCAATAGTTAATTAATATTTTTGGAAAGAGTTAGACATTGACATTGAGTTATATAAGCATGTGAAATGATTGTGGGGCACAATGTAGAGTACTCATAAGAGTGTTTCTTAGGTTTGAATCTACTACCTCAATTTGTTAAGCTTGATGTCTATGCATCAAACTAAGAAATTTATGCTAAAGAGTTAGCCATTTATAAACAAATGGATGGATACAAAACCCTATCATCTAACTATTTATTTATTTATTTTCTAAATAGTTCTATCATCTATATATAGAATAGAGATTATGAAAAAATACATAATCTTTGTTTAACAATAATGGTCCAATGATGCTTTACATATATAGAGAAATGCACAAGGATGTGCTTATGTCACCTAAAAGCTATTATAGTTAGAAAATGGTAAAAATATGAAATAAAAAAATTACAATTACAGAAGCTCAAATGACAAGTAGGATATACGTTAGTTTGGTTCCTTGCATGAAAATGTCAGTGTATCCATGGGAAAGGGTCCTAAGTTAAGTTTCATTGGTAAAAAAGACATGACACATTTTGAAATTACTAATAATAATTTGAGGTTATTTAAGAAGTAACTAACATTGATAATTGATCTATTAGATGAAAAATACTTCTCATTATTACTAGCATAAAATGGACAAATAATCCACCCATTTGCATAGACATAATAATAACAAGCTGAGTAAAAAAGATAAAGGAAAAATATATTAATCTATTACACATCCATAGACAAGGTGGAATTGCATAAACTTTCAAGGCATCTTTCGATAATATATTTTCTTTTCTCTCTTGATTGTTACTTTAACTTGCATTTTAAGAGCTTCATGTATTCTCTAAAATAAAGCTATAAAATTCTTGGGTATAAAGAACCTACATGTAATGGGTGTTTATTGCCCTAATAAAACTATTTGGGGAGCAATCCTGGAAAGAATAGCTCACCCATTGCTTTAATTTATTTTTATTTTTATGGATCATTACTATATGTTTAGTAGGATGACTTATTTTTTCCTTGATACATACTCATGTTTATGAAAATTACGTATGATATCCTTAATAAGATCATCATATCATTTTGTAAGGATTGTCACATCATGTTATATGTAGTTGACTTACTTCTTATTAAATTAATAAAGGGCTTCATTATTCCAACATCAAAAATAAAAATTTATTGACTATTGTGTTACTGACTATGTTGGTGATCCTATTGATAGGACCTATACCTCAATCCATGTCTTCAAAGTATGATGCAGGTGTTATCACATCTTTAATCAAAGGCTAACTATAAAAGTCACTACAAAAGAATCGATGTGGCTTAAGAAATTATTGGAAGTGCTTTCATCTGGGTACTAGTAAAAATCCCACTTTATTATATGATAACCAAATCTATTTACTCTTACCAAAGACTCTTTCTAGAAATAAAACACATTTGAAGTTTAGGGCACTTCATTCAAGGGAAAATATTTCCATCAAAAAATTACTTTCTAGTTCTTCTAGACTAATTATCAAGTTACAGATGTACTAGGATCAAGATGAATTGGGCTAGGCTCTCTGCAATCACAAAAGAAATCCTATATGTAGTACAAAGCACCAAACCTCTATGCAATACCAAATTCTCTAAATTCAAATCAATGCTTGGTCATAAGGAGTTTCCATTGAGGGGGAATGTGCATGACAATGGCATCTTTGGATGTAAGACCTAAGAGGAATAAATAAGACCTCTAGGCATTATATATAATCGCTTAGGATGTAAGACCTAAAAGGCATAAAATAATACCTCTAGGCATTATATATATGGCTAAATCCTTGAGAGGAACCTCCTGCAACAATATAATGAAAAATGCATGAAATAACAAAAATAGCAGAAACACAGAAGGAATTTATTGATCGCAGGCCACTTCAAGGGGGAAACCTCCTTTGAGCAAGCTCAATACAATAAATTCATGAATCCCTTCATTGGCCTCAACACATACTTATACACTAAGTCTAATCTAAACAACTATTACTTCCCATGAATGTGGTATAATACAATATGCTCACGGGATGACTTACAAATGTGTCCAAATGTAATATACTAACAAAGTAAAGAGAAAGGTTAAACACGGGTTCCTAACATCCCCTCCCTCTTAAAAAAAAATTTGTCCTCAAAGCTTAAGATGTGGAAATTGTTGTTGAATTTGAAGGAGTGGTTCCCATGTAGCATCCTCTAGTTGCATTCCGTGCCACTGAATTGAGACCTCTCTGATGGATCAGGATTGAAGCCAACAGGTGCATCTGTCGAGGATTGCCTCCGGCTCCAAAATGATGGATCCTTCGTTATCCAGTTTTGGTAAAATAGTTTGTACTTTGACATTGGTGCCAAGAACTTTCTTTAGACAAGAGACATGAAATACTGGATGAACGTGGGAAGAAGGAGGAAGCTCCAATTTATAAGCAACCAATCCAATCTTCTAAAGAACCTTATATGGCCCATAGAACTTTGGAGCTAGCTTATGACACCCTTTGAGTTTCGGGGATGATTGCTTGTATGGTTGTAGATGAAGAAAAACCATATCACCTACTTGAAAAGTGCGCTCAGAATGGTGCTGATCAGCTTGTTGTTTCATTCGATTTCTTGCCATGTGAAGATTGTCCTACAGGATGCAAAGAATCTAATCCCGGGTTTAGAACACCATGTTGACTGCCTGAACTGGTGAATTGCTAGGGGTGTATGGAAGGAGCACTGGCGATGACTGACCATAGATTGCTTCATATGGAGTCATTTTAGATGTAGTGTGGTAGGAGGTATTGTACCACCATTCAGCAAGAGGGAGCCACTTTACCCACTGATGCTGTTGTTCTGAGGTGAAGCAACAAAGATAAGTTTCCAAACATTTGTTGATAATTTTAGTCTGACCATCTGTTTGTGGGTGATACCCAGAACTCATCTTCAGTTTGGTGCCAGTGTGTCAAAATAGTTCTGTCCAAAAATGACTGGTGAAAGTTGCATCACGATCTGAGACAATGGAAGTAGGGATTCCATGAAGACGGAAGATCTGGTCCATGAAAATTTGTGCAATTGAGGAGGTTGTATAGGGATGGATGAGGGTACAAAAATGACTATATTTGGAGAGGTGATCAACCACAACCAAGATCACTGTCTTTCCTCTAGATTTAGGGAGACCCTTAATGAAATCCATAGAAATATATATCCAAATCCGTGTAGGGATGGGCAAGGGTTTAAACAATCTAGGAAGGAGTGTCGTTTCACCCTTGTTGCATTGGCAGGTATCACATTCAGCCACCATCTGTTGAATTTCCCTTTTCATTCCCTTCCAAAAGAAGTTACACCGTGCCCGCTCATAAGTTTTGAGGAAACCAGAGTGCCCTGCCAATGGAGAAGCATGGAGTTCATAGAAAATAACCTACTAAAGATCTGTGCTCTGGGGAAGCACTTGTCGACCCTTGTATCACAGAGAAGCACCATCCCAAGAGTAATGCAGTACAACAGAGGGGTTAGTGGCCAACTATTGAATGATTTGAGATAATGAAGAGTCATTGACATAGCCTTGCTGGACAAATTCCAACCAATTTGGAATAAGCATAGAAATAGCTGAAATGGAATCTTGGTCATCAAATGTGCGAGAAAGAGCATCCACCAAAATATTGTCCTTACCCTTCTTGTAAGTGATCTCATAGTCATAACCCATGAGTTTTCTGACCCATTTTTGTTGTACTGGGGAGGAGACCCATTGTTCCAGGAAATATTTTAGAATCTAGTGATTAGTCTTGATACAAAAATGATTCCCTAGTAGGTATGGCCACCACTTCTGTACTGCATGCAAAATAGCCATCATTTCCTTCTCATATGTAGAAAGTACTAAATTCTTGCCAGAAAGGGTTTTGCTGGTGAATGCAATGGGATGTTCCTCTTGAAGGAGAACAACACCAATTCCATTACCACAAGCATCACTCTTAATGGTGAAGGTCTTGGAAAAATCTGACATAGGTAGAATAGGTGTAGCACACATAGCTT
Organism: Cunninghamia lanceolata; assembly: GCA_027924645.1. NCBI lineage: Eukaryota > Viridiplantae > Streptophyta > Pinopsida > Cupressales > Cupressaceae > Cunninghamia > Cunninghamia lanceolata. The sequence continues at coordinate 3,315,913 of BSBN01000549.1, read as the reverse complement.
GTTTCAATTTTTCAAATGCACACTCAGCATCATGTGTCCAAATAAAAGCATCCTTTTTTAACATAGCTATTAATGCAGCTACAATCTTCCCGTAATCCTTGACAAACTTGTGATAATAGCTAGTTAGCCCCAAAAAACCATGGAGGCTCTTGAGGGTTTGAGGATACGGCTAATTTTTCATGGCATCTATTTTTGCAGGATCTACTCAAACCCCTTGGGCTGAAACAATATGCCCGAGATACTCCACTTCCTCTTGGTCAAAAACACATTTAGACTATTTTGCACAGAGATGATGATTAGAGAGAAGTTGCAGTACAAGATCTAGATGTTGGAGATGCTTAGCCCATGTTTTACTATAGATGATGATATCATCAAAGAAGACCAGAATGAATTTCTGTAGGTAGGGCCAGAATATTTTATTCATCAATACCTAGAATGTTGAAGGAGCATTAGTGAGGCCAAAGGGCATGACCAAAAACTCATAGTGGCCATTATGCATGTGGAAATCCATTTTAGGGATATCATCCTCATGAATCCAAATTTGGTGATACCCAGAACAAAGATCTAACTTGGAAAAAAAATGAGCGCCATGAAGCTCATCCATAATAGGAATCAGAAACTTATCCTTGATTGTGATGTGATTAAGTGCTAGGAAGTCAATGCAGAGGTGCCATGACTCATCTTTTTTCCTGACAAGAAGGACTGGTGAAGAAAAGGAACTGGTACTAGGGTGAATAATACCTTGCTTCAATAAGTCTCAAACGAGCATCTCAATCTCTGTCTTTTGGTGAAATGGGTAGTGGTAGGGCTGGATGTTGGGAGGAACACTTCTAGGAAGGAGCTGAATATGGTGGTCCTCTGGTCGTGAAGGTGGCAATCCCATTGGTTTGGCAAAGACACATGCATACCTCTCCAAAATTTGTTGTAGATCTGAAGGAGTAGTGGAGACCACTGATGGTTACATCTAAATGGAATGAAGCTGAGCGATGACACCATGTGAATTCTTCTTAAGAAGCTTTTCCCTACGATGTGAACTTATGATGCTGAGAGACCCCAGTTGTAAGCCCTTCAATGTGTGTTTTTGCCCATTGTCTGAAAACTACAACCAAAGTTCAGCAAAATCCCATAAGATGGGTTCAAGTGTTCATAACCATTGGGTGCCCAGAACCACATCACATCCACCTAAGGGCAAGGCAAACATGTTGGAGCATAGGTTATAATCTCCCATAGAGATACACACATTGTGACACTTCCCTGGGCAAGGTAATGTTCCCCCATTGGCAATCATGACTTCAAAGCTAGAGCAAGGATGGACAAAACAATCAACCTGTTTGGCGATCCTAGGGTCAATGAAGTTATGAGTGCTACCAAAATCAATGAGTATTGTAAGAGGAAGCTTCTTGAAGAAACCCTTTCCCCACATGGTTTGTGGGGTGGTGACTCCTGCTAAAGCATGGAGAGAGATCTATGGGTGGTCTTCTTGAGAAGCAGCTGGTCAACAAGCGGCTATTGAGTGTCGACCTGATCATCCACTGTATCCTAAGCATCTGCATAAACTTTAGTTTTAGGAAGAGCTTTTGCTCAACACATCTATGTCCCTAAGTGAATTTCTCATCACAATTATAACAAATCCCTTTTTCTCTACGTGCTTGCATCTCTGCTTCAGTCAAATGCTTGATAGGAGTTATTCTAGGAGCCGGTGTTATTTGAGGTCATTGGGAAGCCGTATTTCTTAATGGAACAAAATTGGATTTGGATCATTGTTGAGCTGTGATCTTGTCCTTCGCCAACTTAGCCAACCCTAGGGCTTCCATCATTGTGCTAGGATGAAACATTTTAACCTCAAAGTGAATTGCATCCTTCAGACCACTGAAAAATTACTCCTAAAGAATTCATCAGACAATCCCTCTATGTGATTGGCCAGTTTTTCAAATTCTATTTGATATTCTCTCACAATGCCTATTTGGCGTAGTTTAGCGAGTGCTCCTGTGAAGTCATCAAAAGCACTAGGGCCAAATCATTGCAAAATGAGTTTGCAAAAATCTATCCATTTTGGCTCTTCATGAGCCTTGATGTACCAATGGAACCATTGAAGGGATTAATATTCCAAATGAAAGGATGCAAGTGGGACTTTGTTGATATCAAAAGTATTATGCAGACTAAAATATTGTTCTTCCTGGTATATCCATCCAATTAGATCATCATCATTGAAGCGAGGAAAATCAAGCTTTGGCCCACAAAAATTGCTGGAAGAAGAAAACCTAGTGTCTGCAGAAGACTCTGGCTGCCATCTATTATTCATGGTTGAATGTTGAAGATTGAGGCCGAGAATTTTTTCATCCAGATCTTGGAGTTTGGTCTTGAGGACTGTAAGTTCATCCTCCATGTTTTTTACTCCTGTACGGGTGATAACCATAACTAGGTGATTTTTTTAATTTGGGAATAGGTAGAAAAACAAAAACATAAAAATTTTTAGTAAAGGAAAATTTGGATTTGGGAAAAACTCTAATGGGTAATTGGGGTTTGACTGGGTTTTGGATACTTTCTGAGGGAAAGGGGAGAAGAAAATGGGGATTTCAGAAGTGGGGTGAAAGAATGGGAAAAATTGTCCAAGAGGGACAAAGGAGTAGAAATATGAAATGAACACTGTGGAAAAATTTGAAGGCTATTGGGTGAGAATCGAAGAAGTTATGGCAAACCCTAAAAATAGACAAATGTGGGATTTCTAGCTTCAATAAGTGGAATTTGGGATAGGGTCCTCAAGGAAGGAAATATGCAGAATGGAATTTTAAGGGTTCCAGTGAATTTTTTCTAGAAACTATCTACCAACTGCTTTGGACAGATTCAATCTATGATTTGCCGACTGTCAATAGATATGGGCCCTAGGTATGTTTGGCTTCCTAAAGGTTCAAGGGATTCACTCAACTACCAATGCTATTTAACGACTTTTGTATTGGGGCAGCACCCCTCACTCCACGGCTCAGGTAAAATTGATAACCGCTTTTCCACAAACGACAACTATTGGTTTACCTTACGGATGGGAACTAGTCAATCAGGTAGGGGCCATTGCTCTTTTCACTCGCAGGTCCTCTCAATGGGCCAGCTACTTGAGGGATCCTATGGTACTCCTCATAATGAGGTTTAGGACTATGCCCAGGCACTTCCCATAGTTAAGTAGATAGGGATTATTCCCTGATCTGAACCTGTAATTGAAATGAACAATACAGATGCAAAAAAAAGAACTACTGTAATAATCACAACACTTGGAGACCACTGCAGAAAAAAAATTGGCAAAAATTCCACCCAGTGAGCCCAAGAAAGTGCTCTATTACTAGATGAGAGGAACCTCCTACAACAATATAATGAAAAATGCATGAAATGAAAGAAATAGTAGAAACACAGAAGGAATTTATTGATCACAGGCCACTTTGAGGGGGCAACCTCCTTTGAGAGAGCTCAATACAATAAATTCATGGATGCCTTCATTGGCCTCAACATGTACTTATATACTAAGTCTAATCTAAACAACTATTACTTTCCATGAATGTGGGATAATACAATATGCTCACGAGATGACTTACAAAGCATATGCGTCCAAATGTAATATACTAACAAAGTAAAGAGAAGGGTTAAACATGGGTTCCTAACAATCCTGGATGTAAGACCTAACATGCATAACATAAGACCTCTAGGCATTATATGTATAAGTTCTTTGGGCATATTGTAAATTCTTCTTTATAAATCTTTCACTTGTAAAGAGCATTGTATTATATAAGACCTATGGGCACTATGTAATGAACCTAGGGGAGGCTAGTTTGAGGAGTCCCAAGCTTCAATAAAAACTTTACAAAACTTCATTTACGCATTATTTTTTAAAACACTCAGATTATAAATTATGACAAGATGACTTTCATGTATTCCAGAATACATGATCTTCATTTTGGCATTTATATGTGTCCTTGTTTATCACTATCAAAGAAGACCTAGATTACAAGGATACTTTTTTTTCCTTTTATAGAAATTGACAAGTGATACCCCTATTAACATTAAGGGGGAATGTTAGAACATAATGTTATTAGGGGTCATACCCTTATAACATTTATATATTATTCTAACATTAGGTTATAAAACTTATGTTTATTATATGTTGTTTAGGGTAAAAAGAGGGAAAATATATGTTTTTGGTTTGTTTCAAGGTTTATGTTGATCCTCCTTTCACCATTAAACATTCAGGGACATTCAACTGAGTAGAGAACTCTACTACAGATCTCATGTCACTTGGAACATAGAGGAAGATTGGAATTGTGTGAATTTGTTGTTCAATTAAGTCCAATTATGCTCAAAACCCTAATTTTGTAAAATTTTAAACAAACAGACAAATCACAGAAAATGATCACACACAGAGATATCAAATGACAACCAAATACATACTAGATTTTGAAGTTTGGTGTGTGGAAAAGTCAAGGACTAATGATCAGGTGCCCTAGTCCAGTGTACTTGCTTTTCTTAGGATCTTTGAAGAATGTCTACAACCTGATCTTGCTATCATAGAGATTTCACTGCTTTGAAATGCAGAGGACTAATGAGCGGGTGCCCTAGTACAAGCTCTAATTTTCTTCTTTGTTCTGCACTTCTGATAGTCTTTAATGCCTCCCTGCAACTCCACTTCTTCCGCTTCCAAAACCTGTAACCTGTAATCACAGAAAAGTGGGTTGGGGGTTGTGGTGTTTAGAGGCTTACCTTAATCAAGCCCCGAAGAGACATTCAAGTCTTCCAAAGATCGTTGTTAGATAAATAGTGTGTATCCTTGTGAGATAGAGGTAAAATCCAAATGATAAATGATCAAAAAACACAATAGATATCACCTTGAAGTGTAGATCTCACATAAATCAAGGCTCTTCAATCACATGAGAAGATGAAGTCAAATCTACAATCACAAACACAAAATGCTCTTCTCTACACCAATGAGTATCATGAAATCACAAGTATGCCTAAAGTTTGCAAGCATTTTCTAGTTTACAAATGAAAACCTAAATATGCTTATATATGCAACTACAAACATTCTTGCTAAGAATTTCATAATTCAATTTTGAGGTGTCGGCATAGGACCTAATAACGATCATATAAATGATACATGAAAATAGGGCTTAACCCAAAATAGGGTAGGACTAGAGCGCAGGCACCCAAGTTCCCCCTATTTCAGGCATGATTCATCATAAGTGCATCCCCTAGGTCCCATTTGTCATAACACTTAGGTGTTTTCTCATCAGGATTCAAAATTAACATACAATATGATCTAAATGCATTCTAAGGACCTAAGAGCTAAACCTTAAGAGGGAAAAGTCCCCAAGGGGACATTTTATGACATAACATTTAGATCCCACTTTAATGTATGCATGAATGCAAGGCCCATACATGCATTAAAGTACAATCAACAAACACAACAAACATGCCAAGCATGGAGAAGACACTCCAATCACAAGGAAGATAGTAACATGCATGCAAAACACGGAGAAGACAGTAACAGTCATGCAAGACATGGAGAAGATAGCATTGAAGACATGTAAAACATAGTGAATATAGTGAATGTAGTGATTATTTCTTTTTATTTTTATTTTTTATTTTTTTTTATTTTCTCATATATGAAATGCAAATGCAAGTAAAAGGAAAGTAAACACACAATCCAAATGCAGGAGGAGCTCATCGCCACTAGTCTTGAAACTGTATAAGGGGCAACAAACATGCCAAACAAATCTCAAAGTGTAGGAGGAGCTCATCGCCACCAGTCTTAAAACTACACTTGTAAACAAACACGCCATACAAATCCCAAAGCATAGGAGGAGCTCATTGCCACCGGTCTTGAAACCATGCTTGGGAACAAACACACCATACACACACACATGGAAGACACAGAGAAAACACAATAAACAAGCGATGGAAGAAACCTATTGCTAGGTTTGCATCCATCTCAGACACATTACAGGAACACACTAATGATTACGCTTCGCCATAACAATCACCGAAGACACGCTTAAGGGTTAGGATAGTCTCAGATCCACCCTGCCCACTCGGAGGACTTTTAGAAAATGACAAGATATGCAATCTCCTCAAGAAATACACCATCCATACCTCCACAAAGGGCTTAAAATAAAAAGGATATGCTCGATATCCCACCTCCGTAGAGGACTTAAGTGATTGCAATATAGAAAGAAAGATGTGCACTCACTCAGAGATACAACATCCTGCCTTCGTAGAGGTCTTCAAACATGCTTCATTAGTACCAAAATCATCAGACAACTTACCTTATATATGCCCCCACCTTAAGGTGGTTGATGATATCATGTAATGATATCAAGCATGTTAAGGTAGAGAGAAAACACACAAGGGAACACAATCTCTTGCAAAGCCCATGCCCCCCAGAGGTGACATGTACTTTACGATCACCAAATGTTCCCGCAAACACACAATTTCCTGCAAGGAAAGGTGTTCGCATCCATATAATCACGATAAACAACAACATATGTAATCATTTATATAGAGAGATGAGGAAAGCAAAATCCAAGATAGACAGTGCACAGAGCAACAATATTGTTATGTTTTGTAAGTGTGATAAGACATCAAAATATCACATGGAGTGATTCTACCAGCCAAGCGTTAGATAATATATATCAACCCCATCATCATGTATGGACTAGGTCTATTTTTTGATTTCCTGCTGAAGGGACACTAGGTCCATATCAATATAGTATGTTTTTCTTCATTCGCCAGCTAGATAGAACCACTAGAAGAAAGTAAACAATAAATCAAGAGAGGAGAAACAAGTGTCTTAGGGATAGTCACGTAGGAGGGTGCCCCCAAGTCACCAACTGCAATGTTATGTCCATAAGACACAACACACAATAGTGAAAATAGAGAATTAATATTAAAGAATGATGATACAAATAGAAGAAGGGTCACAATAGAGGCAGTCTCTCGATATCCTTGACTTTACGAGAGTATTAAGGGTCATCCTAGGAGCCCTAAACAAAACATAACACTACATGGTGGAAACACAACACGAGAGGGGAGGCCACATAAATGAGCCAATAATTCTATGACATAGGTGACCACCAAGGTTAGAAATACTTACCTGAATGAATCCAATGTTAAGAACAGACATATCTAGGAAGAGGCCACCCTTGAGAGAAACTATAATATTTGCTACAATGAGTGTGGCTTATCAGCTCAGGATGTCTCGCATGTTGATTTGGTCTTGTTGAAATTGCATTAACATTGAGTTTAGAATGATGAGAGGCTTTCTTTTCTTTAAAAGGATTATATCCAATGCCACTTGAGTAATGACTTGAAGTGGATTCTATAGGTACTCAAATCCCTTACCTACATAGTCACAGTTGTTATAAAGGATTTTAAAGCCTCAACCATAGATGGATGTCATTGCTTTAGAAGATGGTGATGCCTCATAGGTCTTGTAATTTGTAGTATAAGTAAGAGTATTGTCTTTGTTTTCTATCAAGGGAGCTTTGGTTTTCTTAGGTGTTTCAAAAGATTGCTTGGATGAGATCGATGCGACTTTTGATGTGTTAGGGTTATTAAGTTTATACTCCCCTACACTGTAAGGATTAAAATCTAATGAACCCCAATCGTCACCAAAAAGTGCATTCAATGTTTTAGAATCTTGCACAACATTATCTGTGGCAAGAGGTATTGTTGAATCAACAGGTAAGTTGTTTAGAATCCTATGATTGTTAACTTGTTTTTGCTTTTCAATATGTAAACAATTATCTGGCTCGGGATTAGCTTTCCAAGTGTAGAGCTTGTTTTGATAGATGAACTTAAGTGATCGATGAAGGGTAGACAGAACTGCCCCCATGGCATGGATCCATGGTCTACCTAGGATCATATTATATGAAAGTGAACCAGGCATGACATGAAAAAGGGTATCTAATGTCATGGGTCCAACCTTTATAGGTAAAGTAATGAAACATTGGAGGACCTCTAAAGTTGTGGGTTACTCTATGAGTAGAGGTCAACCTCCGGAGAAGGTCGGCTTCCTATGGATATCACCTAAACTACTACTTTGATGGAGAAAAAGGGAAATAATATGCTTGTTTTAAACAAAAGTGATGAAAAATGAAGTGAAAATGGGCGATACACAAGCTAATAAGAGCTATGAGATACTAAGACTGACATACACTTGGTTATTTATGATGAACACTAAAAATACACAACATGTTAATGTAAGTTTTTGCATAAGTGTTTCATAAACAGGTCTGTCCTGCATATACTTTCAAGAAGAAAAGATAAAACTTTCATAAACTAGAAGTTTCTATGCAATCCTAAGACACAATTTATAACCTGCAAATTCCTACTTTTGCAAAAAAGGCATAAAATGAGACAAAAACTAAAGGAGAAAAGAGTAATCTAACAAATAGCTCAGTCAATCACCTGGTAATGCACAATGCTTGCAAGAACAAGAAGGTAACAAGATTCTTCAATAATCTACAAGGTAAAATCTGTATTTCATACTCCAAAAATGATGAGTTACAAAAGATGCTCAATACTGTAACAAAGGACTGTCTCAGTCACACAATCTCCAGAAAATATTTTTGCATAATAAGAACTGAGTACAATAGAGTCACAAAAGTGACTATAACCACCACTATCCAAGGAATTTGTCTCATTTGTCTCATTTTATTCTGAGTAGCTTAAAAGATTTCATTTGTTCACTGTGACAATCTCATACTCTATTTCATTCTTTGATAAAACCTTCTTGTTGTGTAACAGTCCTTCTACCCTTGCAAGTTACTCATGACAGTCTTCTTTGCATCCTTGTTGGTCATATGGGCAGAAATTTGGTCGACATGATTTACACACTTGAATTTTTGCAATGAACTTTTGTTTCAAACCTCTGCATACTTTTTGCTTGATGAGACTATAACCTATGAAGCATACCCTTAAACTGTAACATCTTTTGGTGTGTTTGACATGATCTTCTACCTTCCTAATTGTTTTAATCCAAACATTAACTGTTCTATATGATTTTAGTTAGACATCAATGATTATTAATCATGTTTTGGACTGTTTTTCTTTATTCTACATGACTGTCACATAGACCTCCATACTCTTGCAAATTTAATACAGTCCTAATGAAAAACCTGTTGTCTTCATGTGTTGAGACCTCAAACTATGACTTCAAAATCATAACTCTCTGTATTAGGCAATGAGAAACAATGCTTGCTTTGTTTCCACAAAACTGGATAGGGTTTCATGGCTCTCAAAAACCCTCTGCCAGTGACTATCTCTGTAGACCTCTGTTATTTCATCTTACTCCTCATTTGAAGACCTCTGAACAGTTGATGGATCCCATTTTAGATCCTAGCCTTTTACCAAACCTGAGAGTGCATCTTTTGCCCATTCTCCCATTGTATCATACCTCTGTGAAGGATTGCATACATCTATCATCTCATTACTGTCTTGATAAACTCTTCTTACTGCCCTTCCTCACACTACACTTACCCTTATAGTATTGTACTATCACTTCTACTATGTAATTTGTAATGGTTGTCCTCTATAACTATCACTTTGTGAATTGTGTGTAGACATAAATGATAAGATAGTCTTCAAACCATTTGATATTTATGACTGTGACAATCATTTTATTATTTGTTACAGTCATAACATGACTGTTATTTATTGCTCCTACCTCTTCTAACTATGCATGTTGCTGCTTTGACAATGGCACCCATATCTACTTTCCTTGTTACATGGTTTGCTCATACTTTTTGCTTCATATTATTTGCTATGAATGCTCCCATTTGGTCTATGACTGTCCCCTTGAATAGTAATGTGACTGTCATGTTCTTATGATCTTTGTATGGTTTATGATTATCATTATCTTGATCCTTGAGACTGTCATATACTGATGTTCCAGTGACTGTTTTTTATGCATCTTTAACAATCACTTTTGAGGTTGTGCCTTGCATTTGACAATCACCTTTTGTGACTGTTTTCTCCATCGTGGACAATTTTCTTTTATCTTTGTATGCTCTTCATGGGATGACTGCCATGGACTAATTTGAGGACTATACTGCTCTTAAAATGACTATCTTTGAAAAGATACTGTTGACGCCTGAATTGACTGGTAGTTTTTTGAAAAATTTTCATTCAGGCACTCTCCCTAAGTATCCAAAAAATGCTCTAAGTGTTGGACCTCCTCAGCATTTTTCAACTGCATCATCATATTTTCTTGAGGAGGAGGTCATCATCATCATGTTTGTTTCCATGAAGGTCAGCATCATCATGTTCTCCTTCGACCGGTTTCTCATCGTCATCATCATATTTCGCTGTCGGGTGATGTTTAGTTTTTATCCTGATGATGCTGACGAGCTACAGTGCGCCCTTATCTGCTTGCGAGGGTGATTCTTCAAAGTCTCCGGTGATCTTCCATTTATCACCTTGCGCGAGCATGATGATGATGTTGCTTATTCTTTGAGTTGCTCGACCTAACTTGTTTTATCCTAAGGGTCGTCATCATCATCATTTTTCAGTTGTCATCCTGCTGCTTGCGGTGGTCATCATATTTTCTGCCTTCATGATATTTCGCCGGGGTGATATTTCTATCATCGGGTGATCTTGGTTATGATCATCCTGATGATGATGTTGAAGAGTTTCAAGTACGACCCGATATTCACTAGGGTCATCATATTTCGAACGTCAGGATGATCTTAGTCAATATCATCCTGATGATGTTGTATCACTTCTTGTTCTTTGTTTCTCATCCTGATGATGCTGACGTCATCCGTATATCAGGGTGATATTTTTCTTTCTCCCTAACTGCATCATGATATTCCGAAGGAAGGGGTGATATTTTCATATCACCCGGATATAAGTTTGTTTGTTCGAGCATCATGATGATGCTAATATCAAGGAGATATCCGCCTGTTGGCTTCGCGCATTATCTCCGGGGGGTGATCTTTTCAAGCAGCATCATCATATTCAGTTATCGCCCCGATCTTATAGAGGAGCTACAGTGCAACCTGATATTTGAACATCAGGAGGATATTTCCAAATATCCGGTTGTCTTCCGAATATCATGATGATGTTAATATGATGATGACGTCATCAGGATGTTCATCGGCCAGACTTTTGTTATAAGCTCAGCAGGAGGATGTTCCTCCGAAGGATCAGGTTGTGCCGATTATCATGAAGGTTATGTTTCAAATATCATGATGACGTCAGGGTGATATTTCGAACAACAGGATATCATGCTGCTGGAGGATGATGATGATGAAGTCTATACTAGTGTCGTCAGGAGCAAAAGCGCCGACATGATATATGCTCATGACCTAGTATATAAAGTGCAAAGGAGGTTGCTGCGGGGTGCATGTGGGATAATGTTATCCTGCATATTCGAAATATCATGATGATGAATCTCGGCGGGAAGCGGTTGCGACTGTCTGTTTGATGTTCTTCCCGAGGCCGCGGGTTGGTGCGCCATCAATGGCGATTGTTGCAGAGGTATGGGCGATGGCGTGGACAAATGTTGTACCTGATTGAAGATCTGAATCCCTAGGCGGCGGCGCAAGGCTCGAAAAATCTTCCTGTCTCCTCCCCTACCTGCTGCATTCAAGTTTGAGCGCCATTTCTATGGTACTGTATATCTGGCGGGAATTTTGGTCAACCTGGTAGTTAATGCTGAATACGCCCTCCTGCTATATAATGCAGATGGTGTTATTCTTTTAAGGTTGTTGAAAGTTGTAGATTTTTGGCTCTGTAATCCAAAACCAGCTGATCTGGTTGCTCTGTACAGTTTTTCTTGTGAGTTTATGTATCTCCTGTTGTAGGACTTGGCATGAATCCACTGGTTTCATGGTTGATCTTATATGAGTAATGCTACCTTAGCATGTGTTGTGTTAATTCTGTCTCCAGTATTGCATGTATCCTTCTTCTGGATCTGGATGTTTGCTTATGTTTAGATTCTAGAGCATAGAATTCCTATGTTGAATGTCTGATCTTTTAACCTCTGCTCAAGGGGCAGATTAAACTGTTTTCAGGTTGAACATTGGGAAGGGTATACTGCAGTAGGGATACCATAAGTAGAGATAGCTCAGCACTCAATATTGGGAGATATCTGTAAGGCAGATATCATGTGTATCCTCCTGAAATCCAGTTTTAGCTATTTATGCTGATCATTCACAGGTGTATGTCTACCGACTCCAAGCCCTGGATAGGCACCAGTCATGCTGTGTTCTTGTGTTATACACCATGTCCAGCTTTGCATCCAAATTCAAACTAAAACACTTCATACTTCCACCTGTTAGTTGTAGGAGTAGGATTAGGAACCCCCTGCATGCTCTCATACCCAACCAGACATCATGTCCAAGAATGTTGCCAGCCTTGTGATCTATCATACAGATCTTGGTCCATACATGAGAGCATTCTGCCTGCTGTTGTCAAGTCAGATCTTTCTATCTTTGAGCCAGTCAAGGTTACATCTTAAGTTATAGGGATACCCCCCTTGGTGCGGCAGAACCAGAAGTGAAGGGGAGGAGCTCACGCAACCTCCTGTATTCAGTTGGCCTGAATCTGCCTGTGCATTAGAAGTGGCAAACCCTAATGCTGATTCAGAAGAAATGTCAACAAATTGGCGACTCCGCTGGGGAAGGATTGATAAAATAAAGAATAATACTTGTGACCCATCCGAGTCACTAACAAAATGATGCTCTGCTGGTGGAATGAACCTGGAGAAGTAGCTTTCAGCTGCTGTAAATTTTGTCCTCTCTGGAGAGGTGGCGACTCTGCAAGATCTAAATGCACATGAAAGATAGATGTATGTTATTGGTTGAAAGATGTACATATTCCTGCATCTGTATGAGAAAAGGTACCTTGTTCTTTCCCCTTTATTTGCTGTTTTATTGCATAGGTTAGATGCCAGGGGAAGCCTTAGGTCTTAGACAAACAAAGGATGTCTAAGAGTAAGATTTATATGAATCCAAGTATGAGTTATCCCACACTCAGTGGTAAAATGTTGGATAAAGGGATTGAAGAGATAAGAAATAGGTTGATATTCTTAGAGGCTGAGCAGGCCCAGTTAAGAAGCAGTAACCCTGTTGTGTCTGCCAGTCAGAAAGCTAAACCTCCTGTCAGCCCTTTTGATCCTTTGTATGACCAACTGGATTTGTCATGGGTGGATTATAAAGTAGAAACTATGCCTGCTAGGATATACTGTCAGATGCCTAGATTTAGTGGTCACAATGTATGTGATGGGAATGCACATATCCAAAATTTTCAAAGTTTTATGGGAAAATATTCATTCAGAGATGAGGATATGTGGATGAGGTTTCTTGTTAGGTCCTTTGATGCAAAAGCAAAAGACTGGTATTTGAGCTTTCCAAAGAGATCCTTTGCCTGTTGGGATGAACTTGCTGATTGTTTCAAAGAAGAATTTGCAAAAGAACCGGCTGATCTTGTTGCAGAATTGATGAGAATCAGAAAACAAGATGAAGAGCCATGTGTTGATTTCAGTCATAGGTTTGCAGTAGCCCTTTCACATGTCCCTGAAAGTTTCAGACCTGATATTTCAGCCTGTGTTGGCATATTCTTTGAAGCTTTTGAGGAGGGCTCTAGTGCATTACTGAGGGATTTCAAGGTGACAAGTATGCAGATGGCATACAGGTTCATTGAGAATGTAGAAGAAATGAGAAATATGCACCTGCTGAAACCCCTGTCCCCAGGCCTTGGTGTGAAAAATGGTTATGAAGCTGCAAATGACCAAGTCATGAAGGCATCATGTGAAGATGAAAAGATGAATGTTGAGGATGCCAGTGAAAGGACTAATGAGGATTCCCATTGCAATCATGAGGCATCTGACCATGAAGACAACAATGAGGTTGTGGACAGCAATGAGCAATTTTTAGAATGGACCTGTGGAGAAAATTGTGAGTATTGTACTCAAGACAGAGAAGATATAAGCAGACAGAGAAGCAGTCCTATGTGTGACCCATTGCCTATCTTTCAAACACATGGAGATCATGAAGAGCAGTCAGAAATTGAAATAAGTGCTAGTTCAGAGCATGATTGTTTTTCATTTGATGGCTGTTTTGCTTATGACACACAGGCTGATACTCCTCCACAGAATGAATCCATTGGTGATGAAGAGGTATGCTCTGCTGCCCATGAACAAATGGCATACTATGATGAAGCTGATGCACCTGGGCCACCCATTTATGACACATGTGGTGATGAGGATCTGTCTGAGTATGGTGAAGATCTAGACACTATTTTTGACTTGGATTTTGTTTCTCATCATGATGAAAGAGGAAACAACATACATCAGGTAAGTGACTGTGAAGATGTGCCTGATTTGAAAGAGATGCCAGAGCTTGATCTTTTCCAGCCTGGTGTACCAGATGGTTGTGTACATGATGTACACAATTGTGATTTTGAAAGCTTTTCTTTTGATGAGCCAGCATATAATACAATGAGCCTTGATCTTCCTAGTTGTGTGGTGGACTCTGAGTGTTTCCTATTTGCAGTCCAGCTAGGAGATCATGTTGCAATGCATGATGATGATATAGGTGATAAGTGTTATATGCCATATGAACATGCATTGTTTGATATATTCTGCACCCACATGTCACATGATGCTGAAGGTTATCTGCACAGGGGTGATAATGACAAGCCAAATCAGAGGGTTGAATTTGCAGATGACAAGATTTGTTTGTGGGTGGATCCTGACAGTATCTCCAAGCTTGACCCAGTGCATGCAGATGAAAACAAGATATTTGACAAAGGGAGATACATGCTTTTCTTTTCTTGGTGGCCTTAGGCCATCAAGTGTGCTTGGTGATGCAGGTCGGTGTAATATTTGACTCTGTGCCCAATGGATAAGGGACTGGTCTGCATCCCAGAGATCTGGGGTTCTCGCTGCAGTCTTTCACCTGCACGTCCCCAGACAGAGCCACTGTTGACGCCTGAATTGACTGGTAGTTTTTTGAAAAATTTTCATTCAGGCACTCTCCCTAAGTATCCAAAAAATGCTCTAAGTGTTGGACCTCCTCAGCATTTTTCAACTGCATCATCATATTTTCTTGAGGAGGAGGTCATCATCATCATGTTTGTTTCCATGAAGGTCAGCATCATCATGTTCTCCTTCGACCGGTTTCTCATCGTCATCATCATATTTCGCTGTCGGGTGATGTTTAGTTTTTATCCTGATGATGCTGACGAGCTACAGTGCGCCCTTATCTGCTTGCGAGGGTGATTCTTCAAAGTCTCCGGTGATCTTCCATTTATCACCTTGCGCGAGCATGATGATGATGTTGCTTATTCTTTGAGTTGCTCGACCTAACTTGTTTTATCCTAAGGGTCGTCATCATCATCATTTTTCAGTTGTCATCCTGCTGCTTGCGGTGGTCATCATATTTTCTGCCTTCATGATATTTCGCCGGGGTGATATTTCTATCATCGGGTGATCTTGGTTATGATCATCCTGATGATGATGTTGAAGAGTTTCAAGTACGACCCGATATTCACTAGGGTCATCATATTTCGAACGTCAGGATGATCTTAGTCAATATCATCCTGATGATGTTGTATCACTTCTTGTTCTTTGTTTCTCATCCTGATGATGCTGACGTCATCCGTATATCAGGGTGATATTTTTCTTTCTCCCTAACTGCATCATGATATTCCGAAGGAAGGGGTGATATTTTCATATCACCCGGATATAAGTTTGTTTGTTCGAGCATCATGATGATGCTAATATCAAGGAGATATCCGCCTGTTGGCTTCGCGCATTATCTCCGGGGGGTGATCTTTTCAAGCAGCATCATCATATTCAGTTATCGCCCCGATCTTATAGAGGAGCTACAGTGCAACCTGATATTTGAACATCAGGAGGATATTTCCAAATATCCGGTTGTCTTCCGAATATCATGATGATGTTAATATGATGATGACGTCATCAGGATGTTCATCGGCCAGACTTTTGTTATAAGCTCAGCAGGAGGATGTTCCTCCGAAGGATCAGGTTGTGCCGATTATCATGAAGGTTATGTTTCAAATATCATGATGACGTCAGGGTGATATTTCGAACAACAGGATATCATGCTGCTGGAGGATGATGATGATGAAGTCTATACTAGTGTCGTCAGGAGCAAAAGCGCCGACATGATATATGCTCATGACCTAGTATATAAAGTGCAAAGGAGGTTGCTGCGGGGTGCATGTGGGATAATGTTATCTTGCATATTCGAAATATCATGATGATGAATCTCGGCGGGAAGCGGTTGCGACTGTCTGTTTGATGTTCTTCCCGAGGCCGCGGGTTGGTGCGCCATCAATGGCGATTGTTGCAGAGGTATGGACGATGGCGTGGACAAATGTTGTACCTGATTGAAGATCTGAATCCCTAGGCGGCGGCGCAAGGCTCAAAAAATCTTCCTGTCTCCTCCCCTACCTGCTGCATTCAAGTTTGAGCGCCATTTCTATGGTACTGTATATCTGGCGGGAATTTTGGTCAACCTGGTAGTTAATGCTGAATACGCCCTCCTGCTATATAATGCAGATGGTGTTATTCTTTTAAGGTTGTTGAAAGTTGTAGATTTTTGGCTCTGTAATCCAAAACCAGCTGATCTGGTTGCTCTGTACAGTTTTTCTTGTGAGTTTATGTATCTCCTGTTGTAGGACTTGGCATGAATCCACTGGTTTCATGGTTGATCTTATATGAGTAATGCTACCTTAGCATGTGTTGTGTTAATTCTGTCTCCAGTATTGCATGTATCCTTCTTCTGGATCTGGATGTTTGCTTATGTTTAGATTCTAGAGCATAGAATTCCTATGTTGAATGTCTGATCTTTTAACCTCTGCTCAAGGGGCAGATTAAACTGTTTTCAGGTTGAACATTGGGAAGGGTATACTGCAGTAGGGATACCATAAGTAGAGATAGCTCAGCACTCAATATTGGGAGATATCTGTAAGGCAGATATCATGTGTATCCTCCTGAAATCCAGTTTTAGCTATTTATGCTGATCATTCACAGGTGTATGTCTACCGACTCCAAGCCCTGGATAGGCACCAGTCATGCTGTGTTCTTGTGTTATACACCATGTCCAGCTTTGCATCCAAATTCAAACTAAAACACTTCATACTTCCACCTGTTAGTTGTAGGAGTAGGATTAGGAACCCCCTGCATGCTCTCATACCCAACCAGACATCATGTCCAAGAATGTTGCCAGCCTTGTGATCTATCATACAGATCTTGGTCCATACATGAGAGCATTCTGCCTGCTGTTGTCAAGTCAGATCTTTCTATCTTTGAGCCAGTCAAGGTTACATCTTAAGTTATAGGGATACCCCCCTTGGTGCGGCAGAACCAGAAGTGAAGGGGAGGAGCTCACGCAACCTCCTGTATTCAGTTGGCCTGAATCTGCCTGTGCATTAGAAGTGGCAAACCCTAATGCTGATTCAGAAGAAATGTCAACAGATACAAAGATAAAGAATAATTTACCTTTGGTATAAACTTACTTTCTAGATGCTCTATACCTTATATATATATATATATATATATATATATATATATATATATATATATATATATATATATATATATATATATATATATATATATATATATATATATATATATATGTCAAAAGCATAAATCTTGGTGCATCAAAACCTTACTATATACAAACTTCTCTGTATTTGTGTCATCTGTGTTATTGCACAAATTTGTATCTTAGGGTTGGTAGACACAAACCCTCACTGTGTTTTCAAATGGGTTTTAATAGAAAATTTATACCTTCCTGTCTTAAAGTTATTGATAGAATCCTCCATTAACTCTATTTTGTATATTTGATGTATCATTCATGCAAGACTTTCTGATACTTGACAGTTAAATCCGAGTCTACACATTTTGTATATCTTGAACATGTTTCACTGTAGCATTATGAACACTATCATTTTTCTGAAATATGCTCTGGTAATCAAAATATACATGTAACTATTTAGAATGTACATAATGTAAAGACTTTGATACTTTGTTATCATTTGCTCCCCATGTTCTGATATAATAGTGGCTCTTCAAGAGATCGGCTTTATTGTATGCTCTGCATTTTCATTAAAACATCTGTAACTCCATGCCTATTGTTTGGTTCACCTTTGTTGTAGCTTTTGATGTGACACTTATGATTATACTGTCTTAGAAAATTCAAACTGTCCATCTAACAGTGATGCTATCACTTTGATGATGCTATTACATATCCTCATTAAATCATGATGATTCTGTTTGATGTGAATTACACTATGATGAGCAACAAGATGTTCCAGTTGTCTTATATAATGAAAATTCACTTGTTTATCATACAGTCTGCGTGCTCCTTATAAAAGTATATGAATAGATCTAGTTGTACAAGTTGATCCTCGTTTCTGATGAACATACATGAGATCTTTTGAAATGTTTATGAGCTAGGCTCCACCCTTGTGGGAGCCACATTTTCTCCACTCATAATGTAATCTGATGAATCAAAACAAAAACATAACTACACCTGTACCTGCACATGAAGCAAACTTGTTAGAAAATAAATGCATACCTTGGATGTGTTTGATGGCTTGATTGTTCTCTAGGACATCCAAGGTTTACATTTCTCATTTAATGCATTTGAGGATCAATTTATACATGCATAGGTACTTGTTCATGTCAAGTTAGGCACCATTCATTGCTTAGAGTACTACTCTAAAATTAGTCTTTTGCCAGATGCAGGGACTAGAGACGACATGAAACTAGGAGGGGCAAAGACAACTTGGGGCAGCAGGACAACACACCTGAACCAGAACCAGTCATTCTCAGGCAATGACTAGCCTCTATCCTTACATGCACTTTTACTTTAATTTACTTATTCATGTATGAATTGTTTCTTCAATTTCATTGAATAAGAAAGTTAATCTTACGGCTTGTGTGAGATAATGTACATTTACATTCAATAAAGATTATTGTTCAGGAAAGATTTGTGTGAATCCTTCTTATGTTACATGCACTTGGATAAATGCAGTAATTTAATAAACACAATCTTTTTGGATTATTTCATTTATGCACTTGAATGTAATGTATGAAAGATTAAATGAAATGTACCTTTTAAGTTTTGAATCAAGGTTCTACCTAAATGAGCTGTAGTGAAATTTAGGTGACAAGAATCTTGCACAACATTATCTGTGGCAAGAGGTATTGTTGAATCAACTTGTAAGTTGTTTAGACTCCTATGATTGTTAACTTGTTTTTGATTTTCAATATATAAACACCTATCTTTCTCGAGATCATCTTTCTAGGTGTAGAGCTTGTTTTGATAGATGAACTTAAGTGATCGATGAAGGGTAGATGGAATTGGCCCCATGACATGGATCCATGGTCTACCTAGGATCATATTATATGAAAGCGAGCCAGGCATGACATGAAAAAGGGCATCTAATGTCATAGGTCCAACCTTTATAGGTAAAGTTATGGTACCCATGGATTGTTTTCCCACATTATCAAAGATACAAATGCTAATGTTGTCTGGTTTGATTAAAGATGTGTCGATGTTGCTTTTGTGTAGAAAGTCCATGCCACAAACATTAAGAGCCGATCCATTGTCAATCATAACTCACTTTATCAATTTTGTATCTATCATAGAAAATATTATAAGTTTGTCATATTCGTCTTTACTTGTCAATATTTCATGTGGTTGAAATAGAATATCTATTTTTATCACATCTATATAATCCAATAGAGCTGTTCCATCATTCAGCTTAGCAGTAGGTGGTATGATCACCTTTTGTAAAGCTTCTTGGATAATTCCATGGTATGTAGGTGATGTTTGTATTAAATCCCAAAGAGAGATCTTATTTGGAGTAGCATGAAGCTACTCAACAAGATCATATTATTGACCACTTTTATGAGTAAGATGAGGTGGTGGAGGGAGCATAGGTTGAGAACATGGAAGAGAGATGTGCACACAAGATACTTGCTTACTTTGCTTGTTATTATAGGTGTTGTATGTGTGAGCAATCATGGGATGTTGCGACACATATTGAACACCTTGGTTTCTTTGAGTAATTTGCTTTATGTAATTTGGGATGTAATTGGGGTGTCTTGGTGGATTTTTAGCACCTTGAACCATAATCACTATTTTTAAGCAAGAATGTGCACTAGGTGCCCCCCGCACAACCATCTTAGGAATATTGCTACAAAGTCTATTAATGAAGATCGAATTAACATTATTTTCTATGTGATTGCACCCAACATCTATCCCTAAAGGATTTAATGTGAGAGACCTTTGGTCATCCACTAATGCTACATCTTTTCCAAGGAGAGCATTGGAATGAGTGGAAGGTATGATATTGTTAAAGAGATTGGTATCATTTGAATTTGCAACAAAAGTAGAGTTATCCATAGTCTTCACTTCCTTAGAGATATCCAAGGTACTCGAATGTTCAATCAAAGGTGGAAGAGGTAATGGAGTATCCTTAGAGTCATCATGCACCATGTGATCATTAGTTGAATAGTCATTTTCTACCCATGAGGAATCCTTCTTGAGAGGGAGACCTTTATCCATTAATGTCTCATTTTCCAAAGAGGGTAGGGTGATTTTAATGAATGTGTCCATGATTTCATCCTCTTGTGCTAGTATATCCTCATAGGGGGAATCTTTTTTGAAAGAATGATCAAAGGGCAATTTTATATCATCATCACATGTTGTAGAGACTAGATGCATAGGAGAAGTGCTATCACCATTATTTTGTTCATTACTACTCATGGAGATGAATTCGGTTAAGATTTATAATATTGTGGGATGTTCACTCATGAGGGTTAAGAATCTATGGAAATCAAGATCTTTAATTAATGTATGCAAAGATACCAAAGAAAATTGACATGAAGGTGCCATAATAAAATGTTCAAAATCATCAATAAGAGCTAGTAGTACACCCTAGGTATTGAAATACACAATGTGTAATTGAAATAATGACAAATTTCAAGTAAGGATATCAAATGATGCAAAATTTATGTTTTAAAATATGTGAAAGATCAGATTTAAAATATTTTTGATATGAATGTAAAAGTAAATGCAAAACTATGTGTAAATATGACATGAAATGCTTGATTTTTCAACTTTTTTCAATGCAAATGCGTGAAAGAAGAGGTGTTGTAAGGAAATTGATGAGGGGAATAAAATAATATGTCTAATATCAGTCCAATAAACCAATAGTATCCTTCACAACACACCTTTAATACAGTTCTATAATGATGATAAGCCAAAACCTAGTGAAAATACACTAAAAACATGCACTTTTTCACCAATTTTCAATGCAAAGGCCTAGTAGAAAGGGTGTTGTGAGGAATTTGAGGAGGTGAAGAAGATTATAACCCTAATATTAGTCAAATAATGAAGAAAAATCTTTCACAACACACCTATGATGTAATTTTAGAGAGACGATAAGGCCAAATCTAGTGAAAATGCAAGGTTTTCAAACCCTAGACATGAAATTTTGCAAGAAAGGCATTATGATGCAACACTAAAACTAGAAATCAGTCCTAATTGGTGTTTTTAAAGGGTAGTAAAATCTGAAACAAGATTTTGACTACAAACCCTAGCTAATGCAAAACTAGGTTATATGAAAAAATGCACAATTTCAAGCAATTTTTAACAATTTAAAGCAATTTTTAACAATTTAAGCATGAAAATGCAATGTAAGTGAATGATGAATGATGAATTTCTGTAAATTAAATCAGATCTGATGATAATGAAAAAATTAAATTAAATTAAATGTAAACTAATTCAAATTATTTAAAAATGCAAGCTAAAAATGCCAATTTTTTCAAAATTTTCCATATTTTTCATTTTTTTTTTGTAATTTTTCAAATACAATAAGATGAGAATGAAATGAATGAATGAAATGAATTCAAGTCTAAAGTAAAACACTCAGAAAGGTGCAAAATTCAAATAAACATAGGTTCACCAAAATGTTTAGGGTAAAAAGAGGGAAAAGATATGTTTTTGGTTTGTTTCAAGGGTTTATGTTGATCCTCCTTTCACCACTAAACATTCAAGGACATTAAACTATGTAGAGAACTCTACTACATATCTCTTATCACTTGGAACATAGGGGAATATTGGAATTGTGTGAATTTTTTGTTTAATTAAGTCTAATTATGCTCAAAACCCTAATTTCGTAAAATCATAAACAAATGGACAAATAACAGAAAATGAACGCACACAGAGATATCAAATGACAACCAAATACATACCATATTTCAAAGTTTAGTGTGTAGAAAAGTTGAGGACTAATGAGTGGGCACCCTAGTCAAGTGTACCTTCTTTTGTCAGGGTATCTGAATAATGTCTGTAAACTGATCCTACTGTCACAGAGATTTCATTGCTTCAAAATCCAGAGGACTAATGAGCAGGGGCCCTAGTCAAAGCCCTAATTTTCTTCTTTGTTCTACACTTCCAATAGTCTATAATGCCTCACTACAACTCCACTTCTTTTTCTGAAACTTGTAACCTACAATCATAGAAAAGTGGGTTGGGGGTTGTGGTGTTTAGAGGCTTGCCTCGGTCAAGCCCTAGAGAGACATTCAAGTCTTTTGAACACTATTGTTAGATAAAGAGTGCATATCCCTGTGGGATAGAAGCAAAATCCAAATGATAAATGATAAAAAAACACAATAGATATCACCTTGAAGTGTAGGTCTCACATAAATGAACGCTCTTCAATCACATGAGAAGATGAAGTCAAATCTGCAATCACAAACACAATAACAATGCTCTTCTCTACAACAATGAGTATCATGAAATCACAAGTATGCCTAAATTTCACAGTCATCTTCTAGTTTACAAATGAAAACCTAAATATGCTTATATATACAACTACAAACATTCTGGCTAAGAATTTCATAATCCAAATTTGAGGTGTCAGTATAGGACCTAATAACAATCATATAACCGACACGTGAAAATAGGGCCTGACCTAAAATAGGGCAAGACTAGGGTGTGGGTGCCCAAGTTCTCCCCTATTTCAGGCAAGATTCATCATAAGTGCATCCCCTAGGTCCCATTTGCCATAACACTTAGGGGTTTTCTTATCAGGATTCAAAATTAACATGAAATATGATCTAAATGCATTCTAAGGACCTGGGAGCTAATCCTTAAGAGGGAAAAGCCCCCAAGGGGACATTTTCTGACATAACATATGCTTTATAAATCATATACCATTTAATAATTAATAATCTAATAACTATTAGATTATTAATTATTTACAAATGGTTGTTTTGAATAGATGCAACTAATACCCCTTCAGGTATTTTTCCACCCCTTCTTCTATATTTAAGGGGCTTCCCTCTCATTGAAAGGTATATGAATTTGGATATTTATAGTGAATTCTATCACTATGCATATGAGGTATTATTGGCCATTTGGAAGTGGGGAGAAGTGTATGTTGCAAGTATGGGCCTAACCGGTGTTGTCATTGATGTCAACATACTCCTGTTGCATTGATGAAAAGGATTGGATGAGATGAGTGCTGAGAATATTGAGAAAATTAGTCCTAATCAGGAATAGAGAAGAACAGTGAAGACAGTAAGGCAAATGTCCAAGATAAGATGAGGATCAAAGGATGTGGTTTAAAGGGTTTGTATATATGTGTCTTAAGGTGATCTAGCAAAGATTTCAGAGGTTTGCATGAAGATCTAAAGAAGTTGTGGCCATTCAAGTAAAACTGGTTTCGACAGGTGTTCAAAGGTGACAGAGTGACACAGATAGGTCTGGTGAGATTTGGAAATGCGTTATCCTATTCTGCAGATTTGAGGGAATGTTGAGGAAGTCTTTGTGAAGTGTCAAGTTGATTGGTTCATGGTTTGAAGGTCCGCAAACATCTATTCCTTTATGACAGTGCTGACAGACTATGTTCTTGAGGTTCCAGATGAAGGAGAGAAAGATTTCAGTAAGTAGATGAAGTGTGGATGTTATTGGTGACTCAGACAATCTTGTGGAGGTCTTTGGATCATGTCTAGTGCATGTTAGTGGTCTACATTAGAGTTGGATCTCACAATTGAAGAATAACCTCTGGATGATGGTGTTCTTCCTGAGACTGGTCGACCGAATGTATTACACATCTTACAGATGTTCTTATAGATGTTTGCCGACTTAGATGACTATTCCTAAGTCGATGCCTTGTATAAATAAGGAGTTGTAAAGTCATTTCAAAGTGTGTCATGTAGAGATGTGAGTGTGATAGCAAGGAGGAGAGCAAAAGGCAGAGCAGAAGTATTGGGCATTAATGGAATTGATTCAAGCATAGTGAAGATGCTATTCTCCAGTTCATATATGTGATACTTATTACTTTGTAGATAGTGTGTCTCTTGTAGGCAGTGAACCTCTTGTGAGCAGTGTGCTCGGGTAGTGAACCCTAATTGACATGTGCCATTTTTTTCTTTCTATTCTTCTAACAGAGAATACAATCTTGGGTTAATCACCCTGTGGTTTTTCCCTTAACCGGGTTTTCCACGTCAAAATCTTGGTCTCTTATGTGTTGATGTGTTTCTGCTCTTGATTTAATGCATTATGTTTCCATGATTGATTTATTGATATGCTGCTAAATCACTAAGAGGATTTAAGTGTGTAATTGGAAGGAAAGTTTTTGACAACTAATTCACCCCCCGTCTCAGTTGTCTATCCTGAATCTAACAATTAGTATCAGAGCTAAGTTCCTCTAAAAGGAGCTTAACCGCTTGAGGAGATCTAGGATGTTGTCCTATAAGAAAGATAGTCTGAAGTTTGAAGGAACCAATTTTAATCTCTAGAAAAGTCGCATGAAATGTCACTTGCCATGTATGGGAATGCAGTACTGGAACATGGCTTCAATGAAGTATACTCCTCCACAGGGTGGCTCGAAATCCCAAAGTGAAATCACATATGCTAAAAACAATTTGTGGACTATAGAAGCTCTTCTAAGCGCATTATCTGATTCAGAGCTTTCAAATGTTGTTGATCTACCAACTGCTTTTGAGATTTGGGAAAAACTAGAACTTCTGCATGAAGGAGACAAGTATGTCAAATGTGTAAGGTTACAAAGTTTGAAAGGAAAATTCAAAAATCTGAAGATGAGGGAAGATGAAAATATCACTACTTTTATGCCAAGAGTAAATGAGTTTGTTTGTGGAATTAGAAATGCTGGTGGAGTCTTGGATGAAGATGAGATTGTTAGCAAAATTCTCAGATCCCTTCCTGCTTCTTATAAAATCAAGGCTGCTACCATTGAAGAATTCAGAGCCCATACAACTGTCACAAGAGATCAATTGGCTGGTAAATTGGCTACATTTGAAATGACTGAGTTTGGAGATGACCCCCCAAGACTGAATCTACATTCAAATCCAGTGCCTCCGTAAAAGGTAAACAAAGGTTTGATCCGGGAGAGAACTCTTCAAGGAAACTATCATGGTATGAAAAATTAAGAAAAGACTTGGAAGAAGAAGAAACTGAAAATGCTCAACTTGAAGCTTTTATTACAAAAAGACTGCCAAGAGGATCCGGTAAGTATGAAGGGAAATTGCCTTTTAAGTGTTTTAACTGCAACAAGATTGGTCATTTTGCCTCAAGATGTCTGGAAAAATTTTCAAGGCCAAATCTTAACAGATCAAGGTTCCAAAAGAATTGTTACTATGTTCATGAAGAAGATGATAATGAAGGAGTAACATATGATAAATCAGAGATAGAAAACAATCCGGAAGTGATTGGGTGTTCATTGCCATCAAGGAAGAAGAACCAATGTCCTCTGAATCTGTCAATCATAAAGTTGTAGAAAGAGCTCTGGCTGCCCAAGTTGAAGAAAAGGATGATTGGGTCATTGACAGTGGTTGCTCTTACCATATGACAGGTGACAAAAATAAGTTCATAGATTTGGAAAGGTATGAAGGAGGAGTAGTAGAGTTTGGTGATAATTCAATTGGTAGAATCAGAGGAAGAGGAACTATTTCTTTTGATGGAAGGAACAAAACCAGTAATGTACTGTATGTTGAAGGATTGAAGCACAATCTTCTCAGTGTTGAACAGTTGGTAGACAAAGGCTATGATCTCTGATTCAAGAATGGGAAATGCAAGATCTTTGAAAGTTTCAGAATAGAGATTGCATCTGGCACTCAAACTAAAGGTAATATCTTCCACTTGGTTGGTACTGGTAAAAGTTTCTTATTTGTTCAAGTTGATCAGAGTTGGTTGTGGCATAGGAGAATGTGTCATGTAAATTTTGATAATATCATCAAAATAAGCAATACTCAGGTTGTAAGAGATCTTCCAAAATTGGTGAAACCTACAAATAGTTTGTGCAAAGAATGTCAGTTGGGAAAACAAAGCAGAGTCTCATTTAAGAGCAAGGAACAATCTTCTACTGGATTATTGTACTTAGTTCATACTGATCTTTGTGGTCCAGCAAGAATCAGGAGTGTGCAAGGTGATAGATACTTCATGTTACTAATTGATGACTATTCTTGGATGATGTGGGTTACTTTTCTGAAAGAGAAGCTCTTAAGAAATTCAAAATATTCAAGGTTATGGCAGAGAATGAAACCGGATTAAAATTGAAATGTCTGAGGTCTGATAGAGGTGGAGAATTCACATCCGGTGAGTTCATAGAATTCTGTGAGAAACATGGAATAAAGAGACAGTTGTCTGCTCCTAGGACTCCACAACAGAATGGAGTAGTTGAGAGAAAGAACCAGACCATCCAGGAAGCATCCAGGAAAATGATGATGGAAGCAAATCTTCCTCAGATCTATTGGAGAGAAGCTGTCAGCACTGCAGTCTATACTCTCAATCGAGTTCAAATTAGAAGCAATACCGGTAAGACTCCTTATGAACTTTGGTTTGGCATCACTCCTACTGTGAGGTATTTTAGAGTCTTTGGTAGCAAATGTTACATCAAAAGAGATGAATATCTAGGCAAGTTTGATGCTAGAAGTGATGAAGGAATATTCTTGGGTTACTCTACTCAAAGCAAAGCATACCGGTGTTATAACAAGAGACTGAGAAAGGTTATAGAAAGTACAAATGTGAAGGTTGATGAAGGAATTGAAAAACCTTCAAGGTTTTATGAATATGATGAAGATGATCAGAGTGGTGTTCTGATTCAAGGAGCCCAAGCCCTTTTTGCAATTCAGATTCAAACTGATCCGGTAAATTAGGAAGAAGAGATGAGTTTCAATGAGCCCGATCAAGAATCAGAAGTGTAAGAAACTCCCAAAATTCCCAGGTATGTAAGACTGAACCACTCTGAAGATCAGATCATAGGTGATAAAAGAAAAGGTGTACAAATAAGAAGGAGAATTGCCCAAGATTCAGATGAGTATTGTCTAATTTCTAAGATTGAACCTAAGATAGTAAATGAAGCTTGCAATGATGAAAACTGGACTAAGGTAATGGAGGAAGAGTTGATGCAAATTGATAAAAATCACACTTGGGATCTTGTTCCCAGACCTAGAAACAAGAATGTGATTGGAACAAAATGGGTCTTTCAGAACAAACTAAATGAAGTTGGTGAAGTAATCAGAAATAAAGCCAGATTGGTCTGCAAGGGTTAATCTCAAATAGAAGGAGTTGATTTTGAAGAAACTTTTGCTCCGGTGGCAAGAATTGAAGCAGTCAGATTATTTCTTGCTTTTGCTGCCTTTAAGGATTTTAAAGTGTATCAGATGGATGTCAAGTCTACCTTCCTGAATGGTGATTTGGAAGAAGAAGTGTATATTGAGCAACCGGATGGATTTTAATTGTCTGATCATGGTGATATGCTCTGCAAGTTGAAGAAAGCCCTGTATGGACTAAAGAAAGCCCCAAGAGCCTAGTATGAAAGATTGGATAAGCATCTTTTGAAGATTGGTTTCAACAAAGGTACTGCTGACAATAATTTGTATTTCAAAATTGATCATGAAAACATCTTGATTGTTGAAGTGTTTGTTGATGATATCATTTTTGGAGGAAGAGACAATATGTGTAAAACTTTTGCAAATCAAATGAAAAGTGAATTTGAGATGTCCATGCTTGGGGAAATGAATTTCTTCTTGGGTCTACAAATCACTCAAACAAAGAAAGGAATCTTCATTTCTCAGACCAAATATGTGAAAGAATTGTTGAAGAAATTTGGGATGAAAGACTCAAAACCAATGAATACTCCCATGGCAACCGGATGTAACTTGGGCAAAGTTGATGACTCTCCTAAGGCTGATAAGAAAAAGTATAGGTCAATGATTGGAGGATTGTTGTATCTCACTCAAACTAGACCTGACATTATGAATGATGTGGGTCTTGTTGCTAGATTTCAAGCTAATCCTAGAGAATCTCATGTCATGGCAATCAAGAGGATTTTTAGATATCTAAAAGGAATAGTTGAGTAAGGATTATGGTATCCCAGAGGTCATGATTTCTCTCTTCATTCATATACAGATGAGGATTGGGAAGGAGATGTGGATGACTAAAAAAGTACCAGTGGGGGAGCATTCTTTTTGGGGAAGAGATTGATTTCTTGGCTAAGCAAGAAACAAGAGGCAATATCTCTATCCACTGCAGAAGTAGAATATATTGTAGTAGCAGGTAGTTACACTCAGGTTTTGTGGATGAAGAAAATGCTAAGAGACATAAGAGTGGAGTATGAGGAGCCTATCACAATCTTTTGTGATAATTCAAGTGCAATAAATATATCTAAGAATCCAGTGTTGCATTCAAAGACTAAGCATATATCTATCAAGTTTCACTTTCTGAGAGAGCAAGTGAACAAGAATGAAGTCAGATTGGAGTTTGTGCCTTCCAAGGATTAGATTGTAGTCATCTTTACTAAACCTCTACCTAAGGACTCTTTTGAGTATCTCAGGGAGAAGTTAGGGGTTATTGCCCCTCCAGTGATGAACTAAGGTGTACTGATGTGCATCAGTTCGGTGGATATCACAGTCATATCTTGTGATCCAGATTGATGATGGGGAGCTGCTACTCAGGGGGAGTAGCTAGTGTGATTCTGAAATGGTGGAATTGCAAGTATGTGCCCTTTGCCATTGATGTCAAATGGGGAGAGAAGACATGTGAAAAACAAGTGGTGGCTGATTAATGGGGGAGCAGTAAAGAAAGAGAAGACAAGTGAATGGTTGTTGGTGATAGGGGGAGTTGTGTCAGTAAAGAAAATTTCTTGTCCTAATGGTCAAAATAGTTTTTCACATCATATGTTGCCATCAATGACAAAGGGGGTGATTGTTCCAAGTATGGGCCTAACCGATGTTGTCATTGATGTCAACATACTCCTATTGCATTGATGAAAAGGATTGGATGAGCTGAGTGCTGAGGATATTGAGAAAATTAGTCCTAATTAGGAATAGAGAAGAACAGTGAAGACAGTAATGCGAACATCCAAGATAAGATGAGGGTCAGAGGATGCGGTTTAAAGGGTTTGTAGATATGTGTCTTAAGGTGATCCAGTAAAGATTTCAGAGGTCCATATGAAGATCTAAAGAAGTTGTGGTCATTCAAGTAAAACCAGTTCTGGCAGGTGTTCAAAGGTGACAGAGTGACACAGATAGGTCCGGTGAGATCCAGAAATTCATTATCCTATTTTGCAGATTTGAGGGAATGTTGAGGAAGTCTTTGTGAAGTGTCAACTTGATTGGTTCATGGTTTGAAGGTCCACAAGCATCTATTCCTTTGTGACAATGGTGACATACTATGTTCTTGAGGTTTCAGATGAAGGAGAGAAGGATTTCAGTAAGCAGATGAAGTGCGGATGTTATTGGTGACTTAGGCAATCTTGTGGAGGTCTTTGGATCATGTCCAGTGCATGTTGGTGGTCTGCATTAGAGTTGGAGCTCACAATTGAAGAATAACCTTCGGATGATGGTGTTCTTCATGAGACTGGCCGACCAGATGTATTACACATCTTGCAGATGTTCTTATAGATGTTTTCTGACTTAGATGACTATTCCTAAGTCGATGCCTTGTATAAATAAGGAGTTGTAAAGTCATTTCAAAGTGTGTTGTGTAGAGATGTGAGTGTGATAGCGAGGAGGAGAGCGAAAGGCAGAGCGAAGTATTGGGCATTAATGGAACTGATTCAAGCATAGTGAAGATGCTATTCTCTAGTTCATATATGTGATACTTATTACTTTGTAGACAGTGTGTCTCTTGTAGGCAGTGAGCCTCTTGTGAGCAGTGTGCTCAGGCAGTGAGCCCTAATTGGCATGTGCCATTTTGTTCTTTCTATTCTTCTAACATAGAATACAATCTTGGGTTAATCATCCTGTGGTTTTTCCCTTAACCGGGTTTTCCATGTCAAAATCTTGGTGTCTTATGTGTTGATGTGTTTCTGCTCTTGATTTAATGCATTATGTTTCCATGATTGATTTATTGATCTGCTGCTAAATCACTAAGAGGATTTAAGTGTGTAATTGGAAGGAAAGTTTTTGACAATTGATTCACCCCCTCCTCTCAGTTGTCTGTCCTGAATCTAATAGTGTATCCCTAGATTTTTCTTAGATTCTATCTATAATTTTATAGACAAGTTTGTAAGTGTTTTATAATAAAATGATGCTTTATGGGGTTTTTTTTACCCATAAGGGTTTTCACCATGTATATGTTGTGTAATGTGTTAAATCTATGCTTCTATAATTCACATTTTATTCATTTTATATTTTATTGGTAATGATTAGTATCCTAAGATCCTAATTTCTAACAAGAATATCAAGCAATTGTCATACAACTTATTTTATAGAAAAAGGGGGAAATGATAAATGGGTTAAATCCTTCATTCACTACAAACATTCAAGGACAATCAACCGAGTTGAATCACAACTCTTGCAAGAGGATTCACCTATAGGTTGGTGGTCACTTGGAATGATGTAGAAATTTAGAAATTATATTAATTTACTGCTAAAAACCCTAATTATGCAAAATTGAAAGAAAATTGATAAATTACAACAAATGCTCGCAGACTAGGATAGTAGATAGAGATTAATTACTGACCATTTTTTGAAGTTTGCGATGCAGAATATTTGGGGACAATGCCCTAGGCACCCAAGTCCAAGTTACAATTTTCTTTAGGGAATGCGGGGCTCCTTTCGACAATGTTAATCACTGTTCCATTTGTTTCTGTCACGGGAGATGCAAAGGACACTACCCTAGGTGCCCTAGTCCAAGGCAAGCTAATCTTCAGGATGTTAGGGCTTATTCAAATGTAGATTGTCACTACCACAAATATTTCTATGTCTATAACTTTGGAGGACATTGCCCAAGGCGCCCTTATCCAAAAGTGCTTTGAATTGCTTCCTTCCACTAGATCCAAAATCCTTATCTTTTGCAACCTTCCTCTACAACTCCACTCCACAAAATCTGATACCTGTAACCTACAATCACAAGGAGTGTGGTTGGGGGTTGTGGTGTTTAGGATCTTTCCTTAGTCAAGCCCTGGAAGGACATTCAAGTCTTTCGACCACTGTTGTCAAATAAAGAGTGTGTATCCCTGCAGGATAGAGGCAAAAACAAATTGATAAATGATTCAAACACAAATAGATATCACCTCAGAGATGTAGCTCTCACATAGATGAATATTATTCAATACATGAGAAGATGAAGCTAAATCTACAATCACAAACACAATAACAATGCTCTACTTTGCAATAATAAATATCTTGAATGCTCTAAAATCATAAGTTTGCCAAAATTTCATAATCATTTTCTAGTTTACAAATGAAACTCTAAACATGCTTATATATGCAACAACACACATTCCTGCTTTAAATTTTGTAATTCAAACTTAAGATGTCGGCATGGGACCTAAATAATGGTCACATAACCGACATTCAAATTTAAGACCTGCCTAAAATAGGGTAGGACAAGGGCATGAGTGCCCATGTTCTCATGACCTATTTTAGGGTAGAACTAAAGCACACAATGTCCCTCAAGCCCCATGTGACATGGGTTTTAGACCATTTTCCTCTGGGAGTCAAAATAAACACACAAGATGCAAAATAAGGGACCCAAGAGCTAAACTTAGGAGGGAAAAAGTCTAGGGAGACATTTTCTGACATAACATTTAGCCCCCACTTTAATGTATGTATGAACACATGGCCCATACATGCATTAAAATATAGTCAAAACACAATAGACACGCTAGACACTTGAAACTAATGCATACACAAAGATTGAGAAACTATTCCTAGCCCCTAGTCTCAGGTAGACATTAGAGAAAACACATTACAAACATGCCAAACATAGTGAAAATAGTAACATGCATGCAAAACACGGAGAAGACAATTACAGTCATGTAAAACATGGATATGACAGTATTCAAGACACACAAAACACAATGAATACAACGAATGCAGTGATTATTTCTTGTTTATTTTCATATATATAAATGAATGTAGATGCATATACATGGAAAGTAAAAATGCAACACACCACCCAAAATGTAGGATGGGCTTTCGCCATGCTCTTTGGACTACATATGGGGAAACAAACATGCAATACAAATCTCAAAGTGCAGGAGGGGCATTTCGCCATGCTCTTTCGACTACACTTGAGAACAAACACGCCATACAAATCCCAAAGCATAGGAGGGGCATTTCGCCACGCTCTTTGAACTATACTTGGGAACAAACACACCATACAAATCCAAAATCATAGGAGGGGCATTTTTCCACACTTTTTGGACTATACTTGGGAACAAAGATGCAGAAGACACATAGAAAACATGAGCATCGTATAGCATGCCAAAGACATACTATATGTCTAAAACATGACAAACAAGCGATGGAAGCAGCCTATTGCTAGGTTCACCACCATCTCAGGCACATTATAGGCACACCTGATAGTTGGGCTTATGCCACACCAACCTCCAAAGACACACTTAAGGGAGGATAGTCTCAAATCCAACCCTGCCTACTTAGATGACTTTTTAGAATAAATAGGCTATGCACTAGCTCAAGAGATACACCATCCCTGCCTCCGCTGAGGGCTTTCAAAATGCAACCCCACCCGTGTCACAGAGACACCTTATAGTGAAAAGGAGGTATACGCAATAAATTAATGTATACAAAAAGACTTTATTAGTACCAAAATCATCAGACAGCTTACCTTATATATGCCCCCACCTTAAGGTGGTTGATATCTGTATACTCCTAAAAATGACACGACTCGGTCTAAATAAATATTCTTAATATTTATTTCATTCTAATTCTTCTATCAATAAATAAATAAATAAATTTATTTATTTGATTCACATTCCTCTAAGTTAATTAAATATCAAAATATTTAATTACCTATTCTAAAGTCAAAATTAAATAAAATCCTTTGTTTAATTAAATTCTTCCAAACAATTAAATAATTCTTAATTATTTAATTAAATCAAATCATTCTTCCAAATTTAAATAAATAAATCAAATTTATTTAAATCCTCTCAATATCTAAAAATAAAATATAATAAAATATTTTATTTATCCTCCCAAAATCATTCTAAATTAAATAATACCAATTATTTAATTGTTTTCTTCCAATAATATCTTCTCTAAATTTAAATAAATCAAATATTTTTCTATTTCTTCTAAATTGAGTTATCTCTAAATATAATTCAATCCTTGTGCACATGCAATTGAATATTCCAAATATTTAATTGAGTTTAAATATCTTCTCATCCTCATGCAATTTCCATGCTCTAGTTTTATTCTCTTAACTGATTGACCTATTCTTTTAATTGATTTAATCTCTTCAGTTAACTCATTCTTCTATTTTATTAATTCCTCTCATACAAAATAGAGCAAGACACTTGTCTTCTTTCTATTCGTACACATTCCTCAACCAATCTATACCGTTGATCTTTTCTCTCTCGAGTCTATAAATTGAACCCTATTCTTCCATTTCATTCATCCAAGATTTAAGTATTGTTACTCTGTAGGAATTACAGCGTGCCTTTGGCACCAATTCCTTCATTGCTTGTGATCAAACTCGTTACCATACTACTATCGTTGTTGTGAAGCTCATCTTCATGGTGAAATTATCATAGCCATTCTTCATTGACAATCTTGGAATCATAGCAAGGAAGTGCACTTTCTAAGGGACTTATTCATACATACAAGATTGATTGACATAGGCAACCAATGGAAGCTATGAAGCTTTGAGGTTTGCAAAGGTTTTTGAAATTCTTTTGTTTGATTGATCTCTTTGTTTTTGTATTTCGTTGAGTTTTAGGTATTTTGATATTGATTATATTGATTATTCATGTTTACTCCAATTTTCCCTTAACATTTTTGGTGCCCACCATGGGACCAAGCCCCAATTTAACCCAAAAACTGAGTTTTTGTGTTTTAGAAAGCCGTACACAGGAGGAAATCGCGCATCTAACCCATTCTAACACGCATCTGTTGTCTGTTTCAGCGCATCCGATCTTTCAGCACATAGAGTCTTCGTTTTGACGCATCTGACCTTTGATATGGCAGATTTACTGATTTTGCACATTTGTTCCATCCTGTAGTGCATCTGTTCCATCCTGCTGCACATATGTTCCATCTTGCTATGCATCTATTTTGCAGTGAATTTTTAGAACATTGTTTCAATGCATTTGATCATTATTTTTGTGCATATGTCCTCTGATTCAACGCATCTGTAAAGCTGTGCATATGACCTTTGTTTTTGCGCTTATGAGCTCTGAATCAACACATCTGTCAATTTGTGCATATGACCTCTATTTCTGTGCATATGATCTCTGATTCTGCGCATCTGTAAAACTGTGCATATAATCTCTGTTTCTATGCATATGATCTATGTACCTGCGCATCTGATTCTGACATTGACTTTTTAAGTTTTCTTGTGGTTTTGCTAATGCTAACACTTTTTTGCAGGAATATTCTTGGATCCACTTGCAGGCTAGGTACTGGTTTAGAATCATATAGTTACAATTGTTAACTCACACTTCGATTTCTAATGGGAAAGTAAATGGATGCTCATGCAAATCTCACATAGTCTTAACTACGAAGGTGGTAATTGAATCATTGCTATATTGCTATCCTTTGAAGTTAACAAACTCATTGCTATCTTGGTAAAACTAAACCATTGCTATCTTGTTATCACTTCAAAGTTAACAACTCATTGCTACCTGGGCTAAAATTGAACACATCATTGCTATCTTGGTAAAACTGGACCATTGCTATCTTGTTATCACTTCAAAGTTAACAAATTTCTATGCTTGCCCAAGTAGATAGCTCATCTAATTTTTCTCATTTTAACTAGGGGAAAAGAACCACTGTATTCTATGTTTTGGGAATGATACCAGGCCTATGCTCTCCCCTATCTTGGGTGACCAAAATGCCAGACATATCATTTTCGTATGTGTTTTTCCTTTAGAGGGGCCTGCTCTTGGATACCATTCATCCAAGTAGGAACGACACTAAGTGGTAATAGGCTAGGCGCCAAGCCCTACCAAGCCACTATAAATAAATTATGTTTGGAGTGAAAGCTTCAAACAATGAGTGTAGTTGTGTTATACCGATAACCAACCTCCCCCAAAACCCTCCAAGGTGCAACCCTTGCAGGCTGGGAGACTCCATAATGGAGAGTAGTGCTGCCACATATATAACCACTCAAACAGTTGCCTTCATTAAACACCTTTATCTTAGTATGCCAAAAACCCCTATAATCCAGTGCAGGGAAGGGCGATTATCACCTCCCAAAGATGCTTCACTAGAGATAGTGAGAATTTAGTTTTATATTGTCCTTTGAAACCTAGGATTATACTTGCTTTCTTTTAGTCCAAAAAGAGTCAAAAAAATCACAAAAAAATAAAAAACCATAAAAACATTCTTTGCTTTTGTTGTGTCTTCTTGCCATAGTTTCAGAAAATCAGATCAAAAAGACCTTCTTGCAGCCAAAGATACCAAAAACATCAGAAAATTGCCAAAAATTTGCAAAAACACTGAAAAAACTAGAACTACACATTTGTTATCTGAAGCTGTGCATTGGTCTCGACTTGCTGCGCATTTGTACCGACTTGCTGTGCTTATATCACATGTTACTGCGCATCTTCTTTTTACTAGTATTGTGCATTTGTGTCAACTTTTTGCACTTATATCCTCTGCTGCTACACATCTAGTTCTATGCATCCGTGATAGTGAGCATTTCCACATCTTTTTAGAGAAAAATTTCATATTTTCTAGGTACCCATTTTAGTCTTGTATTAGTTTCTATTAACATGACAAACCAATTAGAAGTAATTGCTCAAGAACTCCAATACCTATGAGAGCAATTAGACTTTGATATCTCACACCAGGATCGTATAGAAATTGCTCAAGAACTCCAAGTGATACAACAAGAAATGACAATCTTACAAGCTGAACATGCCAATACTAGCTACACCTCACCCCAAAAGCATACATCCTTTTCTCATCTTCATGATACTCTTGACAAGGCAAGTACCACCTCAAGTTGGAAAACATATACCACTCCATCTACTAGTCCTCCTTCACCATCTCCTAGAACACATGGCCCAAAGCATACTAATCCTACCATGGAGAACTCAAAATCCACTCATCCATTACCTCACTCCTCTACCTATGCACCTACCAATGATGTGATCCAAGGGCTACTAGCAAAAAGTCAACCATATCCCCAAATTCCAGTCCTTGACCTTATCAAAGAACCTTCAAGCATGTCCATTACTCTAACCTCATCATGTAACCTGCAACCCCTTGAGCAAAATGAAGAACCTCCTACCATGCACCAAAGTCGAGGTCCATTGCACCTTCATGTTGTTGACCAAGAGCCTATCCAAGAGTCTTCTACTTCAACTTCAATTCAAGCACATCAAGAGTTATGTCAAGAGAACACTTTAGAACATGTGGAAACATCAACCCCTTGTGTAAATCAAGATCAAAGAACTCCCATTTGACCCTTACATAACCTTTATCTTTTCAATGATCCTATACCTATACATGAGCAAGAAGTCCAATTTCAAACCATTCATACCCTAT
The DNA here is from genome assembly GCA_027924645.1 of Cunninghamia lanceolata. NCBI lineage: Eukaryota > Viridiplantae > Streptophyta > Pinopsida > Cupressales > Cupressaceae > Cunninghamia > Cunninghamia lanceolata. Next base: position 3,278,895 of record BSBN01000549.1, on the reverse strand, counting down.
ATCTCTTTTATGATCAAGATACTACCTTTGATGAAGAAGCTATCCATGAGCAACTTGATCTGATACATAAGCAAGGGATCCAATTCCAACCTCTCCATAACCTATATCTTTTCTATGATCAAGATCTTATCGTTGATGAAGAACCTATACACAAGCACATTAATTCCATCATGCTAAAGCCTATCTATGATCAAGATCCCATCTATGATCAAGAGCCTATCTATGATCAAGTAGACCATGATGATCCTCTTAGCCCACTTTATGCATCCCATGGTCCTAAGCTTATAAGCCCATCTAGTCCTATCCAAGATTCAACAACTTCCTCTTCCTTTGATGAGACACTTGCCTCCCAAGCAAGCATAGAAGATCAAACCAAAAATACTCCTCCGCCATCCATTATTGACCATGCTTCAAATCCCCCACCATATATCCTTGGTCTTACTGCTTTCATTCATGAGTGTTCCTCCTTAGAACACCAGCAACCATTATTCTCTATCTCACCTTCTCCACCCAATAAAGAACTCGTGTCTAGTGTTCCACCTACACATAATCCCACTGTCCACCGCATACTCCAACATATGAACTATCAAGGTAAAGGCTTAGGCCTTCATGAACAAGGTATTTTAGAGCCCGTCCATGTATCCAAGGCCACATGAAGGAGGAGGAACATTGACATGTAGGGGGCATCCTACCATTGTTAAACTTGTACCAGGGGCATGTATCATTATAAGAAAAAATTATTCTTTGAAACAACATGGTAAAACACATTGCATCAAAGAGGGGCAAAATGTATACGCCTAAAAATGACACGATTCGGTCTAAATAAATATTCTTAATATTTATTTCATTCTAATTCTTCTATCAATAAATAAATAAATAAATTTATTTATTTGATTCACATTCCTCTAAGTTAATTAAATATCAAAATATTTAATGACCTATTCTAAAGTCAAAATTAAATAAAATCCTTTGTTTAATTAAATTCTTCCAAACAATTAAATAATTCTTAATTATTTAATTAAATCAAATCATTCTTCCAAATTTAAATAAATCAATCAAATTTATTTAAATCCTCTCAATATCTAAAAATAAAATAGAATCAAATATTTTATTTATTCTCCCAAAATCATTCTAAATTAAATAATACCAATTATTTAATTGTTTTCTTCCAATAATATATTCTCTAAATTTAAATAAATCAAATATTTTTCTATTTCTTCTAAATTGAGTTATCTCTAAATATAATTCAATCCTTGTGCACATGCAATTGAATATTCCAAATATTTAATTGAGTTAAAATATCTTCTCATCCTCATGCAATTTCCATCCTCTAGTTTTATTCTCTTAACTGATTGACCTATTCTTTTAATTGATTTATTCTCTTCAATTAACTCATTCTTCTATTTTATTAATTCTTCTCATGCAAAATAGAGCAAGACACTTGTCTTCTTTCTGTTCGTGCACATTCCTCAACCAATCTATACTGTTGATCTTCTCTCTTGAGTCTATATATTGAACCCTATTCTTCTATTTCATTCATCCGAGCTTTAAGTATTATTACTCTGTAGGAATTACAATGTACCTTTGGCACCAATTCTTTCATTGCTTGTGATCAAACTCATTACCATACTACTATCATTGTTGTGAAGCTCATCTTCATGGCGAAATTATCATAGTCGTTCTCCATTGACAATCTTGGAATCATAGCAAGGAAGTGCACTCTCTAAGGGCCTTATTCATACATGCAAGATCAATTGAGATAGGCAACCAACGGAATCTATGAAGCTTTGAGGTTTGCAAAGGTTTTTGAAATTCTTTTGTTTGATTGATCTCTTTGTTTTTGTATTTCGTTGAGTTTTGGGTATTTTGATATTGATTATATTGATTATTCATTTTTACTCCAATTTTCTCTTAACAATATCATGTACCAATATCAAGCACTTTAAGGTAGAGAGAAAACACACAAGGGAACACGAGCTCTTGCAAAGCCCATGCCCCCAAAGGTGACATGTTCTTTACGATTGCCAAATGTTCCCACAAACACACAATTTCCTGCAAGAAGAGAGGTTAGAAATCTTTCCCTAAGATAATAACCACATAACATGATAAAAGCAATGCATAAATGTAATCACATCAAGAGAGAAGGTTATACTATGGATTCAGAAACTAAGTATAACCATGGGGCTATACTACAGAGATCTCAGAACTGAGTGTAACTAAGGTAAGACCCAAGATAAACAAAGTGCATGGAGTAGAAATATTGTTATGATTTGTTAGTAAATATAATACATCATCAAAATATCACATGGAGTGATTCTACTAGCCAAACATCAGATAATATATATCAACCCCATCGTCATGTATAAACTATGTCCATTTTTGCTTACTCGCTGAAGGGACATGCGATCTGTATCACTATTATTTGCTTTTCATCAATCGCCAGCTAGATAGAACCACTAGAAGAAGGTAAATAATAAATCAAGAGAGGAGAAACAAGTGCCTTAGGGTCGTCACGTAGGAAGGTGCCCCCAGGTCACCAACCACAACATTATGCCCCAAGGACACAACACACAACAATGAAAATAGAGAAACACAGTAGAAGAATGATGATACAAATAGAAGAAGGGTCACAACAGAGGCGGTCTCCTAGTATCCTTGAGCTTACAAGAGTATGAAGGGTCATCCAAGGAGGCTGAAACAACACAACACATCATGGGGGAACACAACATGAGAGATAAAGGGTTAGAAATACTTACTTGATACAACCCAATGTTAATAACATATATATCTAAGAGAAGGCCACCCTTGAGAGAAACTATAATATTTGCTACAATGAATGTGGCTTAAAGAGGGAGAGATATTTACCTGATTCATAGGGACATCTCCTGGCAGACAATTCTTGTCTATCAACCCAGGATATCTCGCATGTTGGTTAGGTCTCATTGATATTGTATTAATATTAAGTTTAGGATGATGAGAGGCTTTGGTAGGTTTTAAAGAACGATATCCAATACCGGATGTGTAGTTAATTCCAACAACTTGTAAAGGTACTCTGATTCCTTGTTGATTTACACCACATCCATTACCTACATAGTCATAGTTGTTATAAAGGATTTTAAATCCTCAACCATAGAGGGATGTCATTTTCTTAGAAGATGGTGAATCCTTGTAGGTATCATAATCTATAGTATAAGTAAGAGTGTTATCTTTGTTTTCTATCAAGGAGGCTTTGGTTTTCTTAGGTGTTTCAAAAGATTGATTGGATGAGATCGATGCGCCTTTTGATGCGTCAGGGTTACTAAGTTTATATTTCCCTACACTTCAAGAATTAAAATCTAATGAACCCCAATCATCACTAAAAAGTGCATTGGATGTTTTAGCGTCTTACACAACATTATCTGTGGCAAGAGGTGTTGATGAATCAACTCGTAAGTTGTTTAGACTCGTATGATTGTTAACTTGTTTTTGTGTTTTAATATATGTAAACAATTATCTAGTTTAGGATCAACTTCTACAGTGTTGATCTTGTTTTGATAAATAAACTTTATTGATCTATGAAGGGTAGATGAAACTTCCCCCATCACATGGATCCATGGTCTACCAAGAATCATATTATATGAAATCGATCTAGGAATGACATGAAAAAGGGTAGATAATGTCACAGGTCCCACCTTTACAGGTAGAGTTATAATACCCAGGGATTGTCTACCAACATTATCAAAACGATGAAAGCTAATTATATCCGGTTTAATCAAAGATGTATCAACCTTAATCTTATGTAACAAATTAATACCACAAACATTAAGAGCTGATCCATTGTTAATCATAACTCATTTTATCAACTTTTTATTTACCGTGACAAAGATTATAAGAGGATCATATTGGTTTTGAACTTTGGCTGATTGTAATTCATGTGGTTGAAAGAGAATATCCTTTTCTGTCAAATGCATACAATCTAATCGAGATGCTACATCATTCAACTTAACAACAGGTGGTACAATCACCTTTTGTAAATCTTCTTGGAGAATTACATGGTATGTAGGTGATGTTTGTATTAAATCCCAAAGAGACTTCTTAGCCGGAGTAGCACAAAGCTTCTCAACATGATCATATTCTTGACCTCTTTAGGATTAAGATAAGGTGGTGGAGGGAGCATAGGTTGAGAACGTGGAAGAGAGACAAGCACATGAGGTGCTTTCTTACTTTCTTGTTATTATGGGTGTTATATGTGTGAGAAATCACATTGTGGTGTGGTTGTTGTGACACATTTTGAACGCCTTGATTTCTTTGAGTGATTTATCTTGTATAGTTTAGGATGTAATCCAGGGGTCGAGGTGGTTTTCAGTCACTGTGAACCATAATTTCCGGTTTTAACCAAGAAGGTACATTAGGTGCCCCCCACACAACCATCTTAGGAATATTGCTACACTTATCTAGTAACTCCTTGGTGGGTGGAATAATTCTATTAGTAAAGATTGAATTAACATTGTTTTTCTCTTGATTATACCCAACATCTATCCCTAAAGGATTTAATGTGAGAGACCTTTTCTCATCCACTAATGCTACCTATTGGCCAAGGAGAGCATTGGAATGAAAGAAAGGTAAGGTGTAGTTAGGAAGGTTAGGTGTTGTATCATTAATAGAGCTATCCATGGTCTCCTCATCTAAGGTTCTCAAACATTCAATTATAGGAGAAGTAGGATAACTTATGGAATCATCATCATCATCATCATATGTTTTAGCTATTAATTCCAAAGCATTAAGGGAAGTTTGACACTCATCATTCTCAATGTGTTTTGTTAAATCTTCTACTACCAAAGGGTATGTATTCATGAGAGATATGAAGTTGTCAAGATCAAATACATAGTCAAGGATTTCAAATGAAGAGCATTTAAATATATCCTTGTGATACATAGCTTGTATATAAGTGAGAACATGAGAAAATTCTCAGTTTTGATATATGCATGTAAAGATACGAAAGAGCAATGAGATGAAGATGCCATAATGAAATGTATTGTAACATCAATGTCCAATAAGATCTAGTAATACAAGACATGTAAAGTTTTATGTTACTTGATATACGCTAGATGTGTGACTATTTTACTCCTAAGCACTTGTTGGAGGGAAAGGGCTAAAAAGACACACAAAGTCCACAACAAACACAATGGATAGGAGGAGAAAGTACAACACAAAAAGGCCCAATTGATGATTTTATGTATTTATATTGAATGCAATGAGACAACACAAATTATGCTTGTTTATGCATCTAAAATGTTCACTTCTTTCACCTTTTTTCAATGCAAATGCCTAAAAGAAGAAGTGTTGTGAATAAATTAATGAGGGGTAGTGAATAATTAGCTCAATATCAGTCCAATAATTCAGCAGTATCCTTCACAACACACATATAATGCAAATCTAGATAGATGTCAAGGCAAAATCTAGTGAAAATGTAAGGTTTTCACACCCTAGACATGAATTTTTGCAAAAAAGACACTATGATGAAACACTAAAATTAGAAATTAGTCCTAAATGAGTGTTTAAAAGAGTAGTAAAATTTGAAAAATATTTTAACTACAAACCCTAGCTAATGCAAAAACTAGGTTATATGAAAAATGCACAATTTCAAGCAATTTTTAACAATTTAAGCATGAAAATGCAATGCAAATGATTAAAATAAAATGAATTTATGCAATTTATATCAAATCTAATGAAAATATGATGAAGTGGAAACAACACAGAGGACCACAAAGGGGTCACAACCAACTAAAAAGGAGGAAGATGATATAGGGGAAGGCAGAACAAAAAAATCTTTTCAGCTTTAGTGGACCTAATTACTACACTTGACATCAAACAAGACATGACTGTCCACTCATTTCTCATGGTTTGAACACTGCAACATAACACCATTTTTGAGTTTATATAACTAGGCTCATTTCCAAACTTCCTAGGGACCCTAGACCTTCTAGGTTTGACTGTCCCAAGTTCACAAAACCCCCACAATGCTCAGGAGGGACCTTCTTATACTACTTCCTTCACAACTGTCCTAGTTTCCTTGTAGCCCTTAGGAAAGGACTGTTAGACAATAACTTGAGTTTTAGACCTCCTAGCTAGATTGTCATAGATGTTTTGGATACCCATTAACCTATTCTTTAATATACTCAACATGCATCATAGGGTGTTTTGGGACACAATGCCCAAATCTTGATTGTCCCCTACTGTAACAAGCCAAATGAGGCCTCTTCCACACACCACAAAGACTCCAAACTTGTCCTCAGCCCCCTACACTATGCTCCAAGGCATTGATCATGCTAGAAAAGTTTTGTTTACACTGATTTTGGGCTTCTTGGGTCAACCCAAGCCATTGTCCCACTTGAACACTCACTCTCCAAGCTTACAAATACCCAAAACATTGAAGACATTGGGCTTAGATTGCACAAATAGAACCACTTCAGCCATGTCCTACTTCTGTAACACAAAAACTAGTTAAACACATCTTATTTTCCATCATTCCACTTAGTCTAGTGAATTAATGCAGGTGAAAAGGGTCCAAAACCCATAGTTCTCTCCAAACCCTCACAATACTAGGGTTTTAGGGTAGTTTTTAGAAAAATGCTTACCAAATCCCTAAACTCTAATGAGATTCCTCCTACACACACTCAAATGAGAGTTAATACAATGCCCTACAACATTTCATAAGTTTTTGCCCTTGATTGCATTGTACGAATGAGTACAAGGGGAAGAAAGTTAAAGAATACAGTGAAAATTTAGAAAATGACTGGTAAAATGTCCATTTTCTCCACAAACTTCTCCAAAAAAATGATTCAAAAGTGCATGCACAGGAAAAATAAAGTAGAGACCAATTCCATTAGTATGTAGGACCTCATGATAGTATGGCAGAGTATAAGTTTGGGTAGAAAAATAAGAAAAGATAGTGAAAAAGCATAAATAGAGACTATTTTCTATATATTTCCTTCATAAAAACTATTCCCCCTCTCCTCTTTGACCACAATATATATCTTTCCATGTACTATTCTCACGACAAAGGTAGAAACCACAATTTTCTCTTGTCTCCATCGTGGAAAAGCCATAAAACTAGGCATTAAAGCCACTGCTCCTAAAAATAGACAGTTGACTCAACATAGGACTTAAGACTCATAACTATAAACTCTTCATTTAGACTCCCACTACATGATTATGCCATGAAATAGATTTATTACAAATTTAAAATTAAAATCCACCATGTCTCTCATTAATGAGACCATTACACCAAAAATTTGACTAAGGAACAAACTATCTTGACTAGGAGAAAATGAATAAAATCATGAATTTGCTAGGTGTCCTACACCAAAATATCAGAAATTAAATGAAATTAAATTAAATTAATGCAAATTATTTCAAAATGCAAGCCTAAAATGCCAATTTTTTCAAAATTTTCAATTTTTTTGTAAATTTTCAAATGCCATAAGATGAATAAATGCAAATCTAGAGTACAACACTCAACAAGGTGCAAAATTAAAATAAACATAAGTTCACTAAAATGTTTTATAGAAAAAGAAGGGAAATGATAAATGGGTTAAATCCTCCTTTCACTACAAACATTCAAGGACAATCAACCAAGTTGAATCACAACTCTTGCAACAGGATTCACCTACAGATTGGTGGTCACTTGGAACGATGTGGAAATTTAGAAATTGTATTAATTTACTACTCAAGTATGCTCAAAACCCTAATTATGCATAATCGGAAGCAAACTGATAAATTACGACAAATGCTTGCAGACTAGGATAGTAGATAGAGATTAATTACTGACCATTTTTTGAAGTTTGTGATGTAGAATATTTAGGGACAATGCCCTAGGCACCCAAGTCCAAGGTACATGTTTCTTTATGGAATGTGGGGCTCCTTCTGGCACTGATAATCATTCTTCTATCTATTTCTATCATGGGAGATACGGAGGACACTGCCCTAGGTGCCCTAGTCCAAGGTAGGTTGATCTTCAAGATGTTGAGGCTTCTTTAGATGTAGATTGTCACTGTCACAAAGATTTCTATGCTTGCAACCTCAGAGGACATTTCCCAAGGTGCCCTTATCCCAAAAGTGCTCTGAACTACTTCTTTACATTGGATCCAGAATCCTTATCTTCTGCAACCTTCCTTTGCTACTCCAGTCTGTGAAATCTGATACATGTAACCTGCAATCACAAGGTATGTGGTTGGGGGTTGTGGTGTTTAGTAGCTTGCCTCAGGCAAGCCCCATAAGGACATTCAAGTCTTTCAAACACCGTTGTCAAATAAAGAGTGTGTATCCCTGCGGGATAGGAAAAAACAAATTGATAAATGAGTCAAACACAAATAGATATCACGTCAGAGGTGTAGCTCTCACATAGATGAAGATTCTTCAACACATGAGAAGATGAAGCTAAATATACAATCACAAACACAATAACAATGCTCTGATCCGCAACAATGAATATCTTGAATGCTCTAAAATCATAAGTTCACCAAAAGCTCATAATCATCTTCTAGTTTACAAATGAAACACTAAACATGCTTATATATGCAACAACACACATTCCCGCTCTAAATTTCATAATTCAAACTTAAGATGTCAACATGAGACCTATCTAACAGTCACATAACCAACATTCAAATTTGGGACTTGCCTAAAATAGGGCAAGACAAGGGTGTGAGTGCCTATGTCCTTAGGACCTATTTTAGGGTAGGACTAAAGCACACAATGTCCCTCAAGCCCCGTGTAACATGGGTTTCAGGCCATTTTCCTTCAAGAGTCAAAATAAACATGCAAGATGCAAAACAAGGGACCCGGGAGGTGAACTTGGGAGGGAAAAAGTCTAGGGAGACATTTTCTGACATAAAACAACCAAACCTGGGCTCAACTGGAGCTCATAGAGTTCTAATATGATAAAAAAAATTGTAGGCAAGAACCCTATTTTGTTGAGGTAGCCACAAACATTGACAATGAGGTTGACCTCCTTGAGAAAGATCTTATAGAAGCTAGAGTGGCTTAGGTGGCCCTCAACACAATGTTTCAAAATGACCAAACCTCTATCTAAAGGGTGAGGTTCAGAAACCACATAGAAGAAACAATAGATGGGGCCACTTAAACCACACACTTTGAACAAAACCCACTTCAAGGCGGAGAAATGTGAAACATAGGACAAGCCACTCTTGAGGCCCTTATAGAAACCCTAGTCCAACAGATTAGGACTCTTTAGGCTAGATGTGTGGAGAAACCAATGCATAATTTGTCCCAATCTAATGAAAACCAAGGACTATAAGGCACTAGCCTATCATAAATACTTTTTCAATTATCATGAATTACCAAAGTCAATGGATAACTCAACTTACCCTATGTAAACTTTTATTCATGTAACACAAGCAATGAGGCTTTTTTACCTCCTTTACCCTCATCATTCATGATGGTGAACATAAACCAATCAAGTGGGATACTTGCAAAGGAATATCTAAAAAAAAATCCCACTTGGTTTTCAATACATTAACACAATGGTGCCCAACTATCTAGTCTTTCATGGATACCAATAACCAAGCATGTTCTTTCAAATGTAGCAAATGCAATAGGCTCCATACATATGACTTATGTTTGGAGTAATGACTCTCTCCATACATGATTCTTTTTTAGGAGTGTACCTTGAGTATCTCAAGGAGTTGTTAGACCACATGATTCACAACATCATGTTATTGTGAGCTTTCCCTGAATATCCTAAGTTCAAGGGAGTATGAGATCCTAACTCAAACATCAAATCTTACACAACAATAGTGCAAGAAACTCTCTTGGGATGAGGTGGTTGCAAGGATATTTCTAAAGACCCTAGATATCATCACATTGGATTGGTATTATAAAATTCATCAAGCATAAATCAACTCTTTTTGACAACTCATTAGCAATTTTGTCACAACGTTTGACACAAACAAACTAGTCAAAACATGAATTCATGAATTATTGAGTGTAAAACAAGATGTGAATGAATTGGTAGCACATTTCATTTCTTGGTGGAGGCAAGTCTTGTACTCTTCTACAAGTGTGCCGAACATGGACCATAAGGAGTTATGTAATATTTTCCATGCCCTCAATAGGGACATGTGATGAAGGGGGTAAATCACAAAACACACAACCACAGAAATTGAATAGAGAAAATAGAACTTTCTTTTATTGATCTGGGCAACTCATTACATTACAAAAGCTCAATTTTAATTAGAGGATGAATCCTCTACTGGCTGCAACATATTACAACTTTCCCAACCTCAAGACTCTAGAATCTTCAGCCTTCTGTAACCCCAAATCAGCTAGGGTTTCTATTTTCCCATCTATTCTTGACTCTACACTTGCCCCCTTAACTCCACTACTACGCAGGGTTCCCAAAATAGTCATAAATAGCACTTTTTGGCAGCCTCCAGCTAAATTTCAAAATTTGCAACTCCCTCCAAAAGTAGGTCAACTACCAGGAAACATAACTTTTGATCTGGTTGTCTGATTGACAAACCGTTTTAAGCTTTGGAAAGCTCACGATGTGAACTATCACGTTGGAAATCCGTAAATGGATTTCCATCAACTTTTTGGGATGTTATGGGATGTTTTAGTGCCTCATATCTCATTTCAAAAATTTTCAAGGGCTTTTAAGAAAACAAAAACTTTAATATCTTTCAGCTCACAAATGATCTTTACCTGATTCCTTCGCCAAAGGTCTTATATTTCCATTATGTAACTTTCTGGAAGTTTTTGCTTCATTTCGTGCCCAAATGCAAACTTTCCTAAAATAGCAGGTACACTTTCCAAAATAGGCAGGTTGCTATTTTTAGCAATTTTGGAAAAACTGAAAGTCCTACATCATTTTTCTGGATATTATAGAAATAGAAACACTAATTCTAGAAAGAAATGAAAAAAATTACAATGATTTTGAATTAACTTATTTTGGGGTGATGCAAGATTGCCCTTACACCACTGGATGCTCCTGCATCAGACACCTAGGGTAATTTGAGAAGTGACCTTGTCACGTCTCAGGTGTTTGTGTGAGGAAAACCCAAATGGTCAACCTCTTCCTTAGACAACCAAGAAGAATCTTCAATAGGCCTTCCTTTCCATTTTACCAGATATTCTTCATATTGCTTGTTCTGAGTACTTCTTCCCACACGGCTATCCAAGATCTCTTCTATCTCCTCCATTGAAGTAGATGTCGGAATACTCCACTGCACTTCTGTTGGTCCATCCTCTGTTCCACCTTCATGATATTCTAATAAATCAGCAATTTTGAAAATAGGGGAAATATTGATCCCACTCGACAGCTCTAGCTCATATGCATTTCCTGAATCATGCTTCTTCAGGATTCTGCATGGTCCAAATTTCTTCATTTTCAACATATTGTATGTTCCAATTGGGAACCTTTCTTTTCTCAAGGGAACCATGACTTCATCTCCTACCTGGAACTCCTTATATCTCCTCTTCTGATCTACCTTAGCCTTATACTGAATATTCATCTTATTAATGTGCTTTCTCACTTCTTCATGCAAATTCTTCAGATGTTCTGCAAAGTCTTCTGCTTCAGCACTTGTCTTTTCTCCGTTGTCTAGTTTCCTTAACTCAGAAGCATTTTTTGGGCTATTACCATATACAATCTGGAATGGTGATTTACCAGTACTCCTATTGACAGAATTGTTGTAAGCAAATTTTGCCTGTGGTAAAATCAAATCCCATCCCTTGGGGTTATCTCCTACTAAGCATCGTAGCAGGTTACCCAAACTCCTATTCACCACTTCTGTTTGTCCATCAATCTGTGGATGGTGTGCAAAACTAAACTTCAAATCTGTCTTCAACTTCTTCCACAATGTCCTCCAGAAATAACCAACAAACTTGGTATCTCGATATGAAACTATGCTCTTTGGTAGACCATGTAATCTCACCACCTCTCTAAAAAATAATTCAGCAATATGAACATCATCATTAGTCTTCCTGCAAGGAATAAAATGTGCCATCTTCAAGAATTTGTCCACCACCACAAATATGGAATCATGTCCTCTCTGTGTCCTTGGTAATCCAAGAACAAAATCCATACTGATATCATCCCATGGCTTCTCTGGTACAGGTAATGGCTGATATAGACCTGTGTTCTGACTTGCTCCTTTTGCCATCTGACATACTCTACAACTCTGCACAAATTTCCTCACATCCTACTGTAACTGTGGCCAATAATAATTTTCACCAAAAATAGCAATGGTCTTATCTTGACCAAAGTGTCCGGCCAATCCTCCACTATGCTTCTCCTTAATCAAGTTCTCTCTCATGGAACTCCTTGGAATGCACAACTGGCTTCCTCTAAACAACATGCCATCTTGGATTATGAAATCCAACCACTTTGTCCTATCCAAAGTAACAGGTTCCAAACAAGCTTTCTAGGCCTCTGCAAAATTTGGATCTTCAGGATACAAACTTTTGAGCTCATCAAACCCAACAACCTCTATCTTCATTTCTGTCAACAAATTTTGCCTTCTACTCAAGGCATCTGCAACTCTGTTGGACTTCCCACTCTTGTGCTTCAAAACAAAAGTATAGCTCTACAAAAACTCAACCCATTTTAAGTGCCTTTGATTCAACTTCCCTTGACTATTAAGATACTACAAAGCCTAATGATCAGTATATAAAACAAACTCTTTTGGCAATAAATAATGTCTCCATTTCTTCAAAGCTTGAGATATTGTATAAAATTCCTGATCATAAACATAATACTTTTTCTTGGCATCATTTAGCTTCTCACTAAAATAGGCAATGGGCTTACCTTCTTAGCTCAAAACAGCTCCTATACCACTACCACTAGCATCACAATCTACCTGAAATACCTTATTGAAATCTAGAAGTGCCAAAACAGGTTGTTCTACAACTTTTTCCTTCAATGTATCAAAGCTCTTGTCTGCTCCTTTAGTCCATGCAAACTCTTTTCTATCCCCTCTCATTGTCTCAGTTAGGGGTGCACAAATGCTACTAAAATTCCTGATAAACTTTCTATAAAAACTTGCCAAACCATGAAAAGATCTTACCTCTATGACACTCATTGGCATAGGCCATTCAATGATAGCCCTTACTTTTTTTGGGTCCATCTTAAGACCTTCCTTTGAGACAACAAATCCTAAGTATACCAACTCCTTCTTTGTAAAACTACATTTCTTCAGATTAATCAGCAACTTCTCCTCCCTTAGCTTCTCTAGAAATCTTCTGATATGCATTAGATGCTCATCCCAAGTCTTACTGAAAATCAAAATATCATCCAAATAAACAATAACAAAACTTCCCAAAAATTCTTTTAGTACCTCGTTCATGAGACGCATGAATGTGCTCGGTGCATTGGTTAGCCCAAATGGCATGACTAACTACTCATACAAACCTTCCTTTGTCTTGAAGGCTGTCTTTCATTCATCTCCTTCTCTGATACGGATCTGGTGATACCCACTCTTCAAGTCAATTTTCATGAAGTACTTGGCTCCACTCAAACAATCCATGATGTCATCCATTCTTGGCAATGGAAATCTATACTTGATCATTATCTTATTGATGGCTTGAGAGTCTATACACATCCTCCATTCTCCATTCTTCTTTGGTGCTAGTATTGTAGGTACCATACATGGACTTAGGCTCTCCCTTATCAGTCCCTTCCTCAACAACTCTTGAACTTGTCTATTCAGCTCTTCATTCTCTGCAGGGGTCATTCTGTGGGCTACCTTATTTGGCAAACTAGCTCCTGGTATCAAATCCATTTGATGACTTATCTTCCTTATTGGTGGTAAACCTTCTGGTACATTATCAGAGATAATGTCCTGGAACTCTCCCAACATATCTGAAACTTCTGCTAGTACATCTTCACAGTTCTCTTGACTAATCTTAGGAATTAATGCAAAGCAATGATGCTCATGCTTCATACCCTCCAAAAATTTTCTACCATCTACCAAGCAAATTCTAGTAGTACTACATACCTTTTCTTCCACCTCCTTCAAGGGCTTCAACTTGTGAACTCCATCCTTTGTTAGGGAATATGTGTTTGCATGACCATCATGGACAACGCTCCTATCATACTAGCACAGCCTCCCCAACAACATATGACATACATCCATCGGTATGATATCACACAGTACCTCATCATGGTAGTCCCCAATCTTGAACTTCACTAAACACTACTCATTGACCAAAGCTCTATGGTCCTTCTGCAACCAAGCAATCTGATATGGATGCGGATGCTTTCTTCTTGTCAACTTCAACTTATCAACCATCTCCTTTGAAACAAGATTATCAATGCTTCCACTATCAATAATAATATCACAACACTTACCTTCACATTTGCACCTTGTGCGGAATAAACTCTTCCTCTGATTGGGTTCTTTCTTCTCATTCAGCAAGGTTCTTCTGACAACTAGGGTTTCTCCCTTTTCAACATCTTTAGAATGCTTAGAATGTACATCTTCATCTACATGTGCAACTCATGCATTGCCTTCAGGTCTTCTATTTTTCCATCCTTGATGTTGCGGACACTCGTATGCTCGATGCCCTTCTTCTCGACATTAGAAACAGGTTCCTCTGAAACCTCCTCTTCTGGGTCCTTGCCCAGGTCTGCCTCTTCCTCTTCCTCTTTGCTCACCATTGTTCTAGTCACAAGGGTAGTAGGTATTATCTCCTATCTGATTTTGACTGGTGCCAGCTTCTTCACTTTTCTTTGAATCTTCATTTCAGCCCCCATAGGTCTTCCACCAGTCCTTCCGCCTTGACCTCTTCCCCTTTGCTTGTTGTCAAATCTTTTATTTAGCTTCTCTTCCACCTTTAGTGAAAACTGGTATGCATCTTCTATGGTGATCATTCTAACCAGACTCAACTCCTCTTGAATACTTGGCCTCAACCCCTTAATGTAACGGGCTACCTTCTCCTTGTTGGGCTTTGCATGGCCTATCCTGATAGTAATTTTATAAAACTCTTCTATATACTCCTTAACAGACTTGTTACCTTGCTTCAGTCCTTGCAGTTTCTTCAGCAACTCCATCTCATAGTCCACAAGAATGAACTGCTTCTTTAGTTTCTCCACCATCCAATCCCATCTAGTGATCTTTCCTTTTCCTCTTCTATTCCTCTCTAGCTGGACCTCCTTCCACCAAATATTGGCATGGCCCTTAAATTTTGTTTTTGCAAACTTGACCCGATCTGGGTCTTCTACATCTTCATACTCAAAATATTCCTCCATGTCATTGATCCAATCAATAAGCTATTCTGGATTCAAATCTCAAGAATATGTAGAAACTTCAATCCTGGGCCTCTTTTCGATCTTCAAAATGGCCCTCAACAACCTAACTTCTGCAGGATCTCCTGCAACTTCTTGTTCTTCCTCATATAGCTCTTCTTCAGCTTCATCTTCGCTTTCTTCTCTTGTTCTCAGCTCAAACCCTCTTCGCAGCTCCTCTTGCAATACATTGATTTGCCTTTGCAGGGCTCTAAAACCCTCTTCCGTCAAAGTATTCCTCCCAATACGGTTTCTTCATGGAGGCATCTTGATCTCCGCAGCAAACCCACAACCTCAGGTCCTGGTGCAAACTACCTCATGGTCAGTGATCTGTCTACACACTCAGGAACCCTAGCTTTGATACCACTTGATGAAGGGGGTAAATCACAAAAAACACAACCACAGAAATTGAATAGAAAAAATAAAACTTTCTTTTATTGATTTGGGCAACTCATTACATTATAGAAGCTCAATTACAATTAGAGGATGAATCCTCTATTGGCTCCAACACATTACAGCTTTCCCAACCTCAAGACTCTAGAATCTTCAGCCTTCTGTAACCCCAAATTAGCTAGGGTTTCTGTTTTCCCACCTATTCTTGACTCTACACTTTCCCCCTTAACTCCACTACTGCTCAGGGTTCCCAAAATAGTCATAAATAACACTTTTTGGCGGCCTCTAGCTAAATTTCAAAATTTGCAACTCCCTAAAAGTAGGTCAACTTCCAGGAAGCATAACTTTTGATCCGGGTGTCTAATTGATGAACCATTTTAAGCACCGAAAAGCTTGCGATGTGAACTATCATGCTAGAAATCCGTAAATAGATTTTTGTCAATGTTTTGGGATGTTTTAGTGCCTCATATCTATTTTCATAAATTTTCAGGGGCTTTTCAGAAAACAAAAACTTTAATATCTTTCAGCTCACAAATGATCTTTGCCTGATTCCTTTGCCAAAGGTCTTATATTTCCGTTATGTAACTTTCTGGAAGTTTTCACTTCATTCCATGCCCAAATGCAAACTTTCCTAAAATAGTAGGTACACTTTCTAAAATAGGCAGGTCACTATTTTTAGCAGTTTTGGAAAAACTGAAAGTCCTACATCATTATTCTAGATATTATGGAAACAAAAACACTAATTATGGAAATAAATGAAAACAACTACAATGATTTTGAATTAACTTCTTTTTGGGTGATGCAAGATTGCCCTTACACCACTGGATGCTCCTGCATCAACATGTGAGAGGACATCCAAAATTTCCCTATAAATCATATGAAGAGGCTCTTGAGAGAGTTATAAGGATATATCAAGATACCATTGACAATGGAAAGAAAGAGTAAAATATAAAAACATAGTAAAATGCCAATGGAAGGTTGGTGGCATAAGATAACAACAACAATAACCTCTCAACACTAAAAATCCTAAAAAATAATACAATACTACTATTGACAAGGTTATAGACCCACAACCAGTAAAGAACAATAATAACCACAACTACAACAATTATAGTGGTGGTAACAACTACACAAGTTTATTGAATCAAAACATTGACACTGTTGACTTTCCCTCAAGGAATAATTATGGGTAAAGAGGTAAACACAATGAGTGGCCATACAACAATCACTATGACCCTTATCAAAGACCTTGAAAGCAAGATCTTGATAAGTATTACTCATTTTAAAAAAGAAGGGGGAATGCCATTGAGTCATGCCCAAAGTATCAACAATTTACCATAGACATCCCAAACATCTATTTATATATGTGTTCCTCCACCCTCAAGATTAAATTTGTCACACCATGGATATAAACAATATCAACCATTTCCATCCAAGACAATATAGTGATAGACAAAGCCAAAACAAAAATAGGAACTCACGCCATGGCTACACTCCTACAAGTTACTACATGTTTCACTAGACTAGGGGTTAGGCAATATAATAGAATCATAAAATACCTCCCAAAAATTCAATGAGGACCATTCATGAACACACTCCAACACCCACATGACAAAGGATGTTGGCTTGAAAGTTGTCACCAAAATCATTAGCACAACTTTGATCAAACCATGTTAAGCCTTATAGAACTCTATATAGATAAGGAAGTCTACACTATATATGGACCAATTCAACCTAACTCCACCCTTAATAAGATTCATGATTCAACCTTTTATCATATCTTAGACCTTCTTAAGAGCTCTCTTACTCATAAGAGTGCTCTCCTTCATGTCCTAGGTTTAGGTTAGTTGAAACAAACCATTTTGAACCCTCACATAAATAATGTTGGATGTAACCCTCACCACCTAGTTTTACTCCTAAAGACACTTCTTTCACATTTGACTTCAAACAACTTCCTTCAATGTAGCTCGTCTTTCCTTTATCCAAAGGATGGGATATGATGAATCCCACATTCCTTCCGCTAATAATACCTTGGAGGCTATGATAATATTAAGACCCCTATTAGTGGAAAAGTTAGTCTCCCTATCACTTTTGGCACTAAAAAAATACCTACATAGTTCTTTATCATAGACGAAGAGACTAGCTACAACATGATTCTAAGAAGACCTTGGATTCATATAATGAAGGTCATTCCCTCTACCCTATTTTAAGAGATCCACTTTCTCCACCTTTGTCAAGTCCACATCATTAAGGGAGATCCTAATACTTTTAGTGTTTATAGAGTTGAACAAACTAAGAATAAGGCTAAATCAAAATAAAGCCACACTCACCTTCCTAATTCTATTTAGAGGAGGGCAAGGGGTGATTGCCTTCTATGAGCCCTCTACAAGACAAAATGGAGCTAGTATAGAACAAATTGGAGTCCATAATTATGAATCTTTTCCTAAATATAAGTCTAAGGCTAAAACCAAAAAAAATGAGACCGCTCAAAGAGGTCTTGAAACAACTTCTGTAGTTTCCACTAAGATCACCACTTCTAAACTGCTAAAGGAGGATAAATCTACCATCTTTCCTTTTGATCTTCATTCAATAAGAACCTATATACCTACAAGTCTTGTTGCTATTCCTATTTAGGATACCCTAGTTATTTTCATGGTTAATATTCTAATATTTGGAAGCTTTCCCCATCAAAGCGATGGTCATATCTTGTCTCTACAACCCCAACCTTAGACCAATAGGGAAAAACCCTAATGACATGATATCCACTATTTAGGAAGTTGTTCCTCAAGATTTTAAGCCACAATGGCTTAACCCTAGTATTGGTTGGTTAGGCTAACATAATGTTACATCCCCAACTTTTTATTAATCTTAATCTTACTTTTATGTATTAAAAAGGATAAATAATCTTAGATTAATGATTTGATGTTTGTGGAAAATATCAAGTTGAATAATTGATTATATGGATTATGATTAATACTTAGATTAGACATGAGATTACATGTTGTTGAGATTATTTTATAATAATGATTATATGATTTGATAATGATACACTAATCATGGTTATATGGTTGTGAGTGTAACTAGAAAAAGAATCTTCCTTCAAGAGTGGAAGGAGAGTATCACCAGAGAGAAGAGAATAGACACTATGGAAAAGACCAGTTTGCCATCTGAAGTCTCAATTTGATCATCGTGTGAACCATGTGAGAGAAGATATGTGTCCTTAGTTGCTATCTCAAATTTGCCCTAGAAGCGACCATTATCAACTTGATAGGAATAATAATTTTCCAACGTCTAGTTTTGTCGATTTGGTCGAAAGAGTTTTCTAGTTTTTCTTTTTGGCTTAGCTCGGTGTCTATAGTTGACAAGAGAAGTAGGTGGTGATGAGGGAGAAAGTCTCAACCCATATTCGCACCTTAGCCGTTGTTGAATGTCGACTCGACTTAATTGGTGAGGTCACCTTTGAGTCAATTTGTGTATATTTATAATATTGATATATGTTTGATAATTAATTTGATATGGGGATAAAGATATCATCTTTATCATTTAAAGTCTAATTGTTTATTATCTTCTTGAGATAATATTCTATCCAGAGTTGTGCTTTTATTTTATGTAGGGGAGCATTTTTCTCTCCCTCGATCCTAAATGTAGGGGAGTGGGAAACATGGTTTCTTGGCTATGGGGTGATTGGGGCAGGTGGCCCTTAGCCTACCACAAGGAGCCTATAACCGGGGAGAGAAACTTGCATTATGGAAGAGAAAGGACTTTCTCTCAAAAGAGAGAAAGGGAGTTGTTATGTTTAGTTAGTGGTGTGTGAAATGTTTTTGGAGAGAGAAGTACTTGCAAGTTGGTGGTGGGAAGAGAATGACTGGAAATTTCACTCAAGGGAGCTTGAAGACATTAACCAGCCCAAGTAAGTTAATCTAGAATGATTTCTTGCTTACTGTTTAGAATGCTATTACTTTGTCAAATGGGCTTTAGAGCCTGCCAGGCCGAGGCCCTTGAGCCGTGCTCATCATTTATATTATGTTTATAAAGTGTTGGTGTTTTGAAAGGGAGTTAAACCCTATGTTAGAGCTATGTCGATAGCTTGCTATTGATAATAGTGACTTAGTATTGTTGTTGTTATGCCGTATCAGCAACCATGTTTATTTGGAAACCAACTGCTATAGTTCTTGAAACTATTATGGCTTACTAGCCATGAATAAACTATTACAACTATGAATATATATATATGGCTCGACATCAATGTTGTCACCTTCAGAGCCAAACCATGTTTTCTTTTTAGCTTCGCTATCATTCGAGAAGCCTGTTATCATACATGCAATGGTGTGTTCAATAGCTATGCTATCATGATATATGTTTATACTTTGGGCTCACCAAAAAAGGTGGTGATCAAATATAATAGATGTGAATAATATCTTTGCATGACTGTGTTATTACCTTGCATGACCGAATGGTCATTTCTTTATGACTGTGTTGTCACTTTGCATGGCCATATGGTCATTTCTTTATGACTGTGATATCACTGAAAGTTAAGGTTGAACCATGTGGTCATAAGCCTGGTTCATACTTTGTTCATTCACTATGTAATGATAATGCATGTCTGGGTTTTCGAACCTGACTTATACTGATTATATTTTAAGGAAATAAAGATCCCCTCTCTTAATTGAGAGGTAAGAAATTTAGTCAGTCATTTCCATTGTTTGAGTATGGTTGTGCATGACCCGAGTGGTATGGTAACACATAGATGTGTTAAGGGGTCAGCTGAAAGAGGCCACTAAATGCAAACCCTCATGCAAATTGTAAGCCCGCGAGGCTATGAATGTAAATGGAATCTTTAAACTACTTGAGTGGTGTAACTCAAGATAGTTCCAATGACATTTGGTGTATGTATGATGTCTAAACCCACTAGTCAAGTGGAACTTATTGGAAACCTTGGTCAATAAGGATGAATGTATAATAATTTTATGTTTCTATATTGCAAAACTCTAGGAAACCTTGATGAAGGTAGGGGTTCATGATTTATGATTTACATACATATATAATAGTTATTATGCTAATTTTGAATAATCAAAACAAGGCTATTATCAGGAAGGGATTATAGAAGAATCCTCGACATAGTTAAGTTCTTTAGAGAACCTTCAAAATTGTTACAACTATATCTTGTTGATTTGAAGAATCAACTATTATGAGTGTAATATTCGCATCGTGGAATAGGGTGATAGGGAGTCACAGTTTCCTGGATTACGATTGAAATAATGGTGTGAGACTTTAGGAATTGTAGTCAATAATCTAGTTAGATGGACTAATGTTTACTTGGTATTTACATTACCCATGTATATGTGATTATTTATCTTAGCCTGAGGAATGGCTCTAAGTCGAAATGACTATAGGATATGTTGATAAGACAAGTTGTGCCTGTAAACTTTGTAGGATGAGATAGCTTCTAAGTCGAGTCAGAGTATGTGAACAATCAACTATGTTCATTATGAAACATCTATGTATATTGAATCTTTGGCCAAAGTAATGCATCCATCTCTGCATGCATTAGTCGGTTCACTATTCTCCAGATGGCATAATGCTTCCAATAGTGTCATACATAGTTAGAGTGGATCTATAGTTGTATGACCATAAAGTATTTGAAGGAAACAACACTAGAGACTCAGATAGAAAACCTATTTGGTTCCTTGTATCTATACCCTTCATGAAGGGTAAGGCCACTTCCAAGTAGGATGTTGTGTGGGGCACCACTGCCCTGTGGTTGAAGGAAAAGCACTTGGGTGATGCTCTCCTTCCCAAGCAGATGACATGCTGAGGCTTAGGAAGACATATATCAAGATTCCAGATGCAACATAATTATCTTAATATGACTTGTTAGTCAAACATTATGTGTAAACTTATCATTGTTTCTATAAGCAAAACATTGTAATTGTATAGTGAAAGGATTAACTAGTATGTTATTCTTGGAAAATGTTGTAATTTTAGTTTTGAAATTATCATAAAAAGAAATTCATTTGATTATTATTAATGATATTGATTATATCTAAACATAATTGTGATTATGTTAATCATGACATTATACTTAATGGTAATTAAGTTGATTAATTTTGGGTATTATGAGTTGACATGTTACACATAAGGTAACAAAACAACAAGAAAGTTTCCCTAGGTCATTTAGGGTCAGAGACCTCATACTTAGAATCGATAACCTCATTGACAAAAGAGCTATTCAAGGCTAGAAACTTAGACCAAATTGGATTGGTTTGTACTTAGTTAAAGAAGATGTTGACAATGGTGCCTATCTATTGTGCACTATGGAGGGTGAATAATTTAGTGAGATAATTAACACCTTTTATCTAAAGAAATATTAAATCTAAAAAATAAAAATTACTCAAAAATTATAAAAATCATAGATCTCAAAAGAAAACGCATACATTGTATTTGTTTGTGTATAGTTTAGTGGGAAAAGAGGGTCTAGAACCATTTACAAAGCCACCCCCAAGGAAAAACTAGGCCTCAAATGAGCCATAAATAGTACATTAATAGCATCAAAAAATGAACACTAATCAAAAACACAAAAAGGAACCAGCAGACCAACTAGGGATTATCAGAAATCATGTACTTACACAAAAAATTAACCATATCCTTGTAGTCATGTAGGCTATCCATCCCAACACCTTTGACCTTATCATCAAGCTCCTTAAAAATAGAGAACATCAAATTTGTATGATGGAGAGCCTTAGCCACAAATTCAACCATCACTCACCATTTCTTCTATAGTTTGTCAATCCTAGTTTTAAGCTCGACCAACTCCTTCATAATCTTTCTACACAACGAATAGCCACACTTCTTTCTGTGCCCCTGAGCTTCTTCGGCTTCCTCCTCAACATCCTCCAAGATTGACTAGTTCAATTCAAGAAAGTGGTTGGCTTATTCATCCTCATGGATTGATTTAGTAGGTGTTTCATCTTCTCCCTCCCTAAGGGTGTTCTCCACAAACTTTGAATCCTCAAAAATATCCATTCCTTGTGGATTGGTGGATAGGATACCAGTAATATAGTTGGGCCTATGAACTCCATGAGAAATATTCTTACCAATAGCACCCAAGTCCCCACTCTCCACCTATTTAGGCCTTGAGTCAAGGTCTATTACTTTTGAAGACCCCTCATCCCTCATAAACTCCACTCTCCCAATCTGAACCTTCTTGGGCTATGAATTTCCCTCATCCTCTTCGGCCACCTGGTCCCTTTTAGTGGATGCCATATTTCCCTTCTCAATCTCTAGGATAGGGGTGTCAATTTTCATGTTGGCTTTCTTGGGGGTTTTAGATTAGACTCCGGAATAGAGGTCCCCGCGGGAGTATTTCCTTGGTTTTCCACAATTTTAGGTCCCTTTGGGGATTTTTAGAGAGATTTTGAGGGACCCAACAACTTTTTTTCTTTTACCCTTAATAGCAGGGGTCACGGTTGACGAAGTATCCTCCAACAGACAAAATTTGATTTGATTCAGTAGAAACAATACCAAGTGGAAATGATATAGCCTAAGGATGAGCCCTTGGTATAGATGGATGAGCATATGGTTAGGGTTCTTAGCTTGGATTTCCTTAGCAGACCAAATGGAATTCTCAAGGGATGAAAGTAGAAAGAAGGGGAAACTAAGCTCCAGTCTATTCCTAAAATGGTTGAGTAAAGAAAAATGATAATGATAAAATACCTTGAAGTGGCCCTCTAGTGTAAAATATTTCATAATCATGAGGCAGACTTGTCCCCATGGAGCCAACAACTTCTCTCTTGAACCCACCATGAAGTTTAACAGTTGCTTCCCCCTCTTTGAAGAATAACCCCATATTTTTAGGGTTCAACACCTTTTTATGATAGCTATGCTTCTTACCCTTGATGGGCAACCTCGTGGCTTGCCCTATGATTTCCTCCAAGACCTCAAAACCAATACCCCCCACTTGGACTTGCCTATTATCATCATCCCACGACTTAGCAAATTGCTAGGACATTCTTATTGTGGTTGATCATAGCTTGCAGAAAGGAGGCCACATCGCCTTCTTGTATGATGTGCCACATCATAGGATCCTGCCTGAACTCCTCAGGTGAGGTCAACTCAATTTTAACAATATCACCACCCATATTGAACTCCTGTAAACTAAGCAGCCAGAATGAGAAAAACTTGTGAAGGCAATTTTTTTGAAAATGCCTTGCAGAATGCATATATGAATGAATAATTCTATTTGTGCACTTTCGTCACTTCAAAGGGCATGAAATCCCTGAAATAAATTTGACGTAATATTTGGGAGATACGTAGAGCCCTTTCCACCATGGTACTCTTCCTCAGAAAAGACCCATGCCCGCCACCACATGCAAAAGTGAACATCACTAGAGTCAAGGATGGTAGGAAAATAATTACTACTAAGCCAACCTATCACCCATTCACCTCTCGACATGGTCTCATGCCACCTCAACATCCTTTTAGGCCTCCTAGTTAGCCCACTCTGAGAAATTTGAATAACACTAAGTCTATAACCACCACTATGGGTTTGAAAACCAATGGCTCCAAACACATTTAAAGTCTTGCCGCCCTTCCTCATAATAAAATAATCTTGACTACACATCTGAAATGTACAAAGGATGAGGACCCCAAAATAATTGTCTCTACTTGACTTAGGTGTGATTGCATCCATCTTTTCTAATGAGGATTTGAATTCTACGGGGTAGACTTCATGAAAGTCTCCAGCACTGCCATCCATTGCTGTTGATCCCAAGGTTTGCTATGGCATACGCCACAGCATTACCTTACCTAGAGGTATGTGAAACCTTGTACTCATCCATGGCATTAAGAAGCAGATGAATATTACCCACTATATCCATCAGATTCCAACCAATACTAGCCAACCCCAAGGTAGCATTAACAATTAGCTACAAATCCCCTTCCACATGTAGATGTTGAATGTTCATAGAAAGAGTAAACTTGATATCCCACAACATATCTAATGCCTCGGCCTCATTATTTCTCTTAATACCTAACCCCTTGGTGTAAGCAACCACAAACATTGTCGATTCAGATCTAATTATGCCTCTTCCACTCACCTCCCCAAGATTCCCTTTGGCTGCCCCATCATAATTAAGTTTGAACCAACCTTTTTGAGTTAGAGTCTAGCAAGTTTTAGCCCTAGTAGTCTTCTTAGAATTATCAATGTGGCAAATACTTGAATTGACAGCCCATTGTAATAAATTTCACTGTTCTTTCCCTAGGTGATTCTCCACCACTTTAAACTTACAAGAATTGATGTTTTTAGCAAGAAATTTAGAGAAAGCTAGAAATACCTCCAAGGGGGTTCTAAATTTCTCCCTAAATATTCTATTATTGTGTTCCTTCCACAAATTTTATGTAAGATGAGGAAGGATTTGTAACAAAAGTTCCTTAGTGATTGGAAATGTAGGTTGATAGGGTAGTCTCTAGGCTCTGACCAGAGTAGCCACACTATCATTGGAAACCCAAGACATATTCATCCTATGCATAGTAAGAACCCAAACCCCCCACAAGAAGTTTGAAAAAAAAATGAGGTGAGTGATAGACTCCTCCTCTTCACCATAGAGAACACACCTATTAGGCATCTGAAAGCCTCTCTTCTTTAAATTGTCTAAGGTCAAAATTTTGTTATGAATCAGAGTCCACCAAAACAAATTAATTTTGGGTAAGAGCTTAGGTAACCAAACTTTCCCCCACAAACTATCCTCCCCTAGATCTAATAGCAAATAATAGGCACTCTTCACAGTGAACAGGCCCTTGTTATCTTTGTCCCACACCATCTGATCCTACTTCGGAAGTAAGAAAATCCTAAAGTTGTTCAACTCCCTTTGTAGCTGCAATGCCACCTCTTTATCCTCATTGTGATCCATAACATAATCTATTATACCCTTCCAATTCCTTATGACCCCTTATCCTCCAATGTAGTTAGCCACTTTGCATCCAAATAACCTATTAGCTCTATCAGCTAACCTACCATAATCAAGCTCCATAAGAGGAAATTCCTTCAACCATCTATCCTCCCAAAAGTTAACATGCCTACCATCACCAATCTTCTACCTTATACCTTTATGAAGGAGACCCCTAATTTTAAGGGTCCCATTCTAGATGACAGAACCTTTAGGGAGGCCCATATCAACAAGCAATCTATAGCCCTTGTTTCCACTAAGATATTTAGTAGCCATTATATCTCCCCAATCCTTATTGCCTTGGATCAAGTTCCACCCAATCTTAGTCATAAGGGCCCTATTCATGAGATGAATTCTTCTTAATCCCAATCCCCCTTGCTTCTTGGGGGTGCAAACTTTCACTCAACCAACAAGAGCAATTCTCCTTTTCTCCTCCACCTCGGATGAGAGAAACTTCTTTTGGATCTTCTCTATCTTCTTGGCCACACATCTTAGGATTTTGAACAAGCTGAGGATGTAATTAGGAATGCCTTGTAAAGAGGCTTTAAGGAGTTGAAATTGTTACAAGTATGAGAAGTAAGTCTTGGCATTGATGTCAATGCATAAGAAGTTATTTGAATAAGTCTAAACAAGTATATGAGGAATTAGTACAAGTGCAGAATTGCTTTATCTCTCAAGAACAGTGCATTGTTTTGCTCCACATATTTTGTAGATTTAATATCTTTGCCCATGGATTGGAAGTAATGTTAATGGATGTCTGTAGATGCTATGTTTCAAGTTTGAGCCTTCGGTGTGAAGATTTGAGTGAATTGTGTTCACTAGAGTAAAAACTATTTTTCTATGTATTTAATGGTGACAGGGAGAATGTATCCTGCTTCGCATTTCTCTGCATTTAAGTTTCATAGTCTATGGTTCTAGAATTAAGTTTGTGATGATGTTATGTGCCTTTAGCTCAAATGGTTCATGATTTGGTGCTCTGTAAGTGATCCTTTATGACAGTGGCCGACAGTAATGTTCAAGTGCTCCAGTTTGAAGAATCTTATGGATAAAGTGTCTAGAGGTTGTGTGGATGTTCTTGTTGATTGTAACATGCTTATGGGATTATCTAGATTGTGTTCCTATCTTTGGATTGGTCTGCAAAGTATAATTTGGATCATGCATGAAGCGTGTTCCTAAAAGCCTTAGTGTTAACTCCAGTCTTGGCCGACTTGGTTGTTCTCACTACTTACGGTTATGATTTGAAGATTGTGGAAGCATGTTGTTGTGTGGAAGATTGAAATTGAGTCCTAGCTAAGCCTTGGCATGATTCACATTCATTCTTTTCTATCCTAATTCTATTTAGGTCCAGACCTATCTTAATGTATGTATGTTTTCCGAACTAGGAGATTGTTCCAAAGGTTGATGATTGTAATGCTGACCTTGATGTAAATTCTAAGGTTGATGAATTATATAAAAACATGAAATGAAGTCATGAATTTGTATGAGAATGCGAAAATGAAAAGATAATTGTAAAGTGTAAAAGCAGAGCAGAACTGAACCTTGGCATAGTGTAGATGCTATTATCTCAGTTCACCAACTTTGGCAATGAGCCACCCACCGGTAGTGAGCCACCCCATTGGCAGTGAACCTTAAGGTAGTGAGCCTCTGATTTTTGGTATTGTTATAACATATTATATTGTGAGCTAACACGCACCATGATTTTCCCCCTATGGGGTTTTCCACATAAAAATTTGGTGTCTCTTGCGTTGAATGTGTGAATGTGTTCAAGTTTTTGTTTCATGCTTTTATGGTTAAAATATAAACATAGTGTTGATTGGTTAATGTGTTAATGGTTTTGAAATATTGGTTACAACTGATTCACCCCCCATCTCAGTTGTATTGCACTTTTTAAAAAATGGTATTAGAGCAAGGGTTCCTCAGTAAAGAGTCTAACAGCTCGAGGTAGATCTGAGATGGCACATAGGAGGGAGTCACTATAATTCGACAGAATGAATTATGCCCTTCGGATGCATCCAGATGTCTGAAGAGAATTGAAAGATGTAAGAAGAAATTTGAAAGAAGACCTAGAATTATCAAGAAATGCTATTATGTTAGAGATCTTGATGATGATGTTGTAACAGATGATGAGTCTGATGATAATAGTACTAGTACAAATGAATGCTTGTTTATTGCTACTAAGGAAGAACATGTGTCCACTAATCCTACTAGTTGTGTGAAGGAAGAAAGTGCTCTGTCTGTCTAGGTTGAGAAGGATAAGGATGAATGGATCATTGACAGTGGATGTTCACATCACATGACCGGTGACAAAAGTAAGTTTGTAAGTTTGGAAAAGTTTGATGGTGGATTGGTTAGGTTTGGATATAATGCAGCTGGTAAGATCTGTGGAAGAGGATCCATTTCTTTTGATGGAAAGCATAACACAGATGATGTTTTCTATGTGACAGGTCTAAAGCATAATATTTTAAGTGTTGGTCAGATGTGTGATAAAAGGTATGATCTGAGATTCAGGGAAAATGCATGCAAGATCATGGAAAGCTCCAAAACAATGATTGCAAGTGGTAAGAAAACTAGAGGTAATATTTATCACTTGAGGGGGACTGATAATTGTTGTTTGTTGACTCAGATAGATGAGAGTTGGTTGTGGCATAGAAGGATGTGTTATGGTGCAGGAGCACCCGCACATGATCAGGATATAGGTCCGCATGATGACATACATGATCAGGATGTAGGATAGTTATCATCATGCTGACGGGATAATCTATTTTTAGTATGTTTGACTTTATCATGTAATAAGGTCCACTGGACCGATGCTATGTAATAGTTCAACATAGGAGTATGTGTAGGCAGTTAGAGGCAGTTAGAGATCGGGATAAGGTTATCTGAGCTGTCCTCTCTCCCAGCCGCTTGGAAGCTCCCAGCCGCTGGGAAGTGATGTTAGTAGTACTCGAAGGATTTGTTATATATACCTTCGATCTGTAGGGTTTAGATATATTGTTTTGATATTGATGTACTGGTGTTGAGTTGAGACTCAGGAGAGCAGTTCAGACATTGTGAAGCTGTATTCAGGACATTTGAATTTCAATTGAATAAGATCTCATCTTCGCATTATCTGGTTGTATCAATTACATCTGTTTTGTTTTCCTTTTCCATTTTGCGAGTTAATGGGCACTTTCAACCCGTCCACCGGTTGATCCTGCAAATCGGTGGAATGGTCCTGTATCATAGCTTAGATTGCATTTGTGTTTTCTGTTTGTGCATTGCATTGTTCAGGAGATCTGTTAGAAGCATGCTGTAAATCAGCCTAGCATCCTCATGTGCTAGGTCTAGAAGATAAGTTTGCTTAGATTTTGGTTTGAAGGTGATCCGGCCCGGTCGTCACATGATCTTTGTGAAATTATGCGGTTGTGAGTGTTTTCATGCAGTGGAAGGATACATAGGAGTCTGCATGTGCATTTCCAGTCGGAACGAGCCGCAACATCATCTGCGAATCCATCGCCATCAGGATCGGGTCATGAAGTTGTTGAAATTTGCATGTTGCAGGTGCATCATGATGTTTTGAGTTGGATATATACTCAGTGTATATATCGCAGTCAGGATCATCTCTCGGGGAAGGTCATCATCCGCATATCGCTAACGGATGCGGGTGTGAAAGTTGAGTTTTTTTGGCTAAGTGTTGAAGAGTTCATCAGGATGATGTGTGACGTCATCGTCATCAGGATATGACGTCATCGTCATCAGGATATTCAGAAATCCCCCTATGCGAGTTTATCCTGTTGTCGCTAAGGGTTTAGACATCGGCGTAGGCAGGAAGTTGTATTAGCATCATCAGGAGGTTCCGAAGACAACCGGATAAGTTGAGTCATGATGCTGTTGCTTGTATCGTCAGGCAGTGGAGCATCGAAGGCAAGTTGTTGAAGTGCAACGTCATCAGGATATTTGGAGAACCGGATATTAGGATATCCTGCTGACGAAGGTGATATTGAATATCATGATGATGCCGCTTGTGTTTGGCACCCGATGAACAGTGCAACCGGAGGAGGTTCGCGCCCGTTGTTTATCATGATGATGATAGGCGACAGTCGAAGGAGGTAAATAGTAGTCGACAGGAGGATATTTGCGATCATCTGAAATATGATGATGCTGTTGAACTATGATGATGCTGTTGGTATTGTTAGGAAATATGATGATGCTGTTCAGCCGATAGAGAATTTTATCATGCTGTTTGTATTGTTGGTAGCTCCTTCCTGTTAGTTAGCCTCCGTTGCGTTCCACTCTGCATCATGTTATATTAATTTTGATAACTTGGTGAAGATAAGCTTAGTACAATATATGAGAGATTTGCCTAAACTAGTGAAGCCTGCCAATACTATTTTCAAGGAATGTCAACTAGGAAAATAGACAAAGATTAGTTTCAAGAGAAAAGAACAATTTTCTGCTAGATTGCTTGAGATGGTGCATACAGATCTATGTGGTCCTACAAGAACAAGAAGTTTGCAAGGAGACACGTACTGTATATTTCTTATTGATAATTATTCTAGAATGACATGGGTTGCTTTTCTAAAAGAGAAATCAGAAGCACTAGGCAAGTTCAAAGCTTTTAAGGCAATGGTTGAGAATGAGTTAGAATTGAGGATGAAATGCTTAAAGTTTGATAGAGGAGGTGATTTTACATCAAACGAGTTTAACATTTTCTGTGATGAGCATGGGATAAAGAGATAGTTGTCTGCTCCTAGGACTCCTAAGCAAAATGGAGTTGTTGAAAGAAAGAACAGGACAATTCAAGAGGCTGCTAGGTCAATGATGATGGAGGCTAACCTACTAGAAGTGTATTCGAGAGAAGCTATACACACTATTGTCTACATTCAAAATAGAGTCCAAGTCAAAGGTAATGGCACTAAAACTCCTTATGAAGTATGGTATGGAAGAGTTCCCACAGTGAAATATTTCAAAGTTTTTGGAAGCAAATGTTATGTCAGAAGAGATGAAGAGTTAGGCAAGTTTGATGCTAGGTGTGATGAAGGAATTTCTCTTGGATACTTCACTAAGAGTAAGGCCTACCGGTGCTACAATAAGAGATTGAGAAAGATGATTGAGAGTGCTAATGTGAAGGTTGATGAAGACAAGGATATAAAATTAGACCTAAGTGGCTATGAATCAGATGAACCTATTATTACAATCAATGAAGAGAAGGTGGAACAAAAGGATAGTCAAGCTGAAGAAGAAAGTGCTGCTAAGACTCCCATGTATGTAAAGATTAATCATTTTGAAGATCAAATTATTGGTGACAAAAGTAAAGGAGTATTGACAAGGAAAAGAGTTGCAGAGGAATAGGTGAACTATTGTTTTCTTTCACAGATTGAACCTAAAATTGTAAATGAATCCTACAAAGATGAAAGTTGGGTAAAAGCCATGGAAGAAGAGTTGATGCAAATAGAGAAAAATCAAACTTGGGAATTAGTTCCTAGACCTGCTGATAAAATGTGATTGGAACAAAATGGGTTTTCAAAAATAAAATTAATGAAAGTGGTGAAGTGGTAAGAAACAAAGCAAGACTAGTATGCAAAGGATATTCTCAGGTTGAGGCCATAGATTTTGAAGAGACTTTTGCTCATGTGGCAAGGATTGAAGCTATAAGAATATTTTTGGCTTTTACTGCTCACAAAGATTTTAAGGTGTACTAGATGGATGTGAAGTCTAGCTTCTTGAATGGAGAGATAGAGGAAGAAGTTTACATTGAACAACCAGAAGGATTTCAGTTATTAGACCAAGGTAACATGGTGTGTAGATTGAAGAAAGCCCTGTATGGACTCAAGTAAGCTCCTAGAGCTTGGTATGCAAGGTTGGACAGGTATTTGATGTATTTAGGGTTCAAAAAAGATACTGCAGACAGTAATCTCTACTTCAAAATTAGTGATGATCAAATTCTAATTGTTTTAGTCTTTGTTCATGATATTATCTTTGGAGGCAATGAAGGTATGTGTAAGAAATTTGTAGACAAAACGCAAAAGGAATTTGAGATGTCTATGTTTGGTGGAATGAATTTCTTTTTAGGATTACAAATTACTCAATTAGAAAAAGGAATTTTCATTTCCCAGTCCAAGTATGTGAAAGAATTGTTGAAAAAGTTTGGAATGGAGGATTCTATGCTAGGATGTACTCCTATGGTAACTAGATGCAAGCTGAGCAAGAATGATGAATTACCTAAGACTAATTAGAAAAAATATAGGTATATGATTGGAGGACTACTCTATCTAACACATACCAGACCAGACATAATGCATGCAGTCTGTCTTGTAGAAGGATTTCAAGAAGATCCCAAAGAATCACATGTGATGGCATTCAAGAGGATCATGAGATACATAAAAGGCACTTCAGACTATGGTTTGTGGTATCCCAAAGATACAGATTTCACTCTTAGTGCTTATACAAATGCAGATTAGGCTAGAGATGTTGATGACAGAAAAAGTACAAGTGGAGGTGATTTCCTCTTGGGTAAAAAATTGGTTTCATGGCTGAGCAAGAAGCAAGAATCAGTTTCATTGTCTACTGTAGAAGCATAATATATTGTTGTAGCAATATTGTTGTACTCAAGTACTTTGGATGAAGCAGGCATTGAAGGACATAAGAGTTGTATATGAAGAACCAATTTCAATATTTTGTGACAACACAATTGCTATAAACATTTCAAAGAATCTAGTGATGCACTTAAGGACAAAGCATATATCAATAAGGTATCACTTTCTAAGAGAAAAGGTAATAGAGAATGAAGTAAAGATGGAGTATGTGCCTACAAAGGATCAGATTGCAGATATTTTCACTAAGCCTCTGCCTAAGGATACTTTTGAGTATCTTAGGAAGAAGTTAGGGGTTATTACCCCTCCTACTCTAAACTAAGATGCAAAAGGAATGCATCAGTCGATTGGTGTCTAAAGTTTCATCTTTTGATCTGGATTGATGTTTTGAAGGCTACTCCCCATGCAAACTAGGTAGAAGTTTCCGATCAAGAGCAGTAAGTGTTGCAGTGTTATTGATAGGAGAAGTTGTGCAATAAAAAGAAAGAAAAGGTATGACACCCTTTGCCATTGATGTCTAAGGGGGAGAGAAGTTCATGTGAAAAATCTAAGAAGAAAATTGTAGACAGAGAAAGCATCAAGTGAGGGGGAGAAAAGAAGCAAAGCAAGATTATATGTCTTGATGGTTTTTCACATCATGTGTTATCATCAAAGACAAAGGGGAAGATTTTTGCAAGTATGAGCAGTAACTGTTGTCATTAATGTCAACACATAAGAAGTTATTTGAATAAATCTAAACAAGTATCTAAGGAATTAGTACAAGTGCAGAATTGCTTTATCTCTCAAGAACAGTGCAGTGTTTTGCTCCACATATTCTATAGATTGAATATCTTTGCCTGCAGATTGGAAGTAATGTTAAGGGATGTCTGTAGATGTTATATTTCAAGTTTGAGCCTCCAGTGTAAAGATTTGAGTGAGTTGTGTTCACCAGAGTAAAAACTATTTTTTTGTGTATTTAATGGTGACATGGAGAATGTATTCTGCTCCGCATTTAAGTTTCACAATTTGCGGTTCTGGAATTAAGTTTTTGATGATGTTATGTGCTTTCAGATCAAATGGTTTGTGATTTGGTGCTCCACAAGTGATCCTTCCTTTATGACAATGGTCGACAATAATGTTCAAGTGCTCTGGTTTGAAGAATCTTATGGTAAAGTGTTTAGAGGTTGTGCAGATGTTCTTGTTAATTGTAGCATTCTTATGGGAGTATCTAGATCATGTTCCTATCATTGGATTGGTCCACAAAGTATAATCTAGATCGTGCATGAAGTGTGTTCCTAAAAGCCTTAGTATTAACTCCAGTCTTGGCCGACTTCATTGTTCTCACTACTTATGGTTGTGATTTGAAGATTGTGGAAGCGTGTTGCTATGTGGAAGATTGTAATTGAGTCCCATCTAAGCCTTGGCATGATTCACATTCATTCTTTTCTCTCCTAATTCTGTTTAGGTCCAAACCTATCTTAATGTATGTATGTTTGCTGACCTTGGAGATTGTTCCAAAGGTTGTGATTGTAATGCCAACCTTGATTTAAATTCCAAGGTTGATGAATTGTATAAAAACATGAATTTGAATGAGGATGCGAAAATGAAAAGATAATTGTAAAGTGTAAAAGCAGAGAAGAGTAGAGGATACTTATTGTGCTTCAATGGAATTGAACCTTGGCATAGTGTAGATGCTATTATCTTAGTTCACCAACTTTGGCAGTGAGCCACCCACCTATAGTGAGCCTCTTCTTGCAGTGACCCTCTAATTTTCGGTATTGTTATAACATATTATATTGTGAGCTAACATTCACCATGGTTTTTCCCCTATGGGGTTTTCCACATAAAAATTTGGTGTCTCCTGTGTTGAATGTGTGAATGTGTTCAAGTTTTTGTTTCATGCTTTTATGATTAAAATACAAACACAGTGTTGATTGGTTAATGTGTTAATGGTTTTGAAATATTGGTTACAACTGATTCACCCCCCCTCCCCCACCCTCTCAGTTGTATTGCACTTTTCAAATAGAAATTTCCCCACTTGACTCAACAATGATCCTTTCCAACCAGCTAGCTTCCTCTACATTCTCTCATTGAATTTGTTAGTGGTTCACTCTTGTTTAATTTTCATCCTAGTAAGGAGTCTAAAATTTTCTAGTATAGGTTGCCTTTTCTAAACCACATACTCCCAAAATCATTATTACCACCACTCCTTTAGATTCCCAATAATTTTAAATAAATTCAAATCAAAGATTTAAATTGATCTTAGTCTTAGTTGTCATTTAGTCAAGTCTAAACAAAATAATTTTTCAAACCCATAATACCTAATAGAAAATAATAGGAAGTTCTTTATAATTCTCCTTAGTAAAGGGGGAAGTCTTAGGAGCTAATGACCCTTTTGGTTTCACTTGTTGGAAAGAGACACTACTCTAGTATGGATCTGTATGTTGTCATTGATGGAAATAAAGCTCAAAGATCCTATCACCATGACAAGAAGAGATATCTTCGGAAGAACATATTAGATTTCAGGTTTGATTGTCAAGAAATGGCTAAGTATGGAAAGCATTCAGAGTAGAGGATAGTAAGCTGGATAGTATGTCTCCATAGAAGATGATTAGTTAATGCGGTTTAGGTATGATGTTCTTAGCTATATGATAGTGTTATGCTTTAGAGGATAAGTCCTGATCTCTTCCAGAAGCCACCTTAAAGAATTGCCCAAGTTTAGGTAAGTAAAGGTACAGCAGGAACAGTGAACATGGCATAGTGCAGTGGTCTACATTCCTTCGTCTAGATAAGTATTTTGTTATACAGTTTTGAGGTGTCGTAAACACTTATATGAAGTGTCCTATTCCAGAGTTAGGAGATCTGAAGTTCATCGAAAGGATAGCTACAAGATGCTAAGTACCAGCATACTATTTGACATAGTTTGATAGAGATAGAGTCTGAGTTCTGCTGGTCCGCATTTCTCTGCAAGATGATATCATGCCTTGTAGTTCTGAGGGTAAGACTGGGAATGTGTAAAGATTCCTTGACATGATTTTGGAAGTGTTTTGTGATCAACAACAGAAGTTGTAAGACAACAGATGAAGTTGTTAAGCATGTTCTTGAGGAATAGGCTGACTGGTGAGATAAATCATTGTGCAGAGAAGGGTTAATGATTGGAGGATTTATTTAAGCAATTGAAATATTAGAGCCAACCTATATGAACATGCTTAGGAGAAGATTTGGGTCCGTGTGACACATAGTGCATTGGATTGAGCGACAAGGTACATCATTTTATGTAAACATTTCACTTCTTGGATATCGACCTGATTATGAAGTAAATCATGATGCGGATATATAAAGGAGATGAAATTCTATTGAGTTATGTGGGAAGTATGTATGTGATGTGAGGATGTGAATAGTAGAGTAGAGTTAGAGGATCAACACCAATGAAGACTTGGGATTCAGAATACAATTATTAAATGACTGCACCCTGTCATAGTGGTAGATGCTGAAGTAGTATTCAGATGTCATGCGTGATCTATTTGGAAGCAAGGTTTTGTTAACAAGGAAGTAAGTTGGTGGTGAGTCTCCAGTAGGGTTTAACAACCATTATTGTAATCTTGCTAGGTTTAGGGTTAAGGCAATGAGCCTGCTAAACTTAGTT
Organism: Cunninghamia lanceolata; assembly: GCA_027924645.1. Classification (NCBI taxonomy): domain Eukaryota; kingdom Viridiplantae; phylum Streptophyta; class Pinopsida; order Cupressales; family Cupressaceae; genus Cunninghamia; species Cunninghamia lanceolata. The sequence goes on along the minus strand of BSBN01000549.1, from coordinate 3,243,075 downwards.
GTACTTCATGGTTGTAAGATAGCATGTTCTAGGCCCATGGAGTGACCAAGCCTGAACATCATTTTGTAAAGATTGCAATATATATTTGAGAGCTAATTCTCTCCATGGTTTTTCCCTTCTTGGGTTTTCCACATAAAAAACTTGGTGTTCTTGTGTCATGTTTTCATAGTTGATGTTCACATGCATATTATGTTTCTATTTAATTAATTTTGGAAAATGATTGAAAGATAAAGTGTGTGAAAAGATTTATAGAACACTGATTCACCCCCCGTCTTAGTGTTCCTGACAATCAACAATTGGTATCAGATCAAGGTTCCTTGGAAGAAGTTTAACAACTTAAGGAAGATCTGGGATAGTGTGATCATGGTAGAAAGAAGGTATGGAAATTATGAGAGATACAACCAAAAAGAAGAAACTCTTATGGATCTTGAAAATTTTGAAGTAGAGGTCAGGGATCTGAAAGATAACTTGCAACAAGCTTATGAATGCATCTTAAATCTGAAGGAGCAAGTTAAAAAATTCAAAGACAAATAAAAAGAAGCTAGTGACAAATTATTATTAGCAAATGAAGCCCTAAATAATTTGGAAGTAGAAGCTACAAAAATAAATAGAGTATAATATGATCTAAAATTGATTATGAAGAATAGTGGTGCAGTCACGGTAGGAGGGTTCACAGAATGAACTGTCTGAACTGTGTAGCAAGAGTAAACATAATGGAAACAACTCAAACAAATGGAACAATTGCGTATTTAGTCATTCAGTATATCAAAGAATTCAAATATGAATTGGCCGGCAACATGCGGGCTTACAATTAGGGCTCACAGGCCTGATTACATACATGCGTAAGATGAAACTTTGAAGCTCTTTCGCACAAAATCTAATCTATTAGATCTTTCCCAGGTGAATAGTTGTCTTCCTAAGGATCTATTACATCAATATATATCATTTCTAGACCAATTGATTCCTCTATGTCAGCTAAGGAAGATCACAAACTCCAATGAAAAGTTGTAACGTGTTCACAGATAGGTCGGACCTAAATTCATAGAACACTTCCTCAAATGAATGGAACAATGTGTGGATCCTTGGGGAAGGTGAGCCACAAACAAAAGGACATTGAATGATGTGTCATTGAGATCTACAAGTTAAGGAATGATCCGCAAGCCCTCTCCTTTAGCTGATTATCAGGAACTTATAGAATGCTCTGCTCTAAGAAAATAGTTGATCTTCAGATAGTGATAACTTTCTGGTAACTGATCCAAATGCTCTAAATTCTTGATATGATGTAGATGAATGAATGTAGATGCTAAGTCCAGCTATGCAAGATGTGACATGCTAAAACTAGACCACAAGCTGAAAATTTCTTCTGAATGAACTGCTTGAACCGAACTGAAAAGAAACAAACTACAAACAAACTGAAATGCAAATGTTTTTGGTTGATGCAAGATTTCTCTTGAACCAGGGATGCTCCTGCATCAGACATCCAGAGTTATTGAAAAAGTGAGTCCCTCACTTTACCAGGGCTAGGGGAGAACCAAGAAGGTCCACCTTAGCCTGAGAAATCCAAGATCAATCTTCTTTCGGTCTGCCTTTCCACTTCACAAGATATTCTTTGTATTGTCTTCCTCTAATGCTACATCCAACTCTAATATCCAAAATGGCTTCAATCTATTCTAGTGCTTGTTGTGGTAACTACTTCTTCAAGTCCTCTTCCATGCTATCACTAAACTCTGCTTCATGATATTGATAGAGATCTGCAATGTTGAAAATAGGTGATATACCCAATGTTTCTGGTAGCTCTACTTCATATGCATTTCTTGAATCAAAATTTCTAAGTATCTTACAAGGTCCAAATTTCTTCATCTTCAACTTGTTATATGTTCCAACTGGAAATCTTTCTTTCTTAGGTACACCATTACTTCATCTCCCACTTCAAATTCTTTAGGTCTTCTCTTCTCATCAGCCTTCTCTTTTTACTTATTGTTCATAGTCTCCAAATGTTTCTTCACCTGATTATACATTATCTTCATATGATCTACAAATTCTTTTGCTTCTGCACTTCTCTTTGCCTCTATACTGATGTCTCTTAATTCTGCAACTCCTCTAGGATTCACTCTGGTCACAATCTCAAAAGGTGTTCTTTCGGTACTCCTGTTTATTGAATTATTGTATGCAAACTCTGCTTGTGAAAGAATCAAGTCCCAACTTCCATTTTTCTCTCCAACCAAACATCTCAACAAGTTTCCCAAACTCCTACTCACTACCTCTGTCTGTCCTTCTGTCCGTGGATGAAAAGTTGAACTGAACTTCAAATCTGTCTTCACCTTCTTCCAAAGTGTCTTCCAAAAGTATCCAACAAATTTTGTGTCTCTGTCTAAAACTATACTCCTAGGTAATCCATACAATCTCACAATCTCCTTGAAAAATAGATCAGCTATATGCATTGCATCAGTTGTCTTCTTGCAAGGTATGAAATGAGCCATGTTTGAAAATATGTCAACCACTATAAATATTGAATCATGTCCTCTGTGTCTTAGGCAATCCCATTACAAAATCCATGCTTATGTCTTCCCAAGGTCTCTCTGGTACTGTCAAAGGTTTATACAATCTAGTGTTATGACTACTCCCTTTTGCAACTTGACAAACTCTACAACTTTGCACAAATTTTCAAATATCCTTATGTATCTGAGGCCAAAAGTAGTTTTCATTCACCAAAGTCACTGTCTTATCAATGCCAAAATGTCCTACCAATCCACCACTATGCTTCTCCTTGATCAAATTATCTCTCATTGAACTTCTAGGTATGCACAACTAACTTCCTTTGAACAACATATCTTCTTGAATAAAATAATCTAATCACTTACTCCTATATGTCACAATAGGTTCCTTACATGCTTTCCAAGGTTTTACAAAATTAGTGTCTCCGTCATACATGTTCTTCAATTCATCAAAGCCCAACACTTCAACTTTCATCTCTGTCAACAAGTTTCTTCTTCTACTCAAGGCATCAACAACTTTGTTTGACTTTCCACTCCTATGTTTCAACACAAAAGTATAACTCTGCATGAATTCTACCCACCTCCTATGTCTCTGATTCAAGTTACCTTGACTGTTCAGGTATTGCAAAGATTGATGATTTTTATACAACACAAACTGCTTAGGAAACAAATAATGTCTCCACTTCTTCAAGGCTTGAATTATGGAATAGAACTCTTGATCATAAACTGAATATCTCTTCCTTGCATCATTCAACTTCTCACTGAAATATGCTACAGGTCTACCTCCTTGACTTAACACTGCTCAAATTGCACTTCCACTTGCATCACAATCAACTTGAAATACCTTATTGAAATATGGTAATGCCAAAATAGGTTGCTCTGTCACCTTCTGCTTCAATAGTTCAAAACTTTTATCTACTCCAGATGTCCACTTGAAATCTTTCCTGTCACCTCTCATTGTCTCTATCGTAGGGTTACAAACTGAACTGAAATTTCTAATGAACTTCCAGTAGAAACTAGCCAATCCATGAAATGATCTAACCTCTCCAATGCTCTCTAGTGTAGGCCATTCAACAATTGCTCTCACTTTCTCAGGGTCCATCTTCAATCCTTCCATAGAAATCCCAAATCCCAAATATACCAACTCTTCCTTCATGAAACTACACTTCTTGATGCTTATCAACAATTTCTCTTCTCTCAGTCTTTGCAAAACTTGTCTAATATGCCACAAATGTTCTTCTTTTGTCTTACTAAAAATTAGAATATCATCCAAGTATACAATCACAAACTTACACAAGAATTTCTTTAGAACTTCATTCATCAATCTCATAAAAGTACTTAGTGCATTTGTCAATCCAAAAGGCATCACTAACCACTCATACAATCCTTCATTTGTCTTAAAAGCAGTCTTCCATTCATCACCTTCTTTGATTCTGATATGATGTTATCCACTCTTCAAGTCTATCTTTGTGAAATATCTTGCTCCGCTCAAACAATCCATGATATCACCATCCTAGGTAAAAGAAATCTATACTTAACTGTGATCTTGTATATTGCTCTAGAATCAGTACACATTCTCCATTCTCCATCCTTCTTCAGTGCTAACACTGTAGGTACTATACAAGGACTCAAACTTTCCCTGATCAAACCTTTCCTCAACAACTCTTGTATCTGTCTATTCAATTCTTCATTCTCTGCAGGTGTCATTCTATGTGCTTCTTTGTTAGGCAAACTTGCTCTTGGTATAAGATCCATGTGATGACTGATACTCCTTATAGGTGGTAATCCTTTAGGTACATTATCTGATATGATGTCTTCATATTCTATCAACAACTCCTTTATCTCCTCTGGTTGTGTTTCTTTAGTTTCTTTCTTCAATGTTTTTGGCTTCTTAGGAATCAAGGCATAACACATATTCTCATGTCTCAAGCCATCCAAAAATTTTATTCCATCTACCAAATAGATTCTAGCATTTCCACATACTTCACCCTTAGGATCATCTTCTAAAGGAATCAAAGTAATTCTTTTTCCATTTGCTGTTATAGTATATGTATTCTTTCTTCCATCATGTATAGCTTTTCTATCATACTGCCAAGGTCTACCCAACAAAATATGACAAACATCCATAGGCATAATATCACACAAGACTTCATCATGATAAGATCCAATATGAAATTTCACCAAACATTGTTCACTCCCCAGTACCTTATGATCATCCTGAATCCATGCTATCTGATAAGGCTTAGGGTGTTTCAATCTTTCCAACTTCAACTTACTCACCATCTCCTCTGAAACTAGGTTATCTGAACTACCACTATCATTTACAACTTTACAACACTTACCTCCAGATTTGCATCTAGTTATGAACAAATTTTTCCTCTGCGGTGGTTGTTCATTTATTTCTATTTGAAATAGTGCTCTCCTCATCACTAATGATTCTCCTTTCTCAGGTTTGCCAACTGAATAGAGGTCACTTAGTTCAACCAGTTCTTCTTCAACATAGGTTGCTCTTGCACTGTTTTCTGTCATCTTTTTTTTACTACCTTAATTACACTCAAATGCTCTATGTCCTTCACCTCCACACTTGAAACAAGTAGCTCTGAATGTTCTCTTATCAAATCCTCTTCCTTCCCTTCTATATCCTTCATTCCGGTATGCACTAGGGTTTCCTCTCTGGTAAAAATTTATGTCATCTCTCTCGTAAGAATTATTATCTCTGTCATCCTTCTTCAACGGGTTGTCAAACTTGTTCTACTCCACAAATGATCTATCATATCCCGAAAATGTTCTACCTCTGTAAAATTTACCTCCTCTACCTCTCTATCTCTAATCATGCTTCTTATTCTGCTTCTCTTCAACTTTCAGGGCAAACTGATATGCATCTTCCAAAGATGTCATCATTACCAAGCTTAGTTCTTCTTGGATGTTCAATCTCAATCCATTGATGTATCTAGCCACTTTTTCCTTGCTTGCTTCACTATGTCCCATTCTTATGACCATCTTATGAAATTCTTAAGTGTACTCCTTCACAGATTTCTCCTTTCGTCTGAGGTTTCGCAATCTCTTCAACAACTCCAATTCATAGTCAGCATGTATAAATTGTTTCTTCAACTTTGTCACCATCTGGTCCCACTTTGTAATCTTTTATTTTCCTCTCCTATTTCTTTCCACCATATAGTAGCATGTCCTTTCAACTTTGTCTTTGCAAATTTCACCTTCCCTGAATCTTTAATTTCCTCATATTCAAAGTATTCTTCCATGTCATTTATCCAGTCAATCAACTCTTTAGGGTTCAAGTTACTAGTATAATTTGGCACATCAACTCTAGGTCTCTTTCCAATCTTTGAAATAGCTCACAAAATCTTTACCTGATCTGATTCTTCTTCTTCATGACCTTCTAGGGTTTTGCCAATTTGTTCAATAGATTGAAATTCTTCTTCATCATCACTTTCAACATTAGGTCTCAATGTCAATCCTCTTCACCTATCTTCTTTAACAACATCCAAACAAATTTGCATTATTCTCATCAATTCCATCATCTCATCCATTATATTAGCCATTGTACCAACAGGAGGAACTCTTCACGATGACATCTTCCTAGGATCAAGTGCAAATTGCCTCAAATTTGACGATCGGGCTACAAGTGACAACTGCCTCTCAATTGGTGATCGGTTGTGACACAAATAACCTACCTCGGATCAGTGATTTGCTCACAACAAGATCTTATAGAATCCCCTTCACCAATTTTCTCTAAAGAATCAAACTTTCACTCTGATACCACTTGGTGTAGTCACGGTAGGAGGGTTCACAAAATGAACTATCTGGACCGTGCAGCAAGAGCAAACACAACGGAAACAACTCAAAGAAATGGAAAAAATGTAGATTCGATCATTTAGTATATCAAAGAATTCAAATATGAATTGGCCAGCAACATGTGGGCTTACAATTAGGGCTCACAGGTCTAATTACATACATGCGCAAGATGAAACTTTGAAGCTCTTTCGCACAAAATCTAATCTATCAGATCTTTCCTAGGTGAATAGTTGTATTCCTAAGGATCTATTACATTAATATATATCATTTTTGGACCAATGGATTCCTCCACGTTGGCTAAGGAAGATCACAAACTCCAATGAAGAGTTGTAACGTGTTCACAAATAGGTCAGACCTAAATGCATAGAACACTTCCTCAAATGAATGGAACAACGTGCAAACCCTTGGGGAAGGTCGGCCATGAACCAAGGGACATTGAATGATGTGTCATTGAGATCCACAAGTCAAAGAATGATCCGCAAGCCTTCTCCTTTAGCTAATTATCAGGAACCATTAGAATGTTTTTCTCTAAGAAAATAGTTGATCTTTAGATAGCGATAAGTTTCTGGTAACTGATCCAAATGCTCTGAGTTCTTGATATGATGTAGATACTAAGTCTAGATCTACAAGATGTGACATGCCAAAACTGGACCACAAGTTGAAAACTGCTTTTGACTGAACTGCCTGAATTGAACTGAAAAGAAACAAATTGCAAACAAATTGAAATGCAAATGTTTTTGGTTGATGCAAGATTGCTCTTGAACTAGGGATGCTCTTGCATCAAATAGATCAGAAGATTATGCAAAACTTGAAAAAGAAATTATAAGTTTAAAAATAGATCTGGAAAAGGCTAGAAGTTTTGAATAAAAATTCAAGATAAGTACCGCAAAGCTTGATGAAATGATTAGCAGCCAGAAGAGTGCAGATGAAAAGCAAGGTTTGGGATATGAAAAAGGGGAAATTTCAAATCTAGTCAAGCAAACACTAAAGTACAACAAAATAAGGGAAATTAGTTTAGAAATCAGAAAAGAAGACCTAGAAGACCTCAAGTCAGACAACCAAATGCACAAATGTACCCATCTTTTCATGGTTATTGTAATTCATGTAAAGATTTTGGTCATAAAGTTACTTAGTGTAGGAGAAAAATAAATCAAAAGATTACATCATTCTCTAGTTAGTGTTTCAATTGCAAGAAAATTGGTCATAGAGCAAATGAATGTAGAAATCAGATCAGGAGAAGTCTCAAAAATGAATAATCATTCAAAGGTAAATGCTTCACCTGCAATAGAACTAGTCATAAAGCTATTGTATGCAGAAGTAAAGTGAGTCAAAATTCTATTAGGTGCAATGCATACTATAAATTGGGATACAGATCAAATGAATGCAGAAGCTCAGGAAGAACTAATTTTCAAAATATAAGGAACAATCAACAATTCAATGGAAAGTGCTTTGCATGCAACGGATTTGGTCATATGGCAAACCAATGTAGATCAAATCAAATGAATAAAAGGAATCAAGGACAAGAGAGTGTGGTGTGTTTCAGTTGCAACAAATCAGGACATATTGCAAGATTTTGCAAAAGCAAGAATGTGAAAAATAATTATTCTGAAGAAAGAAAAACAGAGAAAAAAATGACAAGGGAAAAGAAAAGGTTGATCCAGTTGAAACCATGAAAGAATTTGACAAGGTATGGATTGATAAGGAAGTAATTTTAATTGAAGAAAGTTCTACACCAGTATCAGATGCGGATACCTCCTCTGAAGAATGAATTGTTCACACTGGCTCAGGGGAGCAGTATTGAAAATCCAAACTCCCCAGCCAGATAATCGGTGCTGGAAGTTTAGCGCAAAGGTTCTTGATAAAATTTGACAAGGCCAATCCTTTGAAAGAAAAACCAAAAGGAAATAGGCTGCTGCGGTATTTTGTAGAGCAATCCTAGTTGACTGTGTCTATCAGAAATAAGTCAAGAAGCTTTTTGAAAAATATCATTTATGACAATCAAGTCAAGTGCGGAGAATGAAAGGCAAGTCTTTCGGTCCCATATTCACTTTACATTCAAAGTTTTTCAGACGTCAGAGAAAGATTGAAGAAAGTATTCAAGGTGCAACAAAGATTCAAATCTTGGATCAATTCAGGTGAAGGAAACCCAATCTTAGCAAAACAAGGTATTCTCGCAGAAACCCTAGGTGTGAATCTATTAAATTTCTACTAATGGTGACTCCACAAATTGTGAATATTACTAAACGTCCTCGACCCAAGTTTAAGAAACACCCACATAAAGAAACCAAAGTGGATAAAATGGGTGCATTCTCAAGTATACCACACAGATTTTTATATGTTGAAGATGTTAGGGCATATATTCATGTTGCCCTAGAAGAACATAGCAATATTTGCCTGACAGATTTATATCTCAAGCATCTGATTGACGATTAGTTTGACCTCAAAGAAGAATACAAAATCCTAAAAGAAAAGAAGTTTATTCAGTATGTGGATTTCCCTATGTTTGCAGAAGATGAATGGGTAAGGTATGTTCTGATCTGAATTCATGATGAATTCATATGGTTAGGGCAGTAACAAGATTGAGTTTCACAAGAAGTGTACCCTTACTGAAGGCTTTGAAGAATCAAACTATTATAGAGGCCACTAGATAAAAGTTTGATAAGAGGGCATTAACTATTAATGATATTATAGATCATGATGTGAGATTCGCCTCAGTGGTTTTGGGCTACAAAATCTATTTCTCAAATCGTGAGAACTCTATCTCAGGGATAGCAATCTATACTGCCTATCATATGTTAAAGGAGAATGCTGATTATGACTTATGTGAGCTGCTACTAAATCAATTAATGGAAAATTTGAGGAAGACAAAGGAGAGTAAGAATTATCCCTTCAAATACGATACATTGGTCATCTTCTTTTTCTTTTATTTCATGAATGAGCTACCAAACATGAAGAATTTGATCTGGTTAAATAGTAAACCAATAGCTATTCAAATAAGAAATCATGTAAGTAGCATTGGAAGTATTGATGAACAAAAACTAGCCCTGTGGGGGTATTTCAAAAACTTTCAAAGTATGATGTAGTCAAGGGAAAGAATACCTAAGGAAATTGTTGAGAAATACAAAGATAACATCTGTTTCATGGTTACCAAGGACCAATGCTTGATGGAAGCTTTGGAGCCCAGGACCATGTGGGTAATGCCTATGGGATATGAGATAGATGGTCTGATATTGGAAAATTATGCCCAAAACCTGCTGAGCAAACCCAGAGACACTAAAGAAGAGAGGTTTGGAACTTATCAGGAACTAAGCTTAAAACTTCATGTTGAATTCAGAAAACCTGAATCAACTAGAAAAGTAAAAAAAGAGGTGGAAGAGATCATTGCAAGATATGGCATCACCAAAGAACAACTGAAAGAGGTAAGGGAAAAAGTAGAGAAAGTAGCAGAAGAAAACAAAAGAGTGAACTAGTACAGGTTCTAGAGAAATCTCAATTGAGACAGGACAAACTAGAAAAAGGTTTAGAGGACCACTAGGAGTTCTACTACCCCCTCTAGAGCCACATCATTAATTAACTTAGAGAAAGAAACAAAAGAATCCTCTTCCAAAGACATGAAAAGGAAAAAGATGAAGGGAAGAAGATTATATGTTATCATAAGTGAAAAAGATGATGAAGAAATAGAGTTAGATGAGGAGGTCAAGAAGATGAAAGCTGAGGATATCAAAGTCTCCAGAATCAGTGAAGAAAAATCCTCTAGAAAGGATAAGTCTAAAAAAAGACAGAAAAGGGAAAAGCCTCCACCACTTGCAGATGTAATAAAAACTATCATCATGGATGGGAATTTAAAACCCATGATTAAGTACTATGATGGATATAGTGATATTGATAAAAGAAGTTTGGAAGAAGCCGCTATGAAGTATCTAAACATTTTCAATAGAGCCCTTATTGAAATTATCTCTGAAATTCTGAAAAACCTAGCAAATCTTCTAAGCATCAGAGAGGAGACTGCTAGAGTCAAAAACATTGAGCTAAGACAACATGTTCTGACAAGATTATGTCCTGAAATCACTCCGAAAGAAGAGAGTTTGATCTCTAAGAAAACCAAAGAGAAATTCAGAACCAAAACAAGGATGAACTCGTTAATGCTGGGAGAAATCAACAAAGTGGTCAAGGAGATAGAAGAAATCACCTTGAAAATATTGAGAAAATACAATATTCCTACCACTTATGACAATGCAGCAATAGATGGTGGAAACGGTACACATGTTCCAGAAATAAACCTAGAGCAAGAATCAAATAAAGATGACAAAGTGACTAAGTAGGAAGAAGCACTTGCTGATGATTCTGAGATAATACCCTCTCCAGTACATCTAGGTGAGGATGACACTGACAAGGAGAAGATTAAGAAAGAATAGGTCATGGAAATTCATCCACTGAAATAAGAGGGGGATACTAATATGGATCAAGAGGATCTGGACCAAAGCCACAAAGAAGAAGTCCCTATCACAATAAGAGACACTATAGAGCCTGCAAAAGAATTGTTGGAGAAAAGAACACAAGCTTTGGATGAGCCAAAATTTCTATGTGGTCCAATAAACTTGGACACAATGACACCAGAACAAAAGTTTAAGTTGGTTATAATTGTTCAAACAAAGGCTCAAGAGGCGATATTAAAATCACATATTGAGGATAGTGAATTGATTGATGAAGCATCTAGAATTTTGGAGAAGATATTGGCCACCTACAAGAGGGATTCATCCATACCCCCAATAAGTCATCTGAAGAGATTAAAAAGTTTCGTGAGGAAACAGTTTGAATCATTTGAGAAATCTGCAGAAACTAAGGTGAGACAAGAATTTGATGAAAAATGTCTGGAACAATTAAACATAATGATAGCAAAAGACAAAATCACATTAAATAATACAATAGTCAACATTCAAAAAGATGTAAAGGATGCTGGAGATGTGTACAAGTTTTGTTTGTCTTTGCCCAAAGATGCTCAAGAGATTGAAGAAAAGATCAAAGATTTGGAACAAAAATTGCTAGATAATTCTGAGAAATTTGATCCGGAAGCAAAGTTAGTCATAAGGAAAGAAACAAAAGTCATTAATATTCATAATGACTTGACTGACTTAACAAATAAAAAGCAGGATGGGACAAATCAGAAGGTTAGTTTTTCCAAAGTTGGACTCAATGATAAATCTTATTACAGAGGCCAAGTTAGTGGTCCAAGAAGACACAACTTTTGATCTTACAAAGGTAGAAGCCTTAGTTTTTCTTATCAACGAACAAATTTAGATTCTAGAAAATGCAAGGAAAAGCTGGGATGCTGAGTGGACACCGATCCAAAACATATTTAATGATGTTCTTAAACACATGTAATATCAAAATGAAGATTACAATTGTAAATACGCAACAAAGTATATACATTTTTAAAATTTTGAAATTTTTGGATTCTAGATCACACCCTTTGCCATTGATGTCAAAAGGGGAGAAGTAGATCAGGTGAAAAATGGATAATCATCTTAGGGGGAGAAAGGAAGCACAGTGTACATAGTAAGGGGGAGCAGTCAAGCATTTTTCACTAAGTGTTGCCATCAATGCCAAAGGGGGAGATTGTTGGCAAGAGACACTGCTCCAATATGGATTTGTATGTTGTCATTGATGGAAACAAATCTTAGAGATCCTATCACCATGACAGGAAGAGATATCTCCAGAAGAACATATTAGATTCTAGGTCCAGTTGTCAGGAAATGGCTAAGTATGGAAAACATTTAGAGTAGAGGACAGTAAACTGGACACTATGTCTCTTCAGAACATGATCATTTAATGTGGTCCACGTATGATGTTCTCAGCTATCTAATAGTGTTATGCTTTAGAGGATAAGTTATGATCTCTTCTGGAAGCCACTTTGAAGAATTGTCCAAGTCCGGGTAAGTAAAGGTACAACAGGAATAGTGAATAGGGCATAGTGCAGTGGTCGGCATTCCTCCGCAGATAAGTATTTTGTTATATGGTTTTGAGGTGTTGTAAACAATTATATGAAGTGTCCTATTCCAAAGTTAAGAGATCTGAAGTTCACCGGAAGGATAGCTACAAGTTGCTAAGTACCGACATAGTGTTTGACAAAGACAAAGTCTAAGTTCTAATGGTTTGCATTTCTCCGCAAGATGATATCATGCCTTGTGGTTTTGAGGGTAAGATTGGGAATGTGTAAAGAGTCCTTGACATGATTTCAGAAGTGTTTTGTGATCAGCAATAGAACTTGTAAGACAGCAGATGAAGTTAAGCATGTTCTTGAGGAACATGCTGACTGGTGAGATAAATCATTGTGCAGAGAAGGGTTAATGATTGGAGGATTTATGTAAGCAATTGAAAGATTAGAGCCAACCTATATGAACATGCTTGGGAGAAGATTTGGGTCTGCGTGACACTTAGTGCATTGGATTGAGTGACAAGGTACATCTTTTACGTACACGTTTCACTTCTTGGATGCCGACCTGATTATGAAGTAAATCATGATGCGAATATATAAAGGTGATGAAATTTGGTTGAGTTGTGTGGGAAGTATGTATGTGATGTGAGGATGTGCATAGTAGAGTAGAGTTAGAGGATCAGCAGCAATGAAGAGTTGGGATTCAGAATACAATTATTAAATGACTGCACCCTAGCATAGTGGTAGATGCTGAAGCAGTATTCAGATGTCATGTGTGATCTATTTGGAAGAAAGGTTTTGTTATCAAGGTAGTAAGCCAGCGGTGAGCCTCTAGTAGGGTTTAACATCCCTCAGGGTTTAACAACCCTTATTGTAATCTTGCTAGGTTTAGGGTTGAGGTAGTGAGCCTGCTAAACTTAGTTGTACTTCATGGTTGTAAGCCAGCATGTTCTAGGCCCGTGGAGTGACCAAGCTTGAACATCATTTTGTAAAGATTGCAATATATATTTGAAAGATAATCCTCTTTGTGGTTTTCCCTTCTTGGGTTTTCCACATAAAAATCTTGGTGTTCTTGTGTCATGTTTTCATGGTTGATGTTCACATGCATATTATGTTCTATTTAATTAATTTTAGAAAATGGATGAAAGATAAAGTGTGTGAAAAGATTTATAGAACACTGATTCATCCCCCCCTCTCAGTGTTCCTGACAATCAACATCACCTAGCCCCTTACTTACCTAGCTTATTATTTAGGCCAAGGGGGTCAAAACTGTATAGTAATTAAAAAAAAAACTGTGAATGTCCATACTCTTGGGTGAACCCCAAAATCAAATCTACAAGGGGTGACATTCAAAACTAAAAAGAAAAAAAAAAGGAGAAAAATAATCTAACAGACATGCACAAGTTAGGTAAAACCAAGAGCTTAGATCAATTTCTAGGTTCATCGTTGTTGAGGAATTTTTCCTTCACCCCAGGTTTGACCTATTGGCCCCATATTTTGATATAATTCTAGAAGATACTAATAAATTTATTGCTCGTCTATTTTGAAAACTAGTCCAAGTTGTTATTCTAGATAAGGATCGATATTTAAATTTTTGTAAAACTTCATCTAAATTATTCCATCACTTCCTCAATCCCACTTGATTCCCTAATAATTCTTATCTCAAAAACTTAGTGGGTCACCCTATACTAGTCAACCCACAATCCCCTAGGTCAAAAATCCTATCAAGAGAAATTATAGTGTTAGTACCACATGCATATCATTCAAAAACAAGAAAAAAATCATGTCATAGTGGAATGTTATCCATAAAAACAACAAAAAGATCATATGCATATATTGTATTTCATATATATAGCCTAATCTATATATATTGAGCTTACATTGCATCCATCTCATATATACAAAAAGTTACAAAAAAGAGCATGAGCATAGTACCATACAGTATAAGCATAAACATCTATAAATAAATTGGTGTAGTCACGGTTAGGAGGGTCCTCAAAGAGAACTATCCAGGCTGTGCAACTAGATTAAACACAATGGAAACAACTCAAAGATATGAAGCAAATGTAGATTCAATCATTTAGTATATCATAGAATTCAAATACAAGCTAGCCGACAACATGCAGGCTTACAATCAGGGCTCATGGGTCTAATTACAGAATATCAGAATATGCACAAGATATATCTTTGAAGCTCCTTCACACAAATTTAAGCTATCTATCTTCTAAATCATACTAATTGCTTTCCTAGGCATCTATTACATCAATATATATCATCTTCAGTACAATAGGTTCCTTCGCGTCAACCAAGGAAGATCACAAACTCTAATGAAGAGTTATAACATGTGTACATGGATAGGTTGGACCTAAATAAATGGAACTCCTCTACAAATAAATGGGATGATGTGTGGATCTCAGGGAAGGTTAGCCACGAACCAATAAACATTGATTGATGTGTCATTTAGCTTTACAAGTCGTGAAATGCTCCACAGGTTTTCTCCTTTAGCTAATTATTAGAGATTGTTTGGATGCTCTGTTTCTAAGAAAACAATTGATCTTTTGATGGTGATAACTTTCCGGTACTTGATCCAAATACTCTAAAAATTGGATATGATGTAGATGACTGAATCTAGATGCTAAGTCTAGCTCCATAGGGTCTGAAATGCTACTATGGTAGAATGTGGACCAAAATATAGAAATTGCTATTGAATGAACTGAATAGGGAAATGAAAGAAACAAACTGAAATGCAAATGTTTTGGGTTGATGCAAGATTGCTCTTGAACTAGGGATACTCCTGCATCAAACATCTGAAGTTATTGAAAAAGTGAGTCCCTCACTTTGCTAGGGCTAGAGGAAAACCAAAGTAGTCCACCTTAGCTTGGGGAATCCAAGATGAATCTTCTTCTAGTCTACCTTTCCGCTTCACAAGGTATTCTTTGTATTGTCTTCCTCTGGTGCTATGTCCAATTTTGTTGTCCAAAATGTCCTCAATCTACTCCGGTGCTTGTTATGGTAACTGCTTCTTCAAGTCTTCCTTAATGCTATCACTGAACTCTACTTCATGATACTGATATAGGTCTGCAATGTTGAAAATAGGTGAAATACCCAATTTCTCTGGTAACTCTACTTCATACGCATTTCCTAAATCAAATTTCCTGAGTATCCTACAAGGGCCACACTTCTTCATCTTCAACTTGTTATATGTCCCAACTGGAAATTTTTATTTTCTTAAGTTTACCATCACTTCATCTCCAACTAAAAATTCTTTGTGTCTTCTCTTCTCATCTGCCTTCTCCTTATACTTGTTGTTCATCTCTTCCAAATGCTTCTTTACCTGATTATGCACTGTCTCCATATGTACCACAAATTCTTCTGCTTCTGCACTTCTCTTGTCTTCCAAACTGAGATCTCTCAATTCTGCTACTCCTCTAGGGTTTACTCTGGTAACAATCTCAAAAGATGTTCTTCTAGTACTCCTATTCACTGAATTATTGTATGCAAACTCTGCCTGTGAAAGAATCAAATCCCAACTTCCTTCTCTCCAACCAAACATCTCAACAAGTTTCCCAAACTCCTATAAACTACATCTGTCTATCCATCGGTCTGTGGATGAAATGTTGAACTGAACTTCAAGTCCATCTTCATCTTCTTCCAAAATGTCTTCCAAAAGTATCCAAAGAATCTTGTATCTCTGTCTGAAATTATTCTCTTAGGTAATCCATTCAATCTCACAATCTCCTTGAAAAATAGGTCAGCTACATGTACTACATCAGTTCTCTTCTTACAAGGTATGAAATGTGCCATCTTTGAAAATCTATCCACCACTACAAATATTGAATCATGTCCTCTTTGTTTTTTTAGGCAATCTCATTACAAAATCCATACGTATGTCTTCCGAAGGTCTCTCTGGTACTGTCAAAGGTTTATACAGTCTAGTATTCTGACTACTTCTTTTTGCAACTTGACAAACTCTACAAATTTGCACAAATTTCTTAACATCCTTATGTATCTAAGGCCAAAAGTAATGTTCACTCACCAAAGCTACTATCTTATCAATGCCAAAGTGTCCTGCCAATCCACTACTGTGTTTCTCTTTTAGCAAATTGTCCCTCATTGAACTTCTAGGTATGCACAACTAATTTTCTCTGAACAACATATCTCCTTGAATGAAATATTCCAACCACTTACTCCTATCTATTACAATAGGTTCCTTACATGCTTTCCAAGGTTATGCAAAATCAAGATCTCCCTCATACATGTTCTTCAATTCATTAAATCCCAACACTTCAACTCTCATCTCTGTCAACAAGTTCCTTCTACTCAATGCATCTACATCTTTGTTCAATTTTCCAGTCCTATGCTTCAACACAAAAGTATAACTCTGCATGAATTCTACCCATCTCATGTGTCTCTAATTCAACTTACCTTGACTGTTCAAATATTGGAAAGCTTGATGATCTGTATACAACACAAACTCCTTTTACTTGTCTCCACTTCTTCAAGTCTAAAATTATGGCGTAGAACTCTTGGTCATAAACTGAATATCTTCTCCTTGCATCATTAAACTTCTCACTAAAATATGCTATAGGTCTACCTTCTTGACTTAACACTACTCCAATTGCATTTCCACTTGCATAACAATCTACTTGAAATACCTTATTGAAATCTAGCAATGCCAAAATAGGTTGCTCTGTCACTTTCTACTTCAACAACTCAAAACTTTTGTCTGCTCCTGATGTCCATTGAAAATCTTTTGTCACCTCTCATTGTCTCTATCAAAGGGTTACAAACTAAACTAAAATTTCTAATGAACTTCTGGTAGAAACTACCCAATCCATGAAATGATCTGACTTCTCCAATGCTCTTTGGTGTGGGCCATTCAACAATTGCTCTCACTTTCTCAGGATCCATCTTCAATCCTTCCGCAGAAATCACAAATCCTAAATACACTAGTTCTTCCTTCATGAAACTACACTTCTTAAGGTTTATTAGCAATTTCTCTTCTCTCAGTCTCTGCAATACTTGTCTACGGTGCTGCAAGTGTTCTTCTTTTGTCTTACTAAAAATTAGAATATCATCCAAGTATACAATAACAAACTTACCCAAGAATTTCCTCAAGATTTCATTCATCAATCTAATGAAAGTACTAGGTGCATTTGTCAATCCAAAAGGCATCACTAACCATTCATACAATCCTTCTGTAGACACCTAAAAATGACCATGTCTTTGCATCACTTGCATTTCGTCAAATTTGTCTAATGACCTGCATTTCAACGTTAATTAAATAATCTAATTATTTAATTAATTTAATCAAAATCAACAATTTCTTCCAAAACTCCAAAATTTAACATTAATTGAATAAATTATATTTATTTAATTAATTTAAATCAAAATCAACTTTATTCTTCCAAACAATTAAATAATTTTCATTATTTAATTAAATCAATTGTTCTTCCAAATTTAAATAAATCAATCAAATTTATTTAAATTATGTCTCTAAAAACAAAATATAATCAGATATTTTATTTATTCCTCTATTTCTTCTATCATGCACAAAAAATTAAATAAATTTATTTATTTAATTTGCTTTTTTATCTTTCAATTCCTCTAAAAATAAATCTTGTTCATCATGCACGTAAAATTAAATAATTTATTATTTAATTTATCTCAAATCATCAAATCATGCAAAAAGCAAATTACAAGTTGAATTAATTGTCTTAATCAATATTGTTTTTATCCCCAACTCTTAAATTAGAAAAAAACATTCTTATTTATGATATCAAATCCTATCTTTATCAAAAAGTAATTAACTCAAACAAAAATATCTTTTTGTGTGACACATGTCAGGTGCACATTCATCATGAATTCTAGATTTATCTCATCCATTGATTCTATTGAATTATCTGGACCGTTGATCGATCTTTATTGAAACCTATATAAACCCCCCTCATCTCCTTCACAAATCCTCTTCGATCATTTATTCTCAGGCATCCTTTACAATGCTTTGAGTATTCATCGCATTGTTGAGCACACATTGACTTTTTGAGTACAAACACAATCTACATCCACTTGTTGCAAACATAGTTTTGCAATTTATGAAACAATCCACATTCGACAAAGAGATCCAAATAGTCTAGGTGATAGTTTCTTTGTTTTAATTTGATTTATTCATTAATATTGGTTATTACTTATATAGATCTTTTGATGTTATGGGTAATTGAGTTGTTATTATCGTTACTTGTGATCTTATCATTGAACCTCTCAATTTTTCCTATACACATTCTGGCACACCTAGTGGGACCCACTAATCGCTCATTTTTTTTAAGAAATTGATTTTTTTTAAGTACAGTACAAAATAACACACATCAACATGGGAAAGTACCTCTGGCAGTATAGTGCAGTGCCCCTGGAATAACAATACAGTGCCTTCAGGTGATACTGTAGCGCCTCTAGTAGCACAGTACTGCACTTTTGGTATCACAGTGTAGTGCACTTAGCATCACAGTAAAGTGCTTCTAGTCTATTAAGGTTTCTGATCTTGTTTTCTGATTTGTAGGGTTTTTAAACTCATCATATCTATCATGTTGCAATTATGGGCTTAACCGGTGTTGTCATTGATGTCAACATACTCCTGTTGCATTAATGATAAGGATTGGATGATCTGTTTGCTGAGGATATTGAGAAAATTGGTCATATTAGGAACAATGAAGAACAGTGAAGACGGTAAGGTAAAAGTCCAAGTTAGGATGAGGATTAGAAGATGTGGTTTAAAGGGTTTGTAGATATGTGTCTTAAGATGATCCAGTAAAGATTTTAGAGGTTCGCATGAAGATCTGAAGAAGTTGTGGCCACTCAAGTAAAACTGGTTCCGGTAGGTGTTCATAAGTGACAAAGTGATAAAGATAGGTCTGGTGAGATATGGAAATGTATTATCTTGTTCTGCGGATTTGGTGGAGTGTTTAATAAGTCCATGTGATGTGTCAACTCAATTGGTTCATGGTTTGGAGGTCCGCAAGCATCTATTCCTTTGTGACAGTGATGACAAACTATGTTCTTGAGGTTCCAGATGAAGAAGAGAAGGATTTCAGTAAGCAGATGAAGTGTTGATGTTCTTGGTGATTCAGGCAAGCTTGTGGAAATCTTTGGATCGGTTCCAGTTCATGTTGGTGGTCCACATTGGAGTTTAAGCTTGCATTTGAAGAAATACTTCTGGATGAAGGTGTTCTTTCTCAGACTGGCTGACCGGATGAGTTACTCATCCTGTAGATGTTCTTGTAGATGTTTTCCAACTTAGATGATTATTCCTAAGTCGATGTCTTGTTTAAATAAAGAATTGTGAAGTCATTTCAAGGTGTATCTTATGGAGATGAGAGTGTGGTAGTGAGGAGGAGAGAGAAAGGTAGAGAAGAAGTATTAGACTTAAATGGAACTGATTCAAGCATGGTGAAGATGCTATTCTCCAGTTCATGTATGTGATACTTATTATTTGTAGACAGTGTGTCTCTTGTAGGTAGTGAGCCTCTTGTGAGCAGTGTGCTTGGGTAATGAGCCCTAATTGGCATGTGCCATTTTGTTCTTTCTATTCTTCTAACAGAGAATACAATCTTGGGTTAATCACCCTGTGGTTTTTCCCTTAACCAGGTTTTCCACGTCAAAATCTTGGTGTCTTATGTGTTAATGTGTTTCTGCACTTGGTTTAATGCTTTGTATTTTCATGATTGAATTATTGTTATTACAAGTGGATTCAAGTGTTTGAATTAGAAGAAAGTTTTGAACAACTGATTCACCCCCCTCTCAGTTGTCATTCCTAAATTTAACAATTGGTATCAGAGCCAAGTTCCTCTAAAAAGGCTTAACCACTCGAGGAGATCCAAGATGTTGTCCTACAAGAAGGATAGTTTGAAGTTTGATGGAACCAATTTTAATCTTTGGAAAAGTCACATGAAATGTCACTTGCAATGTATGGGAATGCAGTACTGGAACATGGCTTCAACAAAGTATACTCCTCGACAGGGTGGCCCGAAAACCCAAAATGAAATCACAGATGCTGAAAATAATCTGTGGACTATAGAGGCTCCTCTAAGTGCATTATCTGATTCAGAGCTTTCAAATGTTGTTGATCTACCAACTTCTTTTGACATTTGGGAAAAGTTAAAACTTTTGCTTGAAGGAGACAAGTATGTTAAATGTGCAAGGTTACAGAGTTTGAAAGGGAAATTTGAAAATATGAAGATGAGAGAAGATGAAAATATCACTACTTTTATGCCAAGAGTAAATGAGATTGTTAGTGGCATTAGATGTGCTGGTGGAGTCTTGGATGAAGATGAGATTGTTGGCAAAGTTCTCAGATCCCTTCCTGCTTCTTATAAAATCAAAGTTGCTGCCATTGAAGAATTCAGAGCTCATACAATTGTCACAAGAGATCAATTGGTTGGTAAACTGGTTGCATTTGAAATGGAGATTCCCTTCCAAAGACTAAATTATCATTCAAAGCCAGTGCCTCTATAAAAGGTAAACAAAGGTTTGATCTAGGAGAGAACTCTTCAAGGAAACTATCATGGTATGAAAAAGAAAGAGAAGACCTAGAAGAAGAAGCAGAAACTGCTCAACTTGAAGCTCTTATTGCAAAAAGGCTACCAAGAGGATCCGGTAAGTATGAAGGAAAATTGTCCTTTAAGTGTTTTAACTGCAATAAGATTGGTCATTTTGCCTCAAGATGTCCGGAAAGATTTTCAAGGCCAAATCCTAACAGATCAAGGTTCCAAAAGAATTTCTACTATGTTCATGAAGGAGATGATGAAGGAGTAACAGATGATGAATCAGAGATAGGAGACAAATCTGGAAGTGACTGGGTGTTCATTGCCATCAAGGAAGAAGATCCAATGCCCTCTGAATCTGTCAATCATAATGTTGTAGAAAGAGCTCTGGCTGCCCAAGTTGAAGAATTGGATGATTGGGTCATTGAAAGTGGATGCTCTCACCATATGACAGGTGACAAAAATAAGTTCATAGATTTGGAAAGGTATGAAGGAGGAGTGGTAAAATTTGGTGATAATTCTGCTGGTAGAGTCAGAGGTAGAGGAACTATTTCTTTTGATGGAAGGAACAAAATCGGTAATGTACTGTATGTTGAAGGATTGAAGAACAATCTTCTCAGTGTTGGACAGTTGGTGGACAAAGGCTATGATCTCTGATTCAAGAATGGAAAATGCAAGATCTTTGAAATTTTTGGAAAAGAGATTGCATCCGGTACTCAAACTAAAGGTAATATCTTCCATTTAGTTGCTATTGGTAAAAGTTGTCTATTTGTGCAAATTGATCAAAGTTGGTTATGGCATAGGAGGACGTGTCATGTGAATTTTAATAATATAATCAAAATAAGCAATACTCAGGCTATAAGAGATCTTCCAAAATTGGAGAAACCTATAAATAGTTTTTGCAAGGAATGTCAGTTGGGTAAACAAAGTAGAGTCTCATTCAGAAGCAAGGAACAATCATCTACCAGATTATTAGACTTAGTTCATACTGATTTATGTGGTCCGGTAAGAATCAGAAGAGTGCAAGGTGATAGATACTTCATGTTACTAATTGATGACTATTCCCGGATGATGTGGGTAACCTTTCTGAAAGAGAAATTAGAAGCTCTTGAGAAATTCAAAATATTCAAGGTTATGGTAGAAAATGAAACCAGATTAAAATTGAAATGTTTGAGGTCTGATAGAGGTGGAGAATTCACATTCAGTGAGTTCATAGATTTCTGTGAGAAACATGGAATAAAGAGACAGTTGTCTGCTCCTAGGACTCCACAACAGAATGGAGTAGTTGAGAGAAAGAACTAGACCATCTAGGAAGCATCTAGGACCATGATGATGGAAGCAAATGTTCCTCAGATCTATTGGAGAGAAGTTGTCAGCACTGCAGTCTATACTCTCAATCGAGTACAAATCAAAAGCAATACTAGTAAGACTCCTTATGAACTTTGGTTTGGCATCACCCCTACTGTAAGGTATTTCAGAGTCTTTGGTAGCAAGTGTTACATTAAAAGAGATGAAGATCTAGGAAAGTTTGATGCTAGAAGTGTTGAAGGAATATTGTTGGGTTACTCTACTCAAAGAAAAGCATATCGGTGTTACAACAAGAGACTAAGAAAGATTATAGAAAGTACAAATGTAAAGGTTGATGAAGGAATTGAAAAACCCTCAAGATTTTATGAATATGATGAATATGATCAGAATGATACTCTAATTCAAGGAGCCCAGGTCCCTTCTGAAATTCAGATTCAAACTGGTCCGGTAAATCAGGAAGAAGAGATGAGTTCCAATGAGCCTAATCAAGAATCAGAAGTGCAAGAAACTCCCAAAGTTCCTAGGTATGTAAGACTGAACCACTCTAAAGATCAAATCATAGGTGATAAAAGTAAAGGTGTACAAATAAGAAGAAGGATTACTCAAGATTCAGATAAGTATTGTCTGATTTCAAAGATTGAACCTAAGACTGTGAATAAAGCTTGCAATGATGAAAACTAGACTAAAGCAATGGAGGAAGAGCTGATGCAAATTGAGAAAAATCACACTTGGGATCTTGTTCCCAGACCTAGAAACAAGAATGTGATTGGAACAAAATGGGTCTTCTGGAACAAACTAAATGAAGTTGGTGAAGTAATCAGAAATAAAGCCAGATTGGTCTGCAAGGGCTATTCTCAAATAGAAGGAGTTGAATTTGAAGAAACTTTTGCTCTGGTGGCAAGAATTGAAGCAGTCAGACTATTTCTTTCTTTTGCTGCTTTCAAGGATTTTAAAGTTTACCAGATGGATGTCAAGTCTGCCTTCCTGAATGGTGACTTGGAAGAAGAAGTATACATTGAGCAACCGGATGGATTTCAATTGTCTGATCATAATGATATGGTCTGCAAATTAAAGAAAGCATTGTATGGACTATGGCAAGCCCCAAGAGTGAAAGATTGGATAAACATCTTTTGAAGATTGGTTTCAACAAAGGTACAGATGACAGTAATTTGTATTTCAAAATTGATCATGAAAACATCTTGATTGTTGAAGTATTTGTTGATGATATCATTTTTAGAGGAAGAGATAGTATGTGTAAAACTTTTACAAATCAAATGAAAAGTGAATTTGAGATGTCTATGCTTGGGGAAATGAATTTCTTCTTGGGTCTACAAATCACTCAAACAAAGAAAGGAATCTTCATTTCTCAGACCAAATATGTGAAAGAATTGTTGAAAAAATTTGGGATGGAAGACTCAAAGCCAATGAATACTCCCATGGCAACTGGATGTAAGTTGAGAAAAGATGATGACTCTCCCAAGGATGATCAGAAAAAGTATAGGTCAATGATTGGAGGATTGTTGTATTTCACTCAAACTAGACCTGACATTATGAATGTTGTTGGTCTTGTTGCAAAATTTCAAGCTGATCCTAGAGAATCTCATGTCATGGCAGTCAAGAGGATTTTTAGATATCTAAAAGGGACAGTTGAGTATGGTCTGTGGTAGCCTAGAGATCATGATTTCTCTCTTCATGCATATATAGATGCTGATTGGGTAGGAGATGTGGATGACTGGAAGAGTACCAGTGGTGGAGCATTCTTTGTGGGGAAAAGATTAGTTTCTTGTATAAGCAAGAAATAAGAGGCAATATCTCTGTCCACTACAAAAGCAGAATATAATGCAGCAGCAGGTAGTTGCACTCAAGTTTTGTGGATGAAGCAAATGCTAAGAGACATAAGAGTGGAGAATGAGGAGCCTATCTCAATCTTCTATGATAATTCAAGTGCAATAAATATATCTAAGAATCGAGTGTTGCATTCAAAGACTAAACAGATATCCATCAAGTTTCACTTTTTAAGAGAGCAAGTAAACAAGAATGAAGTCAGATTGGAGTTTGTGCTTTCCAAGGATCAGATTGTAGACATCTTTACTAAACCTCTACCTAAGGACTCTTTTGAGTATCTCAGGGAGAAGTTAGGGGTTATTACCCCTCAGGTGATGAACTAAGGTGCACTGATGTGCATCAGTCTGGTGGATATCACAGTCATATCTTGTAGTCCAGATTGATGATGAGGAGATGCTACTAAGGGGGAGCAGCTGGTATGGTTCTAAAATGGTGGAGTTCCAAGTATGTTCCCTTTGCTATTGATGTCAAAGGGGGAGAGAAGACATGTGAAAAACAACTAGTTGCTGATCAAAAGGGGAGCAGGAAAGGAAGAGAAGACATGTGAATGGTTGTTGCTAATAAGGGGAGTTGTGACAGTAAGGAGAAGTTCTTATCCTGATGGTCAAAATAGTTTTTCACATCATATGTTGCCATCAATGACAAAGGGGGAGATTGTTGCAAGTATGGGCTTAACCGGTGTTGTCATTAATGTCAACATACTCCTATTGCATTAATGATAAGGATTGGATGATCTATTTGCTGAGGATATTGAGAAAATTGGTCATATCAGGAACAATGAAGAACAGTGAAGATAGTAAGGTAAAAGTCCAAGTTAGGATGAGGATCAGAAGATGTGGTTTAAAGGGTTTGTAGATATGTGTCTTAAGATGATCCAGTAAAGATTTCAGAGGTCCGCATGAAGATCTAAAAAAGTTGTGGCCACTCAAGTAAAACCGGTTCTGGCAGGTGTTCAGAAGTGACAGAGTGATAAAGATAGGTCCGGTGAGATCCAGAAATGCATTATCCTGTTCTACAGATTTGGTGGAGTGTTTAAGAAGTCCATGTGATGTTTCAACTCGATTGGTTCATAGTTTGGAGGTCCGCAAGCATCTATTCCTTTGTGACAGTGATGACAAACTGTGTTCTTGAGGTTCTGGATGAAGAAGAGAAGGATTTCAGTAAGCAGATGAAGTGTGGATGTTCTTGGTGATTCAAGCAAGCTTGTGGAGATCTTTAGATCGGTTCCAGTTCATGTTGGTGGTCTACATTGGAGTTTAAGCTTGTATTTGAAGAAATACTTCTAGATGAAGGTGTTCTTCCTCAGACTGGCTAACCAGATGAGTTACTCATCCTGCAGATGTTCTTGTAGATGTTTTTTGACTTAGATGATTATTCCTAAGTCAATGTCTTGTATAAATAAAGAATTGTGAAGTCATTTCAAGGTGTATCTTATGGAGATGAGAGTGTGGTAGCGAGGAGGAGAGCGAAAGGAAGAGAAGAAGTATTGGGTTTAAATGGAACTAATTCAAGCATGGTGAAGATGCTATTCTCTAGTTCATGTATGTGATACTTATTATTTGTAGACAGTGTGTCTCTTGTAGGTAGTGAGCCATAATTGGCACGTGCCATTTTGTTCTTTCTATTCTTCTAATAGAGAATACAATCTTGGGTTAATCACCATGTGGTTTTTCCCTTAACCAGGTTTTCCACGTCAAAATCTTGGTGTCTTATGTGTTAATGTGTTTCTGCACTTGGTTTAATGCTTTGTATTTTCATGATTGAATTATTGTTATTACAAGTGGATGCAAGAAAAGCTTTGAAGAATTTCCAAATCTATCAATTTAGGTCTTAGGAACACATTGCTTTCTTAAGGGACAATTGAACCAATCATCTCTTGCAAAATCTTATGAACAAATTGCTTTCTTAAGGGACAATTGAACAAATCATCTTGTTGTAATCTAAGTCTTAGGAACATATTGCTTTCTTAAGGGACAATGGACATGAATGCTAAAATACTTCAATTTTCTAAGGGACAATGGACATGAATTCCAAACACTTCAATTTCATAAGGGACAATTGACAACTACAATCATGTGTGTGCTTAATCTAGTTACACCTTTGTTTGATATGCTTGATCTTACTTTTAGTTATTCCTTTAGAAGGGCCTACTTTTGGATTGCACTTCATCCAAAAGGGATGAACCTAAGCGGAGTTTTCCTTTGAACCGCTATATAAGAGGGATAAGGTGAAAGCCAAGCCCTAACAGACGTTAGCCTTACCTTGTGGTGCCAAATCAAAAAGAGGTGTACTAGAACTTTGTGGAAATGATTTTCACATTGTGTGAAGTGTTTGATACTCTTAGTAGGATTGGTCAAAGCTTTTAGCAGCTTGTCACATTACTTGTAAGGTGTTGGTCCCTCAAAGCTACTAAGAACCAATCTAGATAGTGACTACCCATTTCACCTTTGAACGTTGCAATAATCATCAGTGCAAGGGGAATCAATTCAAGCCCCTAAGATACTCACCATTGCCTCCCTTGAGAAGAGATAGTATTCCCTCAACCATAAAGCACTTGTGACCTACTTGAGATTTTCGAGGGGAGGGTAAGATATCCCTACCTATCGTCTCTCACAAAGATACAAATGTACGACACCTATATGGAATGACATTTGGTCAACAGAGAATTAATTTATGAGCTAAACTATCGCAATGAACCTTTCTCTCTAGGGATAAAAAGTGCTTGCTATTGTTTGAATTGTCTTATACCTGTGGAAACATTGGGCTTTTTCATGAGCCTCGAACAAACACTTTCTGTTGTGTCGGTCCTCTTTGGTACTTTGTTTGATGTGTTTTCTCTTGCCAAAGAAAATCTAATCAAAATCAAACTAAAATCTATCAAAATTTGCCTTTTAAACATCACTAAAAGTATCTAAGTGCCTCTAGTATAGTAGTCCAGTGCTTTTGCAATGCAGTCCAACACTTATGGTATAGCACCCCAGTGCCTTTGGTATTACATCTCAACACCTTTGGCACTACAGTACCGCACTTTTTCTATAACAGTACTGCACCTTTGTAGCATAGTACAATGCCTCTATCCAAAAAATTGTTTTTTCAAAACTATCTTGGCAAAAACATAGCAAAATCCTAGCAAAAACTCAAAAACATTGTCCTAGTGCACCCCATGGTAACCACTAGACTCTACAAAACTATGAAGGCTAAACAAGTTGCCCCAAGGAAGCAAAAATTGCCTCCTCATACACAACAACCAAACCAATCCAACATGACTCCAAAGGGTACTCCAAAAACACCAATGGAAAGACCAACCAACTCTCAAAATAGGCCACAACATGACAAACCAACCAATCCTCAAGAAGGTAATGTTCCTTTGGTAGATGTAACTCAATTCACTACCGACATGCCTCATGATTTTGCTACACCCGGTTATACCATGATTCAAGACCCATGTCAAGAAGAGCGACACTTTGAAGAAGATCAATCCTCTCAAGAAGATAGACATGACCTTGATGAAATCATGAAAGATCCTAGAGCCATAGACACCTTTGATAAAATCCTTAGTGAAAACCAAGATCATTTCTTTCTCTTACTAGCCAAACAAGGAGCCAAATTACCTCAAGATTTTGATCTATCCAATCTTAAAGAGCCAAACAAATCCCATGACATTATAACTGCGGTCCAAACTATGTCAACTGTTACCACTCCCATACCCGAACAAAGCTCACAAGGGAGAACGACTAAACCTTTTGACACACAATATGAGAATCCTTTTTATCAAAATCTAACGGCAGAGAGACCCATATCACCACTTATGACTCCTATGGAGATATACAAACACCAACAAGAGACTCTCCAACATCAAGCAGAACTAGCCAAACAAGCCACTCTAGCTTAATCAAACACAAAACAACCTCCTAAAATGCCCACACCAATCGCAAGTGGAATATTGGCTACCCCATCATGTGAAGGTTTCCCACCAAATTACAATCTGGGAAACACTTATGTAGCCATGCAACAAGGGTCTCAACAAACACCACCCTCAACATCATCAACCCTCCGTATCATTAACCCAAACAATGTCATGCAACCCCAACCATCACAAAACATCAACACAACCTATGTCCCTCCACCACACTGATCATCTACACTAAAATTTTTCAACACATATCTCAATCAACGCCAACCATCACAAAACCCATCTACCTATGTCCCTCCACCACAACGATCTTCCACTCTCAACCTAACCCACACCTATCTCAACCCTCAACATTCTCAAAACCTATCATCCCATGGTTATACTCTACCATCACAACCAAACCCAACAAAATTTAGCTTTCCTCCATAGAATTCTTTCTTCACACCACTTCCACAATACTAATGACAGAACTCTTATCTACAACCATCACAAAGCCTACATTCTTGCCTAGCACCACCCCCACCTCCCAAAAAATAAAACACCCAAAACCAATGCAATCTAAACCCAACATACAACACATACGACCCTAACCAATCATACAAGCCTTATAACACCAATGCCCATGGCTTCCATTACAATCTTCCAGATGGGAAACAACTACCATTTCTAGGACAATAGGAGATGTTTCCAAACCCTCCCACAACCATGGAGCTAAAACTTGTAGAGGTTCAACAACAACTAGCTAATCTAACATTTGGCCACACCAAGAAAACCTTCTCTTTGGAAGAAGTTTGTCCTTATCCTTTTGATTGGTCATTACCCATGATCCCTTTTCCTCACAACTTCACTATTCCCAATTTTGATAAATACAAAGGAAAAGGAGACCCAAAAGACCATCTTAGAGAATTCTATCTCATTTGCTTCAAGGTCTCACATAATGACACATATCTTATGCACCTTTTTCCTCGCAGTCTTGGAGGTCAAGCTATAGAATGGTTCTTGCATCTACCCACGGGTATCAAATCTCTTAACAAGCTTGCAAAGAAATTTGCCACCCATTTCTCCTACAACATAGAACATGAAGTCTCTATGACCGACCTATGTAACAATAAACAAAAAAATGGGGAGACTCTCATCTCCTTCCTTCAAAGATGGAGGCAAATGGCTAGCAAATTCCCATTTAAAATACCTAAAAAGCATCTTGTTAGCATATTTGTGCAGAACCTTAACTAAGAATTGGATTTCCATTTGAAAATTCTTAGTGCTACAACCTTCGATGTGATTACCTCCAAAGGCATCAGCATTGAAAAAGCCCTCATTGCTAAAGGCATGGTCAAAATATTCAAAGACAATAAAGACAATGCTCCCCAACAATAATCAAATGACAAACCAAAGTTTTGGAACAAAAATAAAAATGTGGTCAATGATGGTGTGGTAGATTCCAAACATGTCCAAACAGTACAAAATGTTAGGAATTAAGGTGTCTCAACCGTGGTAATTCCTTGTATTATTTTCATTGTATTTATTTATTTATTGCCTGTGTTGTAAATTAAATTGTAAATTTATATTGTCATCTTGTGGGATGTGGCATGGTGATGTGTCATCCTACATGGAAGATAACAACTTGTAATTTTGTCCTCAGATGAGGAGATAGGCATCCCACTTTGTGGTAGGAATATTTTGCCATGTGTTGGCATCTTGGATGTTGTGTAAGGGAATATTGACTAAAACGGTCATGACATATTCCTATGAGGAATTTATGACATGCAAGAGTTGAAAATAGGAGATTCTATGACAGGTGAAGACATGTGTTGAAGAGCATCTTTGAAAAAGGCATCTTTGGGTGCCCCAAGGTGGACTATGACATGTTGTAAGAGAATATGCTATTTATAGCCTAGGTATGCCAGATTCTCTTACATTTGTAAGTTATGATAGATATGACAGATTCTATGATGGTCGTAAGAGTCGTAAGAGCATCTGTCATAGCCCATTTTGGAAATAGGTGACCTTTTTGAGATGGGGTGTGTGGACAAGTGTCAGAAGCATCTTAGAATGTTGACCAATTGTCCATAGGCATGGATTTTGGGCCATGAGGCCAAGTTGGATGCCCATTCCAAGATAGAGGCAATTTTGCCTTGTATTTTCTATATAAACAGGTGCATTGAGGAGGAGTTGCATTATGTGATTGACAGGTACTGTTATGCTGCCAACATACCTCCAGATACGAGTTTCGAAGACTCTTGAGAGCTTACATTGCAAATGTATTGTAAACAACATTTAGATTTGTTAATACATTGTGCAAGTTTTAGAGTGTGGGGTTTTTCTCCTGAAAGGGTTTTCCCCACGTTAAATCTTGTCTCTCTCTTCTTCTGTGTCATTCTATGTGTATGTTGTTTGCTGCAATATCTCTATTATTGGGTTGATAATGCTATAATTGTAAGGATTTAAAATAATTTGTACTCTACTTCCCTCATTAGATTAGCATAGGACCGCGTACCTTTCTTCCTTTCAGTTGGTATTAGAGGTTGATCACCTTTGGTCCTAGTTGTTGGGTAGGGCTTTTTTGGGCTAATCTTAGTTTGAGTGGGAGTCCTGTGCAGAGTATTCTATAATCTTGTTGTAGGAAAGAGATGGCAGGCACATTTGGAAGAATCGAGGTGGAGAAATTTAATGGCACTAATTTTGAATTATGGAAACTCAAGATAGAAGACCTACTTGTTGATCATGATCTATGGGAAACTGTATCTGGTGTAAAACTAGCTGCTATGGCACAAGTTGATTGGGATCTCAAAGATTGAAAGGATAAGGATCTCATAAGACTCAGTTTAGCTGATTCTATCCTGTTAAATGTCCATGAGGAGAAGAGCACAAAAGACCTTTGGAAGAAGTTGGGTGATGTTTATTAGGCTAAATGCCTGGTGAACAAACTTTTTTTGAGAAAGAAGTTGTATTCTCTAAAGATGGAGGATGGAGGATCTAATGCAGATCACCTAGATGCCTTTAACATGTTGATTGCTCAATTGACATCAGTTGGTATTATGATGGAGGAGGAGGATCATTGTATGACCTTGGTTTGTTCTTTGCCAGAATCATGGGATCATCTTGTGATGGCTATTAGAAGCACCACATCCACTTTCACAATGGATGAAGTGGTATCTTCACTATTGTCTGAAGAGATGTAGAGAAAATCTTCTGAGGCAACCAAAGAGGCTCTTGCAGTTCGTGGAAGACCCAAGGAGAAAGGGAAAAAGAAGGACAAGAAAACTGAGAAGGATAGATCCAAATCTTGTGGGAGATCTAAATCTCCTGGAAAGTCCAAGGCTCTTTGTTGGATTGTGGCAAAAACAGGCATTTCTAAAAGGAGTGCAAAGAGGGGAAGAAAAAGAAGAAGAAAGCTCCTGATTCAGATTTTGACAAGTCACAAGATGATGGTGATGCCTTCATTGCAGCCCTAGCCACCCATGCATTTGATGATCTTTGGTTGATTGATTCTAGTGCATCATTCCACATGACCTTACATCGAGACTAGTTTACAAAATATGAAGAGTTCGACAGTGGATGAGTGTACCTGGGTGGTGATTCTCATTTGAAGATTGTTGGTCATGGAAGAGTCTCAATCTGATTCCCTAATGGAAGAGTGAAGGGGATCAATAGGGTTATGCACATCCTAGGCCTAGCACGGAACCTACTTTCTGGAAGTATGTTGAATGATGTAGGTGTTGTTATCACCCAGATTTACACCCTTGCTGCAGTTGAAAAAATTTAGCAATCTGTAGAAACACGGGATCTTTCCAAGGTCTGTGGGTCACCTGTGTTTGGAACGAACCTCCGGAGAAGGCCGGATTCCTAGCTAGTTATCACCTGAAATCTATTGAATTTGTAGAGGAAAAGGGAGAAGGAATGCTTTTAAATGAAAGATAAAATTGGAAAACTTGAAAGATAAGGGTGATGCACCAGACAATAAAAGAAACCTTCACAAAACTGAGAAAATGCACAAAATGATTGGATACAACCAATAAACATACACAGATCAAGCTGATTTTAATAGAGGCAAGGAGAAAGAGATGACTAGAAGGAATTAAACATTCACAAACACATCATTCTTTGATCACACAGGGTTAAAATGGCATGAAGAGGTAAAATAATGAGCATGTATTCAATCAGAAGGCATGGTTACAGTCTAGGAATGCTCTGTTTGGAATCAGAAGCATAGAGATAACTAGATCTTCCAATGTCCAACCTCCTTTACATCTCCAGATTATGCATATATATCATTTTCAATTTGACCTAAGTCAGTTACAATAAATTCGCCCCATGGGCCGTATTAGAAAAAAATTTGCATCTGAAGGGACGTTCACTTGCAAGAAGTTATGGAATAAAAGATCTAGAACTGGGACATATAGAAGATATGTTGAATCTTCAATGTGAGCTGTTGAATCATCCACCTACACCCATAAATGCAATAAATATATGTATTTGCATATGCCAAATTGGTTGCTGAAATGTCCAGTCGATCGAGCATGCAGACTTGCATCAAATTTTGAAAGTGAAAATATCCTCCTCAAAGCCCGCCAGATGAAAGAGGAGGCAAAAACAAGCATATTTGCCTTTTGAAGTATGTTGAAATTTGCTAGAATGAGGGAGATATGGGTGGTCAAAGTTATGGTCAATTATGTCTTACATCTGCATATCGCTTGGCATATCTGCACTTGTATATGCTTGTATCTTGCAATTGTATATACAATTGCAACTACACTTTTAGGTTCACTTGGTGCCACATACAAAGTCTCCTTCACTTTTGCCTTTTGCATATTCTATTCGCTTTGCATGTGCTTGCATACAATCATGGGTCTTTACCCTTTGAAATGCCCTTTGAATCGGCCCTAACAAGTGGCACCACCTGATTTTCCATTGAGTTGAACTTGGGACCCATCGCTAAACATTCGCATGCTTATCGACCGTCAGAAAGACCAAAAACAGAGCGGCTGATGCACTAAGTCTCGCCGAAAACCATTGTATGCGACCCTTTGTATATTGATTGTATATGAGATACAAATCAACCAAATGATAGAAAACCCTAAAACAAGGATGACATCATCATCATATACATGAAAAATGGCTAAGTATAGAACTGAGAAATCTCTGTGATAGAAAACAATTGGAGACAAAAGATTTCTAGGTTTTTCTAGGTTTTCTGCAAGGATTCTCAAGGTGTGATTTTTGGGATTTTTGTAAGGCACAACATGAAAAATAGAAGGATTTAAGCTTTGTAGGGTCACTTTCTAAAGGATATTCAAGGAATATACAAGGTGAACTATTTAGCTCTGGACAGAGAAAAATGGGTCAACAATTTGGTGACTTCTAAGGGATGTTTGCCTGCTAAACAATTAAACCAATGGCCTTAAGTATCCATTGGGCATGGAGTCACACAAAGACTCAAAATATACCTCTGAAAAATAATCCTGACCTTAGTAACTCATCATATCAGCAATGAAAACACTGGAAGACCAAAACAAAACAAAAATGCTGAAATCAACTCACTAAACTGTGCTAGACAACACTTAGGGAAAACAAAAAGGGATCTAAACTATTGTGCAACAACACTTATTGAAAGCAAGAAACCTAATCTACTAATTTACAAGGCAACTCATACCTCAAAACACCTCTTCAAGTGTACCCCATTGACTGGGATAGGCATATTTTCTCCATCCATGTTTGATAACTGAAATGCATTGTGCTCCTTGCATTCAGTAATGATAAATGGGCCACTCCACATGCTGTCAAACTTGGAGTGCTTCCCTGGCCTACTTTTCAACTCATCCCATTTGAGTACCATATCACCTTCCCTAAAAATTTTGGGAGTGGCTTCCCTATCAAAAGTTCTTTTTGCCTGAAGTTGATGATACTCCATAGCTTTCAAAGCTTTATCTCTGATCTCTTCAAGCTACATATGTTGAGCATATTTGATAGCCATGGGGTCTTCTTCTTCAAATGTCTCCAACTGATTCATGATATCCAGTGCTGGTAGCTCTACAGACATAGGCAATCTTACCTCTTTTCCATAAACTAACATATATGGGGAGTTTCCAATAGACCTCTTGAGAGTTATTCTATCTGCCCATAAAGCAGATTTCAGATTGGTGTGCCAGGTCCTCTGGTTGTCCTCCATAAATCTTTTGATAATCCTTATGAGATTCTTATTTGTGGATTCAACCAAACCATTACCCTGTGGGTCATAATTTGATGAAGTGTTCAGATAGATTCCATTCTTAACAGCCCAGTCAGTTATTTTCAATCCAACAAAGGCTAAAGCATTGTCTGAGATAATTGACTCAGGTACTCCAAATTTGGATACCAAATCATGATAAAAGTTCAAAACAACATTCTCATTGGATTCCTTCAGAGCCACTGTTTCAGTCCACCTTGTGAAATAGTCTATTGTTGTAAGTACCCACCTGTGACCTGCACTTGACGATGGGTTAATGGGACCTATAAAATCAATGCCCCATCTCATGAAGGGTTGTTCTAATTGAATTGGCCACAGAGGTAAAGATGGCAGCCTTTCTTTGCCTGCAAAAATGGCACATTTTACACACTTTCTAGCCCATGCATGGGCATCCTTGAATAAACTAGGCCAGTAATATCCAGCTCTCATTATTTTCCAAGCAGTAGTCCTTGGGGAAAAATGACCCCTTGCTGTTCCATCATGAAACTCATGCAGCACCTTGTCAGTTTGATCAATATCAATGCATCTTAACAACACACCATTAAAATCTTTTCTGAAAAGGATATCATTTATTAAAACATATGGAATAGACTATAGTCTAAAATATCTTCTCATGGTTCTATCTAAACCTGCTGGACATTCACCAGTTTGCAAAAAATGAGTCATGTCACTAACCCAACTTGTGCCCACTGCTGCTGTATCATCCTGATGTTCATCTTCAATGGTCAGAAGCACCTCCTCTTCTTTCTCTATTTCATTTTTAGAACTCGTAGCAAGTTGTTCGCTGAGTCCTCTACCTCTGATAAGCTTGGTTATCTTGATATCTATGTCATACTCCATGACTTTGGTAATCCGACCAGCCGTTTTCTCATTAACATCCTTACCTAACAGGAACTCTTTCATGCTAGGGTGAACAACCATCAAATGTACCTTATTGTTAGAAATAAAATGCCTAAACTTCTTACCACTGCCAGGACATGTTTTTCAATAAAACTATACCACTGTTCATACTCCTCTAGTCCTTGGCTAAAGAAAGCGATTGGCTACTCAAAGCCTTCACTTTGTTATTGTACCAGAATTGCAGAAATTGTATCTAGACCGCCCTAAGCATACAAAATAAAATCTTTGGAGAAATTGGAATTTACCAAAGTTGGTGCAGCCGATAACACTTCTTTTATGGACTCAAAGCTGAGTTTGGCCTCTTTTGTCCAACTGAAAATTGTATTTTTCTTTAACATAGAGGTCAATAGCTTCAATAAATTTGTAATGTCAGGTATAAATCTTCACAGAAAATTAATTTTGCCAATAAAACTTTGCAGTCCTTTCTTGTGACTGAGTAAAGGCAGCTCCAAAATAGCCCTTACTCTTTCTGTATCAATGGTAACTCCCTCTTTTGACACAATGTGTCCTAAAAGCTTGCCTTCATGCATAGCAAAAATGCATTTCTTGGGATTGAGAGATATCCCAAACTCTTTACATCTTTGAAATACTTGCCTCAAGTGGAATAAATGGTCAGCTACATCTTTAGAGAAAACTGTGATGTCATCAAGGTACACAAGTACCAATTTATAAAGCAAACCTTTAAAAGCCATATCCATAGCTCTCTGAAAAGTAGAGCCAGCATTTGACAGACCAAAAGGCATCCTTTTGTAGGCCATGGTGCCCCATTTGGTAGTAAAAGAGGTTTTAAACTGATCTTCCTCCTTGACTAACACTTGATTATAATCAGAATATCCATCAAGAAAGGAGAGTCTTTTTGAACCAGCCACTATCTGTAGAATTTGCTCCATTGAGGGCAGTGGGTAGTGGTCCTTTAGGGAGGCTCTATTAAGGTCTCTAAAATCAACGTACAACCTAATCTCTCCATTGTTTTTCCTCACAGGAACAAGATTCGAGACCCAAGACGTGTGCTTGATTGGAAAAATGATGTTTCCCTCGATCAGCTTGGTTAATTCTTTAATCATTAGAGGCTCAAGTTTTGGATTTAAAGGTCTTTGTTTCTGCCTCACAGGTTTCGCATCTGGTTCTAACTCTATAGTATGTTGGGCAATATGAGGGTCAAACTTCCTTAAGTCTGAGTATTCCCAAGCAAACACAGTCTCAAATTCTTGACAGTGAACAATAAAAGCCTTCCTATCCTCAAGTGAACAGATTTTACCAATTTTGAGAAGCTTACCTTTAAAAATTTCCAACTCCTCCTAATGTTCCTCTTTGACTTGCATGCTAGTTTTGCTCTTTTTTAGCTGATCATCAGTACCAAAAATGGATTCCAAGGTTACCAATCCTCTGGGCAGCTTATTAGTCCTTAACTAGACAACTTGATCATCACTATATTGATGTTTGAATTTGTTCTGATTAACCACAGAGAACTCATCCTCTTCTAACAGGAAACGCAGAACTTGCTCATCACTCTCAAAAACCTACCAATGAATGTTATTGTTAGGGATAGAGGGCCTATCAACTATTTTCACATGAGGTTGTACCTTTTCTCTTTGAATATCACTGGGGATATCGAACTGAGCCCCAATTGCAGCTATCCTATCTGCATGATTGTTTTGATTTCTTAGAATAGAGATTAGATTGAAAGCATCAAACTCCTCAATCATATCCCATACCCTATGTTTATAGAATTTCAAAGCATCATTCTTTGTAACATGCAGTCCTCTCACTTAATTTACAATAAGTTCACAATCCCCATACACCTGCAAACAGCCAATTTTCCTCTTCCTTGCCCACTGCAAACCTTGAATCAACCCTTCATATTCAACAGTGTTATTTATACACGAAAAAGCAAAATAGAAAGTAGAATAATATCTATCCCCCTATGGAGATACAAGTATTGCACCACCATAAATCCATTCCTATTTCTAGAGCCATCAAAGTACATTTTCCATACCTCATCTTGCTATTCTATCTAATTTTTTGTATTCTTTACAAGTTTTAGAATTGCTGCTTTAGGTTCGTGCAGTATGTAAACCCCCATACCAATTTCTTGAATGTGTCCTTCAGGATCATCTACAATATTTTCTAAGGCCCACTCCTTTAACATCACTTCTGGTATACTTTCAGCTTGCAGTTCTTGAGCAGCAACAAGCTCAGGATCATCAGAAATAATACAATTTGCATTAACATCACTTGGGACATAAGGCTCTATGTGATATTTGGCAAGCAATTTAGATTTTAGGGTCACTTTTGTGCCATATCGGGTCCTGAAGAACATGTGGGACTAGTCTGAGGATAAATATCCTC
Organism: Cunninghamia lanceolata; assembly: GCA_027924645.1. Taxonomy (NCBI): domain Eukaryota; kingdom Viridiplantae; phylum Streptophyta; class Pinopsida; order Cupressales; family Cupressaceae; genus Cunninghamia; species Cunninghamia lanceolata. Next base: position 3,205,754 of record BSBN01000549.1, on the reverse strand, counting down.
CTATCTTGGCTGTGAACTCTCTTGACAAACACATGGCAAAATGAGGAAGTAAATCTATGATGAACACCTCTAGAGAGATGAAAACATTTGGACAGGTATGCAAAGTGAGACCTAGATCTTTCATCACACCTACAGTGTTAACAACTATGCCATCTAGCTGGAGCACACCCTTCTCAAGGGGTTGGTATTTCAATCCTAATTGGTCTGCAATCTATTTTGGCATTACAGAACTACTTACACCACTATCCACCATGCAGTTATGTACTAACTTGTCTCCAATTATTAAAGACACATAAAATGGAAGTGGTTTAGCACTCTTGTTTGGCTATTTGTTGTTGTCCTGGGATGAATTGGTAAGAACAACCTTAGCTGGGTCAATAGTTACATCATTTGACACTTTTAAATCTGACAAGGCAGATTGTAACATGTCCTTTTGACCTGGGATGGCTAAGGAATCCCACATAGATATTGTCACATTAATCTTCTTCATATTTTCAATGATACTAAAAGGTGCAGTGACGTTTACCTTCTGATGTGACTTTGCAGCATCAATATCAACCTGTAAATGAGGCTGTTCCCTGGTAGTTGCTTGATTATTCCTTTGCAAAATATGGGGGATATGGGATGTAGAAGGATCAGCAGGTCATTTTCCTTTGTTTACTACTTGATCTATCTCATAACCCCTCTTTTTAGCTCTCGTATTTGCTGCAACTGAAGAATTATCTCTGTTTACGCCACAAAACTCATCTTCCTGCCAGTTTAGGAAGGCAATATCATTCTGTGGTTGTTCTTGTTGTTGTATAGCCCCATCATTTGGTGTGTTTGGCTGTGAAACTGTAACATTTTGCACCATTAGAGCCTGATTTATCACTCCATTTGAACAGGTTGCCTGACTATGTGGCTGGTTGCATGGAAAACACCATTCATACTTGGCTACAAGGTTATTCTGAACAAGGACAAGGTCCCTACTTGCATTTATGGGCATAGGATTGTAAGGCTGGAAAGGCCTCTGGTTCACATTCTACCTGGTACCCTGGTAATTGCTTTGATATGGAGGTCTATTGGCTTGGTATGGTTGGTTTTGCCCTTGGCTGTGTGGCTGATAAGGTTGTCTATTCTGGGACTGTTAGTTTTTGATGTTCACCAGTTCATTCCCAAAAGTTTGCAAGATATTCTCTATTTTTTGTTGGCTATTTTTTATCTCTCTTAACTCTTGTGATGAGCTAGAAACAACAGTCTCGAGATTGGCAGTACTTAGCAATGCTGCTACAGCAAGTAAAGGGGCAAAATATGGGATCGACAAAGGCATTGAAGCTTGAATCTTGGGAAAAATGGGCACTGGTGGTCGAGGTGCTATTTTCCCAACCTGAATCAGGTTGTTTTATGCTCTAATAGCTATTTCACATGCATCAGGTAAACTTGTACCTCCCAACGATTGTATCATTACTGAAATGCCACTATTTAGAGCTTTTAAAAAATACAGGAATCCATATTATGATGGAGGCCTTACCGTGGTAGGAATTTTGTCCCATGTCTTCTAAAACCAGAAATTGAAATCCATCATTTGCTCCTAGGGAGCTCTCTTTATTGTAGTCAGTTGTTCAACCAGTGATAAGTTATCTGACTTATCTTGAAATTCTTTGTTCAACTTATCACCCAGATCATCCCAAGTTCCAATAGTTTGTATAGGTAAACTCCTAAACCACTGTAATGCTTTTCCTTTAAATGAGGCAGCTAGTAGCCTGATGGCTACATTTTCTTGGGTTACATGATGAACACCACATAGAGAAGCTACGTCTCTAATGTGCTTAATTGGGGTAGTTTGATCTTCCCCTGTGAAATAGGGTAGGCTCTTCAAAGCTGCCATGGGTATATTGTCATGCACTGTCAAATTCAATGGGTTGCCCCCATCAAAAGCCACAAATGGTTGATTTCTTGCCATTGGAATAGCTAGAGGTAGGTTCACTTGAACCAGTACAAGAACTACAGGTACTGATGGCCTGAAACTTGGTGGAGTTGATTGTATTCTTTTGGAAACTGGAGTCCTTACCATAGCTCTACTCTGTCTTATAGGCAGAGACAGCTGCAAGTAATCAAATAAACTCAAACTCTGAATTTGTATTTTTCTCATAAAACGTAACAACAATACTGATCTACTTGTCCTTTCTTAGTATGAGTCTCCAGATATGCAGGTTTTCACCTCTTATAGGTCTAAAAATCACTGGTTGCACATCAAAACTAGCAATAAAAGGTAGTATTTGATTGTTTTCTAATTCCACAGTCCCACAGGGCGTGCCAAAAACTGTTATCACCCAGATTTGCACCCTTGCTGCAGTTGTAAAACTTTAGCAATCTAGAGAAACATGGGATCTTTCCAAGGTCTGTGGGTCACCTGTGTTTGGAAAGAACCTCCGGAGAAGGCTGGCTTCCTAACTAGTTATCACCTGAAATCTACTGAATATGCAGAGGAAAAGGGAGAAAGAATGTTTTTAAATGAAAGATAAAACTGGAAAACTTGAAAGATAAGGGTGATGCACCAGACAATAAAAGAAACCTTCATAGAACTAAGAAAATACACAAAATGATTGGATACAACCAATAAACATACACAGATCAAGCTAATTTTAACAGAGGCAAGGAGCAAGAGATGACTAGAAGGAATTAAACATTCACAAACACATCATTCTTTGATCACACAGGGTTAAAATGGCATGAAGAAGTAAAATAATGAGCATGTATTCAATCAGAAGGCATGGTTACAGTCTAGGAATGATTTGTTTGGAATCAGAAGCATAGAGATAACTAGATCTTCCAATGTCCAACCTCCTTTACATCTCCAGCTTATGCATATATATCATTTTCAATTTGACCTAAGTCAGTTACAATAAATATGCCCCATGGGCCGTATCAAGAAAAAAATTTGAATCTGAAGGGACATCCACCTACAAGAAGTTATGGAATAAAAGATCTAGAACTGGGGCAGATAGAAGATATGTTGAATCTTTAATGTGAGTTGTTGAATCATCGACCTGCACCCATAAATGCAATAAATATCTACATTTACATATGCCAAATTAGTTGCTGAAATGTCTAGTCAATCAAGCATGCAGACTTGCATCAAATTTTGAAAGTGAAAATATCCTCCTCAAAGCCCGCCAGATGAAAGAGGAGGGGAAAAAAAGCATATTTTCCTTTTGAAGTATGTTGAAATTTTCCAGAATGAGGGAGATATGGGCGGTCAAAGTTATGGTCAACTACATCTTGTATCTATATATCGCTTTGCATATCTGCACTTGTATATGCTTGTATCTTGCAATTGTATATACAACTGCAACTGCACTTTTAGGTTCACTTGGTGCCACATACAAAGTCTTCTTCACTTTTACCTTTTGCATATTCTATTTTCTTTGCATGTGCTTGCATACAATCACAGGTCTTTACCCTTTGAAATGCCCTTTGAATCGGCCCTGACATGTGGCACCACCTGATTTGCCATTGAGTCGAACCTAGGACCCATTGCTAAACATTCGCATGCTTATCGACCGTCGGAAAGACCAAAAACAAATCGACCCTTTGTATATCAATTGTATATGAGATACAAATTGACCAAATGATAGAAAACCCTAAAACAAGGATGATGTCATCATCATATACATGAAAAATGGCTAAGTATAGAACTGAGAAATCTCTGTGATGGAAAATAATTGGAGGCAAAAGATTTCTGGGTTTTCTGCAAGGATTCTCAAGGTGTGATTATTGGGATTTTTACAAGGCACAACATGAAAAATGAAAGGATTTAAGATTTGTAGGGTCACTTTCTAAAGGATATTCAAGGAATATACAAGGTGAACTATTTAGCTCTGGACAGAGGAAAATGGGTCAACAGGTGTGCAGGTTGTCTTTTCGAAGGATGGATACAAGATGAATAGAGGATCTATGGTGCTTGCGAGGGGTATTTGAAGAGGTACTCTGTTTCAAATGGAGGCATTCACTTCATAGTGCAATAGTTCTTTTGACTCGAAGAAAAGAGCTGCAGTCACTTCATCCCCACCATCTGAACGAATAGTGAAGAAATCTGTTGTAACTAGTTCTGATGGTAGTGCACATGGTATGGAAGCTAAGCTTCCTGTTGAAAAGACTATGTTATGGCATTTGAGATATGGCCACATTGGTGAGAAGAGTCTATGTACCCTAAAAAACAAAAACCTCATTAAGGGGTTAAATGATTGTAATCTCGAGTTTAATTTTTGCAAACATTACATTTATGGAAAGCAAAATTGTGTTCAGTTTTACTCTAGTTCTCACAAGTCTTCTGGTGTATTGGATCTTATTCATTTTGATGTGTTTGGTCCTGTTAATATTCCTTCAATTTCAAAATCTATATATTTTGTATCTTTCATAGATGATTACAATAGAAGGACATGGGTTTATTTTATTAGAAACAAGACTGAAGTCTTTAGTTGGTTTAAGGAGTTTAAAGCCTTTGTTTAAAATCAGACTAGTAAAAAGATTAAGTGTTTGAGAATTCATAACAGTGGTGAGTTTTGTTTGGCAAAGTTTGATAAGTTCTATAAAGAGCAAGGGATTGAAAGGCATAAGAAAACTCCATATATCCCACAACAAAATGGAGTTGTAGAGATGATGAACAAGGCACTAATGGAGAAGGCTAGGAGTATGCTTAGTGGAGCAAGCTTCGAACAAAAGTTCTGGGCTAAAGTTGTACCCACTGCTTGCTATCTGGTAAATAGATCTCCTACATCAACGCTTGTTGGTAAGACACCTATGGAGGTGTGGTCTGGTAAGAAGCCTTTAGCTAGACATCTTCATGTTTTCGGTTGTGAGGCATATGCTCATGTGTCTAGGGAGAAAAGGTCTAAATTGGAGAAAAAGATTGTTAAGTGTATCTTCATTGGCTATGGTGTCAGTGTGAAAGGATACAAGCTTTGGGATCCTGTGGCTAAAAAGGTGTTGTATAGTAGAAGTGTTATCTTCAGAGAGCTAACACCATCTTCTGTTGTTCTATAGCTAGAACAGAAAGAAAAGAAAGAGGATGCAGTTTAGTTTCCCTCTACCCCTAAGAAGATTGAACAGACAGACCCAGTGAGACCTGATGATGAGGAGAGATCTAGCAGCTCTGAAAGCTTAGAAGAAGAAGCAAAACCTCAACCTCAGCCATTGAGGAGGTCTACACAAATAAGAAAGCAACCTGATAGGTTTGGTTATTCATTACTTGATTCTAGTTGTGCTTTTGCTTTACTTAGTAACATGGATGAGCCTAGAACTATGAAAGAGGCTATGGGCATGAAAGATGCAGATTCCTAGAAGGAGGCCATGGAAGATGAGATGGCTTCTTTGGAAAAGAATAGAACATGGGACTTGGTGCCTTTTCCTGATGGATGGAAACCTGTTGGATGCAAATGGGTGTTCAAGAAGAAATTTGGTGCAGATGGCAGTGTTGAAAAGTACAAGGCTAGATTGGTTGTGAAGGGGTACTCACAAGTGGAGGGAATTGATTATGGTGAAATTTGCTCTCCCATTGCAAATCTAAAATCCATTCAATTTATGTAATCTCTTGCAGCTGCTTATGCCTTAGAGGTAGAACAGATGGATGTGAAGACAACTTTCCTTCATGGTGATTTGGAGGAAGAAATTTACATTGCACAACCAGAGCATTACATAGTGAAAGGTAAAGAAATTTTGGTTTGCAAGTTGAAAAAGTCTTTGTATGGTTTGAAGTAGTCTCCTAGGATGTGGTACTTGAAGTTTGATTCCTTTGTGTTGTCAATTGGATTTGTGAGATCAAAATCGGATCACTGTGTGTATTATAAGTTTGGTGGTGATCGTATTCTCATTGTTGCATTATATGTTGATGATATATTGCTGATTGGGAAGGGTAAGAATATGATTTATGAAGTCTCAGTTGGCAGCACAGTTTGAAATGAAAGATTTAGGGGCAGCTAGGTACATTCTAGGAATGGAAATTGGAAAAGACAAACTAACAAAAAACTTTGGTTAAGCCAGAGTATGTGAAGACCGTGTTGGATAGGTTCAGCATGGTAGATTGTAGACAATTGTGTGTTCCTATTTCTTTGGGGACAAAGTTGTCTATTAATGATTGTCCAAAATCTCCTAGTGAGGTGGAGGACATGAGCAGGGTACCTTATGCTAGTGTTGTTGGCAGTTTGATGTATGCTATGGTCTGCACAAGACCAGACATTGCCCAAGCAGTGGGAGTCCTTAGTTGATTTATGGCTAATCCTGGATGGGTACATTGGGATGCAGTTAAGTGAGTGTTTAGATATTTGTGGGTTACTTCTGAGTATTCTATTTGCTATCATGGCAATGCTATAGGACCTTCACATTCAGTTTGTATTCATGGATTCTGATTGGGTAGGTGACATTGACAGCAGGAGATCCACCAGTGCATATGTGTTCACAATGTTTGGTAGTGCAATTAGTTGGATGAGTAAGCCACAACCTGTGGTTGCTTTGTCCATGACAGAAGCTGAGTACATGGCAATAACTCATGCTTGTAAGGAAGCCATTTGGCTTAAGAGATTGTGTTCAATTATTGGTCTTGATGCAAGATAGATTACGATTTGTTGTGACAGTTAGAGTGCAATTTGCCTTGCGAAGAATCCTACTTTCGATGCCAGAACAAAGCATATTGATGTACAGTTTCACTTTGTTCGAGACATGGTAGATGATGGGAAGGTAAATTTGGAGAAGGTAGATACTTTGAAGAATGTTGCAGATGCATTAACGAAGCTAGTGGGCATAGAGAAGTTTAGATGGTGTTCAGAGTCTATGGGCCTCTTGGCCTATAGTAGTTAAATCCTGTTAATTCTATTAGTTCTTACAAGGTGTTCGACAAGTGGGAGAATGTTGGGAATTAAGGTGTCTTAACCTTGGTAATTCCTTGTATTATTTTTATTGTATTTATTTATTTATTGCCTATGTTGTAAATTAAATTGTAAATTCATATTGTCATCTTGTGGGATGTGGCACGGTGATGTGTCATCCTACATGGAAGATGACAACTTGTAATTTTTTCCTCACATGAGGAGATAGGCATCCCAATTTGTGGTAGGAATATTTTTTCATGTGTCAGCATCTTGGATGTTGTGTAAGGGAATATTGACTGAAATGGTCATGACAGATTCCTATGATGAAGTTATGACATGTAAGAGTCAGAAATAGGAGATTCTATGATAGGTGAAGACATGTGTCGAAGAGCATTTTTGAAAAAGGCATCTTTGGGTGCCCCAAGGTGGACTATGACATGTTGTAAGGGAATATGCTATTTATAGCCTGTGTATGACAGATTCTCTTACAGCTGTAAGTTATGACAACTATGACAGATTCTATGATGGTCGTAAGAGTCGTAAGAGCATCTGTTATAGCCCATTTTGGAAATAGGTGACCTCTTTAGGATGGGGTGTGTGGACAAGTGTTAGAAGCATCTTAGAATGTTGACCAAGTGTCCATAGGCATGGATTTTGGGCCATGAGGCCAAGTTGGATGCCCATTCTAGGATAGAGGCAATTTTGCCTTGTATTTTCTATATAAACAGGTGCATTGAGGAGTTGCATTATGTGATTGATAGGTACTGTTATGCTACCGAAATACCACTAGATATGAGTGTCAAAGACTGCTGAGAGCTTCCATTGCAAGTGTATTGTAAACAATATTTAGATTTGTTAATACATTGTGCAGGTTTTGGAGTGTGGGGTTTTTCTCCCGAAGGGTTTCCCCATGTTAAATCTCATCTCTCTTCTTTTGTGTCATTCTATGTGTATGTTGTTTGCTACAATATCTCTATTATTGGGTTGATAACACTGTAATTGTAAGGATTTAAAAGAATTTGCATTCTGCTTCCCTCATTAGATTAGCATAGGAAGTGTGTTCCGTGTACCTTGCTTCCTTTTACAAACACCCCTTCATCTTTCATCAAAACTGAGTCAACCTCCACGTCAACAAAACCAACAACAATAAAGACAACCAAAACAAAACCAACAATAATGACAACAAGAGCAACCTCAACAAGATTACCCTCTGCAACATCAATTCAGTCCCTTGGGAGAGCCTATAGAGTTTGTATATGCCTAAAAGAGTCTATTCTACAAAAACTTTTACACAATGGACTCGTTACATTACCAGATGCTCCCCCATATGGTGAACCTATTTACAAAACCGCATGGTACAAAGAAAATGAATATTGTGAGTGACATAGGACCAAAGGATACAAAACCATATCATGAATGAAACTCAAGCACATGATCCAAAACCTTATCGACAGAAAATAAATCACTTTTGATGATGAACCACCAACTCAAAACACCAATAAAGACCTCAACATGTACAAGGATTCATTCCCTAACCATGGTCAAGGTCCACCTCCTGATAAAGGTAAAGGTGTTAACAAAGCTTCAGCTTCCTATGACTCTATTGTGGGTTCTTTTGAAGAAAGTCGTGTATCTACCCTCACTATCAAAGGAAAATCTATGGATTGTGTAGTTACAACTCGTAGTGGTCACGTCACCCTTCGTGGTCCTACACCAAGTGTCCCAACCCAATCTGATTACAATCTTGTTGAACATCTAGCGAAAACCCCTGCACAGATTTCTATCTTGGACCTTCTACGGTCATCACCCGCACATAAAGTTGTACTAGAAAAAGCCCTACAAGAGTCTTCAGTTCCTAATGACATAGCGATCATGGATTTCCAAGCTATAATAGGTAACATTGCCTCATCTTACAATGTGGTCTTTTCTAAAAATGACCTCCCATCCCATGATCCATGTCATCATGATGCCCTTCACATTGAAGTTTTCATCCATAAATGAAAGATCAAATGCATACTCATAGATGGTGGTGCTAGTCTCAATATATGTTCTCTCAAATTACTTAAATAGTTAGAATACTCTAAGCATCATGTCAACATTGATCAAAGTATTACAATCAAAGGGTATGATGATACTGAGTGCCGTTCAGAAGGTGTTATCCACTTGCCTATACAAGTAGGCCCTGTCATGCTAAAAACTAGGTGCCAAGTCTTGGACATTGAGCTACCTTATAACATTATCTTAGGTCACCCATGGATCCACGCCATGAAAGTTGTTCCCTCCATGTACCATTAGTCTCTCAAGTTCCCATTCAATGGTATAGAGATTATTATCCCAGGAGATCCTAATCCCTTTGAATTATATCGTATCTTGCAAGGAAGTTATAAGAATTTCAACCAAGTGCCAAATAATGACAAAGCCCATGAATCCCCATTGTATGTTGACTTTGAAAAACTGAAAAAAGCCTCCAAAGTCAAACCTAATCCTCATCCTATTCCTGAAATCAAAGATCACATCCATGATATAGGCTTTGGAGAATATGATATCTCAAAATCTTGTTGTGTAGGGCGGATGCCCCTATCTCCAAAATCCTACAGCTAACCACCCATAGCCAATGCAATTAAGAAAGTAGATATCCCTTCCCCAGCATCCCTAAATCAATTCCAAGAGAGAAAATTATTGGAAGAGGAAACTATTGAAGAGATCTCATCTTGGCTCTACAAGGAGAAAGAACCAGTCACCATTCTAGTCAAACAATATGGCAATGGCCTAAGAATTGTCAAAAATATGGGCTACAAAGGAAAAGGTGGCCTTGCGAAATATAATCAAGGTGAAATGGAACCCATTATTGTGAAGAAGATATTGCAATTATGTGCCTAATCGGAGTTGTCACTGATGTCAACATATATTTGTTGTTATTAGTGTCAACTGTGTCATATTCTATTACTTGTCTATAAGCCTTATGTGTTGAGCATATTGAGAAAATTGGCCTCTCCAAAAGAATCAAGTGAGTTACAGTGGAGTGTATTGTAGACAGTGAGTTGTATGTTAAAGAACTGTCTTGTAGATTGATCCACATTTCCTTCTACTTATAGATCTAGGTTTGTGGATTGGAAGTTGTTCAAAGCGATGTCTGAAGATGCTAAATCCTGAGTTTGAGCCTTCAGTGTGAAGTGAGAAAGTTACATTCACCAGAATAAAGCCTGCTCATTCTGATTACTCTCTGGTGACAAGTAGAAAGTATTATGCTCCACATTCCTTTGCAATAAAGTATTTTTCTCTGCAGTTCTAGAGGGAAGTTTGGGATGATGATAAGTGCCTACAATTGTAGTGGTTCATGTTTTGGTGGTCTACAAGCTATCTTTCTTTTATGACAGTTGAAGACAGTGAAGTTCATGTGTTCTAGTGAGAAGATTCCTATGGATAAATTGGTTAAGATTCGTACAGTTGCTCCTAATGATTATAACATGCTTGTGGATGTCTCCTAATCATGTTCCTATCTTAATAGTGGTCTGTGTTAAGGTTTTGAGATTGTGTTCAAAGATTGTTCCCAGATAGTGTAACGTGTAACTAGTTTTGGCCGACTTGGTTAATCCCAGTGATTGTGGAGATCTCTGGAAGATTGTGGAAGTGTGTTGAAGCATGGAAGGTTGTGTTTGAGTCCCAACTAAGGCATGGCATGATCTACATACACTTTTACTTCATCCCTCTACATAATGTTGTAATAGGTCAAGACCTATTTTGTAAATGTTTGTAATACCAACCTTGGAGATTGTTCCAATGGTTGATGATTGTGATGCTGACCTTAATGATCATTCCAAGGTTGTTGAAGTGTATAAATACTTGTAGTTGAGTCATGGAAAAGATTTCCTTGAGCAAAGATGGGAAATGATAAGAAAGGTCTGAAAGGAAGAGTAGAGGCAGAACATAATAGAGAACATGTGGGTGTGATGCGAATATGTGAATAACAGAGAGTGACACAAATTAGTGAGTATGAAGAGTTGGGATTCAGAATTTAGCTATTAAATGATTGCACCTAGCATAGTGGCAGATGCTTAAGCAATATTCAGTTTTCATGTGCAATATGTTTGGAAACAAGCTTTTGTCATCAAGGCAGTGAGCCTTCAATAGGGTTTAACAACCCTTATTGTAATCTTGTTGGGTTTAGGGTTGAGGCAGTGAGCCTACTAGAACTAGTTGTACTTCATGGCAGTGAGCCAACATGTTCTAGGCCAGTGGAGTGACCAAGCCTAAACATTATTTTTGTAAAGATTGCAATATATATTTGAGATCTAATCCTCTCCATGGTTTTTCCCATCTTGGGTTTTCCACGTAAAAATCTTGGTGTCCATGTGTCATGTTTTCATGGTTGTTGTTCATATGCATATTGTGTTTTTGTTTAATTAATTTTGGGAAATGACTGAAAGTTTGAATCCATGAAAAGATTTTTAGAACACTGATTCACCCCCCACCCTCTCAGTGTTCCTGACAATCAACAATTGGTATCTGAGTGAGATTCCTTGGAAAAAGTTTAACAACTTGAGGAAGATCTGCAATAGTATGACCATGGCAGCAAGAAGATATGTAAATTATGGAAGCTACAACCAACTAGAAGCAACTCTTATGGATCTTGAAAATTTTGAAGCAGAAGTCAAGGATTTGAAAGAAAACTTGCAACAAGCTGATGAATGCATCTTGAATCTAAAAGAGCAAGTCAAGAAATTCAAAGACAAATACAAAGAAGTTAGTGATCAATTGTTATCAGCAAATGAAGCCCTAAATGATTTGGAAGAAGAAGTTATAGAAAAAATAAGAGCAAAAGATGATCTGAATTTGATTGTGAAAAATAGATCAGAAGATTCTACAAAACTTGAAGAAGAAATTGCAAATCTAAAAATAAACTTGGAAAAGGCCAAAAGCTTTGAATAAAAATTCAAGATAAGCACTGCAAAGCTTGATGAAATGATCACTATCCAGAAGAGAGCTGATGACAAGAAAGGTTTGGGATTTGAGAAAGGATAAAGTTCAAACTTTGGTCAAATATGCACTGAGTCAAGACAAAACAAAGGATACCAGTTTAGAAATCAAAGATGAAGAGCTAGAAGACCTCTAGCCAGACAACCAAATGCTCAAAGGTGCCCATCTTTTCATTCATGTAATAAGTTTGGTCATAAGGCTACTCAATGTAGGCGTAGAATAAATCAAAAGGTTCCATCATTCTCTAGTCAATGTTTCAATTGTCATAGAGCAAGTGAATGCAAAAATTAGATCAAGAAAACTTTCAACAATGTGAGAAATGAACAATCCTTCAAAGGGAGATGTTTTACTTGCAATAAAATTGGTCATAAATCTGCTGTATGCAGAAGTAAAGTGAGTAAAAATCCTATTAGGTGCAATGTATGCTATAAAATGGGTCATAGGGCAAATGAGTGTAGAAGTCAAGTGAGGAATGACTATGGAAAGAATATGACAATCGAATCCTTCAGTGGCTACTATTAAACATACAATAAATTTGGGCATAAAGCTAACCTATGAAGGTCAAGGATGAATGAAAGGAACAATGGTTAGAAAAATCTATGTGCTTTAATTGCAACAAGCCTAGACATATTGCAAGATTTTGCAAAAGTAAGAACATGAAGAAAGATAATCAAGAAGAATTGAAGAAATCAGTGGAAAAGGTTAATTTGGAAGAAGTCAACAAGGAGATGAACAAGTTCTGGGTCAAGAAAGAAGTAAACGAAGTCAGAGATGAGTCTACACCAAATTCTGGAGCATATACTTCCTCTAGGAAGTAAATTGGGAACTCTGGCTCAGGGGGAGCTGTATTGAAAATTCTAAATCCCCTAGCTAGATAGTCAGTGCTAAGATTCGGCACAAAGATATGATATGAATAATTATGTGGCAGGTTGCTTGAAAGGAACTATGTAGATCAAGGCATAAAATGATTCTAGTCCAAAAGCCCAAAATGACTAAAGTATGAGTAGTATATAAAGTAAGTAACAAAGATTGGATCAGTATGCCTCCGCAGTTGAAGATCATTATATGTGGTTCAGGTATGTTATTCATAAATATCTGGTGAACATATTTTCTAGTGTTCAAGTGCTAACTTCCTCTGAAAGTCACATGGTGAATTGTCTAAGTCCGGATGAATAGGGTTAAGCCTAAAACAGTGTAAAGCATTTGAGTAATTTTGTCTGCATTCTTCTGCTATTGAGTATTTTGATGTGCGGTTTTGAAAGTATGTTAACAGGTCAATGATGAATGTTGGATATGAATTCTAGAGTCTCATATGGTCCACATTAGGAGTTATGACATGACAGATGAATTGGTCAAGTATGTACTTAAGGACAAGCTAACAGGTCATGAATTTTGGCTAATTATCTAACTAATAAGATCAAGTGATAGGGCTCTAGTATTCTATCCACTTGGGTCCACCATTGAAGATAATGTTTTGTAGTTCTAGCATATGTTTATTGATCAGTGATTACATCTACATCCATAAGTTTGTCTGATCTTGATAATCAGATTGAGAATAATGAGTAACGAAAGTTTAGGATTGTTTTCAGTACAGAGCAGTTTTCTTTGGAAATGGTTTGAAAATCTGCAGATGAACTAGATGAGCTTTCAAGGTAATGATTGGGAATGAGATACAACTGAGGATCCAATGCTTAAGGTTTGATAGTGGAGGTGAGTTCACATTAAATGAATTCAATATTTTTTGTAAAGAACAAGGGATAAAGAGACAATTGTCTGCTAGGACTCCTCAATAGAATGAATTTGTTGAAAGGAAGTATAGGATAGTCCTGTTGGAAACAAGGTAGATAAATGAGAGGGGGGGTGAATCAGTTATTCAAATATATTAACTTTCTCTTCTCCTTTAACAATTAGTGCAGCATCAAAACATATAAGCATACATAACCATGAGATAAGAAATAAAATTAACACACATAACACAAGGATTTTTACATGGAAAACCCTGTTAAGGGAAAAACCACAGGGTGACTAACCCAAGATTATATTCTCTAGTAAAAGAATAAGAAGTACAAAATGGCACTTGCCAATTAGGGCTTACTACCCGAGCACACTGCTCACAAGAGGCACACTGCCTACAAGAGACTCACTATCTACAAAGTTTATATAAGGTAACCAGGTGTTTGAACTGATGAGAGGCATCCATAAATGCTATAGTTTAGTTCCAGTTAGGCTCAATATACTGATCTAATGCACTTCATTTTTCCTCTGCTCTAGTGTTGTTGCTATGTCACATACCGGACTTGTATTGCTACTTCCACACTTATCTCTATCTTTCTTCGCACACTATTTCATCACACACACACCTTCATTATTGAAATCCATCTAGTATATATATTCGCACCAAGGATTTCAACAACTTTCTAGTCAGCAACCAGAATACTCAAGATATATACAAAATACTGATCTGTCGGCTAAATCCATGCTTGATATGTGATGCGTATCAAAACCATATACATTGCAGTCATCAATCATGTCAGACAATATTGTATGGTCCCTCAAATAGCTTGATCACCATCAATTTCTTATCTAGATTGATGTTTGATATTCTGCCGATTAGTTCTTCCTTAGTTTGCTCTGCCTGTCAGGAACCCAATACATAGATGCTCATATCTTTTCCATGATTCATCACTAGAGTCTCAATCTCTGGAATATAGTAGTCATGATACTCCTCTTGACTTGTCCAAGTCTTTAACTTGCTGAGTTACACCATCTGAGAGATATGGATTTGTTTGTCAGACCTTACTACATGCTCTGTTCTTGTTCACTGAACCAAAACATTATTCAATCTGACTTCCGGTATAGTCATACTATGTGCTACGGATGTGTGGGATATACTTTTTTTCCATCAATGACAACAATCATGAAGCTATACAGTGTCTCTTGCCAACAATCTCCCCCTTTGGCATTAATGGCAACACTTAGTGAAAAATGACTAAGTGTCGCAGCAAACTCCCCCTTGGCTGATGCTCTATCTTATGCACTATTTTACCAAAGCTCCCCCTTAGCTGGATTCCACATTTTTCACTACTTCTCACTCCCCCTTTGACATCAATGGCAAAGGGTGGAATCCACGCACCAAAATTTGAAAAAATTAACCTATACATAGCTGCATAAGTATATATACATGTTATACTTACATATACTTAAGTATATCCACAAAAGTGGTCTTTAACTATACAAATTATGTTGCCCAACTTTGCTTCATCCTGTCTAAAATAGAGATGTGACCACTCAACAAAAATGCATGAGCTTTTGCCCTTCTTAAGTCTATCAGATCACTAGTCTGGGCTGTGGTCTGAGCATCAGTTAAGGCCTCATGCATTGCCTCTAACTTAGGGATAATTATCCCTCTAAATTCACTCATCCTTCTTATTTTATTCTTCTTCTCCTTTTCAAGCCTCTTTATTTAATTTATAATGGCAATAGCTTGGCACTCTTGATTCATTATGGATGTGGTGAGGGGATCAAAATTCTGAGATAAACTTGACAGTTTACCTTCTTGTTCTTTCACCTTCTTTTCAATATCCTCTGTCACTTTAGACTAGGATAGACAAAATTTATACATTTCTCCACCATCTTTAAGAGCATTTTCTAGGCTCTTTATCCCAATATCTAAGGTCCTCCTGTCATTAGCTATGAGTCCCTGTACTTTAGTGAATCTCTTTCCCAAAAACTCTTTCCAGACTTTCTCTTCTACCGATTTCTCTAAAGAATCGAAATGGTTGCTAACAGGGTTAACCAGAGATTTCAAGTTATCAGATGGAGAGGCTGAAGGATCCATCTGGAAGGATGGCATGATCTTCTCCAGCATCCCGGATGCAATCTCTATTAGTTCATAGTCTTCCATGTGATATTTTAGAAGCTTTTCTTTTGCTTTAGCTTGGGCAAAAGATGCTATTTTCATTGTCTAGACCGGAGAGAAGGAATCAAAATTTAGTGGTCCTTGGAATAGTTTCAGTTCATCTATCTCCATCATCTCTTTGGTCAAGAAATTTTTCACTATCTTTGTAGTGTCTCTTGCTAGAGACTAAGTCTTCTTTTCCTTTGGAATCTCAGAGCTATCATCATAGATTTTCTCTATTTGTTCTTCTTCTCTTCCCTTTACCTCCTCTTCTTGACTCACTATTTCTTTTTTTCTTCCTTCTCCTTCAGTTCCTGAGTCTGGAATGTTTGTAGTGGGATCTAGAGGAGAGATGTTAACTTCTTCATGAACTTCCTCTTCCAGAACAGAGGAATCTAAGTCTTTAGACTTCTCCTCATCTTTCTCTTTTGACCCTTCTACATTTTTCTCAGTAGATTCTTCTTTTGATGCATTTAATCCTTCGATATCCATGGTAGAAGGTTCTTAATCTATTTCCTCTATGATAGGAAGATTGAATATTTTGAAGGCATTCCAGAGGATGTCTTCTATTTCTCTTGCTACCTGATCAGTCTCTCTAAGCATTAGTTTGTTCATTCTTGCTTTGCTCTGGAATTCATCCTTGCAGTCCTTAAAGATCATGTTCATTTACTTTGGAGTAATGGAAGGATAGAGTTGAATAGCAATTTGTTGTTAGATCTCTAAGTCCTTTTCCTTGGCATTCTCTTTTCTGAGTTCAAGTACCTTCTCTAGACTTTTGGGTATCAGAGAAATGATTTCAATGAATGCTTTATTATAAATATTCAGGTACCTGATTGTAGCTTCTTCCAAGATCCTCTTGTCAGTATCACTATAATCATCATAAAACTCTATTACTGGTTGCAGATTCCCATCCATTGTGACTGCCTTGATAATATCATCAATAGAAAGGGTGGGCTTTTCAACAAATTCTTCTGCCTCTTCTTCTTTATTTTTACCGGCTGAGGATTCTCTAGATGTTTTCTTCTTCTTCTTCATTTTCTTGACTTCCTCATCAGACTCTATTTCTTCATCATCCTTTTGGCTTAAATAAGACCTTGTGGCTTTTGTTTTCATTTTCTTTTCTCCCTTTCCAGATGTCTTGGCTTCTGGTTTTGAGAATCTTGAGCTCTTAGGGGTGGCAGGTGTAGAACTCTTGGAGGATCTTGTCTAGGAAGTAGCTTGCACCGGGACACTTTATTTTTTTTGTTTCTTGTTTCTCTCTCTCAGCTCTTTCTATTTTCTCTTTGTTTGCATCAATTGCCTCTTTTGATATGCCAAATCTTTTGGCAATTTCCTCTACTTTCCTTCTAACTTTCCTTTTTATTTCCGGTTGTCTCAGTTCAACATGTATCTTTATACTTAATTCTTCAAAGGTTCCAAATCTTTCTGCCTCAGGATCCTTAGGCTGACTCAGCAGGTGTTGAACATGTAGCTCCAATATTTTCTCATCTACTTCGTAGCCCATTGGCATTATCCATATTGTTCTGGGCTCAACTGCCTCCATTAGGCATTGATCAGTGTCAACCATGAAGCATACTATACCCTTATATTTTTCAACTATGTTTTGAGGAATTCTTTCTCTGGCCTGCATCATACTTTGGAAGTTCTTAAAGTATCCCCAGAGTGTTGTACTTTGAACCTTGGCATCACCAAGCCCATACATATAGTCTCTGATTTGTATGGCAATTGGTCTGTCATTTTGCCATACCCAACCACTTGAATGAGTTCTTCTTATCCTTCTTGATCTTCTAAAAGTTTTCTAACAGTTGGTTTAGAAGAAGATCGCATAGGTCATAATCAACATTTTCCCTTAGCATCTGATATGTTGTATAAATTACAGTTTCGGACACAGAATTCTCCCTACTGGACTAAGAGATTTTATAACCAATTATCATAGAGGCAAATTTGATATACAGATCTGTGATATCTTTTATTGTCATTGCTCTTTTGTCAAACTTAGATCGGGTAGCTTCACTTACTGTCTAGTTCTTGATAGATTTGAGTGTAGGTAACCCACCAGATGAGTGCAATCCAGTTACTGCCCTAATGACATCTTTTGTTATCTTGAAGGGCTTCATCAACCACATGAAATTGTCATGTATTCTGCTAAGAACATACCAAACCCATTCATCTTCTGCAAAATAGGGAAAGTGGATGCAATGTCCAAAGTGCTTATCCCAGAGGGCCTTGTATTGAGGTTTGAGTTTAAAACTTTCATCTATTAATTGTTTATGGTAAATATCCATCAACTTAGATTTTCCAAATTCCTCAATATTGGCGTGGATGTAAACCCTAACATCTTCTATGTGTAGAACCCAATGCGGAATGCTAGAAATAGCGCCTAAGGGATCAACTTCTAGGGATTTGTAGGGGTGTTTCTTGAACTTTGGGCATGACCTGTCAGTGATCTTAACAACCTTGGAGTAGCCATTTTTGCACAAGATTCAGAGAGAGATATTCAAAATGGAAGTACCTTTTTACGCTTCAGGGTTCGGGAAAAAGAGCCGGAACAAATCGCTGGTTGAATTGGATTCTGCAGTGGATCTTTGAGAAAGTTGTAAAAACTTGATGCAGAGCTCTTCTTTTCTTCTTCTCAAATGCAAATGTGCAAATGATGAGTAAAAGAACCCTTTTATCTCTGCACAAACCCTAATTTCCTTTTGCAATAAATGCACAACTTAAGTCATCTGGTTGCCTTGTTCTGAGAGAGATATTTCTGAATCACTGAGATGCACTTAGAATCATTTTTAGTGAAAATTGACAATATATCTTCTTTCCTTCAATCATGTCATGAATCCGTAGATCAAGATATCTCAACCTTGAATCACACCATATCTGCTTATGAAAATCCTGCTTTTACCGGATGGCTGTCAAATTAGATCAATCTTGGATGATTAAATTCTTGCAAAACTTCACGTGGATCATTCATATTTTTGTCGAGGGTTATTTAGGTAATTTTCTGATAATCCTTTAATCCACAACATTTCATGTGCCAAATTTAGGCACCAATTGACTGGCTAGGGGAATTTATTTTTCATTGTGACTCTGCCTGAGCCATAGCTCATCTGTTCAATTTCTGGAAGGAATATCAGCACCAGATTCTGGTGCGGGTCCATCCCCAACATTTTCTATACTCTTCTTCACCCAAATCTTGCTCATCTCCCTTTGAACTTCATCTGCATTTACTTTGCCTATTCCCTTGTCTTGATTTTGATTATGATGCACCGAACCCGTTTTATCCTGATTTTTACTTCTGTAGAATTTGGCAAAATGACTAGATCTATTGCAATTGTAACAAATAGCATTTCTTTGCATATTTGACTGATATCCTCTTGATCTACATTGATTAGCCATATGTCCCATTCTATTGCATGCAAAGCATCTACCATTGAATGAATTGTTTATTTGCATATTTCTGCATTCATGAGATTTGTGACCATACCTTTTGTAGTTGAAACACTGTCTAGAGAAGGATGAATTAGTCTAATTCATTCTTCTTCTGCACTAAGTTGCTTTATGACTGAAGTTGTTGCAATTGTAGCAGTATCCATTGAAGGATGGATATCTTTGAGCATTTGGTTGCCTTACCAAAGGTCTTCTAGGCCTATTTCTTTGATTTCCTGATCCAAAGTTCTTCTGACCAGATTTGGAGCTTTCACCTATCTCATATCCCAAGCCATGCTTGTCATCTACCCTCTTTTGGCTTTCAAGAACTTCAAGTTGAGCTAAGCTTATCTTGAATTTTTCTTTGTATTCATTTGCTGATTGAAGATCTTGTTTAAGAGTGTCTATTTGATTCTCAAGTTGTTCTTCATTATCTCTAGCTTCTTCAAGATCAGATTCAAGATGCCTGATTATTCTGTCCATTTTGTGGCAGTCCTCTATCTTCTCCTTGAGAGATTGTTTTAGATTATCTTCAATTTTCCTTTTCTCTTCAATTTCTTGGGTGAATCTCATAACCCCTAATTCCATCTCATGCTTTACCATAATGACCTATTTTGATAGCATCTCACATAGCTTGTTTTTCTCATTCAGATCTTCATTAGTATCATTGGCTTCACTCTGATTTGCTAATTTTTTAAGTAGTTCCTTTCTCTTTTTCGTAGAGATACTCAGTTTTTCTTTTAGCTCATTTATGAAATCATCAGCTTGTTTGAGTCTTTCTCTCAAATTGTTGACTTTAGAGTGAGATTGCTTAAGATCATCTAAGGCAGACTGAAGTTGTTCCTTCATACCATACATATCCATTGAGATTCCCAGATCTTTCTCAAGTTAGGCTCTGTTTAGAGGAACTTAGCTCTGATACCAATTGTTGGAAACAAGGTAGATAACTGAGAGGGGGGTGAATCAATTATCTCAAATATATTAACTTTCTCTTCTCCTTTAACAATTAGTGCAACATCAAAATATATAAGCATACATAACCATGAGAGCATAAATAAAATTAACACACATAACACAAGGATTTTTACATGGAAAACCCTGTTAAGGGAAAAACCACGGGGTGACTAACCCAAGATTGTATTCTCTGTTAAAAGAATAAGAAGTACAAAATGACACTTGCCAATTAGGGCTCACTGCCTGAGCACATTGCTCACAACAAGCACACTACCTACAAGAGACTTACTGTCTACAAAGTTTATAGAAGGTAACCACGTGTTTGAACTGATGAGAGGCATCCATAAATGCTAGATTTCAGTTCCAGTTAGGCTCAATATACTGATCTAATGCATTTCATTCTTCCTTTGCTCTAGTGTTGCTACTATGTCACATACCAGACTTGTATTGCTGCTTCCACACTTATCTCTATCTTTCTTTGCACACTATTTCATCACACACACACCTTCATACTGGAATCCATCTGGTATATATATCCACACCAAGAATTTCAACAACTTTCTAGTCAGTAACTAGAATACTCAAGATATTTACAAAATACTGATCTGTCAGTTGAATCCATGCTTGATATGTGATGTGTATCAAAACCATAAATATTGAACTAATCAATCATGTCGGCCAATATTGTATGGTCCCTCAAATAGATTGATCACCATCAATTTCTCATCTGGATTGAAGTTTGATATTCTGCCAATCAGTTCTTCCTTAGTTTGCTTTGCCTGTCAAGAACCCAATACTTAGATGCTCATATCTTTTCCATGATTCATCACCGGAGGCTCAATCTCTAGAATGTAGTAGTCATGATACTCCTCTTGACTTTTCCAAGTTCACAACTTGCTGAGTTACACCATCTGAGAGATCCAGACCTGTTTGTCAGACCTTGCTACATGCTCTATTCTTGTTCACCAGACCAAAACATTCTTCAATCTGACTTTCGGTATAGTCATACTATGTGTTGCAGATGTGTGGGATAGACTTTTTTGCCATCAATGACAACAATCATGAATCCATATAGTGTCTCTTGCCAACAAGTCCAATAGGTTGTTAGATCAATGATGAAGGAAGCTGACCTACTGGATGTATACTGGAGAAAAGATATACATACTGCTATCCACATTCAAAACAGAGTTCAAGTTAAAAGTGCTACAATAATAGTCTAAGAAAGATCATTGAGAGTGCTATTGTGAAGGTTCATGAAGTTAGAGAAAGAATATCAGATCTGAGTAGCTATAAAATAAATGGACCTATTGAACAAGAAGACAGTCAAGTTGAAGAAGAAGAAGTTCCAGAAAGAATTCTTGAGATCCCTAGAGATTGTACAGAAGTACCACACTAAAGACCAGTTCTTGGGTAATAAGAGCTAAGGTGTTGAAATTAGGGCAGACAACTGAGAGGGGGGGTGAATTAGTTGTCACGAAACTTTTATATTTTGTTGCATTTAATCTTCTTTACCACTTAATAATAGATTAATGATATAACCATGAAAACATGAAATTACAACACATGAGAAAAAAGATAATCAACACATATAACACTTGGATTTTTACGTGGAAACCCAATTAAGGGAAAAACCAAGGTGGGGGTTAACCCATAAGATTTATTCTCTGTTAAAAGAATAGAAAAATGGGAAGGCACTTGCCTTCAGGCATACTACGTAGAGCTCACTGCTCAAAGGAGGCTCACTGCCTACAAGAACATTCACAATGTTACACTTTAAGGTTGAACTAAGAAACAACATCTTCTTCATGCAAGGTTTAGTTCCATTGAAGCACACAACACCTCTGCTCTGCCCCCACTCACTTCCTCACTACATCCACATCTTCACTCACAACACATTTCCACGACTTCACAACACTTATTTATACATGTCATCGACTTTGGAATGAACATCAAAGTTGGTCAAACAATCATCTATCTAGAACATTCTCCAAGATAGGCATCACAAGCAATTACAATCACAAGACTTAAAATGCTTCATGCAAACCATCACACTATCGGCCAAACATAGCTGGGACTTGAATCTTCCTTGAACAACATGTCACGCTTCATAGAAGTGTTCTCATCTGCAACATGCATCAAGCATCCAGTTGGCCAAGACTAGAAAGAACAACAACACTCAAGGAGAAATATTCAACCATGAGCTCAATCCTTAATGTAGACCACCAACACAATAGGCACACAATCTAGAGACCACCAAAAGAAAAATGAAATCAACAAGAACAATCGCATCACTTTAAATCACTAGAAACACTTGCATCTTCATCCAAAAACTTAAGAACACTAACTGTCATGACTGTCACACTAGAAAGATTGCTTGTAGACCTCCAAACCATGAACCACTTGCATTGAGGACACACACCAACATCCCAAACATACCTCTAGATCGACAGATTATAATATTCCAATGCTAAGTAATCTAGACCAAATTCCTGTCACTCTATCACCTCTAAACAATTACAAAACCCAATTCTACTCAGATGGCCATAATTCATTAATCTTTCATGCGGACCTCTCAAATCTTGACTAGATCAACTTTAGACTATCCTCTACACAACCCTTTGGTTGTTAGACTCTGATCTTCATCTTACTAGAAATGCTAAGCAATCTACTTTGCTGAACTGCATTGTCTTCACTGTTTCTGACAAAGAGATATGTAACTCACTTGTTTCTTCTAGAGAGGCTAATTTTCTCAATATCCTCAACATACAAGTCTTCTAAACAAGTAATAGAATAAGATACAATTGACACCAATGACAACAAGGATATGTTGACATCAATGACAACACTGATTAGGGACATATTTGCAACAATCTCCCCCTTTGTCATTGATGGCAAAATATGATGTGAAAAACTAATTCAACCATCAAGACAAGAACTTCTCCCTCTTTTTCTTATCACACCTACAACCACTTTCTTCATTGCTCCTCCTTTCATTAGCAACTACTCACTTCCATCCAAGTTTTTCACATGACTTATCTACCCCTTTCACATCAATGGCAAAGGGCACATATTTGCAATCATCTCTCACCCTTTTTGTTTCTCAGAGAAGACCAAACTGAACTCAGAACATACTGACTACTCCCCCTGAGTAGCATCCCCTTAACACCAATCCAGATCACAAGATATGACTATGAGTTCCACTGGACTGATGCACACTAGTGCACCTTAGTTCTGAACGGGAGGGGTAATCACCACTAGCTTCCCTCTGAGATACTCAAAAGTGTCCTTCTGTAGAGGCTTAGTGAAGATATCTGCAATCTGATCCTTTGATAGAACAAACTCCAATCTAACTTCATTCTTATTTACCTTCTCTCTCAAAAAGTGAAACTTGATGGATATGTGCTTTGTCTTTGAATGCAACATTAGATTCTTTGAAATGTTTATTGCACTTGAATTATCACAGAAGATTGTAATAGGATTGTCAAACATAATTCTGATATCCTTCAACATTTGCTTCATCCACAAAACTTGAGTACAATTACTTGCTGCTGCTATATACTCTGCCTATAGAGATATTGCCTCCTACTTTTTTCTCAACCAAGAAACCAATCTCTTTCCCAAGAAAAATGTACTACCACTAGTGCTCTTCTTGTCATCCACATCTTCTATCCAATCAGCATTTGTATATGCATGAAGAGTGAAAGCATTATCCTTAGGATACCATAAGACATAATCAGATGTTCCCTTTAGATATCTAAAAATTATTTTGACTGCTACAACATGAGTTTCTCTAGGATCACCTTGAAACCTAGCAACAAGGCCAACTGCATTTATAATATCAGGTCTGGTATGAGTCAGATAAAGCAGTCCTCTAATCATTGATCTATACCTTTTCTGGTCTGCCTTAGGGGAATCAACATCTTTACTCAACTTGCATCTGGTTATCATGGGAGTACTTACTGGTTTTGAATCCTCCATTCCAAACTTTTTCAACAACTCTTTTACATAGGTAGACTGAGATATTAAGATGC
This sequence comes from Cunninghamia lanceolata, assembly GCA_027924645.1. Lineage (NCBI taxonomy): Eukaryota > Viridiplantae > Streptophyta > Pinopsida > Cupressales > Cupressaceae > Cunninghamia > Cunninghamia lanceolata. The sequence goes on along the minus strand of BSBN01000549.1, from coordinate 3,181,626 downwards.
CCTTATTTGACTGGATGATTTGTAGACCCAAGAAAAAATTCATTTCACCAAGCATGGACATCACAAATTCACTTTGCATCTAATCAAAATTTTTTTTACACATGCTCTCATTTCCACCAAAGATGATATCATCAACAAATACCTCAACAATCAAGATGTGTTCATGATCAATTTTGAAATAAAGATTACTATCAATTGTGCCTTTACTAAGACCTAACTTTAGCATATACTTGTCTAATCTTGCATACCAGGCTCTGGGGGCTTGTTTAAGTCCATACAATGATTGCCTCAACCTACAGCTCATATCTCCTTGATTAGACAACTGGAATCCTTCTGGTTGCTCAATGTAGACTTCTTCTTCCAAATCTCCATTTAGGAATGCTGACTTGATATCCATCTGGTAAACTTTGAAACCTCTGTAAGCAGCAAAGGCAAGAAATAATCTGACTGCTTCGATTCTTGCCACCAGAGAAAAAGTTTCTTCAAAATCAATTCCCTCTACCTGAGAATATCCTTTGCACACCAATCTTGCTTTGTTTCTCACAACTTCACCATTTTCATTCAATTTATTCTGTAAGACCCATTTAGTTCCAATTACATTTTTATTTTCAGGTCTAGGAACAAGATCCCAAGTATGATTCTTTTCAATTTGCATTATATATTTTTCCATTGCTTTTACCCAACTTTCATCATTACAAGTTTCATTCACTGATTTTGGTTCAATCTTTGAAATCAAACAATACTCTTCTTGTTCTTCAACAAATTTTCTTCTAGTCTGAACACGTTTATTTCTATCTCCTATAATCTGATCTTTAGAATGATGCAACCTCACATACCTGGGAGTTTTGGGATTTTCTTGAGCTTCTGATTCTTGAACTTGTTCCTCAATATTTGCACTAGCTTCTTGAGTCATTGGATTCTCCAGAGCAATCTGAATCTGAGTTTGAGGACATTCATTTTGATCATCTGATTCATATCCACAAGACTTGGAAGGTCTCTCCTTGCTTTCATCAACCTTGACATTAGCACTTTCAACAATCCTTTTCAATCTCTTATTAAAGCACCAATATGCCTTGCTTTGGTTTAAATAACCTAGAAATATTCCCTCATCACATCTTGCATCAAACTTGCCTAGATCTTCATCTCTTTTGATATAGCATTTACTACAAAAAACTTTGAAGTATTTCATAGTAGGAGCATCACCAAATCACAGTTCATAAGGAGGTTTACCAGTACTACCTTTGATCTGCACTCGGTTAAGAGTGTAGACATCAGTACTCACAGCCTCTCTCCAATAGACATGTGGAACATTTTCTTCCATCATCATGGTTCTAGCAGCCTCGTAAATAGTCCAGTTCTTTCTTTCCACAACTGCATTCTGCTGAGGAGTCCTAGGAGAAGATAACTATCTTCTTATTCCATGCTATTCACAGAATGCATTAAACTAACCAGAGGTAAACTCTCCACCTCTATCAGATCTTAGACACTTTATCTTCACACCAATCTCATTTTCCACCCTAGCCTTGAACACCTTGAATCTATCAAGAGCCTCTAATTTTTCTCTCAAGAAAGTGACCCACATCATCTGGGAGTAATCATTGATCAGCAACATAAAGTATTTGTCTCCTTGCAAACTCCTAACTCTGGTAGAACCACACAAATCAGTGTGCACATGTTCCAACAATCCACTTGAAAATTTTTCTTTACTTTTGAATGTAGTTCTTCTCAGTTTTCCCAACTGACATTCCTTACACATGATATTAGTAGGCTTCACAAGATTTGGAAGATCTCTCACAGCCTGAATAGCACTTATCTTGACAATATTATCAAAGTTTACATGACACATTCTCCTATGCCATACCAACTCTGATCAATTTGAACAATCAAACAACTTTTACCAGTACCACTTAAATGAAAGATATTACCTCTAGTCTGTGTACCAAATGCAATTTTAGTTCTAGAGTTTTCCAAGATTCTACATTTTCCATCCTTGAATCGGAGATCATACCCTTTCTCAACCAACTATCCAACACTGAGAAGATTATGCTTCAACCCTTGTATATACAAAACATCATTAGTGTTATTCTTACCATCAAGAGAGATGGATCCTTGGTCATGGATTCTACCAACTGAATTGTCTCCAAACTTCACAATTCCACCTTCATACCTTTCCATACTTACAAACTTACTCTTATCACCTGTCATATGATGAGAACATCCACTACTAATCACCCATTCATCCTTTTCTTCAACCTGAGCAACCAAGGCACTTTCCACATTCACACAGCTAGCAGATTTAGTAGGCACTGGATCTTCTTCTTTGATAGCAATAAACAGCCATTCATTTCTAGAGGTACTTCCCTTATCAAATTCATCATCTGTAACTCCTTCATCAAGAACTTCTTGGACATAGTAGTATTTCTTTTGAAACCTAGGTCTGTTAGGATTTGGCTTTGAAACCCTCTCCGAACATCTTGAAGCAAAATGACCAATCTTATTGCAAGCAAAACATTTCAAAGGCAACTTTCCTTCATACTTACCGAATCCTCTTGATAATCTTTTGGAAAAAAGGGCTTCAGGTTCTTCAAGCTCCATTTCATCTTCTTCAAGTTCCTTCCTTGCCTTCTCATATTTGGTTAATCTTCTTGAATAGCTTTCACCTGGATCAAATCTTTGCTTCTCAGAAACACTAGCCTTAAAAGAAGATACTAATTTAGGAAGAGAATCACCAAACTCACTCATTTCAAATGCTGAAAGCTTGCCAACCAACTGATCCCTTGTAACAGTTGTCACAGTCCTGATCTCCTCAATAGTAGCAACTTTATGTCTGTATGAAGTAGGTAAGGATCTAAGTACTTTGGCAACAATCTCTAATTTTTCCAGTATTCCACCAACACTCCTGATACTGCTCACAAGTTCATTCACCTTCTGCATATAGGAAGTGATGTTTTCATCTTCACTCATCCTAAAACACTCATATCTACCCTTCAGGCTCTGTAACTTGGCACATTTGACATATTCATCACCTTCATACAAAGTTGCCAACTTCTTCCAGATTTCATGAGCAGTTTTCAATTCTAGAACATTTGTCATTTTTGTATCAGTCAAGGCACTCAACAATCCTTCTTTAGCTCGAATATTGTATTTATCTTCCTTGAGTTCATCTGGAGTTGAAGGGCCTTTCTTCGAAGACTTATACTCATCCTTAGTTATCAAACAATAAGGATCACCCATGCATTGCAAATGACACTCTATCTGATTCTTCCAAAGGAGTAATTTGTTCCATCAAATCTTAGACTATCCTTCTTGTATGTCAACATCCTGGATCTCCTCAAGCAGTCAATCTTCTTTTAGAGTAACTGACTCTAATACCAATTGTTGAAATTAGGGAAGACAACTGAGAGGTGGGGTGAATCAGTTGTCACAAAACTTTTATATTTTACTGCATTTAATCTTCTTTACCACTTATTAATAGATTAATGATATAGCCATGAAAACATGAATCAACAACACATGAGCAGAAACATAATCAACACACATAACACCAAGATTTTTACGTGGAAACCCGGTTAAGGGAAAAACCATGGTGGGGGTTAACCCACAATAGTTATTCTCTATTAAAAGAATAGAAGAATGGGAGGCACTTGCCTTTGGGTGCACTACCCAGACCTCACTACTCAACGGAGGCTCACTACCTACAAGAACATTCACAATGTTAACACTGAAAGGTTGAATTGAGAAACAATATCTTTTTCATGCAAGGTTCAGTTCCATTGAAGTACACAACACCTCTACTCTTCCCCCACTCACTTCCTCGCTACATCCACATCTTCACTCACAACAACACATTTCTACGACTTCACAACACTTATTTATACATGTCATCAACTTTGGAATGAACATCAAAATTGGCCAAACAATCATCTATCTAAAACATTCTCCAAGATAGGCATTACAAGAAATTACAATCATAAGACTTAAAATGCTTCATGCAAACCATAACACTATTAGCCAAACATAGTTGGGACTTGAATCTTCCTTGAACAACATGCCATGCTTTATAGAACTCTTCTTAGATCATCCGCAACACGCATCAAGCATCCGGTTGGCCAAGATTGGAAAGAACAACAACACTCAAGGAGAAATATTCAACCACAAGCTCAATCCTTAATGCAGACCACCAGCACAATAGGCACATGATCTAGAGACTACCACATGAAAAATGAAATCAACAAGAACAACCGCATCACCTCAAATCACCAAAAACACTTGCATCTTCATCCAAAAACTTAAGAACACTAAGTATCATGACTGTCACACTAGAAAGATTGCTTACGGACCTCCAAACCATGAACCACTTGTGTTGAGGACACACACCAACATCCCAAACATACCTCTAGATCCGTAGACCATAATATTCCAATGCAGAGCAATCCGGACCAAATTCCTGTCACTCTGTCACCTCTAAACAACTCCAAAACCCAGTTCTACTTAGATGGCCATAACTTCATTAATCCTTCATGTGGACCTCTCAAATATTGATTGGAGAAATTTTAGACTATCTTCTACACAACCCTTTGGTCCACAGACTCTAATCTTCATCTTACTAGAAATGTTGAGCAATCTACTTTTCTGAACTGCACTGTCTTCACTGTTTCTAACAAAGAGATATGTAACTCACTTGTTTTTTTTTGAGAGGCTAATTTTCTCAATATCCTCAACATACAAGTCTTCTAAACAAGTAATAGAATAATATACAGTTGACACTAATGACAACAAGGATATGTTGACATCAATGACAACACCGATTAGGCACATATTTGCAACATAAGGTACATTGGCAAAAAAAAGAATTGCAAATGAACAAGTAAATCTCTGGATGAGGTATGTAAGGATAGTTTTTCAATCAAGGAAATTGAAAAAGGAACTAATGCAGAATATGAAGAATCAAAATTGGGACCTTGTCTCAAGATCAGAGATTAAATTGAATAAGAATAGAGAAGTGGTGAGGAATAAAGAAAGGTTGTGTGTAAAATGTTCTCACAAGTGGAAAATGTTTCTCTAATGGCACAAATGGAGGCTATTAAGTTGTTTCTGGCCTTTGTAGCACATAAGGACTTCAAATCAGATATGATGACTACTTGCTTGAATGTCAGGTTGAAGAAGACATTGTTTCAACTAGACTGATGATAAGGGAAGGGTGCATAAGAAAACTTGTAGACAAAGTCAAGTCTGAAGCTTTAAGATAAGATATGTTACTCTAGAAGTGATAGCATGTGAAGGTTCTAATGTGAGCTAGATACGGTCTGATGTGTACTCCTAAGGGGGAGTAGTCAAAGCAATAAAGGGAAAAAGGTGTAGCAGTGCAGAAATGGTCATTGAAGTCAAGAGGATTATGAAGTTACCTCTCAGGGGAAGCAGGTAGATGATGTTGATGAGTTTTTGATAAAGAGTAGTAAGTATTGCAGTGTTGCTGACAGAGGACCGCGCAGTAGCAGCAAGATCCTAAGGTGAGAATTGACAAACCAAGAAGGAGAGAACCTCACATGAAGAACCAAAGTTGCAGTCAGGGAAAGCATCAAGTAAGGGGGAGTAGTCAGTTGAAGAAAGTTTAGAAGAGAGATTGGATCAGAGCAGAAGAGTGCAAGTATGTGCCCTTTTCCATTGATGTCAAAGGGGGAGAGAAGTCATGTGAAAAACTTACAGATATGGGTCCATGGATTGGAAGTTGTTCAAAGGGATGTCTGAAGATGTTAAATCCTGAGTTTGATCCTCTGGTGTGAAGTTGTGAGAAGTTGCATTCACTAGAATAAAGCCTGCTCATTCTGATTACTCTCTGGTGATAGGGAGAAAGTATTATGCTCTGCATTCCTCTGCAATAAAGTATTTTGCTCTGCAGTTCTAGAGGGAAGTCTGGGATGATGATAAGTGCCTACAATTGTAGTGGTTCATGTTTTGGTGGTCTGCAAGCTATCTTTCTTTTATGACAGTTGAAGATAGTGAAGTTCATGTGTTCATGTGAGAAGATTCCTATGGATAAAGTGGTTAAGATTCGTGCAGTTGCTCCTGATGATTATAACATGCTTGTGGATGTCTCCTAATCATGTTCCTATCTTGATATTTTTCTGTGTTAAGGTTTTGAGATCATGTTCAAAGATTGTTCCCAGATAGTGTAACGTGTAACCAGTTTTGGCCAACTTGGCTAATCCCAGTGATTACAGAGATCTCTGGAAGATTTTGGAAGCGTGTTGAAACATGGAAGATCATGTTTGAGTCCTAGCTAAGGTATGGTATGATCCACATACACTTTTACTTCATCCCCTTTGCATAATGTTGTAATAGGTCAAGACCTATTTTGTAAATGTTTGTAATGCTGACCTTGGAGATTCTTCCAATGGTTGATGATTGTGATGCTGACCTTAATGATCATTCCTAGGTTGTTGAAATGTATAAATACTTGTAGTTGAGTCATGGAAAATATGTCCTAGAGTGAAGATGGGAAGATGGTAAGAAAGGTCTGAAAGGCAGAGCAAATAAGAGACATAGAAGAGTAGAGGCAGAACAAAATAGAGAACGCGTGGGTGTGATGTGAATATGTGAATAACAGAGCAGTGACACAAATCAGTGAGTATGAAGAGTTGGGATTTGGAATTCAACTATTAAATGACTACACTTGGAATAGTGGTAGATGCTTAATCAGTATTCAGTTTTCATGTGCAATATGATTGGAAGCAGCTTTCGTCATCAAGGTAGTGAGCCGACAGTGAGCCTTCAACAGGGTTTAACAACCCTTATTGTAATCTTGCTAGGTTTAGGGTTGAGGCAATGAGCTTGCATATTCTAGGCCCATGGAGTGACCAAGCCTGAACATTATTTTTGTAAAGATTGCATTATATATTTGAGAGCTAATCCTCTCCATGGTTTTCCCCATCTTGGGTTTTCCATGTAAAAATCTTGGTGTCCATTTGTCATGTTTTCATGGTTACTGTTCATATGCATATTGTGTTTTTGTTTAATTAATTTTAGGAAATGGCTAAAAGTTAGAATCCATGAAAAGATTTTTAGAACACTGATTCACCCCCCCTCTCAGTGTTCCTCATAATCAATAGAAGAAACTAGACAAGAAGGGGTTAGGATTTGGTAGGAATGTACCATGCGCCTTGGACATCGAGGGTATTCTTGACGAGGTAGCACAAACTTCTCTCACAGATTTGACATCTAAAGAGGATATCATTGATGACTCTTACCTCCATATGACTGGCCTATTCACTAAATCCTCTGTATTTATGCCATCATCTATATCCTTAACATCCACCACCAACACCTAGATTGTAACACTTGTTTACCCTAAACTTATCGATTGGGACCAACAAGGGACCCCCATTCTAGATGTATTTTAGAATGACAAAGCTATTGGTGAGTTCATGGGACTCCAGGATGGTATCCCTCTTGGTGATCACAAAGCTAGTTTTATACTGGAACTAGAGAAAACTTCTTATTTTTGTGAGAATGCCAAATCCTCCAGTCGCAAAAGTAAAAATAAAGAAAGATCTCTAGGTGAAAACCACACTGTGGCACCTCCCGATCACAAAATAATAAAAACAAAGGATGTATCCAAAGGTGAAAACCCAATTGTGGCACCTGAGGATGGAGGATTTAACCTTCCCCTACTATCTAAGTATCAAGGGAAATTAGCTCTCCTAGTGGAAGATTCTACAGAGATAAATCTTGGCACAGAGAAAAATCCTAGAACAACATTCCTAGTAGCATCATTATCATAACAAGAGCACAAGAATCTTACCAACTTCCTTTTACAAAGAACCATCAACTTTGCATGGACAATGCTAATATGCCAGGGTTAGACCCTTCACTAGTAGTTAACTATCTCACAGTTGATCCAAAAGCTAAACCAATCAAGTAGAAGCTAAGAAAGATGGACCCACAGATCACTCTCTTGGTCAAAGTTAAAATACAGAAACTGATAGAAGCAAAGTTTAGCAAGCCTATTGATTATCTAGAATGGGTCTCCAACATTGTACCTATGGCTAAACCCAATGGGGGCATCCGCATGTGTTCTGACTTCAGAGATCTTAACAAAGCATGTCCCAAAGATGAGTTTCCACTGCCAAACATTGATCTCATAGTAGACTTGACTATTGGTCATGAAATGCTTTCTCTAATGGATGGATTTTCTGGCTACAATCAGATAATGATAGCGGAAGAAGATCAACATAAAACAACTTTCACTTTTCCTTGGGGTACCTATTATTGGTGCGTCATGCCATTTGGTCTTAAAAATGCAAGTGCAACCTATCAAAGAGCAATGACAGTGATATTCCACGATCTCTTTCATCACATCATGGAGGATTATGTGGATGATATACTAGCAAAGTCTTCTAGGGCAGATCACATACAAGTTCTAGGATAAATCTTTGACAGACTCAAAAAATATCAAGTAAGACTCAATCCAAAGAAGTGTGTCTCCGGGGTAACATCAAGAAAACTATTGGGATACATTGTATCTCGCAGAGGCATTGAAGTAGATCCAACAAAAGTCAAGGCTATAGTAGAAATGCCTCCACCAAAGAATCTGAAAGCACTAAGGAACCTTCAAGGAAGGTTACAATCCATTAGGTGATTTATCTTACAGCTAGTGGATAAATGTGAACCATTTCAACACTTGCTCCGAAAGGATGTCTCATTCAATGGGACGATAAGTCAAGCAGCATTTGATCAGTTCAAAGAATATCTAGCTACACCTCTTGTCTTGGTACCACTAGTCGCTAATAGGCCTTTGATCTTATACATCTCAACTACAACTGTAGCCCTTGGGGATCTCCTAGCACAACATGATGAGTCAGGAAAAGAGCATGCAATCTATTATATCAGTAGAACCTTGGTGGGTTATGAACTCAATTATTCACCTATGGAAAGAGCTTGTTTAGCCTTAGTGTTCGCTTCCCAATATTGCGACATTACATGCTAAACCAACACACAAATCTAATAGCCAAAAATGATCCATTAAAGTATCTACTAGCAAAAATAGCTCTCACAAGTAGACTAGCTAACTGGGTCATGATCCTTAGTGAGTTTGACATTGAGTATGTGGATCGTAAAGCAATCAAGGGACATGCCCTAGCAGATCAACTAGCAGAAGCACCCATGACAGATGTACATCCTATGGTATCCAACTTTCCAGATGAAAATCTCTTCACTCTTTCTACCTCAGTAATGTGGAAGTTATATTTTGATGGTTCCTACACACAACATGGATCAGGGGCTAGCATCCTATTTATCATGCCTCAAAATGACTATATCCCAAAGTCATATCGGCTTGCATTTCCTTGCACCAACAACATAGCTGAGTATGAAGTACTCCTCATAGGTATAAATACATCAGTCCAATGAGAAATCAAAGAACTATAGGTATATGGAGACTCACAACTAGTCATTCGACAAGTCACAAATGAGTACCAAACAAAAGATGAAAAGTTGGTCCCCTATAAGCAACTAGTGGATGCCTACAAACCACACTTTTCTAGCATCACTTTTGAGTAGATTCCAAGAGAGAATAACAAAGTTGCAGAGGGGTCACTTATAGACATGCTTACAAACACACATAAATGTGAGTTCTTGATCGAGCAATTGTTGATACTAGTCGTCGATGTTCCAACTACTGAAATCATCTGTAAACTTGTTGGTCCCAAATCCCCATGGTACAAAGATATCTATGAATACCTTAAACATGGTACCTTTCCCTTTGAGCTATCTGCTACCAATGCAAAACCTTTATCCATCAATCCTCCCGTTACACTATTCTGGGTGATACACTTTATTGCCAGACTCTCGATGGTAACTTCTTATGATGTCTTAATGCAGAAGGAGTTGATGCTACCTTACGAGACATACATGAAGGTCTCTATGGTGCACATTCTACCAGTCCTAATCTCACTAAGAAGATACTCAGAATAGGTTATTACTGGCCTACAATAGAACAAGATGCTTTACAATTTGCTAAGAAGTGTCTACAATGCTAGCAGCATGGAGATTTGATTCACACACCAGCTCATGGACTACAACCTGTGACTACTCCATGGCCTTTCTCACAATGGGGTCTCAACCTTGTAGGACAAATCCACTCATCCTCATCCAATGGCCACAAATTTATCATTACCGCCACTAAATATTTCATGAAGTGGGTCGAAGCCATTCCCATGACTTATATCACCGACAAGCAAATAGCCAAGTTTATCCTTAACTACCTCATTTGTTGGTATGGTATCCCCCAAGCCATTGTCACTGATAATGGGAGACCTTTCAAAAATCATGGTGCAGTCACAATAGGAGGGTTCACAGAATGAATTGTCTGGACCATGCAGCAAGAGTAAACACAATGGAAGCAACTCAAAGAAATGGAACAAATGTATATTCAGTCATTCAGTATATCATAGAGTTCAAAATAGAGATCAGCCTGCAACATGCGGGCTTATAATCAGGGATCAAAGGCCTGATTACATACATGCACAAGATAAAGCTTTTAAGCTCCTTCACAAAAAATCAAAACTATCAATATTCTAAATCATCATAACTTGATTTTTGTTTTCCTAAGGATCTATTACATCAATATATATCACCTCCAGACCAATAGATTCCTCCACATCATCCAAGGAAGGTCACAAACTCCAATGAAGAGTTGTAACGTATACACAGATAGGTCAGACCTAAATGCATAGAACACTTCCTCAAATGAATGGAATAATGTGTGGATCTTTGGGGAAGGTCGGCCATGAACCAAAGATCATTGAATGATGTGTCATTAGGTTCCACAAGTCAAGGAATGCCCCGTAAGTCTTCTCCTTCAACTAATTGTCGAAGACTGTCAGGATGCTCTGTTTTGAGAAAACAATCGATCTTCTAATAACAATATCTTTCTGATAATGATGTGCAAATCTCTAAATTTTTGATATGATGTAGATGCTAAGTCTAGATCCGCAAGATGTGAAAGGCAACTATGGTAGAATATAGACCAAAATATAGAAAATTACTTCTGACTGAACTAGAAAATGAAAAGAAACAAAATGAAATGCAAATGTTTTGGGCTGATGCAAGATTGCTCTTGAACCAGGGGTGCTCCTACAAAAGACATCTGGGGTTATTAAAAAGGTGAGTCCCTCACTTTGCTAGGGCTAAGGGAGAACCAAGACGGTCCACCTTAGCCTGAGAAATCCATGATGAATCCTCTTCTAGTCTACCTTTCCACTTCACAAGATATTCTTTGTATTATCTTCCTCTAGTACTGTGTCCAACTCTGTTGTCCAAAATGTCTTCAATCTACTTTAGTACTTGTTGTGGTAACTGCTTCTTCAAGTCTTCTTCCATACTCTCACTAAACTTTGCTTCATGATACTGGTATAAGTCTGTAATGTTGAAAATAGGTGATATACCCAATGTCTCTGGTAACTCTACTTCATATGCATTTCCTGAATCAAATTTTCTGAGTATCTTAGAAGGTCCAAACTTCTTCATCTTCAACTTGTTATATGTCCTAATTCCTTGTCTTCTCTTCTCATATGCCTTCTCTTTATATTTACTGTTCATGTTCTCCAAATGCTTCTTCACCTAATTATGCACTATCTTCATGTGATCTACAAATTCTTCTACTTCTGCACTCCTCTTTTCCTCCATACTGATATCTCTCAATTCTACAACTCCTCTAGGGTTCACTCTAGTAACAATCTCAAAGGGTGTTCTTTCGGTACTTCTATTTATTGAATTATTGTATGCAAGCTTTGCTTGTGAAAGAATCAAATCCCAACTTCCTATTTTCTCTAAACCAAACATCTTAACAAGTTTCCCAAAATCCTATTCACTACCTCTGTCTGTCCATCAGTATGTGGATGAAAAGTTGAACTAAACTTCAAATTTGTCTTCATCTTCTTCTAAAGTGTCTTCCAAAAATATCCAACAAAATTTGTATCTTTGTCTGAGAATATACTCTTAGGTAATCCGTGCAATCTCACAATCTCCTTGAAAAATAGGTTGGCTACATGCACTGCATCAGTTGTCTTCTTACAAGGTATGAAATGAGTCATCTTTGAAAATCTGTAAACCAATACGAATATTGAATCATGTCCTCACTGTGTCTTAGGCAGTCCCATTACAAAATCCATGCTTATCTCTTCCCAAGGTCTCTCCGATACTGTCAAAGGTTTATACAATCCAATATTCTGACTACTCCCTTTTGCAACTTGACAAACTCTACAATTTTGCACAAATTTCCTAACATCCTTATGTATCTGAGGCCAAAAGTAGTTTTCACTCACCAAAGCCACTTCTTATCAATGCCAAAATGTCCTGCCAATCCACCACTATGTTTCTCCTTGATACAATTATCTCTCATTGAACTTCTAGGTATGCATAACTAACTTCCTTTGAACGACATATCTTCTTGAGTGAAATAATCTAGCCACTTACTCCTATTTGTCACAACAGGTTCCTTACATGCTTTCCAAGGTTCTACAAAATCAATGTCTCCCTCATACATGTTCTTTAATTCATTAAAACCCAACACTTCAACTCTCATTTCTGTCAACAAGTTTCTTCTTCTACTCAATGCATCAACAACTTTGTTTGATTTTCCACTCCTATGCTTCAACACAAAAGTATAACTCTACATGAACTCTACCCATCTCATATGTCTCTAATTCAACTTACCTTGACCGTTCAAATATTGCAAAAATTGATGATCTGTATACAACACAAACTCCTTAGGAAACAAATAATGTCTCCACTTCTTCAAGGCTTGAATTATAGTGTAGAACTCCTTATCATAAACCGAATATATTCTCCTTGCATCATTCAACTTCTCACTAAAATATGTGACTGGTCTACCTTCTTGACTTAACACTACTCCAATTGCATTTCCACTTGCATCTCCACTTGCATCACAAACAACTTGAAATACCTTATTGAAATCTAATAATACCAAAATAGGTTGCTCTGTCACTTTCTACTTCAACAACTCAAAACTTTTATCTGCTCTTGATGCCCACTTGAAATCTTTTCTGACACCTTTCATTGTCTCTGTCATAGGGTTACAAACTGAATTAAAATTTTTGATGAACTTCCAGTAGAAACTAGCCAATCCATGAAATGATCTAACCTCTCCAATGCTCTCTAGTGTAGGCTATTCAACAATTGCTTTCACTTTCTTAGGGTCCATCATCAATCCTTCCGCAGAATTCACAAATCCCAAATATACCAACTCTTCCTTCATGAAACTACACTTCTTGATGTTTATCAACAATTTCTCTTCTCCTAATCTCTGCAAAACTTGTCTAATATGCCACAAATGTTCCTCCTTTTTCTTACTAAAAATCAGAATATCATCCAAGTATACAATCAAAAACTTACCCAAGAATTTCTTCAGAACTTCATTCATCAATCTCATGAAAGTACTAGGTGCATTTGTTAATCCAAAGGGCATCACTAACCACTCATACAATCCTTCATTTGTCTTAAAAGAAGTCTTCCATTCATCTCCTTCTTTGATTCTAATCAAATGGTATCCACTCTTCAAGTCCATCTTTGTGAAATATCTTCCTCCACTCAAACAATCCATGATATCATCCATCCTAGGTAAAGGAAATCTATACTTAACTATGATCTTGTTCATTTCTCTAGAGTCAGTACACATTCTCCATTCTCCATCTTTCTTCAGTGCTAACACTGTAGGTACTACACAAGAACTCAAGATTTCTCTGATCAAACCTTTTCTCAACAACTCTTCTATCTATCTATTCAATTCTTCATTCTCTGTCGGTGTCATTCTATGTGTTGCTTTGTTAGGTAAACTTGCTCCCAATATAAGATCCATGTGATGATTGATACTCCTTATAGGTGGCAATCCTTCAAGCACATTATCCAATATGATGTCTTCATACTCTATCAGCAACTCCCTTATCTCCTCCGGTTGTGTCTCTTTAGTCTCCTTCTTCAATGTTTCAGGCTTCTTAGGAATCAAGGCATAACACATGTTCTCATGTCTCAAACCATCCAGAAATTTTCTTCCATCTACCAAATAGATTCTAGCATTCCCACATACTTCACTCTTAGGATCATCCTCCAAAGGAATCAAAGTAATTATCTTTCCATTTTCTGTTATAGTGTATGTATTCTTTCTCCCATCATGTATAGCTTTTCTATCATACTACCAAGCTCTACCCAACAAGGTATGACAAACATCCATAGGGATAATATCACACAAGACTTCATTATGATAAGATCCAATATGAAATTTCACCAAACATTGTTCACTCACCAGTACCTTATGATCATCCTGAATCCATGCTATCTGATAGGGCTTAGGCTATTTCAATCTTTCTAACTTCAGCTTAGTCACCATTTCTCCTGAAACTAGGTTATCTTAACAACCACTATTAATTACAACTTTACAACACTTACCTCCTGATTTGCATCTGATTCAGAACAAGCTTTTCCTCTACGGTGGTTCCTCATTTGTTTCAACTTGAAATAGTGCTCTCCTCATCACCAATGATTCTCCTTTCTCCAGCTTGCCAACAAAATAGGGATCACTTAGTTCAATAGGTCTTCTTCAACATAGGTTGTTCTTCCACTGTTTTATGTCCTCTTACTTGTACTACCCTGATTACATTCAAATGCTCTATGTCCTTCACATCCGCACTTGAAACAAGTGCCTCGAAATGTCCTTTTGTCAAATCCTCTTCCTTCTCTTCTGTATCCTTCATTCCGGTATGCACTAGGGTTTCCTCTCTAGTAGAAATTTCTATCATCTCTCCGGCAAGCATTGTTATCTCTGTCATCTTTCTTAAATGGGTTGTCAAACTTGTTCTACTCTGGATATGATCTGTCTCCTCCAGAAAATGTTCTACCTGTCTAAAATTTACCTCCTCTATCTCTCTGTCTGTGATCATGCCTCTTATTCAGCTTCTCTTCATCTTTTAGGTCAAACTGATATGCTTCTTCCAAAGATGTCATTCTTACCAAGCCCAGTTCTTCTTGAATGTTCAATCTCATTCCATTTATGTATCTAGCTACTTTCTCCTTGTTTGCTTCACTATGTGCTATCCTTATGATTATTTTATGGAATTATTCAATGTACTCCTTCACAAATTTCTCCTTTTGTCTCAGGTTTTGCAATCTTTTCAACAATTCCAACTCATAGTCAATAGGTATGAATTGATTCTTCAATTTTATCACCATTCGGTCCCACTTTGTAATCTTTTACTTTCCTCTTCTATTTCTTTCCAACTAAACTTCTTTCCACCATATAGCAGCATGTCCTTTCAACTTTGTCTTTGCAAATTTCACCTTCTCTAGATCTTCAATTTCTTCATATTCAAAGTATTCTTCCATGTCATTTATCTAGTCAATCAATTCTTCAAGGTTCAAATTACTAGTATAGTTTGGCACCTCAACTCTAGGTCTCTTTCCAATCTTTGAAATAGCTTGCAACATCTTTACTTGATCTGATTCTTCTTCATCACCTCCTAGGGTTTCACCAGTTTGTTCACAAATCAAAATTCCTCTTCATCATCACTTTCAACATTAGGTCTCGGTGTCAATCCTCTTTGCATATCTTCTTCAACAGCATCCAAACAAATTTACATTGTTTTCATCATCTCCATCACATCATCCATTCTACCAGCCATTGTTCCAATAGCAACAACTCTCCTCAGTGGCATTCTTCCTAGGATCAAGTGCAAACTACCTCAAGTTCGGCGATTGTACTACAAGGTGACCATTGCCTCTCAATCATCGATCGGTTGCGACACAAGTAACCTACCTCAATTTGGTGATCTATCCACAACAAGATCTTATGGAATTCCCTCGCCAACTTCACTCTATTTGCTCCCAAAGATTCAAACTTTTTCTCTTATACCACTTGGTGCAGTCACGGTAGGAGGGTTCACAAAATGAATTGTCTGGATTTTATAACAAGAGTAAACACAATGGAAGCAACTAAAAGAAATGGAACAAATGTAGATTCAGTCATTTAGTATATCATAGAATTCAAAATAGAGATCGACCGACAACATGCGGGCTTACAATTAGGGCTCAAAGGCCTAATTACATACATGCACAAGATAAAGCTTTTAAGCTCCTTCACAAAGAATCAAAACTATCAATCTTCTAAATCATCACAACTTGATTGTTGTTTTCCTAAGGATCTATTACATCAATATATATCATCTCCAGACCAATAGATTCCTCTGCGTTAGCCGAGGAAGGTCACAAACTCCAATGAAGAGCTATAACATGTACACATATAGGTCGGACCTAAATGCATAGAACACTTCCTCAAATAAATGGGATAATGTGCGGATCTTCGGGGAAGGTTAGCCACGAACCAAAGATCATTGAATGATGTGTCATTAGGTTCCGCAAGTCAAGGAATGCTCCACAAGTCTTCTCCTTTAGCTAATTGTCAGAGACTGTCAAGATGCTCTGTTATGAGAAAACAATTGATCTTCTGATAGCGATATCTTTCTGATAATGATGTGTGAATCTCTAAATTATGGGTAGATTAATGAATGTAGACACTAAGTCCAGATCCACAAGATGTGAAATACAACTACAGTAGAATACAGACCAAAATATAGAAAACTACTTCTGACTGAACTACCTAAACTGAATTGGAAAATGAAAAGAAACAAACTGAACTACAAACAAACTAAAATGCAAATGTTTTTGGTTGATACAAGATTACTCTTGAACTAGGGATGCTCCTGCATCAAATCAAGCAGCCCATGCCTTGTGCACCCAATACAATATCCAACATTTCTTTTCAACTCCCTACTATCTATAAAGTAATGGCCAAGCTGAGGCTTCTAACAAAACCATTCTCAAAATCCTCAAGAAAATAGTCAATGAAGCTGGTCATGATTAACACCTGCAACTCAATCCCGCCCTATGGCCTACTGCACTAGTATCAGAACACCAACTGGTGCCACACCCTATGCCTTGGTCTATAGCTCTAAAGCCATTCTACTTATAGAGGTTGATATCCCATCCCTCAGAGTATCCATGTAGAACCTGATTGATGGAGAGGAGTATCGCACTTCCAGATTAGCTGAGCTAGAACTACAAGATGAGAGGCACCTTGCCGCACTTAATCATCTCCATGTCTATCAAAATAGCCTTCGACATAATTATAAAAAAAAAGATCAAAGAAAGATGGTTTCAAGTGGGTGATCTTGTCTTAAAACAAAATCAGAGAAATCAAGTAGATCGAGAACAAAAGGGCAAGTTTGAGCCTAATTGGTTAGGACCCGTTGTTATCATAGCAGCATAAGGATCAGAAGCTTATACTTTAGCTACACCTGAAGGCATTGCTCTAGATGAGCCATTCAATAGTGTTCATCTCAAGAAGTTTTATGCCTGATCCTTAGAGTATCCATGTCAAAAAAAACAAAAAATAAAAAAAACAACAAAAACAAAAACAATCCATCCTATGGTGAAAACTTGGTAAATATGCGTATTGGATAAGTACCATAGTGAAAACCTGGCAAACAGGTGCTATGTGTAGAGTCAACATCCATCATCTATTGAGTCTTGTGCATTCAATGTCTCTTTCATAATAAACTTCATCCATCCATCCATAATAAAACCATTGACCTTGTTTGCATTTCCATCTCCCTATCTAAAATAGCTTGGACATTTGTCAATGTTCATCGTCGTCATCCCATGTTAGTTATCACTTATCTTACATCAACTATCCTATGTCAAGTTATCTATGTCTTCCTCTACCAGAATAGGGGCAACCCCTTTCCTTAACCAAGGTCTAGGAATGGATCCTTGTTCGTGGTTCACAAACACTTCAAACACTTCCAACACTTCAAAAACACAAACAATTTGAACACTTCATCCTTCAAAGCAAACCATAAACAAAAACAAAAACACTTCAAAACCACAACAAAAACAAATGCACAACACAAACACACCAAACCAAACCAATCAACCATATCAATTGTCCTATATAGAATGTTCCATGCTCGAAACCAGACCAGGCATCTTATAAGACATGTTTCATTTCCTGAAACCAGACATTAGCTATTCAACAAATGACACCCTTTAACAAACACATCATTCCTACAATAAGGCTATTATCTACCCAACACTATCCTACATCATCACTCTAACTAGAACTACATATTATCTCATCTCAAGTCTTAAGGTACCTAGATCCCATGGATATGGGTATGTAGGCAGTCTAGATTATGAAGGAGGTTTCTAGAACTCAGGTACATAAGATATCATGATTTCATCTACCCAAGCTCAAACACCTTGATCAACTCATCACTCTACCTAGAACTACATATTATCATCTTTCATCTTTCATCATAATGTGCCTTGATCCCATGGATACAGGGTATGTAGGCAGTCTGCAATACGAAGGATGTATCAAGTACTCAGGCACATACGATTCATCATTCTTCACCCATCTCAATCCATTGACATGTCATCTTTCTAGGCTTCCATTTATCAAAATCCATTCACCTCAACTTTGTTAGGACAGGAAAATTTAAAATTTTCTTGTATTGTCATTTCTCCACATCTGATCGAATCATAAAACATCTTGCCCAAAAAATCCTGATAAAATTGATACATCCAATAAAAGATCCATGACAAAACAATATAAAGGGCTTAAATTTCATACTATCGACAAGACTTTACATTACTTATGCCGATCCATGTAAAAACAGTTGAAGTAACTATCGGTGTGAAAACAAGGATCGGAGAGAAGTTTTCAAACATCGCCGATGGACGAAACTATACCAATGACCTTTCGTCAGAAAGAAAGTCTATTGGTCATACCGATTGATATGACTAAAAGCTACCGAGTAGCACTTCGAAGATCATCCCGACGGTATACATCATACCGATAGAGTATTTTGGTGAAACTTTCACCGAGCGTCCCATGGAATTAAAAGGAATGGTGGTCATCGACAAGAGATGAATATCGGAAAGAAAAGTTTATGAGTCCCCGATACCCTGATGTCTCAGCGAATAGCAAAAGGTACTTCGGCATAGCTCACACCGATGCGTGTGATAAATAAGAACCATCGGCAAAACTAAAAGGGTCAGGATGAAACTTATGTCTTACCAACATACAAGTCATAATGATAAAAGTGTTGGTGAAACTTCGTCAAGTTCTCGCCGATGAAGAGTATAAAATGGCCATCGGAGAGATAACCACAATCAGGTGACTTGAAAAAGATTACCCTAATGACATATCTCACTCTGATAGAAGTAAGGATTACACTCACTAATCGGTAACATATTTTGGAAGTCTTTCTGATCCGGGATATAAAGGGCTATCAGGAAGACGATAATGATCGGATAAACACAAATATGTTATCCCGATGGCATAAATCACCCTGATAACAATTGTTGTCACACATATCGATGAGACTCTCACCAATAGTTATATCGGTAACACTTGATATGTCAGAAGGAAATATAAATCACACAGCGATGAAAGAAGTCATGCCAATGGTATTTGCACTTGCTTTCACATCGGATAAAGGTATGGATATCTCCTGCCGATATGATTTAATATAATGTCAGGGAAACAATTGAAGGGTTACGTCGATTGATTGTTCGCGCCATGAGGAGATATTAAAATCGCCTGGACATTTTGAAAATTATGCCGATGAATGGAGTTATGACGATGTGACATTTCATAATGATGAAGGACATTGAATTGCTCAAACAATTAAATGCAAATGGTGATGAAATCCTCTAAGATCATTGTAATTAAATTTAACAGGGTTGTTTGAGAAGAGAATACAGGGGAATCTTGAAACACAAATAGAGGATTCCAATCACAGCCACAAAAAATAGGTACATACATACGAACCATTGTGTTATAGCCTGTATTTTGATTTTCTATCAAAGATTAAAATGGAGACTCTGGGAAAGGGAAAGAGCATAAAATCACAAGGAGAAACAAGCAAACCTAAGAAACAAAAAACTGAAAAAACCCATGAAGAAAAGATAAAAGACATAAAGCTCAATCAAGATTTGATTGATCAATTGCCGAGGTCAACTCCCAAGGCTAGAAGATCTGCTCAACTTAGGGCAGAAGTGGAAAAATTAGAAGACAAATGTAAACACTTAGGAAACATTTGGACCCTGATTAGAGGATATGAACTTTTCAGATTCCACTACAATAGAAGATTCAAGAATGCTCCAGTGTCAAACCCATGGCATTTAAATTTGGATAAATTAGTTGTGCCTGATGTATTCCTGAATGTTGAACTCCTTCAAGTTCTTGCCAAACAATACAACCCAAGTCTTACGGCTATATGCAACCCACAAGGGGAGCCCGTTATACACCTGTTAAAAAATGCCATCTGTGAAGTATTTGATTTAGATGATTTGTGCATTGTCCCTATTGTTTATGAGGATCTAGAAAAGGAATACTGGAGAATGGATACAACCTACAATGGATGGAGGTTGCCTATTCATAGGCCCAGAGTTAAAGGAGAACTGGTGCCTCTAAAAGAGAATGATGGTCCTCCTTTTCATGTGTCAATATTTGAACCATATATACAACATACTTATTATTCTGTGGGCCAAGTCCTAGGATCAGAGGTCCCTAAGTTCATGACAATCCCTTTGCTGGTTATAGATATTCACATCCAATGTCATAATGCTAGGCAGTTTGATTATGATGCCTATATTGTTAATAGAATCGACTCTAGCCTGACCGCAATAAGAAACAATGCGCCAACTATTTCTTTTGAGCATTACTCACTTCTTATGCATATAGTGCTATATTATGGCCATGCGAATTTAAAGTTATTCCTACAGACCAAAAAGGACAGAGGTTATCAATACAGATATGGACCAGGGTTTGGGATAGCAGATATGCCCATTCCAGCTATGTATAATTTGAAGAGTATTTTGTAAAAGTGCTATATAGATATTTCAACTACACTTGTGAATATTCAATTTCAACTGAGATAAAGAGGTTCCTTAGGCCTAAAGATTTTGGTGGTCCCCCTACTGTCATTCATAATTGGGGAGATTGGTATTGTTTTGAAGATGCCACCATGGTTATAGTATATGGTTTTGAAGACACCCCATTCATCTTACCTAAAACTGTCCCTGACAAAATTTCTTACTTAGAAATAGTTAGACAAATGCATTGTTCAAATGTAATGCATCTGAGCTCCCATGATAAGCAATCCTTCATGCCCAACATTTTATGTTTTGGATACTTCACTGTGGTGTCTAAAGAAGGTTACAGTCTCATCCTGGATAAATTGATGCATTACAATATGAGGTGTGTTGAGGTGAGAAAAGGATTTGATCCAAAGGGTTTTATTGACTCTGCTCGGAGAAGGCAAAATCTCAGTGGATACATACATATCCCCTATCCACACAATGATGTCATCAGAAACCTAGAGGAGGCTGAGGTAGAATTGGTGGTAGAAAAATATAATAGGGATTTGAGTGAAAAAAGAAAACAGCTGGCAGAGATTGAGGTTGTATCCTCTGGAGATGAAGAACTGGCAGGGCAAGAGGAGCCACAGGACAAAACAGTAAAAATGTCCAAGAGAAAAATGCAACAATATCAGACTCCTGTCGTAATACATGATGAGGAGGGGTCTGCTGATGAAGACCCACATCAAATGGCTTATGATTCTTTTATTTCTGATGACCAATTTATTCATTCAAAAGAGTTTAAGTCATTTTTGTACAAATGCAAAGGGAAGGAAATTAGAGAATCAGTGGATGATATCTCTGCTAATAATGAAAGACACTTACTAGATATGCTGAAAAAAATAGTGGATAATGAGATGCAGGATATGACCCCTAGCAAGGGTAGACAGTTGCTTAAAGATGCAGGGGTAATGATTTTTCCTGCCCTTGATTTAAATTCTACTTTAGTTTTTGATAGTTTTCTAAATAATACAGATGATAAGTATAAACTCACTCCAGAAGGTGTTAGTGAAGTGTATATGGGTACAAAATACAATAACGACGAAAATTCATTGATGATCTGGGCCCTATATCCTCCCCATAAGAAAACTGCTATTATAGACACTGAAAAAACTTTTGGTCATATCATGACTTTAAAGGCAGGGGAAACTGACCCTCTAATCACTGCAGACATTGGTATTAATGTTGCAAAGCTAAATAAAGCATAGGCTCAAATGTTGATTAAGGAAAGAGATGCATACAAATTGAGCTATGAGAGATTGACAAAAGAAAATGATTATTTAAAGGATGTTGTTAAGAGCACCTTTGGGGAGTCAACAAGGAGGTTAACCTAGGGTGAAAGTTCACAGAGTACCCTAGCATTATCCACATATCAGGCAGCACAAATCCAGATGGATACACTTGTCACAGTGCTATAGAGCAAGCATGCCAACATGGTGCATTGGTTAAACCTATTTTTGGATAGATACTCTCAGAATTATAAAGCAATTTGAGAACATGAAAGGCTCGAACAGAGAATACAAGAGAAATTGAATGAGATACAATGTAAAGGTGCTTCTGATATTGCAGGTGTTTCCATTAAAAAAGAATTGATTGACCAACATCAGAAGTACTACGATCACCTTAAAACTGATGCTAAGGAATGTGCTGAAGCTTCAAAATCAGGAGTACCCACGTTATTCAAAAGTGATGAAGAACTGAAAAGCAAAGAGGAATGGAGCATTGATTGTCAAGCCATATTGCACGAAGCTATGACAGATCTTAAAGACAAAGATTCTGCATCCAGAGAAGCCTGCAAACACCTGGAAAAGATGGTCACAATGGATGTGATTACGAGGAATGCCATTGAACTTACTGATTTCCATCGTGATCAAGAGTACCTAGACCATGTGGCTAAAATTTACTTATGGTTGAATAGAGCCTAATCATGGTTATGTTATGATTGTTAATCTTGTTAACTTCCCAAAAGACTTATTGAAGAGTTATGTCTCTTCAAAAAA
This sequence comes from Cunninghamia lanceolata, assembly GCA_027924645.1. Taxonomy (NCBI): domain Eukaryota; kingdom Viridiplantae; phylum Streptophyta; class Pinopsida; order Cupressales; family Cupressaceae; genus Cunninghamia; species Cunninghamia lanceolata. Next base: position 3,158,632 of record BSBN01000549.1, on the reverse strand, counting down.
ATATCTATATAAGTTCAAAAAATTGGTGCTGAAAGATCATGAGCAGTAGAATATAATATATATAGTTTACAATGTTCTCAAAAGACCATGTTGCAAGTTTGTTATTGAAGAAGTAAATTAGAGTTCTCTGATCTTGTGGTTTTATTCTGGCATCAATTGTTTGTTAAAGTTACTCAATTGTGTGGTTGTCTCCAGTTCTATATTTCTTGGTTATTCAGATTAATATATCAAGTATATATTTAATTTGTCAATACACATTTGCTGCAGCTATGTGGTTTGATTAATTGGTTTCCATAATAGGAATTAAAATCCTCCTGATCAATCATAGTAACCTGGAAGTATTAGTTTGGATTACTAAGAAGAACCATATAATTAGGATTGCCATTCTGTCTCCAAGTTAATATTGTCATTTATTCTTATATATTCCACTCGATTAGTTCCTTTAAGAAAGGATTAAAATACCTTCTAGTGAATTACAAGATATCTAATTATATAGGTTGGATAAATAAGAAGAGTGTGTCAATCATCTCCCTGCACGTTTATACAAGTTATAAACTCAAATTGTGCTAAACAATTAGAATTACTGCCCATTATAAGCCACTAATCATAGTCCTTCATTTGACTCTGTTCACCCAACAAGGCACTGGTCTTATTTCTATTCATCATTTAAAATTTACCTTGATATTGCTTATACAATTTATACCAACCACTCATTAGATATAAGAACTAGTTAGCAAGCTTTCATCTATCCTACACCATATGCCATTGTGGATAGATTTAGTTAGTCAATACATTTACATTTAGTCTGCTTTAATTCCCAAGGTTCACCCACCTGGGTGTAGCAGGACCTAAAGTGTAGGAAATCATCAAACCCTATAGGTTGATTTCGTTAAGTTAGTTCAAAAATGTTGCGAATCTAAGCATAGAGCCTAGCATACTCTTAGGATTAGCAACCTGCATTTTTGAGACCTAACAAATTGGCGACTTTGCTGGGGATCTAAATAAAAGACCTTAGAAGAAAATTTCTTTTCATAGAGTCATTTCAGAAACTTTCATTTGGTAACTCTGCTAGTAACAAGAACCCATAAAAGATAAAATTACAAACTTTTCCTATTTACAAAATAGGTGGCGACTCTAGTGACTGAAAACTAAAACTAAATGGATGGTAGGAGATCGAAGATGGAAGGAAAGAAATTGCAGTCATCTCCACCACTTAGAAACATTTCCAAAAGAAATGGAACTTCAAATTATTCTCACCAGGATAATCATCAGAATGCTCAAGAGGATGATATGGAGCAAACTATTGCAATTCACAATAAGTTCACACCCCTGCATGACTCTAATGAAAATCTCAATGGAGCAAATGATGATGTCTTGGCAAGATACAGACCAGATCCTCAAGAATAGCTCGAGTATGAAGCATAGGTCATGAGGGATATTGATCAAAACCAAGTTGATTATGATTTCAAGATGTCATTGCATCAGGGAGAAGTGGTAAAACATGGATTCTCAAGTCAAGAAATAAATGACAATCTAGAGAATCTAGGAAGTATGAGTGAGGAGCAGTAGGAGGTGCTCAGGCTCTGAAAAGAACTCAAAATGTTCAAAATATAGGAGGATAAAAGGTTGTTATAGTAGCAGATTCAATAGATGAAAAGTAAATCTAAGACAGCCCCCCCAAAATATGTACCTCCACATAGAGGAAACACTTCAAGGAATCCACAGCAAAATACAAATGGAGTTCAAAATTCACATACATATGGAAGTCATCAAAATACTATTCCCAAAAACCCTAGACCACCTCCCATACATAATACATCTCAACATATAGCAAATCCTTACCCACCCCCTGGCCAGCAATATTACAGACCGCAAAATCCCTACATGAATCCCCATATAAACCCACAGCAGCAATATGCCTATTATCAGCCTTCGAGTGGATATAATTACTATCCTAATCCACCACCCATGAATTTTCCACCTCAAAACCTTGCAAACATATGTAGCCAATTTGATTTAACTGGGTATCAGTTGTGCCGATATCCTATGGATAGCAATTGGAGAAACATAGTTCCCAAGTTTACTGGCAACAATGCAATATCAGCTGAAGATCATGTCAGAAGCTTCAATGCTTTCGTGCAAGATATTGGTATGGACTGGGAAGATATTAGAATGAGGTTATTCATGATGTCCCTCACTGAAGATGTGAGAGATTGGTTTAATAGCTTACTTGATGGCTCAATCAATTCTATGACTGATTTCCATAATCAATTTAAGGAACAGTATGGCAACCAGTATGCACCTGAGTTTGCATTACATGAATTGATAGGCATACAGAAGTACCAAAATGAATTAGTATATGATTTCAATCTAAAATTTTCCAAATTACACAACAAGGTACCACATGGATCCAAGTTGTCTGATCTAGCAGCACTGAGCATTTATATGAAAGCATTTGACCCCAAGACAGGGTATGATCTTAGGAATCGGTGTCCTACAACCTTGGCTGAAGCTCAGAAAGTGGCTTTAACTATTGAGAACAATAGGAAAGCTGCAGGTATGGTTAGCAAGAGAGATAACTATAGAAGTCCTCAAAACCAAAATGTTCAATAGACTAAACAAGAAGGTCAGCATAGGCATGAAAGGCCCAGGTTGCATGATATGCTGTACAATACAAATTGGAAGGATGGAAGACCCATCGATAATAACAGAAAGCCACATTATGGCAAGGACACCCCTGATCCCCTGAAAAGGAACATGGCACATATGGTAGAAAATAAACCTTGGTGTTTGGTGTGCAATCTACCACATTTACCTGAGTATTGTGAGGTAGCTAAATCAGTACAACAAGAAGAGATGTTATACAATTATAATAGAGATAACCACACCATAAATATGATGCAGGATACACCATGTGTGGTAACTGAAGATTACTCTTCTACAAAGGATGAGGGATATGAATACGATGTAGGAAACCAGAGGCATCATGTCAACATGGGAGAACAAGAAGTGTTCTCAAATCAGGAAGGTGGTTATGATGAACCTACTTACTATGCTAATTAGCCATATGAATAATGGAGAAAGCCTACTGATGATGAAAGAGAAGCTCTTACTATAGCTGCAATAGCTCAAGCTAAAAATTCTTATAACTTGAGGAGTAGGACAGTAAACGTTGAACAAGGGACACCGGGGAGTGTATTCATAAAAAATCAAAATAACAAGAAGAATAATACAAAGTCATCATCTAAAGAACCAGAAAAGGGTGGTAAGGATAAAACAAAAGAAAAATTACAAAATCAAGAAAAGGAAAATATAAAGACAGAAAAGAGTGATCAGACTATGGCCCACTCTTTTGACATTGCTCATGCAGTATCTCAGGTAAAAATATCAATTCCACTTTTAGAAATGATGAAGATAGATAAATACAGGAGTACAGTCGTTAAGCTGATTTCTGATACACCAAGTCAAAAACATAAAAGACATGAAAGTAGAACAAATAATGTTCATCAAGAAAAATTCCAAATGCCTAAGGTATACCTTGGTGATACACTGACAAAGAATCCCTCACAGGTAGACCCTTTCTATACTACATTATTGATCAAAAACCGGATAGTGAGAAATTGTACGATTGATTTAGGTGCTGCCATGAACATCATGCCAATAGCAGTTATGAAAGAATTGGGAATGTGGGTTGACACTACATTTGGCAAGTGTTATGCAATGGATAATAGATCTATCCCAGTTGTTGGTATTATGAGGGATGTGGAGATAAAACTTGCCTCACACCCAGAAGCAACTTATAACATTGATATTACTGTGGTTGACATTCCACCATATTATGGAATGCTTCTATCAAGACAATGGGCTGCAATGGCAGGAGGGAATGTCCAATTGGACTTATCATATGCTACAATACCAGTTGGAGGTAAAGAAATTAAGTTGTGCAGAGAGCCGAGGTATGAAAATATTATAGAATGATTGGATCAACATCAAATAAATTTCTTCTGTGATACAGATTTGGGAGCTTTCAAGGTTGGAGAAAATATGCCAGAGGTGCATAATACTGATCCAATACATACAGAATCTATGAAAGAAGAAAATGATGTATGGAAGATGTATTTCGATGGTGCATGCAACAAAATAAGAAATGGGGCTGGAATAGTTTTTATTTCACCAGGAGGTAAAACTTTCAAATACTCTTTTCTATTAACATTTGAATGCACAAACAATGTGGCAGAGTACGAAGCCTTGCTCATTGGTTTGAACATAGCCACTAAGTATAAGATACAAAATTTAGCCATATATGGTGATTTTGAATTGGTCACTTCCCAAGTGAGAGAAAAGTACCTATCAAAAAACAAGAGGTTGAGACAATACAGAAATGCAGTTTGGGATGGTATTGAATTATTTGATGCCTTTGTAATCAACTGGATTGATAGGTCTAAAAATATTATGGCAGATTTTCTAGCAAATATCACATTAAAAAGGGATGATGTCACATTGGGAGGAATTACAGAAGTAGAATTCAAAACCAGACCCACCATCCCAGATAATATACATAACTGGCAAATGTTTGATAATGATGTTGATATAATTAATTTCTTACATTGTGTTGATTCTTATGAAAATCAAGAGATTGATTTCAACACATTTGTAGAAGAGCATGATGGGAAGGAACCCTTTTTGGTCAAGAGATAGTTCAATTAAAAACCAATAAGATACCTAAGGGATTTATAGCATTGGAAAAGGTATTCGATGGACATGACAGATTTAAAATGAAAGACACACCAGTGGCACCGAATGACCTTGAAGAGATCAATTTGGGGACACAAGCAACCCCAAAAAATGTGTATATTGGAAGAAATATTAACCTAAAAATCAAGAACCGAATCATCAATTTACTCAGGAAGTTCAGGCATGTATTTGCTTGGTCATATGATGATTTAAAAGCATATAGAGAGGATTTGTTTCAACCTGAGATACCACTAAAACCAGATGCTAAACCATTCAGGCAAAAACATAGGCCAATCAATCCTACCTTAGCTCCTAAAATGCTAGAAGAACTTACAAAATTAAGGGATGGGGCTATCATTAAACCTATCAGACATTCCTCCTAGGTGTCTAATTTAGTACCTGTCAGAAAAAAGAACAGTGATATTAGACTATGTGTGGATTTCAGGAATTTAAACATGTCTTCTCTTAAAGATAACTATCCCCTCCCCAATATGGAAGCAATATTACAAAAGGTTACTGGATGTGAATTGTTGTCAATGATGGATGGTTTCTCAGGGTACAATCAGGTGAAAGTCAAAGAATCAGAGCAATTTAAGACTACATTCACCACTCCATGGGGAACATATGTATATTTGAGAATGCCATTCAGACTCACTAATGCTGGAGCAACATTTCAAAGAGCAATGGATGTGGCTTTTGCTGAGTTAATTAATAAAATTATGATAGTATATCAAGATGACTTGACATCATATTCTAAAAGGGTTGAGGATCATTGCACACATTTGGAGCAAATATTTATCAAAGCCCTAGAATATGGGATCTCATTGAATACTAAAAAGTGCCATTTTGCAGTTACAGAGGGGAAATTACTTGGCCACATAGTTTCTAAGGATGGAGTGAAAATAGATCCGGAGAGGGTAAAAGTAATTGACCAAGTCCCCATTCCTAAGAATGTGAAATCCATATAGTCATTTTTTGGACAAATTAATTTTGTTAGGAGGTTTATATCTAATTTTGTAGAAATTGTTTGCCCTATATCAAGGATGCAAAAGAAAAACTCAGAAGTAAAATGGACAACAAAAACAATAGAAGCATTTGCTACTATTAAGAGAGCCATCAAAGAAGCTCCTATATTGATATCCCCTGATTTCAGTAAACCATTCCAACTATTTTCATTTGCTTCTTATCATACAGTTGCAGCAGTACTATTGCAGAAAAACAATGATGGATATGAACAGCCTATCTCATTTTTTAGCAAATCCCTTCAGAATGTAGAGTTAAAGTATGACATTGTTGAAAAATAGGCATATGCATTAGTAAAATCAGTAAAAACCTTTAGGCCATACTTGGTGGGAGCTAAAATCATAGCATATGTACCTAATGCCGCAGTAAAGATGTATTGGTCCAAACTGAAGTCACTAGTAGAAGATGCAGATGGATCAATAGAATTTAGGAGTTTAATGTTGAAATCTAGACCACTAAGCTGGTAAGAGGCCAAGGCCTTACTAGGTTGATGGCTGAAAGTAATCTCGAAGCATCCCAGGTATGTGGTACTAATGATGTTGATAATACAAGTTCAAGTATTGAGCATACTCCATGGTATTCTGATATTATATATTATTTAAAACATATGAAGTGTCCTGAGGGGTATGACGATAACAAAAGGAGGACACTTAAATTGCAAGCCTCAAAATATGTATTTCTTAATGGAGATCTTTACTAGAAAAATAGAGATGGAATTTTACTGTTATGCTTAGATGAGCATCAATCAAAACATATCATAAAAGAGTTACATGAAGGCATGTGCGGAGGTCATTTTTTAGCAAAGACTACAACCAACAAGATCTTAAGGGCTGGATACTATTGGCCTAAAGTTTTTAATGATTCATATCATTACACTAGAAAATGTGAGGCATGTCAGAAGTTTTCAGGTAAGTTGAGATATCAGGGAGCATTACCCTTAAAACCCATGCAAGTTGAGGCTCCATTCTATCAGTGGGGTATTGACTTCATTGGAGAAATTACGGAGAAATCGAGTGGTGGACACAAATGGATTTTGGTGGCAATTGATTACTTCACAAAATGGGTGGAGGCAATTCCAACCAAACAGGCAACAAGTAGGGTGGTGATTAACTTTCTAATGGAAAATATTATGTTCAGATTTGGCACTCCAATAAGGTTAATTATAGATAATGGAATGTGTTTTAGATCCGAGGAATTCAAAAACTTTTGTAGTACACATGGCATCACTGTGTCCTATGCTGCCCCCTATCATCCACAAGCAAATGGACAAGCAAAATCAAGTAACAAAAGCCTCCTAAAAATCATAAGGAAAATGTTGGATAGAAACAAGAAAGCATGGGATTCAAAATTAAGAATGGCAGTATGGGCTGATAGGATCACCGTAAAAAGAGCAATTGGGAGATCTCCTTTTGAACTAGTGTATGGGACACAGGCAAGAATATCGTTAGAAAATCTCATGCCAGTTTACAAGTTCATTCTTCAAGAAGATTTAAACATTCCTGAACCAATGGAGGAAAGGTTCGAATATCTTGCAAAACTTGATGAAACAAGGAGACTGGCTCAAAGGCAGAATATTAAGCTACAATCACAAGTGAAATACCTCTTTGATAAAAAAGCCAAAGATCGGAAGTTTGAAATAAACGATTTAGTACTGATGTGGAATGCTAGGTGCCAGGACAAAGGAAAACATGGAAAATTTGAAGCTCTATGGTTAGGTCATTTTGTTATCATTAGCAAAGGAGGCGATGACTCTTACTATTTGCATAATATGTCTGGAGAAGAGCAAGAATTGCCTATGTATGGGCAATATTTGAAGCCATTCTTTTCATAATCATGCACAAGGAGGATTGAGTGTTGCTAGTGCATGGACAACCCTCAAACAACTCTCAAAATATTTTATTCCATGCACAGTAGTTTAGGAAAACCAAAAGAGATTAGGATATGCCAGTACATGGACAATCCTACCAATCTATAAAAAAAAAAAAAATCTTTTCCATGTACAATAGTATAGGATCATTCTCGTTCCCCATTGTTATCACTCTCATTTCCCATTTTTTATCCCGAACAAATAAAACGTGTGGTCTACTCCTCCCAAGAGATCTGAATCCTTGGTATACTCATCAAGAGTATACATCCCAGACAGAGCCATTGTTAGGACAGGAAAATTTAAAATTTTCTTGTATTGTCATTTCTCCACATCTGACCGAATCATAAAACATCTTGCCTAAAAAATCCTGATAAAATTGATACATCCAATAAAAGATCCATGACAAAACAATATAAAGGGCTTAAATTTCATACTATCGGCAAGACTTTACATTACTTATGTCGATCCATGTAAAAACAGTTGAAGTAACTATCAATGTGAAAAGAAGGATCGGAGAGAAGTTTTCAAAGGTCATCGATGGAGGAAACTATACCGATGACCTTTCGTCGGAAAGAAAGTCTATTGGTCATACTGATCGGTATGACTAAAAGCTATCGAGTAGCACTTCGAAGATCATCCCGACGGTATACATCATACTGATAGAGCATTTCAGCGAAACTCTCACCGAGCGTCCCACAGAATTAAAAGGAATGGTGGTCATTGGCAAGAGATGAATATCAGAAAGAAAAGTTTATGAGTCCCCGATACCCCGATGTCTCAACGAATAGCAAAAGGTACTTCGGCATAGCTCACACCGATGCGTGTGATAAATAAGAACCATCGGCAAAACTAAAAGGGTCGAGATGAAACTTATATGTCTTACCAACTTACAAGTCATAATAATAAAAGTGTCGATGACACTTCGTCAAGTTCTCGCCGATGAAGAGTATAAATGGCCATTGGAGAGATAACCACAATCGGGTGACTTGAAAAAGATTACCCTGATGACATATCTCACTCCGATAGAAGTACGGATTACACTCACTAATCAGTAACATATTTTGGAAGTCTTTCCGATCTGGGATATAAAGGGCTATCGGGAAGACGATAATGATTGGATAAACACAAATATGTTATCCCGATGGCATAAATCACCCCGATAACAATTGTTGTCACACATATCGATGAGACTCTCACCGATAGTTATATCGGTAACACTTGATATGTCAGAAGGAAATATAAATCACACAGCGATGAAAGAAGTCATGCTGATGGTATTTGTGCCTGCTTTCACATCGGATAAAGGTATGGATATCTCCTACTGATATGATTTAATATAATGTCGAGGAAACAATTGAAGGGTTACGCTGATTGATTGTTCGCGCCATGAGGAGATATTAAAATCACCCAGACATTTTGAAAATTATGCCGATGAATGGAGTTATGACGATGTGACATTTCACAATGATGAAGGACATTGAATTGCTCAAACAATTAAATGCAAATGGTGATGAAATCCTCTAAGATCATTGTAATTAAATTTAACAGGGTTGTTTGAGAAGAGAATACAGGGGAATCTTGAAACACAAATATAGGATTTCGATCATAGCCACAGACAACAGGTACATACATACGAACCATTGTGTTATAGCCTGTATTTTGATTTTTTGTCAAAGATTGAAAATGGAGAGTCCGAGAAAGGGAAAGAGCAAAAAATCACATGGAGAAACAAGCAAACCTAAGAAACAAAAAACTGATAAAACCCCTGAAGAAAAGATAAAAGACATAAAGCTCAATCAAGATTTGATTGATCAATTGCTGGGGTCAACTCCCAAGGCTAGAAGATCTGCTCAACTTAGGGTAGAAGTGGAAAAATTAGAAGACAAATGCAAACACTTAGGAAACATTCGGACCCTGATCAAAGGATATGAACTTTTCAGATTCCACTACAACAGAAGATTCAGGAATGCTCCAGTGTCAATCCCATGGCATTTAAATTTGGGTAAATTAGTTGTGCCTAATGTATTCCTGAATGTTGAACTCCTTCAACTTCTTGCCAAACAATACAACCCAAGTCTGAAGGCTATATGCAACCCACAAGGGGAGCCTGTTATACACCTGTCAAAAAATGCCATCTATGAAGTATTTGATTTAGATGATTTGTGCACTGTCCCTATTGTTTATGAGGATCTAGAAAAGGAATACTGGAGAATGGATACAACCTACAATGGATGGAGGTTGCCTATTCATAGGCCCAGAGTTGAAGGAGAACTAGTGCCTCTAAAAGAGAATGATGGTCCTCCTTTTCATGTGTCAATATTTGAACCATATATACAACATACTTATTATTCTGTGGGCCAAGTCCTAGGATTAGAAGTCCCTGAGTTCATGACAATACCTTTGATGGTTATAGCTATTGACATCCAATGTCATAATGCTAGGCAGTTTGATTATGCTACCTATATTGTTAATAGAATTGACTCTGGCCTAACCGCAATACAAAACAATGCCCCAACTATTTCTTTTGAGCATTACTCACTTCTTATGCATATAGTGCTATATTATGGCTAGGAAGTGGGGTTATGGCCACGTGAATTTAAAGTTGTTCCTGCATACCAGAAAGGACAGAGGCTACCGATATAGATATGGACCAAGGTTTGGGATAGCAGATAGGCCCATTCCAGCTATGTACAATTTGAAGAGTATTTTGTAAAAGTGTTGTATAGATATTTCAACTACACTTGTGAATATTCAATTTCAACTGAGATAAAGAGGTTCCTCAGGCCTAAAGATTTTGGTGGTCCCCCTACTGTCATTCATAATGGGGCAGATTGGTATTGTTTTGAAGAAGCCACCATGGTTAGAGTATATGGTTTTGAAGACACCCCATTCATCTTACCTAAAACTATCCCTGACATAATTACTTACTTAGAAATAGTTAGACAAATGCATTATTCAAATCTAATGCATTTGAGCTCCCATGATAAGCAATCTTTCATGCCCAACATTTTATGTTTTGGAGACTTCACTGTGGTGTCTAAAGAAGGTTATAGTCTCATCCTGGATAAATTGATGCATTACAATATGAGGTGTGCTGAGGTGAGAAAAGGATTTGATCTAGAGGGTTTTATTGACTCTGCTCAGTGAAGGCAAAATCTCAGTGGCTACATACATATCCCCTATCCACACGATGATGTCATCAGAAAACTAGAAGAGGCTAAGGTAGAATTGGTGGTAGAAAAATATAAAAGGGGTCTGAGTGAAAAAATAAAACAGCTGGTAGAGATTGAGGTTGTATCCTCTTGAGATGAAGAACCAGCAAGGCAAGAGGAGCCATAGGACAATAGTAAAAATGTCCAAGAGAAAAATGCAACAATATCAGCCTCCTGTCATAATACATGATGAGGAGGTGTCTGCTGATGAAGACCCATGTCAAATGGCTTATGATTCTTTTATTTCTGATGACCAATTTATTCATTCAAAAGAGTTTAAGTCATTTTTGTACAAATGCAAAGGGAAGGAAATTAGAGAATCAGTGGATGATATCTCTGCTAATAATGAAAGACACTTACTAGATATGCTGAAAACAACAGTGGATAATAAGATGCAGGATATGACCCCTAGCAATAGTAGACAGTTGCTTAAAGATGCAGGGGTAATGATTTTTCCTACCCTTGATTTAAATTCTACTTTAGTTTTTGATAGTTTTCTAAATAATATAGATGATAAGTATAAACTCACTCCAGAAGGTGTTAGTGAAGTGTATATGGGTACAAAATACAATAATGATGAAAATTCATTGATAATCTGGGCCCTATATCCTCCCCATAAGAAAACTGCTATTATAGACACTGAAAAAACTTTTGGTCATATCATGACTTTAAAGGCAGGGGAAAATGACCCTTTGATCACTGTAGACATTGGTATTAATGTTGCAAAGCTAAATAAAGCATAGGCTCAAATGTTGATTAAGGAAAGAGATGCATACAAATTGAGCTGTGAGAGATTGACAAAAGAAAATGATTATTTAAAGGATGCTGTTAAGAGCACCTTTGGGGAGTCAACAAGGAGGTTAACCCAGGGTGAAAGTTCACAGAGTACCCTAGCATTATCCACAGACCATGCAGCACAAATCCAGATGGATACACTTGTCACAGTACTACAGAGCAGGCATGCCAACATGGTGCATTGGTTAAACCTATTTTTGGATAATTACTCTCAGAATTATAAAGCAATTTGAGAACATGAAAGGCTCAAACAGAGAATACAGGATAAATTGAATGAGATACAATGTAAAGGTGCTTCTAACATTGTAGGTGTTTCCAATACAAAAGAATTGATCGAGCAACATTAGAAATACTATGATCACCTTAAAACTGATGCTAAGGAATGTGCTGAAGCTTCAAAAGTAGGCGTACGCATGTTATTCAAAAGCGATGAAGAACTGAAAAGCAAAGATGAATGGAGCATTGATTGTCAAGCCATATTGTACGAAGCTATGGCAGCTCTTAAAGACAAAGATTCTGCATCCGGAGAAGCCTGCAAACACCTGGAAAAGATGGTCACAATGGATGTGATTACGAGGAATGCCATTGAACTTACTAATTTCCATCGTGATCAAGAGTACCTAGACCATGTGGCTAAAATTTACTTATGGTTGAATAGAGCCTAATCATGGTTATGTTATGATTGTTAATTTTGTTAACTTCCCAAAAGACTTATCGAAGAGTTATGTTTCTTCACAAAAATATCTGTATAAGTTCAAACAATTGGTGCTGAAAGATCATGAGCAGTAGAATATAATATATATAGTTTACAATGTTCTCAAAAGACCATGTTGCAAGTTTGTTATTGAAGAAGTAAATTAGAGTTCTCTGATCTTGTGGTTTTATTCTGGCATCAATTGTTTGTTAAAGTTACTCAATTGTGTGGATGTCTCCAGTTCTATATTTCCTGGTTATTCAGATTAATATATCAAGTATATATTTAATTTGTCAATACACATTTGTTGCAGCTATGTGGTTTGATTAATTGGTTACCATAATAGGAATTAAAATCCTCCTGATCAGTCACAGTAACCTAGAAGTATTAGTTTGGATTACTAAGAAGAACCATATAATTAGGATTGTCATTCTGTCTCCAAGTTAATATTGTCATTTATTCTTATATATTCCACTCAATTGGTTCCTTCAAGAAAGGATTAAAATACCTTCTGGTGAATTACAAGATATCTGATTATATAGGTTGGATAAATAAGAAGAGTGTGTCAGTCATATCCCTGCATGTTTATACAAGTTATAAACTCAAATTGTGCCAAACAATTAGAATTACTGCCCATTATAAGCCACTAATCTTAGTCCTTCATTTGACTCTGTTCACCCAACAAGGCATTGGTCTTATTTCTATTCATCATTTAAAATTTACCTTGATATTGCTTATACAATTTATACCAACCACTCATTAGATATAAGAACTAGTTAGCAAGCTTTCATCTATCCTACACCATATGCCATTGTGGATAGATTTAGTTAGTCAATAAATTTACATTTAGTCTGCTTTAATTCCCAAGGTTCACCCACCTAGGTGTAGCAGGACCTAAAGTGTAGGAAATCATCAAACCCTACAGGTTGATTTCATTAAGTTAGTTCAAAAATGTTGCGAATCTAAGCATAGAGCCTGGCATACTCTTAGGATTAGCAACCTGCATTTTTTAGACGTAACAGACTTGACTAACTCAAGCAGCAAAACAACAAACAAACGCATCCTTTCAAAGAAAAAGTCCTTAACAAACCTGTAGCAAACCAACTTACATATACAACCATATACTATTCTACATATCGATTTCCAACATCAGCTAAATCAATCTCAACCAAGCAACAGATCAACACACTTGTCTTATACAGGATGTTCCATGATCGAAACTAGACCTAGCATCTTATACAGCATGTTGCATTTCCTGAAACTAGACATTATCCTTTCAACAGATCAACACCCTTTAACAGACACATCATTCCTACAATAAGGCTATTATCTACCCAACCAATCCAATCTATCATGAGAAACCTCTTTGGCAAGAGAATATGTTGTCTGTATGTTTACTTTGTAAGTTAGTCAATTTGCTTTTTGGTTTATCTATTGTTCCTTTTTCCATTACCTATTCAAGACTACCTTGATTTAGCTATATCTTGGTATGTTACGATGCAGTATGGATTGGGGGCATAGTCATTGCTTTTGTGTGCGATGTTTGAGGAATGATCTTTAGTATCTTGCTTAGCAGCATATTTATCTTGTGTGAGTGATACAACCTAGCATATTACATATTAATATTTTTCTCACATTTATGTATTGAAGTTTATTTTATGCTCAAGACAATGGCTCATTCACATGTCTAACAAGGTTATATTATGTCTAAGGGATCTCAGTTCAAACCGCTTGCTTGCAGAGTCAACGTCCACACACTCGGATATCACAACACCTTGGTCTTTTATACCTTGGTGGCAAACTATCCATGTACTATATCAAAAATAAGCATTGCTCTTTATAAACATTTGTGAAACCAATGCAACAAGCTTATCCATTTACCCATCCATTTATCCATGGCATTATATAGTTTTCAAGCAAAGATCGATCAATAGTCTTTCTCTCATATTCCCTTCTGTCTCCTTTCTTTTATCTCCATCACCATCTGGTGCATATCTGCAAAAACCACATGTTAGATATCGCATATCATATCATTATCATATCATCATGTCATCATGTGTCATACATCTATAAGCATCATATAAGCATATACATCATCACATAAATCCATAATCATAAATACATGTCATCACATCCATGTCATAAAAAAATGCATAAACAAAAAGAATGAATAGAAGTGAGAATAATATGTCATCATATATCATCATCTGAAGGTCATCAAAATACAAATGTGCATGTCTACATCAACAATCCATATGTATACATCCGAATATACATTAATAAGTACATCATGGCTATTAAGAGCCCACAAAATATACATCAGATGCATGCAGACATCAATCAAAATATACAATGTCTATCATGATACAAAATTGATGCAACATATACAAAAATACATGCTCTAGTGTCAGCTAGCAGGTTGAACTACCCATCTACTATGATCCTTGTCCTCCACCTATAGTCAGCGAAGGTCCCCTTGTTGGTCCTCCTCCACCTAGCGGCACAAATGGTCCTCTAACTGATGACATTGACTGCCCCATCCTGCATGACGCAGATGCCCCTGATCTGCTTCGCTCTCGGTAGCTAGGTACCTATTAATTTGTTGATACCGCACCAATGTAGAGACCCTTGTAATACTTGGCCTCTCTACCTGCTGAAACCAACTCTCCTTGCATGCGGATGAGCTCATTGTACAATGTCCTCTAATCGACACCCATTGTGCATAGTGCCTTGTTACTCTCTTGCCTAACCCTCTGCAGGGAGGCCTTTGCTATCAAACGTAGTTGTACTATTGCAACCCTCTCCAATGTCAACTAGGCAATCTACCCATCATCTGCTAGTACTGGCATAGCCTGTGTTGCTACCAATGATGCCTGTGCTGATGTTGTTGCCTATGCATGTACCTGTGCCTATGCCTCAGCCTGTCTGGCCTCTGCCCAAGCCACATCTTTGTCTCTCCTCATCTGGACCATTCACAGCTCTAAGCGAGTCCTTGCTATCTCCTCCGGTAATAATCTCTATGCCTGTTGTAGTGGTGTCTCTACTGGAACTACACCCCATTGTCTGCCTATCTCAGCCATCTAAACATCCTCCTCATCCCCTCCATCATCACCCCTAGCCTACCTCTGTGCTACAGGCTATTGTCAGGCCTCTCTCCTAGCCCTCGCCTCCACCCCTAGCACTGTAACATCCCCCACTGCACCCATGGCTCCTAGTCTAGTCAATCTCATTGGTCTCTGAGTCTACTAGTAAGTGTCGTATGCTAGTAGTGTGCCTGGGTCGACTGGCCCTGTAATCCAATCCTAGATAACTGGGGCAAGTCCCTGTAAATCTGCTAATTCTATGGCAAGTGTAATCTTTGGTCCCTAGTCATTGACCTCCCTCTGGGTTTGCACATATATAGCCTCCCCTACAAGCAATCCCTACAGCAAACCAAACTACCTCAATACCCTCTTAGGAAGGTATCTCTCAATCATGTCAATGCACTTGCCAAATAGATATCTCAGTTGCCTTTAATAAACCAGCTCCTCATGGTTGTCATCCCAAGACTCACACTCTAACCACGGGCACCAAACAAAGATGTCCATCTCATCTAGCTACCGCTACCATTAGCTCACTGAACCCATTTGTCGGTGTGTAATGACACCCTCATACAAAAATGCATAAGGCTCATCGTGGTCTCGGTGACGGTATGAGATCAGCCTAATCACTGGGATGTGCTGCCAGTCCCATACCTACAACAGTGTGACCCCTGCTGACAAACTGGTCCCACCTCTATAAACACAATCATGCAAATCATGA
This sequence comes from Cunninghamia lanceolata, assembly GCA_027924645.1. NCBI lineage: Eukaryota > Viridiplantae > Streptophyta > Pinopsida > Cupressales > Cupressaceae > Cunninghamia > Cunninghamia lanceolata. The sequence continues at coordinate 3,142,506 of BSBN01000549.1, read as the reverse complement.
TATAGCTATCCAAGCATGCATGACCCCCAAGCATATCTAATGCCATGTGTGAACATCCTAGATAAAATAGTGACCCATCCAACAGATAATCCTCTTGACCGTCGATCAGGACATAGGAAGCCTCTAATAATTGATACAACAATCCATCTGATCATATCATAGAGTCCCCACACTCGAGCCCATTGGATATCCCGATCCTGCACACCTAGGTCATCTATCATGATCATGTCTCGTAAGCCTGATTCTCTTCATTTAGTGTCATAGTCAACTCTATCCCCCTGAATGGGAACCCGTAAGATGCATCGAACATCCTCTAGAGTCACCGTAGCCTCCCCTGTCAGAAAGTGGAAAGAGGAGGTCTTGTTGTGATATCTCTCAACAATAGCTATCAAAAGAGCCAGGTTTACCCTCATGGGCGTAAGATGCGCAACATGCCATAGTCCCATGGTCTCTAGGAAGAGCTCCTCCTCCTCGCCAAGATGTACAACTAGATCGACAATTAGATAGTGTCTCTCTCGAGACTACAAGGGTGGTAAGGTAATCTGCATCCATGATGACCACTTGTCAAACACATTGCAAATTCAACCTGATCCTAAGTAAAAAACATGGAAAAATACATAAGTCAAACCTTAGTCAACCCTAGCCTAAACCAAAAACATTTTTTTTCAAACATACTTAGCCCGACTTTATCTAAAAACCAAAAGCACTTGGGTTTTTCCAAAGGCACTTTACTGTTAGACCAAGAGCACTTTGCTACTTTGCAAGGGCACTGCACTTTCATAAACACTAGGCACTGAGGTTTCTACACAAGTGCTTAACTATGTTACCAACTGCGCTTTCCTGCTTTACAACAACGTTGTTCTTTTATCAACCATTCAACAAACAACGCTGACCTGATCTACTAGGGGCACTGCACTGCACTACCAGAAGCGCTGTGGAATTGAGCAACAGTGCTGAGACACACACAACTAAACCAAAAGTGCCAAGATTTTTGCAAAGGTGCTTAGCTATGCACCAAAGGCGCTGAGATTCACCAGACACTTAACCTTGATACCAGAAGCGCTGAGCCCGAGCTCAACACCTTTGGCAAAAAAATTACAAAATCCTAAAAATGACCTAAAATATTAAAAAACAAGCAAGATTTACAATCACTTACTGGTCCCGACGTACCTACTCTTCTCCCATACATCCTCACATGCTCCACCTGGTGCTTATGCACAGGAATCGACATCTCTACAAGCGCTAAACTCAATCTAAGCAAGGAGCTCTAACCTAAGCAAGGAGGCAAAAGGCTCTCAAATTTGATAACTCTAGGTGTGCAAATGATTTGTGTGGATCCCCTTGGACCTATTTATAGTGTCCCATCCCTCCTGGCTTCCCACCCCTATTCTCGCCTATCCTCTTGTCTGCCAACTTTTTCATCATGTCAGCCTCCATTTAATCCCACCTCGCATATCTCTAATGCAATCTTCTAGTCGAACGTCAACCCAGTTCTTCTGTCGCTTCCCTTTCTTTTTGCTCGAGGGGGCATCCTATGCCAACTACACAGGGGCAACTAGCTACACTGGGGCATCAAAATTGTATCATGTCTTCAACAATCATTTTCTTTGAAGCAACGTTGTAAACTGCATTGCATCAAAGAGGGGCAAAATGTAGACACCTAAAAATGACCATGTCTTTGCATCACTTGCATTTCATCAAATTTGTCTAATCACCTACACTTCAACATTAATTAAATAATCTAATTATTTAATCAATTTCATCAAAATCAATAATTTCTTCCAAAACTCCAAAATTCAACATTAATTGAATAAATCATATTTATTTTAATTAATTTAAATCAAAATCAACTTTATTCTTCCAAATAATTAAATAATTTTCATTATTTAATTAAATCAATTGTTCTTCCAAATTTAAATAAATAAATCAAATTTATTTAAATTATCTCAATCTATAAAAATAAAATATAATCAGATATTTATTTATTCCTCTGTTTTTTCTATCATGCACAAACAATTAAATAAATTTATTTAATTAATTTGCTCTTTAATCTTCCAATTCCTCTAAAAATAAATCTTGTTCATCATGCACATAAAATTAAATAATTTATTATTTAATTTACCTCAAATCATGCAAAAAGAAAATTACAAGTTGAGTTAATTGACTTAATCAATATTGTTTTTATCACCAACTCTTAAATTAAAAAAAAACATTCTAATTTATGAAATCAAATCCTATCTTTATAAAAAAACAATTAACTCAAACAAAAATATCTTTTTGTGTGACACATTTCAAGTGCACATTCATCATGAATTCTAGATTTATCTCATCCATTGATTCTATTGAATTATCTAGACCATTGATTGATCTTTATTGAAACCTATATAAAGCTCCTCATCTCCTTCACAAATCCTCTTTGATCATTTATTCTCAAGCATCCTTTACAGTGCATTGAGCATTCATCACATCGTTGAGCACACATCGACTTTTTGAGTACAAACACAATCTACATCCACTTGTTACAAACATGGTTTCACAATTTATGAAGCAATCCACATTTGACCGAGAGATCCAAATAGTCTAGGTGATAGCTTCTTTGTTTTAATTTGATTTATTCATTGATATTGGTTATTACTTATATAGATCTTTTGATATTATGGGTAATTGAGTTGTTATTATCATTACTTGTGATCTTATCATTCAACCTCTCAATTTTTCCTATACACACCTTCATTTGTCTTGAAAGAAGTCTGCTATTCATCCCCTTCTCTGATTCTGATCTGATGGTATCCACTCTTCAAATCTATCTTTGTGAAATATCTTGCTCCACTCAAACAATCCATGATATCATCCATCCTAGGTAAAGGAAATCTATACTTAACTGTAATCTTGTTTATTTCTCTAGAGTCTGTACACATTCTCCATTCTCCATCTTTCTTTGGTGCTAACACTGTAGATATTGTACAAGGACTCAAACTTTCTCTGATCAAACCTTCCCTCAACAATTCTTGTATCTATCTATTTAGTTCCTCATTCTCTGCTGGTGTCATTCTATGTGCTACTTTGTTAGGCAAACTAGCTCCCGGTATAAGATCCATGTGATGACTGATACTCTTGATTGGTGGAAATCCTTCAGGTACATTGTCTGATATGATGTCTTCATACTCTGTTAGAAATCCAGCTATCTCCTCTGGTTGTGATTCTTTAGTTCCCTTCTTCAATGTTTCAGGCTTCTTAGGAATCAAGGCATAATACATATTCTCATGTCTCAAACCATCTAGAAATTTTCTTCCATCTACTAAATAGATCCTAGAATTCCCATATACTTCACTCTTAAGATCATTTTCCATAGGAATCAAGGTAATTCTCTTCACATTTTATGTTACAGTGTATGTATTCTTTCTCCCATCAAGTATATCTTTTCTATCATACTGCCAAGGTCTACCCAACAAAATATGACAACCATCCATAGGAATAATATCACACAAGACTTCATCATGATAATATCCAAGATGAAATTTCACCAAACATTGTTCACTCACCAATACATTATGATCATCCTGAATCCATGCTATCTGATAGGGCTTAGGGTGTTTCAATCTTTCCAACTTTAGCTTATCACCATCTCCTTTGAAACTAGGTTATTAGAACTACCACTATCAATAACAACTTTACAACATTTACATCCTGATTTGCATCTACTTTTGAACAAAATTTTCCTTTGTGGTGGTTCTTCATTTGTCTCTGCTTGAAATAGTGCTCTCCTCATCACAAGTGATTCTCCTTTCTCAGGTTTACCAACTGAGCTGGTTGATCCAACAGGTTCTTCTTCCACATAGGCTACTCTTCCACTATTTTTTGTTCTCTTGCTTGTACTTCCCTGATTACATTCAAATGCTCTATGTCCTTCACCTCCACACTTAAAACAAGTTCCTTTGAATGTTCTCCTATTAGGTCCTCTTCCCTCTCTTACATACCCTTCACTTCGGTATGGACTAGGGTTTCCTCTACGATAAAATTTTTTATCATCCCTCCGGTATGCATTATTATCTCTGTCATCCTTCTTGAATGTGTTCTATGATCTGTTGTACTCTGCAAATGATCTCTATCCTCTAGAAAATGTTCTACCTCTCTAAAATTTACCTCCTTTGCCTCTTTGTCTCTGATCATGTCTCTTATTCGACTTCACTTCAACCTTTAGGGAAAACTAGTATGCTTCTTCTAGTGTTGTCATCCTTACCAAACTCAATTCTTCTTGAATGTTCAATCTCAACCCATTGATGTATCTAGCCACTTTATCTTTGCTTTCTTCACTATGTCCTATCCTTATGATCCTCTTATGAAATTCTTCTGTGTATTCCTTCACAGATTTCTCCTTTTGTCTCAGGTTCTATAATCTCTTCAATAGCTCCAACTCATAGTCAGCAGGTACAAACTGATTCTTTAATTTTGTCACCATCCAGTCCCATTTTGTAATCTTTTCTTTTCCTCTTCTATTTCTATCCAACTAAACTTCTTTCCACCATATAGCAGCATGTCCTTTCAACTTTGTTTTTGTAAATTTCACCTTCTCCAGATCTTCAACTTCTTCATACTCAAAGTACTCTTCCATGTCATTTATCCAGTCAATCAACTCTTTAGGATTCAAATTGCTAGTGTAATTCGATACATCAACTCTAGTTCTCTTCCCTATCTTTGAAATGGCTCACAACATCTTGACTTGATTTGATTCTTCTTCTTCATCTCCTCCTAGGGTTTTGCCAATTTGTTCAACAAATTGAAATTCCTCTTCATCATCACTTTCAACATTAGGTCTAGGTGTCAATCCTCTTTGCCTATCTTCCTCGATAGCATCCAATTAAATTCTCATCATTTTCATCATTTCCATCATCTCATCCATTCTTCTAGCCATTGTTCCAATAGCAGGGACTCTCCTTGGTGGCATCTTCCTAGGATTAAGTGCAAACTACCTCAATTCGGTGATCAGGCTACAAGGTGACAACTGCCTCACAATCGGTCATCGGTTGTGATACAAGTAACCTGCCTCAAATTTGGCGATCTATCCACAGCAAGATCTTACGGATTTCCTTCACCCAATTCACTCAATTCACTCCCAAAGATTTGAACTTTCACTCTGATACCACTTGGTGCAGTCATGGTTAGGAGGGTCCTCAAAGAGAACTATCTATTGTTATATGGAGCCTAATCAGACTCGGAGGTTAAATTTTCCCCACTTTTATCGATGTAGTTTCCCCCTAAATTATTTTATTAAGGTGTTGGGAGTTATTTTTCATTGGCCAACATTAAAAAAACCCTATTTTTTGTAACCAACATAAGGCTTGATAAAAGCAGCTAAGGGTTAGGGTTTATGTTGATGTATTATAGCATTTTGCAGTGGTATTGAGTTGCAAGGATTGCTGGTTGTAATTGGTTTGATTTACTGGATAATAATATTGGACTCTCAATTAGTGGATGTAGCCCGAGTTTGGGTGAACCACATTAAAACTTGTCTCTCGCTGTTATTATTTCTGTGTATTTTCATTCCTTTGTTTAATCTTTTTTTGCATTTAATTGATATCTTATGTCGGCTAACCCTAATACTATCCAGGTCATGCAACTAGAGTAAACACAATAGAAATAACTCAAAGATATGAAGCAAATGCAGATTTAGTCATTTAGTATATCAGAGAATTCAAATACAAGCTGGCTAGCAACATGCGGGCTTATAATTACAGCTCACAGGCTTGATTACATAATATTAGAATATGCACAAGATATAGCTTTGAATCTCCTTCACACAAATTCAAACTATCTATCTTCTAAATCATGCTAACTACTTTCGTAGGCATCTATTACATCAATATATATCTCTGGTACAATAGATTCCTCCGCGTCAGCCAAGGAAGATCACAAACTCCAATGAAGAGTTGTAACGTGTGTACACAAATAGGTTGGACCTAAATGAATGAAACTCCTCTGCAAATGAATGGAATGATGTGTGGATTTTGGGGAAGGTCAGCCACAAACCAATAAACATTGATTGATGCGTCATTTAGCTTTGCAAGTCATGAAATGCTCTGCATGTCTTCTCCTTTAGCTGATTATTAGAGATTGTTAGGATGCTCTGCTTCTGAGAAAACAATTGATCTTCTAATGGCGATAACCTTTTGATATTTGATCCAAATACTCTAAAAATTGGATATGATGTAGATGAATGAATCTAGATGCTAAGTCTAGCTCCGCAAGGTCTGAAATGCAATTGCGGTAAAATACGGACCAAAATACAGAAACTGCTACTAACTAAACTCACTGTACTGAACAGGGAAATGAAAGAAACAAACTGAAATGCAAATGTTTGTGGTTGATGCAAGATTGCTTTTGCACTAGGGATGCTCCTGCATCATAAATGAACACAAATTCTAGGACCATCCATGTGCACAAGAGTAAATAAATGTAAAAGACATCAACTAGAAGCTATATATAGTCTAATATCAATCTTGTTCATCACAAATAAGTGCTAAATAAAGTATTAGATTATAGTGGGCTCAAAAAAGGGAACCAAAGAGAAAAATATGCACATACGCATGTAAGTCTCCCTATGCAAGGAGGTAAGGGAAAAAATCTTAAAAATTAGATAACATGTCTTTGACCCATAGATATTCTAGGGCTCCTATTTTTCTATCTCGTTGTTGTTATCTCTCCATCATCTATTTTATAGTGTATTTTTGTTGTTTTTTCTCCATTTTTCCTCTCTTCTCTCATCTTATGTCTTGCAAGTAAAAGTGACCTTCATTTTGCTCTATTTTTGCTTTTGTAGGGTAGGGTTTTTCTTGTGTATCATTCTTCCTTTCTTCATTCTTGTAGGTCATTGCAGCAATGTGAGGTGACATAGGTATACATTAAACCTCACATCAATGGTGCATCTTGTCATCCTTGTTTCCCACTTAATTTGAGCTAATCATTTATCAATATGTAGAGTCAATTTGTCGATCTTTGTTTTATAGTTTACAAGTGAGAAATATGGGAAAATGACAAAAGTAGTATCTATTAAAATCATGTAGTAAAGGTCTAGATGTGGGACCATGACAAATGTAAGTACAAGTAGGTGTGGGTCCCATAATGCCAATCTTCAGGAATGGTACCTACCTTCTATGTAGACTACCATACCTAAGGGGGAAAATATGTTAGTTCCCAATATTGCATGGGCCATCATGGTAGTCTGATGATGACATAGAAGTCTATCTCATAACCACATGGTGTGAAACACACTTGTTTTCAGTATTTGTTTGACTTGATAGTAGTTCCCTCATCCTTCCTAGCCTTTTGTCCACCTAGTTCATCCCCCAAACTAGATTCCAAGTTCTCACACTTTTTTGAAATTTTTTGAAGACTTTCAATTGAAGGGTCATTTGGGTAACTTGTCTTAAGTTGTGGGGTTATCTAGGTGACCTTCCTTAGAAAAAGAGGAGACCTAGACCACTAAAAGGGGTGACTTGATCATCTTTAGAGGATACATGATTACTTTAGTTCTATCTATTTTGCCACCATTTTTGTTTTTGACTATGAGTTGATTCTAGTCTTACTAAACCTTATCTTCCCCTAATTAATTCTCCTCTCTTCTTGACTCACAATCATCTCTCCAATTAAAAATCTTGGTCACATCCCCTTGATTGTGAATCTTCCTTAGTTATTTATATTCCTCTTGCTATTGACATCTAGGATTTTATCCATTTTTGTATTTGTAGCCAACTCTTTGCTAGAATCTTTCATTTTTTTCCCTCTCTCTAAATAAGGAATGTCAATTACCTTAGAAGACTAGGATATCCTTGCACTGACAACCCCTACTTATCACATTGTCATTCTCTATGTAAGACTTCTATTCCAACATCCACTTTTTCTTAGAAGCTTCAAAAGATTTTTTCAATCATCCAAGTAATTTCTCAATTTATATAGATCTAGTTTTCCTTGTATCCCACTATCATCAAGAAAGAGAACTCTATTATTGTAGAAGAAGATATGGAGGCTAGACTTATTGAGGACACACACGAACATATATTTCTTCAATAAGATTTAAAAGATTCATATAGAGTCCACATTTTATAGAAGCTTTCATTTCTTTCTTTTTGCAAATAGATTTAGTAATTAGAAAATCTCAATTTGCCCAAAGATAGTAATATTCCATTATTTATCCTTGGTTAGAGTAGATTTTTTACTACTTTCTTAGATTAGAAAAATTTGTTTATCTTTTACATTAAGAGTAGAATAAGTTAGATTTAATTTTATTTGTGTTCCTTGAAAGCACCTAATCTTAACACAAGGCACTTTAAGAAAGAAAACCTTGGATACCAACATGAGGTAACCAACAAATAAACACTCAAAGAAAACTAAAACACTACTAACTAAAAACATTTGATTACACTGAATTTAGGAAAAACCATCTAGTTGCATTCATATAAAGAAATATTTCTCTTGTATAAATTAGAAAATATTTGATTACAGAAAAATACAAAAGTACAAAGTAGATTTACTTCTACATCTAGTTTAGTTCCTTTAAAAACATCATCATCATAACCTTGAAAATATAAAAATAAAGAAGGTATAATCCCTTGATAACATCATGAGGCACCCATCCAAAACTCAAAATGCAAAAGGCATTTAATAAATCAAACTATGCAACAACCAAAAATAGGATCATACAAAACACCAAATCCTTTATTTTGATCTCCCTATTTTCTCACTCAACATTTTATTCTTAGTGTGTCCTATAATAAAGGAAGATTGGATTTAGGCATTATTGGGCGAGATCAAAGAAAAATAGCCCATTCTTAAACAAATCCAATAAGAAAATGAATGAGCATAGAATAAGAGTGCCACATTAGAGAATTCACTCTCTTAGAGGAGCTCATCAAATTAATTGATGCTAGAATAAATACAATAACATTACAATGAATTACATGAGAACATCCAAACACACCAATACTTCAAACCCTACGTCATCAAATCAACATAATAGTTAGCCTCTAGGTGCTCCTCCCTAGAGAAGTTACTAAACCTAGTGTGACTCTCACTTGAAACAATCATTTCAATCCCAGATCTGTGACACTCCTTCCATGCAAAGAGAGTAATCAATCAGATTCTATGTTTCTTAGTTGGATTTTCTCAAAAGAGAAAGTAATTTGGTTGATGCCTTTAGAAAGAATGGAGTGCATGTGTTGTCCTATGTTTGACTCACTTGTATCATGTTTGGGTCAATTCTAGACATCACAATTCCTATTTGAATGACTTCAAATGAGATGGTTTGTAGTAGGATGTGTCTAAATGTGCCAATGGTTGGAACCCTAAACATGTCTAGAAAGGAGTTTTTCCTATAGAATTTTGTGGATATCTATTATAGGTATGCTAGATGTAAATTATGTTGTCATCCCAAGTGTGCAGGTGCATGACTATAGATGCACAAAAGTTACAAGACTGTTTGATTAACCACCTTCATTTGGTCATATTTTTGTAGTAAATAATTATGGATCAATTCAATTGGGTATTCATTGCTTCTAATATGGATTTCTAGAATGTGATAACAAACTAAGGGTAATGGTTAGACAAAGTGGATGTTGGTAGCCTAAAATGAACCTAAACATTATTGAAGAAGAGGTGAATGGTTTCCTATTATGTGGTACTTTCCTTATATGCAACTAGACCCTTTATAGTATTGCCAAAGGTGTGTAGATCCTAAACTTCCTATTCACGGGCTTGATGATGTAACAAGGAATGTAAGACTTGATATATTCAAAGTGTCCCACTATTTTTGTGTAGTGTGCCACCTAGATAACTTATCAGTGAGGTGTGCCTTCTAGAACATAGAGACTCTTAATCTTGTAAAGAAGCTTGTTGAACAAGTAGAATTTTCTAGCCTATTTTCCTTGCATAAACATAGTGTAGGTCTATGTAAAATTTGGGCCTACTATGAAAATACTCTCTAGTTACAGAAATTATGTTTAAGTGGACTATAATAAAAATGAATATATATCTCCTTACCTATAATTTAGTGTTGTCACTACTTAATATCTTGAAGAATGGCATACTGGTGCAGTCACAGTAGGAGGGTTCACAAAATGAACTATCCAAACCGTGCAGTAAGAGTAAACAGAACGAAAACAACTCAAAGAAATGAAGCAAATGTAGATTTAGTCATTCAATATATCATAGAATTCAAATACAATCTAGCCAGCAACATGCGGGCTTACAACTAGGCTCAAAGGCCTAATTACATGCATGCACAAGATAAAGTTTTGAAGCTCCTTTGCACAAAAGCTAAACTAAGGATTATGATTCAATTGCTAACTACTTTCCTAAGGATCTATTACATCAATATATATCATTTCCAGATCAATAAATTCCTCCGTGTCAGCCAAGGAAGGTCACAAACTCTAATGAAGAGTTGTAACGTGTTCATAGATAGGTCTGACTTAAATGCATAGAACACTTCCTCAAATGAATGGAACAACGTGCGGACCTCCAGGGAAGGTCAGTCACAAACCAAGAATAATTGAATGATGTGTCATTAGGAGCTGCAAGTCAAGGAATGATCCGCAAGCCTTCTCCTTCAGCTGATTATCTGAGACTGTCAGGATGCTCTACTATGAGAAAATAGTTGATCTTCAGATAGCGATATCTTTCCGATAACTAATCCAAATACTCTGAATTATTGATATGATGTAGATGAATGAATGTAGATGCTAAGTCTAGATCCACAAGATGTGAAATACCAAAACTGGACCACAAGCTGAAAACTACTTCTGACTGAACTGTTTGAACTGAACTGGAAAATGAAAGAACTAAAATGCAAACACACTGAAATACAAATGTTTTTGGTTGATGCAAGATTACTCTTTAACCAAGGATTCTCCTGCATCAGACATCTGGGGTTATTGAAAAAGTGAGTCCCTCACTTTGTTGGGGCTAAGGGAGAACCAAGAGGGTCCACCTCAGCCTAAGAAATCCAAGATGAATCTTCTTCCGGTCTGCCTTTCCACTTCACAAGATATTCTTTGTATTGTCTTCCTCTAGTCTTGTGTCCAACTCTGCTATCCAAAATGTCTTCAATCTATTCTGGTGCTTGTTGTGGTAATTTCTTCTTCAAGTCTTCTTCCATGTTGTCACTAAACTCTGCTTCATGATACTGCTATAGATCTGCAATGTTGAAAAGAGGTGATATACCCAATGTCTCTGGTAACTCTACTTCATAAGCATTTCCTGAATCAAATTTCTTGAGTATCTTACAAGGTCCAAACTTCTTCATCTTTAACTTGTTATATGTCCCAACTGGAAATCTTTCTTTTCTCAAGTACACCATTACTTCATCTCCAACTTCAAATTCCTTATGCCTTCTCTTCTCATTTGCCTTCCCTTTGTACTTACTATTCATATCCTCCAAAGCCTTCACCTGATTATGCATTGTCTTCGTATGATCTACAAATTCTTCTTCTTTTGCACTTCTCTTTGCCTCTATACTAGTGTCTCTCAATTCTGCAACTCCTCTAGGGTTCACTCCAGTAACAATCTCAAAAGGTGTTCTTCTGGTACTCATGTTTACTGAATTATTGTATGCAAACTCTGCTTGTGAAAGAATCAAGTCCCAACTTCTGGTCTTCTCTCCAACCAAACATCTCAACAAGTTTCCCAAACTCCTATTCACTACCTCTGTCTGTCCATTAGTCTGTGGATGAAAAGTAGAACTAAATTTCAAATCTATCTTCATCTTCTTCCAAAGAGTCTTCCAAAAGTATCCAACAAACTTTGTGTCTCTATTTGAAACTATGCTCTTATGTAATCCATGCAATTTCATAATCTCCTTAAAAAATAGGTTAGCTACATGCATTGCATCAGTTGTCTTCTTACAAGGTATGAAATTATCCATCTTTGAAAATCTATCAACCACTACAAATATTGAATCATGTCCTCTCTGTCTTAGGTAATCCCATTACAAAATCCATGATTATGTATTCCCAAGGTATCTCTAATACTGTCAAAGGTTTATACAGTCCAGTGTTCTAACTACTCCCTTTTGCAATTTGACAAACTCTACACCTCTACACAAATCTCTGAACATCCTTATGTATATGAGGCCAAAAGTAGTTCTCACTCACCAAAACCATTGTCTTATCAATGCCAAAGTGTCCTGCCAATCCACCACTATGCTTCTCCTTGATCAAATTATCCCTCATTGAACTTCTAGGTATGCACAACTGACTTCCTTTGAACAACATATCTTCTTGAATAAAACAATCTAACCACTTACTCCTATTTGTCACAACAATTTCCTTACATGCTTTCTAAGGTTCTGCAAAATTAGTGTCTCCCTCATACATGTTCTTCAATCCGTAAAATCCCAACACTTCAACTCTCATTTCTGTTAACAAGTTTCTTCTTCTACTCAAGGCATCAACAACTTTGTTTGATTTTCCACTCCTATGTTTCAACACAAAAGTATAACTCTACATGAACTCTACCCACCTCATATGTCTCTGATACAACTTACCTTGACTGTTCAAATACTACAAACCTTGATGATCTGTATACAACACAAACTCCTTAGGCAACAAGTAATGTTTCCACTTCTTCAAGGATTGAATTATGGCATAGAACTCTTGATCATAAATTGAATATCTTCTCCTTGCATCATTCAACTTCTCACTGAAATATGCTACATGTCTACCTTCTTGACTTAACACTACTCCAATTGTACTTCCACTTGCATCACAATCAACTTGAAATACCTTATTGAAATTTGGTAAAGCCAAAACATGTTGCTTTGTCACTTTCTACTTCAACAACTCAAAACTTTTGTTTGCTCCTAATGTCCACTTAAAATCTTTTCTATCACCTCTCATTGTCTCTGTCATAGGGTTACAAACTGAACTAAATTTTTTTTGAACTTCTGGTAGAAACTAGCCAATCCATGAAATGATCTAACTTCTCCAATGCTCTCCAATGTAGGTCATTCAACAATTGCTCTCACTTTCTCAAGGTCCATCTTCAATCCTTCCATAGAAATCACAAATCCCAAATATACCAATTGTTCCTTCATGAAACTACACTTCTTGATGTTTATCAGCAACTTCTCTTCTCTCAATCTCTGCAAAACTTGTCTAATATGCCACAAATGTTCCTCCTTTGTCTTACTGAAAATTAGAATATCATCCAAGTATACAATCACAAACTTACCCAAGAATTTCTTCAGAACTTCATTCATCAATCTCATGAAAGTACTAGGTGCATTTGTCAATCCAAAGGGCATCACTAACCACTCATACAATCCTTCATTTGTCTTAAAAGCAGTCTTCCATTCATCTCCTTCTGTGATTCTTATCTAATGGTATCCACTCTTCAAGTCTATCTTTGTGAAATATCTTCCTCCACTCAAACAATCCATGATATCATCCATCCTAGGTAAAGGAAATTTATACATAACTATGATCTTGTTCATTTCTCTAGAGTCAGTACACATTCTCCATTCTCCATCTTTCTTCAGTGCCAAAACTGCAGGTACTGCACAAGGACTCAAACTTTCTTTGATCAAACCTTTCCTCAACAAATATTGTATCTATTTATTCAATTCTTCATTCTCTACTGGTGTCATTCTATGTGCTTCTTTGTTAGGCAAACTTGCTCCTGGTATAAGATCCATGTGATGACTGATACTTCTGATAGGTGGTAATCCTTTAGGTACATTATTTGATATGATGTCTTCATATTCTGTGAGAAAATCCTTTATCTCCTCTGGTTGTGATTCTTCAGTCTCCTTTTTCAATGTTTTAGGCTTCTTAGGAATCAAGGAATAACAGATATTCTCATGTCTCAAACCATCCATAAATTTTCTTCCATCTACCAAATAGATTCTAGCATTCCCACATACTTCACCCTTAGGATCATCTTCCAAAGGAATCAAATTAATTCTCTTTCCATTTGCTGTTATAGTATATGTATTCTTTCTCCCATCATGTATAGCTTTTCTATCATACTGCCAAGGTCTACCCAACAAGATATGACAAACATCCATAGGCATAATGTCACGCAAGACTTCATCATGATAAGATCCAATATGAAATTTCACCAAACATTGTTCACTTACTAGTACCTTATGATTATCCTGAATCCATGCTATCTGATAAGGCTTAGGGTGTCTCAATCTTTCCAACTTTAGCTTAGTCACCATCTCCTCTAAAACTAGGTTATCTAAACTACCACTATCAATCACAACTTTACAACACTTACCTCCGGATTTGCATCTAGTTCTGAACAAGCTCTTCCTCTATGGTGGTTCCTCATTTATCTATGTTTGAAATAGTGCTCTCCTCATCACCAATGATTCTCCTTTCTCAAGTTTGCCAACCGAACTTGGGGATTCAACAGGTTCTTCTTCAACATAGGCTGCTCTTCCACTGTTCTCTGTCCTTTTATTTGTACTACCCTGATTACACTCCAATGCTCTATGTCCTTTACCTCCACACTTGAAACAAGTACCTCCGAATGTTCTCTTATCAAATCCTCTTCCTTCTCTTATGTATCCTTCATTCCGGTAAGCACTAGGGTTTCCTCTCTAGTAAAAATTTATGTCATCTCTGTGGTAAGCATTGTTATCTCTATCATCCTTCTTCAATGGGCTGTCAAACTTGTTCTGGTCCACAAATGATCTGTCTCCTCTGAAAAATGTTCTACCTTTTTGAAATTTAACTCCTCTACCTCTTTGTCTCTGATCATGTCTCTTATTCAACTTTCAGGGCAAATTGATATACTTCTTTCAAAGATGTCATCCTTACCAAGCTTTATTCTTCTTAAATGTTCAATCTCAATCCATTGATGTATCTAGCTACTTTCTCCTTCTTTGCTTCACTATGTCCTATTCTTAAGATCATCTTATGAAATTCTTTAGTATACTCCTTCACAGATTTCTCCTTTTGTCTCAGGTTTTGAAATCTTTTCAGCAGCTCCAACTCATAGTCAGTAGGTATAAACTGATTCTTCAACTTTGTCACCATCCGGTCCCACTTAGTAATCTTTTCCTTTCCTCTTCTATTTCTTTTCAACTGAACTTCTTTCCACCATATAGCAGCATGTCCTTTCAACTGTCTTTGCAAATTTCACCTTTTTCGGATCTTCAACCTCCTCATATTCAAAGTGTTCTTCCATGTCATTTATCTAGTCAATCAATTCTTTAGGGTTCAAATTACTAGTATAATTCAGAACATCAACTCTAGGTCTCTATAATATTTGAAATAGCTCACAACATCTTTACCTAATCTGATTCTTCTTCTTCATTACCTTCTAGGGTTTCACCAGTTTGATCAACAGATTGAAATTCTTCTTCATCATCACTTTCAACATTAGGTCTTGGTGTCAATCCTCTTCGCCAATCTTCTTCAATAGTATCCAAATGGATTCGCATTGTTCTCATCAACTCTATCATCTCATCCATTCTATTATCCATTGTACCAACATCAACAACTCTCCTCAGCGGCATTCTTCCTTCGATCAAGTGCAAACTACCTGAAATTTGGTGATTAGACTACAAGAAACAACTGCCTCTCAATTGGTGATTGGTTGTACACAAGTAACCTACCTCAGATTAGCGATCTACTTACAGCAAGATCTTATAGAATTCCTTTATCAACTTTTCTCCAAACAATCAAACTTTCACTCTGATACCACTTGGTGCAGTCATGGTAGGAGGGTTCACAGAATGAACCATCCAGACCATGCAGGAAGAGTAAACACAACAGAAACAACTCAAATAAATGAAGCAAATGCATATTCAGTCATTCAGTATATCATAGAATTCAAATACAATCTAGCTAGCAACATGTGGGCTTACAACTGGGCTCAAAGGACTTATTACATACATGCGCAAGATAAAGCTTTGAAGCTCCTTCGCACAAAAGCTAAACTAAGGATTATGTTTCAATTGCTAACTACTTTCCTAAGGATCTATTACATTAATATATATCATTTCCAGATCAATAGATTCCTCCACGTCAGCCAAGGAAGGTCACAAACTCCAATGAAGAGTTGTAACATGTTCACAGATAGGTCTGACCTAAATGCATAGAACACTTCCTCAAATGAATGGAACAACATGCGGACCTCTAGGGAAGGTTGGCCACAAACCAAGGATCATTGAATGATGTGTCATTAGGATTTGCAAGTCAAGGAATGATCCGAAAGCCTTCTCCTTCAGCTGATTATCTAAGACTGTCAGGATGCTCTGCTCTGAGAAAATAGTTGATCTTCAGATAGTGATATCTTTCTGGTAACTGATCCAAATGCTCTGAATTCTTGATATGATGTAGATGAATGAATGTATATGCTAAGTCCAGATCCGCAAGATGTGAAATGCCAAAACTGGACCATAAGTTGAAAACTACTTCTGACTGAACTGCTTGAACTCAACTGGAAAATGAAAGAACTGAAATGCAAATGTTTTTGGTTGATGCAAGATTGCTCTTGAACCAGGGATGCTCCTGCATCACATACAATTATTTTTTATAGGTGGAGTAGCATTAGAGCAGGTAATTAAATTTTTTTGAATGGTAATAAAACAAATGCAAATGTTGAGTGAGTATTATGTTGAGTGCATGGTTAGATACATTAATTTAAATTTCAAAGGGTTTGATTACATTAGGCGTTTCCATAATTAGAGTTGTATAAAGGTGTTTCTTGAGATTCTCAAAAGTATGTTATTGTGTAGGTGTCCAAATGAATGTTACCTTAGCATGCATGATTTATTTAAGTGACCAAGCAATGTGTGATAATCAAAGGACAAACATGTAGTATAATTTAGTTTGTATAATAAAAATATACACAATTTGGTGATGTTGGCAGAGTAGGTTAGTATAAATAATGCCAAGAGTAGTTGGCAACTTCAATAAATGTAGTCAATGAGCTATAGGGGAAGTTTATCAACTTGACCAAAAAAGGCCTTCCCATACCTTAGGAGTAAGATGAATTTCTTATAGCTACAAATGCTTATCAATAGACACTTACTCAAAAGACGAATGATTACTTAGAATTGTGAAGTGGTACAAATGGTGAGTGGGTCAAATGAACAATTAGTTAATATTTTTTCTAAAGTTACATAATGAAGGCATAATATTGAGGAAAACAACAAATATTCAAGAAAACATAATCTATAATATTTCTAGAAGATTTCTACATCCTATGGGCCATTCTAAAATTGTATGAAACCTAAACAACCTACACTACCTGACCCCATGAATATTTACCCTATTTGTAGAGAATCTCTATATAACATAATATAAACCTTTTATAAGCTTAGGTACACTCATGCACATCTTTATCCTCACTTTAAAATATCAAGTCCATAGTCCTTCAACTCAACTTCAACACTAAGTTCCAATATTACCTTTAGAATAACTTCAGTAATCTCTACAAAAGGAACCTTCCACTTTAAGCTAACTTGGTGATTTTTGACCTTCCCCATATATGCAAGAAATGGAAGGTCCTTGTCATGTCACATATATGTAATTGAATCTTCAAGAAACATGAGGATGTAGCTTCCATGTGATGACACCATAGAATACCACCTAAACAATTTTAACCAATCTAGAGAATCTAGCATTAACTAAAAAAAGAGTGTTTGTCATTTTCCACCCATCTTATACAAAATGGATCCTCAATATATTGAACCTCCAATGTGTGGAATAGATCTCACATGGCTTCTCTAAGATCTTATGGAAAACCTTGGTGAAAAGATCTCCTCTATGTAGTTCCATAAGGGTTCACTCTATCTTTAAAAAGGAAATAGTATTCTTTAGTATTTGTGCCCCAACAACACCACTATCACATGTAATGGCCTTCACAATAATCTTGTATATTTATTAAGCTCCCAAACATACAAAAATAAATTTGAACACAAAAACACACAACAGAATTTAAATCAAAACATAATGAGAAGAATTATTATGAGTGATTTAAGATTACCTAAACCCTTAGGATGCTATCATATTAAACACTTTAGGTGGAAATTTTGCAAGCTTGGTGCCCACAAAATGGACTTTGTTGAAGACTATTTTGGCCACCCAAGACAACTTACTTCAACTTTAGTGATCCACAAATCTTCTTATAGCCCCTTACTTTTCTAGCATATGATCTATTCCTTGTACTTAATTTATCAAGTCTTCTTGCCAATGTAATCATCAAGGATATACACTATTTCATCTTTCCACTTGTAATGTAAAAAATTGGATACCTTGAAATTTCAAGTTATGTCTTATACCTACCTTAGTGTCCCTTCATGTAGCCCAACTTGAGTCTATCTCCTATGAATTAAATTTTTCTCTAGAATCTATACTGGAGCATTAACCTTATCATTCCTCTAAACACACATTCCAAATTTGGATCGACTCCTTGGATGATGGTACAATGTGTATATGTCTATGTGACACACAAGCATCTCGTACCATATAGCTCTCACTTTCAAATTTTTGATTTATGATGCAAAGACACTAGATGGATGGATGATTCGTCAATAGGCCTCTCAAACCTTGAGGCATGTATGGGGAATTTCACTTCATTCAAGACAGTCTTCCTAAGCATTGAACTCTTGAACCAAGAGTACCCTTCATGGATATGACATCAAATGACTCACTTGATTGAGGGTAGACATGTCAAAGGTTTCAAGACAACTTCTACAACCTTCCCACATCAAAAGTTAGGGATTGTCACACAGAGAAACAATACTTGCTTCATAAACCCCTAGTAGTCTTATTTTAGGAAATACTAGTGAATATATTTTGATAGATGCCTTTCTCTAATAATCTTAATTTAGTTCCAGATACCCTTTATGGAGACTCATAACATATGTTAAATTGACCCTAGGTTGCTTTGAAAACTATGTCCTAAAAATGGACTGGTAATTCTGGCCAGAGCCCCAATTAGGCCTATTTTCTAAAGGGACTACACCTAATTGACTTCACAAAACAAAAAAAACCATTGGAGCATGTTAGTTGGGTGCTAAAAATAGAGATTCAACAGATTTTATGCTTCTACACTTGACTGTATGGTATTAAGAGCCTAGGATCACTTCAAGTGGCTTAACACATGGGTTTGTTAAGCCAAACTCATACAAACTCTGCAACAACTTGTTCCTCTATCCTACAAGAGATCCAAACCATAAAAACATGATTTTACAAACCCATTCTACTAGTTCTATGGTAAGGAGAAACCGTGGAATGGTCAAGTTCTCATCATTTGAACAAAATCCTAGTTCAGGGTTTTAACGACCTATTTACAGAGAAGTAGTTATAACTTCACTCAAAATTAATTTCAAAAACCCAAACCAAATTCAAATCACACCTAACACCATCCTCTATCCATATAGTATGATGTGGGCTTATGACAATCCCGTACTAAGACAGGGTACGACCTATAACAGTAACAAGGCACTGGAAAATGCAGGAAAAGAACAGAGTTTTGTATTTTTTTTCTTAAGAATCTTCAACTTCATGCCCTACAAAATGTGTGAGAGGCATTTTATACATGTTTACATCATCCTCAAACATTTTGGGTCACTTGGTAACTGAAAACCAACCCTGCTCACTTGTCACCTTATTGCAAATACATACTAGTGTATTTTTGTTTACAATATTGATAATTCTTTCACAAGACCACTTCAAACTCCTTCTAAGTAGTGTCAACATGCCATGAATGTCTCCAAACATGAATTTCACTCCATTTTCACACCTATGGAGGGTTTGACCATAGTTGACCAACTAGGTCCTAATTGCCTACATGTAAACAATTGGCACCAAGGCCTTACAAGATGATTGCACAAAAATTCAACATGCCTCAAGATGATCACAAGACCTTAGTACAACTCAACAACATGGTCTTCAAGACCTTATTGAAATGCAAACCAAAACATAAGAAGAAAACTTATGATAGGTCTCTTGGACCTATGGGTGCTCCTGCACCATACACCCCGCCTAGATAAGAACTCATGCCACATGAGTTGATACTTTGTTTTGCTCCACCTTTATCCTCTATTGCCTCATGTCTTCCCCATTATTTTTGGACTGCAACTTGCTTCCATGGAAGCAAAAACTCATGCCTAGCATTACAGACCCTACTCACACCTTTCCATGAGTGAGTGCTTGCAACCAAACCTATACTTTGCTTACCATTCTTCCTTACTGTCATCTTTGCCTAAACACCTACATTCAAAAACTTGGTTGATGCTTCTTGTACTGCTCTATGATATAATATGATTGTCTTTCAACTCTTGTTGGCTCTAGAGGATGAAAAATGGTCCCTACTAGGATAACATCTTCTTCTTTCCAACCACCTTGTGGCTACTTGTAGATCTGCTCTTTGACCTTCTTCTGATCCATTTCAGACATCACCATCTGATCTCCATCATTCAAAACTAAAACCACCTTCAAACTTTGATCTTTGGCAACCCCACTCTTTGAGGTATCCTCAACTTTTCTTGTCTCTTCTTCATTGATCTTCACAAACTCTTTCTTACCCACCAAGATAACCTTGGCTGCCTTCTTTGCTTCAGTATCCTCTTGCAATGGTGTCAACACAAACGTTCTCCCATCCTTCTTGATGGTGTATGTGTTAGCATATCCATCATATAATGATTGCCTATCAAATTGCCATGGCCTACCTAAAAGTAAGTGAAAACAATCCATGGGCAAAATGTCACATAAAACCCTATCCTTATACTCTCCAATCTGAAAATCAACATATGCTTGTTCATCTACCAAAAGTGATTGACTATCACTTACCCAAGATGCTTTGTAAGGAGTTTGATGAGGAGTCCTTTCTAGGTTCAATTTATCCACCATTTCCCTAGACACCATATTATCTGTTGAACCAGAATCTATTACTACCTTGCATACTTTACCTTTTCTTTTGTAATTGGTCTTGAAAAGTGCTCTCCTTTGTGTCATCTCCTTGTCCTTGGATGTCTTCAAGAGTGTTCTCCTTAGCATCAATGTTTCTCCAACTTCTAGTTCACATCCTTGTGATGAAGGGGGTAAATCATAAAACACGCAACAACAAAAATTGCACACAGAAAATAGAACTTTATTTTATTGATTTGGACAAATTATTACATTAAAGAAGCTCAAATACAATCAGAGGAATCAACCCTCCACAGGCTACAACACATTACAGCTTCCTATCCCAAGACTCTAGAATCATCTGCCTTCTGTAACCCCAAATCAACTAGGGTTTTTGTTTTCCCTGCCTATTCTTGACTCCACACTTTCCCCCTTAACTCTACTACTACTCAAGGTTCCCAAAATAGTTATAAATAGCACTTTTTGGCGGCCTCCAGCTAAATTTTGAAATTTGCAACTCCCTCCAAAAGTAGGTCAACTTCCGGGAAGCATAACTTTTGATCCAGGTGTCCGATTGACGAACCGTTTTAAGCGTCGGAAAGCTCGCGATGTGAACTATCATGCAAAAAATTCATAAATGGATTGTTGTCAACTTTTTAGGATGTTATGGGATGTTTTAGTGCCTCATATCTCATTTCAAAAATTTTCAGGGGCTTTTTGGAAAACAAAAACTTTAATATCTTTCAGCTCACAAATTATCTTTATCTGATTCCTTCGCCAAAGGTCTTATATTTCCATTATGTAACTTTTTGTAAGTTTTATCTTCAATCCATGTCCAAATGCAAACTTTCCTAAAATGGCAGGTACACTTTCCAAAACAGGTAGGCTGCTATTTTTAGCAATTTTGGAAAAACTAAAAGTCCTACATCATTATTCTAGATATTATGGAACCAGAAACACTAATTATGGAAAGAAATGAAAACAACTACAATGATTTTGAATTAACTTCTTTTTGGGTGATGCAAGATTGCCCTTACACCATTGGATGCTCTTGTATCAGACACCCAAGGTAATTTGAGAAGTGACCCTGCCACGTCTCAGATGTTTGTGTGAGAAAAACCTAAACGGTCAACCTCTGCCTTAGATAACTAAGAAGAATCTTCAACTAGCTTTCCTTTCCATTTTACCAGATATTCTTCATATTGCCTATTATGAGTACTTCCTAGATGGCTATCCAGGATCTCTTCTATCTCCTCCGTTGAAGTAGATGTTGGAATACTCTACTGCACCTCCGTTGGTCCATCCTCTGTCCCACCTTCATGATATAATGATAAATTAGCAATGTTGAAAATAGGGGAAATATTGATCCCACTCGGCAGCTCTACCTCATATGCATTTCCTGAATCATGTTTCTTCAAAATTCTACATGGTCTAAATTTCTTCATTTTCAGCTTATTGTATGTTCCAATTGGGAACCTTTCTTTTCTCAAGTGAACCATGACTTCATCTCCTACCTAGAATTCCTTATATCTCCTCTTATGATCTGCCTTATCCTTTTACTAAATATTCATCTTATTAATGTGCTTTTTCACCTCTTCATGCAAATTCTCCATGTTTTCTGCAAAGTCTTCAGCCTCAGCACTTGTCTTTTCTCCTTTGTCTAGATTTCTTAACTCTGAAGCATTTCTTGGAATATTCCCATATACAATCTGGAATGGTGATTTACCAGTACTCCTATTGACAGAATTGTTGTAAGTAAATTTTGCCTGTGGTAAAATCAAATCCCATCCCTTGGGCTTATCTCCTACTAAGCATCATAGAAGGTTACCCAAACTCCTATTCACCACTTCAATCTGTCCATCAGTCTGTGGATGGTGTGCAGAACTGAACTTCAAATCTGTCTTCAACTTCTTCCACAATGTCCTCTAGAAATAACCAACAAACTTGGTATCTCGATCTGAAACTATGCTCTTTGG
The DNA here is from genome assembly GCA_027924645.1 of Cunninghamia lanceolata. Taxonomy (NCBI): domain Eukaryota; kingdom Viridiplantae; phylum Streptophyta; class Pinopsida; order Cupressales; family Cupressaceae; genus Cunninghamia; species Cunninghamia lanceolata. The sequence goes on along the minus strand of BSBN01000549.1, from coordinate 3,119,669 downwards.
TAGACCGTGTAATCTCACCACCTCCCTGAAAAATAATTCAGCAATATGAATAGCATCATTAGTCTTTTTACAAGGAATAAAATGTGCCATATTCAAGAATCTATCCACCACCACAAAAATGGAATCATGTCCTCTCTGTGTCCTTGGAAAACCAAGAACAAAATCCATACTAATTGATGCAGAGTGAAACGCAACGGAAGCTAACTAATAGGAAGGAGCTGCCAACAATACAAACAACCTGATAAAAATGTCTATCGGCTCAGCATCATCATCATATTTCCTAGAAACACCAACAGCATCATCATATTTCAGATGATCGCAGTTATCCTCCTGCCGACTACTGTTCACCTCCTCCGCCAATCGCCTATCATCATCATCATGATATTCAACGGGCGCAAACATCCTCCGGTTGCACTGTTCATCGGGTGCCAAACATAAGCGGCATCATCATGATATTCAATATCACCTTCGTCAGCAGGATATCCAAATATCCGGTTGCTCCCGATATCCTGATGACGTTCACTTCAACACCTTGCCTTCGATGCTCCACTACCCGATGATACAAGCAACAGCATCATGATCTAATTTATCCGGTTGTCTTGGAACCTCCTGATGATGTTTCACAGCTTCCTGCCGAGAGCCTTCGCCGATACCTAAACCCTTAGCGACGACAGGATCAACATGCATAGGGGGGGGATATCTCAATATCCTGATGACGATGATGTCACCCAATCTCCTGATGAACTCTTCAACACTTAGCCAAAAAAAAAACTGAACTTTCACACCCGCACCAGCTAGCGATACGCGGATGATGAGCTTCTCCGAGAGATGATCCTGACTGCGATATATACACTGAGTATATATCCAACTCAAAACATCCTGATGCACTTGCAACTTGCAAACTTCAACAGTTTCACGACCCGATCCTGATGGCGATGCATTCGCAGATGACGATGCGGCTTGTTCCGGCTGGAAACGCACATGCAGACTCTTGTGTATCCGTCCGCTACATGTAAACACTCAGAACCGCACAATTACATAAAGACAATATGACGACCGGGCCGGATCACCTTCAAACCAAAGTCTAACAACTTATCTTCTAGACCTAGCACATGAGGATGCTAGGCTGATTCACAGCATGCTCCTAACAGATCTCTTGAACAATGCAATGCATAAACAGAAAACATAAATGTAACCTAAGCTATGATACAGGACCATTCCACCGATTTGCAGGTTCAACCGGTGGAAGGGTTGAAAGTACCCATCAACTTGCAGACGGAAAGGAAATCAACACAGATACAACTGATACAACCAGATACTGTAAAAGATGAGATCTTATTCAATTGAAATTCAAAAGTCCTGAATACAGATTCACAATGTCTGAACTGCTCTCAACTCAACACAACATCAATACATCTATCAACATCAATCTCAATATCAATATGAACTGTCTCTAAACCCTAACAGATCGAAGGTATATATAACAAATCCTTCGAGTACTACCAACTCACTTCCCAGCGGCTGGGAGCTTCCAAGCGGCTGGGAGAGAGGACAGCTCAGATAACCTTATCCCGATCTCTAACTACCTACACATACTCCTATGCTGATCTAATACATAGCATCGGTCCAATGGACCTTATTACATGACAAAGTCAAACATTACTAAAAATAGACTATCCTGTCATCATGCTGATAATTATCCTATATCCTGATCATGTATGTCATCATGCGGACCTATATCCTGATCATGTGCGGGTGCTCCTGCACCACTAATATCATCCCATGGCTTCTCTGGTACAGGTAGTGGCTGATATAGACCTGTATTCTGACTTGCTCCTTTCACCATCTAACATACTTTACAACTCTGCACAAATTTCCTCACATCCTGCTGCAACTATCACCAATAATAATTTTCACCAACAATATCAATGGTCTTATCTCGACTGAAGTGTTCAGCCAATCCTCCACTATGCTTTTCCTTTATCAGATTCTCTCTCATGGAACTCCTCGGAATGCACATCTGGCTTCCTCTAAACAACATGCCATCTTGGATTATGAAATCCAACCATTTTGTCTTGTCCAAAGTAATAGGTTCCAAACAAGCTTTCCAGGCCTCTACAAAATCTGGATCCTTAGGATACAAACTTTTGAGCTCATGGAACCCAACAACCTCTATCTTCATTTTGGTCAACAAATTTTGCCTTCTGCTCAAGGCATCTACAACTCTAGTTGACTTCCCACTCCTGTGCTTCAAAACAAAAGTATAGCTCTGCAAAAACTCAACCCATTTTAAGTGCCTTTGATTCAACTTTCCTTGACTATTAAGATACTGCAAAGCCTGATGATCAGTATATAAAACAAACTCTTTTGGAAATAAATAATGTCTCCATTTCTTCAAAGCCTGAACTATTGCATAAAACTCCTGAACATAAACATAATATTTTTTCTTAGCATCATTAAGCTTCTCACTAAAATAGGCAATGGGCTTACCTTCTTGGCTCAAAATAGCTCCTATAGCACTACCACTAGCATCACAGTCTACCTGAAATACCTTATTGAAATCTGGAAGTGCCAAAACAGGTTGTTCTATGACTTTCTACTTCAATGTATCAAAGATTTTATCTGCTCCTTTAGTCCATCTAAACTCTTTTTTATCCCCTCTCATTGTCTCAGTTAGGGGTGCACAAATGCTACTAAAATTCCTGATAAACTTCCTGTAAAAACTTGCCAAATGATGAAAAGATCTTACCTCCGTTGCACTCCTTGGTGTAGACCATTCAATGATAGCCCTTACTTTTTCTGGGTCCATCTTAAGACCTTCCTCTGAGACAACAAATCCCAGGTATATCAACTCCTTCTTTGCAAAACTACATTTCTTCAGATTAATCAGCAACTTCTCCTCCCTCAGCTTCTCTAAAACTCTTTTGATATGCATCTGATGCTCATCCCAAGTCTTACTAAAAATCAAAATATCATCCAAATAAACAATAACAAAACTTCCCAAAAATTCTTTTAGTACCTTGTTCATGAGCCGCATGAATGTGCTCGGTGCATTGGTTAGCACAAATGGCATGACTAACCACTCATACAAACCTTCTTCTATTTTGAAGGTTGTCTTCCATTCATTTCCTTCTCTGATACAGATCTCGTGATACCCACTCTTCAGGTCAATCTTCGTGAAGTACTTGGCTCCACTCAAACAGTCCATTATGTCATCCATTCTGGGCAATGGAAACATGTACTTGATCGTGATCTTATTGATGGCTCAAGAGTCTGTACACATTCTCCACTCTCCATCTTTCTTTGGTGCTAGTACTGTAGGTACCACACATGGACTTAGGCTCTCCCTTAGCAGTCCCTTCCTTAACAACTCATGGACTTGTCTGTTCAACTCTTCATTCTCTACTGGAGTCATTCTATGGGTTGCCTTATTTGTCAAACTGGCCCCTGATATCCAATCCATTTGATGACTTATCTTCCTCACTGGTGGTAAACCCTTTGGTACATTATCAGAGATAATGTCCTGAAATTCTTCCAACATATCTAAAACTTCTGCTGGTACATCTTCACATTTCTCTTGACTAATCTTAGGAATCAATGCAAAGCAATGTTACTCATGCTTCATACCCTCCAAAAATTTCCTACCATCTACCAAGCAAATTTTGGTAGTACTACATACCTTTTCTTCTACCTCCTTCAAGGGCTTCAACTTATGACGAACTCCATCCTTTGTTAGGGAGTATGTGCTTGCACGACCATCATGGACAGTGCTCCTATCATACTGCCATGGCCTCCCCAACAACATATGACATGTGTCCATTGGTACGATATCACACAACACCTCATCATAGTAGTCTCCAATCTTGAACTTCACTAAACACTTCTCATTGACCAAAGCTCTATGGTCCTTCTACAACCATGCAATTCGATATGGATGCGGATGCTTTCTTCTTATCAACTTCAACTTGTCAACCATCTCCTCTGAAACAAGATTGTCAGTGCTTCTACTATCAATAATAATATCACAACACTTACCTTCACATTTGCACCTTGTGTGGAATAAACTCTTCCTTTGATTTGGTTCTTTCTCCTCATTCAACAAGGTTCTTCTGACCACTAGGGTTTCTCCCCTTTCAACATCTTCAGAACGCTCAGACTACACATCTTCATCTACATGTGCAACTCATGCATTACCTTTAGGTCTTCTATTCGTCCTTCCTTGTGTTGCAAACACTCGTATGTTTGATGCCCTTCTTCTCCACATTGAAAATAGGTTCCTCTAAAACCTCCTTTTCCAGGTCCTTGCCTAGGTCAGCCTCTTCCTCTTCCTCTTTTCTCTCCATTGTTCTGGTCATGAGGGCGGTAGGTATTATCTCCTCTCTGATTTCGACTAGTGTCGGCTTCTTCACTTTTCTTTGAATCTTCATTTCAGCCCCCATAGGGTCTTCCACCAATCCTTCTACCTTGACCTCTTCCCCTTTTCTTGCTGTCAAATCTTTTGTTTAGCTTCTCTTCCACCTTTAGGGAAAACTGGTATGCATCTTCTATGGTGGTCATTCTGACCAGGCTCAGCTCCTCTTGAATACTTGGCCTCAACCCATTAATGTAATGGGCTACCTTCTCCTTGTTGGCCTCTGCATGACCGGTTCTGATAGTAATCTTATAAAACTCTTTTGTATACTCCTTAATAGACTTGTTACCTTACTTCAATCTTTGAAGCTTCTTCAATAATTCCATCTCATAGTCCACAGGAATGAATTGCTTCTTTAGTTTCTCCACCATCTGATCCCATCTGGTGATCTTTCATTTTCCTTTTCTATTCCTCTCTAATTAGACCTCCTTCCACCAAATACTGGCATGGCCCTTCAATTTTGTTTTTGCAAACTTGACCCAATCTAGGTCTTCCACATCTTCATACTCAAAATACTCCTCCATGTCATTAATCCAATCAATAAGCTCTTCCAGATTCAAATCTCCAAAATATGTATAAACTTTGATCCTGGGCCTCTTTTTGATCTTAGAAATGGCCCTCAACAACCTAACTTCTGCAGGATCTCTTGTAGCTTCTTGTTCTTCCTCAGATAGCTCCTCTTCAACTTCATCTTCACTTTCTTCTCTTGTTCTCAGATCAAACCCTCTTCCTAGCTCCTCTTGCAATGCATAGATTTGCCTTTGCAGGGTTCTAAAACCCTCTTTTGTCAAAGCATTCCTCCCAACACAATTTCTTCGTGGAGGCATCTTGATCTTCGTAGAAAACCCACAACCTTAGGTCCTGGTGCAAATTGCCTCATGATCGGTGATCTGTCTACACACTCAGGAACCCTGGCTCTAATACCACTTGATGAAGGGGGTAAATCATAAAACACATGACAACATAAATTGCACATAGAAAAGAGAACTTTATTTTATTGATTTGGACAAATTATTACATTACAGAAGCTCAAATACAATCAGAGGAATCAACCCTCCACAGGCTACAACACATTACAGCTTCCTATCTCAAGACTCTAGAATCATCTGCCTTTTGTAACCCCAAATCAGCTAGGGTTTCTATTTTCCCTGCCTATTCTTGACTCTACACTTGCCCCCTTAACTCTACTACTACCCAGGGTTCCCAAAATAGTCATAAATAGCACTTTTTGGCAGCCTCCATCTAAATTTCAAAATTTGCAACTCCCTCCAAAAGTAGGTCAACTTCCGGGAAGCATAACTTTTGATCCAGGTCTCTGATTGATGAACTATTTTAAGCGTCAGAAAGCTCGGGTGAAATATCACGCTAAAAATCCATAAATGGATTTCGATCAACTTTTTAGGATGTTATGGGATGTTTTAGTGCTTCATATCTTGTTTCAGAAATTTTCAAGGGCTTTTCAAAAAACAAAAACTTTAATATCTTTCAGCTCATAAAATATCTTTGGCTGATTCCTTTTCCGAAGGTCTTATATTTCCGTTATGTAACTTTTTGTAAGTTTTTTCTTCAATCCGTACCCAAATGCAAACTTTCCTAAAATGGCAAGTACACTTTCTAAAATAGGCAGGCTGCTATTTTTAGCAGTTTTGGAAAAACTGAAAGTCCTACATCATTATTCCAGATATTATGGAACTAGAAACACTAATTATGGAAAGAAATGAAAATAACTACAATAATTTTGAATTAACTTCTTTTTGGGTGATGCAAGATTGCCCTTACACCATTGGATGCTCCTGCATCACCTTGACTTGGAGAATGGACACTTCCTTCATCCTCTTCTTGCACAAGTTGAACCCTTCTTTCATTCTTCCTATCACCTCTTGATGATGAACCTTGCTTTTCTAGACATTTGAATGTCATGCGACCAATTTCATTGCAATTGTAGCACCTTCCTATGAATGTAGTTAAACCTCTTCCTCCTCCAAATCTTCCTCTTAAGCCCCTGAAACCTCCTCTTTGGTCTACACTTTGTTCCTTACCTTTGTTGGTTTCCTCTTGGTCTTCATATGGTTGTTTTCTTATAGAAAAAGTTCCCTTTCCCCTAGTATTGTTGCCTCTCCCTCTCATGGATTTGTCTTGTCTTCTTCTCAACTTCTCCTCAGCCTTCATGGCCAACTTGTAGCACTCCTCTACTATCCTAGGTGTGGAGAGACTAAGTTCATTCTGAATATTATATCTTAAACCACCAAGATATCTTGCAAGTATTTCCTTAGCATCTTCCTCATGTGTTGCCCTTATGTCTAACTTATGGAACTCCTCTGTATAGGCTTGTACATCCATGTCCTTTTGTCTCAGAGTTTGCAACCTCTTGTAGAATTGAACCTTGTAGTCATTAGGTAAGAACTTCCCTTTTAGCTTTTCTACCATCTTGGACCATGAAGTGATCTTTGGCTTGTCCTTCTTCCACCTATCAGCTTGTACACAATCCCAGCAAAGTAGGGTATGTCCCTTCAACCTTGACTTAGCCACCTTTACCTTTTGATTCTCTTCCACCTCTTCACATTTAAACTAGTTTTCCAATGTCCCAATCTAGTCTATGAGTTCTTCTCCATCCAGTTTACCACCATACATGGGTAGATCTGCCTTGGGTTTGTGGTCACTTTCTTCGACCACCTTAAGGAGTTTTTCCATCCTTGCGTCCTCTGAATCCAACTCTTCTTCTTGAGGGACTTCATTCTCACCCTTTTCCTCTTCATCACTCTCATATTTAGTATCTCTTCTCCTTCTATCTCTAGCTTCTAAGGCTGCAACCTTCTCTCTCAGGAATTTCAATTCCCTAGCAACTGTTGACCCACCTTTTGGAGGCATCTTGTTCTTAACTTCTCAACCTTTCTTCTCTCAACTTTTCACTTCTACCTTCAAGGAATCTACTCCCTTTGCTCTGATACCACTATGATGCAGAGACACTAGATGGATGGATGATTCATCAATAGGCCTCTCAAACCTTGAGGCATGTATGGGGAATTTCACTTCATTCAAGACAATCTTCCTAAGCATTGAACTCTTGAACCAAGAGTACCCTTCATGGATATGACATCAAATGACTCACTTGGTTGAAGATAGACATGTCATAGGTTTCAAGACAACTTCTACAACCTTCCCACATCAAAAGTTAGGGTCTGTCACACAGAGAAACAATACTTGCTTCATAAACCCCTAGTAGCCCTGTTTCAGGAAACAATAGTGAATATCTTTTGATAGAGGCCTTTCTCCAACAATCTCAATTCAGTTCCAAATACCCTTTATGGAGACTCACAAATATGTTAAATTGACCCTAGGTTGCTTTGTAAACTATGTCCTAAAAATGGACTGGTAATTTTGGCCAGAGCCCCAATTAGGCCTATTTTCTAAAGGGACTACACCTAATTGACTTCACAGAACAAAAAAAACCATTAGAGCATGTTAGTGTTGGATCTAGGGCATACAACTGAGAGGGGGGGTGAATCAGTTGTATGAAACTTCTTCTCATTCAAACACTTAACTCACTGTTGTTAGTTAGCAGCATATCAAATAATCATCCATGGAAGCATAATACATAAGCACAAGAGCAGATAAGCATCAACACATTGAACACCAAGATTTTGACGTGGAAAACCCGGTTAAGGGAAAAACCACAGGGTGATTAACCCAAGAATTATTCTCTGTTAGAAGAATAAAGAAAAATGAATGGCACATGCCAATAAGGGCTCACTGCCCGAGCACACTGCTCACAAAGAGGCCCACTGCCTACAAGGAGACACATTGTCTACAAAGTGATAAAAATCACAGTCTTGAACTGGAGAATGACATCTCTATCATGTCCGGATCAGTTCCAATTAAGCCCAACAATCTCTGCTCTGCCTTTCGCACGTTTCTTCGCTATACCATACTCATCCTCACACCTCACACTGAAATGAACTTACAAACCGTTATTTATACAAGACATCGACTCAGGAACAAGCATCTAAGTCGGCAAACAACCATAGGAGTATCCGCAAGATGAATAACACATCCGGTCGGCCATCACAAGAACATTCGCAGGATGAACAACTCATCCGGTCGGCTACACAGAGCAAGAACTTCATCCGGAAGAATAACTTCAATTCCGGGCTCTACCATCAATGCGGACCAACAACACAACTTAAACATGATCCAAGAACCTTCACAAGCCTGTCTGAATGTCCGGATACATCCGCACTTCCTCTGCTTACTGGGATCTCTTGTCTTCCTCATCCGGAACTTCAAGAACACAGTCTGTCGCCACTGTCATAATGCAAGAGGTACTTCCGGACCTCCAAATCATACACAAATCAGGATGACACATCACAAGGACATCCCAAACACTCCTTCCAATCCGCAGATTAGGGTAATACAATTCCGGACCTCACCGGACCTTTTTGTGATCCTCTGTCACCTCCGGATACTTGCCGGACCCGGTTCTATACCGGCAGCCACAACTCCTTCAGATCTTCATGCGGACCTCTGAAATCTTAGCTGTAGCATCTCAGGACTCATATCAACTAACCCTTTAATCCGCATCCTCCGGTTCTCATCCTATACAGTACATTTACCTTCTTCTCATCACTGTTCTTCACTGTTCCTGACTGAGGCTAATTTTCTCAGTATCCTCAGCACACAGCTCATCAAATCCTTCTTGTCAATGCAATATGAGTATGTTGACATCAATGACAACACTGGATCACCTCATACTTGCAACAGTTAGTTGGGTGCCAAAAATAGTGATTCAATAGATTTCATGCTTCTACACTTGACTGTATGGTATTAAGAGCTTAGGATCACTTCAAGTGGCTTAACACATGGGTTTGTTAAGCCAAACTCATACAAACTCAGCAACAACTTGTTCCTCTATCCTACAAGAGATCCAAACCATAAAAACATGATTATACAAACCTAGTCCACTGGTTCTATGGTAAGGAGAAATAGTGGAATGGTCAATTTCTCATCGTTTGAACAAAATCCTAGTTTAGGGTTTTAACGACCTGTTTACAGAGAAGTAGTTATAACTTCATTCAAAATTAATGTCAAGAGCCCAAACCAAATTCAAATAACACCTAACACTATCCTCTATCCATATAGTATGATGTGGGCTTATGAAAATCCCGTATTAAGACAGGGTAGGACCTGTAATAGTAAAAAGGCACTGTAAAATGCAGGAAAAGAATAGAGTTTTGTATTTTTTTTCTTAAGAATCTTCAACCTCATGCCCTACACAATGTGTGAGAGGAATTTTATGCATGTTTACATCCTCCTCAAACAGTTTGGGTCGCTTGGTAATTGAAAACCAACCCTACTCACTTGTCACCTTATTGCAAATACATACTAGTGTATTTTTGTTTACAATATTGATAATTCTTTCACAAGACCACTTCAAACTCCTTCTAAGCAGTGTCAACATGCCATGAATGACTCCAAACATGAATGCCACTCCATTTTAACACCTCTGGAGGGTTTGACCATAGTTGACCAACTAGGTCCTAATTGCCTACATGTAAATAATTGGCACCAAGGCCTTACAAGATGATTGCACAAAACTTCAACATGCCTCAAGATGATCACAAGACCTTATTACAACTCAACAAGATGGTCTTCAAGACCTTATTGCAATGCAAACCAAAACATAAGAAGAAAACTCATGATAGGTCTCTTGGACCTATGGGTGCTCCTACACCAATTTATCATTCTAAATTGTGTTGTGAATCCCATGAGTTTCATGACCCAGTGTTCTCATTATAATATAATTGTGCATAGGATTTAGCCTTGAAAAATATCAATATGGGCCTTAACTAAAGAGAGTAGTTTATGACAACATGGATCTCTCTACTACTATCATTTAAAAAAATAAAATATTAATCAACTTCCTAGATCAAAAGTTATGGTCATTGGAAGTTAGGCTCGCCACATCAAAAATGTAAGATCATCTATGATGCATAAGAGAGTTGCAAGAGGGAATTACAATTGTTGGCCAACTTATGACACATGTTATGGCATGTCATAAGTCATCTTTGAATAGAGATAATGGAGCTGAAATGGAGTTCCCAAGTTGGTGAGTGGACTATGAGGGGCTTAGGATAAGTATAAGGAATATGTTATTTTTAGCATGTGGACTCATCTTGGAATTTAGGTGTTGGATTTTAACTACGGATTTGGGCACCACATTTTGGTTGTTTTTAGCTCATGGTTTCCTAATTACCATTTGATGCTTTCATGTATTGCCTCTCCTATTTATTGGATTCTTGAGATGGAGCTTTCATGGTGAGTTTTGTAGTTACTATTATGTTGTCAAATTTACTCCAGATCTCTTGTTGGTGATACTCTTATAAATTCTTAGACTCTATAATTGTATTATAACTATTGATTATTGAATAGTACATTGAATTACATTGGAGTGTGGGTTTTTTCTCCCAAAAGGGTTTATCCCATACAAATCATTGTGTTATGGTATATTGCTTTTCTCTTTATTTCCTTATAACTATATGATCATTTTAGTTTTTACACACACCTCCTCTCATATATTAGTGTAGGAAGTGTATTCCACATTAACTATTCTAGAGAGTCTAGCATAACTCACAAAACATTCATTATTATTTTCCACCTACTTGCTAGATAATGGTTCTTCAACATGTCCATCCTCTAATATGTGGACAAAATATTACATATATTTTCTAAGATTGTGTGACAACATGTAACACCTTGGTGAAACACTTTTCTTTATTCTCTACAAGGGTCACTTTTTCTTTACAAATGTAAGAGTTTTCTTTAGCCTATGTGTCCCATGTGGCAACATTGTCACAACTAATGGCCTTCATTGTATGGGTTAGTGCATTAGGTGTGGAAGATATTTTTCTAAAAATATTTAGTGGAACCTAATAACTAGTAAAATTAGACTAGATATTTGGTTAGGCTTAGATTTCCAAGCCTTACTAAAAATTTGGCACAACTAAATATCAAATGGACAATATACCTAGTCGTTATTGGATATTCAAGGGACCAAATATTTGGTGGTGAGGAACCAAATATTGATAAAATCTACTATGATTGATGTCATTGATGACTTTATATAACTATTTTAATGAAATGAACAAGATTTGTAGAGGAAGATGTCTACTTTTAAAACATATGACAATAATCTAGAGATCATGTTCTATACACTAAAAATAAGAATTTTTTATGTTACAATTATTTTAGTTCAAGTTAAGGTGGTTTGCAAACAAGAGGTTCTTGTTTTCTACCTTAGTCCTATTAAATAATTAATAAAAATATTATCTAATGAAAAATATTTAAAAATATCCACATCCCACCTCAATAGGAATTGCACTTTTTCACAAAAAATATTTTGAAAAATAGTTACATTTACTATTCCTAAAGATATCCATATGTATGCACATGTTTTTTCATTTGTCAAAGTGAAAAAATGTCCTTTTTGTACATCCTTTAATTAAGCAAAATTTATCATCTAGTTATTTAAAAATATATATTTGAAAACTAGAAACATAACTAAATTTCATATTTTTACACCATGTTCATATTGTATCTACAAATGATTTGAATCATTACCCCAAGTACAACTCACAATTTTTTAGGCAAAAAATTTTCTACTTTAGTGTTACTTTTGGTCCCCATTAGCTTGCATTCACTAGAAATGTTGTAGATTACTTAGTCTCCCAAACATATAAAAATAAAATTGCACACAAAAAATCACATCACATACATCAAATCAAAACACAATGAATGAAATTATTTTGGGTGATGCAATATTATACCACCCATAGGATGTTCTTGCATTAAAAATTCTTCTTTCCATCCCAACAATGAATGATATGCTTATGATCATTGACCTAGTAGTAGAATTTGAGGCTCATCTCAGCTCCATAGTGTCATAAATGTAAATTTTGTCATATGAGACCTCCATAACTTTGTCATTGATAGATCTAATTACCCTAATGAGGTGCAACTTGTTGACTAATAGTAAACTTAATGTCCTACTTGATGCTCTTGCCAAGATCCTGGCTTAACATTCCATGATTATTTAGTTTTCCAATGGTAACCCCTTCATTTTTTATTTCTTTCCATTCATTCCATTCCGTAAATTATGATTTTCTTTGTGACTCCATTGCCCAATGGAATAACACATTATTTCTTGTTTCTACCAAGAAAGTGTTGGCAACATGGTCAAGAGACACTGTTGATATGGTGAGGACTTGATGTTGTCATTGATGGCAACAATCAGACATGATTTGGAAGTCCCTGAGATAAAGTTGTATGTAGCCTTTTTGGTTCGGAAAGATTAATTTAGCCAAAATTGACTAAGTGTTGGCAGTTTACCAAGACCATGATAGTGATTCAGTTGGTACTCCTCCACAGTTGGAGATCATGATATGTGGTTCTGGTATGTTATACACAATCCTTGGATGATGTTATGTTCTAGTTTTTAAGTCCTAATAATCTCTGGAAGATACATTATGATTTGACTAAGTCCCGTAAGTAGAGTGTAGTGAGGAACAATGCAGAACACTTGAGTAATTCACCCTGCATTCCTACACTATTGGTTATCTCAATGTGAGATTTGAAGGTGTTGTAAACACATATGATAACTATCTAATTCCAGATTTGTAGATCTTGAAGTGTATCATATCATCATATACAAGTTCCTCAGTATCGACAGATAGTTTGACAATGTTCAATTAAGACAGAGGTAACAATTATGAGGTTCGCATATCTCCACACAAGAATATTATGATCTACAGTTTTGAAGGTATCATTGATGTTGTCTAATGAATGCTTGATGTGAATTTTGAGGTTTCATATGGTCTGCATTAGAAGTTATGTTATGACAGACAATAAGGTTTAAGTCTATATTTTGAGATAAGGCTGACACTCAGTTAGATCCTTGTGCAGTAAAGATATATTGTTTAAATCATTATTCTAAGTGGGTCTAAAATAGGTCCATACCTATATGAAGATCCTTGAAGGTTCTGATTGGTTCGCATAACTTCATATAAAGAATTCAAGCTTACATAGTATGAGCTTTTTGTGTATACGTTTCATCACAAGACAACTAGATTTTGGGTTAGATTTGATTGTGAATATATATACTTGATGGATTTCGGTATTGGTGGATGTTGATGTGCAAATATAGTGTGAATTCGATGTGTATGCGATCTAAGGAAGTTTTGTGATAAGAAAGGAATAGTAAGGGAAGAAGAACAAAGTATATATGAAGCAGAGCAGAAAAGTAGGGCAGATATAATGAAGACTTTTGAATCTGTGTAGTGAGCTATTAATGGAACAACATTTCAGCATTTTGTAGATGCATTTGTAGTAGTCTTCTCTTGGAAGTGAGCCAACCTTTCTTCTATCTTCTCTTCTCTTTTCTTGACAGTGAGCCTATTGTAGTGAGCATTTCTTTGGATAGTGAGTTCTTGGGCAGTGAGCCCTAAGGTAGTGAGCCTTCATGTAATTCAGCTTTGATATCAGAATATATTGTGAGCTAACACTCACCATGGTTTTTCTCTTATTGGGTTTTCCAGATATAAATCCTGGTGTCTATGTGTTATGACTTTGTGGTTGCTCTTCTTATGTTTACTCTGCTTTCATGTTATTGAACTTGGTAAATAGATTAATGAAAGGTTTTAAAGAATATTGATTCACCTCCCCCTCTCAGTATTCTTTGTGTTCAACAATTAGTATCAGAGCAAGGTTCCTTGGAAGTAGTTTAATAGATTGAGGAAGATCTAGGAAAGTATGCACATGACAGATAGAAGGTATCTTTCTCTAGGTAGTGTCACAATTGATGATTGCACATATGTCAGTAATCAAGAATTAAAAATTGCTCTTGAAGATCTTGATAAGTATGAAGCAGATATCTAGGATTTGAAGGAAAATTTCAAAGAAGTTGATGAATGCATCCTAAAGCTAAGATAGCAAGTCAAGAGGTCAAAGGATAGGAGTAGATAGTTAAGTGAACAATTGAAAGCAGCAAATGAAATCCTAACTAATTTATCAATGTAGATTGAAGAGAAAGAAAAGGCTGAGGAACATTTGAATCAAGTTTTGAAAGACAAGTTTGAAGAATGTGAAAAGTTGGCAAAAGATGTTGTGCTTCTAAAGTTTGATTTGGAGGTAGTAGATAGTTACAAAGAAAAATTCAAAATAAGCTCTGCAAAGCTTGATGAGTTGCTTGACAGCTAGAAAAATCCAGATGGCAAGAAAGGTTTGGGATTTGAAAGAGGAGAAAGTTCTAAATAAGGTCAAGAAAGCACTGAGATGAAGAAAAACAATGGCAACCAATTCTAAAATCAAAGAAGCAGACCTAGAAGACCTCTGATTAGGTAGCCAAATGCTCAAAGGTACCCATCTTTCAATGGCTATTGTTTTAAATGCAATAAGTATGGTCATAAGGCTACTCAGTGTAGGGATAGAATGAATCAAAATGTTTCATCTTTTCTAGTCAGTGTTTTAATTGTAATAAAATTGGTCATAAATCAAATGAGTGTAGAAGTATGATAAGGAATGGTCCAACAATGCAAGAAATACTCAATCTTTCAATGGAAAGTGCTTTGCTTGCAATAGATTTGGACATATGGCTAACTAATGTAGATCAAGAATAAATCAAACAAAAGGAAGGAATCAAGGATAGAGGAATGTGGTATGTTATAATTGCAATAGGCTTGGACATGTTGAAAGATTCTATAGAAGCAAGAATGAGAAAAGAGGCCATCCTGTAGAGAAGAGGAAAATAGAGCAGAGAGAAGATAAAGGTAAGAACAAGGCTAATCTGGTAGAAATCAAGAAGGAAATGAGCAAGGTATGGATTAAGAAGGATGTAAATGAAATCAAGGATGGATCCGCACTAACTTCTAGTGCAGATGCTTCCTCTAGGAAGTAAACTGGGAGCTCTAGCTCAGGGGGAGCTTTCAATGAACATTTTGATCCCCTAGCCAGATAGTGGGTGCTGAGATCTAGCATTAAGGTATAAGTTAAAGAAGTATTGGATTAATTATTTGAAAAATAAATTGATAGAAAAGAATCTAATGCGGCACATTGCGGAGAAATCTTGATTGACTGGACTTTACAATGAAGCGTTTAACAACTTTTTGAGAACAACATTTATGACAATTAGGTTTTTTCATTAAAAGGGATAAAAAGGGTTGCATTCAAAAACTAATCACTTTGAATTCAAGCTATCAAGTGTCCAAGAAGAACTGAAGCTAAATTCTAAGCGATTTCTAGTGATTCACAACTCCAAGTGATTTCTGAAAGGAAGCTAGGTGTGTGGAAATTACATCCTACACTAATCTAATGAGGAGAGATGAGTGCAAATTCATTTTAATCTTTACAATTACACAATGTTTAACACAACAACAGAGATATTGCAGCAATACACAACATAAGAAAGAAGATAGAAGAGAGAGAGAGAGAGAGAGAGAGAGAGAGAGAGAGAGAGAGAGAAGATATACATGGGGAAAACCCTTACGGGAGAAAAAACCCACTCTAAAACACATCTCAAATGTATTATCTAAACAATGAGGTTTACAATACAGTTACAGAGCCAATGCTCTTGTAAGAGTCTTCGACACTCATATTTGGAGACAATCTGGCAACATAACAGTACCTATCAATCACATAATACATCTCCTCTCCAAAGCACCTGTTTATATAGAAGATACAAGGCAAAAATGACTCCATCTTGAGATGGGCATCCAACATGGCCTCATGGCCCAAAACCCATGCCTATGGACACTTATCAAACACTGTAGGATGTTTATGACACTTGTCATATCACCCCATCCCAAAGAAGTCGCTCATTCCCAAGTTGGGCAATGACAAATGCTCTTATGATTGTCATAGAATCTGTCATAACTGTCATATCTTACAGTTGTAAGAGATTCTGTCATACACAGGCTAAAATAACACATTCTCTTACATGTCATAACTCTCCTTGGGGTGCCCAAAGATGCCTTCTTCCAAGATGCCTTGTGACACATGTCTTCACCTATCATAGAATCTTCCATTTACGACTCTTACATGTCATAGATTTGTCATAGGAATCCGTCATAACCGTTTCGGTCAATATTCCCTTACACACTATCCAAGATGTTGACACATGGAAAAATATTCCTACCACTAAGTGGGATGCCTATCTCCTCATGTGAGGACAAATTTACATGTTGTCACCTTCCATGTAGGATGACACATCACCGTGCCAACTGCCACAAGATGACATTAAGGATTTGCATCCTAATTAAAATAATAGGCAATAAATAAATAAATACAAGGAATTACCAAGATTGAGACGCCTTAATTCCCAACAATTTCAAGTGAAGGAAGCCCCTAATTCACAAAAGAGGTATTTTTATAGTTTAAAACCCTATTGTGAACTTGTTTGAATTCTTGCTATGGCAACACTGCAAGTTATTGATATCACTAAGGGAGCACAACCAAAATTCAAGAAACACCCTTTCAAATCAACAGAAGTCGATCCAAATGGTGTATTTTCAGAAGTACCCCATGGAGTGATGCATGCAGAAGATATTAGGGCTTACATCCATGTTGCCCTAGAAGAACATGGCAATAGCCAACTTACATATTTGCATCTAAAACATCTAAGCGGTGATAATTTTGATCTGAAGGAAGAATATAAGGCATTGGAAGAGAAGAAATTCATTCAGTATATAGATTTCCCAACTTTTACAGAGGATGAATGGGTCTAATATGTACTAAGCAGAATTCATGACGAGTTTATGTATCTTAATACTCCATTCATGATAAAAAAAGAAGCCATAAGGGTGGTCACAGGGTTAAACTCTACCAGTACAATGCCTATATTGAAGGCCATGAAGAATAATATAGTGACAAAAGCCACTAGAGCCAAATTTGATAAAAGGGCATTGACAATCAATGACATTAAAGATCATGCAATTAGGTTTGCATCCAAGGTGATCGGCTACAAGATCTACTTCACAAACTGAGAGAAGTTTGTCTCCGATACTGCCATATACACAACATATGAGATGGTGAAGAAGAATACAGAGGATGACCAATGTGAGTTTCTCTGGCAGCAATTAATGGAGAATCTGAAGAAGACAAAAGAAAGTATCCCTTCAAGTTTAGTGCATTGATCATGTGCTTATTTTTCTATTTCATTCAAGAATTACCAGAAATGAAGTTGATTTGGTCTAGCAATCAACTAGTTTCTATTCAAATTAGAAACCACTTGAATAGCATAGGTAGCTGAGATGCACAGAATGCAGCTCTGTGGGGCTATTTCAAGAATTTTCAAAAGGCTATGCATTCTAGGTAAAGGATACCTCAATCAATTGTTAAAAAATACAAAAAATGATATATGTTTCATTGTTAACAAACATCAATGCATGATGGAGGCTGTTGAGCCTAGGATAGTCTGGGTCCTTCCAATGGGCTATGAAGTGGCAGAAAACATACTGGATGGTTATGCTGACCTTATGTTGAAGAAACCCAGGGACACTAATGAACCAAGATTTGGTACCTATGAGGACTTATCTGTGAAAGTGCATGTTGAACTGAGAAAGCCAGAAACTTTGAAAAAGATGAAGAAATTGGTAGAGGATTATGCCCAGAGCATAGGACTTGCTAAAGAAGAGATTAACAAAACAAGAGCACGGGCCGAAACAACTAGAGCAGCTGAAAGAATGAAGGAAAGTGAGCTTGAAAAGCCTCTGGGAGCAAAAAGGAGAAGTCCTCTAGTAAGGATAAAATCAAGAAAAAGACAATGCAAGATAAGCCTGGGAAAGGAGAAGCAACAATAAATTTGGATGATGTCTTGAATGCTATAACAATTGATGGAAACCTAAAACCTATAGCTCAACTATATGATGATTATGATGATGCAAATAAAGACATCATTGAGACTACGGTAATCAGATATTTGGAAATGTATGATAGAGCTCTTATTGAAATAATTACAGATCTCCCTGACACCCTTGCAAGCATAATGTCTTCCAAGAAGGGAGCAACAATGATAAAAGACTTGGAGACAAGAGAAAATACACTATTGAAACTATGCCCAAATGTGACTCCTAAGGAGAGATCCAAAGTCTTCAAGATTCTTGGAGATAAATTTGAGATAAAGAAGGGGATGAACACTCTAATGTCTGGGGATACATGAAAATTTTTGAAGGATATTGAACAAGAAATACTTGATATCCTAAGAGATCTCAACATCCCAAACATTTATGATAAAGAAGATACTAGTGTTGGAAATGACACATCTGTTCCAGAAGTCAGCTTGGATCAAGGGTTGGATAAAATTGATGAAGAGATAAAGGATAAAGAAGATGATCAAATCTTTGCATATGATCAAGCCCCTGCTGTTGATGGTCAAGACAAACTTGACAAGGACTAATTAAGAACAAGTCCTCCTCCAGATCAGCAAACTGGTGGTCTAGAAAACAAGACTATAGAGAAAAATAAATACAATGATCAAGAAAATGAACAAGCCAAGAAGAGCCCCTCTCTGAAACAAAATGGTGATGAACAAGAGGCCATGGATCTTGAACCACTGGAGAAGAATCAAGAAGAAGAAGTGTATAATATGGCAAGAGACACTGCTGCCTTACAGGATCTAGTAAATTCTGTCAAGGAATTTTTGGAAAAGCAACAAGAAACACAAGTGTTGGATGCACCTGAGTTTCTACAAGGACCAATAAATTTGGCTTCAATGTCTCCTTTGCAAAAAATTAAACTAGTATCAATTGTTCAAGAAAAGGCCCAGGAAGAAATTCTAAGGTCTCACATCTAGGACAGTGAGCTCATCGAAGAAGCATCTGGTATTTTGGAGAAGTTGATGCATACATACCAAAAGGATACATCATCGTCATCAACTGATCAGCTCAAAGGCTTTATAAACTCAATAAGTACTCATTTAGAATCCTTTGAGAAGTCTACTGATATAAAGGTTAGGAAGGAATTTGATGATACAAGATTAACAAAGTTGAAGACTAAGCTAGACAGTGATAAAATTTTGTTAGATAATAGCATCAAGAATATAGAGTATGCTATTAAGGAAGATTGTGACATATACAAATTTTACTTATCATGGCCTGAGACCACTAAGGAATGGTTGATAAGATCAAAGCTATGGAACTTCAACTAGTGAATATTTCTAAGTCTTATGATCCGACAATTAATTCCATGAGTAGTCAGGAAGTACAAGTTGTAAATATTCATAATAGTAGTTTGCTGAGCAAAAATGAAGAAATGAAAAATAGGATGTGCTAATTGAGAGGGTTAATAATCCCTAAAATTGATTCAATGTCAAGTCTAGCTACTGAAGCCTTAAAGGTTAAGGCAATAACTGATACACCTACAAATGTGCAGAAGGCAGAAGACTTAGTTTTTTAGATAAATGGTAACATTCAAATTTTGAACAGTGCTAAGAATAGGTGGGATGGAGAACTAGCATAATTAAAGATTATTTACAATGATATCATGTCACCCACAACTAACTAAATTAAAAGATTGCACTTGTACATATGTAGACAAGTAGAACATTTTTATAGTTTTGACATGATTTTGTTACCTATATACACACCTTTGCCATTGATGTCAAAGAGAGAGAAGAAGATCCAGTGAAAAATGGCTAAACATATCAAGGGAAGAAGAAAAATAGAATGTACATAGTAAGGGGGAGCAGATAAGCATTTTTCACTAAGTGTTGCCATCAATGCCAAAGGGGGAGATTGTTGGCAACATGGTCAAGAGACACTGCTAATATGGTGATGACTTGATGTTGTCATTGATGGCAACAATCAGACATGATTTGGAATAGTCCCTGAGACAAAGTTGTATGTAGCCTTTTTGGTTTGAAAAGACTAACTTAGCCAAAATTAACTCAGTGTTGGCAGTTTACCAAGACAACGATAGTGATTCAGTTGGTACTCCTCCGTAGTTGGAGATCATGATATTTCCTACTAGTATGTTATACAGAATCCTTGGATGATGTTATGTTGTAATTTTCAAGTCCTGATAATGTCCGGAAGATACATTATGATTTGACTAAGTCTTGTAAGCAGAGTGCAGTAAGGAACATTGCAAAACATTTGAGTAATTCACTTCACATTCCTCTGCTATTGGTTATCTCGATGTGATATTTGAAGGCATTGTAAACACACATGATAATGATCTAATTCTAGATTTGTAGAGCTTAAAGTGTATCAGATCATCATCTACAAGTTTCTGAATATTGTCAAATAGTTTGACAGTGTTCAATTAAGACATAGGTAATAGTTCTGAGGTTTGCATGTCTCCACACAAGAATATTATGATATGTGATTTTGAAGGTATCATTAATGATGTCTAATGAATGCTTGATGTGAATTTTGAGGTTTCATATGGTCCGCATTAGAAGTTATGTTATGACAGACAATAAGGTTTAAGTCTGTATTTTGGGATAAGGTCAACACTCAGTTAGATCATTGTGCGGTAAATATATATTGCTTAAATCATTATTCTAAGTGGATCTAAAATAGGTCCATACCTATATGAAGATCCTTGAAGGTTCTGATTGGTTTGTATAACTTCATATAAACAATTCAAGCCAACAGAGTATGATCTTTTTGTGTATACGTTTCATCATTGGCAAGTCAACTAGATTTTGGGTTAGATCTTATTGCAAATATATATACTTGATGGATTTCGGTATTGGTGGATGTTGATGTGTGAATAAAGTGTGAATTCAATGTGTATATGATCTAATATAGTTTTGTGATAAGAAAGGAGCAGTAAGGGCAGAAGAATAGAGTATATGTGAAGTAGAGTAGAAAAGTAGGGTAGATATAGTGAAGACTTTTGAATCTGTGTATTAAGCTATTAATGGAACTGCATTTGAGCATTCTGTAGATGCATTTGTAGTAGTCTTCTCTTGGTAGTGAGCCAATCTTTCTTCTATCTTCTCTTCTCTTTTCTTGGTAGCAAGCCTATTGCAGTGAACACTTCTTTGGACAGTGAGTCCTTGGGCAGTGAGCCCTAAGGCAGTGAACCTTCATGTAATTTGGTTTTGATATCATAATATATTGTGAGCTAGCACTCACCGTGGTTTTTCCCTTATTGGGTTTTCCACATAAAAATCTTGGTGTCTATGTGTTATTACTTTGTGGCTGCTCTTCTTATGTTTACTCTGCTTTCATGTTATTGAACTTAGTAAATGGATTAATGAAAGGTTTTACAAAATATTGATTCGCCCCCCCTCTCAGTATTCTTTGTGTTCAACATAAAGAATATTTGAAAGTTTTCAATAATTTTGTGAATTTTGGTGCACCCCTTGAAATATAATTTAACTCCTTTTTGAATTATGTTTTCTATATATTCCTTGTAAAATTTTCAATAAAAATGAGTCTACTCATGTGAGTTTACCTCCAAGTGGGTTCTTATAGGCAAAGTGGATAATTTAGAGAGCTGTTAGAGCTCATCTTAGAATTAAAAACCTATCAGATATCAAAATTCCAATTTAATTGTGTAGGTTGCCTTCTTTAAGAATATTCAAAATAAAGGTGGGCTCCACCACCCTATTGCATTAAAAAAATGTAAATCACATTCCAAGAAAACTTTTTAAATTAGATCTCTTCTAACATGTTTTTGACCCACTTCACTCTATTTCTCACTTGCATGCTTCAAAGCCTTTTCTACTCACTCAGATTTATCAAGTATAGATGTTTGTCACTTATTGTTAAAATATATTCCTCTTTATTCAAGGTTAAATCAAGGGAATCTTTGACCATGATGGTTTAAAGTGCCCCATCTTTTACTCTTCAACATTAATAGATAAAATGGGATGAATTTTTTTTTTATGATGCAATTGCTGTTGG
Organism: Cunninghamia lanceolata; assembly: GCA_027924645.1. Lineage (NCBI taxonomy): Eukaryota > Viridiplantae > Streptophyta > Pinopsida > Cupressales > Cupressaceae > Cunninghamia > Cunninghamia lanceolata. The sequence goes on along the minus strand of BSBN01000549.1, from coordinate 3,097,358 downwards.
AAAGAGATGCTACTATGTTGAATAATTGAGTATTGTCATTGATGGCAACAAGAAAATGAACAAGGTTGGAATAGAGTTTTTAGTCCGGTGAAGAAGACTTAGTCATATTGGCTAAGTATTGGTAATGTACAGAAGCAACGACAGAATAACAATGTTTGGATTGGCATTGGTCTGTAGTTGAAGACCAAGTTTTGTGGTTCTGGTATGATGTTCCTAACTCTCAGATGATCTTATATCCAAGGTTTCAGTTTTTGATTAGTTTCAGAAGTATATATTCAAATGGCCCAAGTCTAGTAGAATAGAATATAGTGACAATTAAGGCAGAACACACAATTGTTTTGGTCCACATTTCTCTGGTGTTGTATATCTTGTTATGCATTTTTGAGGTATTGTAAACACATATATGAAGTATCTAAATCTAGAGTTGTAAGTTTTGAAGTCCACCAGAAAGATAGTTACAAGATGTTGAGTATCGCTACACTGTTTGACAGAGTTTGACTGTGACAGAGTCTGAGTTCTGATGGTCCGCATTTTGCTACTAAAGGATATTTTGCTTTGTGGTTTTGAAGGTATGGTTTGTGATGTCTAAGGAGTCTTTGACATGATTTTGAGCAAGTCATGTGGTTTGCAGTAAAAGATGTAGTCTGACAAATGAACTGAGTCAGTAACAGTCTGTGTTTGAGGCCGACATGATAGGTTGAATTATGTGCGGTAAGATCTATTGATTAGAACTTTATCCTAAGTGGTTCTGTAGTTGGAGCCAACATATGAGAAGGTGTTTCAAATGTTATTTAGATCCACTATGTATTTTGGTGAGTGGATTTGGCCGACAGCTACAAGTTTATTAACTATACGCTTCATCTAAGTAGGCTGACTTAATGTGAAGATTCTAAGTGTTGCGGATATATATATGGGATCAAATTTAGTGTTTGGTGTGAGGTGTATGAAAGTGAATGTATGACATGCAAAGTAAAGTGATTGTGTGAGAGTAGAAGAAGAGAGATCTTGCTCCTATGTAAAAGTAGAGCAGAGAAATAGAGCAGTCAGAGATGAAGAGTTTTGAGATAGTATTTATGTGCTTCATTAGAGCTATAACCATGCATGTGTAGATGCAATCTGATTAGTTCAAATTGGTAGTGAGCCATTCCTATTTATTTCTTAAGGCAGTGAGCCTATTTTGGTAGTGAGCCTTTCTTGCAGTGAGCATTTCTCAAGGCAGTGAGCCTTCATGTAATCTGGTATTGTGCTATATTAATATATTGTGAGTTAACACTCACCGTGGTTTTTCCTTTTTTGGGTTTTCCACGTAAAAATCCTGGTGTTCATGTGTTATGTCTTTGTGGTTGTTGTTCCTATGTTTATTCTACTTTCATATTATTAAATTTGGAAACTGGATTAACAAACTTGTAAAGAAGTGGTTTTTTAGAATACTGATTCACTGCTCCCTCTCAGCATTCCTTACTTTCAACAATTGGTATCAGAGTAAGGTTCCTTGGAAGAGGCTTAACAACTTAAGGAAGATCTGGGGTAGTGTAATCATGGCAGCAAGAAGATTTGGAAATTATGAAAGCAACAAGGAACTAGAAGAAGCCCTTATTGATCTTGAAAAATCTGAGGCAGAAATTAGGGATCTAAAAGCTACTATTAAAGAAGTTGATGAATGCATCCTAAAACTAAGAGAGCAAATCAAAAAGTTCAAAGAGAAAAGCAAGGAGTTAAATGATCAATTAGATGAAGCACATGAAATCCTAAATGGTTTGACACTAGAAGTTGAAAAGAAGGAAGAAATTGAAAGGCATCTGATTCAAGTTGTTATGGATAAATCAGAGGAATGAGAAAAATTGGGTAAAGAAGTGCTACTTCTGAAATTTGATCTAGAAGTAGCCAAGAGCTATGAAAAAAAGTTCAAGCTAAGTTTTGCAAAGCTTAATGAGATGATTGCTAGTCAAAGGAGTGTTGATGATAAGCAAGGTTTGGGATTTGACAAAGGAGAAAGTTCAAAATTTAGTCAAACAAACACCGAGTTAAGGAAAAACAGAGGAAACTAGTTCAAAAATCAAAGAAGACCTAGAAGACCTCTAATCAGATAGCCCAATGCTCAAAGGTATCCATCTTTTAATGGTCACTATTTTAATTGCAATAAGTTTGGTCATAAGGCTACTCAATGCAGAATTACAGTAAATCTAAATGTTCCATCATTCTCTAGTCAATGTTTCAACTGCAAGAAAATTGGTCACAAATCAAATGAATGTAGAAATCTGGTAAGGAATGGTTCCTCCAATGCAAGGAATAGACAATCGTTCAATGGAAAGTGTTTTGCAACAACAGATTTGGACATATGGCTAATCAATGCAGATCAAATCCAATCAATAGAAGAAATCAAAGCCAAAGGAATGTGGTGTGCTACAATTGCAACAAGTATGGACATATTGCAAGAGTCTACAAAAGCAAAAATGTGAAAAGAAACCACCATACTGAAAATAGGAAAACAAAGCAAAGGAATGATAAAGGAAAAGAAAAGGTTGATCTGGTTGAAACTAAGAAAGAAATGGGCAAAATTTGGATCAAGAAAGATGTGATTTAAGTCAAGGATGAAACCACAACGTCATCTAGTGCAGATACTTCCTCCAGGAAGTGAATTGGGAGCTCTAGCTCAGGGGGAGCAGTGGAAAATCCAAAACCCCCAGCCAGATAGTTAGTGCTGGAATTCAGCATGAAAGTGTGTGGTGGAATCTGATATGGAAGATCTCATGGAAGAAAATCCAGAAGAAAATGAGTTAGTGCGGCACATTGCGGAGCAATTTTTGATCAACTATATCTATCAGTAAAAAATCAGGCAACTTTTGAAAATGAGCATTTATGACAATTAGGTCAAGTGCGGAGGATAAAAAGAAACTCATTTGCCTTCTATCTCACTTTGTGTTCGAGCTATCAGATATCCAAGAGAGATTGAAGCAAGATTTCAAGTGTCAACAGAGATTTAAAGAACTCAGAGTGATCCAGGTGAAGAAAACCCTGATTCAACATAACAAGGTATTTACCATTGGAACTTTATTGAATCTTTACAATGGCAACCCCACAAGTTGTTGATATTACTGAGTGACCAAGACCTAAATCAAGAAACATCCTTTCAAAGCAACTAAAGTTGATCCAATGGGTGCATTTTGTATTATACCGTATGGAGCTCTATGTGGAAGATGTTAGGGCATATATCCATGTTGCCCTAGATGAGCTCAGCGACGGCAGATTCTCAGAACTATACCTAAACCATTTAAGTGATGATCAATTTGACCTAAAGGAAGAATACAAAGTCTTGAAAGAGAAGAAATTCATCTAGTATGTAGAGTTTCCTATATTTGTAGAGGGTGAATGGGTCTGGTCTATCCTGAGTCGAATTCACGATGAATTCATGTGGTTAGGGTAGCCCTTCAAAATCACCAAGGAGGCGATTAGGGCAGTAACAGGATTAAATTCCACCAGAGGTGTGTCTTTACTGAAAGCTGTGAAGAATCAAACTCTTACAAAGGCTACCGGAGCCCAATTTGACAAGAGGGCATTAACCATAAACAACATCACAAACCATGTGGTAAGGTTTTCTTCTATGGTCATAGTTTACAAGATCTATTTCTCAAACCAAGAGAACTTTGTCTCTGTATTGTGATATATACTACATATCAAATGGTCAAAGAAAATGCTGATTATGATTTATGTGAGTTGCTAAGAATTCAACTACTAGAGAATCTAAAGAAGATCAAGGAAAGCAAACACTACCCTTTCAAATTTGGTACATTGATTATCTGTCTATTCTTCTATTTTATGAATGAGTTGCCAAACATGAAGAATTTGTTCTGGTTAAGTAGCAAACCAGTAGCTATCCAAATTAGAAATCACTTAAATAGCATTGGAATCAATGATGAGCAAAAAGCAGCCCTATGGGGGTACTTTAAGAATTTCCAAAGCATGATGCATTCAAGAGAAAGAATCCCTAAGAAAATTGTTGACAAGTATAAGGATACTATATGTTTTATGGTTACAAAAGATCAATGCTTGATGGAGGTTGTCGACCCTAAGATAGTATGGATAATGCCAATGGGTTATGAAGTAGATGGACAAAGATTAGATAACTATGCTCAACACATGCTGAGCAAGCCCAAGGACAACAAAGAAGAAAGGTTTGGAACCTATGAAGAGCTCTCTGTGAAAATCCATGTTGAACTTAGAAAGCCTGAAATCTCTAGGAAAATGAAGAAAGTGGTAGAAGATATTGCCCTAAAACATGGATTCACAAAATAACAAGTGACAAAGGCAAGGGAAAAAGCTCAAGCTGAAAAGGAAGAAAAAGAAAAGAAGAAAAGTGAATCTGTCGAAGCTCCGAAAGAACCCAAGGATAAATCACAAAAACTAGAGGCATCAAGGAGAACTAGAGAATCTACCTCTGAAGAAGCTGCACATATTCCCTCTGGTTCTACACCATCTATAAGTGTGGAAGCTCCTGCTACCAGCCACAAAAGAAAGAAAACTAAGGCTAAAATAATGCATGTAAGCATTGCAGTTGATGAAGAAGAAACAAAATTGATGAAGTAAAAAGGATGAAAACTAAGGCTACAAAAGCCTCTGGAACTAGTAAAAAGAAACCCTCTAGTAAGGGTAAACCCAGGAAAAGGCAAAAGCAAGATGTACCTCAGACATAAGAAGCAACTGTAAGCCTTGAAGATGTTCTAAAAGCCATAACAGTGGATGGTAATTTAAAACCCATTGCACAATTGTATGATGAATATAATGATCTAGATAAGAGGATAATTGAGATAGCTATTGTAGAATACCTAAACATCTACAACAAGGCCCTAATTGAAATAATTGATGATCTTCCACATAGCCTGGGAAGTATAATGTCTGCAAGAAAGGAAACTACTATGGCTAAGGACATTGACCTAAGACAACATACACTAACACAACTATGTCCTGAGATTACTCTTGAAGAGAAAGCCAAAATCTCTAAAGAAATCAAGGACGTGTTCAAAACCAAGAAAATAATGAACTCACTAATGTTAAGAGAAATTGATAAAGTGGTCAAGGAGACTAAGGAGATCTTTTTGGAGGCACTAAAGAAATATAATATCCATACCATCTATGACAATGAAGAAATAGATGCTGGAAATGATACATATGCTCCGAAAGTAAATCTTGATCAGGAAATAGAAGAAGATGTTAATTTGACGGAGCAGAAAGAAGTATCTACTGCTGACACTGAAATAAGATTCTCTCCAAGACATCAAATAGTTGACAATGAAAGGACTGAGGAGGAATAGGCTAAGGAGAATCCTCCACCGAAATAGAAGGAGGACTCTAATAAGGATATTGATCTAGATGATCCAGAGCAGAACATGAAAGAAGAAGTCTCTGCTACACCAAGAGACACTGCAAAATTAGTTAAGGAACTCTTGGAGAAAGAAAAACAAGTTTTGGATGAGCTTGAGTTTCTACATGGTCCAATAAACTTGGATACAATGTCCCCTATACAAAAACTCAAATTGGCCTCAATTGTACAGGCAAAAGCAAGAGAGGAAATGTTGAAATCTCACATGGAGGATAGTGAGCTCATTGGTGAGGCATCTAGTATTTTGGAGAAATTGGTGCCAACATACTAGAAGGACACCTCTTTGTCATCAAGAAATCAACTCAAAGGACTAATAAACCTTGTAAGTAAACATTTTGAATCCTTTGAGAAATCTGTAGAAATAAAAGTTAAGCGGGAGTTTGATGAGAAAAGATTGAATGAGTTGAAGGAAATGATAGCTAATGACAAAGCCCATCTAGATAATAGGATAAAAAGAATTCAAGTTCCATTAAAGAAGCTGGTGACATATACAAATTTTGTTTATCCTAGTCAGAAGTCACAAAGAAAATAGAAGAGAAGATCAAGGATTTGGAGCTCAGAAATTGATGAACACTTCCAAGACATTTGATCCGGTAGTAGAATCAGTTAGTTGCAAGGAAAGTCAAGCCATTAACTTTCATAATGGCTTGAGAAATCTAATAAGTGAAAGTGATCAAATTAGAACCAGAATGTGTTAGCTAAGAGGACTAATTAGTCCTAAATTAGACTCTATGTTTAATCTTGTAGCTGAAGCATAAGCAGCTTCACTTATTGACACACCCTTTGATCTTCATAAGGCAAAGACTGTAGTTTTCCTACTTAGTGGTCATATTCAAATTTTGGACAATTCTAAGAAAGGCTGGGATGGTGAGTTGGCCCAAATTAAGAACATTTTCAATGACATCCTCCAACACATGTAAAATAAAGTTGAAAATTGTACTTGTACATATGCGGCAAAGTACAGCAAATTTTGCAGTTTTGACAATTTTGACTCTGAAACCTACACCTTTTCCATTGATGTCAAAGGAAGAGAAGAAGATTAGTGAAAAATGGGCAAACATCTCAGGGGGAGAAGAAATATAGAGTGTATATGAAAAGGGGGAGCAGTCAAGGCAGTCAAGCATTTTTCACTAAATGTTGCCATCAATGCAAAAGGGGGAGATTGTTGGAAAGAGACATTACTATGTTGAATAATTGAGTGTTGTCATTGATGGAAATAATAAAAGGAACAAGGTTGGAATAGAGTTTTTAGTCTGGTGAAGAAGACTTAGTCGTATTGGCTAAGTATTGGCAATGTATAGAAGCAATGACAAAATAACAGTGTTTAGATTGGCATTGGTCCACAGTTGAAGACCACATTTTGTGGTTCTGGTATGATGCTCCTAACTCTTAGATGATCTTATATCCATGGTTTCAACTTTTAATTAGTTCTGAAAGTATATCTTCAAATGGCCCAAGTCTGGTAGAACAGAATACAATGACAATTAAGGCAGAACACAAAATTGTTTTGGTCCACATTTCTCCAGTGTTATATATCTTGTTATGCAATTTTGAGGTGTTGTAAGCACTTATATGAAGTGTCTAAATCCAAAGTTGTAAGTTCTAAAGTCCATTGGAAAGATAGTTACAAGCTGTTGAGTATCGCTACACTATTTGACAAAGTTTGACTGTGACAGAGTCTGAGTTCTGATGGTTCGCATTTTGCCGCTAAAGGATATTTTTCTTTGCAGTTCTAAAGTATGGTTTGTGATGTTTGAGGAGTCTTTGACATGATTTTGAGCAAGTCCTTTGGTTCACAGTAAAAGATGTAGTCTGACAGATGAACTGGGTCAATAACAATCTGTGTTTGAGGCCGACATGATAGGTTGATTTGTGTGTGGTAAGTTCTATTGATTAGAAATTTATCCTAAGTGGTTCTACAGTTGGAGTCGACATATGAGAAGGTGTTTCAAATGTTATTTAGGTCCACTATATATTTTGGTGAGTGGATTTGGCCAACAACTATAAGTTTATTAACTATATGCTTCATCTAAGTAGGCCGACTTAATGTGAAGATTCTAAGTGTTGTAGATATATATGGGATCAAATTCAGTGTTTGGTGTGAGGTGTGTGAAAGTGAATGTGCGACATGCGAAGTAAATTGATTGTGTGAGAGTAGAAGAAGAGAGATCTTTCTCCTATGTAAAAGCAAAGTAGAGAAAGAGAGCAGTCAGAGATGAAGAGTTTGAGACAATATTGTTGTGTTTCATTGGAGTTGTAACCATGCATGTGCAAATGCAATTTGAGCAGTTCAAATTGGCAGTGAGCCTTTCTTGTAGTGAGCATTTCTCAGGGCAGTGATCCCTAAGGCAGTGAGCCTTCATGTAATCTGATATTGTGCTATATTAATATATTGTGAGATAACACTCACCGTGGTTTTTCTCTTTTTGTGTTTTCCACGTAAAAATCCTAGTGTTCATGTGTTATGTCTTTGTGGTTGTTGTTCTTATGTTTATTTTTCTTTCATATTATTAATTTTGGAAACTAGATTAACAAACTTGTAAAGAAGTGGTTTTGTGGAATATTGATTCAGCGCCCCCTCTCAGTATTCCTTACTTTCAACAATTGTATCACTTGCATGTCACAATTGCACTCTCGAGCATGAAACCCCCCATAGCACCATATAATGGCACTCAAGTAACAAGAGGAAACAAGGACACACACTTACCTACATGACAAGAATAACCAACATTGACAAATGGCCAACAAGCCAAGCAACATTGACAAATAGCCAACAATCCAAAGGGAGGATCGATCATGAAACCTTGCAAGAACAAGGCATAAAAAATGGATCCAATCACATTACATCAAATTAATAACCATATATAATCAAAATAACAGTAGATCAATTCATAAATAGACAAGATACATTTTTCTAGATCATGCTAGAACATACAATCAAAACATGAGAAATGCCATATGGAATGCCATGCTTGTTTGACATCAATGTCGAGATGGGACAAATACAAAGATGAAACTCTCATCCAAGCCCAAATCATAAACATAACATAATGCAATTATATAATAAACAAAAAAAGGACTCCAACATCCTAATTTAATCATTTTAAACAAGGTAACTTTCACAATATGACAAATTCTAAGATAGTCATGACAACCCCACTATCAAGGCCAAAGATCACACACATCCAAGAATACATGGATACACTTATGCCAATCTATGTACACAATACACCTGTGGCAACTCACACCAAGTTAATCATATAAGGAAACATATGGAATACATGCCAATCCATGCACACAACACGTGGCAACTCACACCAAGTCAAACATATAAGGCAACATATGGCACACATGCTAGTACATCCACAAAGAAGAAACAAACACACATATAATAAGATCCTCAAGAAGGACACCACCACTCTCATAGGATCCTCAAGAAAGAATTCCACCATTCTCATAGAATCCTCAAGAAAGACTTTCACCACTCTCATAGGAGCCTCAAGAAGGATGCCACCACTCATATAGGAGCATCAAGAAGGATTCGAATACTCTCACATAATAGCCTCAAGATGGAAATTAATCACTCACACATAAGAGCCACAAGATGTACGTCAATCACTCACAAATGAGAGCCTCAAGACGTACACCAATCACTCACACATAAGAGCCTCAAGATATACTTCAATCACTCACACATGAGAGCCTCAAGATGTACACCAATCACTCTTAAACACACATTTTAAACAAGCTCAAGGGGTGCTTCTTTAGCACACTCCTTACTTCCAACCTCATCCAACAAATTGGGTAACTGGACACCCCAAGCCTCCTATGGATATCTCCATATCCCATACAATTATGGGGTCAACCTTCTTTAGGAACCCAAGAATAGGAAAGGAGCAATTTTCCCTAAAAACACACTTTCTAATGCACATACAAAATTAAATGCATCAGACAATTCACTATTCCACATAACATGCACTTTTCAAAATTTTCAAATTTCAATAAAATAAAATAAAATATTTTCCAAATTATCTAGGTTTCACCATTTACGGATCTTGAAGCATCCTTCCCAAAATTTTCCCTTATTTGAAAAATGAAAAAATTCTAAATTCTAAATATACCCTCTTGTTCCCAATTTTCCTAACAACACACTTTCCAAAATACAAATTTTTTGACAAGATTTGATTGGGTTTATAAGGAAAATTCTTGTATTTTTCACAAAATTTAAATAATGAAAAAACTAAAATTGTAAAAATACCCTCTTCTTATATTTGTACCCAACAACACTCTTTTCATATCAAAAAACAATTTCAAATTTTTTTGCCAAGGTTTGGGTAGGAAAATCAATTTTTCAAAAATAAAATCCTACACCTAAAAATTTCAAAGAAAAATTCAAATTTAAACATAAACAAGGAAAGGATTACCTCAAGGAATCCATAAGCAACTTCTAGATAATTCTCTTCATTCCAACAAATAGTTCAAATCACTTCAAATCATCACGAAGCAAGTAGAAATCCCATTTTCTTCAAAGGAGGGTTTGAAATGTATTTTCTCTCTCTATTTTGCTCTCCAAATTTCTCACAATGCATAATGAATGGAAATGCAAACACTTTTTCCATATATTCCACTAATTAGAATTAACCTAAGATTTTCCTTATTTCTCATAGAGTATTTCTCTTAAGGCAATTATCTAGAAATAGATAATTCTAACAAATAGACAGTTAATCTATTTCCACAAGGCACACAATTAAGCACAAAGCCTTTTCACAATTAAATCTATTAACTTTAAATTAGATAATTGCTTTTCATATAACCGCAATATTTCTATCATAAGGAAATAACTATAAATTATCAATACTCAAATAATTAAATTAAAAAATGCATTTCACACAAAAGCACTATTTTCAAATAAAATTGACTAATCTGATTAATTTACTAACATACTCTATAAATTAAATACTTTCTCCTTTTCGATAATTAAATAATCCTACAACCATATAACCTAATTAAGTAATTGTTTTTCTCTACTCTAGCAATAAATAACACAAACTTCTAATTTCCAAGGAACCATTAAATCCTTTTCACACATATCAAGCAGTCACAAAAATAATAATTAAATGCACTCAAGAAGACACCTTTACAAGTCTAACATAAGGGGACACAAAATCACAATCGACTTGGATATGGTTTTCACGAGTTTCGACAGCATAAGGACAAAGGTGAGAAGGCTGTGTCCCATGTCAACATTCTCTACATACCACTCATTGGTCAAACACCTGTAATTTTCCTACACACTCAATCAATTATTACATGCATCTTCCCAATACATGACCATAACTGGAGTGAATGATAAAATTACACAATTAAATCATACATTTAGGCAATATGACCAAAGTGCAATTAATCATATAAAAGCATAATACTGAAGGAACTAGGTCTACCCACTCAGCATACCATTTAAAAGAAAATAATAAAGTTGAAACACCAATATATATCAATGTCATAGAAATCTAATAATAAGATCAACACATAATTAATCATCTATTAAATAGGATGGAAAGGGTCAACATAGTTAAGAATTACATGGTTTCTAATCATTCATGCCTTCCATATTTCATGGGCTCCTCTAACAATTCTGAGTTATCCTAATTTAGTAGTACGCTAGATCTCATCGATATATTGTGGTTGGTTGGCAAGATTCTCACTAAGAAAATCATTAGAAGAATAATGATCAAGACAAGTGCTCTAAGTTATGTATATGATATATGCCTGCCATCCTACACATGCTTCATCTTGGTTGTTCAAATTGAGATTTGCTATTGATCATTTGGCTTTCTATCCATTCTTCATGGCATCATCCTCCTCATTCTCTAATTTTGCATCTCTAATCCTGGTGCTACATATTGCATGATTGTTTTTCTTTCATTATATATAAATATGATCCCTTACTTGTAAACATATTTGGCTTATAGTTAAATATAAACTTTTTTACACCTTTGTTTCTCAACATCTCACCTTCAAGAGAATCGTTAGAGTTGAAGTGTTTTAATGTTTAGTACCTTCTTATGATCCTATAATTTTATAGGTTTATTGTGTTTATATGAATGGATGATGTTTATGATATTTCCCACTTCATGTGATTGAATGCATTTATGTTTATATGAATGCGTGATGTCTACAATATTTCCCACTTCATGTGATTAAATGTGTTTATGTTTATATGTGACTATAAATATTTTTTGTTTTAGCCTCGAATACACTAAGTATTGAGATATGGATGGAAGGTTAAGTAATGAAAGGAGAGTCAATTGATCCATCATTTTGGTGCATCACCTCCTTTTATTTGTTTCTCCTGCCATTGTCCCCTCCCAAAACCCTTAAAGCTCCTTCTATCTATTTTCCTTGGAAAATGTAAGATTAGGGGTTGTAGAACTACAATATATGAATAAAAGAAATTAGTTGTCTCTAGAGATTAGTGTTACAAATTCATAGAAATCTTCACAAGGATGCCTGATGAGACCATAAAGTGTCTCATCTTTGGTCAAATAAAAACATATATTTTCTCTTTATTAAATCAATTTTTGAAGTGGACTTGAGTATGGGTTTGAAGATTTTTAGCTAAATATCAAATAAACTTGTCTAAATGCAACAATCAATGCCATGCATGAGTTTATCTTGATATTACATGTTCACCTCGAGATCAACAATTATTTTATCAATAAAGTGAAGAGAAAGTCTATTTTATGATAAGTTGCAGACTTTCAGAGTTACAGAGCTCCGGAGATGCATAGAGCTTCGGAGATGCACAATGCTCTGGAGATGCACAGAGTGCTGGAGATGCAGCAGTCAAAAAGGCAGGTTCAGTAAAACTATGATATCTCTCTCATTTCTTAATAAAATTTAGAAATTCAAAATGATCTGGAAAGCTAGAAGTTAGAGGAACAAAACGCATAAATCATTTAAGGAGATCTAGTAAAATGAATGAGCAGTTTATGATAGAAGTTGACTATTCTGCAAGCTCTAGAGATGTTCCAGAAATACTTTATCAAATTGCTGCGGTTTTTTCTAATCTACCAACACACACTCTGAGATTTTCTAAAGGATAGATTGACTATAATTACTCCTAAATTAATGGATAATTAAATGATGAGGACTGCAACGACCCTCGTCAATGCCTTTAAGCCTCTTGGCACTGTTAGTAGATCAAATATGTTCACTTTTCTTACATGATACCACTTTTGCATTCCTTAGGATTGCTCCCTTGCTCTACCTAAAGCAAACTTGCTTTGTTTGAAAAGGTAGGCAAGTGAATCATCTCAAAATCTCAACAAACATTAACCTTTTTTAATAGTATTTTTTACAAAAAATTTTAATATAATAGTTCTACAATTAAATTAGAATGACTTGTTATGCCAACTTACTAGACATTAGTTTATAAACCCACAAGCAACACAATAAATGTCCCGATCTTAAGTTGTTCAATCTACACAAAGTACAAGATAGTTTCATGGATTTCACAACTATTGTTAGATCATATATTGTTAGAAGGTTATTAATTGACAAGAAGGAGGCATTTTCCATAGTATGTCAAATTATGATGTTTTATTAGGATTCAACTACATAGTTTTTGAGTCAAACTCATTGACCCATAGTTTTTGAGTCAAACTCATTGACCCATATTTCATGAATAATGGTTCACATGAACCCATCTCTCATGAGAATGAGCGGTCCACTTAGCACTCATTACATCTAAGTGATGTTCACATGGGTGAAGCATTGGGATTTTCTAGGATGGAGTTTCCCCTAAGATCGAGTCTTGGGGGAAACTCCATGGTCAAACACGCTTGAGTTTGAGTAGTACTGGAATCGTTGACCTCACAGAAAGTGGACCATTCATGCTTGAATGAGAGATGGGTTTCTATGAGCCTATACTCATAAATTATGGGTCAATGAGTTTGATTCAAAATCTACACAATTAAATCCCAATAAAACATCATAATTTATTAATTATTTACTTATACTTGAATCACATAAAATATCTAAAAAACCCTATAAAATTTGTGAAGTACAAAATCCAGAAAACATAAAACATATTTCATCCATACTTTATAAGCATGAAACCAACCACATGATAAGACTAACTCTACACATGGATTCTAAATAAATATGGACTCCCCTACTTACAAATAGTTTTGTTCTAGTACACTACATAAAATATATGTAAATTATGACAATACGTTTTAACTAATAATTTTAATATGTAGTCTTTTCATAAAAAAAATAAACATAAATTACATCTCTGATTGATTGTGTAAAGATATAATGTGTATTATCTAGGAGACAAAGTTCTAAAATCTTTCCCAAGATGATTAAACTACTATATATTTTCTTTACAAGAAAAATTCCATAAGTTGAACATAGACGTTGTCTTTTTGAATTTTCTAAACTATTCTTCCTCCAATCTTTGTTTAACACAGGCAAGAAAAGACACATTAGCATTCCACAACATATAATAATTAAGACTTTTTGATGTTTCAAAGATTTGATAGATAACTTGTGTTTTCCATGTTGATAATAGGGTAATTATTCAAAGAGTTTTGTATGCAATAAATCAAATCATAATTCGGTGCATGTAATCATAGACTGGGGTATGGAGGGAGACAGATAAATTCTAAATAAATAATTTCTGCTGGGCCAACAGAATGAGTGGCCATTGATGTGTTTACGTCAGTAGCAGAAAGCTTTTGCAGGATTTGAGGGATCATCCGTAATAGACACGCATATGTACAGGCTTACGTCTTATCAAAGATATCAGCTTTACAGAAACTTTGGTCATTTTTTTAATCACAAGGTCAACATGTGTACTGCTGCCTGCATATATTTACATATTCTAAGATTTTTTTAAGCTGTAATGGGGAACTAAATCAAGGATTTCATTGTATATATGATGGGGAATTCAGAAAACTAGGACATGTTGAGCTGTGTATTTTAATATGGAAAGCTTTTGTGCTGTTGGGAGATTTCTTTCGTAGTTCCTAAGCTCTCTTGTACAATAGAGCAACTATTTGCGGCTTTAAGAAAAAGGTTTTGGGTCACTGATAGGTTACACATGGTAGAATCTTAATTAATGGACATTTGATAATGATTATGATTATTATGATAACAATGACTTTTAATCTGTCTATTAAGATGTATAATTTTTTATATTACAGGTTTGGTATTGGAGTTGTTATCAACTTTCTGTCTTTTTATTATAAGAAAATCGTTATATATTTGTAGTTGTGAAATTTATATACCCATGTCATTTTTTTGGTTAGTTTGGTGTCTACTTTGAAAAATTGTCTTAATACTTGTATATAATGACAAATGGTACGATATTGTAAAGATAGGCTCATTCCCTAGCCTTTTAATCCATTCACACATATACATATTGCTATACATTTAACCCTACCCTAATCCATTTACACATTCTTTTATACATCAATCTTATCCACTTGTTTATCATGCCTATCTATACACCTACCTCCATTTAGCCATTTGCTACCAAGATTTGACCATTATTCCATTCAAGCACAAGTTTGTGGATGCAAGAGTGACGAGGTTGCTAACTTGTCCCTTGGCAATTTTTAAAATTTAAAATTCAAAATTGGCCACCTAGCCTCCTTTGCCCTTCCACCTTGAGCCAACTAAACACACTTTTGGTGTGGTTTGATGTTATGTGCTAGTATTTAAAGACATTCGATACAATCATTTTACTCATCAAGTATAGTCAAATAATCATTCAAGCAAATTACAAAGCAATCATTCTAGAAAACAATCAATGGAAACATACTTTGATTGATCCCACAGAGATTCAGAAGCATTAGGATGGCATTTGTTCAGGCAACTATATTTTAGTTTTTCAATATTTTTTTCCAGTTTTGTCTGCATCCTAGTAATTGGCATTTTCGGAGGCCTTCGGAGTGGAATTTGGGGTCAAGACTTTCATTAGTTGCTTTGAGCATTAGCCACAGGCAAGGCTTGACACAACTCAATCTAGCTCTCTATGAGATATTTCCAATGAGTCTGAGAAGTCTGGATTTCGACTAGCTAGCTAGAAGTTATGACCCTGCCTAGTGGGGTTCCGAATTTAGTAGTTTTTTTAAATTTTGAAAATTTAAATTTTAGTACCTTTTGTCACCTTCCAACTATCCATTTCAAATTCTATGGATAAGGTGACCTTTCAGATTCTTGCTCATTGTATATAATCAACTTTTGATGCAATTAAAAATCGTCTTTGGTTGCCTGCAACTTTTTACAAGTTCTGCACATTGAGCTTTTGTTTATTCTCACCATACCACATGCTCAACGCTAGGTATTGTTATCTAAATTCTCCATTAAAATTCAGAACATTGATTTAGTGCAATAAAAAGAGTAAAGAATCTACATCTTAGGTGCTTGCCTATAGTTTACGTTATTGTTTGATTTTAAGGGGTTGATCAAGGCACAATGCCCTTGTGGCTTAGTTATATGACAAACCCACCAAGGTATTCATAAATATTGTCAATATCCAATTCTCAAAAAAGGTAGAGAAAAAGAATACATTCTAGGCAAAGTTGTAAGATAGAAACCTACAAATTGCAATGGCAAATCTAGAGCATAAGTATAGATCCAAATTTGTGAACTCGTCCTAGACCCACAAACTTGTCCTATGATAGGGCAATTATTTAGCATAGAATTCTAGGTAGTCACACTAATAGAGAGACATTAATTTTCAAGTCTAACATCATAGATATTCTAGAACCTCATCCATTTGGCATCATTCTTAGTCATCAAGCTAAGTATCATCCTCCTTCACATTCAATTTCCTAGCTTAGAATTTAACTATTCAATTGTCCAATCATCATTACTCAACATCATTTTTAATCTAAGATAATTTGTGTTTATTTAATTAACCTAGATTAACCATAATGAACCTTTATTTTCTTTTTCAATATTATAGACAATTTTTTAAGAAAAATAACTCTTGAACATTTTGAAAAAAAAAGGCTCTTCTAATGTCTCTAAGGATGACACCATGGATGCAAATTAAACAAGGAGTAACAAACACAAGAGCCACAATTGATGTTCCAACGTATGGGTTGTGACCCACAATTTTGTAATAAAATATTCCCTAGTGGAACCCTTTAACTTGGGAGAGCCATAATGATCCATATGGATCATGGAATTATAATAAAAAATATAAAGATTTGTAATTTTTTGAATAGTCAAGTGGACAAAATAAATTTGGATTCATCTATTTATAGTGGTTTTGAGAGGCTAAGACAATTGTGTATGCCATTAAAAGAGAAAGGCGCAACTTACATCCAAGAAACTCATTGAAAGGAAACCTACTAGTACCTAAACTCAAAACTAAGCTCTGATACCAAATGAAGGAAAAATAAAAAATATTTCCCACTTAATCCTATGAGGAGATATGTCATGCAAGTTATCCAATCTATGCAAATTCTAGCAACATTTTGACATAGTAAGAGCACAAAATAATAACAATAATGAAAGAAATAAAACAATAACCACACAAGTGAGAAAGGCACTCAAATATCCCACGAAAACCATTTCAAGAGAAAACCTAGCCTCCAAAGCATCAAAACCAATGTGTTCTCAACAATATCAATTTACAATAGAATATTAGGCTTTGATCCTTGATAGGAGATCACACTCTCAATCAAAGAGAGAAATGGCCTACTTTAGCAACAATGAACAACCGTTGATGTATTTCTCATGAGATGGATCCAAGAACAAATGAAATCTACATATCTCACTTCATGCTTCTCAAATATTTCAACAAGAAACTTAGGCCTCTAGGTGTATACACCAAGTTCACTCATAAGGAACACACAAGATGATGACCAACCACAAGATGATGTCTAACCTTCATCCCAAGCCTTCTATTTATAGGTAATATAGAAACAAGAAAGGGAAATCTTAACTTGCCACCATTATTTAATGCCCCAAGCACAAATAAACAATGCACCAAGAATCTCCAATGTGGGTGCCTAAGTATGGCCCTATGATTAAGAACCAACATGTTCTCCAAGGCACCTCAGTTACTCAGGCTCTAAACCTAGTGCCCAATATTGGCTTGCTACATGTGACCCAAGCATTAAATGACTTACAATAGTGGATACATTTTACAATGATCTCCTTAAATTAAATGCATTCCTCCAATGAGCCCAATAAACCATGGGTTCACTAAACCATGAACTGAAAAATACTATATTCATTTTCCATCATGTACCAACAACATTAGATGAATTTGCAATATTACACACAACCACCCTAATAAAATATTAATCTCTTCCAAATCATGGTGCCCTATTTTGAGATGGAACACAACTTTAATACAAAATATCAAATATTATTATGTGTGAGGTGTAAAACACCTTTTCCAACAATTGTTATACTTGGTAATTTACTACACTAGTTTAGGTAGTAGGTATTTTCTACTACGATAAGATGGGTTTTCCCTCTTTGGGGGTTTACAAGATAATTTTTTGATTTCTTGTGTGGAATTCATTTTGGTTGCAACACGTTTTCTTTTTAATTTGGTCAACAATTCTCTTTCTTTAATACTATCATTTGAATATACAAGAAGAACAATATGTTAGCATAATTTGTGATTCTTGAATTCTACTAATTTAGAGAATTTACAAATCAATTTAGTACTAGAGCAATTTTGATCTTTGTGGGATTTGTGGAAGTGCATGTGTATGATAGTTTCAAGAGCACCAAAAGATCAAATAGAGGATTTGAATGCATAGGTAACTACATTGAAAAACCAAATGAAAATATTGATAGAGAACCAAGCAAGGTTGGGCCAACAACAAGAGCACATGACAAGAGAGAAAATGGAGATGGTGTAAGAGATAAGCTTCACAAGTAATTTAGTAAAAGATCTAGCCAATAAGAGAAACTAATGGAGAAAATTTATATTCTTGGATAAATCAATTAGGAGTTTATTTTGGTGTTCGTAAAGTTAGCGAGGCATGTTGGATCCCAAAATCATGGTTCCACAATCCTAGAGTATTTCTTACCTTCAAGGCTAGGTGTTTGTCAACAAGAATGTAAAGCATGGGCTCATCAATAGGTTAAGGATGGTTAAAGGTCATATGACAAGAGTTGATAATCTCTCTTGCACTTTGAGCTCAACTAGACTCAGGAAGGTGTTCCTAGAGGTATGCTTAACAAGATTGAAGGAACTGGAAGCTTGAACAAAATGAAAGTTACGATTATATCCTGTAATGTAGAAAATTATGCACACTTGCAATTTCACATTATGTTTTTACTTGCTTTCGTGTTCATTCTCATAGCATGTTTCTTGGGCCACTTGAGCCTAACCTTGGACTATTTCACCCTTCACCAAGGTTTGCCAAATTTGATATTACATGATTATCTCTCTTGATTTTTTGGGAACACATGCTGAATATTGGAGAATTTTCCCAGGATACAAGCATGATGTGTAGACATCCAAACGAAATGTTGGCATCCTAATTAAAGATTCCAAAATTCAAAATCATTACTTTCCCACTTTATCATTTGATTTTGTTGTTGGTAACACTCATTCGGCAGAAAAATGACCCCTGTAAGCATGTCTGACCCTTGGATTCTCTCTTCCTCAATATAGAAACTCAATTTGAAACCCTTTCACTTCTTATTGGAACTCATTTTGGAATTTAAGAACTCTTCGCACTCTCTTGAACTTTATTGTTGGTTTTGGTGGTCTTATTGAGTTGCAACATCTCTCTTTCTCTAAATCCACTGGCTTCATTCTTGCAACTTGATCATTGTGGAGGCTCTTATGAGAGATTAACATTGTTCATACATTGATTTGATCCTCAAGGAGTTTGCAACCTCCTCCATTGTTTCAAGCTTAGTAACATTGTCCCATTGTCAAGAAATAGTGTTTTTATTATTGATTTATTGCATCTTCTATTATCTTTATTTTAGAAAACTTGTGGTGTGGACTACCACCTTATTTTTCTTTATGCACACTAGCGTATTATTCCCCATAAACTAGGGTTGATACTCATAGCATTTATTTATTTTTATTGTTGTTATTTTCCTAAACACACTTAGGAAATAAGAGCACACACTTATTTTTTATTTATTCAATATTAGCTATCAATCGAGGTTGAAAGACCAATATAGGGGCTTAAGGAAAGCTCCCAAACAACCCCAATGATTTTTTTTGTCTTTGTAGTTGTAGGTGTTTTGAGGAGATTCAATTGTACGAAGTTTTTCTAGTCCTTCTATCTTATTTTTAGCATTTAAACTTGTCATTTCAATGTGTTTTGCAATAGATTTCATTATCTAGAATATTGTTGGGTTTATTTTCTGGTTTATTGTGTGGACTGGGTAACTCATTGGACTGGAACAAAAGTAGCAGTTGAAGATTTTCCCTATGTTTCTATGGTATGGATGATAGCGCAATGCACAAACATCCATGTGATGTCATAGTGTCCTAGGTTGAGAATCTCCCCTTTTGGTGCTAGGTGCCTCTTTTGTTCCTCTTTTCAATTTTGAATTTATCTCTATGGTTCAACATATTGTTTTCTAGAAATTATAGTTTCATTATTGTACCTTTATGCTTTAGCTTATAGAAGATAGTTATTTTCTAAGTATAAAAAAGTTAAAGGCTTTAGTTGGAGTTATTTTTCTCTTCCTATTTGGACAGTGGTAAAATACTCTTCCTTGAAGCTAGTTAGATACTAGTGTAATACCTTAAAAATAATTCTAGTTAGAAAACATAGTCCTTTTAAATCAAAATTTTATTTTCTATATTCATATCCAAAGTATGCTCAACCCCAAAGGTTGTCACTGGATTACAAGCTAACCAACTACATAAAGGCCTCTTATAGAGTTGATAAGGGCATCATTGTAGAAGTGTAAGATACAGGTGTGTATGCATGATTCTAAAAGATAAATGATTGTGGAGGTTACTAAAGATGTTTCCCTAGGTACATTGTAGAATAATGAAATGCATACAAGCTAAAATCCTAGTCCTAAACTACTAGCTAAAGATATTCATTTTAAGGAATATGATTGACCATTATTTTTAGGATTAGTTCTTATCTAGTGGATAACAGAGTCACAATTCACCAAGAAGAGTAGTTGAGTGAGAACACAACTAGAACTAATCCAAACATATATGTGCATCAAAGATATGGTATCAAATAAAAAAGAATGCTTAACAATCCATTATAATATTGCAAAAAATCATATTAAAAATAGAAATGACCATGACAAAAGGATCTATGATTAATTAGAATACTATCACATTAATCAAATTTGCATTACAAGCACACTAGTAGATGTGGTGATAGGAAACCCAAACCAAAATTTAAAAGTTGCCTTGAAGATTTACAAATGACCATGGAGACACCTAGTTACAGTTACCATTTACAAAATTATAACTTTCATGTGATTTATGAACACATTGCCTTCCTCTATAATTGAACTTACAAGAGTTGAAACCCTAGAAAAATTTGGCACTTGCAAACACCTAGAAGTAAAGAAAATGATCAACCCCCACTAAATTAAACAACTATCTATTTATATGTATTTTAGTTCGTGCCTAAAACAACTAGTAGAAACCTACATGATCACTTACAAATGTCAATAATAATTCTTGCAAATGCATGAGATCCCTATATATCTACCTTGAGCTCTGCAAAATATGCTGAAAGAGGCAAGAAGTAATCTCCACTTAATCTAGGTGGTTACAAGACTCAAGTCAATCATTAATGAAAAATTAGGAATTGTTATAGCATATATGAGTGGTTGAGGTGTTTGACTATTCTTTGGTGTCCTTTACCTACTTTTGAAATGCCATATTATTTTCCTACTTTTATTCTGGCACCCATTTTCTTGTTATCCTTAGCTTGTTGATGATCTGGGCCTATTGGGAACCTTGTCAAAGGTTCAATGAATTCATGAACCTCTAAACACATTGATGAAGTCATCATCTCCATCCTCATTCTTTCTTTTCATTGAGATCTTCCTCTTTGTTGACATTTTAGTGACATTGTGAATCTTTGAACCATGTTAGAGGTTCAATGAGTTCAATAACTCATGAACCTACTAACAAAGGCTCTCCTTTTTCTTCCATCTTCAGACTCCATTCTTTCCTTTTTCTTTCCTTGGTAGCATTTTGTTCCAACCATGAACTATGCTAGTGAATTGATGAGTTCAAGAACCTATGAACTTGCCAACAAGACATTCATCTTCCTTCTCTTTTCTGTGTTCTTCTCTATGAGGAATTTATCTTCCTTTGAACTATGTCAACATTTCTACAAGTTCATGAACCTTTGAACTTAGTTACACCACTTCTCTTATTTCTTCTTTGAGCACTTGTTGGCACTTCGGTGAGTTCAAGAACCATTGAACTTGCCAACATTCTTTTCTTTATCCCCTTAGATCATTTTATCAAGACTTAATGGAAAGTTAGAGATTTTGAGGAGCATTAAACCTTGTCAGAGGTTCAAGAGGTTCATAAACCTCATGAAACATCAACATTTTTGGGAAACATTGTAGACTAAACCAAAATCATCTAAACTCAAGATTTTTTGAAATTATGCAACTTTCAACACATGAGACAAACCTAGGAGATAACCAAAAACATAACATAAGAAAAATGGGGCAAAAATACACAAAATAGGAAAGGACTTAGATAATTTTATGGAGGTTTTGATTGGGTCCCAACATTGGCTCTAGTTGGGAACATGTGTCTCTTGAAGAAACAATAAGAATCTAGAAGAGTTCTCTAGGAGTAAAGCACAAAAAGGGAACAAAACAATGAGGGACTGGGACAATAACACTTCATCATGAAAAATAGGAGTCACAATTACAGAAAGACTAAAACACAAAGGAACAACATGTACAAGTTTAAATACCTCATTACTTAATAAAAGTATTGCTTAAGATGTTGACATGGATAGGTAGCTCCATGGATTCTCCAATCAAACTCTTAAGATGGTACACATTGTGACCATACTCTTATGTAACTTTATATGACACAAGCCATAAAGGATCAAACTTCACATGTTTTCCTTTGTCCTCTAATCTAGCATTCCACATGAGGACTATATCACCAACCTAGAAGTTTCATTGAAGTGCCCTCTTGTCAAATGGATAATTCAATTTTGTTTTTGTGACAAGATCTAGTCATGTGCACTCTCCTACTTTCATCCAAATTTATTAACTCCAATATGTTGAACACATAGAAGTACTAAGAGGGGGGTGAATTAGTACTTAATAAAATTCTTGTCTTTTAAATGCATTCAATCCAAAATGAACATTTAAACCAAATGAATCATAAAATAACATGCACACATAACACCAGATTTATGTGGAAACCCAAGATGGGAAAACCACAATGAGTAAGCTACTTGGATCTACTATCCAAATCCAACCTCACAAAGAAAAATAGATTTACAACAAATTATATGGGCCCCAACCCAAAGGAAGCTCCAACTCCTTGATACAATGTTTTATGGGCTCCAACCCAAAGGATGCAACAACTCCCTGAAACATAGTTTTATGGGCTCCAACCCAAATGAAGAAATAACTCCCTAAAGTGCTACAACACTTACAAGAAGAGGCTCCAACCTTTGTACCAGAACACTTTACTAATTCTGATGGTTTAATCACCTTTGTAGTATCATCTCCTTTAACTCTTTGAAATTTACTTACTCAGATAACTTCAACACCTCTGCTCAAAAACACCTTCGCAATACACTCTAACTATGTTATTAATCATGCATCATAGTTTTCAGAGTTACTTTTCAAATTTTGGGTTATTTATCCTTTTCGCACACACATATGCTCACTCTCACACTCGCACACTCTCTAACACTTCAAAACAATTTTCCATCTTTCATATATATCCTCCACAAGTCTTCAAAACTTTATCTTCATCGGCCTAAAAGGAACATGCAACAACCTTGCTTGTTGGCTCTCAAATCATATACGATAATGTAGGAGTGAAATCCCACTATGTGGTTCATACCAAGAGGTCTAATGGACCCAATTTAGCTTTGCACACATTTCTATGTTGGTGCACACTTCCAAACACATGGTGCAATCACTCAAGTATACCATGTTGGCAATGCAAACACTTATCCTTTCATACATTAGTTCCAAACCCAATGCGGTACTAGAGAAGAGAGATATCATCATGTGGTTAATACCACAAACACTATATGACTTGAAAACCTTATCATACATTCCTTTCTCTAGTTTATACTTCTTCTTGTTGGTGCAAGAAATCAAACACTAATGTCGATACCCTTACATAGTCTAGTCACCCTGTCTTGACATAAAACATTGAAAAACATACTTGCGGTGATAAAAAAACTTGAAACCTGAACTAAGCATACATATTGACCATCTGAACTTATCTTTAAAATATCAAAGCTAAACATCAAAGTGTAGTGAAATGCAGTGGCTTTCTGATCTATCTCTGATAACCTTATACAACAACATGACTTGTTCTTACTCAGCCGACTTTGGAAAACTTTTGTGGTAAATTTTATGCTCTAAAATCTAAATCATGCATACCTCTTATCTATCTATAGATATCCTCCAAACCACAAGGTCATATCTTCAAGTGTGGAGGAATGTGGAGCATTATTCTATAGCTTTGAGACTACAACAACATTATATCATGATTGTCTTTACTCTGCTAACTCTAAAAAGCTCTGCGGTAGTTCTTATGCTCCCAAACTTGAATCACATATACCTCATAATTGTCTCTGTCTAACCTCCAAGGTGCAAGGCCATATTTTCATTTGTGGTGAAATGTGGTACAATCTTTTGAGCTCTTGTATTACAAATCCCTATGCCTTTGACAGTTTGAAACTTTATACATTTTCTTTATATCTCATGGAATGCTTTTCATCAAGAGGCAATGGATGCAACATTCAAAACACCATAGACAATAATCATAACTCTTTTTCATCAAAAACAAGAAGCCACAAAATTCTTCATGTCAGCATATCCTCCAAACTGATAACTTTCACCTGTCCATGAACTTCAGAAGATAAGGTACAACTGTGTATAGATGATATTGAACCAACATCATGCTTATGTCTTTCATAACCATATCTTTCACATTACAAAAACTCTCATCATCAATCCTTTGATAGCTCCTTTGATCATCACTCCCTTAACAACATCTGCAACAATATGCCTTCCACATCACAACACCTCTGATCATCACTTCTTTGACATCAATGATTACCACTCTTTTGACATCAATGAGAACATATGAAACAATCTCCCCCTTTGTCATTGATAGCAACACTAACTTGATATACACATTTTTCTCCTCTAATGTTCTTCCTTTGTACTGAAAAAATATACAAGCTCCCCCTATCTGTGCAATCCTTGTCATCCTTCATAGTCTCTTATCTACCTGCTCCCCTTGAGAGGTAGCTACCATCAATCCAGGGATAATAAATATGCCTTGAACTGCTCCCCCTGGACAAATGCATCATCTACATCTAGTTAGAAGAAGGAGGTGAAACAACCCCTAACATCTGTCTAAGATATTCAAATGTGTCTTTAGAGAGATTTTGTAAAGATGTCTGCAATCTGATCCTTTGTAGGTGTACATATTCCAATTTTACTTCTTGATTTGCAACCTTTTCTCTTAAAATTTTCTACTTGATGGATATGTGCTTGGTTCTAGAGTGCATCACTGGATTCTTTGAAATATTGATAGCACTTGTATTGTCACATAGGATAGGAATGGGCTCATTATACATTACCTTGATATTCTTCAATGTTTGCTTCATCCACAATACTTGAGTGAAGCAGGATGTTGCAGCTATATACTCTGTTCCTGCTATTGATAAAGAAACTGAATCCTATTTTTTACTAAACTATGAGACCAAACTATCTCCCAAAAAGAAAGCTCCACCACTGGTACTTTGCATATCATCAACATTGCTAGCCCAATCAACATCAGTGTATACACTCAGGGAAAAATCATTACCTTTTTGATACCATAGTCCAAAATCTAGATTGCTCTTCAAATATCTAAAAATTCTTTTGACTGCCTTCACATGTGTTTCTTTTGGATCAACTTGAAACCTTGCAACCATGCAAACAACATACATAATATCAGGCCTTGATGTTGTTTAATTCAGTCTGCCCCAATCATAGACCTATACAAAGTCTGATCAGCCTGAGGTGACTCATCATTTTTACTCAAATGACAACCTATTACCATAGGAGTACTCAATGGTTTGCAGTCTTCTAGACCAAACTTTTCCAACATCTCCTTGACATACTTTGCTTGTGAAATGAAGATACCTTCATTTGATTGAGTGATTTGAAGTCCAAGAAAGAATGATAGCTCACCTATCATAGACATTTCAAATTCCTTCTACATCTCTTCTGCAAACTTATTACACATTTCATCATTGCCACCAAAGATAATATCATCAACATATACAACTACTATTAATACTTTCTCATTCTCAATTTTGATATATAGATTGTTATCTGTTGTACCTTTCTTGAAGCCCTACTGGAGTAAATACTTGTCCAACCTTACATACATAGCCCTAGAGGCTTGTTTTAGACCATATAAAGCCTTCTTAAGTTTGCATACCATGTTTTGATCTTCTAATAGCTGAAATCCTTCAAGTTGCTCTATGTAAACTTCTTCTTCTAATTCACGATTTAAGAAAGCAAATTTGACATCCATTTGATATACCTTGAAGTCCTTATGAATTGTAAATGCAAGAAACATCTTGATTGCTTCCATTCTTGCCACAGGAGAAAATGTCTCCTCAAAGTCAGTTCCTTCCACTTGTGAATAGCCCATGTAGACCAATCTTTCTTTGTTTCTAACCACTTCATCTTCATTCTATTGGGAAATAGGTGTTGTACACCTTGCATAACATTGGATTATTTTATTCGTGTAAAATAAGTAGTTATTTGTGGTGAATCTTAATTGATGTGTTTAACCACATTAGATATTTATTTGGAGGCCACTTGTAAATGTTATATGTAACATTGGGTTATTATTTGTATTGTTGGGAAAATAACACAGTACCAACATTAAATAAGGGGGTCAATGGTATTGTGTTACCCATGGTTTTGGGGCACATGGTTTTCTCAATGTATTTGTGTGAGCTTGAATTATAAAAGCAAGCACTATGTTATTATTTGAGGTTGGCTATTTCATTGTTGGCAGACGAAGGTTTGTGAGAGGCTGTCATTGTATTGAGATCTCTCCTATAAGTGCATATTGTGAAGCATGGAAGGTGATGTGTTGATTCATGATTGTTCACAATGGAGGATGCATTAGAGGTGCTTGATATTTCAGAGGTATTCATGGAGACTCATGAGATGTATTGTAATATCTTTATTGTTGCATAATACATATGAGTGTGGATGCTTTTGGGGGCTGGGTTTTTTCCTCTTGAAGGTTTTCCCACGGTATATATTGTGTTATCTTGTGATTGTAATTTGATCTTTTCATTATGGTTATTTTCTGCATCATATTCTCCTATTGGGTTATGTGGAATTGGTTTTATTTGACCTGCAAATTCCTAACACATTCAATTTATTTCTGAACACCCATTTTGTGCCTATCACATTTTTGTCCGTAGGTCTTGGTACCAATTCCCAAGTCTAATTTTTCTCTATCTGATTGAGTTCTTCTTCTATTACCTAGATCCATCCTTCATCATTGCTAGCATCAATAAACATTTTAGGTTCTATCTTGGATAGAAAAGAGAAGTTTACTTGTTCATTTTCCCTTGCAAATCTTCTTCTAGTTTGTACTCCTTCATTCTTGTCTCCAATTATCTGATCTTCTGAGTGGTTCTTTTGAACATACTTGGTAGGAGTCTTGGTGGCTTTCTCTTGTGTTTCTTCCTTGTCTTCAGCTTCTTCCTCTTCTTCTGTTTAAGTAGATTCATCTGAACAATAGTCTTCTTGCTCATGTGTGAATGGATGTGACACTTCATCAACCCTAACATTTGCACTCTCAACTATCTTCCTGAGTCTTTTATTGTAGCATCTATAAGATTTGCTTCTAGTTGAGTACCCAAGAAAAATTCCTTCATTAGATCTTGAGTCAAACATTCCCAAACCTTCTTCATCTCTTTTGATATAGCATTTGCTTCCAAAAATTCTGAAGTACTTGATAGAAGTAGGTCTTTGTTTCGATAGTTCATATGGTGTCTCAGTGTTGTTCACTCTTAGGTGTCCTCTGTTAAGAATATAGACAATAGTATGGATTGCTTCTTTCCAATATGCATCAAATAGCTTGGCTTCATTCAACATTGTTCTAGTCATCTCCTAGACTATTCTATTCTTCCTTTCCACTACTCCATTTTGCTGAGGAGTTCTTGCAACAGATGAGTGCCTTATTATTCCATGTTCTTCACAATATTCCTCAAACTCATTTGATGTGAACTCACCACCTCTATCAAACCTTAAGAACTTGATTCTAGAGTTCATTTCATTTTCAACCATGGACTTGAAAATCTTAAACCTACTCAAGGCTTCTGATTTTTCATTTAAAAATGTAACTCATGTCATCCTAGAGTAATCACCAATAAGCAACATAAAATACCTCTCACCTTGGAGACTCTTTGTCTCGGTAGGACCGCACAAATCAATATGAATTAGTTCCAATGGCCATGTAGAAGAATACTCCTTGGTCTTGAATCTTGTCCTTGTCTGCTTCCTAATTTGGCATTCTTTACACAAGGTGCTTGTAGGCTTGGTAATCTTTGGCATGTCTCTTACTGCTTGTATGGAGCTAATTTTCACAAGATTGTCAAAATTGATGTGTCCCATCCTTTTGTGCCACAACCATCATTCATTTGTCTGTCCTAGAATACAATTTCTTCCATTAACATCCTTTAGGTTGTACAAGTTGTTTTCTATACTGGAACCCTCTACCACCAATTTACCAATATATTTTCTTCTAAATTCACATCCTTGTTCGTGAAATATGAGGTTGTATCCTTTGCTGCACATCTGACTTACACTTAGAAGATTATTCTTAAGAACTTCTACATATAGAACATCTTCTGTTTTAGATTTTCCATCAATACTTATGGTTCCCTTTCCACAAATCTTTGTAGGTGTATTATCTCCAAACTTGATTGATCCACCATTCCACTTTACAAGATTGATGAATTTGCTTTTATCACCTATCATGTGGCTTGAACATCCATTGTCTATTACCTAGGGGTTAGTTTCCCCTTAGGTATGAAATGTTGTTCAGACAATCATTGAATTTTCAACCTCATTGTTTGTTTCCTATCTTTTGGAAGTGTCACTCTCCTTGTCTTGCTCATTAATATCTGCGATATGAGTTTCTAATTTTGCTAGTCCACTTCTGCAATATCTTTCTATGTGTCAAGAATTTTTGCAGATATGACATATCACATTGACATCTACTAGTGAATCAAGAGGATTCCTACTTACAAAATTTCTTCTACTCATTCTAGACTTGCACTCCATAGCCTTATGACCATATTTATTGCAGTTAAAACAATAACCAAAAAATGAATGATTGAACCTATTTATGGAGATCTATCTTGCATGGAAAGGTCTTCCATATCTTCCTCGAGACATGATTGGAATGAGATCTGCTTATTTAGGGTCATCCAGATTTCAAGGCTTTTATCCAAAGTTGATATTTTTGTCCAACTGATCATATACTTTCTCCAATTCTTTTCTGAGTGAAAAGATTTCTTCCTCAAGTTTTGTGCATTCATTTGTATTGGGCTTCAATTAGAGTTTTTTGTTCTTTGTTCTCTTTCCTTACACATTATGAGTCTTCAAGAGCAGAAATAAGTTTACCTTTAAAATCAACTTCACATTCTTCTTCATCTATAGTCTTGTTAGAGATTACCATAGCCATGAGTAGGGACTCTCCTCTTTCATCATCTGATGAGTAGTGATCTGCTTCTTCTAAAAAGTTGTAGTTTTCTTTGGAAAGGAGGTTCCTTTTGAAGTTGTTCCTTTTGAAACCCTTGCTACTATTTTCATTTTCTCCAAAAGGACATTTAGATACATAATGACCATTTTTTCCACATTTAAAACATTTGAAAGGTAACTTACCTTTATACTTTCCTAAACCCTTCTTTAGCTTTCTCACAAAGTTTGTTTCTTCTTCCTCATACTCACTATGTAGACTAGATGTTCCTTCTTTAGTTGTAGCTTTAAAAATAGCTTCCCTTTTGGATGTACCTTAAACTTCATTTCTCATCTCATAGACAGTGAGAGACTAAAACAAATCATCCATGGTAAGTGTGTTCATATCTTTGGCTTCTTCAATAGAAGAAACCTTTGAATCAAACCTGTGAGGGAGAGATCTCAGGACTTTCTTCACAACCACTGAGTTGGTCACTTCTCTTGCCCTCTGATTCTATTGATAGCTTCATCCACTTAGAGAAAATAGTTAGCAATGGTTTCATCTTCTTTCATTCTCAAATTCTCAAACATTTCTATGTAAGTTTGTAAGTTTGTCATTTCCTTCGTAGAGATTTTTGAGTTTATCCCATATACCCTTGGTCATCTTTCACTGCATGGCCTTGAAAAACTCTGAATTGGTTAGACCACTTAAGATAGCATTCTTAGCTTTAGCATTGTTTTCATGGGCCTTCTTGTCAACTAGATCTGTAAGAGGATGGGTAGGATCAGTATAAGTATCTATTGTAGCTCTCCAAACATCATACCCTAGAGAGGTAAGATAGGCTTCCATCCTTACACTCTAGAAGGCATAGTTAGTTCCATCAAATAGAGGTTCTTTGTTAGAAGAAGAGGACCCTTCCCAAGCCATGTGTTCTAATCCAAGATCTACCTTCAGTTGTTAGGCTGCATCAAGGAACTTGGCTCTAATACCAATTATTGAACACACATAAGTACTGAAAGGGCAGTTGAATTAGTACTTAATCAAATTCTTTCCTTTTAAATGCATTCAATCCAAACTAAACATTTAAACTAAATGAATCATAAAAGCACATGCACACATAACACTAGATTTATGTGCAAACTCAAGATTGGAAAAACCATGGTGAGTAAACCACTTGGATCTACTGTCCAAATCTAGCCTCACAAATAAAAATAGATTTAAAACAAATTTTATGAGCTCCAACCCAAAGGAAGCTCCAACCCAAAGGAAGCAACAACTCCCTGAAACATAGTTTTATGGGCTCCAACCCAAAGGAAGCAACAACTCCCTAAAGTGCTACAACACTTACAAGAAGACGTTCCAACGTCTGTACCAAAACACTTGACTAATTTTGATGGTTTAATCACCTCCACAACATCATCTCCTTTAACTCTTTGAAATTTACTTACTTATATAACCTCAACACCTCTGCTCTACCATCTCTGCTCAAAAACACCTCTGGAATACACTCTTGCTCTATTATGAATCATGCATCATAGTCTCCAGAGTTACTTTTCAACTTACGGGTCATTTATCCTTTTCACACACACATATGCTCACTCTCACACTCACACACTCTCTAACACTTTGAAACAATCTTCCATCCTTCATATATATCCTCCACTAGTCTTCAAAATATTATCTTCTTCAGCCTAAAAAGAACGTGTAACATGAAACATGCAATGACCTTGCTTGTTGGCTCCCAAATCATCTATGATAATGTAGGAGTGAAATCCCACTATGCGGTTCATACCAAGAGGCCTACTGAACCCAATTTAGCTTTGCACACATTTCTATGATGTGTACACTTCCAAACACATGGCACAATCACTCAAGTATACCATGTTGGCAATGCAAACACTTATCCTTTTATATATTAGCTCCATACCCAATGCGGTACCAGAGAAGAGAGATATCATCATGCGGTTCATATCACGAACACTATATCCATACATTAAAAACCTTCTCATACATTCCTTTGTCCAGTTTATGCTTCTTCTTGCTAGCACAAGCAATCAAACACTAATGTAGGTACCCTTACATAGTCTAGTCATCTTGTCTTGACATAAAACATTGAAAAACATACTTGTGGTGATCAAGAACACTTGAAACCTGAAGTGAGCATACATATTGACCATCTAAAATTATTTTTAAAATAGCAAAGCCAAACATCAAAGTGCAGTGAAATGTGGTGGCTTTATGATCTATCTCTGATAACCTTATACAACAACATGACTTGTTCTTACTCAGCTGACTCTGGAAAACTTTTGTAGTAACTTTTATGCTCTAAAATTTGAATCATGCATACCTCTTATCTGTCTCTATCTATCTTCCAAACCACAAGGTCATATCTTCAATGTGGAGGAATGCAAATCATTATTCTGTACCTTTGAGACTGCAACAACATTGTATCACCACTGTCTTTACTCTGCTAACTCTAAAAAGATATGTTGTAGTTCTTATGCTCTCAAACTTGAATCACGCATACCTCATAACTGTCTCTATCTAACCTCCAAGCTGTAAGGCCATATCTTCATCTATGGTGAAATGTGGTACAATCTTATGAGCTCCTACATTACAAATCCATGTGCCTTTGATAGTTTGAAACCTTATGTGTTTCTTTCATATCTCATGCAATGTTTTTCATCAAGAGGCAATGAATACAACATTCACAATACCATAGACAGTAATCATAACTCTTTTCATCAAAAATAGGAAGCCACAACTTCTTCATGTGAGCATATCCTCCAACCTAACAACTTTCACCTGCCCATGAACTTCAGAAGATAAGCTACAACTATGTACAAATGATACTGAACCAATAGCATGCTCATGTTTTTCATCACCATATATTTCACATCACAACACCTCTGATCATCACTCCTTGGATAGCTCAACAACATCATCACTCTTTTGACACCATATGTAACGATATGCCTTCCACATCACACCACCTCTGATCATCACTTCATTGACATCAATGATTACCACTCCTTTGACATTAATGACAACATATGCAACACAATATTTTTTAATAAATTTCCCCATATTCTTCTTTTTCAATATCATGAAACAACTCATACACATGTAACTCTAATCTGATGGGAATTTTGGCTTCCAATCCATACACAAGTTCAAAGGGGCTCTTACCAATAGCATACTTGAAAGTTATCTTATCTTCTCATATTGCATACTTCAATTTACCATCCCACCTCTACTTATTCATATCTATGGTTCTTTTGATCATTTTCATGAGGCTTTTGTTGTTGAATTTAGCTTGATCATGTTAGATCTAGGGCACACAACTAAGAGGGGGGGGGTGAATTAGTTGTACAAAAATTTGCTTCTACTTCAAACACTTGATTCTTCTTTGTTAGTTAATAGCATATCAGTTAACCATTCATGAAAGCATAATGCATAAACACAGGAGCAGATAAACATCGACACATTGGACACCAAGATTTTGACGTGGAAAACCCGGTTAAGAGAAAAACCACGGGGTGATTAACCCAAGGATTATTCTTTGTTAGAAGAATAAGAAAAATGAATGGCACATGCCAATTAGGGCTCACTGCTCGAGCACACTGCTCACAAAGAGGCACACTGCCTACAAGAGACACACTGTCTACAAAGTGATAAGAATCACAAACTTGAACTGGAGATTGACATCTTTACCATGTCTGGATCAGTTCCATTTAAGCCCAAGATAGTTCTGCTTTGCCCTTCACTCTTTCGCTATATCACACTCATCCGCTCCACACACAACTTTGAAATGAACTCACAAACCTTTATTTATACAAGACATCAACTTAGGAACAATCATCTAAGTTGACAATCAACCATAAGGACATTCGCAAGATGATTAATACATCTGGTCAGGCCACCACAAGAGCATTCGCAAGATGAACAACTCATCCGGTCGGCTAGTCTGAACAAGAACTTCATCTGGAAGAATATCTTCAATTCCGGGCTCTACCACCAATGCGGACCGACAACATAACCTCAACATGATCCAAGAACCTTCACAAGCTTGCCTAATTAACCAGGTACATCCGCACTTCCTCTACTCACTCGAATCTCTTCTCCACTTCATCCGGAACTTCAAGAACACAGTCTGCCGCCACTGTCATACTGAAGAAGGTGCTTCCGGACCTCCAAACCACGTACCAATCGAGATGAGACATCAAAAAGACATCCCAAACACTCTTGCCAATCCGCAGAGTCTGATAATGCACCTCCGGATCTCACCGGACCTTTTTGTAACACTCTATCCCTCTGGAGCATCTCCCGGAACTGGTTCTACTTGACCGATCACAACTTTTTCATATCTTCATGTTAACCTCTAAAATCTTAACTGGATCATCTCAAGACTCATATCTACAAACCCTTTAATCCACATCCTCTGATCCTCAACCTATTGAGTACATTTGCCTTCTTCTTATCACTGTTCTTCACTGTTCCTGATTGAGACTAATTTTCTCAATATCCTCAACACACAGCTCATCCAAGCCTTCTTACCAATGCAATATTAGTATGTTGACATCAATGACAACACTAGTTAACCTCATACTTGCAACAGATCATTGCTTTGGGGATGATAGGGGATGAGTGGGTCAAATTAATCCCATACTTAGAACAAATACTTGAAATAATGTAGGATCTAAAACACAACAATTTCATCAATAATCCTTGTAGGCATATAAACTTGGTTATTAAATTATTTAACAAGAAGTCCATTACCACCTTGGTGTATCATTATAGGTTGAAATTGTCTCAACCCATTTGGTGAAGTAGTCAATGGATACAAGGATCCATTTATAACTATTACTAGATTTCTCTTGAATTTCCCACATGAAATCAATTCCCCATTGTTGAAAAGGAGCTTCAACTATAACTAACATGAGGGGGAGATCACCTACAAGTTTTAGCTTACTTGAAAACTTTTGACATGCATAACATTTTCTTTCTATTTTAGTAACATCCTTGAATAATGTTGTCCACCAATATCTTGCCTTGAGTATCTTATGCATGGTGGTCTTAGTCTTAAAGTGTCCTCCACAAATGCCTTGATGACATTTACTCATCATTCTATTAGATTGTTCTTTGATCTAGACATTTGAGAAACAACCTGTTATGATTTCTCCGTATTAGATCATTATGCATCAACATCTACCTTTGGTACTACAATTTGAGTTTTCTCTACTGATGATCATTCATTCTAGGAGATAACTCATGCTCTCTAGATAAAATACAACATCCTTGTACCATGTGTTGTCTCTTATATGACATGGATGGAAGCACAACCAGGATCTTTTTCATTTACCTTTGTTGCATCTAGATTTAGATATGCCATTAGCTTAGCTAGGCCTTGACCTCTAATCAACTTAGTAACTTGCACCTCCATGTTATATTCCTAGATCTTATTGATCAGTCTGCACCTTGTACCCAAGGCTTCTTGTTGAATAAATATATCTTTTACATATGCAAGGTTTTTTGTGCCTATAATATATGATCTAAATTATTAATTGCCTTAACAAGGGCATATGCATATTTTTCCATAATTGAGTATTTTATTTTAGTATCTTGTAAAGAGTTTCTCAAAAATGTAATTGGTTTCTCATATCCATCTTTATTCTTTTGAAAATACAACAATACTAGTGTAGAAAGAAGTGAAGGAGAAAAGCTAAAAGGGCCTAGAATAATCTAGGTATAATGTTGAAAATTGCATGCCCTTGCAATTTCCTACTAATTTTTTTGCTCATTTTAGTGTTCGTTCCCTTAGCATGTTTTAGGTTCACTTTTAGTCTAGCCTTAGCCTTTTTCTAACCCACAAATGTTGTGTTTGTGTTATGTTTTCTCTTTTGTGCTTGTTTTTGTAGTTATGTTTTTTTATTGTTCTAAGGCATTTTGAAAGTTTAGAGGTTGAAGTCACTCATACAATAGTGCAACATGTAGATGTTCACATGATGCACTAGAATACCATGACTATTTACCACCTAGTGACCATTTTTGAGTGTTTCTTTCCACCTTCTGTGGCATGCACGACCTTGTGTAATGCCTAGATATCATGTTTGAATGACTTTTTTTTTACTTGCCTTCCTCTTCTTCCATCCAAGTGATGTTTTTGAATCCATTCTTGCTAAGTGTGTGAAGTGTTTTGCAACTCCATTATTCATTCCAACAAACTCTTATATTTTAGAGCAATTTTACATCATTATTGGCAATCTGCCTTGGCTTCCTATAGCTTAAAATGGAGTTGTGCTATTTTTTTTCAAGTCTATGTAATCAATCTCCAATATCTTGGCATCTTGATAGGGTTTATGAAACCACTTTCTAGTACTGGACTCTTCCTTGGGACTTTTTCTTGGTTGGGTAGCTTTCATCTCCATTTTTGAGGTCATTGTGTTCTATTTACTCTCTTTTTAGTCATTCTTTTTGTGTAATCCACTTGTGTGTGTAAATAATTTTGGGGATTTCTTCATAATCCTTTCCTCTGTTCATTACACACTAGTTTTCTTTAGCTTGAGTAAATTTAGCTTTAGTATTCATAGTGTTTTCATTGTCACTACTATTATTCTTCCTAGACACACTAACAAAATAAGAGTACACACTTATTTTCAATATTCTTCATTATTGGTTTGTCCATGGAGGTTGAAAGACTGACATAAGGGATTGACATGAAGTAAATCCACCAAATAGACCCAACATTTTGTTCTTTTCCTATAGCTCATAGATTTGGAGGAGAAGATCTCAATCACATGCTCATTTTGTGGATTTTCCCTCAAACAACCCTAACATTTTTTTGTTTTCTTGTAGCTCATAGATTTAGAGGAGAAGATCTTAACCACACACTAGTTTTGTGTATTTTCCACTTTGTTTGAATTATTTCATTTACCTCCTTTCAATATATAGATAATATCTTTTCTACTTTAGCTTTGATTTGTCACCTAGAGATCTCCTAGGTTTTTTGTCATCTATTTTTGTGTAGGCTGCATTTATCAACCAAATATAGACTTTTAGTTTTCGATTTTCTATCTTGTCCAGACTAAAACATGATGCCTAGATGGACCCATGTGACATGTTGGCATCCTAGCTAGTGGGCTTCATTCTTTTGTCACAGGCTCCTCTTGATCTCCTATTTACATTTTTGTTCATTTCCAATTGAATTTGGTATATTATTTCAATTACAATTTAAATTCTATCAATTAACGTAGAGTTTTGACTTGATTAGAAAACATAGTTTTGTCAAGGGTAAAGCACAAAGGTGTAGCTAGTACCAAATTGTTAGAAATGTAAGCAACACTACTTCAATGGAAATTTGATTCAAGATAAATTTCAGCAATCTTTAAGTGTGCATTAACAATGGAGATTGTAACATAACATAAAACCCACTACAGAGAAAATGCCAAACATGAAGAACTCAACACAAGACATAATGACACAATGTTTAACGTGGAGAAAACCCTTGGAGGTAAAAAAATCCACACAGGAAAGAGACCCAATGTTTGTATTAATCTGCAAAAGATTGTACAATACAATGTTCAACACCACCAATCTCTCCTTCTATCTTCAATTCGATAACATTCTTGCAGCACCTGAGTAGCTAAAATCTATATTGTAGCAACAAATACATGGCAAATACTTATAGAAATGTTTTCCAACTCATCCTAGGTGTTCTCCTTCTTTCTCATGAGATTCCCCAACATGCAAACATTAAATATCATCTTACAAGCACCTTCCACTTGTCCAAAAATAGCCATGTAAAGGTTGGGTGCCCAAGACTAAATATAGCCTCTTATAGCATCTTATGACACGTCATAACTGTCATAGATTCCACAAAAGAGTATCTTTTCAAGATAGGAGCCTTGAGCTAAATATAGCAAATATACAACTAACATATCTATCATATGCATCATAGAATCACAAAATCTTATGACAACTTGTAGCTGTCATAGATTCACTTACCAAACATTATGACAGTTGTCATACATGCCAAATATAGTAGATTCTTCAAGGGAAAATGCCTACCCTCATTTACTTTGAGTTTTTACATTTGCCAATAGTAAAAGTCACTCCGTAATTACCTCTGGTTACTCTCAAAATTACCCCTACCAGTGAAACTAGTACATAGATCCTCATGGATAATTACAAATTACATATAATAAATAGAATAAATACAATATTGGGATTTACAAGGTTAATGGCACATTATCCCAACAAAAATATGATCCTCTACTAAGATAGTGGCTGATTAAAGTCATTTAGGTGAGCCAGTTGTTCCTAGTGTAGTCACTGAGATCATCTGGTAGGGGAAAGCACTCTTCTCTTTGTTAGGTTGAATTTAATACAATAAACTAGGCTTACCAAGGCTAGTGCCTCTTTGAGATCTTCCTCAATTTTTACAAATGCTTTAACTGGTTCCTCCCTTCATGTGACTAATTATCCTTTGTTTAGCATATTGGATATGGATTTGGTCTTCTTAGTGAATTTGGGGGCAAACCTCCTAACAAATTTGATTTGGCCAAAGAATAATTAGACACCTTTGACTAACTTAGGTTAGGGAATGAGATCAATTGTCTTTACTCTTTCCAGATCTATCTTTACCCCATCTTTTGATACAATGTATCCCAACAACTTGTCTTCCTTAATGCCAAATATACATTTCTTGGGATTCAAAGAGATCCCATACTCAATACACCTTACAAAAATCAAATCTAGATGCTTGCAATAATCTTTTCTTTACTTGAAAAATATAGCTAAGTCATCTTGGTAAACTACCATAATTTCATCAATGAGCTAACAAAGACAACATCCATGGCCCTTTGAAAAGTAAAACTAGTGTTTTTTATCCAAATGGAATTCTCACATAAACATAGGTGCCACAAGGAGTGGTGAATGATGGCTTGTGTTTCTCTAACTCCTTGATCACCACTTAGTTTTATCCTAAGAATCCATCCATCATGGACATAAGTTCTGATCATGTTACCTTTTATAGTAAATGATCCATTCTTGGGGGGGTAATTATCCTTGAGAGATTTGATGTTTAGATTCCTGAAGTCCACACATAACCTTATCTATCCATTCTTATTTCTAACTGGAACAAGGTTAGACACCCATTTTGAATGGCTGATAGGTTAGATAATTCCTCCCTCTTTTATCTTTATCAATTTGTTTTGCATTTGGAGGGTAAGTTTTGGATTGATTAGCCTCTATTTATATCTAAAAGGTTTTCTTCAGGCTAGAGGGGAATAGTATGCTGAAACAAGTCCTCCCTATAAGATTTTAATTCATCATAGGACCATGCAAAACATTTCTTAAATCCTTTTAGTAATGCGATAAGCATTTGTCGTTTAGCCAGCTTCGGTATCTTTCCAATGTAAATTATTCTAGGTGCTACCTCAATTCCTAGGTTCACACCTTCAATATTATGTTTATCAATTGACTTGCTCTTATTCTTGTAGAAATTTGTATTATCAAACATTTTTCTAATGCAGCTAGCCTTTTAGGAATGGTATTAGTTTTCATCTAAACTATTTCATTTCCAAAAAAAAGGTTTCCTTACAATTCTCAACTTAAACCATAGGATGCTAATCAATTAGTTGGATACCAAATTCATCAATGCATTTTAAAAATCTATATATCTGTTGACTATCATTAAACACCTATATTATCATATATAGTGGGCCTTGTAAGAACATCCACACAATATTGACAATGAGAAGAAACTGAATGCAAATCAAATCTTGATGTTGTCACTACTAAAGCATCAACTTATACATTTTTGACCTATCTACCCACTCAATACCAACTACATACAATACTTCCATGGTGGCCCAAACTACATTTCTATATGTTTTCAATATTTTGTATTTTGTTGCATAGACGTTTTTTACTTGCTGCACAACCAACTCTGAATCTCCATAGATATTTAAGCATTTATTTCCATAGCTATGAGAAATATTTAGTCCCAACATAAGTGTTTCATATTAAACAATATTATTTGTGCATTTAAAGGTCAGATTGAAAGGAAACTTGAAAAGTTCCCCACTATGTGAAACTAAGACAACACACGTGCTTGAACCGTGTTTTAAACATGCCCCATCAAAGAACATGGTCCAAAAATCATTCCTATCATGAGCATGGGTAGGGAAAAGTGATGGATTAAAATTTTCATGATCTTTTTCATCACAGTATCCAATAAAATGGTCAATACCAGTATCAAATAAATGTACTTCATCATTAGTTTTGTAGTGGTCCTCAAGAATGTCCAACATTTTATATGTAATTTAACTTCCTCTCTATGCAATGGAATGGTAGCATATGATAGGTCTATTTGTATACTACCTCCTATATATGTTTCCCACTTTCTAGATAATAGCATACCCCACTTGGAAAGACAATCCAAAATGATTATGTCCATAAAAAATGACTTGTTTAGGTATGCATCAAGCTAAACTTCAACATTGTTTATAATTCCAATCACATTTACCTCTCTAGAATCCATGCAAAATAATTTTCCATAGGACTTGGACACCTGTAAACCAAAATAATTCATGG
Organism: Cunninghamia lanceolata; assembly: GCA_027924645.1. Taxonomy (NCBI): domain Eukaryota; kingdom Viridiplantae; phylum Streptophyta; class Pinopsida; order Cupressales; family Cupressaceae; genus Cunninghamia; species Cunninghamia lanceolata. The sequence goes on along the minus strand of BSBN01000549.1, from coordinate 3,057,456 downwards.
CTTGAAGTGGTATAACATTTCTAGAAGGTCTAGAGTCTAACATACAATTATGAAGCAACCATCCATTAATCATCAAAGTGGTGTAAAAGGGATCCAAACCTAGTTGGTTGTTAACTAGGGAAGCTCCTAGGTAAATCGCTATCATTTCTTCATCATTTTTATTCCTTCTAGCATAATTAATAAGAATTTAATTCTGGTTTGGTTCATTAATAGTAGTGATGTAGGATAAAACCCTATCTCTATGCTTAGGGATTCTACAACGTTCCCCTACTAGCACTAAGATTCTAACTTGACTCATGACTTGTGCCACATCAATAGGGTTATAATTTAGAAAGGGTGCATTTAGTGGAATAGTAACATCATTAGAATTATGGATGAAAGGAAAGAGTGGGCCATATGAAGTAACATCCTTACCTTTTGGTTCCTTCTTCCTCTATTTGTCTCCAGTTTGTTCTTTTAGTAGTTGTTTGTAAACAGATTTGTCACTGTAGATTTCAAAGTGACTTACCCAATGGGCAGCAACAAATGTCCCAATAGTTGGAGAAGCCATTATTGGACTAACAAATTTTTTCTACGTTTGAGAGGGGCAACTCCCTCATATGATGGGGGTTTTTGTGTACTTTTAACTTGAAACTACAAAAAGGAGAAAAATGAAAACTAAAGGAAAGATGACTTATTGAAACCCTAATAGGAGACACATGAAATTGGTTTAGATTTCACAAACTCATGACAAATTATGAGGGGGTTTGACCACATAGGCTAGAAACTATGTTCCTGAACTTATATGATGAGTTTCACAACAATATATGATTTAAAATGCAACATTGATGAAAGAAGGATAACACATAGATCTCAACACACGAAGAGATAGATTATAAACTCATTCAAATTAGGATACCAAGAAATGATTGTGCTTCATTACGTCATTTGTACTTCAATGGATGACCTATGAATCATACAATAACATAGAGGGATTACTAATTTAACATATGAGAAATTAGTAATAATAACTCATAAATACATTTAGAACATACGAACTAAATGTTCTCTTTATTATCTTTATGGAATTATACAAATCCAAAAACTCTCATGTACAAAGTATCAGACCAAAAGTCCTCCAAATAGTCACTCCATCATTCCCCTCCATAAAAGTCATTCATAAGAGTTCCCCTCTGAAAGGTCTCCCTTTACATTTGAAATAGTCTTTGTATTTATAAGTTTTCTCCCCGTAACTACCTCAACCACCTTTTTAAAATACAATAATTAAATATAAGAAACCTTATTTAGTTATGTTTTACATCACTTTTTTTTTAAAATAAGGTCCATTTTCTAACTTTTAGTTACAATAAGTGACATAAGTCACTTTTACAAAAAGGTAACTTGAAACTTGCAACTTTTGAGTCGTGGTTTTCACTAAGTTACTCTCCTTCAACCACTCTATTTTGGCAACCAAACTTTGTTGGATCTTAACAACTCCTCTAAATACCTGAATCTTAGACTCATGTGTTTGCACATACAAAATATAGAATGTGGAAAAACAAGTTTACAAGAGATGCTTTAACTAGTACAATATCTTGACACAACTTTAGAATTATATTACTCGTGTGATGGAGTAGAGAATAGACAAGTGGGTAGATCCACTCTCAAATATTTTTCCACAAGTTTGCCAAAGATACGCATCTTCTGTTATAGAGATACAAAATCCTAAGTATTGCATTGAAACTTGTTTTGATTATAATAAATGTGAAACATCATTTTTAGGTGCAAACTCCTTATGTCAAACCTTGAATCTTGTGTGGATGTGTTTACAACAAAATATTCCACATCTTTTTTACTAGCCAATGCTTTGGCTAGTACATTCACCTTAATAAACTCCTGTGCAACAAAATCTATCTAGGACTTGATTCCATTGTCAAGTTTAGTTTCATTCACCAAATCCACAGCCATGTGCAAAAGGGATCATGAAGTAGAGACAACCATTTTATCTTTTCCAACAATGCTCTCAAGACTTTGCAAAATACTCAATGATGCAACCAAGTCAATAGTACAAATATTTAGATCATCAACTACTATATACAATAGCTTGTCAGTGGGAGAGCCAACCTCCTTGACAATATTCAAGGTTGCAACCCATGAACAATATCAAAGCCAATCACAGACATACCCTTCAATCTAATAATTGTCTTACAAGTCTCAATAGAGATATCAACAAAGTAGGTCTCTACTAGCAGTTTGATATTAGTTGCTTCTTCTAGATAAGAATAAGCATTAGAGAATGCCTCCAATTTATGAGCCTCAAGGTCCAATACAAGAGATGTTTATTATTCAATAATCTTACAACCCTCACCATTTATTCAATTTAGCCATTGAGGTTCATCCATAGGCTTTAACAGATCTTCTTTAATGTCATGAACCTATTTTATCTTAGCATCAATAATGTATGCAAGAAATTTGGCTTCAATAGAAATGTGTAAAGGTTTATTTAAGTGCTCATGACTTGATTTACCCCTTGCTTTTCCCTTAATGGAATTCATATAACTTGAAGCTTCTATCTTTCTTGAATGAATTGCCCTTAGTTCTTAAGATACATTCGATAAAAATAAAATTGGGCTAACTATCAACTAGGATGTCTAAATATATAACTTTCCTCATGATAGAGGTAAAAGACATGCTAAGGGATTCATGACAACACATTGAAGATGCATGTGACATACCTAATCTTTTCAACTGGAGACCTCTTCAACACCCATAAACCCATTCCTATGCCATTTGAAATAGGACTTCTTTACTCCTATAGATTACACTTGCTCTAAAAGTTTCTAAAGTTCTTCAAATGAATCCATTTTGTGCCTATCCTATAATCATTGCACACCATTCAACCTCATTTTCTTTGAAGTATTTTGTAGACGGTTTGCGTTCTTTATGTATGCTTCCACAATTTACATACAAGTCTATCAGAGTGTTTATACTTATAATATCTGATAAAAATGTCATTCCATGGCTGGCCATGGGTTTTGGAAGTTAGCTTTGCACCCGTGGCTTGCATTTTCCTAAATGTTTCTACAAAATTCTTCAACAAAAGTCCATTCTTTTGCAGGTATCCACCCTATTACGCTGCACCATCTTCATATGCTTTGAAAGCATTGCACAGTATTGCACACCATTTTGCAAGAATTGCATTAGAGTTTATGGTTGTGCTAAACTTCATATGGTTGTATCATTCTTTCTATGGCTACGCCATAGTTTATAGTGTTGCGCCATTCTTTGGCTACTTTTGCTTGTTGTAGAATGGTTGTGCTCTAACCTTCAAATGCTTCATTATATTTTGGAGAGTTTTGTGTGCCATTGTTCATATGGTTGTGCAAGCAACTATTGAGAAATACCACGGGATATTTAGCTTCATAACTTCTAATTGTATTGCTTTAAAGTTTCTAATTTAACCTATTTAGCAATTCCATTTTGTACATATCCCACGATCATAGTAGTCCATGAGATGACAATCTGTTTGAGGCATTTTATTCAAATAATTCATGATTTTTGACATTTTCATAACTAAGTGCATGGGTGTCCAACTAAAGCACCTAAGTAAAAACTAGGCACCTACATAACTGATGTGTTTTCCTTATGTTTTTGGGCATCTTTAGTGTTTTATGATCTCTATTTTTTGACAAAAATTGGTTTTGCAGGGTGGTATGCTATCAAAATTGGCCTCGTACACCTCTGACACAAAAAATTGTGTGTTTTTGTGGGTAAGTGAGGTAAAATCTGCACCTTTTCATAACTAAGCACATGTGTTACCTTTCTGAGTGCCTATGTAAAAACTAGGTGCCTGTGTGTCTAAGCGTTTGTCTTTTTTCTGGGTGCTTTTGTGTCTAAGCATTTGTGTCTTTTTTCTAGGTGCTTGCATTTTGTCCAAGCACCTATGTCTCTACTAATACAAGTTTCACTTTTTATTGAGTTTTAAGCAATCTCATTTTGTTTTCTAATATTTTCTTTGATTTATCTTGCTATTTAACACTTTATTTTACAAAAATCTCACAATTCCAAGATAAATTTGTAAAACTACTAATGCTTTTCTTGTGTATGCCATGTTTGGGGTTTTACAAAGGTGTATGCTCTCTCCTCACACCTTAGGGTGATCTTGGAGATCAAAACCTTTGTTTAATCCATTTTGTTTTAGTGTACAATCCAAGGGATTCAAAGTGCATATGCTCTCCCTTTGTACCACAAGGCAATCTTGGGGATCAAAATAACCCAAATTCCTTTCCCTATAGGGGCCTACTTAAGGATTTCATCACCTTAGGGGTCGATCTAAACCACACATTCTAGTGGGGTATATAAAGGGGGAGAACAAAAGTTGAACACCAATAGGATCCATGTTGTCATGTCATTGGCACAACCTTGGCACCCCTTTTTGTAAAGAGTCAAGGTGAAGTGGAATTGGGTTTGCCAAGGAAACTATGCTTGTAGACATGATCCTTGTTCATGGATTAGGCCCCACGTACCTTATTTATATCAGGACACCCTTAGTTGCCTTATATAAGCCTAGTTAAGACATTCAACCATTGATGCAAGAGCATCCAGGGGTACTAGCAATCTTGCATCACCAAAAATGTTGTTATTTTAATTTGGTTTATTTTCAATAAGGGATTACGGGATAGGAGAATACATATTTTGATTTGCAACTTTGTAATATTCCTTGTGGCAAAAAAATTGTGAATGTAATTTTTGAGGAATTATGCTCTCGTAAATGTTTCAAAGGCATAAATGGTGGAATATTCCATTTGGGCATCCCATTTCTAGGTGGGACCACTTGGAATGCATGTTATTGCATGTTCAATTGCATGCTTTGCATGCATTTGCATGTTTTCCACAAGCTTTGCATGTTGTTGCATGTTTGGGTTGTAATTATGAGACCCAGTCTTGGTAAAATGAGCATAACTTTCTCATTTATGATCAAAATAGAAATAATCAAAATGTTCTTAAAAGCTAGGAAGGAGGCCCACAAAACCCAAAAATGATTTTAGAAAATTATGAAAAATAAGGGAGCAGTGATAGGTAGAAAGTGATGGGTTTTCTTGGTGGTTTAATAGTGGAGGTTGTTTTGAGAAACCAATAGTGGTTTCTTCTCTCACAATTTCTATATATTTATGCTTGCTCATTTGGTGAAGGGGGCTTTTGGAGAAGAAGATTTTGACATAGCAAAATGCTGCCAAAATGAGTCCATGATGTTGGAAAAGTTGTTTGTTGTAGATGTTGCATGTATGATTCCAGAAAGCTCATAAGCTTCATATTTATATAATGAATTTTCAGATTCAAATAAAATATTGTGTTGTAGATTTCTCTTCAATTTTTCTACCATGTTACTTCATTTGCAACCTTCTTGCATAGGATTTTGCATTGGTATTTTTTGCAGATTTGAAAGGGAGAGTATCCCATTTTCATCGGTGGTATCAGAGCGGGAGTTCTTAAGTGTGTAGGCAGAAGTGCTAATGTGAGGTAGTTTACACCAGGACCTGTGGTGGTGGTGTGTGTGATTTGTGTGTAGACAGATTGCCAAGTGTGAGGCAGTCTATACTTGAGAGGTTGAAAATTGAGAGTGTGTGGCAATTGTTTGATAGAATGCCAAAGAAGAAAGGAAAAAAGTTTCTCATAGTTGTGTATGCAGGTGAACAAGGAGAAAATATTGCAGAAGTATGCTTTAAGGAAGGCATAGAGAAAGAGGTTGAGGAAGAGGAAAGAGAAGAGACTACAATAGTGGTTGAGGATGAGAAGAAGGATGTAGTTGTTGCAGATCATGAGCTTGTAGCAATAGAGAATGAACATGAAGAAGATGGGGCAGAAGACAATGGTGACCAAAATATTGCAGAAAAAGAGGTAATGCATAATATGTTCTATTTTTACAATGAAGATGAGAGTGGACTGTATGAAGATGAAAAGGTTGCAACAGATAGTGAGAAGACAGATGTTACAATAGTAGTGATAGAGGAACAGGTGAAAGAGGTCAATCTATACCCTTCTAAATTTGTGAAAGTTGATTTGCATGTTGAAATGAATAAGATAATGAGTGTAGAAGAACAGTTGGTAAATGCAAAAGAGATGGTACAATTATATTTTGTTAGTACTAATTTGTATGTAGAGAAAGATTGGTGTGGTATTACAAAGATAGTGTAGATACATATTGGTGGAGGAGTATGGGAAGTGTTCCAGGTAGATGTTGGAAAAAGAGGAAAAAAAGAGCATTTTTGTGCACATATTTGTGAGTATATGCTCACAAACTTCTTACCATGGGTGTCTGATGCAGGAGCATCCAGGGGTACTAGTAATCTTGTATCACCAAAAATATTGTTATTTTAATTTGGTTTATTTTCAATAAGGGCTTACAAGATAGGAGAATAAATATTTTGATTTGCAACTTTGTAATATTCCTTGTGGCAAAAAAATTGTGAATGTAATTTTTTAGGAATTATGCTCTTGTAAATGTTTCAAATGCATAAATGGTGGAATATTCCATCTGGGCATCCCATTTCTAGGTGGAACCACTTGGTATGCATGTTATTGAATGTTCAATTGCACGCTTTGCATGCATTTGCATGTTTGCCACAAGCTTTGCATGTTGTTGCATGTTTGGGTCATAATTATGAGACCCAATCTTGGTAAAATGAACACAACTTTCTCATTTATGATCAAAATAGAAAAATTCAAAATGTTCAAAAAAGATGGGAAGGAGACACACAAAACCCAAAAATTTTTTTAGAAAATTATGAAAAATGAGGGAGCAATGATAGGTAGAAAGTGATGGGTTTTCTTGGTGGTTTAATAGTGGAGGTTGTTTTGAGAAACCAATAGTGGTTTCTTCTCACACAATTTCTATATATTGATGCTTGCTCATTTGGTGAAGGGGGTTTTTAGAGAAGAAGATTTCAACATAGACAGATGATATTGGAATGATTCCAGGATGTTGGAAAAGTTGTTTGTTGCAGGTGTTGCATTTATGATTTTAGAAAGCTCATAAGCTTCATATTGATGTAATGAATTTTCAAATTCAAATAAAATATTGTGTTGCAGATTTCTCTTCAATTTTTCTGTTGTGTTACTTCATTTGTAGCCTTCTTGCATAGGATTCTGTATTGATATTTGTTGCAAATTTTAAAGGGAGAGTATCCCACTTTCATCAACCATCCTTTTTCATGTTGCATTGGATACCAGTTAGGCCCAAGAAGCTACTCACAATGTACTTCCAAGTGTGTTGAGATAGAGCTAACCTTGGGCAACGCTTTGGCCTCCAAGGTAAGGGGTACATAAGTGGTATATGACCTCATGTTCCCTATGTTATGTTGTAAAATGTCCCCCTAGGACTTTTACCTCCTACGTTTAGCTCTCGAGTCCCTTAATTTTAATCATGCATCTTAGAAATGAATCTCAGAGCAAAATCCCCTAAAACCCATGACAAATGGGACTTAGGGGACATTTGCAAGCTTAAGCTAGCCCTAAAATAGGTTCCTGGACAAGGGTACCCATGCCCTTGTCCTGCCGTATTTTGTCGGGGTCCCAAATTTGAATGGTGGTTAGTGACCGTTAAAAGGTTTCCATTGTCAACATCTTAAGTTTGAATTACGAACATTTAGTGAGAATGCATATATAAGCATGTTTAGGACTTCATTTTACAACTAGATGGATATTGCGAACTCGTGATCACGTGCTAAGGATACTTAAGGATTTCATTGTGTTTTAGAGCAGTATTATGTTGTGTTTGTTCATGTTTGTTGTAGATTTGTCTTCATCAATCCATCTTCTCATGGCATGAAAGATCTTCATCTCTCTATGAGAGCTTCACCTCTAAGGTGTCATTTACTTTGTGTTACAATCATTTATCATATCATTGCTTTACCCTCTGTCTTGGAAGGACACACACTCTATATCTAACAATGGTGCTGGAAGGCATGAATGCCATTCTGGGGCTTGACCGAGGCAAGCTCCTAAACACCACAACCCCCAACCCCTCTTTTGTGATTGTAGGTTATAGGTGTCGAGTTCTATGGAGAGGAGTTACAAGAAGTCGGAGTAGAGTAGGAAGAATCCAAATCTAAAGAAAATGACAGAAAAGAACCCTAAAATGACAAAGGAACCCACTCATTTGTCCCTCATTTAAGAACTGTCAGGAATCTCTGTAGTGGTTGCATTCTATAGCAAAAAATATCAGGAAGCCCTCAGAAAAAGCACTGCATTGGACAAGGGCACCTTCTCTTCTGTCCCTGACTTTTTTGTCTTCTAAAACCTAAAATCTGGTATGTCTCTAATCTGCATTTAGTGTCTTCCTATGCAAGCATTTGTCAGGTTTTGTCTATTTGTTTACGATTTTGCATAATTAGGGTTTTAAGCTTAATCAAACTAAAATTAATACATTAATCATCAAATTCGAATTTTCCTTTTCATTCCAAGTGACACCAAACCTGTAGCTGAGTCCTCTTGCAAAAGTTGTGATTCAAATCAGTTTAATGTCCTTGAATGTATGTAGTGAAAGGAGGATCTAATTAAATTATCAATGAAATCAACAAACCCTCTTTTTCTACATAACATTTTGGTGAACCCGTGTTTCTGTTGAATTTACACCTTGCTGAGTGTTGTACATCAAGCTTGCATTTAGACATAATTTGCACTTTTTTCCTTGCATATTATAGAAAACATTTAATTCTCTGATATTTACATCAGATCTAAGATAAATTGTAGCATTTCATACTTTCATTATCATTCACCTTGCATTTGCATCTCTCATTTGCTAGGGTTTTGCTTAAATTTTTGTATTTTTCATATAACCTAGTAATTTCAAAATCTAGGGTTTGTAATTAAAATCTTGTTTTAGATTTTATTACTCATTTTCACACTCATTCAAATCTTATTTTTGATTATAGTGTCTCATCATAGTGTATTTTTGCATTTACATTGAAAAAAGTGAAAAAATTGAGCATTTTAGGTGCATAAACAAGCATAGTTTTGCTTTGTTTCCTTACATTTGTCATTAATATCATTCATTTTAGATCTTTCATTTATTTTCAAACATATATTCATCCATAATTTGAAAATTTGACATCATTTAATTCTTTAGATTAAAAATTGGCATATTTGTTAAATTACACATTGTGTATTTCAGCAAGCATATATTACTCCTTTGGTTTGTTCTATTAGTTTGTGAATTGAGTGTTGTATGCTTTTGCATGAGTCTTATAACCTTCTACCCTAATAGAAATATCCCTTTAAGGAGAAGCATTAGATTAGCGGGTTCTAGTGCTCCCAATAGCAACGGTGTTCCTACATCAAAAGATCCATTGAACACCTTCTTTACAAAAGGAGAAACACAAACATTGAAAGATATCATACCTCCTACAAACACAATGGAAGAACAAACATTTAATGATTTTGAAGATCCTATTGATGTGATAACACATGTACCTAATGAACAAATAAACAAACTTGATAAAGAACTAGCTGATTTTCAAGCATTTGTGGAAGAAGAAAGGATAGTTGAAGAGGTTGTACCTATTATTCATAATCTAAGAGATTTTTTAAAAGAAGGATAGGATGGTATTAATACACTACATGGACTAGCCCATGTAGTGCATAACAACATTATGACGGTGACTGAATGTGCAAATACTATCAATATGTCATCACCGACTCATACATAAGTATCGACACCTATACCGACTACTAGAATGTCTACTTTTACATCATCAATTCTCACTACTAATGCACCTACTTATAGTAATGATACCACTAGTATTGGAGTATCTAATGGCATTAATTCTCATAATTACAAGGCTATGGGATTCAATTATCAAAACCTAGCACCTAGGGTGACTTCTTACATGAATAATCACTCTCAACCATCGTTCACTTACAATTATTCCCAACCACCTTCAACTCACAATTATTCCCAACCATCTTTTGTTACCACTCATAGCCGATCACCTCAAAATTTCATGATCATAGCCTCTAATTCTCAAACCACATCTCCTAATGATGCCCTCCTCAACCAACTCTTACAAAGCATGACTTCCTTACAACAGAAGGTGACTAACTTGACAAATTCTTCTCAACCTAATATACCAACTTACCATGCTTGTAGCCCTTTGTCTTTTGCAATCCTTAGAACTCCTATGCTTGATAACTTTGAGACTCCTCGCTTTGAAAAATATGGTGGAAAAGGTGATCCTAATATTCATGTGGCATCATTCACGGCTATGTGTAGTGATTTCTTCTTTGAAGAGGACATGTTAGCAAAACTCTTACCGTGATCTCTCAAAGAAACTACTTTGGAAAGGTTTTGCTCTTTACCTCTGAATTCAGTACACTCTTTCTCTCAGCTAGTTGATCAATTCTTACAACATTTTCAAGCAAACATTGGACCTCAAGTCTCATTGATTTATTTAGTTCATTGCAAGCAAGGTCCGGAAGAGAAGTTAATTGAGTTTATTAGTTGATATCAAGCTCTTTATGCACAAATTCAATACTAGATGAATGATGGGGATGTTCAGAAGGTGTTTATTACAAATCTACAACCTAACATCTGTGATAAGATCCTCTTGATGAAGTACAACTCTTTTCAACATTTATGTACAACTCTTCGTGATTATCAGCTTTCATCCAGTCAGTATGAGAACCAAAACTCATCGGCTCAAGGTGATAAAGCTCAAACTGAAACATCTCAAAACAATTTCAAGAGGAACAACAAGAATTTCATCAAGGTAAATGGGAAGAATTCAAACAATTTTTCACAAGTGTCCACTATTGATAATCCAAAGAAAGGCATCGTTTTAGTTTCGACAACAAGAAAGACAGTTTACTTCATGATCCTACATCAACACAATATTTGCCTAAGCTTTCCATCTTTTATCAAATGGAACTCTCCAACACGATAACAATCCCACAATCTCTTTCACATCTCTCCATTTTGTAATGAGAAACAATCACACAATCCATGTTACCCCTAACACTTACCATCAACCCCTTACACAACATCTGTCTACATCTCAACATCATTCCATGTCCCAAAATCCCATGATGCACTATGTACCTCCAACCCATTCACAACCACCATTACACCAACAACAATCACATAATTCATTTAACTATAAACCCCCACTGAATACATCACACCTCCAAAACATCAATCAAACCTATGTGCCTACAAACTACTTGAAACAAATGGTGCCCCAATCCTCATTCTCGACATAAAATCCATGTACAAAAGACACTATATAACAACCTCCATATAGGTACACCATGCAAAATCCTCCTCTTGCTATTCCTTTTGTTCAAGAATGGAAAGAGATGAAAACACCCTCAAGAACCTACAAACAGGAACACAAAAGAAACACTAAATGTTTGAAGAACTATATCCCTATCCATTTGACATGTTGATAACCATGGTCCCTTTTCCCCAACATTTCAAAGTACCAAAGTTTGACAAATATAAAGGGAAAGGTGATCCTCATGTTGGTAGGTGGCGACTGATCAGGAAAGTACTGTACACTAGCCATGTATCCATTTTTTTTAGGGCCGACATAAAAAATCCTATTTTTTAGGGCCGACATAAAAAATCCTATTTTTTATGACCGACATAAGAAAACCCTAATTTTGGTAACCGATAAAAAGGCTTGATAAAAGCAGCTAAGGGTTAGGGTTTTTGACAGATTGTATTGTAGCATTTGTAGCGGTATTGAGTTGTAGGGATTGCTAATTGTAATCGGTTTGATTTACTGGATAATAATAGTGGACTCTCTATTTGGTGGATGTAGCCCGAGTTTGGGTGAACCACGTTAAAACTTGTCTCTTGCTGTTATTATTTCTGTGTATTTCCATTCCTCTATTTAATCTTTATTTGCATTTAATTGATATCTTCTGTCGGCTAACCCTAACAAGTGGTATCAGAGCGGGTTGTGTTCGATTATCGTCTGTAGGAAGGTCTCACAGTTGAGTGGGAGTCTCAAGGTTGAGTGGGAGTAATGGCAGACGAGGGTAAATTGAAGATTGATAAATTCAATGGGCAGAACTATCAGTTATGGAAGATGTAGATGGAGGATTACCTCTATCAAAAGGATTTATGGAGGCCGTTGGAAGGAGTAGCCAAAGAAACTAGCAACAATGTCTGATGAGGATTGGAATCTTCTTGACAGAAAGGCACTTGGAACCATTTGGTTGTGCCTGGCACCATCGGTGGCATTCAATATAACAGAAGTGAAGACAACATATGGTCTAATGAAAGCTTTGGCAAAATTGTATGAAAAACCCTCAGCCTCAAATAAGGTATTTCTCATGAAGTGTTTGTTTAATTTGAAAATGGTTGAAGGTGGATCTGTGATAGGTCATTTAAATGAATTTAATATGATTGTCAGTCAATTGACTTCTTTAAATGTAAAATTCGATGAAGAAGTTAGATCTCTCTTGATATTATGTTCATTGCCTAAAAGTTGGGATAGTTTGGTAATGGCGGTTAGTAACTATGTTTCTGGTTCAAATACCCTAAAATTTGACGATGTTATTGGTGTTATTCTGAGTGAGGAAATTCATAACAAAAGCTTAGGTGGATCCACATCAGGCAGTGTTTTGAATGCAGAAAGTAGGGGTAGATCAAAGGAGAGAGGAAAAGGCTCTGGAGGTCATGGGAAGTCACGAGGAAAATCAAGGGACAAAAGATCCCAAACTAGAGGATAGAAGGATTGCTGGTACTGTGGGAAACTAGGTCATCTGAAGAAAGATTGCTGGTCTCAGAAAAATAAAGGAGACAAATAATAAGGCAATAAGGAAGCAAATGTGGTAAGTAATAAATTTGAAGATGATGCTTTGATTCTTTCCCTAGATAATGCTGATGATTCATGGGTTTTAGACTCAGGGGCCTCATTTCATGCTACGCCCCATAGAAGTTATTTTCTTGATTATGTCCAAGGGGATTTTGGGCTGGTTTATTTGGGAGATAACGAACCCTGTCAGATTGTTGGAAAGGGAAGAATCAAGATTAAGTTGTAGAATGAGAATCATTGGCTACTACAAGAGGTAAGGCATGTTCCAAGGCTTAGTAGGAATTTAATTTCAGTAGGGTAGCTAACTGAACAAGGTCGCACTGTTACATTTACTGATAAAAATTGGAAGGTTTCAAAAGGTGCCTTAGTAGTAGCAAAAGGTGTGAAAGTAGGCACCTTATATCTTTGTACAAGTCATACTATTCCTTCTACTTTAGCTGTTGCAGAGAAAAAACAAACAGGTTCAAGAACAGATGCTGCAGGTTCGCAAGAAGAGACTGAAACAGTTGTTGCAGGTTTTGAGACAACGCTGTGGCATAATAGACTTGGGCATATGAGTGAAAAAGGTATGAAGGTACTTCATTCTAAGAAAGTTTTACCAGGTCTAAAATGTATTAATATGGATTTCTATGAAAGTTGTGTGTATGGTAAACAAAAAAGAGTCAGTTTTCTCAGAGATGGGAAGCAAAAGAAAAATGAAAAGTTGGAGCTTGTGCATACAGATGTATGGGGACCAGCTCAGGTATCTTCTCTCGGTGGCTCTCGGTATTATGTTACATTCATAGATGATGCAACTAGGAAGGTCTAGATTTATTTCCTTAGATAGAAATCTGATGTATTTGAAACATTTAAGAAATGGAGAAGCTTGGTTGAAAATGAGACAGGTAAAAGATTAAAATGTCTCAGATCTGATAATGGTGGTGAGTATTGCAGCAAAGAATTTGAAGATTATTGTTCCTTTAATGGAATTCGTAGGTAGAAAATGGTTCCAGGGACTCCATAGGAAAATGGAGTGGTTGAACGCATGAATAGGACAATAATGGAGCATGCAAGGACCATGAGATTGCATGCTGGGCTGCCTTTAAACATGTGGGCAGAGGCTGTCAACACTGCTGTATATTTAATTAATAGAGGTCCTTCAGTTCCTTTGGGCTGTGGTATTCCAGAGGAAGCATGGACAGGTAAGAAGGTGAGTTATTCTTTTCTCAAAACCTTCAGATGTGAAGCATTTGCACATGTAGATTCTAAAAATAGAACCAAGCTAGATGCAAAATCAAAAAAGTGTACCTTTGTTGGATATGGCATTGATGAATTTGGTTATAAGCTTTGGAATTTTGAAAATCAGAAAATTGTGAGAAGCAGGGATGTTATATTCAATGAGAAGGTGTTGTACAAAGATCAGTTGCAACAACATGAGAAGAAAGCAAAAGATTATGTGGTGCTGGATGATACTCCAAATAGTGATGTTCCAGTGGTTCCTCATGCTCCGCAATAGCAACCAGAAATACCACAAACTCCAGTGAATGTTAGACAGTCAACAAGGCTAAGTAGACCTCCTGAAAGGTTTTCTCCCTCTTTGTATTCTATTTTGTTAACAGATGCTGGTGAACCAGAAGGGTATGATGAAGCTATGCAGGTGGATACACAGGTTCAATGGGAGCTTGCAATGAAAGAAGAAATGGACTCCTTGCTGAAAAATCAGACTTGGGAATTATGTAAGTTACCTGCAGGTAAAAAGGCTTTACCAAACAAATGGGTTTACCAGTTGAAAGAGGAAGATGGAGGTAAGAAAAGATTTAAGGCCAGGTTAGTTGTAAAAGGATTTGCACAGAAAAAGGGCATTGATTTTGATGAGATATTTTCTCCAGTTGTCAAGATGACTTCTATTCGTACTGTTTTAAGTATTGTGGCTGCTAAAGATTTACATTTGGAACAGTTAGATGTGAAAACTATCTTTCTCCATGGTGATTTGGAGGAGGAGATATACATGGAACAGCCCCATGGATTTGAGGTCAAAGGTAAGGAGAAATAGGTGTGCAGATTGAAGAAGAGTTTGTATGGCCTAAAACAAGCACCTCGGCAATGGTATTTGAAATTTGATAGTTTTATGGCTGAACAAGGCTACAACAGGTGTAATTCTGACCATTGTGTTTATTTTAAGAGGTTGGATAATGACATCTACATTATTTTATGTTTATATGTTGATGACATGCTTGTAGCTGGATCTAACATGGATCACATAAGAGAGTTAAAATAGCAGTTGGCATAGTCATTTGATATGAAGGATTTGGGGGTAGCAAAACAAATCCTTGGTATGAAAATTTGCAGAGATAGGACGAACAAAAAATTGACTCTATCTCAGGCTGCTTATGTTGAAAAGGTGTTGCAGAGATTCCATATGGAGAATGCAAAAGCTGTCAAAACACCTTTGCCTAGTCATTTGAAATTGACTAAGGAGATGTGTCCAAAGACACAAGAGGAGGAAGAAAAAATGTCCAAGGTACCATATGCTTCAGCTGTAGGAAGTTTAATGTATGCCATGGTATGCACGAGACCAGATATTGCACATGTTTTAGGAGTCATAAGCAGGTATATGAGTCATCCCAGATTGGAGCATTGGAATGCGGTAAAATGGATTCTCAGATATTTGAGAGGTACATCTAATAAACACTTATGTTTTGGGGGCTCTAATACTGATTTAGCAGGTTATGTAGACTCAGATTTGGCAGGAGATATTGATACCAGGTGGAGTACTACAGGTTATGTCTTTACTGTAGGTGGGACATTAGTGTGTTGGATCTCACGGTTACAAAAGGTGGTTGCTTTATCCACCACAAAGGTAGAGTATGTCGCTGCAATAGAGGAAAGCAAAGAGATGATATGGCTGCAATCTTTCATGGAAGAATTGGGCAAACAATAGGCTAACAGTTCTTTGTATACAGACAGTCAGAGTGCCATACATCTTACAAAGAATTCTACTTTGCATTCAAAGACCAAACATACACAGTTGAGGTATCACTTTATTCGGTCAGTGTTGGATAATGGACAGTTAAGGCTGGAAAAGATACATACCAATGAAAATCCAGCGGACATGTTTACAAAGGCAGTGACAAGGGAGAAGCTGAGCTCCTCTTCAGCTTCGATTGGTCTTCTAGACTGAAAACAATAAAAATAGAACAGTAGAGTCCAGGGTACTTATTTCCAGTGGGAGCTACATGCGCAGCGGTGTCATCCAGGCTCAGTCTCCAAGTGGGAGATTGTTTGGTTTGGAGCCTGATCAGTCTCCAAGTGGGAGATTGTTGGTAGGTGGCGACTGATCAGGAAAGTACTGTACACTAGCCATGTATCCTCGCTGGGGTTCAGGGGCGGCAGCCCTCGAGAAATTTTTTTTAGGGCGGACATAAAAAATCCTATTTTTTATGACCGACATAAGAAAACCCTAATTTTTGTAACCGACAATAAGGCTTGATAAAAGCGGCTAAGGGTTAGGGTTTTTGACAGATTGTATTGTAGCATTTGCAGCAGTATTGAGTTGCAGGGATTGATGATTGTAATCGGTTTGATTTACTGGATAATAATATTGGACTCTCTGTTTGGCAGATGTAGCTCGAGTTTGGGTGAACCACGTTAAAACTTGTCTCTCGCTGTTATTATTTCTATGTATTTCCATTCCTCTATTTAATCTTTATTTGCATTTAATTGATATCTTCTGTCAGCTAACCCTAACACCTCAAGATCTCATCAAAGAGTTCTTCATTGCATGCCAAGATGTGTCCTATAAAAATCAATACATCATAAGGCTATTCCCTCATAGCCTTGGGAGCCAAGCTCTCAAATGGTTTATGCACTTACCACATGATTTCGTCTCTACCTTTGCTGAGTTACCTAAAAAATTTGTTCCACACTTCTCATACAATGTAGAACATGAACTGACTATGTTAGTGTAATGTAGAAAAGGGAGACTAGCTCAATAGATCAAACTAGGTAAAACCCTCTTCTGCAAAACATTGGGGCACAAACTGAGCTTGTTGTTTACCTTAGGAGGAGAGCCAAACTATAGGGTTTCTTCCCTTTTGTTGTATAGATAAGCAATCAACCAAATCCAATCAATCAAGCTAGAATCAAGACATGAAAACCTAGTTGACAAAGATCAGAGTACAACAGACTATCGAAACTAAAAACCCAGCAACCAAATGGACAATAGAGATCAATGATTAATTTTGAATCTAATTTTGGAGGTTAGAATGCCTAGGACAAGGGAACTTGGGTGCCCTGGTCCCAAATTAGGGTTTCCAAAAATTGATTCATTTGTTGGGTCTGTAACAACAATCTTAGTCTTCTTCTCGGAGACCACCTTTCGAAACTTGTTTGTCTGACCTGCACACATGTAAGAAGGAAACTGGTTTGGTTCTATTTAGGAGCTTGCCTCAGTCAAGCCCCATGAATAGTGTTTCAGCCTCCACAATAAAAAAGATGATAGATAAAGAGTGCATGCCCTAGGAGGGTAGAGGCAAATCTGAAGTAGAATAGAATGCTAAGATAGAGCATGAAGGAAGTCACCATGAGCATGGAAACCATTGTATGCTTGTAGATGATATCACAACTTGACTCAAGAAGTTGGTACAGCCCAAAGATCTTCACAAGACCTACAATATGTTAGTGTCACAGCAATAATCTACAAAGATAGTTGTAGAGAGCATGAGAGAAAGAGAAAGAGAGTGCAAGAGTGCCAAGATTTTCTATAGAGAGTTAGATGTTCAAATGAAATACTTAACTTACTTTTATATGCTTTTCCCATTGATTTTTGGCTGATTAAACCTCATGAGGCTGACCTTAGGAGTCATTTAAGATGCCTAAGCCAACAAGGCCACAATTTAGGGCAGGGCTAAAGGAGGGCCCAGGGAACTTTGGCGCCCTAGTATTTTACCCACATAATCCTAAGAGGGCACTTAAAACATGCTTATCCTTGCCTTATGATTCTTTTCTAGGTTTCATGCATTGGGATTAAGAACTACATGTTTAATGCTCAAAATGGTATTAAAATAGGTCCTAATTTAGCCCCAATTGAGTGCTAAACTAAGTACAAAATGGTGGTGTACACATTTTATGACTCAAAATTTAGCCCCCACCTTAGTGTGGGTATGAACTTACGTTCAAACTCATACTAAAGGATGGATTCAAACACACAAGACATAGATGTTGGAATTAGTCTGGACAACTGAGAGGGGGGGTGAATCAGTTGTCCCACAATTTAACCTTTTCTGCTTTTAATCTTCTTTCACAACTTACAAATAGATTCATGATGTAAACATTAAAGCATGAATCAACAATACATGAGAAGAAACACAATTAACACACTTGACACCAATATTTTTAACATGGAAACCCAGTTAAGGGAAAACCACGGCGGGGGTTAACCCACAAGATTTATACCCTGTTAAAAGTACTTAAAAGAAATGGGAAGGCACCTACCTTCAGGTGCACTGCCCAGAGCTCACTGCTCAAAGAGGCTCACTACCTACAAGATTTTATGTTTGATACAAAAAGAATGAACTGAGAAATAGCATCTTCTTCATCCCTGGTTTAGTCCCATTGATAGCTCACAAAACTTCTGCTCTGCCCCCCAAACCCTTCTTCACTATATCTTCATCCTTAACTTCTCTTGTTCTTCTACTCCTCTTCTTCTTTGCTCTGCCTCTATACCTTTGTTAGGATTTTACCATTTTCGCACAAGGACAACTTTCCACAACTCATCCACAAGTATTTATATGCTTCATCAACCTTGGAATGAACATCAAGGTTGGCTTGACTTAATGAAGACTAATGTACTATTGGCCAAACATAGCTGGGACTTGAATCTTCTTCGATCAATATGCTATGCTCTAGAGAATTGCTCTTAAATCATCTGCAACATGCTTGAATCATCCCGTCGGCCAAGATTGGGAAGAACAACAACACAAAGGAAGAAATCTTCAACAACGAGCTCAGTCTTCAATGCAGACCTCCAACAAAGTAGTTACATGATCAAGAGACCTCCACAAGCACATTGAATTCAACAATAACATCCACACTACTCCAAATCATCAGAATCACTTGCATCTTCATCCAGTACCTCAAGAACACTGTCTTTCATGACTGTCATACTAAAAAGATTGCTTGCAGAGCTCCAAACCATGAACCACTTGAGTTGAGGATACATAGTGACTTCCCAAACATGCCTCTAGATCCGTAGATCATAAGTTTTCATTGCAGAGCAATCCAGACCAATTTCCTGTCACTCTGTTTCTTCTGAACACTGCAAAACCTAGTTCTACTCAGATGGCCATAGCTTCTTCAGATCTTCATGTAGACCTCTTAAATCTTAATTGGAGCTACTTCAGACAATCCTCTACACAGTCATATGGTCTACGTACTTTTATCTTCATTCCTCTAGAAATACAGAGCAATCTACTTCAATGATCTGCAATGTTTCCCCTATTTCTAACAAAGAGATATATTGACATCAATGACAACACATCATAGGCACATATTTGCAACAATCTCCCCCTTTGTCATTGATGGCAACATATGATGTGAAAAACTAATTCAACCATCAAGACAAGAATTTCTCCCCCTTTCTCTTATCACTTCTGCAACCACTTTCTTCACTACTCCCCCTTTCATCGGCAACTAGTTTTTCACATGACTTCTCTCCCCCTTTGACATCAATGGCAAAGGGCACATATTTGCAATCTTTTCTCCCCCTTTTTTTTAGACTGATCTCCAAAATTGCATACTAACTACTCTCCCTGAGTAGTATCTCCTTATCATCAATCTGGATCACAAGATATGACTGTGAATTCCACTGGACTAATTTATCCTAGTGCATCTTAGTTTTGATCAGAAGGGGTAATAACCCCTAACTTCTCTCTAAGATACTCAAAAGCATCCTTAGGCAGAGGCTTGGTGAATATATCCACAATCTGATCCTTTGAAGAAAAAAACTCCAATTTGAATTCATTCTCATTTACCTTCTCTCTCAAGAAGTGAAACTTGATGGATATGTGCTTTGTCTTTGAATGCAACACCAAATTCTTTGAGATGTTTATTGCACTTGAATTATCACAAAAGATTGTAACAGGCTCTTCAAACACAATTCTAATATCTTTCAACATTTGCTTCATCCACAAGACTTGAGTACAATTGCTTGCTGCTGCTAATATTCTACCTCTGCAGTAGACAGAGATATTGCCTCCTACGTTTTGCTCAACCAAGAAACCAATCTCCTTCCCAAGAAGAATGCACCACCACTAGTACTTTTCCTATCATCCACATCTCCTACCCAATCAGCATCTGTATATGCATGAAGAGTGAAGTCATTATCCTTTAGATACCATAAGCCATAATCAAATGTTCCCTTTAGATATCTAAAAATTCTTTTGACTGCTACAACATGGGATTCCCTAGGATCAACTTGAAATCTAGCAACAATAATATCAGGTCTGATTTGAGTCAGATAAAGAAGTCCTCCAATCATTGATCTATATATTTTCTGATCTTCCTTAGGGGAGTCATCATCTCTACTCAACTTGCATCCGGTTACCATAGGTATACTAACTGGTTTTGAATTCTCCATTCCAAACTTTTTCAACAATTCTCTCACATACTTAGACTGAGATATGAAGATACCTTTATCTGACTGAGTGATTTCCAGACCTAAGAAGAAATTCATTTCACCAAACATGGACATCTCAAATTCACTTTGCATCTTATCAGCAAATTTCTTACACATGCTTCCATTTCCACCAAAAATGATATTATCAACAAATACTTCAATAATCAGATTGTTCTCATGATCAATCTTGAAATAAAGATTATTGTCAACTATGCCTTTGCTAAATCCAACTTTAGTAGATACTTATCTAATCTTGCATACTAGGCTCTTAGGGCTTGTTTGAGTCCATACAATGCTTTCCTCAATCTGCAGACCATATCTCCTTGATCAAACAAATAGAATCCTTCTGGTTCCTCAATGTATACTTCTTCCTTTAGCTCTCCATTTAGGAATGCTGACTTGACATCCATTTGGTAAAATTTGAAATCTTTGAAAGTAGCAAATACAAGAAATAATCTGACTACTTTAATTCTTGTCACCAGTGCAAATGTTTCTTCAAAATCAATTCCCTCTATCTGAGAATATCCTTTGTATACCAATCTTTCTTTGTTTCTCACAACTTCACCATCTTCATTTAGTTTATTTCGGAAGACCCATTTGGTTCCAATTACATTTTTGTTTTCAGGTCTAGGAACAAGATCCCAAGTATGATTCTTCTCAATTTGCATTAATCCTTCTTCCATTGCTTTTACCCAATTTTCATCATTACAAGCTCCATTCACTATTTTTGGTTTAATCTTTGAAATCAAACAATACTCTATTTGATCTTTAGCAATTCTTCTTCTAGTTTGGACACCTTTATTCTTGTCTCCTATGATTTGATCTTTAGAATGATTTGATCTTCAGAATGATTCAATCTTACATACCTGGGGGTTTTGGGAGTTTCTTGAACTTCTAATTCTTGAGCTCGTTCCTCAACATCTGCACTCACTTCTTGAGTCACTGGAATTTCCAGATCAATCTAGATCTGAGTTTGAGTTTGGACTTGATTTTCTTGACTTTGACTTTCATCTTGATCATCTGAATCATATCTATAAGGCCTGGAAGATCTTTCTTTGCTTTCATCAACCTTTACATTAGCACTTTCGACAATCTTTTTCAGTCTCTTGTTGAAGCATCGGTATGCCTTGCTTTGAGTAGAGTAACCAAGAAATATTCCTTCATTGCTTCTTGTATCAAACTTGCCTAGATCCTCATCTCTTTTGATATAGCATTTACTACCAAAAGATCTGAAATATTTCACAATAGGAGGATGACCAAACCATAGTTCATAAGATGTCTTACCAGAATTGCCTTTGATCTGCACCCAGTTAAGAGTGTAGACAACAGTACTCACAGATTCTCTCCAATAGACTTGTGGAACATTTTCTTCCATCATCATGGTCCTAGCAGCTTCTTGAATGGTCCGGTTCTTCCTTTCTAGAACTCCATTCTGCTGAGGAGTCCTAGGAGCAGATAACTGTCTTTTTATTCCATGCTTTTCACAGAATGTATCAAACTCACCGGAGGTAAACTCTCCACCTCTGTCAGATCTCAGACACTTTATCTTCTCACCAATCTCATTCTCAACCATAACCTTGAATACCTTGAATTTTTCAATAGCTTCTAATTTTTCTTTCAAGAAAGTTACCCACATCATCTGGGAGTAATAATCAAACAACAACATAAAATATCTGTCTCCTTGCACATTTCTAATTCTAGCAGGACCACATAGATCAGTATGCACAAGTTCCAACTGTCCACTTGAAAATTGTTCTTTACTCTTGAATGAAGTTCTATTTTGTTTGCCCAATTGACATTCTCTACATATGCTATCAGCAGGTTTCACAAGTTTTGGAAGATCTCTATTAGCTTGAGTAGAACTTATCTTGACAATATTATCAAAATTCACATGACAAATTCTCCTATGCCATAACCAACTCTGATCAATCTGAGCAATCAAACAAATTTTACTAGTACCACTTAAATAAAAGATGATACCTTTAGTTTGAGTACCTAATGTAATCACAGTTCTGAAGCTTGCTAAGATTTTGCATTTTCCATCCTTGAATTAGAGATCATACCCTTTGTCAACCAACTATCCAACACTGAGAAGATTATGCTTCAATCCTTCTACATATAGAATATCATTAGTGTTATTCTTACCATCAAAAGAGATGGATCCTCTACCATGAATTCTACCAACTGAATTGTCTCCAAACTTCACAATTCCACCTTCATATCTTTCCAAACTTATGAACTTACTTTTATCACCAGTCATATGATGAGAACATCCACTGTCAATCACCCATTCATCCTTTTCTTCAATCTGAGCAGCCAAGGCACTTTCCACATTCACACAGCTAGTAGATTCAGTAGACACTGAATCTTCTTCTTTGATGGCAATGACCACCCATTCATTTCCTGAGTTACTTCCCATATCAGATTCATCATCTGTAACTCCTTCTTCATCAGCTTCTTGGACATAGTAACATTTCTTCTAAGCCCTTGATTTGTTAGGGTTTGGTTTTAAAACCCTCTCCAGACACCTTGAGGCAAAATGACCAATCTTATTACAAGAAAAATATTTTAAAGGCAACTTTCCTTCATACTTACCGGATCCTCTTGGCAATAAAGGCTTTAAATTTTATAGCCTCAATTTTATCATCTTCAAGGTCCTTCCTTGCCTTCACAAATCTATTTGATCTTCCTGAAGAGCTTTCACCTGGATCATATCTTTGTTTTCCATAAACACTAGCCTTAAATGTAGATTTAGACTTAGGAAGAGAATCACCAAATGCTCATTTCAAAAGCTAAAAGCTCACCAACCAATTGATCCCTTGTAACAATTGTTATAGTCCTGATTTCTTCAATGGCAAGAACTTTATGCTTGTATGCTGCAGGTAAGGATTTGAGCACTTTGGCAACAATCTATGATTCTTCCAATGTTCCATCAGCACTCCTGATACCGGTCACAAGTTCATTTACTTTTTGCATGTAGGAAGTAATATTTTTCATCTTCACTCATCATCAATCTTTTGTATCTACCCTTCAGGTTTTGTAGCTTGGCGCATTTGACATATTTATCACCTTCATACAAAGTTTCCAACTTTTCCTAGATTTCATGAGAAGTTTTTAATTCTAGGACATTTATCATTTCGGTATCAGACAGGGCACTTAACAATGCTTCTTTAGCTCAAATACTGTATTTAGTTTCCTTGAGTTCATCTATAGTTGAAGGGCCTTTCTTTGGAATCTTATACTCATTCTTAGTTATCAACCAAAAGGCATCACCCATACATTACAAATGACACTGCATGTGTACCTTCCAAAGAGAGTAATTTGTTCCATCAAATCTCAGACTTTCCTTCTTGTAAGTTGACATCTTGGATCTCCTCAAGCGGTCAAGCTTCTTCTAGAGGAACCAGCTCTGATACCAGTTGTTGGAATTAGTCCAGATAATTGAGAGGGGGGTGAATCAGTTGTCCCACAATTTAACCTTTTCTGCTTTTAATCTTCTTTCACAACTTACAAATAGATTAATGATGTAAACATTAAAGAATGAATCAACAACACATGAGTAGAAACACAATTAACACAATTGAAACTAAGATTTTTAACATGGAAACCCGGTTAAGGAAAAACCACGGTGGGGGTTAACCCACAATATTTGTACCCTATTAAAAGTACTTAAAAGAAATGGGAAGGCACTTGCCTTCGGGTGTACTGCCCAGAGCTCACTGCTCAAAGAGGCTCACTGCCTACAGGAGGCTCACTACCTACAAGATTTTATGTTTGATACAAAAAGAATGAACTAAGAAATAGCATCTTCTTCATGCCTAGTTCAGTCCCATTGATAGCTCACAAAACTTCTGCTCTGCCCCCCAAAACACTTCTTCGCTATATCTTCATCCTTTACTTCTCTTCTTCTTCTGCTCCTCTTCTTCTCTGCTCTGCCTCTATACCTTTCTTAGGATTTTATCATTTTCACACAAGGACAACCTTCCACAACTCATCCCCAAGTATTTATACATTTCATCAACCTTGGAATGAACATCAAGGTCGGCTTGACTTAATGCGAATTACTGCACTGTCAGCCAAACATAGCTGGGACTTGAATCTTCTTCGATCAATACACTACACTCTAGAGAATTGCTCTTAGATCATCTGCAACATGCTTGAATCATCCAGTTAGCCAAGACTGGGAAGAACAACAACATAAAGGAAGAAATCTTCAACAATGAGCTCAGTCTTCAATGCAGACCTCCAACACAGTAGGCACATGATCCAAAGACCTCCACAAGCACATTGAATTCAACAATAACATCCACACTACTCCAAATCATTAGAATCACTTGCATCTTTATCTGGTACCTCAAGAACACTGTCTACCATGACTATCACACTAGAAAGATTGCTTGCGGACCTCCAAACCACGAACCACTTGAGTTGAGGATACACATTGACTTCCCAAACATGCCTCTAGATCCGTAGATCATAAGTTTTCATTGCGGAGCAATCCAGACCAATTTCCTGTCACTCTGTCTCTTCTGAACATTACAAAACCTAGTTCTATTCAGATGGCCATAGCTTCTTCAGATCTTCATGTGGACCTCTCAAATCTTAACTAGAGATGCTTCAGACAATCCTCTACATAGTCATATGGTCCGCGTACTTTTATCTTCATTCCTCTAGAAATGTGGAGCAATCTACTTCACTGATCTGCACCATTTCCCCTATTTCTGACAAAGAGATATGTTGACATCAATGACAACACATCATAGGCACATATTTGCAACAATAGAAGACCAAAAGAATTCCACCAAGATTGAGGGGTGATTAAGCCCCTAAGATTAGGATTCTAAGGTTGCAAACACATAGAATCATAGAAGCCATAGGATGTCACCAAAATTGAGGGGTAATCAAGCCCCCAAGTTTAGGATTCTAGTAGTCTATGATGAATTTCGTACACATAAGACACATGACATAATTCACTCACATATGAAGCATTTAGAAAACATGAGATAAGACAAGATATACATGAGGCATACACTTGAGAAATCACAATTCATACATGCAATACACAAAGCATAGACACCATACACAAAGTATACACACAATAGACAAAGTATGCACATCATACACATAGTATACATGCTTGACACGAAGTATACACATAAGGCATAAAGTATACATAGAACACACATGGAATACATGATGAAAACACTCAAGGAGAATACATAAGGAATACATAGAGAGGTACATAATACAAAAGACTTTGAGTCAGCATGACAAAAAAGATCTCAATCTAAGTGATGTCTCAATCACCATGCATCATTCCCCAAGATGCAATAAAGAAGAATGCTAAGGGGTTATTTAGAAAAGAGAAGAAGCATAAGAGAAGTACAAACATATCATACACATAATCCATCTCAAAGGGAAAGTGTTTCCACTCAAGGGAATACACAAAGGTACCTCCCGCAAGAGGATTTACACAAAGCCTTGTAGAATAAGAAGGCGAAGTGACCTTACTACCAACTCTAGTTGGTGGTGCAATCCTTCTCCCAGACATGCAAGGAGCTTCAACTTAGGAGAACAAGATAGCCTCAAGATCTTTCTTCCAAGTTTGAACTTAGGAGAACAAGATATACTCAAGATCTTTTTTTCGAGCTTTCCATAATCCTTTCTAAGAGAGAGTAGATTTGATAACCAATAAGTGTTTAGATAGAAAGAAGAAAGTAAGTCTCATAGCATAGTTTATGCCCCCACCTTAAAGTGATTGCTAACTCCATCAGGGAGTAATTGCCTTTAAGGTAGAGTGAGAGAGAAACATAAGACATGCATGAGAGCTTTCTAAAAGCACATGCCGAAATGGCTTGTGTTCTACAAAAGCTACATCATGACAATGGATTGCCCCCAAGATAATAAAACTAAGGCGATGCGTATAGGCATGATACATAATGGCTTGTGTAGTCATGGCATGATGTCGAGCATTGCTACAAGGTGCCACATAGAAGGAAGAAAGATCACATACACAAGAATTGAATCAACATGAAAGGATGCTAAATCATCCAAGAAAAGATAAAAAAATTGCACATCATGACATATAGAAGAATGAAGATACACATAGAGGAATGACACACATGTTCTTAATCCTTGTACCTTTATGCTAAAAAGGGTGCCAAGGGAGAACAAATCATCACAATACGGGGATAGCAATACATACAAACATAACACAAAAGAGAAGGGACTGCTCTTATGAGTTAGCCTATAAAAAATCATCCTCCCCCCACTTGATTATGAAATGGATGGAGGACAAGGTGCTCTAGAGACTACATCAAGCATGGTGAGAAGTGCTAGAGCCATACCTTGTTCAAAGTTGTTGAATTTTGTTACCCAAGACTCGACATTCGCTAGTGGAATGGCCAAGTGCTCGATGATATGCACAATAATGAAGAGATGAATGATTAGCTTGTTGAATCTATTTGTGTTTTAGAGTACAAAGAGTGATTAAGAAGTCTTTGAGTAGACTTGACAAAATACACTCTTTTTGAGATAGAAGAGAAGATTTAGGGGGAGTAGGAAGAAAACCTTTTTGTTGTGAACATGGTGGACAGAACATAGGAGAAGGTTAGAAACCTAAACCTACTTTAGACAAGTGAGATGTTGGTTCCACAGGCTCTTTAATTCTTTTTTCTTTACATCCTAACCTATTTCCATTGTATCCTTGTTTTGAAAGGATTTTGAATCCACGCCCATAACGATTCTCTAAGACTAAACTTGGATGAAGAGAGGTCATATGGCTACCTTTGTTAAAATATGTTGAAGAAGAAGGATCACTCTTTTTATTATAGTGAGGAGGGTCAACCTTTGTCTCAACAAGCCCATGGGGGTTGAAATATGAAGAGGCCATGTCACTACCAAGACATGCATTAGAACTAGGTGATTCATTCGATTAAGATGATACTTTATCACAAATGGCTTCCATTCTTATAGGGGAAGGTGGATCTTCATCTATTTTAAAGGTTCCATCATCATTAAATTTAAGTTTAAACTTTGTAGGAGTATGAGATTGTATTGAGGAAATTGTATTTACCTTCGAGGTCTTTAGGTGCAAGGGTGAGATTTTATATTCTCCTGCAAAGGGGGTGAAAAATCCAATGAACCCCAATCATCACTAAAAAACACATTTGAAGGACCAACACTATCCTGACCAAAAATATTGTTAATAGCAAAGGGTAGTGTTAAAGGAGGGATCAAACTACTAAAAGGAGTTTGATGTATCACTTCTATTGTCAAACAACTATCTGGAGTCAGATCAACTTCAATTATATGTACTTTATTTTTAAAGATGAATTTTATTGAACGATAAAGGGTAGATAGAACCACCCCCATGGCATGAATCCACGATCTACCAAGAAGAAGATTCTATGAAAGAGAATTAGGCATGACATGGATAAGGGTAGGCAATGTCACAGGGCCAACCTTAAGAGGTAAGGTAATAGTACCCAATGATTTCCTACTAACATTATCAAAGCCATGAATGTTCATTTTATTTAGTTGAATGAGAGAGGTATCAACATTGAGTTTATTTAAAAAATCTATTCCAAAAACATTAAGACCTAATTCACCATCAATCATAGTGCATCTTATCCTCTTTTTACCAATGGTGACAAATATCGAGAGAGGCTCATTTTAGTTTTGAACTTCTATGGTAGCTAACTCATGTTGTTGAAATAATATATCAGATGTTGTCACCTGCATACAATCTAATAGAGATGCTACATCATTTGGTCTAGCATAAGGTGGAACAACTACCTTTTTAAGAGCCTCGTGGAGCATTTCATGGTATGTAGGCAACTTTTGTATTAAATCCCATAGAGATATCTTAGCCAGAGTAGCATGGAGCTGCTCGACAACATCATATTCTTTAACAAAATGAGAAGGATGATGAGGTGCTTAAGGTAGGATAGGTTTAGAAGGTGGAAGAGAAACAAGAACATGCAGTGCTTGCTTACTTTGTTTATTATTACAGGTGTTGTATGTGTGAGAAATTGTGTGATGCTGTGACACATCTTGAACACCTTGATTCTTGAGTAATTTATTTTCCATAATTCAGAATGTAACCCGAGAGTCAAGGTGGTGTTATGATGCAGGAGCATCCCTGGTTCAAGAGAAATCTTGCATCAACCAAAAACATTTGCATTTTAGTTCTTTCATTTTCTAGTTCAGTTCTGGCAGTTCAGTCAGAAGCAGTTTCATCTTGTGGTCCGGTTTTGGCATTTCACATATTGTAGATCTAGACTTAGCATCTACATCATATCAAGAATTCAGAGCATTTGGATCAATTACCAGAAAGATATAGCTATCAGAAGGTCAACTATTTTCTCAGAGCAGAGCATTCTAATAGTTCCTGACAATCAGCTAAAGGAGAAGGCTTGCAGATCATTCCTTGACTTGCAGATCTAAATGACACATCATTCAATGTTCTTTAGTTCATGGCTGACCTTACCCGAGGGTCTACACATTACTCCATTCATTTGAGGAAGTGTTCTATGCATTTAGGTCTGACCTATCTATGAACACGTTACAATTCTTCATTGGAGTTTGTGACCTTCCTTGGCCAACGTGGAGGAATCTATTGGTTTGGAAATGATATATAAAGATGTAATAGATCCTTAGGAAAGTAGCTATTCACATAAGAAAGATTTGATAGTTTAGGTTTGTGCGGAGGAGCTTCAAAGATTTATCTTGTGCATGTATGTAATTAGGCCTTTGAGCCCTAATTGTAAGCCTGCATGTTGTTGGCCAGATTGTATTTGAATTCTTTGATATATTTAATGACTGAATCTATATTTGTTTTATTTCTTTGAGTTGTTTCTGTTGTGTTACTCTTGCTGCATGGTCCAGATAGTTCATTCTATGAACCCTCCTATCATGACTGCACCAAGTGGTATCAGAGCAAAAGTTTGAGTCTTTGGAGCGAATTGGTGAAGGGAATGCTGTAAGATCTTGTTGTAAGTAGATCATCAATCCGAGGCAGATTGCTTGTGTGCAACTGATTGCCGATTGAGAGATAGTTGTCACTTGTAGTTTGATCTGTTGCAAGTATGAGGTGAACCAGTGTTTTCATTGATGTCAACATACTCATATTGCATTGACAAGAAGGATTTGATGAGCAGTGTGCTGAGGATATTGAGAAAATTAGCCTCAGTCAGGAACAGTGAAGAACAGTGATGAGAAGAAGGCAAATGTATTGTATAGGATGCGAACCAGAGGATGCGGATTAAAGGGTTTGTAGATATGAGTCTTGAGATGCTTTAGTTAAGATTTCAAAGGTTTGCATGAAGATCTGAAGGAGTTGTGGCTGTCGGTGTGGAACTGGTTCTGGCAAGTGTTTAGAGGTGACAGAGGATCACAGAAAGGTCCGGTGAGGTCCGGAATTGTATAATCCTAATCTGCAGATTGGAAGGAGTGTTTGGGATGTCCTTGTGATGTGTCATCTTGAGTTGTGTATGATTTGGAGGTCCGGAAGTACCTTTTGTATTGTGACAGTGGCGACAGACTGTGTTCTTGAAGTTCCAGATAAGGAAGAGAAGAGATTCCAGTAAGTAGAGGAAGTGCAGATGAACTTGGTCGTTCAGGCAGGCTTGGAAATGTCCATGGATCATGTTTAGGTTGTGTTGTTGGTTCGCATTGATGGTAGAGCCCAGAATTGAAGATATTCTTCCGGATGAAGTTCTTGCTCTGATTAGCCGATCGGATGAGTTGTTCATCCTGCGAATGTTCTTGTGATGGCCGACCGAATGTGTTATTTATCTTGCGGATATTCTTATGGTTGATTGCCGACTTAGATGATTGTTCCTAAGTTGATGTCTTGTATAAATAAAGGTTTGTGAGTTCATTTCGAAGAGAGGATTATGTGGATGAGAGCGGTGTAGCGAAGAGAAGTGCGAAAGGCAGAGTAGAGGTTTTTGGGCTTAAATGGAACTGATCCAGACATGGTAAAGATGTCATTCTCCAGTTCAAGACTATGATTCTTATCACTTTGTAGATAGTGTGTCTCCTTGTAGGCAGTGAGCCCTAATTGGCAAGTGCCATTCTTTTTCTTATTCTTTTAACAGAGAATAATCCTTAGGTTAATCACCCCGTGGTTTTTCCCTTAACCAGGTTTTCCACGTCAAAATCTTGGTGTTTAATGTGTTGATGTTTATCTGCTCTTGTGTTTGTGCGTTTTACTTTCATGGATGATTAAATGATATGTTGTTAACTAACAAGACGAATCAAGTGTTTGAAATAGAGAGCAAGTTTTTATACAACTGATTCACCCCCCACTCTCAGTTGTATGCCCTAGATCCAACAATTGGTATCAGAGCCAAGTTCCTCTGAAAGGAGCTTAACCACTTGAGGAGATCCAGGATGTCATCATACAAGAAGGATAGTCTAAAGTTTGATGGAACCAACTTCACTCTCTAGAAGGGTCGCATGAAATGTCACTTGGAATGTATGGGAAAAGCATACTTGGCCATGGTTTCAAAACCATATGTACCTCCACAAGGTGGTCCAACAACTCTGAATGAAATCACAGATGCTGAAAACAATCTACGGACCAAGGAAGCTCTTCTAAGCGCATTGAATGACTCAGATCTCTCAAATGTTATTGACCTACCAACTGCATATGAGATCCTGACTAAACTGGAACTTCTGTATGAAGGAGATGAGTTTGTCAAGAGTGCAAGGTTGCAAAGTCTGAAAGGGAAATTTGAAAGATTGAAGATGAGAGATGATGAGAACATCACTACTTTTATGCCAAGAGTGAATGAGCTGGTGTGTGGAATTAGAAATGCTGGTGGAACTCTGGATGAAAATGAGATTGTTTGCAAAATCCTCAGATCCCTTCCGGCTGCCTACAAAATCAAGGTTGCTGCAATTGATGAATTCAGAGCCCACACAACTGTCACAAGAGAACAATTGGCTGGCAAACTAGCTGCATTTGAAATGACCGAGTTTGGAGATGATCCTCCCAAGACTAAATTTGCTTTCAAAGCCAGTGCCTATGTGAAAGGCAAACAGAGATTTGATCCGGGAGAAAACTCTTCAAGGAAGATGTCATGGTATGATCAAGCAAGAAGAGACATGGAAGAAGAAGAAGCAGAAATAGCTCAACTTGAAGCCCTCATTGCAAAAAGACTGCCAAGAGGATCCAACAAGTATGAAGGAAAACTGCCCTTTAAGTGCTTCAACTGCAATAAGATTGGTCATTTTGCTTCAAGATGTCCGGAAAGATCTGCAAGGACTAATACTAACAGACAAAGGTTTCAAAAGAACTACTATTATGTTCATGAAGAAGATGACAATGAAGGAGTAACGGATGATGAATCAGAACTAGGAAGCAAATCCAGAAATGAATGGGTGTTTATTGCCATCAAGGAAGAAGATTCAATACTCTCTGAATCTGTCAATCACAAGGTTGTGGAAAAAGCCTTGGCTGCTCAAGTGGAAGAAAAGGATGATTGGGTTATTGACAGTGGATGTTCTCACCATATGACTGGTGACAAGGATAAGTTCTTGGATTTGGAAAGGTATGAAGGAGGAATGGTAAAATTTGGTGACAATTTTGCTGGCAGAATCAAAGGTAGGGGAACTATTTCCTTTGATGGAAAGAGCAAAACAGGTAATGTACTATATGTTGAAGGATTGAAGCACAATCTTCTTAGTGTTGGTCAGTTAGTAGACAAAGGCTATGATCTCCGGTTCAAGAATGGAAAATGCAGAATCTTTACAAGTTTCGGAACTGAAATTGCATCCGGTACTCAGACAAAAGGTAATATCTTTCATCTGGTTGGTTCAAATAAAAGTTGTCTGTTTGTTCAAATTGATCAGAGTTGGTTATGGCATAGAAGAATGTGTCATGTAAATTTTGATAACATCATCAAGATAAGCAATACTCAGGCTGTAAGAGATCTTCCAAAATTGATGAAACCTACAAATAGTTTGTGCAAAGAATGTCAGCTAGGTAAACAGAGCAGAGTCTCTTTCAAAAGCAAAGATTAGTCCTCTATCGGATTGTTGGAATTAGTACATACTGATCTCTGTGGTCTGACAAGAATCAAGAGTCTGCAAGGTGATAGATATTTCTTGTTGTTAATTGATGACCATTCCCGGATGATGTGGGTTACCTTCCTAAAAGAAAAATCAGAAGCATTTGAGAAGTTCAAAATCTTCAAAGCTATGGTAGAGAACCAAACCGGATTGAAACTGAAGTGTCTAAGGTTTGATAGAGGTGGTGAATTTACATCTGGTGAGTTCATTGACTTTTGTGAGAAGCAGGGTATAAGGAGACAATTGTCTGCTCCTAGGACTCCATAGCAGAATGGAGTAGTTGAAAGAAAGAACCGGACCATCCAGGAAGCTGCCAGGACAATGATGTTGGAAGCAAATGTTCCTCAGATGTTTTGGAAAGAAGCTATCAGCACTGCAGTGTACACTCTAAATCGAGTTCAAATCAGAAACAATACCGGTAAGACCCCCTATGAACTCTAGTTTGGCATCACTCCTATTGTGAAATATTTCAGAGTATTTGGTAGCAAGTGTTATATTAAAAGAGATGAAGATCTAGGAAAGTTTGATGCTAGAAGTGATGAAGGAATTTTCTTGGGTTACTCCACTCAAAGCAAAGCATACCGGTGTTACAATAAGAGACTAAGGAAGATGATAGAAAGCACTAATGTGAAAGTTGATGAAGGAATTGAGAAGCCCTCAAGATTTTATGAGTTTGATGAAGATGACCAAGACAATGTTCAGGTTCAAGGAACTCAATCCTCTCCGGTAAGTCAGAGTCAGCCGATCCGGTAAATCAGGACGAAGAGATAGGTTTGAATGAGCCTGATCAAGAAGCAGCAGTGTAGGATACTCCCAAAATTTCTAGGTATGTAACACTGAACTAGTCTGAAGATCAGATCATAGGTGACATAAGCAAAGGTGTGCAAACTAGAAGGAATGTTGCTCAAAATTAGGCTGAATGTTGTCTGATTTCAAAGATTGAACCTAAAACAGTAAATGAAGCCTGCAATGATGAAAACTGGACCAAAGCAATGAAAGATGAATTAATGCAAATTGAGAAAAATCATACTTGGGATCTTGTTCCCAGACCTAGAGACAGGAATGTGATTGGAACCAAATGGGTCTTCCGGAACAAATTAAATGAAGCTGGTGAAGTAATCAGAAACAAAGCTAGATTGGTCTACAAAGGCTACTCTCAAATAGAAGGAATTGATTTTGAAGAGACCTTTGCTCCGGTGGCAAGAATTGAAGCAGTTAGATTATTTCTTGCATTTGCTGTCTTTAAAGACTTCAAGGTATATCCGATGGATATCAAGTCTGCCTTCCTAAATGGTGATCTAGAAGAAGAAGTTTACATTGAACAATCGGATGGATTTCAATTGTCTAACAATGATGATATGGTCTACAAGTTGAAGAAAGCATTGTATGGATTAAAACAAGCCCCAAGAGCATGGTATGAAAGGTTGGATAAGCATCTTGTGCAGATTGGATTCAGCAAAGGTACTGCTGACAGTAACTTATATTTCAAAATTGATCATGAAAACATTTTGATTGTTGAAGTGTTTGTGGATGATATCATTTTTGGAGGAAGAGATAGTATGTGCAAAACTTTTGCAAATCAGATGAAATGTGAGTTTGAAATGTCTGCTTGGTGAAATGAATTTCTTCTTGGGTCTACAAATTACTCAAACAAAGAAAGGGATCTTCATTTCTCAGATCAAATATGTGAAAGAATTGTTAAGGAAATTTGGTATGAAAGATTCAAAGCCAATGAACACTCCCATGGCAACCGGATGTAAGTTGAGCAAAGATGATGACTCCCCAAAGGCAGATCAGACAAAGTATAGATCAATGATTGGTGGATTGTTGTATCTCACTCAGACCAGACCAGATATAATGCAGGCTGTTGGTCTTGTAGCAAGATTCTAGGCTGATCCTAAAGAATCTCATGTTATGGCAATCAAAAGAATTTTCAGATACTTGAAAGGAATAGATGAGTATGGTCTATGGTACCCTAGAGATCCAGATTTCTCTCTTCATGCTTACACAGATGCAGATTGGGTAGGAGATGTGGATGACCGGAAGAGCACCAGTGGTGGAGCATTCTTTTTGGGGAAGAGATTGGTTTCTTGGCTAAGCAAGAAACAAGATGCAATATCTCTGTCTACAACTGAAGCAGAATACATTGCAGTAGCAGGTAGTTGCACTCAAATCTTATGGATGAAGCAAATGCTAAGAGACATTAAAGTTGAATATGAGGAGCCTATCACAATTTTCTGTGATAATTCAAGTGCAATTAATATTTCCAAGAATCCGGTATTGCACTCTAAGACTAAGCACATATCTATCAAGTTTCACTTTTTGAGAGAATAAGTGAACAAGGAAGAAGTCAGGTTGGAGTATGTTCCCTCCAAGGATCAGATTGCAGATATCTTTACTAAACCTCTTCCCAAGGACTCTTTTGAATATCTTCAGGAGAAGTTAGGGGTCATGGCCCCTCCGGTGATGAACTAGGCTGCACTGATGTGCATTAGTCCGGTGGATATCACAGTCATATCTTGTGATCCGGATTGATGATGGGGAGCTGCTACTAAGGGGGAGCAACTGGTATGATTCTGATGTGTTAGAATTGCAAGTATGAGCCCTTTGCCATCGATGTCAAAGGGGGAGAGAAGACATGTGAAAAACAAGTAGCTGATGATCAAAGGGGGAGCAGTAAATGAGGAGAAGACATGTTGCTGATAGGGGGAGCTGTGACAGAAAGGAGAAGTTCTAGTCTTGATGGTTTTTCACATCATATGTTTCCATCAATAACAAAGGGGGAGATTGTTACAAGTATGAGGTGAACCAGTGTTGTCATTGATGTCAACATACTCATATTGCATTGACAAGAAGGATTCGATGAGCAGTATGCTGAGGATATTGAGAAAATTAGCCTCAGTCAGGAACAGTGAAGAACAGTGATGAGAAGAAGGCAAATGTATTGTATAGGATGCGAACCGGAGGATGCGGATTAAAGGGTTTGCAGATATGAGTCTTGAGATGCTTCAGTTAATATTTCAGAGGTCCGCATGAAGATCTGAAGGAGTTGTGGCTGTCGGTGTGGAACCGGTTCCGGCAAGTGTTCAGAGGTGACAGAGGATCACAGAAAGGTCTGGTGAGGTCCGGAATTGTATAATCCTAATCTACGGATTGGAAGGAGTGTTTGGGATGTCCTTGTGATAGGTCATCTTGAGTTGTGTATGATTTGGAGGTCCGGAAGTACCTTTTGCATTGTGACAGTGGCGACAGACTGTGTTCTTGAAGTTTCGAATAAGGAAGAGAAGAGATTCCAGTAAGTAGAGGAAGTGCGGATGAACCTGGTCATTCAGGTAGGCTTGGAAATGTCTGTGGATCATGTTTAGGTTATGTTGTTGGTCCGCATTGATGGCAGAGCCCGGAATTGAAGATATTCTTCTGGATGAAGTTCTTGCTCTGATTAGCCGACCGGATGAGTTGTTCATCCTTCGAATGTTCTTGTGATGGCCGACCGAATGTGTTATTTATCTTGTGGATATTCTTATGGTTGATTGCCGACTTAGATGATTGTTCCTAAGTCGATGTCTTGTATAAATAAAGGTTTATGAGTTCATTTTGAAGAGAGGATTATGTCGATGAGAGTGGTGTAGTGAAGAGAAGTGCGAAAGGCAGAGCAGAGGTTTTTGGGCTTAAATGGAACTGATCTGGACATGGTAAAGATGTCATTATCCAGTTCAAGACTGTGATTCTTATCACTTTGTAGACAGTGTGTCTCCTTGTAGACAGTGGGCCTCTTTGTGCTCGGGCAGTGAGCCCTAATTAGCAAGTGCCATTCTTTTTCTTATTCTTTTAACAGAGAATAATCCTTGGGTTAATCACCCTATGGTTTTTCCCTTAACCAGGTTTTCCACGTCAAAATCTTGGTGTTCAATGTGTTGATGTTTATCTGCTCTTGTGTTTGTGTGTTTTACTTTCATGGATGATTAAATGATATGCTGTTAACTAACAAGACGAATCAAGTGTTTGAAATAGAGAGCAAGTTTTTATACAACTAATTCACCCCCCCCTCTCAGTTGTATGCCCTAGATCCAACATGATCACCAAATTTGAGGTAGTTTGCACTTGATCCTAGGAAGATGTCACCGTGAAGAGTTCCTCCTATTGGTACAATGGCTAATAGAATGGATGAGATGATGGAATTGATGAGAACAATGTGAATTCATTTGGATATTGTTGAGGAAGATAAGCGAAGAGGATTGACACCTAGACCTAATGTTGAAAGTGATGATGAAGAAGAATTTCAATCTACTGAACAAATTGGTGAAACCCTAGCAGGTAATGAAGAAGAAGAATCAAATTAGATAAAGATGTTGCAAGCTATTTCAAACATTGGAAAAAGATCTAGAGTTGATGTACCAAACTACACTAGTAATTTGAATCCTGAAGAATTGATTGACTAGATAAATGACATGGAAGAATACTTTGAATATGAAGAAATTGAAGATCTGGAGAAGGTGAAATTTGCAAAGACAAAGTTGAAAGGACATGCTGCTATATAGTGGAAAGAAGTCTAGTTAGAAAGAAACAAAAGAGGAAAAGAAAAGATTACAAAGTGGGACTGGATGATGACAAAGTTAAAGAATCAATTTATACCTGTTGACTATGAGTTGGAATTGTTGAAAATATTATAAAACCTGAGACAAAAGGAGAAATCTGTGAAGGAGTACACTAAAGAATTTCATAAGATGATCATAAGGATAGGACATAGTGAAGAAAGCAAGGAGAAAGTGGCAAGATACATCAATGGACTAAGATTGAACATTCAAGAAGAACTAAGCTTGGTAAGGATGACATCTTTGGAAGAAGCATATCAATTTGCCCTAAAAGTTGAAGAGAAGCTGAATAAGAAGCATGATCAAAGATAGAGAGGTAAAGGAGGTAAATTTCAAAGAGGTAAAACATTTTCTGGATATGATAGATCATTTGTGGAGCATAACAAGTTTGATAGCCCATCTGAGAAGGATGACAGAGATAACAATGCTTACCGAAGAGATGACAGAAATTTTTACCGGAGAGGAACGCCTAGTGCATACCGAAATGAAGGATATAGAAGAGAAGGAAGAGGATTTGATAAGAGCACATCCAAAGGTACTTGTTTCAAGTGTGGAGGTGAAGGACATAGAGCATTTGAATGTAATCAAGGTAGTACAAGCAAGAAGACAAAGAACAGTGGAAGAGTAGCCTATGTTGAAGAACCTGTTGAATCACCCAGTTCTATTGGTAAACCTAAGAAAGGAGAATCCTTGGTGATGAGGAGAGCTATTTCAGGTAGATACAAATGAGGAACCATCATAGAGGAAAAGTCTGTTGAGAACTAGATGCAAATCCGGAGGTAAGTGTTGTAAAGTTGTAATTGATAGCAGTAGTTCAAATAACCTAATTTCAGAGGAGATGGTGACTAAGCCGAAATTGAAAAGATTGAAACACCCTAATCCCTATCAGATAGCATGGATTCAGGATGATCAAAAGGTACTAGTGAGTGAACAATGTTTGGTGAAATTTCATATTAGATCTTATCATGATGAAGTCTTGTGTGATATTATGCCTATGGATGTTTGTCATATCTTGTTTGGTAGACCTTGGCAATATGATAGAAAAGCTATACATGATGGGAGAAAGAACACATATACTATAATAGAAAATGGGAAAAGAATTACTTTGATTCCTTTGGAAGATGATCCTAAAGATGTGGTATGTGGCAATGCTAGAATCTATTTGGTAGATGGAAGGAAATTTTTGGATGGTTTGAAACGGGAAAGTATGTGTTATGCCTTGATTCCTAAGAAGCCTAAAATATTGAAGAAAGAGACTGAACTGGAGGAGATAAAAGAGTTGCTGACAAACTATGAAGACATCATATCAGATAATGTACCTGAAGGATTACCACCTATAAGGAGTATCTATCATCATATGGATCTTATACCGGGAGAAAGTTTGCCTAACAAAGAAGCACATAGGATGACACCAGCAAAGAATGAAGAATTGAATAAATAGATACAAGAATTGTTGAGGAAAGGTTTGATCAGAGAAAGTTTGAGTCCTTGTGCAGTACTTGCAGTGCTTGCACTGAAGAAGGATGGAGAATGGAGAATCTGTACTGATTCCAAAGGAATAAACAAGATCACAGTTAAGTATAGATTTTCTTTACCTAGGATGGACGATATCATGGATTGTTTGAGTGGAGCAAGATATTTCACAAAGATAGACTTGAAAAGTGGATACCATCAGATCAGAATCAGAGAAGGTGATGAATGGAAGACTGCTTTTAAGACAAATGAAGGATTGTATGAGTGGTTAGTGATGCCTTTTGGATTGACAAATGCACCGAGTACTTTCATGAGATTGATGAATAAAGTTCTAAAGAAATTATTGGGTAAGTTTGTAATTGTATACTTGGATGATATTTTGATTTTCAGTAAGACAAAGGAAGAACATTTGTGGCATATTACACAAGTTTTACAGAGGTTGAGAGAAGAGAAATTGCTGATAAACATCAAGAAGTGTAGTTTCATGAAGGAAGAGTTGGTATATTTGGGATTTGTCATTTCTGTAGAAGGATTGGAGATGGACCCTAAGAAAGTGAGAGCAATTATTGAATGGCCTACACCAGAGAGCATTGGAGAGGTTAGTTCATTTCATGGATTGGCTAGTTTCTACCGGAAGTTCATCAGAAATTTTAGTTCAGTATGTAACCCTATGACAAAGATAATGAGAGGTGACAGAAAAGATTTCAAGTGGACATGTGGAGAAGATAAAAGTTTTGAGTTGTTGAATCAGAAAGTGACAGAGCAACCTATTTTGGCATTACCGGATTTCAATAAAGTATTTCAAGTTGATTGTGATGCAAGTGGAAATGCAATAGGAGTAGTGTTAAGTTAAGAAGGTAGACCTGTTGATAACTGAGAGGGGGGGTGAATCAGTTATCTTAATTATTTTAGCTTTCTGAACTTTCTTATTAATCAATGCAGCATTAATTCAAATAAGCAAACATAACCATGAAATGGAAATACACATGACACAATATTTTTGACATGGAAAGCCTGTTAAGGGAGAAAACCACGGGGTGATTAACCCAAGAATGTATTCTCTATTAGAAGAATAGAAATACAAAATGGCACTTGCCAATTAGGGCTCACTGCCCGAGCACACTACTCACAAGAGGCCCACTGCC
The DNA here is from genome assembly GCA_027924645.1 of Cunninghamia lanceolata. Classification (NCBI taxonomy): domain Eukaryota; kingdom Viridiplantae; phylum Streptophyta; class Pinopsida; order Cupressales; family Cupressaceae; genus Cunninghamia; species Cunninghamia lanceolata. The sequence goes on along the minus strand of BSBN01000549.1, from coordinate 3,017,711 downwards.
TACAAGAGACTCACTGTCTACAATTTATAAAGAGTGTAATACAATACTTGAACTGATAAGGAGCATCTACATATGCTGGAGTTTAGTTCCGGTTAGACTCAGTACACTGATCTGCTGCACTTCATCCTTTCTCTTCCTTAGTGCTGCTGTCCTTTCACATACCGGACCTACCTTATTGCTTTCACTCTGCTCTACTGCTTTTCTTCGCACTTCACCAAAACCATGACACCTCTCACAACTAAATCCATCTTGTATATATATCCGCACAAGTGATTTCATCACCTTTCTAGTCAGCATCCAGAATAGTCAATATTTTCTGTGAACTCTGATCTGTTGGCTGAATCCTTGCTTACCAAGTCATGCGGATCAAGGATATACTTGTAGAAGTCATCAATCATGTCGGCCAATCATAACTTACACCTTAAGAACCTTTACCATCATCAGTAACACATTCGGAACAATGTCTGATGTTCTACCAGACAGTTCTTCCTCTGTCCACACTGCCAATCAGGAACCCGACACTCAAGTATTCATATCTCTTTCTTCATCTATCACCGGAGGCTAAATCCTTGGAATCTATTAGTCAAGGTAGTCCTCTTGACTTCCCCAAATCTACACTTCAACAAGATACTTCCTCTGAGAGATCCAGAACTGACTGTCGGACCTCGCCACATGCTCTGTTCTTGCTTATCGGATCACAACACTCTGCAATCTGCCTTCCGGTAGAGACTCATCATGTCCTGCGGATGTGTGGGTTAACCTTTGTTGCCATCAATGACAACATTCATGATTCCATATAGTGTCTCTTGCCAATAATCTCCCCCTTTGGCATTGATGGCAACACTTAGTGAAAAATGACTAAGTGTTTACACTATGCTCCCCCTTGGCTGATGCTCTATTTTTATATACATTTTTTGGAGCTCCCCCTTAGTTGGATTCCTCATTTTTCACTGCTCCTCACTCCCCCTTTGACATCAATGGCAAAGGGTGGGGTCCGTACACCAAAATTTTCAAAATTTCAACTATACTTGGCCACATAAGTATATACATATGGCATACTTACATATACTGAAGAATGTCTGCAAAAGTTGTCTTCATTTGGACAAACTCTATTGCCCAACTTTGCTTCATTCTATCCAAAATTGATATATGACCGCTTAACAGGAATGCAAATGCATCTGCCCTTTTTAGAACTGTCAGATCACTGGTCCGGGCTGTGATCTGGGCTTCTTTTATGGCCTCATGCATGGCCTCTAACTTAGGGATAATTATCCCTCTGAGTGCACCCAACCTGCTTATTCTATTTTTTTTTTCCTTCTCCAGCTTCTTGATTTCATTCAAGACTGCAATAGTCTGACATTCTTGATTTTTTATGGAGGATGAGAGAGGATCAAAATTCTTTGATAGATTTGTCAGTTTGTCCTCCTGTTCTTTTACTTTCTTCTCAATGTCCAATGTTGCTTTGGACCATGATAAACAAAATTTGTACATTTCTCCACCATCTTTAAGAGCATTTTCTAAGCTCTTTATCCCTACACTCATATTCCTCCTATCATTAGTTATTAACCCTTGTACCTCTAATAATCTTTTTGTCAAAAATTCCTTCCAGACCTTATCTTCTGCTGACTTCTCTAGGGAATCAAAATGTGTGCTAACACTATTTACTAGAGTTTTAAGATTACCGGATAGGGAGGCTAAGGGATCTTTTTGAAAAGATGGCATAATCTTTTCTAACACTCCGGACGCAGCTGCTATAAGCTCACAGTCTTCCATGTGAGACTTCAGGATTTTTTCTTTGGCCTTTGCATTAGCAAACGAAGCTATCTTCATTGTTTGTACCGGAGATAGAGAGTCAAAATCAAATGGCCCTTTTAGTAGTTCTGGTTCATCAATCTCCATAGTTTCTTTTGTTAAAAAGTCCTTGACCGATTCTGCAATGTCTCTTGCTAGAGATAGATTCTTCTTTTCTTCTGCAGTCATAGAACTGTCTTTTGGAGCTTTCTCTGCTTCCACAACCTTTGTACTGTTATCTTCTTTTTCCTTCACCTCTGCTTCTTTCTCCTTTATTCTTTCTTCTCCTTTAGATTCGGAGACTGCAGGGGAAACTAGAGGAGTGATGTTTGTCTATTCATGCACTTCCTTTTCTGGAACAGAGGATTCCAAGTCCTTATCCTTTTCTATACTAGTGTCCATGATTTTCTTAGTGGATTTTTTTTCAACACATGTGACCGAAGGATCAACACCTAAGTCCTCTATAATAGGAATATTGAATCTTTTGAAGGCATTCCGGAGGATCTCTTCTGTTTCCTTGGCTACCTTGTCAGTCTCACCAAGCATGAGCTGATTCATTCTGGCTTTGCTCCTGAACTCATCCTTGCAATCTTTGAAGATCATATTCATTTGCTTTGAATCGATTGAAGGATATAGCTAAACAGCTATCTGTTCCCAGATTTCTAGATCTTTGGCTTGGGCATTGTTCTTCCTTATTTCAAGCTCCTTCTCCAAGATTTTGGGGATCAGAGATATAATTTCAATGAATGCTTTGTTGTAGACATTTAGATACCCAACTGTGGCATCTTGTAATATCTTCTTATCAGCTTCACCATAATCATCATAGAATTCAGCCATTGGTTAGAGATTTCCATCCACAGTGATTGATTTGATGACATCATCTAAAGACAGAGTGGGCTTTTCAACAAATTCCTCTACCTTTTCTTCTTCACCTTGACTGGTAGAGGATTCACCAGGTCCTTCCTTCTTCTGCTTCTTCATTTTCTTTATCTCCACATCTGATTCAGTTTCTTCTTCATCCTTTTGGCTTGCATAGGACCTTGTTGCCTTTTTCTTTGTTCTCTTCTCTGCTTTAGCGGATGATTTTGCTTCTGGTTGTGACACCTTTGAGCTTTTAACAGTGGTAGGTGCAGATTTCTTTGATGATCTGGTCTGGGTGGAAGGTTCTACCGAAGCACTTTCCTTACTTTCCTTTTCTACCTCTTTCTTCTCTTTCTCAGCCCTTTGCCTCTTTTCCCTGTTGGCATCAAGTGCCTCTTTTGAGATGCCAAAGCTTTTGGCAACTTCTTCAACTACTTTTCTCACCTTCCTCTTGGTCTCTGGCTACTTTAGCTCTGCATGGATTTTCACACTTAGTTCTTTAAAGGTTCCAAACCTTTCTGCCTTAGGATCCTTTGGCTGACTGAGCATGTGTTGAACATGTAGCTCCACAATGTTCTCATCAACTTCATACCCCATAGGCATGATCCAGACTATCCTTGGCTCCACTGCCTCCATTAGGCATTGATCAGTGTCTACCATGAAGCACACTGTGTCTTTGTATTTCTTAACTAATGATTTAGGGATTCTTTCTCTGGTTTGCATCATATTTTGAAAGTTCTTAAAGTAACCGCACAGAGTTGTATTCCTTGCCTTAGCATCCCCAAGTCTATGCAAGTAGTCCCTAATTTGAATTGCTATAGGTCTGTTACTTTGCCATACCCATCCAATGGATCTGGGCATCTCATTCATGAAATAGAAAAATAGACACAATATCAGTCCTCCATATTTGAAGGAATTCTTCTTGTCCTTTTTGATCTTCTGTATGTTTTCCATCAATTGGCTCAGAAGGAGTTCACAGAGATCATATTCTACATTTTTTCTTAGCATCTCATAAGTAGTATATACTGCAGTTCTGGATACTGAGTTCTCCCTGCTGGAGTGATATATCTTATAACCGATTATCATAGATGTAAACTTGATATCTGGATCAGAGATATCTTCAATGGTCATTGCTCTTTTATCAAATTTTGATCTGGTGGCCTCAGTTACAATTTGGTTTTTGACAGATTTTAGGACAGGTATCCCTCCGGAGGAGTATAAACCGGTTACTGCCCTAATTGCTTAGTGATTTTGCAAGGTCTATTCAGCCACAAGAAGTTATCGTGTACCCTACTCAGTACATACCGGACCCATTCATCTTCTTCAAAATAAGGGAAATGAATGTATTGATCAAAGTGTTTCTCCTGGATGCTCTTATATTGTGGTTTAAGCTCAAAAGCATCATCTATCAACTGATTGTGATAGATATCCATTAATTTTGAATCCCCAAACTCTTCAATATTCGCATGTATGTAAACCCTAATATCTTCTATATGCAACACACCATGCGGAACACTGGAAAATGCTCCTAGGGGATCTACTTCCAAGGATTTGTATGGATGTTTCTTGAATTTGGGGCAAGGCCTATCAGAGATCTTCACAATATTTGGAGTACCCATCATTCAAGGATTTACAGAGAGATATTTGATAACGGAGAATACCTTTTGCACCTTTCAGTTTCATGGAGTTAGCCGAATCGATTTCTGGATGAATTGACTTCTGCAAATGATCTTTGATGAGCTTGAGGAATTTTGTTGTAGAGCTTCTCTTTTCATTTCTTCTTGAATGCAGAATGAACAAATGCTTAATGAGAAAACCCTTATATTGCTCCGCAAACCCTAATGTCAAGTTGCAATAAATGCTCAACCTAAGTCATTCTAATTTGCCTTATTCGGATGACTTGAAGAACCGGATCAATCGTGATCTTAAACATCTTGTGGATCTTCCAAATCTTAACCATAGTTTATTTGGATGTTTCTCTTATGAACCCTTTAATCCGCAAATCTTCTTGTGCCAGTTCCGGCACCAATTAACTGGCTGGGGGAACAAGGTTTTCTTTATGTCTCCCCCTGAGCCAGAGCTCACTTTTTAATTTCTGGAAGGAATATCGGCACCAGAGTCTGGTGCAGATCCATCCCCTACATTCTCTATACTTTTCTTCACCCAAATCTTGTTCATCTCACTTTGAACTTCATCCTCATTCACTTTTTGTTTTCCCTTATCTTGATTCTAATTATGATGTACCGGACCTCTTTTGTCTTGATTCTTGCTTCTACAGAATTTTGCAATATGACCGAATCTATTACAAATTTGGAAAACAACATTTCTTTGCATATTTGATTGATATCCTCTTGATCTACATTGATTAGCCATATGACTTATTCTATTGCATGCAAAGCATCTACCATTGAATGATTTGTTCATTTTCATATTTCTGCATTCATGAGATTTGTGACCATACCTTTTGCAGTTGAAACATTGTCCGAAGAAGGATGTATTAGTCTAATTCATTCTCTTTCTGCACTAATTAGTTTTATGACCAAAGTTATTGTAGTTGTGGCAGTATCCATTGAAGGATGGATATCTTTGAGCATTAGGCTACCTTACCGGAGGTCTTCTAGGCATGTTCCTTGGATTTTCTAATCCAAAATTCTTCTGACCAGATCCGGAGCTTTCTCCTTTCTCATATCCCAAACCACACTTGTCATCTACCCTCTTTTGACTTTCAAGAAGAACTTCAAGTTGAGCAGAACTTATCTTGAATTTTTCTTTATATTCATTTGTTGTTTGAAGGTCCCTTTTAAGAGAGACAATTTAATCCTCAAGTTTTTCTTCATTATCTTTAGCATCTTCAAGATCAGATTCAAGGTGTCTAATTATTCTATCCATCTTGTGGCAGTCTTTTGATTTCTCCTTGAGAGATTGTCTTAGATTATCTTCAGTTTTTCTTTTCTCTTCAATTTCTTGGGAAAACTTCATAACTTCTGATTCCATCTCATGTCTTATCATAATGATCTCTTTTGATAACTTTTCACACAACTTGGTTTTCTCCTTTAGATCTCTATTTGTATCATTGGCTTCACCTTGACTTGCCAGTTGCTGAAGGTGCTCTTTTCTCTTTTTCATAGAGAAAATCAGTTTCCCTTTTAGTTCATTTATGAAATCATCAGCCTGTTTGAGTCTTTCCTTCAATTCATTGACTTCAGAATTTGACTACTCAAGATCATCTAGGGAAGACTTAAGTTGCTCCCTCATACCATACACATCCATTTGAATTCCCAGATCTTCCTCAAGCTGTTAGGCTCTTTTGGGAGGAACTTGGCTTTGATACCAATTGTTGATAATTGAGAGGGGGGGTGAATCAGTTATCTTAATTATATCAGCTTTCTAAACTTTCTTATTAATCAATGCAACATTAATTCAAATAAGCAAATATAACCATGAAATGGAAATACAAATGACACAATATTTTTGACGTGGAAACCCTGTTAAGGGAGAAAACCACAGGGTGATTAACCCAAGAATGTATTCTCTATTAGAAGAATAGAAATACAAAATGGCACTTGCCAATTAGGGCTCACTTCCTGAGCACACTGCTCATAAGAGGCCCACTGCCTACAAGAGACTCACTGTCTACAATTTATAAAGAGTGTAATACAATACTTGAACTGATAAGGAGCATCTACATATGCTGGAGTTTAGTTCCGGTTAGACTAAGTACATTGATCTGTTGCACTTCATCCTTTCTTTTCCTTAGTGCTGCTATCCTTTCACATACCGGACCTACCTTACTGCTTTCACTCTGCTCTACTACTTTTCTTCACACTTCACCAAAACTATGACATCTCTCACAACTAAATCCATCTTGTATATATATCCGCACAAGTGATTTCATCACCTTTCTAGTCGGCATCCAGAATAGTCAATATTTTCCATGAACTCTGATCTGTCGGCTGAATCCTTGCTTACCAAGTAATGCAGATCAAGGATATACTTGTAGAAGTCATCAATCATGTCGGCCAATCATAACTTACACCTTAAGAACCTTTACCATCATCAGTAACACATCCAAAATAATGTCTGATGTTCTGCCAGACAGTTCTTCCTCTGTCCACACTGCCAATTAGGAACCCGACACTCAAGTATTCATAGCTTTTTCTTCATCTATCACCGGAGGCTAAATCTTTGGAATCTATTAGTCAAGGTAGTCCTCTTGACTTCCCTGAATCCGCACTTCACCAAGATACTTCCTCTGAGAGATCCGGAGCTAACTGTCGGACCTCACCACATGCTCTATTCTTGCTTACCAGATCACAACACTCGGCAATCTGCCTTCTGGTAGAGACTCATCACATCCTGTGAATGTGTGGGTTAACCTTTGTTGCCATCAATGACAACATTCATGAGTCCATATAGTGTCTCTTGCCAACAAGACCTATAGCATATTGTAGTGAGAAGTTGGATGATGCAAGGAGGAGATATTCAGTTTATGATCAAGAGTTTTATGCCATAATTCAAGCCTTAAAGAAGTGGAGACATTACTTGTTGCCTAAGGCGTTTGTGTTGTATATAGATCATCAAGCTTTGGAATATTTGAACAGTCAAGGTAAGTTGAATTAGAAACATATGAGATGGGTAGAGTTCATGCAGAGTTATACTTTTGTGTTGAAGCATAGGAGTAGAAAATTAAACAAAGTTGCTGATGTATTAAGTAGAAGAAGAAACTTGTTGACAGAGATGAGAGTTGAAGTGTTGGGTTTTGATGAATTGAAGAACATGTATGAAGGAGACACTGATTTTGTAGAACCTTGGAAAGCATGCAAGGAACCTATTGTAATAGATAGAAGTAAGTGGTTGGAATATTTCATTCAAGAGGATATGTTATTCAAAGGAAGTCAGTTGTGCATACCTAGAAGTTCAATGAGAGATAATTTGATCAAGGAGAAGCATAGTGGTGGATTGGCAAGACATTTTGGCATTTATAAGACAGTGGCTTTGGTAAGTGAAAATTTCTTTTGGCCTCAGATACATAATGATGTTTAGACATTTGTGCATAGTTGTAGAGTTTGTCAAGTTGCAAAAGGGAGTAGTTAGAACACCGGATTGTATAAACCTTTGACAGTACCAGAGAGACCTTGGGAAGACATAAGCATGGATTTTGTAATAGGATTACCTAAGACACAGAAAGGACATGACTCAATATAAATGTAGTGGTTGAAATATTTTCAAAGATGGTTATTTTCATACCTTGTAAGAAGACAATTGATCCAATGCATGTAGCTGACCTATTTTTCAAGGAGATTGTGAGATTGCATGGATTACCTAAGAGTATAGTTTCAGACAGAGATACAAAGTTTGTTGGATACTTTTGGAGGACACTTTGGAAGAAGATGAAGATAGACTTGAAGTTTAGTTCAACTTTTCATCCATAGACAGATGGACAAATAGAGGTAGTGAATAGGAGTTTAGGAAACTTGTTGAGGTGTTTGGTTAGAGAGAAAGCCGGAAGTTGGGATTTGATTATTTCACAAGCAGAGTTTGCATACAATAATTCAGTAAATAGGAGTACTGGAAGAACACCTTTTGAGATTGTTACCAGAGTGAATCGTAGAGGAGTTGCATAGTTGAGAGATATTAGTATAGAGGAAAAGAGAAGTGCAAAAGCAGAAGAATTTGCAGATCATATGAAGATAGTGCATAATCAGGTGAAGAAGCATTTGGAGGATATGAACAGTAAGTACAAAGAGAAGGAAGATGAGAAGAGAAGACATAAGGAATTTGAAGAGGGAGATGAAGTGATGGTGTACTTGAGAAAAGAAAGATTTCTAGTTGGGACATATAACAAGTTGAAGATGAAGAAGTTTAGACCTTGTAAGATACTCAGAAAGTTTGATTCAGGAAATGCATATGAAGTAGAGTTACCAGAGACATTGAGTATATCACCGATTTTCAACATTGTAGATCTATATTAGTATCATGAAGCAGAGTTTAGTGACAGCATGGAAGAAGACTTGAAGAAGCAATTACCACAACAAGCACCGGAGTAGATAGAAGACATCTTGGACAACAAAGTTGGACATGACACTAGAGGAAGACAATACAAAGAATATCTTGTGAAGTGGAAAGGTAGACCAGAAGAAGATTCATCATGGATTTCGTAGGCTGAGGTGGACTGTCTTGGTTCTCCCCTAGCCCCAGCAAAGTGAGGGACTCACTTTTTCAATAACCCCAGATGTCTAATGTAGGAGCATCCCTAGTTCAAGAATAATCTTGCATCAACCAAAAACATTTGCATTTCAGTTTGTTTGCATTTTAGTTCTTTCATTTTCCAGTTCAGTTCTGGTAGTTCAGTCGAAAGTAGTTTCATCTTGTGGTCCAGTTTTGGCATTTCACATCTTGTAGATTTGGACTTAGCATCTACATCATATCAATAATTCAGAGCATTTGGATAAGTTACCAAAAAGATATCGCTATCAGAAGGTCAACTATTTTATTAGAGAAGAGCATTCTAACAGTTCTTGACAATCAGCGAAAGGAGAAGGCTTGCAGATCATTCCTTGACTTGCGGATCTCAATGACACATCATTCAATATTCTTTGGTTCATGTCCAACCTTCCCCGAGGGTCCGTACATTACTCCATTCATTTGAGGAAGTGTTCTATGCATTTAGGTCCGACCTATATGTGAACATGTTACAACTCTTCATTGGAGTTTGTGACCTTCCTTGGCCGACGTGGAGGAATCTATTGGTCTGAAAATGATATATAAAGATGTAATAGATCCTTAGGAAATTATCTATTCACATAAGAAAGATTTGATAGTTTAGGTTTGTACAAAGGAGCTTTAAAGCTTCATCTTGCACATGTATGTAATCAGGCCTTTGAGCCCTAATTGTAAACCCACATGTTGTCGGCTAGATTGTATTTAAATTCTTTGATATATTGAATGACTAAATCTGCATTTGTTCCATTTCTTTGAGTTGTTTCCATTTGTTACTCTTGTTACATGGTCCAGATAGTTCATTCTATGAACCCTCCTACCATGACTGCACCATGTTGGATCACCTTGGACCGTAATCACTGGTTTGAAGTGAGGATACAAGTTGGGTGCCTCATGCACATGCACAATGATTTTAGGAACATTAGTACAATTATTCATTATCTCCTTAGTCTATTAATGATGATTGAATTGTTATTGTTTTCTTTTTGAGTAAGCTCAACATCCATCCCTGGGTGATTAAATGTGAGAGACCTCTCTTCATCCATCAATGCGTCATCCTATTATATCATAAAATGTCCCACTAGGACTTTTACCTCCTAAGTTTAGCTCTTGGGTCCCTTGTTTTGCATCTTGCATGATCATTTTAACACCAGGAAGGAAATGGCTTGAAATCCATGTCACATGGGGCTTGAGGGACATTGTGGCATTTAACCCTACCCTAAAATAGGACCTAGCGGCTTAGGCGATCGTGCCCTAGTCCTACCTATTTTAGGCAGGTCCTAAATTTAAATGTCGGTTATATGACCATTAAGAGGTTCCGTTGCTAACATCTTAAGTTTGAATTACGAAATTAAAGAAGGAATGCATATAAGCATGTTTAGGGATTCATTTACAAACTAGAAGATGATTATGAAATTTTGGCAAACTTATGATTTTAGAGCATTCAAGATATCCATTGTTGCAGAGAAGAATATTGTTGTTGTGTTTGTGATTTTAGATTTAGCTTCATCTTCTCAATGTGTTGAGGATTTTCATCTACATGTGAGCTACACCTCCGAGGTGATATCTATTTGTGTTTGAATCATTTATCATTTGTTTTTGCCTCTACCCCTCAAGGATACACACTCTTTCTCAAACAACAGTGTTGGAAGGCTTGAATGAGGCAATCACCTAAACATCACAACCCCCAACCACACTCCTTGTGATTGTAGGTTATAGGTATCAGATTTTGTGGAGTGGAGTTGCAGAAGATAAGGATTTTGGATCCGATGGAAAGAAGCAATTTGGTGCACTATCGGGGCTAGGGCACTAGGGGAAAAGCCCTTCAAAGTTGCATGTATAGAAATCTCTGTGATAGTGATAATCAGCATCAAAAGAAGTCCTGACATCCTGAGGAACATCTTACCTTGGTCTTTGGTGTGAGTCATAGTGATCTCTACATCTTCCATGACAGAAACAGATAGAATAGTGATTATTAGTGTCGGAAGGAGTCCAAAACCCCCTGAAGAAAACACTGGATTGGGCTAGGGCACTAGTGACAAAGACCCCGACTATTCTGCATCCTAAACTTCAAAAAATGGTTAATAACTAATCTCTGTCTACTCTCTTGGTCTGCGAGCATTTGTCATAATTTATCCATTTGCTTAGGATTTTACATATTTAGAGTTTTGAGCATATTTGAGAATTAAATTAATACATTAATTGAAAAATTCTAAATTTCTACATCATTACAAGTGACACATCAACCTATAGGTGAATCCTCTTGCAAGATTTGTGATTCAACTCAGTTGAATGTCCTTGAATGTTTGCAGTGAAAGGAGGATCTAGTTATCTACCCTCTTCCCCCGTTTCCTATAAAACATTTTGGTGAACCCATGTTTTTATTGAATTTTGCACTTGCTGAGTGTTGTACTTTATATTTACATTCATTTGTTTAATTTTTATCTTATTCCATTTGAAAATTTACAAAAACATTTGAAATTTTGAAAAATTTGAAAAAAATTGGCATCTTAGGCTTGCATTTTGACATAATTTCATTGCATTTAATTTAATTTTGATGTTTTTATTAGATTTGATTTTAATTATAGAAGTACATCATTAATTAGTCATTTTTCATTACATTTGCATGCTTTATTTGTTAGATTTTACTCGAATTTGTGCATTTTTCATAAAACCTAGTCTTTGCATTAGTTAGGGTTCATAGTTAAAATCTTGTTGCAGATTTTAATACACTTTTAAAAAACTCATTCAAATCTTATTTTTGTTTGCAGTGTTGCATTATTGTGTTTTTTTGCATTTACATCCAAAATTTTGTATTTTCACATAGTCAATGTCAACAAAAACTAGCATATTCATTTATCTCTCTTTAAAATTGCACTTGCATTGAGCATTGTAGGATTTTTGCATTATTTTCAAATAGAGATGAGTTATTTTACATCATAAATCTGATTAGAATTAATTCATATATCATTTTTCATAGTTTCATGCCTTAATTTCACATTTAGGGTTTAAATCCTTGCATTTTCAATAGATTTTGACTAATTTTCATCTAGATTTGCATTATAGGTGTGTTGCAAAGGATATTGCTACATTATTGGATTTATATTAATCTTATTATTCACTTCCCCTCATCAATTTCCTTACAACACCTCTTGTTTTAGGCATTTGCATTGAAAAAGTGAAAAAATCAAGCATTTTAGATCATAAACATACATATTTTTGCACTTGTTCATTGCATAAATATTCAAAATATTTTAAAATGTGATATAGAATTCATGTGAAGAAATATACATGGATTATAATTGCAACAATAATGCTAGGTTCCCCCCTAGTCCTTATTTGAAAACAAGGAGCCCTGAACCTGAAATCACATTTACACCTCATGATAAAACATTTGTAGACAATGAAGGGCCTCTTTACATCACCATGAGTATAATGGAGATTCTGTGCATGGTACACTTATGGATCCTAATTGCATGACTAATGTGGTAACCGAAGAGTTCCTTCTCTCACATAATTTGACACAAGATTCTTATGAATCTTTAGATTTAATTATTAAGACACACACTAGAGCTTTCATGCCTACCTTTGGGAAAATATCCTTATTGGTTATGATATATGATAAAGTTGTAGATCAATTATTTGATGTTATCCCTTTATTTGACCTTTTTCGCATAAAACTAGGACACCCATGGCTAAAATCTATGAGCGTTGTCCCCTCAACTATTTGCAATTGCATAAAATTCCCTTTACATGGACAAGTGTGTACTATTCGACGTAATACATGGAAACCTATGGTTATAGAAAAGAACTTTACTCTTGATTACTTTTGGCCACAACCTAATAGAGACCCTAAGCCACAAAGAGACCATTCTTTCCTACAATATAGATGATACAAAGCAAAACTTATATCTAGAGTGGTCGAGCCTCCTATACAAACAATAAGAGAAAAACAAGGTCCACATTAGATGAACTTCCTAGAGATAAAGGTAAAGGACTCTATGTTGGGGTTCCTCCTCTATCATCCTTACAAGGATCGGGAGTGAATCATCGAGAACAAAACAATTCATCAACACAAATGAGATTTGAACAAGCTTCCTCCTCTAACACAAAAAGACCAATAGAAAAACATGACAATACTTTTGAAGATATAAGCAATAAGACAAGAAGAAATAGACAAGCAAGAGAAAGGAGGAGGAAAAGACAAGCTTTTGCCCAATGAAATGCACCTTAAAAAGAAAACATTCTACCTAACATTGAATCAGACCAAGAAGACCTTAAGAATGAACAATTTAAAGACAAAAAAAAGTTGGGCTATGGTACCTTATGTACGTCTTTCCTCTAACATTCAAGATTGGGAAGATGATGATTTGCTTGACAACAACTGCTAGTTCAATTGTGCCTTTAGGTAAGTATTTCTAACCCTTTACCTTTGTGTTGTGTTTCCCTATGATGTGTTATGTGTTTTTTAGGCCTCCTTGGATGACCCTTAATACTCTTGTAAGGTTAATGATACCGGGAGACCGCCTCTATTGTGACCCTTCTTCTATTTGTATCAGCATTCTTCTATATTCCTCCTCTTCTCTATTTTATTGTTGTGTGTCATGCCTTAAGGGCATAGCATTGTGGTTGGTGACCTGGGGGCACCTTCCTATGTGATGATGCTAAGGCACTTGTTCTCCTCTCTTGATTTATTGTTTACCTTCTTCTAGTGGTTCTGTCTAGTTGGCTGATGATGAAAAACAAACATATACTAATACAAACCATGTGTCCCTTTAGTGAGTAAGAAAAAATGGACCTAGTTCATACATGACGATGGGGTTGATATATATTATCCAATGCTTGGCTAGTAGAATCACTCTGTGTGATATTTTGATGATGTATTATATTTGCTAACAAACCATAACAATATAGCTACTCTATGCACTTTGTTTATCTTGGGTCTCACCTTGGTTACACTAAGTTTTGAGATCTTTGTGGTATAGCTCCACAGTTATACTCAGTTTTTAAATCCATAGTATAACCTTGGCTCTTGACGTGATTACTTTCATGCATTGATTTTTTATCATTTGATGTGGTTATTATCTTAGAAAAAGATTTCTAACCTCTCTTGTAGGAAATTGTGTGTTTGTGGGAACATTTAACGATTGTAAAGTACATGTCACCTTTGGGGGCATGGGCTTTGTGAAAGCTCTTGTTCCCTTGTGTGTTTTCTCTCTACCTTAAAGTGCTTGATATCAATATATGATATCAGCCACCTTAAGGTGGGGGCATATAAAGTAAGTTGTCTGATGATTTTGATACTAATGAAGCATGTTTGTAAGCCCTCTGAAGAGGGGGAATGTTGTATCTCCGTGCAAGTGGACATATTTATTTTATATTGCAATCAGAAAGCCCTCTACGGAGGTGAGATATCATATCTCTTGAGCTAGTACATATCCTTTTATTTAAAGCCCTCTATGGAGGTGGGGATGGTGTATCTCTTGAGCTAGTGCACGTCCTTTTTATTTTAAAAGTCCTCTGAGTAGGCGGGGTTGGTGTATCCTCTCTTAAGCATGTATTTGGTGGTTATTGTGGCATAATCCCAACCATCAAGTGTGCCTATAGCATGCTTGAGATGGTGGGGGCTTAGCAATAAGTTCCTTCCATCACCTTGTTTGTCATGTTTTAGACATATAGTATGTCTTTGGCATGCTATATGGTGCTCATGTTTTCCATGTGTCTTCCATGTGTTTTCCCCTTGTGTAGTTTAAAGTTGTGTGGTGATGAGTCCATCCCTACACTTGGGTTTGTATTGTGTGTTTGTTCCCTAGTGTAGTCTAAAGTTGTGTGGCAATGAGTCCCTCCCTACACCTTGGGTTTTGTATGGAATGTTTGTTCTCAAAGTGTAGTCTAAAGTTGTGTTGTGATCAGTCCCTCCTACACTTTGATATTTGTATTGTGTGTCTTCTCCCCCATATGTAGTCCAAAGAGCATGGTGAAATGCCCCTCCTACATTTTGGGTTTTTGTGTTGAATTTTTACTTTTCATGTATCTGCATTCATTTATATATATGAAAATGAAAAAGAAATAATCACTACACTCATTGTTTTCATCATGTTTTGTGTGTCTTCAATACTAATATGTTCTTTGTGTTTTACATGTCTGTAACTGTCTTCTCTATGTTTTGTGTGCCTTCTACTGTCTTCATTGTGTTTGGTGTGTCTACGATGTGTTTTCTCTAATGTCTACATGAGACTAGGGGATAGAAATAGTTCCTCAATCTTTGTGTATGCACTAGCTTCAAGTGCCTAACATGTTTGCTATGTTTTGACCATACTTTAATGCATGTATGGGTCACGTGTTCATACATAAAATAAAGTGGGGTCTAAATGTTTTGTCGTAAAATGTCCCCCTAGAACTTTTACCTTCTAAGTTTAGCTCCCAGGTCCCTTATTTTGCATCTTGCATGATCATTTTGACTCTCAGAAGGAAATGGCTTGAAACCCATGTCACATGGGACTTGAGGGACATGGTGGCATTTGACCCTACCCTAAAATAGGACCTAGGGGCTTGGGCACTCATGCCCTAGCCTTGCCCTATTTTAGGCAGGTCCTAAATTTAAATGTCAATTATATGACCGTTAAGAGGTTCCATTGCCGACATCTTAAGTTTGAATTACAAAATTAAAGAGAGAATGCATATATAAGCATGTTTAGGGATTCATTTGCAAACTAGAAGATGATTATGAGCTTTTGGCAAACTTATGATTTTAGAGCATTCAAGATATCCATTGGTGCAGAACAGAATATTGTTGTTGTGTTTGTGATTGTAGATTTAGCTTCATCTTCTCAATGTGTTGAAGGATTTTCATCTACATGCGAGATACACCTCTGAGGTGATATCTATTTGTGTTTGAATCATTTATCAATTTATTTTTCCTCTATCCTACAGGGATACACACTCTTTATCAAACAACGGTGTTGGAAGGCTTGAATGCCATTCTAGGGCTTGATTAAGGCAATCTCCTAAACACCACAGCCCCCAACCACAGTCCTTGTGATTGCAAGTTACAGGTATCATATTTCATGGAGTGGAGTTGCAGGGGAAGGTTGCAAAAGAGAAGGATTCTGGATCCAGCGAAAAGAAGCAGTTTGGTGCACTATCGGGGCTAGGGCGCTAGGGGTAAAGCCCTCTAATGTTGCAGGTATAGAAATCTCCATGATAGTGACAATCGACATCAAAAGAAGTCCTAACATCTTGAAGAACATCTTACCTTGGTCTTTGGTGCGAGTCACAATGACCTTCACATCTTCCATGAAAGAAACATATAGAACAATGATTATTAGTGTCAGAAGGATTTCAGAACCCCCTGAAGAAAACACTGCATTGGGCTAGGACACTAGTCACGAAGACCCTGACTATTCTACATCCTGAACTTCAAAAAATGGTCAGTAACTAATCTCTGTCTATTGTCTTGGTTTGCAAGCATTTGTCATAATTTATCTGTTTGCTTACGAGTTTACATATTTAGGGCTTGAGCATATTTGAGCATTAAATTAATACATTAATTGACAAATTTTAAATTTCCACATCATTACAAGTGACACATCAACCTGTAGGTGAATCCTCTTGCAAGAGTTGTGATTCAACTCAGTTAAATGTCCTTGAATGTTTGTAGTGAAAGGAGGATCTAGCTATCTAACCTCTTCCCCCTTTTCCAATAAAACACATCCTTTGAAGGGAGAGGATTGAAATGAAGGGAGGGTAAAGTGTTGTTAAGAAAAATGTTGATGATTATATTCTTAGTGATGTCCAAGGGTTTTGAACATGCAACCAAAGGAGAACTATCCATGCTCTTTGCATCCTTAGTAATATCCAAGGTGCTTGAACATTCAATCAAAGGAGGAAGATCAAGGGTCTTCATTTCCTTATTGATATCCAAGGTACTTGAACATTCAATCAAAGATGGAGGATCCACAGGATGAGCCCTAGAAACCTCATGCACTATGGTAGAGATAGAAGATTTAACATTATTAGATGAATTTACATTATCTACCTGTGGAGGATCCTTCGTGAGAAGAGGCTCTTCATCCACTAATATTTCATCTTTCGAAGGGAGAGCATTGGAATGAAGAGAGGGTAGGGTGATGTTATGGAATGTATCGATGATTTCATCCTCTTGCACCAAAATATCCTCACAAGTGGGAATAATTTTGGGAGAGGGATCCAAATCATAGGGTGAAATAGAAAAAGCTAGGTGACCATCACATGCATTAGAGAGTATATCCATGGGAGTAGTCATGACATTATCATGACTTGTAGTAGAAGTAGAAGAAGAGCTATCACCATCACCTTTCTCATGACAATTCATGGAGATGAAATTAGTAAGGTCCTTTAATATTGAAGGGTACACATTCATGAGATTTATGAAGTTATCAAAATTAGATACATAATCAAGGATTTCAAGTGAAGATCATTTAAAGATATCAATATACATGGATGCTATATGATTCAAAACATAAGGATGCATATTAATGAATTTGTAACAAATTTCAAAATCTTTGATATATGCATGCAAAGACACCAAAGAGGAACAATTAGAAGAAGCCATGATGAAAAGACTTTTCTATGCATTAATCAAGTACCACCAATATGAAAATGAGATTGCAATTAGAAACCTACAAGTGCAAGAGATGCAGGATCTTCCAAAACTTGTGATACTCTTGGTAGCCACAACAACTAGGTCTTGAAAATGTAGGATGTGTAGTATGTAAAAAATAAGTACCTAAATGTTTTATCCACTTGAATGTACAAAATGATTTACAACACTTTTCTTTGATAAAGATGCACTAAATGCAAGACTAGCTAGGGTTTTACCATCAAACCCTAGATCTTAAATGCTCACTTCTAAACCAAATTTTTTTTATGCAAGCCTTAGTTTTGAACACAAATGAAATTTATGACATGATATAGAAATGAAATATCAGATTTGGAATGTTTATAACAGCAAAAAAATATGAAACAAGATTTTAATTACAAACCCTAGGTTTTGAATTTGACTAGGTTTTTCAAAAATGCAAGCTTTTCAACAAAACCCTTGCAAATGAGAGATTCAAATGCAAGATGAAACACCATGAGATGATTAGATTCTATAATTCCAACCATATCTGATGCAAAAATCATATATTAAAATTTTTATATGATGATCTACAACATATGCAATGAAAACAATGCACAAATATGCCTTTTTCTAAGCCTAAAATGCGTTGATTTTTCACTTTTCTCAATGCAAATATGCAAGAATGTCCTAGAATAGAAAAGATGATAAGGTATAGAAAATTAAATCCCTTTAATCAATCCAATAATGCAACAATCTGAAACAACACACTAATCTATAGACCCTAGGTTGAAGATTAGCTAAATTTTCTATAAATGCAAGTTTTTTTCAAACAATAACAATGAAATAATGCAAAATGAAGTTGTATAACTATGCAAAATGATGAATGAATTGAATCTAATCAGACCTAGGGCAGATAATATCTCAGATCTGATGCAATAAGGATGTCAAAGTGCAAGAAGCAACGGGTTCACCAAAATGTAATGTAGAAAAGAGAGACTAGCTCAATAGATCAAACTAGGTCAAACCCTCTTCTACAAAACATTGGGGCACAAACTGAGCTTAGATTCTACCTTAGGAGGAGATCCAAACTATAGGAGTTCTACCCTTTTGTTGTATAGAGAAGAAATCAATTAAATCCAATCCATCAAGCTAGAATCAAGACATGAAACCCTAGTTGATAAAGATCAGAATACAACAGACTGTTGGAACCAAAAACCCAACAACCAAACGGACAACAAAGATTAGTGATTAATTCATAACCTAATTTTAGATTTTAGAATGCCTAGGACAAGGAAACTTGGGTGCCTTGGTCCCAAATTAGGGTTTCTAGAAACTAATTCTTTTATCGGGTCTATAACAACAACCTTAGTCTTTTTCCTGGAGATCACCTTTTGAAACATGTTCGTCTAACCTGTACACATTAAAGAAGGAAAATGATTTGGTGCTATTTAGGAGCTTGCCTCAACCAAGCTCCATGAATGGTGTTTCTAATAGATAAAGAGTGCATGCCCTAGGAGGGAAGAGGAAAATTCAAAGTAGAATGGAATGCTAAGACAAAGCATGAAGGGAGGAAGTCACCATGAGCATGGAAACCTTTATATACTTGTAGATAACATTACAAATTGAATCAAGAAGTTGGTGTAGCCCAAATATCTTCACAAGACCTACAATATGTTAGTGCCACAAAAATAATCCATAAGAGAGAGCTATAGAAAGCATGAGAGAGAGAGAGTGCAAGAGTGCCAAGATTCGCTAGAGAGAATCATATGTTCAAATGAATGACTTAACTTATTTCTATATGCATTCCCATTGATTTATGGCTAATTAAACCTCATGAGGCTGACCTTAGGAGTCATTTAAGAGGCCTAAGTTGACAAGGCCACAATTTAGGGTAGGGCTAAAGTAGGGCCCAAGGTGCTTGGGTTCCTTGGTCCTTTAGCCACATGATCCCGAAAGAGGGCACTCAAAGCATGCTTAGCCTTGCCTTATGATTCTTTTTTGGGTTTTGTGCATCGAGATCAAGAACTACATGCTTAATGAGCAAAAAGGTATTAAAATAGGTCATAATTAATAAGTGTAAACAATTTGCTGAGAATGTGTGTCTCAAACTCACTATTAAAACCCTAGCTCAGTTGCCATCAAACTCAAACTTCTGAGGTTTTGCATTCAGGATTTTACTGCAGTATTGTAGGGTGCAACTAAGAGGGGTGTGGGCTGGCGGTGTTACCCACCGTCCCATGGTGGTCTTCATCTACTTGTGTGGTAGTGCGGGGGGAAGTCCTACCCCGGCACCCCGCGATGATGGTTGACTCTTGCCTATAGTAGTGTAGGCCATATTGGAGCCCCATGATAGCCCGTGAAGTGGCTTGTGGTGGGATTGCAGTGGTGTGGTATAGATCCCACCATCCCACCAAGGTTAGTCTAAGATGACTATAGTGGAGCGATATACGTATTGGGGTGGCAGTGTGGATTTAGAGAGACATGGTTTCTTGTCCCTTTGATATTCCAATATGAATTTGACTGAGGAAGAAGGTAGCGATGGTTGAGTCAGTTAGTAACTTTTTTTCTCGTTTGTAAATTAAAATGACAACACTTGTGAAGTCTATAATGTAATGTAGTAGTGCATTGAGTCAAAGGATAATTGAGAGTGAATTGTATTCTAATGCTACCAGATTCGTTCTGTGAATCGACACCTAAAAGAGGATAGCTCTGTGACTTGTATGTAATTTACATTTTATTGTAATACAAGAGATCTCTTCTTTGGTGTGTGGGTTTTTTCTCAAGAGGTTTTTCCAACGTAAAATATGGTGTTCATTATTTATTGTTTATTTAGTTATTCTTGTTTGTGCATCTTATATGAATTGTAATTGCAAAGTTTTGTAGAAGATTAGTATTAGGAAGGCATTTTATGCACTCTTCTTTCCTTTCAGTTGGTATCAGAGATTGTCCATCTTTGTTTTCCTCATGGGTAAGACGAGTTTTTTTGTGTTGATCTTGTTCAGTAGGAGTTTTGTAGAAAAATTTAGTTTATAAACTTATTATAGATTTAAGATGGTGAGCACATCTGGAAGAATAGAGATTGAGAAGTTCAACGGTGGAAATTGTGAGTTGTGGAAACTCAAAATGGAATATTTACTCGTTGATCCATAGTTATGGACTATAGCATCCTCTAACAAACCATCAACAACCTCGCAAGATGACTGGGATGCAATGGACTAGAAAGCCAAGGGTTTGATTAGACTATACTTGGCTGATTCAGTTCTCTTAAACATCCATGAAGAGAAGATAGTGAAACTTTTGTGGAAGAATCTTGGTGACATTTATCAAGGGAAATATCTAGTAAATAAGTTATTTCTAAGGTAGAAGCTATATTATTTGAAGATGGGGGAAGGAGCATCTATTATAGATCATTTGAATGCATTTAACATGATCATTGCCTAGTTGGGGTCTGTTGGTGTGAAGATAGATGATGAGGATTGTTGCATGCTCCTATTGTGTTTGTTTCCTAACACATGGGATCACCTGGTAATGGCTATTGGGAGTACAAAAACTACTTTCAAGATGGAAGATGTGGTTACTTCACTGATGTTAGAGGAAATGCAAAGTAAATCTTTTGAGATGGCTAAGGAGGCCCTTGCTGTTCAAGGCAGATCAAAGGAGAAAGGCAAGAAGTCTAAATCTAAGTTAGAGGGGAGATCAAATTATCTTGGTACAAAGTCCAAGGTGAAATGCTAGAAGTGTGGGCAAACTAGACACATCAGGAAAGATTTTGAATAAGAGAAGAAGAACAATAATTCTTCCGATAATGAATCTTCTCAAAGCAATGTATATGCCTTCATAGTAGCCTTGGCAACTTAGGCATTAGATGATGTTTGGCTAATTGACTCAGGTGCATCCTTTCACATGACGTCCCATAGAGATTGGTTCTCAAAGTACGAAAAGTATGTTGGTGGAAGGGTGTATCTAGGTGATGATTCTCACCTGGAAATTATAGGCCATGGAAGAGTCAGAATTTAGTTTCCTGATGGAAGAGTGAAGGGAATCAATGATGTGATGCATATACCAGGTCTAGCTCGATATTTACTTTCTGTAAGTAAGCTTAATGATGCTAGTGTACAAGTCTCTTTCTCTAATGGTGTTTGTAGAATGACTAGAGGCTTTATGGTGCTGGCTAAGGATGCATGAATTGGAACTCTGTATAAGCTAGATGCATGTGCAGTACAATGTAATAGTGCTTCTGCAAAGTCAAGTAAATCTGATCATGTAGAGAAAGGAAGTGTTGTTCCTGAGGGCACAAACTCTTTGGAGATGAAGATTCTAGTAGAAAAAACAATGTTGTGGCATCAGAGGCTAGGCCACATTGGTGAAAAAGGCTTAAAAGTCTTGAAAAATAAAATCTTGGTTGAAGGGCTTGATGATTGTAATCTTGAGTTTGATTTTTGTGAACATTGAATATATGGAAAGAAACATAGTGTTTCATTTTATTCTAGTCCTCATAAATCTTCTGGATTTTTGGATTATATTCATGCTAATGTATTTGGTCTAGTTAATGTTCCTTCATTATCGAAATCTATGTATTTTTTTCGTCCATAGATGATTATTTGAGAAGGAGATGTGTTTTTTTATCAGAAGTAAAATTGAAGTTTTCAATTGGTTTAAGGAATTTAAAACCTTGATTGAAAATTAAAATGGCAGGAAAATTAAGTGTTTGAGGACGGATAATGGTGGTGAGTTCTGTTCTACAAATTTTGATAAGTTTTGCAAGGGTCCCAGAATTAAAAGGCATAAAACAACTCCTTACACTCCAAAACAAAATGGAGTTGCAGAAAGGATGAATATAACACTAATGGAAAGGGCGAGAAGTATGTTGAGTAGTGCTAGTCTAGAACATAAGTTCTAGGCTGAGGCTGTAGCTACAACATATTATCTAATTAACAGATCTCCCACTTCGGTGCTCATGGACAAGACACCTATGGAAGCATGGTATAGAAAGAATCCCTCGTTGAGACATGTTAGTCTTTGGCTGTGAGGCATATGCATATGTGCCTAGTGAAAAAAGATCTAAACTAGAGAACAAGGCTATAAAATGTATCTTCATCAGTTATGGAATTAGTGTGAAAGGGTACAAACTTTGGAACCCAGTTACAGATAAGGTATTATATAGTAGAAGTTTGATCTTCTGTGAGCTGAAACCTTCTACAGTTGATCTGCAGCCAGAGGTGAAAGAAATAGAAAAGGAGGTAGTTGAAATTCCTCTTACTCCAAATAAGGATGAACTACATACTCTTGGTGGACCTGTTAGTGAGGAGAGCTCAAGTAGCTCTGAAAGTTCTAAACAAGATGAAGAACCTCAGCCTCATCTGGTGAGGAGGTCTACGCATGTGTAGTGGCAACCTAAAAGGTTTGGTTATTCTATGTTGGATTGGACTAGTTGTGCCTATGCTTTGATTGTGAACACTGATGAGCCTAGGACTATTAGAGAGACTATGGGTATGTCTGATTCACATTCCTAGTTGGAAACTGTTTAGGGTAAAATATGGATTATTTATGTTTAGTGTTTAGATGTTTGAATCCTCCTTTCACCCTTTACATTCAAGGACCTTAGGGTTGAGTGGCAGTGCACTATCATACCCTAGGTCACTATGATATGTAGGGAAAATTGGATTAGGGTGTTTAATTATTAATTTTCCTTCTCTTATGCTTAATTGATCATTAAAACCCTAATTTTGCAAATGTGATAGTAAACAGATGAATTACAGAAAAATCTCTTGTAGAGGGATGTAAAATGTCAAATCACAGAGTACCTATTTTCAGGGCTCCAAGGCAGAAAAGTTGGAGACACAGGAGCAAGCGCCCAAGTCCAAGGCCCTCATTTTTGTTGAGATCTGGAAACAAGATATGCAACCTCTATCTATTGTACCAAAGATTCTCACATCACAGAACTTTAAGGACTAATGAGTGGGCACCCAAGTCCAAGGGGTAGATTTTCCTTCTGTTGTGCAATTCTGCCACTTCAAGATGTCTTCCTACAACTTCACTTTGTCTAGCTCCTCAACCTGTAACCTACAACAATGAAAAATTTTGGAGGAGTTTGTGGTGTTTAGAGGCTTGCCTTAGTCAAGCCCCAGAGCACACTTAAGTATCTGAACACCTTTGTCAAATAGAGAGTGCATGCCTAGGGAGGCAGAGGCAAAAACCAAATGAAATAATGATCACAAACACAATATAATGTCACCTTGTAGTGAAGATCTCATGGGAGGAAGATGCTCTTCATTCCATGAGGAAATGGATGCTCAAATATGCAAACACAAACACAGACAAAACCAATCTACTCTTGCAACACAATGAAAGTCTTGAATCACCTTGAGAACACAATAGATTGCTAGTAATCACCTAGTTGAAATCTAGTTTACAAATGAATGCCTAAACATGCTTTTACATGCAACTACAAACACTCTCGCCAAAAATTTTGTAATTCAAACTTACCGTGTCGGCATAGGACCCAAATAATGGTCACAAGCTGACACCCAAAAATTGGGACTGCCCCAAAATAGGGTAGGACTAGGGCATGGACGCCCAAGTCCTCCCCCCTATTTTAGGCAGGGTCTATCTCAAGTAGTTGCCCTAGGTCCCATTTGTCAAGACACTTAGGGGTTTTCTCATCGGGGTGTTGAAATATGATGTAAAATGTCCTAAATGCACAAGTGCTAAAGACCCGGGAGCTAAACCTAAAGAGGGAAAAGCCCCCAAGAGGACATTTTTTGACGTTACATTTAGGCCCCACTTTAATGTATGTATAAATGTGAGGCCAATACATACATTAAAGTATGGTCAACAAACACAACAAACATGCCAGACACATTGAAGACAATGACATGCACGCAAAACATGGAGAAGACAGTTACAGTCACGTAAAACACAGAGAATACATTAAATGCATAGAAGACACATTAATGCATGGAAGACGAGTATGATTCTCTTCTTTTCTTTTTCTCATATATGATAAAAATGTAGATGCAAGTGCTGGAAAGTAAACAAACCTCCCATAATGTAGGAAGCAATCATTGCACTGGTCTTTAAACTGCATATATGGGCTAACACACACGCAAGACACGCAAAACTTCCTAGAAATGTGGTGCAGTCATGGTAGGAGGGTTCACAACATGAACTGTCTAGACTGTGCAGAAAGAGTAAACACAATGGAAACAACTCAAGAAATAGAGCAAATGCAAATTCAGTCATTCAGTATATCAAAGAATTCAAATACAAATTGATCGACAACATGCGGGCTTACAATTAGGGCTCAGAGGCCTGATTACATACATGTGCAAGATAAAGCTTTGAAGCTCCTCGCATAAAATCAAGTTATCAACTATCACTATGTGAACTACTTACAAACTACCTTCCTAAGGATCTATTACATCTTTATATATCATTTCTGGATCAATAGATTCCTTCGCGTCAGCTAAAGAAGATCACAAACTCCAATGAAGAGTTGTAACATGTGAATATAGATAGGTCGGACCTAAATGCATAGAACACACCCTCAAATGAATAGAACAACGTGTGTACCTCTAGGAAGGGTTGGCCACGAACCAAGGATCATCAAGTGATGTGTCATTAGGATCTGCAAGTCAAGGAATGATCCGCAAGCCTTCTCCTTCAGCTGATTATCAGGAACTATTAGAATGCTCTGTTCTGAGAAAAATAGTTGATCTTTTGATAGTGATATCTTTCTAGTAACTTATCCAAATGCTTTGAATTCTTGATATGATGTTGATGAATTAATGTAGATGCTAAGTCCAGATCTGCAAGATGTGAAATGCTAATACTGGACCACAAGATGAAACTACTTCTGACTGAACTACCTAAACTGAACTAGAAAATGAAAAGAAACTAACTGAACTGCAAACAAAATGAAATTCAAATGTTTTGGTTGATGCAAGATTGCTCTTGACCCACGGATGCTCCTGCATCAAACATCTAGGCTTATTAAAAAAAGTGAGTCCCTCACTTTGCTGGGGCTAGGGGAGAACCAAGATGGTGCACCTCAGCTTGAGAAATCCATGATGCATCTTCTTCTGGTCTACCTTTCCACTTCACAAGATATTCTTTGTATTGTCTTCCTCTAGTGTTACACCCAACTCTGCTATCCAAAATGTCTTCTATCTGCTCCGGTACTTGTTGTAGTAACTGCTTCTTTAAGTCTTCTTCCATGCTGTCACTGAACTTTGCTTCATGATAGTGATAAAGGTCTACAATGTTGAAAATAGGTGATATACCCAAGGTCTCTGGTAACTCCACTTCATATGTGTTTCCTAAATCAAATTTCCTGAGTATCTTATAAGGTCTAAACTTCTTCATCTTTAGCTTGTTATATGTCCCAATTGGAAATCTCTCTTTTTTCAAGTATACCATCAATTCATCTCCTACTGAAAATTCCTTATGTCTTCTCTTCTCATCTGCCTTTTCTTTGTACTTATTGTTCATATTCTCCAAATGCTTCTTGACCTAATTATGCATTGTCTTCATGTGATCTACAAATTTTTATGCTTTTGCACTTTGCTTTCATCTATACTGATGTCTCAATTCTACAACTCCTCTAGGTTTATTCTGGTAATGATCTCAAAAGGTGTTCTTTTGGTACTCCTATTTACTAAATTATTGTATGTAAACTCTGCTTGTGAAAGAATCAAATCCCAACTTCCAGCGTTTTCTCCAACCAAACATCTCAACAAGTTTCCCAAACTTTGATTTACTACCTCTGTCTGTCCATTTGTCTATGGATGAAAAGTTGAACTAAACTTCAAATCTATCTTCATCTTCTTCCAATGTGTCCCCCAAAATTATCCAACAAACTTTGTATCTCTATCTAAAACTATACTCTTAGGTAATCCATGCAATCTCACAATCTCCTCAAAAAATAGGTCAGCTACATGCACTACATCAGTTGTCTTCATGCAAGGTATGAAATGAGTCATCTTTGAAAATATGTCAACCACTACAAATATTGAATCATGTCCTCTCTGTGTCTTCGGTAATCCCATCACAAAATCCATACTTATGTCTTCCCAAGGTCTCTTCGATACTGTCAAAGGTTTATACAATCCAGTGTTCTGACTACTCCCTTTTACAACTTGACAAACTCTACAACTCTATACAAATCTCTGAACATCCTTATGTATCTGAAGCCAAAAGTAGTTTTCACTCACCAAAACCACTATCTCATCAATGCCAAAATGTCCTGCCAATCCACCACTGTGCTTCTTCTTGATCAAATTGTCTCTCATTGAACTTCTAGGTATGCACAACTGATTTCCTCTAAACAACATATCTTCCTGAATGAAATAGTCCAACCACTTACTTCTATATGTCACAATAGGTTTCTTACATGCTTTCCAAGGTTTTGCAAAATTAGTGTCTCCCTCATACATGTTCTTCAATTCATCAAATCCCAACACCTCAACTCTCATCTATATCAACAAGTTTCTTCTTCTACTCAATGCATCAGCAACTTTGATTGATTTACCACTTTTATGCTTCAACACAAATGTACAGCTCTACATGAACTCTACCCATCTCATATGTCTCTGATTAAACTTACCTTTACTATTCAAATACTGTAAAGCTTGATGATCTGTATACAACATAAACTCCTTAGGAAACAAATAATGTATCCACTTCTTCAAGGCTTGGATTATGGCATAGAACTCTTGATCATAAACTAAATATCTTCTCCTTGCATCATTCAACTTCTCACTGAAATAAGCTACATGTCTACCTTCTTGAATTAGCACTACTCCAATTGCATTGCCACTTGCATCACAATCAACTTGAAATACCTTATTGAAATCTGGTAATGCCAACACAAGTTGCTTAGTCACTTCTACTTCAACAGTTCAAAACTTTTATCTACTCCAGATGTCCACTTGAAATCCTTTCTGTCACCTCTCATTGTCTCTATCATAGGGTTACAAACTAAACTAAAATTTATGATGAACTTCCGGTAGAAACTAGCCAATCCATGAAATGATCTAACTTCTCCAATGCTCTTACTTTCTCGGGGTCCATCTTCAATCCTTCCTCAGAAATCACAAATCCCAAATATACTAGTTCTTCCTTCATGAAACTACACTTCTTGATGTTTATCAACAATTTCTCTTCTCTCAACCTCTGCAAAACTTGTCTAATATGCCACAAATGTTCCTCTTTTGTCTTACTAAAAATCAAACTATCATCCAAGTACACAATCGCAAACTTACCCAAGAATTTCTTCAAGACTTCATTCATCAACCTCATGAAAGTACTCAGTGCATTTGTCAATCCAAAAGGCATCACTAACCACTCATACAATCCTTCATTTGTCTTAAAAGTAGTCTTCCATTCATTTCCTTCTCTGATTCTGATATGATGGAATCCACTCTTCAAATCTATCTTTGTGAAATATCTTTCTCCACTCAAACAATCCATGATATCATCCATCCTAGGTAAAGGAAATCTATACTTAACTGTGATCTTATTTATTGCTCTAGAATCGGTACACATTCTCCATTCTCCATCTTTCTTAGGTACTAACACCATAGGTACCGCACAAGGACTCAAGATTTCTCTGATCAAACCTTTCCTCAACAATTCTTGTATCTATCTATTTAGTTCCCCATTCTCTACCAGTTTCATTCTATGTGCTGCTTTGTTAGGCAAACTTGCTCCCGATATAAGATCCATGTGATGACTGATACTCCTTATAGGTGGCAATCCTTCAGGTACATTATCTAATATGCTGTCTTCATATTCTGTTAGCAACTCTCTTATCTCCTCCAGTTGTGATTCTTCAGTCTCCTTCAATGTTTCAAGCTTCCTAGGAATCAAGGCATAGCACATATTCTCATGTCTCAAACCATCCAGAAATTTCCTTCCATCTACCAAACAGATTCTAGCATTCCCACATACTTCACTCTTAGGATCATCCTCCAAAGAAATCAAATTAATTCTCTTTCCATTTGTTGTTATAGTGTATGTATTCTTTCTCCCATCATGAATAGATTTACTATCATACTGCCAATGTCTATGCAACAAGATATGAAAAACATCCATAGTTATAATATCACACAAGACTTCATCATGATATGATCCAATATGAAATTTCACCAAACATTGTTCACTCACTAGTACCTTATGATCATCCTGAATCCATGCTATCTGATAGGGCTTAGGGTGTTTCAATCTTTCCAACTTTAGCTTAGTCACCATCTCCTTTGAAACTAGGTTATCTGAACTACCACTGTCAATTATAACTTTACAACACTTACCTCTAGATTTGCATCTAGTTCTGAACAAGCTTTTCCTCTATGGTGGTTCTTCATTTGTCTCTACTTGAAATAGTGCTCTCCTCATTACCAATGATTCTCCTTTCTCAGGTTTACCAACTGAACTAGGTGATTTAATAGGTTCTTCTTCCACATAGGCTGCTCTTCCACTATTTGTTGTTCTCTTACTTATACTACCTTGATTACACTCAAATGCTCTATGTCCTTCACCTCCACACTTGAAACAAGTACCTCTGAATGATTTCTTATCAAATCCTCTTCCTTCTCTTATGTATCCTTCATTAAGGTATGTACTAGGGTTTCCTCTCCTGTAAAGATTTATGTCATCTCTTCGGTAAGCATTGTTATCAATGTCCTCCTTCTTGAATGCATTGTCCAACTTGTTCTACTCTGAATATGACCTGTCTCCTCTGGAAAATGTCCTACCTCTCTAAAATTTACCTCCTCTGGTCATGTCTTTTATTTATCTTATGTTCAACCCTCAAGGAAAACTAGTATGCTTCCTCCAATGATGTCATCCTTACAAAGCTTAGCTCCTCTTGAATGTTCAATCTCAGTCCATTGATGTATCTAGCCACTTTCTTCTTCGTTGCTTCACTATGTCTAGTTCTTATGATCATCTTAAAGATTCTTTAGTGTTCTTTACAATTTCTCCTTCTACCTCAGGTTTTGTCAACAGCTCCAACTCATAGTCGGTGGGTATAAACTAATTTTCCAACTTTATCACCATCCGGTCCCATTTTGTAATCTTTTCTTCTCCTCTTCTATTTCTTTCCAACTAAACTTCTTTCCACCATATAGAAGCATGTCCTTTCAATTTTGTCTTTGCAAATTTCACCTTCTCTAGATCTTCCATCTCTTTGTACTCAAAGTATTCTTCCATGTCATTTATCCAGTCAATCAATTCTTTAGGATTCAAATTACCAACATAATTCAGCACATCAACTTTGGGTCTCTTTCCAATCTTTGAAAAATCTTGCAACATCTTTACCTAATCTGATTCTTCTTCTTCATCACCTCCTAGGGTTTTGCTAGTTTGTTCAATAGATTGAAATTCTTCTTCATCATCACTTTCCACATTAGGTCTCAGTGTCAATCCTCTTCACCTATCTTCATCAACAACATCCAAATGAATTCACAATGTTTTCATCATCTCCATCATTTCATCCCTTCTACCATTCATTGATCCAACAGCAACAACTCTCCTCGGCGGTATTCTTCCTAGGATCAAGTGCAAACTACCTCAGGTTTGGCGATTGGGCTACAAGGTGACAACTGCCTCACAATCAGTGATTGGTTGCAACACAAGTAACCTACCTCAATTTAGTGATCTGTCCATAGAAAGATCTTATGGAATTCCCTTGCCAACTTCGCTCAATTCTCTCCCAAAGATTTGAACTTTCGCTCTGATACCACTTGGTGCAGTCACAGTAGGAGGGTTCACAGCATGAACTATCCGAACTATGCAACAAGAGTAAACACAATAGAAACAACTCAAGAAATAGAGCAAATGTAGATTTAGTCATTTAGTATATCAAAGAATTCAAATACAAATTCGTTGGCAACATGCGGGCTTACAATTAGGGCTCACATGCCTGATTACATACATGCACAAGATAAAGCTTTGAAGCTCCTCACATAAATTCAAGTTATCAACTATCACTATGTGAACTACTTCCTAACTTTCTTCCTAAGGATCTATTACATCTTTATATATCATTTTCAAATCAATAGATTCCTCCGCATCAGCTAAGGAAGATCACAAACTCCAATGAAGAGCTGTAATGTGTGAATATAGATAGGTCAGACCTAAATGCATAGAACACGCCCTCAAATGAATAGAACAACTTACGGACCTCTGGGAAGGTTCGGCCATGAACCAAGGATCATCAAGTGATGTGTCATTAGGACGTGCAAGTCAAGGAATGATTTGCAAGCCTTCTCCTTCAGCTAATTATCAAGAACTGTTAGAATGCTCTGTTCTAAGAAAAATAGTTGATCTTCTAATAGCGATATCTTTCTGGTAACTTATGCAAATGCTCTGAATTCTTGATATGATGTTGATGAATGAATGTAGATGCTAAGTCTAGATTCACAAGATGTGAAATGCTAATACCGGACCACAAGCTGAAATTGCTTATGACTGAACTGCCTGAACTAAACTGGAAAATGAAAAGAAACCAACTGAATTGCAAACAAAATGAAATACAAATGTTTTGGTTGATGCAAGATTGCTCTTGAACTAGGGATGCTCCTGCATCAAAATACAGGAAGCACTCATCAAGCTAATCTTTAAACTGCATATGGGGCAATAGAGACGCCAAACAAAGTAAGCACGCCAAACACACACACTTGAAGACACGGAGAAAACATGGCAGACAAGTGATGGAGTGTTCCTATTTCTAGGTTCAACACCATCTCAGGCACATTACAGGCACACACCAACAATTGTGCTTAGCCACAACAATCGTCGAGGACACGCTTAAGGGTTGAGTTAGTCATAGAACCACTCTCCGCCTTCACAGAGGACTTTTGAAAATGACAGGATGATTCAATCTGCTCTAAGAAATACACCATCCTTGCCTCCGCAAAGGGCTTAAGATAAAAAGGATATATGTGATATCCCGCCTCTGCAGAGGGCTTACATGATTGATTGATTGATTGCAAACAAACTCAAGATGCAGGAAGCACTCATCGAGCTAGTCTTTAAACTGCATTTGAGGACAAGGACATAGCTAACATCTACAATAGATAGCTTACCTTATATGCCTCCACGTTAAGGTGGTTCATATCATGGATCGATATCAAGTACATTAAGGTAGGAAGAAAACACACAAGGGAACACAGACTTTTGCAAATCCCATGCCCCTCAGAGGTGACATGTACTTTACGATCGCCAAATGTTCCCACAAACACATCCCTACAAGAAAAATGTTAGTGTCTACATTATCATGATAAACAACAATGTTAATGCATATGTTTAACCACACAAAGAGCCAAGGTTATACAATGGATTCAGATTTCAAGGATAACTATGGGGCTATATCACGAAGCTCTCCTAATCGAGTACTACCAAGGCTAGATTCAAAGACAAACAAAGGTGCACAGAGAAGAAGTATTGTTAATGTTTGTAAATGAGATAAAAACATCAGCATAATCACTACGCGGAAAGCACGAGTGCTTCCACCAGCCAAGCATCAGATAAAATATGCAACCCCATCGTCATATTAGGAACTAAGTCCATTTTTTTATTGCTCTTGAAAGGGACACTAGGTCCACATCAGTATAAATGTTTTTCTTCATCTGCTTGCTAGATAGAAACACTAGAGGAAGGGAAACAATAAATAAGAGAGGAGAAACAAGTGTCTTAGGGACAGTCACGTAGGAGGGTACCCCCAGTGTCACCAACCACAATGTTATGTCTGCAGAACACAACACACAACAATGAAATAAGAGAGAGAGAAGCAATATAGAAGAATGATGATACAAATAGAAGAAGGTCACAATAGAGGTGGTCTCCTAGTATCCTAGACCTTACAAGAGAATTATGGGTCATCCCAGGAGGCCTAAACAACACATAACACATCATGGGGGAAGTACATCATGAGAGAGATAAAGGGTTAGAGATACTTACCTGTAGGGTCTGCCGGGCTAGAGGGTATCATCAAGCACATCATCGTCATCCTCCCACTCCCTAATGTTAGAGGAAAGTGGGACATAAGGTACCATAGTCCACTTCATGTCTTGCTCATCATGTTGTTCATTGTTAGGATCATGTTTGTTTGGTTCAATGTTAGGACCAATGTATTCTTATTGAGATGCAAGGTAAGCTCGTCGCCTTCTCTTTCTCCATTTTGCATTTTGAATTTGTTTTGCTTTATGACTTAGTTTTTGTAAAATAGGGCTTTGCTTTGTCATGGATTTTTGTGTTGTAGAGGAGGAAGCACCAGAATCAAAGTTAATTTTTCTAGGTGGAATGTTTTGTTGTTGACAATTACCTCCAAATCCTTGTAAGGATGATGGGGGAGGAGCTTCAATATCATGATGGATTTATTATTTTATTGTAGGGAAAGTGTCATTGATTTCATCATTTTGTACCAACGTACCCTCATGGGAAGAATCATTTTTGAAAGAATGTCTAGAGGACAATTTTGTGTCATCATCACATGAAGTAGGTATTGAATGCATGGGAGAAATGCTATCACCATCATCTTTTTCATTGCTACTCATGGAGAAGAACTCAGTTAAACTTTCTAATATCACAGGATATTCACTCATGAGGTTTAAAAATTGGTCAAAATCAAGATCTTTGACAAATGCATGCAAAGATACCATTGAAAAATGACATGAAGGTGCCCCCTCAATGTAAGATCAGATTTTGAGAAGCTTTTCTAAAAGTATGCAAAAGACAAGTGCAAGACTATATGCAAAAAGTGACCTAAATGCTTGATTTTTGTACTTTTTCAATGCAAATGAATGAAATCAAAGGTGTTGTAAGGATTTTGATCAGGGGAAGAAAATTATATGTCTGATATCAGTCCAAAATAGTAATAAGATCCTTCACAATAGACTCTTGATGCTAATCTAAGATGACGATAAGTCAAAATATAGTGAAAATATGTCAAAATATGCAATCTTTTCACCAAATCTTGATGCAAAGGAGCATAAGAAAGGGTGTTGTAAGGAAAATGATGATATAAAGAAAAATATATCAGTAATAACAGCCACTTAGTGTCAAAATATATGTCACAACATGTTTTTAGTGCCACTTAAGGTCAAACCCTAGCGAAAATATAGCAAAAATAGGTTATTTTTCACGGTTTTTCAAATCCAAGACCTAGACAAAGGGGTGTTGTAATGAATTTTAGGAGGTGTAGAAAATAAAATAAATTATATCATTCACCTCAATCCATAAAATTTGTCACAACACACTTGGAGTGCAAACTAGGCCAAACCCTAGGGCAAAAAATAGCAAAAATGTGTAGTTTTTCACCAAATTTTTAATACAAGAGCCCATTAAAAAGGTGTTGTGAATATTTTTAGGAGGGGAAGAAAATAATAACCTTGATAACAACCAATTAGTGCAAAAATTCTCTTCACAACATACCTATGGTGCTAATTCAGAGAGTCGATAAGGCCAAATCTAGTGAAAATCAATGTTTTTGAAGCCCTAGGTTTGAGATCTTGACACAAAATGCTATATGAATGTTTTGAAATATGATTTATGGTGAAAATTAAATATAATCAGATCTAAAAATTAATTTCAATCTCTAAGATGCAAAATACAAGTACAATTCTAATGAAAATGCATGAAAATTGCTAGTTTTTTGTTGAAATTTTCTATGCAAAAATGCAAATATTTGAAATCTAAATGCAATTTTACACTAAAAGGAGATACTAAAGCCAAATTATAATTTGTATGAGCCTCTAAAAGAAGTATAAAAATATGAAAGAAGATTTTGCCTACTAACTCTAGATTTTGGAATTACTAGGTTATATGAAAATTGTTAAAATTTCTACAAAACCCTAGCAATTAAATGATGAAAATGCAATGCAAACTATTAAATTTTTGTAATTTTATATAGTTTATATCAGAACTGATTCAAAAATCATAAATTGGGGAAATTTAGAAAGAATTGATGCAAATTAGTAAGCTTAACAATGCAATTTTTTTGAAATTTTTCAAAATTTTCAATTTTTTTTTGAAATTTTCTCAATACAATAAGATGAATAACTATATGAATGAATGAAATCAATCCAAATATGAAGAAAAATACTCAACAAGTTGCAACTAAGTCTAAAAACACAGGTTCACCAAAGTGTTTAGGGTAAAATTTGGATTGTTTATGTTTAGTGTTTAGATGTTTGAATCCTCCTTTCACCCTTTACATTCAAGGACCTTAGGGTCAAGTGGAAGTGCACTATCATACCCTAGGTCACTATGAGATGTAGGGAAACTTGGATTAGGGTGTTTAATTATCAATTTTCCTTCTCTTATGCTTAATTAATAATTAAAACCCTAATTTTGCAAATGCGACAATAAACAGATGAATTATAGAAAAAGCTCTTGCAGAGGGATGTAAAATGTCAAATCATAGAGTACCTATTTTTGGGGATCTAAGGCAGAAAAGTCAGGGACACAGGAGTGAGTGCCCAAGTCCAAGGTCTTGGTTTCTATCAAGATCTGGAAACAAGATCTACAACCTGTATCTATTATACCAAATATTCTCTTGTCATGAAACTTTGAGGAATAATGAGTGGGCACCCAAGTGGGTAGATTTTCCTTCTATTCTACAATTCCAACACTTCAAGATGTATTCCTACAACTTCACTTTGTCCAGTTCCTCAACCTGTAACTTGCAACCATGAAAACTCTGGGAGGGGCTTATGGTGTTTAGAGGCTTGCCTCAGTCAAGCCCCAGAGGACACTTAAGTCTCTGAACACCTTTGTCCGATAGAGAGTGCATGCCTAGGGAGGAGAGGCAAAAACCAAATAAAATAATGATCACAAATAGAATATAATGTCACCTTGTAGTGAAGATCTCATGGGAGGAAGATGCTCTTCATTCCATGAGGAAATGGATGCTCAAATCTACAAACACAAACACATAGATAACACCAATTTGCTCTTGTAACACAATGAAAGCCTTGAATCACCTTGAGAACACAATAGCTTGCTAGTAATCATCTAGTTGAAATCTAGTTTACAAATGAATGCCTAAACATACTTCTATATGCAACTACAAACACTCCCGCCAAGGATTTCATAATTCAAACTTACCGTGTTGGCATAGGACCCAAATAAAAGTCACAAGCCGACACCCAAAAATTGGGATTGCCCCAAAATAAGGCAAGACTAGGGTGTGGGACCCAAGTCCTCCCCCCTTATTTTGGGAGGGTCTATCTCAAGTAGTCCCCCTAGGTCCCATTTGTCAAGACACTTAGAGGTTTTCTCATTGGGGTGTTGAAATATGATGTAAAATGTCTTAAATGCACACTAAAGACCTGGGAGCTAAACCTAAAGAGGGAAAAGCCCCCAAGGGAACATTTTCTAACATTAAAGAAACCATGAATGAGGAAATGGCGTCATTGAAGAATAATGAAATGTGGGATCTAGTACCTTTGCCTAAAGGTCGAAAGCCTGTTGGATGTAAATGGGTGTTTAAGAAAAAGATAGGTCTTGATGGCAGTGTTGAGAATCATAAATCAAGGTTGGTTGCGAAAGGATATTCCCAGGTGGAGGGGATTGATTATGGAGAAATATTTTCTCCTATAGCTAAGTTGACCTCTATCAGATTTCTATTGTCACTTATCGCAACATATGACTTAGAAATCACGTAGATGGATGTGAAGACATTATTTCTTCATGGTGATTTGAAGGAAGAGATTTACATGTCCTAGCCAGAGCATTCCTTGAAAAAGGTAAGGAAAACCTAGTTTGCAAATTAGAGAAATCTCTGTATGGTTTGAAGCAATTGCCTAGAATGTGGTACTAGAAGTTTGATACCTGTGTGTTGTCTTTGGGGTTTTTGAGATAAAAGTCTGATCATTGTGTTTACTTCAAATCTGAAAATGGTCGTCTTCTTATTATTGCTCTGTATGTTGATTATATGTTGTTCATTGGGAATAGTAAATGTATGATTTCTAAATTGAAGTCTCAATTAACAACACAATTTGAAATGAAAGATCTAGGTTCAGCTAGGTATATTTTGGGGATAGAAATTAGAAGGGATAGGGGAAATAGAAAACTTTGGCTCAACCAGAACAAGTATATAAATTTTGTCCTAGAGAGGTTTAGCATGACAGATTACAAGAAGTTAGTTGTTCCAGTGTTGCAGGGAATGAAACTCTCTGTTAAAGATTGTCCAAAATCTCCTATTGAGATGGAGGACATGACCAAGGTGCCTTATGCAAGTGCAGTTGGCAATTTAATGTATGCAATGGTTTGTACCAGACTAGACATTACCCAAGCAGTGGGAGTGCTTAGTCAGTTTATGGCTAATCTATGAAGGCCGCATTGGGATGCTGTGAAGAGAGTTTTCAAGTATTTGGAGGGTACTTTTGAGTACACCTTGTGTTATCATGGCTACTCTACTAGATCTCAAAGTTTATTTAGCATTTGTGGATATGTGGATTCTAATTAGGCAGGGGACATTGACAACAAAAGATCCACTAGTGGATATGTATTCATGTTGTTTGGTGGTACAGTTAGCTGGATGAGCAAGCGGTAGGCTTTAATCACTTTATCTATTACAGAGGCTGAGTACATGGCAAAAAATCATGCCTATAAGGAAGCTATTTGGCTTAGAAGACTATGTTTAGATGTTGTTTTTGATGCAAGGCAGATTGTTATTTGCTGTGACAGTCAGAATGCCATTTGTTTGGCAAAAAATCCAACTTTCCATGCCAGGATGAAACATATTGACGTGCAGTACCACTTTGTTCATGATATGGTGGAGGATGGAAAGGTTAGTCTGGAAAAAGTTGATACTCTAGTGAATGTTGTTGATGCATTGATGAAGCCTGTGAGTACAAATAAGTTCAAATGGTGTACCAGTTTGATGGGTCTTGCAATAGTAGAATTTTGGAAAATAAATGACTACGTGACTAAAACTTTTAGTCATGATAACTAAAACTGATTAAATTTTAGTGATCTTTGCAACACAACTATAAATGACTAAATAAATGACTAATTTGATGGTGGGTAAAAAACATAGCTATAAATGACTAAATAATTAGTCACACAAATAAAATTTAGAAAGAGAGGGAAATTAAAAAAATATTTCGAATTGGAAAGAGGGAAATTTAGAGAGGAAATTTTTTTCCATGAAAAATAATTCAAACAAAAGAAACACGACCTCCTCTATGCTCAAGACATTGTTCATGCATTGGACACGATGTACAAGGGTTGAATTCATGCTCAAAAATAGGTAAGGCTCATTGATGTCCCTCTTTTTGCATTGATGAATTGGAACACAATCTCTTGAAGATGTTAATTTTATTGTATTTTGTTAAATTTTGTATTGGGCAAACCCATTTTAGAGGGATTTCCTAGAAGTGATAGAAGAGTTTCTAGAGAAGGGCATGGCCAGATGCATTGCATTCAATCACCGAGGAACCTTACTAGTAGGTCTGGTATTCATGCATTTTTTAAACTATAATTTTTTGTTGTGTTTGGTACTCTGTTTTAGTTATGCCCATTATCCAGATGCTATAAATACAGACACCAAAATCTAATTCAATCTATTGACTGTTAATACTCAAACAATACCCCACTCTTACTAGGGATGCATGAAGTTCAAAGCTCAATTGTAAAGGATAAGGGTTTCACCTAATTGTAGAAGAACTGCCTCAACCTTGCAAACTTTTTAAAAAGAAAACAACAAATAATATTTTATTGCTTAATACCCATTTTAGTGTTTGCTAGGCCTATTGTAGTTTAGTCCCCTGAATAGTCATTATTGTGTTGAAGTATTGGTTATTAATACTAGTGTTGGTGTGTTCTGAAGAGTATTCAATATGCTCCGTTGTTAAAATGGGGTTTGATTTTTCTTAATTGGGGTCATCTTAGGTAGTTCAGCTTGGCTTAAAATGCCCAACTAACAAGATTGTAGATCAATCTAGGGTTTCTATCTTTTTTTCTATGATATGGAAGTCACCATTTTGAATGTTTCTCTCCCTGATGATCGTCTAACTAAAATGTCCTTTTAGCATGATAATTTTCCTCTCATGGGCAAATTCATGGGAAGAAGACTAGATGACCTAAAACTCTATGGATGAATATGGAATCTACGAGGCTGGATACCGAGTTAAATTCTTCCTTTTAAGGATTTCTTTCTTCTTTAAGTCTGCCAAGGATAGAGAGTTTTCTCAAACTAGGGTCGTGATATTTTTGGCAAATCTGGGTTGTTTTTATGTCTTCTAGCAACCATTTTTAGACCTAGATCATCTATTTTTCAAAGGTTCCCTTTTGGATCCCACTTCTACAACCTCCCTCTAGTTTGTAGAGGAGTGAAGATAATTCAGTTGCTTGCAAAGATCTATACCTCTGTTGATATGTGGCGACTAATGATGCAAGTACTGTACACAAGTTATGTACCCTCTTTTTTGCATGATCGGAGTCGGTTGTTAATTTTTGTTAACCGACAAAAGAAAAATGACATTGCAAAATCCTAATTCTAGAAGCTTCTGAAAAGCTTGTTATAAGCGGCTGGGATGTATGGTATAGTGATGTATTCGTGAGATTGTAATCTATTTTGCATTGGATAATAAAATCATTGGATGGCTGAGTTTCTGTGGATGTAGCCCATATTGGGTGAACCATGTTAAATTTTTGTGTTGATCTCTTTTGTGTTATTCCTCATTGTTATATTTGGGTTATTTAATTTGCATATAATTGTTAGTGTTTATTTCTTTGATCTGCCCTAACTCTAACAACCTCTAGAGTAATGCTAATCACAAGTTACATAGTGCATCATAATGATTCCCTAACACCCTATGCAATTGTTAGTAGCTAGACAGCATAACCAATTTTAATCATTAATATCAGCACTATATATATGCTTATGTGCACCATGCAAATGATACTCATGCTTCCTAGCACTCGAAAGCACTCATTGCCACATATTTACTTGCATTCAGCACATCTAAAAAACTAAAGAGAAAATAAAGGGCACTTGATAGCAAGGTTTCCCTTCAAATTTAACTCCAAAACCCAACATACAATTCAGCAAAATTACCCCTCAAATTTCAGCTCTATTATCCAATTAATTTACCCTCAAAATTATCAAGCCTAACAATTTAGCAATATGACCTCTCAAATTTCAACTCTAAAATCTATCAATTTACTATGCAAGATAACAATTCTTTGGGTTCTCAAGTGTTTATCTTTCTACTTCCTTTCATTTAGAATCATATGGCCATTGGCTTATCAGGTCTTTATCTTTCTACTTCATCACATACTTGCATTATCATGTCATAAGATCTCTAACACAATACCATGGAAGCTTCAATGCATCTCGTACAAAGCCAAATAGTTAAAAAAAAACAACGTAAGAAACATACTCAGCTAAAGTGATGACAAATTGGCACATTATCTTCTTATTTTTTTGTACAGTTGAGAACATTCTAAATGTTTTCAAATGTCAAATTCTTTGATACATCAAATGACTCCTCCAAATTATTACTTTTTTTTTAAAATAGAAAGTTCATAGTTTATAATACTAAGAAATCATCAATCTTTTTGCCATTTCTATGATCTGAAAGAAAATAACAAGCACTCAAGAAAGAATAAAAAATAACAAAGTCAATTAATATGGCAGCCTAAAATAAGCCTAAAACAATACAAGGAAACAAGGATTACAACCTAGTTTGAAGTCTTTCCCAAAATTTTGAATCAAGAGTAAACCACTAATTTGATAAGAAACAATAATAGGAAACATGGTTTACAACCTAGTCCCCATAAATTATTGACACACAGCAACCTAAAGAAAAAGGAAACTAAAAGATGACATTTTTAAATAATCAGAGCTCTATAATTGTTTAATTATGATTAAGTACATGTACATGCTAAGCCTTCTCTGTGTGACACATAGTATTGGCATGCCCAATGTGTTGATGATTACCACCACCATGAAGATGCTCAATAGGATTCATTGCCACACCATGAACCTTGGGCTTGTTGCAAGTATGGGCCTAACCGGTGTTGTCATTGATGTCAACATACTCATGTTGCATTAATGAGAAGGATTAGATGAGTTGTGTACTGAGGATATTGAGAAAATAAGTCTCAATCAGGAACAGTGAAGAACAGTGATGACAAGAAGGTAAAAGTCCTCAATAGGTTGAGGATCAGACGATACGGTTTAAAGGGTTTTTAGATATAAGTCTTGAGATGCTCCAGTCAAGATTTTAGAGGTCCGCATGAAGATCTGAAGAAGTTATGGTCGCTCAAGTATAACTAGTTCCGGCAGGTGTTCAGAGGTGACAGAGGGCCACAGATAGGTCCGGTGAGATCCGGTATTTCATTATCCCATTCTGCGGATCTGAGGGAGTATTGAGGATGTCCCTGTGAAGTATCAACTAGATTAGTTCGTGGGTTAAAGGTCTGGAAGCACCTATTCATTTGTGACAGTGATGACAGACTGTGTTCTTGTAGCTCCAAATGAAGGAGAGAAGAATTCCAGTAGGATGATGAAATGAAGATGTTTTTGGTGATTCAGGGAAGGTTATAATGATCTTTGGATCATGTCCAGTTAATGTTGGTGGTCCGCATTGAAGTTAGAGTTTGCATTTGAAGAATAACCATGGATATTGGTGTTCTTCTTGAGACTGGCCGACCGGATGTATTACACGTCTTGCGGATGATCTTATAGGTGTTTGCCGACTTAGATGATTGTTCCTAAGTCAATGCCTTGTATAAATAAGGGATTATGAATTCATTTTGAAGGGCATCTATAGGTGATGAGTGTGTGATAGCGAAGAGAAGTGTGAAAGGTAGAGCAGAAGTATTGGGCTTAAATGGAATTGTTTCAAGCATGCTGAAGATGCTATTCTCCAGTTCATAAAGGTGATACTTATTTCTTTGTAGATAGTGTGTCTCTTGTAGGCAGTGAGCCTCTTGTGAGCAGTGTGCTTGGGCAGTGAGCCCTAATTGGCATGTGCCATTTTGTTCTTTCTATTCTTCTAACAAAGAATACATTATTGGGTTAATCACCCCGTGGTTTTTCCCTTAACCGGGGTTTCCACGTCAAAATCTTGGTGTCATATGTGTTGATATGTTTCTGCTTATGATTTAAATGCATTATGGTTCATGATTAATATTATGCTAATCACTAAAGAAGATTCAAGTGTCTAAAAAGGAAAGTTCCGCACAACTGATTCACCCCCCCTCTTAGTTGTATGCCCTAAGACTAACAATTGGTATCAAAGCTAAGTTCCTCTAAAAGGAGCTTAATTGCTTGAGGAGATCCAAGATGTCATCATACAAGAAGGATAGTCTGAAGTTTGATGGAACCAACTTTTCTCTTTGGAAAGGTTGCATGAAATGTCACTTGCAATGTATGGGAAAGGCATACTAGTCCATGGTCACAAAAGCGTATGCAGCTCCACAGGGTGGTCCGACAACCCTAAATGAAATCACAGATGCTGAAAACAATCTGCAGACCAAAGAAGCTCTTCTAAGTGCATTAATTGACTCAGAGCTCTCAAATGTTATTGACCTACCAACTACCTATGAGATCTGGATTAAACTGGAACTTCTGCATGAAGGAGATGAGTATGTTAAATGTGCAAGGTTACAGAGTCTAAAAGGGAAATTTGAAAAATTGAAGATGTGAGATGATGAAAATATTACCACTTTTATGCCAAGAGTGAATGAGCTGGTTTGTGGAATTAGAAATTCTGGTGGAGTCTTGGATGAAAATGAGATTGTTGGTAAGATTCTTAGATCCCTTCCTGCCTCTTACAAAATCAAGGTTGTTGCCATTGATGAATTCAGAGCCCATACAACTGTCACAAGAGACCAATTAGCTAGCAAACTGGCTACTTTTGAAATGACCAAACTTGGAGATGATCCCCCCAAAACTAAATCTGCATTCAAAGCCAGTGCCTCTGTGAAAGGTAAACAAGGATTTGATCCGGGAGAGAACTCATCAAGGAATTTGTCATGGTATGGAAAAGCAAGAAAAGACTTGGAAGAAGAAGAAGTGGAAACTACTCAACTTGAAGCCCTCATGGCAAAGGGACTGCCAAGAGGATCCGGTAAGTATGAAGGAAAATTGCCTTTTAAGTGTTTCAACTACAATAAGATTGGTCATTTTGCCTCAAAATGTCTGGAAAGATTTTCAAAGCCAAATCCTAACAGATCAAGGTTCCAAAATAATTGTTACTATGTTCATGAAGAAGATGATAATGAAGGAGTAACAGATGATGAATCAGAGACAGGAAACAAATCTGGAAGTGAATGGGTGTTTATTGCCATCAAGGAAGAAGAACCAATATCCTTTGTATCTATTAATCATAAAGTTGTAGAAAGAGCTCTGGCTGTCCAAGTTGAAGAAAAGAATGATTGGGTCATTGACAGTGGTTTCTCTCACCACATGACAGGTGACAAGAATAAGTTCATAGATTTGGAAAGGTATGAAGGAGGAGTGGTGAAGTTTGGTGATAATTCTACTGGTAGAATTAGAGGAAGAGGAGCTATTTCTTTTAATGGAAGAAACAAAACTGGTAATGTACTGTATGTTGAAGGTTTGAAGCACAATCTTCTCAGTGTTGGACAGTTGGTGGACAAAGGCTATGATCTTCGATTCAAGGATGGAAAATGCAAAATCTTTGAAAGATCCGGAACAGAGATTGCATCCGATACTCAAACTAAAGGTAATATCTTTCACTTGGTTGGTACTGGTAAAAGATGCTTATTTGTTCAAGTTGATCAGAGTTGGTTATGGCATAGAAGGATGTGTCATGTGAATTTTGATAATATCATCAAGATAAGCAATACTCAGGTTGTAAGAGATCTTCCAAAATTGGTGAAACCTACTAACAGCTTATGCAAGGAATGTCAGTTGGGTAAGATGAGCAGAGTCTAATTCAAAAGCAAGGAACTGTCCTCTATCGGACTATTGGATTTAGTTCACACTGATCTTTGTGGTCTGGCAAGAACCAGAAGTATTCAAGGTGATAGATAATTCATGCTGCTAATAGATGACTATTCCCAGATGATGTGGGTAACCTTTCTAAAGGAGAAATCAGAATCTCTTGAGAAATTCAAAATATTCAAGGCTATGGTAGAGAATGAAATAGGAATAAAGTTGAAATGTCTGAGGTCTGATAGAGGTGGAGAATTCACATCCGGTGAGTTCATAGAATTATGTGAAAAACATGGAATTAAGAGATAGTTGTCTGCTCCGAGGACTCCATAGCAGAATGGAGTAGTGGAGAGAAAGAACCGGACCATCCAAGAAGCATCAAGGACTATGATGATGGAAGCAAATGTTCCTCAGATCTATTGGAGAGAAGCTGTCAGCACTGCAGTCTATACTCTTAATCGAGTACAAATCAGAAGCAATACCGGTAAGACCCCTTATGAACTCTGGTTTGGCATTACTCCTACTATAAGATATTTCAGAGTCTTTGGTAGCAAATGTTACATCAAAAGAGATGAAGATTTAGGCAAGTTTGATGCTAGAAGTGATGAAGGAATATTCTTGGGTTACTCTACTCAAAGAAAAGCATACCGGTGTTATAACAAGAGACTAAGAAAGATGATAGAAAGTACAAATGTGAAGGTTGATGAGGGAATAGAGAAACCCTCAAGGTTTTATGAGTATGATGAAGATGACCAGAATGGTGTTCTGGTTCAAGGAGCTCA
This sequence comes from Cunninghamia lanceolata, assembly GCA_027924645.1. Taxonomy (NCBI): domain Eukaryota; kingdom Viridiplantae; phylum Streptophyta; class Pinopsida; order Cupressales; family Cupressaceae; genus Cunninghamia; species Cunninghamia lanceolata. Next base: position 2,973,538 of record BSBN01000549.1, on the reverse strand, counting down.
ATCCTCTCCTGAAAGTTAGATTCAGACTGATTCGGTAAATCATGAAGAAGAGATAGGTCTGAATGAGCCTGATTAAGAAGCAGAAGTGCAAGAAACTCCCAAAGTTCCAAGGTATGTAAGACTGAACCACTCTGAAGATCAGATCATAGGTGACAAAAGCAAAGGTGTGCAAACTAGAGGGAAAATTGCTCAAAATTTAGATGAATATTGTCTGATTTCAAAGATTGAACCTAAGACAATAAATGAAGCCTGCAATGATGAAAATTGGACCAAAGCAATGGAGGAAGAGTTGATGCAAATTGAGAAAAATCACACTTGGGATCTTGTTCCTAGACCTAGAAACAAGAATGTGATTGGAACCAAATGGGTCTTCCGGAACAAACTAAATGAAGTTGGTGAAGTAATCAGAAATAAAGCCAGATTAGTCTGCAAAGGCTACTCTCAAATAGAAGGGATTGATTTTGAAGAAACCTTTGCTCCAGTGGCAAGAATTGAAGCAATTAGACTATTTCTTGCATTTGCTATCTTCAAGGATTTCAAAGTGTATCAGATGGATGTCAAATCTGCTTTCCTAAATGGTGACTTAGAAGAAGAAGTGTACATTGAACAATCAAATGGATTTAGTTATCTGAGCATGGTGATATGGTCTGCAAATTAAAGAAGGCACTGTATGGTCTAAAACAAGCCCCAAGAGCATGGTATGAAAGGCTGGACAAACATCTTTTGAAGATTAGTTTCAACAAAGTTACTACTGATAGTAACCTATATTTCAAAATTGATCATGAAAACATCTTGATTGTTGAAGTATTTGTTGATGATATCATCTTTGGAGGAAGAGACAGTATGTGTAAAACCTTTACAAATCAAATGAAAAGTGAGTTTGAAATGTCAATGCTCGGTGAAATGAATTTCTTCTTGGGTCTGCAAATTACTTAGACAAATAAATGAATCTTTATCTCTCAGACCAAATATGTGAAAGAATTGTTGAGGAAATTTGGAATGGAAGATTCAAAGCCAATGAACACTCCCATGGCAACCGGATGTAAGCTGAGAAAAGATGATGACTCTCCTAAGACAGATCAGACAAAGTACAGATCAATGATTGGAGGATTATTGTATCTCACTCAAACTAGACCAAATATAATGTAGGCTATTGGTCTTGTGGCGAGATTCTAGGCTGATCCCAAAGAATCTCATGTCATGGCAATCAAAAGAATTTTTAGGTACTTAAAAAGAATAGTTGAGTATGGTCTGTGGTATCCTAGAGATCATAATTTTTCTCTTCATGCATATACAGATGCAGATTGGGCAGGAGATGTGGATGATAGGAAGAGTACAAGTGGAGGAGCATTCTTTTTGGGAAAAAGGTTGGTTTCTTGGCTAAGCAAGAAATAAGAGGCAATATCCCTGTCTACAACTGAAGCAGAATACATTGCAGCAGCAGGAAGTTGCACTCAAGTTTTGTGGATGAAGCAAATGCTAAGAGATATTCAAGTAGAATATGAGGAGCCTATCACAATTTTCAATGATAATTCAAGTGCAATAAATATTTCTAAGAATCCAGTGTTGCATTCTAAGACTAAGCATATATCTATCAAGTTTCACTTTCTGAGAGAGCAAGTGAACAAGGGTGAAGTCAAATTGGAGTATGTGCCCTCCAAGGATCAGCTTGCAGATATTTTTACTAAACCTCTTCCCAAGGACTCTTTTGAGTATCTCAGGGAGAAGTTAGGGGTAATTGCCCCTCCGGTGATGAACTAGGATGCACTGATGTGCATCAATCCGATGGATATCACAGTCATATCTTGTGATCCGAATTGATGATAAGGGAGTTGCTACTCAGGGGGAGCAGCTGGTATGTTATGAAGTAGTGAAGTTACAAGTATGAGCCCTTTGCCATTGATGTCAAAGGGGGAGAAGACATGTGAAAAACAAGTGGTTGCTAATCAAAGGGGGAGCAATAAAGGAAGAGAAGACAAGTGAATAGTTGTTTCTATTAGGGGGAGTTGTAACAGCAAGGAGAAGTTCTTGTCTTGATGGTTTTTCACATCATATGTTTCCATCAATGACAAAGGGGGAGATTGTTGCAAGTATGGGCCTAACCAGTGTTGTCATTGATGTCAACATACTTATGTTGCATTAATGAGAAGGATTAGATGAGTTGTGTGCTGAGGATATTGAGAAAATAAGTCTCAATCAGGAACAGTGAAGAATAGTGATGACAAGAAGGTAAAAGTCCTCAATAGGTTAAGGATCAGAGGATGCAGTTTAAAGGGTTTTTAGATATAAGTCTTGAGATGCTTCAGTCAAGATTTTAGAGGTCTGCATGAAGATCTGAAGAAGTTATGGTCGCTCAAGTAGAACCGGTTCCGGTAGGTGTTCAGGGTGACAGAGGGCCACAGATAGGTCCGGTGAGATCTGGTATTTCATTATCCCATTTTGCAGATCTGAGGGAGTATTAAGGACATCCCTGTGAAGTATCAACTAGATTAGTTCATGGGTTGAAGGTCCGGAAGTGCCTATTCATTTGTGACAGTGATGACAGACTGTGTTCTTGTAGCTCAAGATAAAGGAGAGAAGAATTCCAGTAGGATGATGAAGTGCGGATGTTTTTAGTGATTCAGGGAAGGTTATAATGATCGTTGGATCATGTCCAGTTAATGTTGGTGGTCCGCATTGAAGTTAGAGTTTGCATTTGAAGAATAACCATGGATATTGGTGTTCTTCTTGAGACTGGCCGATCGGATGTATTACACGTCTTGTGGATGATCTTGTAGGTGTTTGCCGACTTAGATGATTGTTCCTAAGTTGATTCCTTGTATAAATAAGGGATTGTGAATTCATTTTGAAGGGTGTCTGCAGGTGATGAGTGTGTGATAGCGAAGAGAAGTGCGAAAGGCAGAGCAGAAGTATTGGGCTTAAATGGAACTATTTCAAGCATGCTAAAGATGCTATTCTCCAGTTCATAAAGGTGATACTTATTCCTTTGTAGACAGTGTGTCTCTTGTAGGCAGTGAGCCTCTTGTGAGCAGTGTGCTCAGGCAGTTAGCCCTAATTGGCATGTGCCATTTTGTTCTTTCTATTCTTCTAACAAAGAATACATTCTTGGGTTAATCACCCTGTAGTTTTTCCCTTAACCGGGTTTTTCACGTCAAAATCTTGGTGTCATATGTGTTGATATGTTTCTGCTTCTGATTTAAATGCATTATGGTTCATGATTAATATTATGCTAATCACTAAAGAAGATTCAAGTTTTAAAAAGGAAAGTTTCGCACAACTGATTCACCCCCCCTCTCAATTGTATGCCCTAAGACTAACAGGGCTAACAGTTTATTTTGACCCTATATTTGTGATATGCATTGCCAGCTTTGAGCATTGTCTTTTATGTCCTTCCATCACCAATAACCTAACCAATCATGGCTCTGCAACTACTTGGCACAATCTTCTTAGCTCAAAATGGAAGCTTTACCCTATAAATTGAAACCAATTTCCAAGACTCATCAAGCAAAGCTATTAAAAATTTGCAAAATCAAAAATTACACAAATCTAAACATTAAGAGAGAACATAGATAATTGTTCAAAAATTATTTCCACTACCTTTGGAATAATTGTATTTATCAGTTCACTGTAACCTTGGAAAAAAAAATAAGAATAGAAATATGCCATAAGTCTCCATAAGGTGTACACCTAGAACTCAAAATAATTTGAAAATAATTTGGAAAAAGCCACCATTCATAGGACATCACAAAAGATGCATCACAGTTTGTTGCTAGCCAAAAAGAAAGATGAAAAAAAATGATAATGAGTCAAGGGGAACATCAAGAAGTAGTACATTCAAATTATATTTCAACTAGTTGCTAAATGAGCACAACCCACTTTGACTTATCATAAGTTCAAAATATTAGAACAGGTACATTTTTATGTCTGTAAAGGTGACAACAATCCAACAATGGATCAAACATTTCATATTGAAATGCAATAGAAATGCATTGCAAATGACAACATTCAAATTTGAAATTACTCAGCTCATAAAAGAATAGTGGAGAAAATGCAGAAAAAAGTGTTCTTTGATTTGATTGGGCCAATGAGAAATATTGTCTCAAAAATTCAACTATATCACCATGACTTGTTTTCCTCTACTCCTTACCACCATATTGCAAGCCTCACTTGAGGCCACCGTGGGGGTGTGGTGTATTGTTTTCCTCTACTCCTTACTATCATACCGCAAGCCTCACTTGAGAATGTCGTGGGGACATGGTGTACTATTTTCCTCTGCTCCTTCTTACAGCCATACCACAAGACTCACTTGAGGCCACAACGGGGACGCAATGTACTATTTTCCTTTGCTCCTTATTACCACCATATTGCAAGCCTCACTTGAGGCCGCTGTGAGAGCACAATGTACTATTTTCCTTTGCTCCTTACTGCCATACCGCAAGCCTCACTTGAGGCCGCTACGGGGGCGCGGTGTACTTTTTTCCTCTGCTCCTTACCGCCATACCACAAGCCTCACTTGAGGCTGCCGTGGGGGCATGGTGTACTGTTTTCCTTTGCTCCTTCTTACCTCCATACCGCATGCCTCACTTGAGGCCGCTGTGGGGGTACGGTGTATTGTTTTCTTCTGCTCCTTATTGCATTACCACTGGTTATTCTCTTGACTGCCACAGGACCATGGTGAAGTATCATATGCCACTTAAATTTATACCACCAACCTGCCACTTTGTTTTGAGACTACTGCTGGGCTGCGGTAATCAATCTCTACATACCGCGATGCTGCAAGTGCAATCTCTTCATGTTGCGAGATAGCGATAACTGCTCCCTTGTTATCCTTGGTTCCCGCACACCCGCCAAGACCTTTTGAGTGACCCGCAGGACTGCGGTGAGAGACAAAAACATATCAATTGTCAAAAATACAAATATCTTTCACATGGACTTGGTATGGGGTGCTTATGAATGACTCTTGGAATAATTTTAAAAGAAATATGGATCCCTAAGATGGATTTATGGAAGGAAATTTACATGAAACCAAGTGGGACTATGAGAATTTTGAATGGTCCTAATGAATGACTACAAACCTTTCTATTCATGTCTTGGCTGGGCCATGTACAGGCCTGTTATGGGTTCCATAGGGTTTCTAGAAGTCTATCTATATAGACCTTACAAATGTCTCATAAACCCTTAGAAAAATTCATAGACCCTTAAAAATCTTGTGCATACCTTGAATGACTTGATAGAGTTCCTAATGATCATGCATACTTTCTCATGGTTTATGCAAGGTCCTCCACTAGCAGGACCTAGTCCTACTTTAGGACCTCTTAATGGCCAGTTGACATCACCTTCACAAACACCAGTTCCTTATCCAGTTACTGCTCCAGGTAATTAATCTCCTTGTTAATGGTGAACTTTTAGTTGTATTTCACCTATTATGAAACCATGCATACTTAAGTTTGTCATGCTATTCAAAGGTAAAATTTTAAATCCTAAATGAAACATTATGGACTGATCTGTAACTTATATAATTATTGAAAGATTGGAGTTAAATATAAGGCCTTATTTGCTTTTGGTCTTTGTATTTTGGTTGAATCAATATCCAACAAAAGCAGTGCATGCTTGCTAAAGCAATGAAGTATTTTTTGAAAATTTAGGTCGTTTATTTTGGGTTGAGTGCTTTTGTAGAGTTTGTAGCCCCAGGGCGCAGGCTAAAATATTGAGTTTGGGAAAATCAAATCAAAATCTTATGGATTTGATTATTGGGTTGGGGGTTGTATATATGTAGCTAAATCTAAGTCTTAGTGACATTTTTTTATGTCTACAGCTAGAACTCTATGAGGTATCAGTCCCTGAATGTTCTTTTATCAAATGGATGTATAGATGTGTATCACCTATAGAACATTGTAGGAGAATCACTATAGAAGATGAATTGACTCCACATGCTTCTTAACTAACCTTGTTTCATTTCATGAATACCTGAACCTTCTCAAATGGATAAGCCATCTTTCCATAAGAAATACATTTTTCTTGTTTCCAAGAAACATAGTTGAGACTCTGTTGGGTGACAACTTCAAATGGATGTGAGTTGATTTGTTAAGCACCCATATTCAGATCTAGTAGTCTTTTTATTTTAATTTAAATCTTTATTGTAGGTTATTTTCCCTATATTATTTATTCTTGGTTTGAACTCAATTTTGTGGTTTTTTGTTAGGACCCAGAGCTTTCATATGCAGGACCAGCTACAAGGCACCAAAGGAGTCATCTAGATCATGACTTAGGAGTTTGTTAGTATTCATTGAGTGGCATAATGGTGATTGAACTGTCCTGGTCTATACAACTAAGAGATGTACTTGTGTGCTTTGTAGTTTGTTTGTTTAATTTTTTGATTCTTACAAAAACATCATAAATAGATAGGATGATATTTTTTGTAATTTATTCCTTCAATCACTTGTCATAGGTCCAGTTGGAGGTAGTAAAGCTAGTGGAGTGGAGGGTGTACCTTATCCACCTATTTATTCAAGCAGAAATGTTGCAAGTTCCATTTTAGATCACCAAAGCCTTCACAAAAACATCTGCACAAAATTCAATAATGAAGAATTTATGCACAAATTCTCTTTTGAATGATGCATAAAGTCTCCACTGCAACACCACACTATTTTTGGTCCTTGAGGTGATGTGGGTTATTCCTGCATTACCATAAGGCCCAACAACAAACCAGTGTTGCGGTGGAGGCTTTGTGCATCATTCAAAAGAGAATTTGTGCATAAATTCTTCATTATTGAATTTTGTGCAAAAAAATTTGTGAAGGCTTTGGTGATCCGAAGTGGAACTTACAACTACAATATCTGATAAAAATCTACTTCCAAATATGCTTTTGATGGATGTTCATATCCTCATATAAAGCTCCAATTCACACATAGGTAGGAAGGACGCTTTCAAAGGTTGAGGAGTTGGGCTTTACACCCACTGGTTGCATTTTCTTAAAATTTTATAAGGACTTTTCAGAAAAAAATGCATTTTAAACACATCCTTTAATCACAACATTCCATGATATCACATTTCTTTGAGGTATTTTTTGAAACAATTCACTTGCCTTGTCTATGCTTCCACATTTTCATGTATGTCTAGCAGGGCACTTGTAACTACAACATATAACAAAAAATCCTTGTTGTTATGCTTTGATGGATGTCCCTTCATTATTGATGGATATCTAATGTAGTGCACATTATTATAGTGCAAGCCTATTTTTTAGATTGTTTCATTTAGCATCACCAATATTCTTCACAAGAACATTTTCCCTATTTAAAATGATGGAAATGGTTCACATCGAACTCAGAACAATTTCTCTTGCAACAATCTTCGAGATGAATTTAGATGTAGTGTGAAAATCAGAACATACTCGAAGGTTCTTAACAACTCTAATGGTTGTACCAAGGGCCATGTTTAACAAACCAAATACAATTGCTAACTTTTCACTATGGTGGCAAATAAATGATTATTTTTTCTTCTATTCCACAACATTAAGTAAAAGTCTTGAATATGGAAATACCCTACTACCTTCATTTTCCAAGCCAATTTCTCCAATTTTGCATAGCGCTCCCATGTTTGTGGATGTGATCTGTCTCCTACAAAAAAAAGCATGTACCATTTTATGCCCTTCAATCCAACTACATGCAGGTATCTTTTTAATTCCTTTATCTTTCATCAATCTCCTTACTATTTGAACCTCACTACACTTGCTCACCTCTGCACAGATGTTTTAGAGAAGAACATAAGTTGCAGTATTTTTAGGATCCAACTAAAAAAGCAATGTTGCAGGAATACTCAACCTACATTCAAATTTTGAATTCTAGGAAATTATATACAATAAATAGATTGATGGTTGTTTAGATAGTGAAATTAGCTTTCTTAGAAATTAACTAAAATATTTTGTCTTGAAATATCGAGAAGGACTATTTTAATTAAAGAGGATTTTGTGGTTATTTTTGTAACAATGATTAACAATGATTTTACAGTGCAGCTAGCTTGCTATTTTCATTCAAGATACAAGTCACCAAAGTCAAGCACATACCAAGTGTTAGGGTTAGCCGACAGAAGATATCAATTAAATGCAAATAAAGATTAAATAGAGGAATGGAAATACACAGAAATAATAACAGCAAGAGACAAGTTTTAATGTGGTTCACCCAAATCCGGGCTATATCCACCAATAGAGAGTCCAATATTATTATCAAATAAATCAAACCAATTACAACCAACAATCCTTGCAACTCAATACTATTGCAAAATGCTACAATACATCAATAGAAACCCTAACCCTTAGCCTCTTTTATCAAACCTTATGTTGGTTACAAAAATAGAGGTTTTTTATGTCGGCCAATAGAAAAATAACTCTCGATGCCTTAATAAAATAATAAAAAATTGTTGGAGGTTTCGGGGGTGCTGCCTCTCGACCCCACCCTATATCACGATAGGGAATGCACTAGGGGGGCTGCCCGTAGACCCCGCAAGGGGCACTGCCCTTGACCCCGTCTTATGGGCACTGCCCCTTGACCTCGTTAAATAACTGGGGGGAAACCATGCCGATAAAAGTGGGGTAAATTTAACCTTAGAGTCTGATTAGGCTCCATATAACAACAATCTCCCACTTGGAGACTGATCATAACACTGCTAACCCTATAGCTCCCACTGGAAATAAACACCCTGGACTCTGTTCTATTTTTTTGTTTTCAGTCTTGAAGACCAACTGAAGCTGAAGAGTAGCTCAGCTTCTCCCTTGTCACTGTCTTCATAAACATATCTGCTAGATTTTCATCTGTATGGATCTTTTCCAGCTGTAACTGTCCATCACCCAACACCGACTGAATGAAGTGATACCTCAATAGTATGTGTTTGGTCTTTGAATGCAAGGCAAAATTATTTGCAAGATGTATGGCACTTTGGCTATCTGTAAACAAGTAATTGTTATCCTGTTGTTTGTCCAATTCTTCCATGAAAGATTGCAGCCATATCATCTCCTTGCTTGCCTCTGTTGTAGCTACATACTCTACCTCTGTGGTGGATAAAGCAACCACCTTTTGTAACCAGGAGATCCAACTCACTATTGTCCCACCTATAATAAAGATATAACCTGTAGTACTCTTCTTGGTATCAATATCCCCTGTCAAATCTGAGTCTACATAACCTACTAAATTAATATTAGAGCCCCCAAAACATAAGTGTTTATTGGATGTACCTCTCAAATATCTGAGAATCCATTTTACCGCATTCCAATGCTCCAATCTGGGATGACTCATATACCTGCTTACAACTCCTACAACATGTGCAATATCTGGTCTCGTGCATACCATGGTGTACATTAAACTTCCTACAGCTGAAGCATATGGTACCTTAGACATTTTTTGTTCCTCCTCTTGTGTCTTAGGACACATCTCCTTAGTCAATTTCAAATGACTAGGCAAAGGTGTACTGACAGCTTTTGAATTATCCATATGGAATCTCTACAACACCTTTTCAACATAATCAGCTTGAGATAGAGTCAATTTTCTGTTCTTACTATCTCTACAAATTTTCATACCAAGGATTTGTTTTGTTGCCCCCAAATCCTTCATAGCAAATGATTGTGCTAACTATTGTTTTAACTCTCTTATATGATCCATGTTAGACCCTGCTACAAGCATGTCATCAACATATAAACATAAAATATTGTAGCTATCATTATCCAACCTCTTAAAGTAAACACAATGGTTAGAATTACATTGGCTGTAGCCTTGCTTAATCATAAAACTATCAAATTTCAAATACCATTATCAAGGTGCTTGTTTCAAGCCATATAAACTTTTCTTCAATCTACACACCTGTTTCTCCTTACCTTTGACCTCAAATCCCTGTGGTTGTTCCATATAGATCTCCTCCTCTAAATCACCATGGAGAAAGGCAGTTTTCACATCTAGTTGTTCCAAATGTAAATCTTTAGCAGCCACAATACTTAAAATAGTACGAATAGAAGTCATCTTGACAACCGGAGAAAATATCTTATCAAAATCAACACCTTTTTTCTATGCAAATCCTTTTACAACTAACATGGCTTTGAATCTTTTCTTACCTCCATCTTCCTCTTTCATCCTATAAACCCATTTGTTTGGTAAAACCTTTTTACCTACAAGCAACTTACATAATCCCCAAGTCTGATTTTTCAGCAAGGAGTCCATTTCTTCTTTCATTGCAAGCTCCCACTAAACTTTTGCATCCACCTGTATACCTTCATCATACCCTTCTAGTTCACCAACATTTGTTAACAAAATAGAATACAAAGAGGGAGAAAACCTTTCAGGGGTCTACTTAGCCTCTTTGACCATCTAACATTCACTAGAGTTTGTGGTATTTCTTGTTGCTATTGCGGCGCATGAGGAACCACTGGAACATCATTTTTTTGAGTATCATCCGGCACCACATAATCATTTTCTTTCTTCTCATGCTGGTGCAACTAATCTTTGTACACCACCTTCTCATTGAATACAACATCCTTGCTTCTCACAATTTTTTAATTTTCAACATCCCAAAGCCTATAACCAAATTCATCAATGCCATATCCAACAAAGATACACTTTTTTGATTTTGCATCCATCTTGGTTCTATTTTCAGAATCTACATGTGTAAATGCTTCATATCTGAAGGTTTTGAGAAAAGAATAACTCACATTCTTACATGTCCATGCTTACTCTGGAATATGACAACCCAAAGGAACTGAAGGACCTTTGTTAATTAAACATATGTAGCAGTGTTCACAACCTATGACCACATGTTTCAAGGTAGCCCATCATGCAATCTCATGGTCCTTGCACGCTCCATTATTGTCCTATTCATGCGTTTAGCCACTCCATTTTCCTGTGGAGTCCCTGGAACTATTTTCTACCTATGAATTCCATTAAAGGAACAATAATCCTCAAATTCTTTGCTGCAATACTCACCACCATTATCAGATCTGAGACATTTTAATCTTTTACCCATCTCATTCTCAACCAAGCTTCTCCATTTCTTAAATGTTTCAAATACATCAGATTTCTACCTAAGGAAATAAATCCAAACCTTCCTAGTTGCATCATCTATGAATGTAACATAATACCGAGAGCCATCGAGAGAAGATACTTGAGCTGATCCCCATACATCTGTATGCACAAGCTCCAACTTCTCATCTTTCTTTTGCTTCCCATCTTTGAGAAAGATGACTCTCTTGTTTTCCATATACACAACTTTCACAAAAATCCATATTAATACATTTTAGATTTGGTAAAACTTTCTTAGAATGAAGTACCTTCATACCTTTTTCACTCATATGCCCAAGTCTGTTATACCACAGTGTTGTCTCAAAACCTGTAGTAACTGTTTCAGTCTTTTCTTGTGAACCTGCAGCAACTCTTCCTGAACCTATTTGTTTATTCTCTGTAACACCTAAAGTAGAAGGAACAGTATGACCTGTACAAAGATAGAAGACCTGCCTACTTTCACACCTTTTTCTACTATTAGGGCACCTCTTGAAACCTTCCAATTTTTATCACTGAAAGTAACTATGCAACCTTCATCAACTAGCTGCCCTACTAAAATTAAATTCCTACTCAGCCTTGGAATATGCCTTACCTCTTGTAGTAGCCAATGATTCTCATTCTGCAACTTAATTTTGATTCTTTCCTTTCCAACAATTTGACAAGGTTCATTATCTCCCAAATAAACTAGCCCAAAATCCCCTTGGACATAATCAAGAAAATAACTTCTATGGGGCCTAGCATGAAATGAGGCCCCCGAATCTAAAACCCATGAATCATCAGCATTATCTAGGGAAAGAATCGAAACATCATCTTCAGATTTATTACTTACCACATTTTCCTCCTTATTGCCTTCTTGTTTGTCTCCTTTATTCTTTTGAGACCAGCAATCTTTCTTCAGATGACCTAGTTTCCCACAATACCAGCAATCCTTCTATCCTCTGGATTGGGACCTCTTGTCCTTTGATTTTCCTTGTGACTTCCCATGACCTCCAAAACCTTTTCCTCTCTCATTTGATCTGCCCCTACTTTCTGCATTCAAAACACTACCTGATGTGGACCCTCCTGAGCTTTTCTGTCACTTTTCCTCACTAAGGATAACACCAACAACATCATCAAATTTCAAAGTGTTTGAACCAGAGACAGTTACCTACATTCATTACCAAGCTATTCCAGCTTTCTGGCAAAGAACATAAAACCAAGAGAGCCCTCTCCTCTTCATCAAATTTCACTTTTAAAGAAGTTAACTGACTAGTAATCATATTAAACTCATTTAAATGATCTATCACAGATCCACCTTCAATCATTTTCAGATTAAACAAACACTTCATGAGAAATATCTTATTTGAGGCTAAAGGTTTTTCATACAATTTAGCTAAAGATTTCATCAGTTCACTTGTTGTCATCACTTCTATTATATTGAATGCCATAGATGGTGCTAGGCACAACCGAATGGTTCCCAGTGCCTTTCTATCTAGAAGATTCCAATCCTCATTAGTCATTGTTGCTGGTTTCTTGGCTATTCCTTCCAACGGCCTCCATAAATCCTTCTGACAGAGATAATCCTTCATCTGCATCTTCCATAACTAATAGTTCTACCCATTGAATTTAGCTACCTTCAATTTACCCTTGTCCGCCATTCCTCCCACTCAACCGTGAGACCTTCCTACAGAGAATAATCAAACACAACCCACTCTGATACCACTTGTTAGGGTTAGCTAATAGAAGATATCAATTAAATGCAAATAAAGATTAAACAGAGGAATGAAAATACTTAGAAATAATAACAGCGAGAGACAATTTTTAACGTGGTTCACCCAAACTCAGGCTACATCCACCAACAGAGAGTCCAATATTATTATCTAGTAAATCAAACTGATTACAATCAGCAATCCTTGCAATTCAATACTGCTGGAAAATGCTACAATACATCAACAGAAACCCTAACCCTTAGCCTCTTTAATTGAGCCTTATGTCAGTTACAAAAATAAGGGTTTTTTTATGTTAGCCAATAGAAAAATAACTCTCGACGCCTTAATAAAACAATAAAGAATCATTGGTGGTTTCGGGGGCGCTGCCCCTCGACCCCACCTTGTATCACGACAAGGAGCGCACTAGGGGTACTATCCCTGGACCCCACAAGGGGCGCTGCCCCTTGACCCCATTAAATAATTGGGGGGAAACTACACTGATAAAAGTGGGGTAAATTTAATCTCTGAGTATGATTAGGCTCCATATAACAACAGCAAGAAGGTGGTACTCTACTTCAAACCCTTAACCTCACTTAGTTTAGTCTGCTTACATGGGGATATTAAGGAAGTTGCTAAACAATTAATATATATCATTTGTTGTTTGTGAAGGAGAATCTTGTGAGATCCAATATGGCAGTGGATCAATATCTGATTTCTTAAGTAAAGATGTCACAATTGGGAAACTTGTTGTGAAATAGCAGGTTAGTAATTTTTGGATATTAAGGCTTCTAAGTTGGATATCAAAGATCTGTTCTCATCAACTTAATTTGGAATTTATGTATAAATGGATTCTTTCATGGTGCAGGTCCTTACTGAGACAACACATGAAGTAGGGTTGACATTTTTGTTGTCTAAGTCTGATGGCATTCTTGGGTTTGGTTTCCAGGAATTTTTTGTTGATAATGTTGTTCCATTCTGGTTAGTGTTGATAGCCTTCATTCTATAATGTCAACTTCATTCTATAATTTGAGCATATCACCTTTCTTAAACTTTGAACAAGGTTCTGAAATCAAGGGTTCAATATGCATATTTCAGGCCTATGTTGAACACTCTGTTTAAGGCATTTGTTGATAAGGATACAATTTTTTAATTGATTTATCTTTCTGTTGTGTTTGGAGTTATTTTTGTAAACTTGCAATATACAATGCACTTTTATTCTTTCTAAAATGAGACTAATAGTAATTTTGTTGGTTGTATTGAGGCACAACTTCATTCATGGTAGAAAAGGCAGCACCCTATTTCTCATATCAGATGGCACGTTGTATATATAAAGAAGGAAAGATTCTAGGGTTATGTTGGTTGCATTGAAGAAGAGAGCTTCATATATCGGACATGATCAACACTCTCCTTCTTGGATTCTACATGTTACATCTTGCTCCAGGAAGATTGCCCATGTTGCAAAAGTTTTAAGAGATGAAAGGGGCATGTTCTTACATTGAAGGGCTCCAAGCATGTGTTTCCACACTAGTAATAGTCTGGAAGATGACATAGAGTGCATACCTAGGTAATAGTAGTAGTGATGAAGTGTTATCAAGGAATTTGGAAAAGATACAGTGATGTCAAAGGTATTCAAGGCATTCAATAGAGGGGCAATGTTCTACGTTGATGCGAGGTAGAGTACAAGTGAAAGTATGCCAGAATAATGAGCTAGGTAGTGGCAGTCATGAGGCATTATTATTTTATAAAGGGAAAATGCATTACAGTAGGTTGACAAGTGATTGGACAATGCATTTCAAGAAGCTACAAGTTTGATTAGGACAGTGCATAGCCTAGTCATAAGGCAATGTTGAATAATAGTCCATGACAATTGAGGCATCCTACCAAATATGACATTCATCAGAGGCATAATTATCAGAGATAAGGACAGTTTATTGCTACAGGTAACAATTCACAGTGGCAGCTTATGAACTAGAGCAAGTTGGGTGCATGAGATAGGATCTCTACAGAGATGATAGTGAGATCTTGAACTAGGACAGTGAGCTTCATGGGACAGTCACGAATTTTTGAAGAAGACATCTATGAATGTTGTTGTGCTTCTATGCTCAGTGATACTCAGAAAATTTGTTTCTTGCTCATTATTTGAGCTATGTATTGTAAACATGAATGTTTTTTTAGCAAAGAGAAAGCATTGTAACTTATTTTCATATCTGTATGTTGTTTGTAAGCATTTTTTATCAATAAAACAAGTTGTTTTTACCTTCTTAAAGTTGTTTCATTGTGCAAGCTTCAAAATATACTACTAAATATACTAATGACTAAATGCAAGCTTCAAAATGACTAAATATACTACTAATTGACATCAATTAATTACGCCAAGAGGTGTTATATAGTCGTAGCGGGGTGCGAATGAGAGCACTCATTTTTTCTACCTAAATTTATAAGAAAAAAATTAAAATACCAAAAAGGAAATAAAAAATAAAAATTAAGAAAATCAAAGAAAAAAAACTAAAAAAGAAATTAAAAACAGTTGAAGGAGAAAAAGCTAAATCACAAAAACTATGAAACCAAAAAAGAAATTGGAAAAAATAAAAAAACTAAAACTAAAAAAGAAATTGGGAAAAATAAAAAATAAAAACCAAAAAAGAAATTGGAAAAATTAAAAAATAAAAACCAAAAAAGAAATTGCAAGAGAAAATCAAAGAAACTATGGAAAAAAGATATACCTCGGCGTATTTTAGATATATTTTTTTAAATATAATTATACTAGTAATTAAATTGATTAAATATACTACCAATTGACAAAAATTAGTGAACAGTGAATAAATATGACTAAATATATGACCAGTGTTAAATCAATGAATAAAAAATGACTAAATATACTACCAAATTGATCAAAATGATGATTAAAATTAATGACTAAATACACTACCAATGGATAGAAATCAGTGAATAAAAATGACTAAATAAGTGACCAGTTAACAACAATCAATGACTAAATTAACGACTAAATATATCAGTTTAAAAATGACTAAATAAGTAACCAGATTACAAAAATCAATGACTAAATATACTACCAAATTGATCAATCAAAACAACCAATAAATGACTAAAATGGTTTAGTCATCAATTTGGTCACGTTATAAATGAGTTGCAATAAACTACTAATGGTCACTTGACCATGTTTGGTCATTTATAAGCAATTTTTAGTAGTTGTTTTAGTCATATATTGATGTTTTTGTACTAGTGTTGGGGCCTAGAATGTTCAGTGACTTCAAGCATTGGAAGGGGTTTAGTGAGTTCTTTGTCAAGTGGGAGAATGTTGAGAATGTGTGCCTCAAACTCACTATTAAAACCCTAGTTCAATTGTCATCAAACTCAGGCTTTTGAGGTTTTGCATTCAGGACTTTACTGTAGTACTGCAAGATGCAGCTAGGAAGGGTGTGGGGATGGTAGTGTTACCCGCCATCCCATGGTGGTCTTCATCTGCTTGTCCAGTAGTGCGAGGGGGAAGTCCTACCCTGCCACCCCGCGACGATGGTTGACTCTTGCCTATGGTAGTGTGGGCCATACTGTAGCCCTATGATATCTCGTGAAGTGGCTTGCAGTGGGCTTGCGATGGTGTGGTATAGATCCTGCCATTCGGTGAAGGTTAGTCTAAAATGACTGTGGTGGAGTGGTATACGTATTAGGGTGGCAATGAGAATTCAGAGAGACATGGTTTCTTGTCCCTTTGATATTCCAATATAACTTTTATTGAGGAAGAAGGTAGTGATGGTTGAGTTGGTTAGTAACCGTTTATCTAGTATGGAAGTTGAAATGACAATGCTTGTGAATTCTGTAATGTAATGTAGTAGTGCATTGAGTCGAAGGATAATTGAGAGTGAATTATATTGTAATGCTACCGGATTCATTCTATGAATCGACACCTGAAAGAGCATAGCTCTGTGACTTGTATGTAATTAATGTTTTACTGTAATATAAGAGATCTCTATTTTGGTGTGTGGGTTTTTTCCCAAGAGGGTTTTCCCACGTAAAATCTGGTGTTCATTCTTTATTGTCTATTTATTTATTCTTGTTTGTGTATCTTAAATGAACTCTAATTGCAAAGTTTTGTAAATTTCTGCATCTCTCTCCTGAAGATTAGTATTAAGAAGGCATTTTCCACACTCTGCTTTCCTTTTAGTTGGTATCAGAGCTTGGCCAGCTTTGTTGTCCTTGTAGGTAAGACGGGTTTTTTTGTGTTGATCTTGTTCAGTGGGAGTTTTGTAGAGAAATCTAATTTATAAACTTACTGTAGATTTAAGATGGTGAGCACATCTGGAAGCATAGAGATTGAGAAGTTCAATGGTGGAAATTTTGAGTTGTGGAAACTCAAAATGGAAGATTTGCAAGTGGATCAAGAGTTATGGATTGTAGTGTCCTCTAACAAACCATCAACAACCTCACAAGATGACTGGGATGCAATGAATTGGAAAGCCAAGGGTTTGATCAGACTATGCTTGGTTGATTCAGTTCTCTTGAATGTTCATGAAGAGAAGATAGTGAAACTTTTGTGGAAGAAGCTTGGTGACATTTATCAAGGGAAATCTCTGGTAAATAAGTTATTTCTAAGGAAGAAGTTGTATTCTTTGAAGATGGAGGAAGGAGCGTCCATTGTAGATCATTTGAATGTGTTTAACATGATCATTGCTTAGTTGGGGTCTATTGGTGTGAAGATAGATGATGAGGATCATTGCATGATCTTGTTGTGTTAGTTTCCTAACATATGGGATCACCTGATAATGGCTATTGGGAGTACAACAACCACTTTCAAGATGGAAGATGTGGTTGCTTCACTATTGTCAAAGGAAATGTGAAGGAAATCTTCTGAGATGTCCAAGAAAGCCCTTGTTGTTTGAGGCAGATGAAAGGAGAAAGGCAAGAAGTCTAAATCCAAGTCAGAGGGGAGATCAAATTCTCCTAGTAAAAAGTCTGAGGTGAAATTCTGGAATTGTGGGAAGACTGGACACATCCAGAAATATTGTAAACAAGAGAAGAAGAAGCATAAGAAGAATAATAAATCTTCTAATAATGAATCTTCTTAGAGTGATGCAGATTCCTTCATAGCAGCCTTGGCGACTCAAGCATCAGATGATGTTTGGCTGATTGACATAGTTACATCCTTTTGCATGACCTCTCATAGAGATTGGTTCTCAAAGTATGAAAAGTATGCTGGTGGAAGGGTGTATCTGGGTGATGATTCTCACCTAGAAATTGTAGGCCATGGAAGAGTTAGAATTTAGTTTCCTGATAGAAGAGTGAAGGGAATCAATGATGTGATGCATATACCAGGTCTGGCTCAAAATTTACTTTCTGTAAGTAAGCTTAATGATGTTGGTGTACAAGTCTCTTTCTCGAATGGTGTTTGTGGAATGACTAGAGGCTCTATGGTGTTGGGTAAGGGTACATGAATTGGAGCTCTGTATAAGTTGGATGGATGTAATAGTACTTCTGCTAAGTCAAGTAAATCTGATCATGTAGAGAAAGGAAGTGTTGTTCCTGATGGCGCAAACTCTTTGGAGATGAAGCTCCCAGTAGAAAAAAATAATGTTGTGTCATTAGAGGCTACCACATTGGTGAAAAAGACTTAAAAGTATTTAAAATAAAAGCCTGGTTGAAGGGCTTGATGATTGTAATCTTGAGTTCAATTTTTGTGAACATTGCATATATGGAAAGCAACACCGTGTTTCATTTTATTTTAGCCCTCATAAATCTTTTGAAATTTTGGATTATATTCATGTTGATATATTTTGTCCAATTAATGTTCCTTCATTATTGAAATCTATGTATTATGTTTCATTCATAGATGATTATTCGAGAAGGACATTTGTTTATTTTCTCATAAGTAAAACTGAAGTTTTCACTTAGTTTAAGGAATTTAAAACCTTGGTTGAAAATCAGACTGGCAAGAAAATTAAGTGTTTGAGGACGGATAATGGTGGTGAGTTCTATTCTGTATATTTCAATAAGTTTTGTAAGGGTCACAGAGCTAATATGCATAAACAACTCCTTACACTCCACAACAAAATGGAGTTACAGAAAGGATGAATAGAACATTGATGGAAAGGGTCAGAAGTATGCTGAGTAGTGTTGGTCTAGAACAAAAGTTCTAGGTTGAGGTTGTAGCTACAACATGTTATCTAATTAACAGATCTCCCACTTTGGTACTCATGGACAAGACACCTATGGAAGCATGGTCTAGAAAGAAGCCCTCATTCAGACACGTTATAGTCTTTGGTTGTGAGGCATATGCATATGTGCCTAGTGAAAAAGATATAAACTGGAGAACAGGGCTATGAAATGTATCTTCATCGGTTATGGAATTGGTGTGAAAGGGTAGAAGCTTTGGAACCTAGTTATAGAGAAGGTGTTGTATAGTAGAAGTGTGATCTTCCGTGAGCTAAAACCTTCTACAATTGATCTTCTGTGAGCTATATAGTAGAAGTGTGGGTTTTTTCTGAGAGGGTTTTCCCACGTAAAATCCGGTGTTCATTCTTTATTATTTATTTAGTTATTCTTGTTTGTGCATCTTAAATGAACTGTAATTGCAAAGTTTTGTAAATTTATGTATCTCTCTCTTAAAGATTAATATTAGGAAGGCATTTTTTGCACTCTGCTTTTCTTTCAAAATTTAGGTCCACTCGGGTGCTAAACTAAGTGTAAAATGGTGGTGTACACATTTTATGTTTCAACAGTTTGATCTTTGTAATGCTAAGCAAAGGAGCAGTGAAAGCTTTACTGCTTACCTACAAAGGTGGTGAGAATTAGCAAGTCACTTTCCTTGGCCTATAACAAAAAACAACTCATCACCATCTTTGTACAAAACATAAATCAAGAGATGTCCTTCCACTGCCAAGTACATTGTGTGTCATCCTTCAATGAAATCATGAAGAATGAGGTCGCTATTGAGAAGTCCCTCATATCCAAAGGTTTAGTTAAAATCTATAACAAAAACAACAATGAGAAACCTAACAACAACAAACCTAAGTTTTGGGCCAAGAATAAAAACACTATTGGTGATGGTGTCACCAATGCCAAACATGTACAAATAACCACAACTAAATTGCATGAAACACAAGTTGTCCAGAATGTTTCCCAACCAAGTAATATTATTGTACCACCTGGACAACCCAAACACAACTCCCAAAATAGTCTAAAACATAAATACACTTCCTTGGGAGAACCCCTCAAAGTGGTATTCTAGAAATTAGTTCAAGATTACATGGTCGTATTCCCATCAACCAAACCATTTGACAAAAACCAACCCAAACCTACATGGTATAAAGACAATGAATATTGTGATTACCATCACATCAAAGGACATTCCACCATTAAATGCATTAAGATAAAGAAATACATCCAAGACCTCATTGATCGATGTGACATTCAAGTAGAAGAGGAGAAGTCCACTTCGCTAAATGAACAACTAGTGATCTATAAAATCCTCTCCCTAACCATGGACAAACCTCCTAACCATCCTCCTCTCATTCCAACCAAAATAACTGCACCTACCATGTCTACTACAATCACACTCATAACTATGACAATGTTGTGGTTCGTGTCGATTTTGACACCACATGTGTATCCACCATCAAAATCAAAGGAAAATATACCAACTACATTGTCACCATGCAACATGGTTGGGTCACCTTTAAAGCTCCTTATCCATCATCTTCTTTGTAAGATTGTAGGTATCGTCTCTTATATCATCTTGGGAAGACACTAGCATAAATATCCATTTTGGAGCTTCTCAAAACATCCCCAATCCATAGAGATATCATTGATAAAGCCTTGCAAGAATCCCATGTCCCCAGCAATATTCACCTCGAGCAATTCCAAACTCTCATCACCTAGCTATCCTCCATCTATCAACTCACATTTAGCAAAAACAACATACCTCCCATTAACCCTTCACACAATAAATCCCTCCACATTGAGGTCCTCATTACCAAACATAAATAAAAGTGCATCCTCCTAGATAATGGGTCTGGCTTAAATAGGTATGTACATTAAATTTTATCAAATAGTTGGGATATCCAATGGCAGACCTGGAACCACAGGTTATCACAATCAAGGCTTATGATAATGCAGAGAGAGTTCAAAGGTACCATTTTCCTCCAATTCCAAGAGTGTCCTATCCTTCAATAGACCTTATGCCATGTGTTTGATCTTTATCTTCCCTACAACCTCTTTCTTAGTTGCCCATGTGATGTAGAAGAAAAGAACAACTCAACTTCATAATAGCATATTGCCTAACAATGTGATACAATCACTTAGATGCTTCAAGTTTCACAAGAACTTCTCAAGACAAAGGTCTCCACAAAGGCACCATTTGGAGTTTCTAACTCTTCTGACCCAAACAAGACTATCAAAGGCCTTCTTACCCCTCATTAACTCCAACACAATGATCTCTAACCATTCCCAAGGTCTGCACTACTCAAACACCATCTATAACATTAGCAAGCTGTCAATCCGAGTAGCCCTATTTTATAGAACAGTCACTCATATCTTTTATCCTAGAACCTTCCTCAAGACTGTTATGCATGTTTTGAGTACCCATTAAGGCATTCTCAAACATATCTAGAAATTAACATATGTTACTTTGGAAAGTTTTGCTAAACAAAGTACTGTCAATGTGCATATTAGGCCTATTAGGCATTGTCACCAACAAAGGCTTATTGTTTCTCCTATCTCCAAGCTCTAGCTCTAATAACCAACCCTTGGAATAGTGTTAAACAAACCTACTCATGCTTATAAATCCATCCAAAGTTCCAAATTGTTAAACAATTTATCAGACCTTAAGTCCTTAACTCTTGACTGTCCATAAACTCTGCCTTTCTGGACTGTCACACAGAAAAACTGTCATAAACTTTGCTTTTTTTACACCATAGCCTTAGCTATTTGGTCAGAGACCTTAGGGACTCAAAGGTACATACCACCACAGTCCTTTTCCACCAACATGCAATACATAAATCGGGAGAAACACAGACTTTCATACCACTGTTTACCCTAAACAGGGTTTAACTGTTTTCTTGACAGTTTTCACCAAAAATGCAAAATCTAACTCAAAACACAACCAATCTGTATGCAACCAAATGGAAAGGGAAGGTGATAGAGGGATCAAACACTTACAAACATTAAGACATCCATGCATGCCCATACAGAGCCGTACAAGGCCTGGAAACAGTGGTTTTCTGAAGAAAATGCATAAAAAAAATAGTGCTTTATTAATCCCATTCACATATTCAATCACCTCCGAGTTATTTGGATGTTACAAGGCCTTAATAAAGGCATTCCACATTTGTCTCTTTAGTTTCCACTTCCTTCCAACGAATGGAACAAGGTGACCCTTCACCTTCCTCATTTTACAACTTTAGGAATTTTACAATTTAGATGACAACTATTACATTCTTTCCAAATTTGACACAAAACATTAAATATGGTCCTCCTAGTGACCTAGACACATGAACAAATAATCAATATAACCTTGATACAATGTTAAGACACCAAAAGTGAATCATCCTTCAAAAATTTTATCATAGAAGCATGAGGTTGGCATGGTGCTCCTGCACCATACAACCAACCAACAAAATTTCCAAGTCCCTTGGAAATGTATCTGCAACAAAAAGTCTTTTTCCTCTGCCTTTATCTTCAATCTTCTTAGCTACAATCTTCCAATCTATAGAAATGGTGACAAACCAACCAATAGAACAAACTGCCATCTTCACAGAGCATCCTCGGGCTCCTTCTACTCCCATCAATGGAGTACTCTTCAGGTTGCAACCTCAAGTGTTTCTTCAGGTATCCATCTCTCTACTGCCTCAGAACACCAACTCACCAAACCATTCATCTCACCCAACAGCAGATCCTGGTGATGCACCTACCACTCTCTCCTCAGTGGTTTCTCTATGCACCCTTATCCAGCCTAATCTCCATTGGAGAATGGTCATGACAGACCTCCTTTTGTCTGCCCACACACACAACCTTAGAAAACATCTTTCTGCAGCTAGATGGATAAGCACCTGCAACCAAACAACTTAGCAACAAAAACAAAGGTCACCAACAAACTCTTTAGCTTTACCTGCCTTCTTAGTGATAGGAACAAATACAACATCTCCTCCCAAAGCTTTTTCTAGCTCTGATACCAATTTGATGCAGAGGAAAAGAACAACTCAACTTCATACTAGTATATTGCCTAACAATGTGATACAATCACTTAGATGCTTCAAGTTTCACAAGAACTTCTCAAGACAAAGGTCTCCACAAAGGAACCATTTGGAGTTTCTAACTCTTCTGACCCAAACAAGACTATCAAAGGCCTTCTTACCCCTCATTAACTCCAACACAATGATCTCTAACCATTCCCAAGGTCTACACTACTCAAACACCATCTATAACATTAGCAGGCTGTCAATCCTAGTAGCCCTGTTTTATAGAACAGTCACTCATATCTTTTATCCTAGAACCTTCCTTAAGACTGTTATGCATGTTTTGAGTACCCATTAAGGCATTCTCAAACATATCTAGAAATCAACATATGTTACTTTGGAAAGTTTTGCTAAACAAAGTACTGTCAACGTGCATATTAGGCCTATTAGGCATTGTCACCAACAAAGGCTTATTGTTTCTCCTATCTCCAAGCTCTAGCTCTAATAACCAACCCTTGGAATAGTGTTAAATGGACCTACTCATGCTTATAAAGCCATCCAAAGTTCCAAATTGTTAAACAATTTATCAGACCTTAAGTCCTTACCTCTTGACTGTCCATAAACTCTGCCTTTCTGGGCTGTCACACAGAAAAATAGTCATAAACTTTGCTTTTTTTACACCATAGCCTTAGCTATTTGGTCGAAGACCTCAGGGACTCGAAGGTACATACCACCACAGTCCTTTTCCACCAACATGCAATACATAAATCGGGAGAAACACAGACTTTCATACCACTATTTACCCTAATCAAGGTTTAACTGTTTTCTTGACAGTTTTCACCAAAAATGCAAAATCTAACTCAAAACACAACCAATCTATATGCAACCAAATGGAAAGGGAAGGTGATAGAGGGATCAAACACTTACAAACATTAAGACATCCATGCATGCCCATACATATCCATACAAGGCCTAGAAACAATGGTTTTCTGAAGAAAATGAATAAAAAAAATAGTGCTTTATTAATCCCATTCACATATTCAATCACCTCCGAGTTATTTGGATGTTACAAGGCCTTAATAAAGGCATTCCACATTTGTCTCTTCAATGTCCACTTCCTTCCAATGAATGGAACAAGGTGACCCTTCACCTTCCTCATTTTACAACTTTAGGAATTTTACAATTTAGATGACAACTATTACATTCTTTCCAAATTTGACACAAAACATTAAATATTGTCCTCCTAGTGACCTAGACACATGAACAAATAATCAATATAACCTTGATACAATGTTAAGACACCAAAAGTGAATCATCCTTCAAAAAATTTATCATAGAAGCATGAGGTTGGCATGGTGCTCCTGCACCACCATGGTTGCACACCATGTAAACCATTCCATCCACCTACCATCAATGTCTCAAATCCCCCCAGAATGGCATGGAGGTAACTATCCCCACCAATCTACAACCATTCGAATATTGCAAGTCTTTGGAGGTTGAGAACACAAAGTATCTTACCATTAACAAGACACTAGTGATATGAAACACATTTTGGGTTCATCAAATTCTCATAAGTTTAAGTATATAAAGAACATAACCACAAGCCTATGATTGGAAAATTAGGAAAAATGAAAGAACATAAAAATAATTTTTCATTGTAGAGTTTCTAAATGGTTTCAAATCCTTGTAAATGCAATATATTTATATATTTGTAGGTTTACTTAGTGAGGAATATGAATATTTTTCCCTCCAATACACTTTAGAAGACAAATATATAGGAGAGTATGAAGAGTCACATGACTTTCACTTTTGAAATTATAATATTTCATTACTATTAGTCTAAAATTTGACATGCAATTGCACACCATCCTTCATTTTGCAAGTCCTCCTAATAATTATCTAGTACTATTGAGCTAAAATTTTACAAGCAAATGCACATCACCCTTTCTTTTGCATGTCCTCTTTATAATTATCTATTACTATTGAGCTGAAATTTGACATGTAAATGCATGTTATCCTACCTTTTGCAGGTCCTCTTTATAATTATTCATTACTATTACATTGAAATTTGGCATGAAAATTCACATAATCCTTCCTTTTGCAATTCCTCTTTATAATTGTCTATTACTATTGAGCTAAAAATTTTACATGCAAATACATGTCATCCTTTCCTTTTGCAAGCCCTCTTTATAATTCTCCATTACTATTGAGCTAACATTTGACATGCAAATGCACATCATCCTTCCTTTTGTAAGTCCTTTTTAATGTCTTCCTTGAACTACTAATCATTTTCTAAGAGTCGCATGCTTAAACATTTTCTATACACAACTACAATTCCAATGTCCTATAACACACAAAACTTAGAGTATTATATTATTTTAAGAAAAAAAATACACATTTAAATCCAAAATAGACATTAATATTTTCACAAAGCCATGAAATCAAATTAAATTCCCTAAAGGGATAGTGCAGTTTTTTGTAGGTTTGTAGGATTGAGCTGGGGTTTTGAGGTTTGCTTGCATATATGTGAGGAACACGGGGAAAGTTCGTACACATTGACATATATGTGAGTGATAATGGGGACTTTTGTGCATGTTTGAATATATGAGGGAGAATAGGAACTTTTGCACACATTTGCATATTTGCGGGAGAATTAAAACTTTCATACAAGTTTACATATTTTAGGGAGAATAAAATTTTCATGCAATTTTACATACTTGAGGGAGAATCAAAAGTTTGATGAAAATTTGTATATATACAAGACAAGTGAAAAATTCACATAAACCTATAATTGGGGGAGAATGGGAACTTTGATGCAAGTTTGCATATATACAAGTCAAGTGAAAATTTCCTACAAACTTGTAAGTAGGGGAGAATAGAAACTTTGATGTAAATTTGCATAAATGCAAGTCAAGTGAAAAGTTCCTACAAACTTGTAATTGGGGGGAATAGGAACTTTGATCCAAATTTACATATATGTAGGTTGGGCGAAACGTTCTTACAAAATAGGTAAACTTTTGGAGGATAGAACTTTTGATTCAAGAAGCCATTTGAGCTCCTTTTTTAATATGAAGGTATTGGAGAGGACCACGTTGTGGTGACCTACTTGTGTCAATATAGGACCATTTTGATAATTTTGAGGGATAAATTCTACCAGACTATCAAAACTACATTTTATTGATATTTTTATATTTTTAGCCCTCATAATTATATGCATGAGGATGAAATTATGTTGCAAAGCACTCTTAAGACTCATTTAGACACATAAATGGTAGAGGATAATTATTAGGCATTTTCATGAATTCTAGAACTAAACTAAAGGTATAGATCCCACCCCCCTCAAAATTGGAAATCACCACACAAAGTAAAATTGGCACCAGACCCACACAATGAGACTATTTGAAACCCAATGAAAAGAATCAACATAAATTTTGATAAAATGGTCCCCAACTCTAAAAGAATAGAGGTATCTTGTGAAGGCCATAACAATAACTATGAGCCATTAATGATAAGATGGATAGATTTATGACCATAGTAGATCAAGCCCATGTATAACATGTGTAGTCAAAGGTAGAGGTTAAGGAAATGACAAAAAAGAGAGATGAGTAGTTGTAGGATACCTTATTAACATGACAACAGTGAGACTAGCTATAGGAGGAGTAGACTCAACTACAAGAAGTCAAGAAGATCATTGTTCCTAATATGGATGGGCTAGCTATTGAGGGACTCCAAGATCAAATGGAGAAAGATGTTTCACATATCAGGAAGGAGAGGTTATAGTTGAAGGTAGGTTGAATCTAGATAGAACAAGGCATGGCATACGCGGAGTGAGATTTCCTCCTATAGGTGGTATGCATCATTATATAGCAGGTCCACTAGCGCAATCCTTACTAAAGGAGATCAATGGATTTTGAAAAATAGGACACTAGATTGAGGTAGGAAATTAAGCAAGTAAAGAGTGAGGCATAAGGGATTTCAATAGCTATGGTTGTGGTATTATAGAGTGCTAGGTCATAGTCCCATTCATAGTCAACTACCTCTATCTAATTGTTGAACACAATTATGAATACTAAGAGGGGGGAGGGTGAATCAGTATTCTATAAAACCATTTTTTCACATGTTCCTTAATCCATTTACTCAATTTAATAACATGAAAGAAGAATAAACATAAGGAAAGCAACCACATAGTCATAACACATAGACACCAAGCTTTTTATGTGGAAAACCCAAAAAGGGAAAAACCATAGTGAGTGTTAGCTCACAATATATTATGATATCAAAATCAAATTACAGAAAGGCTCGTTGCCTTAGGGTTCACTGCCCAAGGACTCACTATCCAAAGAAGTGCTCACTACAACAAGATCACTACCATAGAGAAAAGAAGATAGAAGAGAGAATAGAGAGTGGCTCACTGCCAAGAATGAATTGTTACAAATGCATCTACTAAATGCACGAATACAGTTCCAATGATAGCTCAATATACAAATTCAAAGGTCTTCATCATGACTACTCTATTTCTCTGCCCTATTCACATATACTCTATTCTTCAGTCTCCTGAACCTTTACTATACTTTTCAGATCACAAGAATCGCATACATTAACTTCATAATGCACTCACTTCATCAAGCATCAAAATCTACCAAGTATATATATCTGCAACAAGATCTAACTCAAAATTCAATTAGCTTTCTAGAGATGAAATGTGTACTCAAATAGATGTACTCTATTGGCTTGAATTCTTTACTTAAGAAGTTATGCAGATCTGTACAATCCTTCAAGAATCTTCATAGAGGTGTGGACCTATTATAGAACCACTTAGGATGATGATTTATACAAAATATTTTAACTACACATCGATCCAACATGAGTGTCAACCTTATACTTGAGTATACACTTAACCATGTTGTCTATCATATCATAACTTCTAGTACAGATCACACAAGACTCCAAAATTCATATCAAATATTCATCAGGCATCACCAATCATACCTTCATAACCGCATATCATAATATTCTTATATGGTGAGATGCGGATCTCTGAACTGATGATTCTGTCTTGGTGAAACATTGTCAAGATGAATGTCGATACTTAGAAGCTTGTAAATGATCTTTTGGCAAACTTCATAATCTACAAATCTGGAATTAGATACTTCTCATGTGTGTTTATAATGCCTCCAAACTGAACATCGAAACAATCAGTACTAGAGGAATGCGGACCAAAATACTCCATGTTCTGTATTGTTTATAACTATACTCTACTTACCCGGACTTAGGAAATTCACATTATGACTTCCAGATATTGTCAGGACATGAGACTTGGAATATAATACCATCAAATGATTATATGCAACATACCAAAACCGCAAACCAAAGTCTTCATCTATGGAGGAGTATCAATCAATTCTCTGTCACTTACCCAATGAACTACCAACACTTAGTCAATTTGACTAAGTTATTCTTACCAGACCAAAAACACTATGCATAACCTATCTCCAATCATATCTAGTTGTTTCCATCAATGACAACATCAAATCTCCAACATAACAATAGTGTCTCTTGACCATGTTGCCAACAATCTTCCCCTTTGGTATTGATGGAAACACTTAGTGAAAAATGCTCACACTGCTCCTCCTTACTATGTATACTCTATTTTTCTTCTTCCCTTAAGATATTTGGCCATTTTTCACTAGTTCTTCTCCCCCTTTGACATTAATGGCAAAGTTTTATGTACAAGTAACAAAATTGTGTCAAACTTGCAAAATTGTTATACTTGTCTGCATATGTATAGGTGCAATCATATAGCTTCCCTACTAAAAGGTGGAGAGGATGTCTAAGTATATGGATTTCAATTGAGCTATCTCTCCATCCCATTTGGCCTTAGCACTACTCAAAATTTAAATGTTTCAAGTCATTTGAATCACCAATTTCTATGCTTTGTCTACTGTGGTAGGCACATCAGTTATTGTCTTTACCTTTGTTGCCTCTGCTTGAAGACCACTCATAGAATCAATCTTGGATTCTATTATCTCTCTGACTTGGCACATTCTACTCTTAGTCACCTCTTTCTTGTTCTACAGACTACTTATCTTTGCATGAATGCCCTCAATTTCTCCCTTTTTGTTGCTGATGGAGTTAGATGCAGGATCAAATGTTTCTGAGATTTTTATCAATTGAAGTTCCAAGTCATCTATTTTCTCCTTCATTTCCTTTGTTGTCTCAGGCCATTTTAGACAAAATTTGTATATATCACTAGCATCCTTGATAGCAGTATCTATGTTCTTGATGCTATTGTCCAACAAAATTGTATCCTTAGCTAACTTATCCTTTAGCTCAACTAGCCTCTTATCACTTATTTCTACCCTAACCTTAATATCTGTAGCTTTTTCAAAGGATTCAAAATGTGAACTTACAGAAGCTAATAGAATTTTGAATTGTTCAGTTGGGGAAAGAGATGTGTCCTTCTACATCCTAGGCATCAACTTTTCTAAAACACTAGATGCCTCACCAATAAGCTCATTGTCCTGACTATAAGACCTTAGGATTTCTTCCTGAGCTTTGGGTTGAACAATTAACACAAGTTTGAATTTCTACAGAGGTGACATTGATGCTAAGTTTATTGGTCCTTGTAGCAACTCAAGTGAATCCAAAAACTAAGCTTCTTGCTGCCTCTCCAAGAACTCTCTAACTGACTCAACAGGGTCTTGTGTACCTGTAGCAGCATCTCTTGTCATTTCTTCTTGTTTAGACTACTCTGGAGATTCTTGACCCTCAACTTCTTGCTCATCAGTTTTGTGTTCCAGAGTAGGGCTCTTCTTATCTTGCTTATCCTCTTTATTTTCATGATCAATAGTTTTAGTTTTCTCTAGGGGGACTTTAGTATTCTCAAGAGTCGTATTTCCTTCTTGCTCCTTTATTTATTCATCTTTTACAGGGCTTACCGGAGGAGTCTTTATTTGTTTTTGGTGCAGCCATGGTAGGAGGGTTCATAGAATGAACTATCTGGACTGTGTAGCAAGAGTAAACACAATGGAAACAACTCAAAAAATGAAGCAAATGCAGATTTAGTAATTCAATATATCATAGAATTCAAATATAATCTGGCTGGCAACATACAGGCTTACAATTAGGGCTCAAAGGCCTGATTACATACATGCACAAGATAAAGCTTTGAAGTCCTCTTGCGAAGGAGCCAACTATCTATCTTCTAGATCATGAGAGCTTGATAACTACTTTCCTAAGGATCTATTACATCTTTATATATCATTTCCAGACCAAAGGAATCCTCCGCGTTGGCCAAGGAAGGTTGCAAACTCCAAGCAAGAGCTACAATGTGTTCATAAATAGGTCGGACCTAAATGTGTAGAACACATCCTCAAATGAATGGAACAACGTGCAGACCTCTAGGAAGGGTCGGCCATGAACCAAGGATCATTGTGTTAGGTCTCAAAAATGCAGGTTGCCAATCCTAAGAGGATGCCAAGCTCTATGTTTAGATTGGCAACGTTTCTGAACTAACTTGACGAAATCAACCTTTAAGGTTTGATGATTTCCTTCACTTTAGGTCCTGCTACACCTAGGTGGGTAAACCTTGAAAATATTAAAACAGTCTGAGTGTGAATGAGTGGACTAATTAGATCTATCTACAATGGCATAGGATGTAGGATAGATGAAATAACTGCCTAATTAATTCTATGTATAATGTTTAATAAGTGATTGGCAGAAATTGTATAAGCAATATCAAGGTAAAAGGAAATAATGAGTTAAATAAGACTAGTGCCTTGTTGGGTAACAGAGTCAATTGAAGGACCAAGACCAGTGGCTTCTTAATGGTAATAATTCTAATTGTTTGGCACAGTTTTAGTTTATAGCTTGTATAAACGTGCAAGGAAATGACTGACAAACTCTTCTTAACAATCCAACCAATATAATCAATTATATTATAATTCACCAAAAGGTATTTTTAATCCTTACTTGAAGGAACCAAGTGAAATGAATAAACAAGATTAACAGATAGTATTGTCTTGGAGACAAAATGGCAATCCTAATTATATGGCTCTACTTAATAATCCAAACTTAATACTTCTAGGCTACTGTGACTAAATTAGAAGGGTTTAATTCCTCAAGTGGACACCAACCTATTTAATCACACAGATACAGCAAATGTGTATTGACAGATTAAATATATACTTGATACATCAATCTGAATAACAAGGAAATGCAGAAATGGAGACAGCCACACTATTGAATAATTTTAACAAACAACTGATACCAAAAGCAGAACCACTGAATCAGAGAACTTCAAATTTCTTCTTCAAAAAAAAATGCAACATAGTCATTTTGAAACATTGTAGATTGTATATATGAATATATTCTACTGCTGATGATCTCTCAGCATCGATTGTTTGGACTTATATAGATATTTCTATGAAGAGACATAACTCTTCAATAAGTTTTTTGGGAACTTAACAAACATTAACAACTATGACATAATCATGATTAGGCTTTATTTAGCCACAAGTAAACTTTAGCCAAGTAATCCAAGTAATCCTGCTCACGATGAGAATCAGTAAGGTCAACAGCACTTCTGGTAATTATATCAAGTGTGATCATGCTTTCCAATTGTTTGCAAACTTCTCTAGATGCAGAGGCTTTGTCTTTCAGAGCTCCTATGGCTTTGTGTAATATAATTTGACAATCAATAATCCATTCTTCCTTGCTCTTTACCTCTCCGTTGTCTTTAAATATCCTGGGCACTCCTGCGTTTGAGGCATCATTTCCTTCCTTAGCATCAGCTTTAAGTTTGTCATAATAATTTTGGTGCTGTTTGAGAAATGCTCTCGCATCAGAGATATCTGTACTATCAGCAGCACTTCTATTTTGTAGCTCAATCAATTTTTCTTGTATTCTCTTTTCAAGTCTTTCATGTTCTTGAACTGCTTTATGATTCTCTGAGTAATTATCCCAAAACTGGTTTAACCACCGCACCATGTTTGCATACCTGCTCTGCAGTATTGTAACAAATGCATCTATCTGAATTTGGGTTGCCTGATCAGGGGATAATACTTGAATGCCATGTAAGCTCTCACCTTGAGTTATTCTTCTTGTGGATTGGCCAAAAGTACTCTTAACAGCATCCTTCAAGTAATCATTTTCTTTTGTCAATCTTTCACAATTCAATTTGTATGCATCTCTTTCTTTGATCAACATTTGAGCTTGTGCTTTATTCAATTTTGCAACATTGATACCAATGTCTGCAGTAATTATAGGGTCAGTTTCCCCTGCTCTCAAAGTCATAACATGGCCAAAAGTCTTTTCAGTATCTATGATGGCCGTCTTCTTATGGGGAGGGTATAACACCCATATCATCAAGGAATTTTCATCAGTATTATATCTTGTTCCCATATATACTTCATTAACTCCTTCTAGAGTAAGCTTATACTTATCATCTGCACTATTCAGAAAACTGTCAAAAACCAAAGCAGAATTTAAATCCAGACCAGGAAAAATCATAACCCCTGCATCCTTGAGCAACTGTCTACCCTTGCTAGGTGTCATGTCTTGCATTTCCTTATCTACTCTTTCCTTTAGCATATCTAATAATTGTTTTTCATTATCAGCAGAAACATCATCTACTGATTCCCTGATCTCTTTCCCTTTGTATTTATACAAGAATGATTTAAATTCTTTTGACTGAATAAATTTATCATCTGAAATGAAAAAATCATAGGCTGTTTGGCGTGGATCCTCATCAGCAGACCCCTCCTCATCATGTAGCACAACTGGAGGCTGATATTGTTGCATTTTCCTTTTGGACATTTCTATTGTTTTATCTTGTGGCTGCTCTTGTTCTGTCAGTTCTTCATCTTCAGAGGAAACCACTTCAATCTCTGCTAACTGCTTTTTTTTTTCACTTAAATCCCTGTTATATTTTTCTACCACCAATTCGACTTCAGCTTCTTCTAAATTTCTAATGACATCATCATGTGGATAATGTATGTGCATGTATCCACTCAGATTTTGTTTTCTTCTTGCAGAGTCAATAAAACCTTTAGGGTCAAATCCTTTCCTAGCCTCAGCAATCATCATATTATAATGCATTAATCTATCCAAAATGAGATTGTAACCTTCTTTTGAAACCACAGTAAAATCTCCAAAACATAAGGTGCTGGGCATAAACGATTGTTTGTCATGTGAACTCAAATGCATCACATTTGAACAATGCATTTGCCTGATAATCTCCAGATATGCAAGCTTGTCAGGGACAGTTTTGGGCAATATGAATGGAGCATCCTCAAAACCATAAACTCTGATCATAGTAGCATCTTCAAAGCAATACCAGTCTCCCCAATTATGAGTGACAGTAGGGGGGCCACCAAAATCTTTTGGTCTGAGGAATCTTTTTATTTCAGTTGAAATTGAATATTCACAGGGGTGGTTAAAATACCTATATAGCACATTTACACAGTGTTCTTCAAATTGAGCATAGCTGGAGTGGGCATATCTACTATCCCAGTTTCTGGTCCACATTTGTATGGGTATCTTTTCCCCTTTCTTATCTGCAGCAACAACTCGAAACTCACTTGGCCATAACCCTACTTCCTGGCCATAATATAACACCATGTGCATAAGTATTGAGTAATGCTCAAAAGAGCATGCTGGAGCACTATTTTTTATTGCAGATAGACCATAATCCATTCTATTAGCAATATAGGAAGCATAATCGAATTGCCTTGCATTATGACACTGAATGTCAGAGGCTATGACCATTAGAGGAATAGTCATGAACTCGGGGACCTCTGAACCAAGGACTTTGCCTACAGAAAAATAGGTATGCTGTATATATGGTTCAAATATGGCTACATGAAAGGGAGGACCATCATTTTCAGTTAAGGGCATCACTTCTCCTTCAACCCTGGGCCTATGAATGGGCAACCTCCATCCATTGTAAGTTGTGTCCATTCTCCAATACTCTTTATCCAGATCTTCATAAATAATAGGGACAGTGCATAAATCATCTAAATCAAAAACCTCACAAATAGCATTTTTTGACAAATGCACAATTGGTTCTCCCTGTGGGTTGCAAATGGATTTCAGGCTTGAATTGTAATGTCTGGCAAGCAGTAGGAGGAGTTCCACATTCAGGAATACATTGGGCACAACCAGTTTTCCCAAATTCAAGTGCCATGGGTTTGACACAGGAGCATTCCTAAACCTTCTATTATAATGAAATCTGAAAAGCTCATATCCTCGGATTGGGGTCCAGATATCTCCCAGGCATTCATGTTTATCTTCTAATTTCTCAACTTCTGCCCTGAGTTGGGCAGACCTCCTTTCCTTGGGAGTTGACCCAGGCAATTAGTCAATTAAGTCCTGATTGAGTTTTCTATCTTTCACTTTCTCCTCAGGGGTTTGTTCAGTTTTTTGTTTTTTAGGCTTACTAGTTTCCCCTTCTGACTTTCTTCCTTTTCCCTTTCCCGGAGTATCCATATTTAAAAGTTTGGCAGAAAATTTAATATCAGGCTATACAGTGGTTTGTATATATGTACCTGTCGTTTGGTGGCTAGAATCAGAATCCTTTGCTTTTGCCTTAAGAGTTCCTCTGTATTCTCTTCTCAGACGGCTATGCAATGATCGTAGAATTTTCGTAGCCGTTTGTATTTAATTATCTGATCAATTTAATGTTCATCGCTGTGAAGTGTCACATCACCATAACTCTTCTTATCGGCATGAATTTTAAAATGTCTGGGCGACCTTAATGCTTTTATGGCGCAAATAATCAATCGGCGTGACCGGCATAACCTGTTTCATCACCGTGTGATTTAGATTTCCTTCTGACGTAATGAATCTTACCGATATAATTTGTTTATCGAGGTGATTAATACCATCAGGATAACATAATTATGTTTCCCCGAGCTTTGTTGTCTCACCGATAGTCATTTTACTTTGGATCGGAATGACTGCTTTAGTGTCTTGCCGCAAGAGTATCAACATGCATGAATTTATTCCCATCAGAATGAAATATACTATCGGGATAGCTTTCAAAAGATAACCCGATCCACATCATCTCACCGATGGTCCTTCCATATTCTTCATCGGACAGAGTATGTTAAAGTGTCACCGACACCTTTTGATCGCCGTGACTTGTGAATCGGCGAGACCTAATTCCCTTGTCCCGATATGTTAAGTCATCCCGACAGATACTTGTATCGCTGTGAGTCTTTGCCGAAAGCTCTCTTATCGCCAAGACATTGAGTATCAGAGATTTACTTATTTCTTATCCCGATGATTAATTTCTTGCCGATGGCTATTTGCTTCGTTGCCCCCGTAGGATGTTCAGTGAAACTCTTGCCGAAATACTTCATCGGTATGATATATACCATCGGGGCAGCTTTTGAAGGATCCTCTGATGGTTATCAGTCATACCGATCGGTATGACTTCTTGGTTCTCTTGCCGATATAAGGTCATCGGCATTACTTATTCCATTGGTGACTTTTATAAATCTCTTTCCGATCTCTATTCTCACGTCGATGGTTATTTTCAAATGATTCCTTATGTATCGGTGTAAGCAACACAACATCTTGCCGATAGATTGACCTTGAAGAAATTTAGCACTGCTCATCTATAGACACCTTGTGAGATACATTAAATTTTTATTATAGTTTTTTGGGATATTTTTTAGGATTTATTCAAATATGATGGAGTGAGAAGATAGTAAAAATTTCAAATTTTTACTGTCCTAACAATGGCTCTGTTTGGGATGTATACTCCCTGTGAGTATAACAAGGATCCAGATCTCCTGGGGAAGTAGACCACATATTTTGTTTATTTTGGGGTGAGGTTTTTATGAAAATGGGAAAAGGAAAGTAACAAATGATGGAAAGCGGGAATGATTCCTAGACTACTGTGCATGGAATAAAATATTTTGAGAATTATTTGTGGGTTGTCCATGCACTGGCAACGCTCAATCCTCTTTGTACATGTTTATGAAAAGAACTGCTTCAAGTATTGCCCATGTATAGGCAATTCCTGCTCCTCTCCTGACATATTCTGTACATAGTAAGAATCATCACCTCCCTTGCCAGTGATAACGAAAGGACCTAGCCACAGGGCTTCAAATTTTCCATGTTTTCCTTTGTCCTGACATCTTGCATTCCACATCAGTACCAGATCATTTATTTCAAACTTTCTGTCTTTGGCCTTCTTGTCAAAGAGATATTTTACTTGTGATTGTAATTTAACATTCTGCCTCTGAGCTATTCTTCTTGTTTCATCAAGTTCTGCCAGTTGTTCCAACCTTTCCTCCATTGGTTCAGGAATATTCAAGTCTTCCTGAAGAATGAATTTGTATACTGGTATAAGATTTTCCAATGGTAATCTGGCTTGTGTCCCATATACCAACTCATAAGGGGATCTCCCAATTGCTCTTTTTATAGTTATCCTATCAGCCCATACTGCCATTCTTAATTTTGAATCCCAAGCCTTCTTGTTTCTATCCAACATCCTTTTTATGATTTTCAAGAGGCTCTTGTTACTTGATTCTGCTTGTCCATTGGCCTGTGGATGGTAGGGAGCAGCATAAGAAATAGTGATACCATGAGTACTGCAAAATCCTTTGAATTCATCAGATCTAAAACACATCCCATTATCTGTAATCAATCTTACTGGAGTACCAAATCTGCATATAATATTCTCCATTATAAAGTTAATCACCACTTTACTTGTAGCCTGTTTGGTTGGGATCGCTTCTACCCATTTTGTAAAGTAATCAGTAGCCACTAAAATCCATTTGTGCCCCCCACTTGATTTCTCTGAGATTTCACCTATAAAATCAATACCCCACTGATAAAATGGAGCCTCAACCTGCATAGGTTTTAAGGGTAGTGCTCCCTGATATTTTAACTTCCCTGAGAACTTTTGGCATGCTTCACACTTTCTAGTGTAATGGTATGAATCATTAAAAACTTTAGGCCAATAGTATCCTACCCTCAGGATCTTATGGGCTGTGGTCTTTGCTGAGAAATGACCTCCGCACATGCCTTCATGCAACTCTTTCATAATATGTTTTGATTGGTATTCATCCAAGCATAATAGTAGAACCCCATCTCTATTTTTCCAATAAAGATCCCCACTGATGAGTACATATTTTGAGGCTTGTAATTTGAGTGTCCTCCTTTTATTATCATCATACCCTTCAGGACACTTCATATGTTTTAGATAATATATTATATCAGTATACCATGGAGTATGTTCAATACTGGTATTTGCATCAACATTACATATTTGAGAGGCTTCAAGATTACTTTCAGTCATCAATTTGGCAAGACCCTGTCCCCTTACCAATTTAGTGATTTGGATTTCAATGTTGAATTCCTAAATCCTATTGATCCACCTACATCTCCTACCAGTGACTTCAGTTTGAATCAATACATCCTTCACTGCAGCATTAGGAACATATGCTA
This sequence comes from Cunninghamia lanceolata, assembly GCA_027924645.1. NCBI lineage: Eukaryota > Viridiplantae > Streptophyta > Pinopsida > Cupressales > Cupressaceae > Cunninghamia > Cunninghamia lanceolata. The sequence continues at coordinate 2,936,167 of BSBN01000549.1, read as the reverse complement.
TGATTTTGGCCCCCACCAAATATGGTCTAAAATTTTTAACTGCTTTTACCAATGCATATGCCTATTTTTCAATAATGCCATATTTCAATTCTGCATTCTAGAGGGACTTGCTGAAGAAAGAGATAGGTTGTTCATATCCATCATTGTTTTTCTGTAATAACACTGCTGCAACTGTATGATAGGAAGCAAATGAGAACAATTGGAATGATTTATTGAAGTTAGGGGATATTAAGACTGGGGCTTGCTTGATTGCCCTCTTAATATTGCCAAATGCTTCTAATGTTTCTGTTGTCCACTTTATTTCTGAGTTCTTCTTTAGCATTTTTGATATAGGACAAACAATTTCTGCAAAATTTGGTATAAATCTTCTGACAAAATTTATCTGGCCAAAAAATGATTGTATGGCTTTTACATTTTTTGGAATAGGGAGCTGATCAATTGCTTTTACCCTTTCAAGATCTATTTTGACTCCTTCCTTCAAGACTATATGGCCAAGCAATTTTCCTTCTGTCACTGCAAAATGGCATTTTTTAGGGTTCAATGATATCCCATATTCTAGGGCTTTGATAAATATTTGTTCCAAGTGTGTGCAATGATCTTCAGCCTTTTCTGAATATGCTGTCAAATCATCTTGATACACTATCATAATCTTATTGATCAATTCAGTAAAAGCCACATCCATTGCTCTTTGGAATGTTGCTCTGGCATTAGTTAATCCAAATGGCATTCTCAAATATACATATGTTCCCCACGGAGTAGTGAATGCAGTCTTAAATTGTTCTGATTCCTTAACTTTTACCTGATTGTAACCGGAGAAACCATCCATCATTGATAACAATTCACACCCAGTGACTTTCTGCAATATTGCTTCCATATTGGGGAGAGGATAATTATCTTTGAGGGAAGATTTATTCAAATTTCTGAAATCCACACACAGTCTAATGTCACCATTCTTTTTTCTGACAGGCACTAAATTTGAAACCCAGGAAGAATGTCTAATAGGTTTGATTATAGCTCCATCCCTTAACTTTGTAAGTTCTTCTAGCATTTTAGGGGCTAATGTAGGATTAATCGGCCTCTGCTTCTATCTGAGTGGTTTAGCATCTGGCTTCAATGGTATCTCATGTTGAAATAAATCCTCTCTATATGCCTTTAAATCATCATATGACCAAGCGAATACATGCCTGTACTTCCTGAGTAGGTTGATAAGTCTGCTCCTGATTTTTGGGTCAAGACTTCTTCTAATATACACATTTTTTGGGGTTGTCTGTGTCCCTAAATTGATTTCTTCAAGGTTACTAGGTATCACTAGTGTGTCTTTCTTTTTATATCTGTCATGGCCATCAAATGCCTTTTCTAATGCAATAAGTCCTTTGGGTATCTTATTCGTTTTCAACTGAACCACCTCTTGGCCAAAAAGGGTTTCCTTCCCATCATGTTCCTCTACAAATGCGTTAAAATCAATTTCTTGATTTTCATATTAGTCAGCACAATGCAAGAAATTGATTATATCAGCATCACTATCAAATACTTGCCAGTTCTGTATATTATCAGGGATGGTAGGTCTAGTTTTAAATTCAACTATTGTGATTCCTCCTAATGTGACATCATCTCTCTTTAATGCAATGTTTGCTAAAAAGTCTACCATAATATTTTTAGACCTATCAACCCAGCTGATTGAAAAGGCATCAAATAATTCAACACTATCCCAAACTGCATTCCTGTACTGTCTTAGTCTTTTATTTTTAGATAAGTATTTTTCTCTTACTTGGGAGATAACCAATTCAGAGTCACCATAGACAGCTAACTTTCTTATTTTGTGTTTAATAGCTATGTTTAGGCCAATGAGCAGGGCTTCATACTTAGCTACATTATTTGTGCATTCAAATGTCAATAGGAAAGAGTATTTGAAAGTTTTACCTCCTGGTGAAATGAAAATTACTCCAGCCCCATTTCCCATTTTGTTGCATGCACCATCAAAATACATTTTCCACAAATCATTTTCTTCTTTCATAGATTCAGTATGTATTGGATCAGTGTTATGCAATTCTGGTGTAGTTTCTCCAACTTTGAAAACTCCTAAATCTGTGTCACAAAAGAAATTTATCTGATGCCAGTCCATTCTTTCTATAATATTGTCATACCTTGGCTCTCTGCACAACTTGATTTCCTTGCCACCTACTGGTATGGTGGCATATGATAGATCTAATTGAACATTGCCTCCTGCCATTGCAGCCCATTGCCTTGATAGAAGCATTCCATAATACGGTGGGATATCAACCATAGTGATGTCAATGTTATATGTTGCTTCAGGGTGTGAGGCAAGTTTTATCTCTACGTCTTTCATAATACCAACTACTGGAATAGATCTGTTATCCATTGCATAACACTGGCCATACGTAGTATCAACCCACATTCCCAATTCCTTCATAATTGCTATAGGCATGATATTCATAGCAGCACCTGAATCAATCATACAATTCCTGACTATCTTGTTCTTGATTATTAGTGTAGTATAGAATGGATCTACCTGTGAGGGATTTTTTGTAAGTGTGTCACCAAGGTATACCTCAGGCATCTTAAAATTTCTTGATGTACATTATTTGTTGTTTTTTCAAACCCTTTATGTTTTGGATTTGGTGTATCAAAAATCATCTTGACAATTGTACTCCTATATTAATCTATTTTCATCATCTCTAGGAGTGGGACTAATATCTTCACCTGAGACACTGCATGTGCAATGTCAAAAGAATGGGCTATGATCTGGTCATTCTTTTCTATTTTTGTGTTCTCTTTCTCTTAGTTTTCTTTCATTTTACTTTTATCTCCCTTTTCTGGTTCTTTGGACGACGATTTTGTATTATTCCCTTTGTTATTTTGGTCTTTTATAAATACACTCCTAGGAGTTCCTTGCCCAACATTTGTTGTTCTATTCCTTAAGTTATAAGTGTTTCGAGCTTGAGCCACTGTAGCCACTGTGAGAGCTTCTCTTTCATCCTCAGTAGGTCTTCTCCATTGACCATATGACTTGTTGTTACAACTATCTTCCTGGTCTGAGAATACCTCTTGTTCTCCCATGTTGATATGATACTTCTGGTTCCCTACATCATACTCATATCCTTCTTCCTCTGAAGAAGAGTAATCTTCTGTCACCACACATGGTGTATCCTACATCATATTGATGGTGTGATTATCCCTATTAAAGTTGTATAGCATTTCCTCTTGCTGTATTGATTTAGCTACCTCACAGTATTTAGGTAAATGTGGTAAATTACATACAAAACACCAAGGTTTATTTTCTACCATATGTGCCATGTTTCTTTTTAGGGGATCAGGAGTATCCTTTCCATATGGTTGCTTTCTGATGTTATCGATAGGTCTTCCATCCTTCCAATTTGTATTGTAGGGCATATCATGTAACCTAGGTCTTTCATGCCTATGCTGACCATCTGGTTTAGTCTGTTGAACAGTTGGATTCTGAGGATTTCTATGATTATCCCTCTTATTGACCATTCCTGCAGCCTTCCTATTATTTTCAATAGTTATGGCCACTTTCTGTGCTTCGGCCAAGGTTGCAGGACACCTGTTTCTAAGTTCATATCCTGTTTTGAAGTCAAATGCTTTCATATAGATACTTAGTGCTTCCTGGTCAGATAACTTAGCTCCATGTGGTACCTTATTATGTAACTTGGAAAACTTCAAGTTGAAATCAAATACTGACTCATTTTGATACTTCTGTATACTTATTAATTCATGTAATGCAAACTCAGGAGCATATTGGTTACCATACTGATCCTTAAACTGGTTATGGAAATCAGTTATTAAATTGATTGATGCATCAGGCAAGCTATTAAACCAATCTCTGGCATCTTCAGTGAGGGACATCATAAATAACCTCATTCTAATGTCTTCCCAATCCATACCAATATCCTGTACAAAAGCATTAAAACTTCTGATATGATCTTCCGCAGATATTGCATTGTTTCCAGTAAACTTGGGAACCATATTTCTCCAAGTACTATCCATAGGATATGGATACAACTGATATCCAGTTAAATCAAATTGACTACATATATTTGCAAGGTTTTGGGGTGGGAAATTCAAAGGTGGTGGATTGGGATAATAATTGTATCCACCTGGTGGCTGATGATATGCATATTGTTGATGTTGGTTCATGTGGGGATTTGTGTGATGATTTTGTGGTCTATAATATTGTTGACCAGGGGGTGGGTAAGTATTTACTATGTGTTGAGATGCATTACGTATGGGAGGTGGTCTAGGGTTTTGGGGAATAGTGTTCTGATGACTTTTGGAAGCATGTGAGTTTTGAGCACCACTTGTATTTTGCTGTGTATTTCTTGAAATATTCCCTCTATGCGGAGGTACATATTTTGGGGGAGCTGTTTTGGCTTTACTTTTCCTCTGTTGAATTTCTTGCTGAAACAACTCTCTCTCTTCCTGTATCTTGTACCTTTCAAGTTCTTTCCAGAGCATGAGTATTTCCTATTGCTCTTCACTCGTGTCTTTTAAATTCTCTGCATTGTTATTTATTTCCTGATATTCTGGATTATCATTCATTCCCTGGTTTGAAAATTCATAACCCATCTCTTCTCCCTGATGTAATGACATCTTGAAATCATGTTTAGCTTGGTTTTGATCAATATCCCTCATAATCTTTGCATCATAATCACGTTGTTCTTGAGGAGTGGGTCTATACCTTGCTAAAATATCATCAGTTGCTCCACTGAGGTTCTCATTTGAATCATGCAGAGGTGTGAATTTGTTGTGAATTAAAATATTTTGCTCTGAATCATTCTCTTGGATATCCAGCTTATTATCTTGGTGGGAATATTTTGAATTCCCATTTCTTTTGGAATTGTTTCTAAGTGGTGGAGATCACTGCAAATTTCTACCTTCCATCTTGGATCTCCTACCATCCATTTGATATTGAATTCTTTGTTATAATTGTAACTAGAGTCACCACCTATTTATTAAATAGGAAAAGTTTATATTTTATCTGTAGGGTTCTTGTCACCAGCAGAGTTACCGGATTAAATTTTCTGTAATGACTCTATGGAAGAAAGGAATAATTTCTAAGGTCTTTTACTAAGTCCCCAGTAGAGTCGCCAATTTGTTAGGTCTCAAAAATGCAGGTTGCCAATCCTAAGAGGATGCCAAGCTCTATGTTTAGATTGGCAACATTTCTGAACTAACTTGACGAAATCAACCTTTAAGGTTTGATGATTTCCTTCACTTTAGGTCCTGCTACACCTAGGTGGGTGAACCTTGAAAATATTAAAATAGTCAGAGTGTGAATGAGTGGACTAATTAGATCTATCTACAATGGCATAGGATGTAAGATAGATGAAATAGCTGGCTAATTAATTCTATGTATAATGTTTAATAAGTGATTGGCAGAAATTGTATAAGCAATATCAAGGTAAAAGGAAATAATGAGTTAAATAAGACTAGTGCCTTGTTGGGTAACAGAGTCAATTGAAGGACCAAGACCAGTGGCTTCTTAATGGTAATAATTCTAATTGTTTGGCATAGTTTTAGTTTATAGCTTGTATAAACGTGCAAGGAAATGACTGACAAACTCTTCTTAACAATCCAACCAATATAATCAATTATCTTATAATTCACCAGAAGGTATTTTTAATCCTTACTTGAAGGAACCAAGTGAAATGAATAAACAAGATTAACAGATAGTATTGTCTTGGAGATAGAATGGCAATCCTAATTATATGGCTCTGCTTAGTAATCCAAACATAATACTTCCAGGCTACTGTGACTAAATTAGAAGGGTTTAATTCCTCAAGTGGACACCAACCTATTTAATCACATAGATACAGCAAATGTGTATTGACAGATTAAATATATACTTGATACATCAATCTGAATAACAAGGAAATGCAGAAATGGAGACAGCCACACTATTGAATAATTTTAACAAACAACTGATACCAAAAGCAGAACCACTGAATCAGAGAACTTCAAATTTCTTCTTCAAAAAAAATATGCAACATAGTAATTTTGAAACATTGTAGACTGTATATATGAATATATTCTACTGCTGATGATCTCTCAGCATCGATTGTTTGGACTTATATAGATATTTCTATGAAGAGACATAACTCTTCAATAAGTTTTTTGGGAACTTAACAAACATTAACAACTATGACATAATCATGATTAGGCTTTATTTAGCCACAAGTAAACTTTAGCCAAGTAATCCAAGTAATCCTGCTCACGATGAGAATTAGTAAGGTCAACAGCACTTCTGGTAATTATATCAAGTGTGATCATGCTTTCCAATTGTTTGCAAACTTCTCTAGATGCAGAGGCTTTGTCTTTTAGAGTTCCTGTGGCTTTGTGTAATATAATTTGACAATCAATAATCCATTCTTCCTTGCTCTTTACCTCTCCATTGTCTTTAAATATCCTGGGCACTCCTGCATTTGAGGCATCATTTCCTTCCTTAGCATCAGCTTTAAGTTTGTCATAATAATTTTGGTGCTGTTTGAGAAATGCTCTCGCATCAGAGATATCTATACTATCAGTAGCACTTCTATTTTGTAGCTCAATCAATTTTTCTTGTATTCTCTTTTCAAGTCTTTCATGTTCTTGAACTGCTTTATGATTCTCTGAGTAATTATCCCAAAACTGGTTTAACCACCGCACCATGTTTGCATACCTGCTCTGCAGTATTGTAACAAATGCATCTATCTGAATTTGGGTTGCCTGATCAGGGGATAATACTTGAATGCCATGTGAGCTCTCACCTTGAGTTATTCTTCTTGTGGATTGGCCAAAAGTACTCTTAACAGCATCCTTCAAGTAATCATTTTCTTTTGTCAATCTTTCATAATTCAATTTGTATGCATCTCTTTCTTTGATCAACATTTGAGCTTGTGCTTTATTCAATTTTGCAACATTGATACCAATGTCTGCAATAATTATAGGGTCAGTTTCCCCTGCTCTCAAAGTCATAACATGGCCAAAAGTCTTTTCAGTATCTATGATGGCCGTCTTCTTATGGGGAGGGTATAACGCCCATATCATCAAGGAATTTTCATCAGTATTATATCTTGTTCCCATATATACTTCATTAACTCCTTCTAGAGTAAGCTTATACTTATCATCTGCACTATTCAGAAAACTATCAAAAACCAAAGCAGAATTTAAATCTAGACCAGGAAAAATCATAACCCCTGCATCCTTGAGCAACTGTCTACCCTTGCTAGGTGTCATGTCTTGCATTTCCTTATCTACTCTTTCCTTTAGCATATCTAATAATTGTTTTTCATTATCAGCAGAAACATCATCTACTGATTCCCTGATCTCTTTCCCTTTGTATTTATACAAGAATGATTTAAATTCTTTTGACTGAATAAATTTATCATCTGAAATGAAAAAATCATAGGCTGTTTGGCGTGGATCCTCATCAGCGAACCCCTCCTCATCATGTAGCACAACTGGAGGCTGATATTGTTGCATTTTCCTTTTGGACATTTCTATTGTTTTATCTTGTGGCTGCTCTTGTTCTGTCAGTTCTTCATCTTCAGAGGAAACCACTTCAATCTCTGCTAACTACTTTTTCTTTTCACTTAAATCCCTGTTATATTTTTCTACCACCAATTCGACTTCAGCTTCTTCTAAATTTCTAATGACATCATCATGTGGATAATGTATGTGCATGTATCCACTCAGATTTTGTTTTCTTCTTGCAGAGTCAATAAAACCTTTAGGGTCAAATCCTTTCCTAGCCTCAGCAGTCATCATATTATAATGCATTAATTTATCCAAAATGAGATTGTAACCTTCTTTTGAAACCATAGTAAAATCTCCAAAACATAAGGTGCTGGGCATAAATGATTTTTTGTCATGTGAACTCAAATGCATCACATTTGAACAATGCATTTGCCTGATTATCTCTAGATATGCAAGCCTGTTAGGGACAGTTTTGGGCAATATGAATGGAGCATCCTCAAAACCATAAACTCTGATCATAGTAGCATCTTCAAAGCAATACCAGTCTCCCCAATTATGAGTGACAATAGGGGGCCACCAAAATCTTTTGGTCTGAGGAATCTTTTTATTTCAGTTGAAATTGAATATTCACAGGGGTGGTTAAAATACCTATATAACACTTTTACACAGTGTTCTTCAAATTGAGCATAGCTGGAGTGGGCATATCTACTATCCCAGATTCTGGTCCACATTTGTATGGGTATCTTTTCCCCTTTCTTATCTGCAGCAACAACTCGAAACTCACTTGGCCATAACCCTACTTCCTGGCCATAATATAACACCATGTGCATAAGCATTGAGTAATGCTCAAAAGAACATGCTGGAGCACTATTTTTTATTGCAGATAGACCAGAATCCATTCTATTAGCAATATAGGAAGCATAATTGAATTGCCTTGCATTATGACACTGAATGTCAGAGGCTATGACCATTAGAGGAATAGTCATGAAATCGGGGACCTCTGAACCAAGGACTTGGCCTACAGAAAAATAGGTATGCTGTATATATGGTTCAAATATGGCTACATGAAAGGGAGGACCATCATTTTCAGTTAAGGGCATCACTTCTCCTTCAACCCTGGGCCTATGAATGGGCAACCTCCATCCATTGTAAGTTGTGTCCATTCTCCAATACTCTTTATCCAGATCTTCATAAATAATAGGGACAGTGCATAAATCATCTAAATCAAAAACCTCACAAATAGCATTTTTTGACAAATGCACAATTGGTTCTCCCTGTGGGTTGCAGATGGCTTTTAGGCTTGAATTGTAATGTCTGGCAAGTAGTAGGAGGAGTTCCACATTCAAGAATACATTGGGCACAACCAGTTTTCCCAAATTCAAGTGCCATGGGTTTGACACAGGAGCATTCCTAAACCTTCTATTATAATGAAATCTGAAAAGCTCATATCCCCGGATTGGGGTCCAGATATCTCCCAGGTGTTTATGTTTATCTTCTAATTTCTCAACTTCTGCCCTGAGTTGGGCAGACCTCCTAGCCTTGGGAGTTGACCCAGGCAATTAGTCAATTAAGTCCTGATTGAGTTTTCTATCTTTCACTTTCTCCTCAGGGGTTTGTTCAGTTTTTTGTTTTTTAGGTTTACTGGTTTCCCCTTGTGACTTTCTTCCTTTTCCCTTTCCCGGAGTATCCATATTTAAAAGTTTGGCAGAAAATTTAATATCAGGCTATACAGTGGTTTGTATATATGTACCTGTCATTCAGTGGCTGGAATCAGAATCCTCTGCTTTTGCCTTAAGAGTTCCTCTGTATTCTCTTCTCAAACGGCTATGCAATGATCGTAGAATTTTCGTAGCCGTTTGTATTTAATTATCTGATCAATTTAATGTTCATCGCTGTGAAGTGTCACATCGCCATAACTCTTCTTATCGGCGTGAGTTTTAAAATGTCTAGGCGACCTTAATGCTTTTATGGCGCGAACAATCAATCGGCGTGACCATTAGCATAACTTGTTTCATCACCGTGTGATTTAGATTTCCTTCCGACGTAATGAATCTTACCGATATAATTTGTTTATCAGGGTGATTAATACCATCGTGATAACATAAATATGTTTCCCTGAGCTTTGTTGTCTCACCGATAGTCATTTTACTTTGGATCGGAATGAATGCTTTAGTGTCTTACCGCTAGAGTATCAACATGCGTGAATTTATTTCCATCGGAATGAAATATACTATTGGGATAGCTTTCAAAAGATAACCTGATCCATATCATCTCACCGATGGTCCTTCCATATTCTTCATCGGACAGAGTATGTTAAAGTGTCACCGACACCTTTTGATCGCCGTGACTTGTGAATCGGCGAGACCTAATTCCCTTGTCCCGATATGTTAAGTCATCCCGGCAGATACTTGTATCGCTGTGAGTCTTTGCCGAAAGCTCTCTTATCGCCAAGACATTGAGTATCAGAGATTTACTTATTTCTTATCCTGATGATTAATTTCTTGCCAATGGCTATTTGCTTCGTTGCCCCCGTAGGATGTTCGGTGAAACTCTTGCCGAAATACTTCATCGGTATGATATATACCATCAGGGCAGCTTTTGAAGGATCCTTTGATGGTTATCAGTCATACCGATCGGTATGACTTCTTGGTTCTCTTGCCGATATAAGGTCATCGACATTACTTATTCCATCGGTGACTTTTATAAATCTCTTTCCGATCTCTATTCTCACGTCGATGGTTATTTTCAAATGATTCCTTATGTATCGGTGTAAGCAACACAACATCTTGCCGATAGATTGACCTTGAAGAAATTTAGCACTGCTCATCTATAGACACCTTGTGAGATACATTAAATTTTTATTATGGTTTTTTGGGATATTTTTCAGGATTTATTCAAATATGATGGATTGAGAAGATAGTAAAAATTTCAAATTTTTACTGTCCTAACACATTGAATGATGTGTCATTAGGATCCACAAGTCAAGGAATGATCTGCAAGCCTTCTCGCACAACTGATTTGTCTAAGACTGTCTAGATGCTCTGCTCTGAGAAAATAGTTGATCTTCTGATAGCAATATCTTTCTGGTAACTGATCCAAATACTCTAAATTCTTGATATGATGTAGATGCTAAGTCCAGATCCGCAAGGTATGAAATGCCAAAACTAGACCACAAGCTAAAAACTGCTTCTAACTGAACTACCTAAACTAAACTAGAAAATGAAAGAACTGAAATGCAAACACACTAAAATGTAAATGTTTTTTGTTGATGCAAGATTTCTCTTGAACCAGGGATGCTCCTGCATCAAACATCCAGGGTTATTGAAAAAGTGAGTCCCTCACTTTGCTGGGGCTAAGGGAAAACCAAGACGGTCCACCTCAGCCTAAGAAATCCATGATGAATCTTCTTCCAGTTTGCCCTTCCACTTCACAACATATTCTTTGTATTGTCTTCCTCTAGTGCTATGTCCAACTTTGCTATCCAAAATGTCTTCTATCTACTCCGATGCTTGTTGTGGTAACTGCTTCTTGAAGTCATCTTCCATGCTGTCACTGAACTCTGCTTCATGATACTGATATATGTCGGCAATGTTGAAAATAGGTGATATACCCAATCTCTCCAGTAACTCCACTTCATATGCATTTCTTGAATCAAATTTCCTGAGTATCTTACAAGGTCCAAACTTCTTCATCTTCAACTTGTTATATGTCCCAACAATAAATCTGTCTTTTCTCAAGTACACCATCACTTCATCTCCAACTTCAAATTCCTTATGTATTCTCTTCTCATCTGCCTTCTCTTTGAACTTACTATTCATATTCTCCAAATGCTTCTTCACCTGAATTTGTACTATCTTCATATGATCTGCAAATTCTTCTACTTCTGCACTCCTCTTTTCTTCCATATTGATATCTCTCATTTCTGCAACTCCTCTAGGATTCACTCCGGTCACAATCTCAAAAGGTGTTCTTCCAGTACTCCTATTTACTAAATTATTGTATGCAAACTCTGCTTGTGAAAAAATCAAATCCCAACTTCCAGTTTTCTCTCCAACCAAACATCTCAACAAGTTTCCCAAACTCCTATTCACTACCTCTATCTGTCCATCTGTCTATGGATGAAAAGTTGAACTGAACTTCAATTCTGTCTTCATCTTCTTCCAAAGTATCTTCACAAAGTATCCAACAAACTTTGTGTCTCTATCTAAAACTATACTCTTAGGTAATCCATGCACTCTCACAATATCCTTGAAAAATAGGTCAGCTACATGCACTGTATCTGTTGTCTTCTTGCAAGGTATGAAATGAGCCATCTTTAAAAATTTGTCAACCACTACAAATATTGAATCATGTCCCCTCTATGTCTTCAGCAATCCCATCACAAAATCCATGCTTATGTCTTCCCAAGGTCTCTCCAGTACTATCAAAGGTTTATACAATCCAGTGTTCTGACTACTCCCTTTTGCAACTTGACAAATTCTACAACTCTGCACAAATCTCCTAACATCCTTATGTATCTGAGGCCAAAAGTAACTTTCACTCACCAAAGCCACTATCTTATCGATGCCAAAATATCATGCCAATCCACCACTATGCTTCTCCTTGATCAAATTATCCCTCATTGAACTTCTAGGTATGCACAACTGACTTCCTTTGAACAACATATCTTCTTGAATGAAATAGTCCAACCACTTACTCCTATCTGTCACAACAGGTTCCTTACATGCTTTCCAAGGTTCTACAAAATCAGTGTCTCCCTCATACATGTTCTTCAATTCATCAAATCCCAACACTTCAACTCTCATCTCTGTCAACAAGTTTCTTCTTCTGCTCAATGCATTAGCAACTGTGTTTGATTTTCCACTCCTATGCTTCAACACAAAAGTATAACTTTGCATGAACTCTACCCATCTCATATGTCTCTGATTCAACTTACCTTGACTATTCAAATATTGCAAAGCTTGATGATCTATATACAACACAAACTCCTTAGGCAATAAGTAATGTCTCCACTTCTTCAAGGCTTGAATTATGGCATAGAACTCCTAATCATAAACTGAATATCTTCTCCTTGCATCATTCAACTTCTCACTGAAATATGTTGCAGGTCTACCTTCTTGACTTAACACTTCTCCAATTGCATTTCCACTTGCATCACAATCAACTTGAAATACCTTATTGAAATCCGGTAATGCCAAAATAGGTTGCTCTGTCATTTTATACTTCAACAACTCAAAACTTTTATCTGTTCCTAGTGTCCACTTGAAATCTTTTCTGTCACCTCTCATTGTCTCTGTCATAGGGTTACAAATCGAACTAAATTTTCTGATGAACTTCTGGTTGAAACTAGCCAATCCATGAAATGATCTTACTTCTCCAATGCTCTCCAGTGTAGGCCATTCAATAATTGCTCTCACTTTCTCAGGTTCCATCTTCAATCCTTCCACAGAAATCATAAATCCCAAATATACCAATTCTTCCTTCATGAAACTACACTTCTTGATATTTATCAGCAATTTCTCCTCTCTCAGCCTCTGCAAAACTTGTCTAATATGCCACAAATGTTCCTCTTTTTTCTTATTGAAAATCATAATGTCATCCAAGTACACAATAACAAACTTACCCAAGAATTTCTTCAGAACTTCATTCATCAATCTCATGAAAGTACTCAATGCATTTGTCAATCCAAAAGGCATCACTAACCACTCATAAAATCCTTCATTTATCTTAAAAGCAGTCTTCCATTCATCCCCTTCTCTAATTTTGATCTAATGGTATCCACTCTTCAAATCTAGCTTTGTGAAATATCTTGCTCCACTCAAAAAAATCCATGATATCATCCATCCTAGGTAAAGGAAATCTATACTTAACTGTGATCTTGTTTATTTCTCTAGAGTCAGTACACATTCTCCATTCTCCATCCTTCTTAGGTGCAAGCACTGCAGGTACTACACAAGGACTCAAGCTTTCTCTAATCAAACCTTTCCTCAACAATTCATGTATCTGTCTATTCAATTCTTCATTCTCCGTTAGTGTCATTCTATGTGTTGCTTTGTTAGGCAAACTTGCTCCCAGTATAAGATCCATGTGATGACTGATACTCCTTATAGGTGGCAATCCTTTAGGGACATTATCTGATATGATCTCTTCATACTTTGTTAGCAACTCCTTTATCTCTTCCTATTGCGATTCTTCAATCTCCTTCTTCAATGTTTTAGGCTTCTTAGGAATCAAGGCATAACACATATTCTCATGTCTCAAACCATCCAGAAATTTTCTTCCATCTACCAAACAGATTCTAGCATTCCCACATACTTCACTCTTAGGATCATCTTCTAAAGGAATCAAGGTAATTCTCTTTCCATTTTCTATTATAGTATATGTATTCTTTCTCCCATCATGTATAGCTTTTCTATCATACTACCAAGGTCTACCCAACAAGATATGACAAACATCCATAGGCATAATATCACACAAGACTTCATCATGATAGGACCCAATATGAAATTTCACCAAACATTGTTCACTTACTAGTACCTTATGATCATCCTGAATCCATGCTATATGATAGGGATTAGGGTGTTTCAATCTTTCCAACTTTAACTTAGTCACGGTTTCCTCTGAAACTAGGTTATCTAAACTACCACTATCAATCATAACTTTACAACACTTACCTCCCTATTTGCATCTTGTTCTGAATAGACTCTTCCTCTATGGTGGTTCCTCATTTGTTTCTGCTTTAAATAGTGCTCTCCTCATCACCAATGATTCTCCTTTCTCCAGTTTGCTAACAAAACTAGGTGATTCAACAAGTTCTTCAACATAGGCTACTCTTCCACTATTTTCTATCTTCTTGCTTGTACTACCCTGATTACACTCAAATGATCTATGTCCACCTCCACACTTAAAACAAGTACCTCTGAATGTTCTCTTGTCAAATCCTCTTCCTTCTCTTCTTTATCCTTCATTCTGGTATGCACTAGGGTTTCCTCTCTAGTAAAAATTTATGTCATCTCTCTGGTAAACATTGTTATCTTTGTCCTCCTTGAACGGGTTGTCAAACTTGTTCTGCTCCACAAATGATCTATCTCCTTTGGAAGATGTTCTGCCTCTCTAAAATTTACCTCATATGCTTCTCTGTCTCTGATCATGTCTCTTATTCAGCTTCTCTTCAACTTTCAGGGTAAACTTATATGCTTCTTCCAAAGATGTCATCCTTACCAGGCTTAGTTCCTCTTGAATTTTTAATCTCGGTCCATTGATGTATCTAGCCACTTTCTCTTTATTTGCTTCACTATGTCCTATTCTTATGATCATCTTATGAAATTCTTCAGTGTACTCCTTTACAAATTTCTCCTTTTGTCTCAAGTTTTGCAATCTTTTCAACAACTCCAACTCATAGTCAGCAGGTATAAACTAATTCTTCAACTTTGTCACCATCTGCTCCCACTTTGTAATCTTTTCTTTTCCTCTTCTATTTCTTTGCAACTAAACTTCTTTCCATGATATAGAAGCATGTCCTTTCAACTTTGTCTTTGCAAATTTCACCTTCTCTGAATCTTCCATCTCCTCATATTCAAAGTACTCTTCCATGTCATTTATCTAGTCAATCAATTCTTCCAGATTCAAATTACCAGCATAATTTAGCACATCAACTCTAGGTCTCTTTCCAATCTTCAAAATAGCTCACAACATCTTTACTCAATTTGATTCTTCTTCTTCATTACCTTCTAGGGTTTCGCTAGTTTGTTCAACAGATTGAAATTCTTCTTCATCATCGCTTTCCATATTAGGTCTCGGTGTCAATCCTCTTCGTCTATCTTCTTCAACAACATCTAAATGGATTTGCATTATTTTCATCATATCATCCATTCTTCCAGCCATTGTTCCAACAACAACAACTCTCCTCGGTGGCATTCTTCCTAGGATCAAGTGCAAGCTGCCTCAAGTTTGGCGATCTGGCTACAAGGTGACAACTGCCTCACAATCGATGATCAATTACAACACAAGTAACTTGCCTCAATTCGGTGATCTGTCCATAGCAAGATCTTATAGAATTCCTTCACCAACTTTGCTCAATTCACTCCCAAAGATTCAAACTTTCACTTTGATATCACTTGGTGCAGTCACGGTAGGAGGGTTCACATAATGAACTATCTAGACTATGCAACAAGAGAAAACACAATCGAAACAACTTAAGAAATGAAGCAAATGTAGATTCAGTCATTCAGTATATCATAGAATTCAAATACAATCTGGTCGGCAACATGCGGGCCTACAATTAGGGCTCAAAGGCCTAATTACATACATGCGCAAGATAAAGCTTTGAAGTCCTCTTGTGAAGGAGCCAACTATCTATCTTCTAAATCATGACAACTTGATAACTACTTTCCTAAGGACCTATTACATCTTTATATATCATTTCTGGACCAAAGGAATCCTCTGCGTCAACCAAGGAAGGTCAAAACTCCAAGGAAAAGTTGTAACATGTTCACAGATAGGTCAGACCTAAATGCGTAGAACACTTCCTCAAATGAATGGAACAATGTGAGGACCTCTAAGAAGGGTCAGCCATGAAACAAGGATCATTGAATGATGTGTCATTAGGATCTACAAGTCAAGGAATGATTCGCAAGCCTTCTCCCACAGTTGATTTGTCTGAGACTGTCAGGATGCTCTACTCTAAGAAAATAGTTGATCTTCTGATAGAAATATCTTTCCGGTAACTGATCCAAATGCTCTGAATTCTTGATATGATGTAGATGAATGAATGTAGATTCTAACTCTAGATTTGCAAGGTGTGAAATGCCAAAACTGGATCACAAGCTGAAAACTCCTTCTGACTGAATTGCCTGAACTAAACTAGAAAATGAAAGAACTGAAATGCAAATGTTTTTGGTTGATGCAAGATTGCTCTTGAACCAGGGATGCTCCTGCATCAGATTCAAGTCTTGCTTAGAGTTGACTTCTAGGAAGGAACTATCATCACCAACATTTTGTTCTTCCTTGTCATAAATAGTTGGGATGTTGAGTTCTTTTAGGACATCAAGAGTTATTTGTTCTGTGTCCTTTACCAACTTTTCTATGACTCCAGACATCAAAATGTTGGTCCTTGTCTTTATGTCAAGCATTCTTCCAATTGTATTGGTGACTTTTGTTTTCTCCTCAGCAGTTATGTCTGGGCACAATTGTGTCAATGCACGCTCTCTCAATTCTACATCTTTTGCCATTGTTGCCTCCTTACTAGCAGACATAATATTGGTCAGACTATCAGGGAGATCAGTGATTATCTCAATGAGGGCTTTTTTGTACATCTCCAAAAATCTAACCACAATAGTTTCTATGATGCATTTGTCTACATCATTGTACTTATCATACAATTATGCTATAGGCTTTAGGTTTCCATGGGCTCCCATAGCATTTAGGACATCTCCCAGATTTATTGTAGCCTCTGCTTTCTCGGGCTCTTTTTCCCTTGACTTTTTCTTATTTTTTCCCTTACCAGAGGGCGTGTCCTATTTTATCTTTGAGACTTAACTAGCCTTGGTCTTAATTTTCTTTACTTCTTCATCTGTCTCAGTCTCCTCATCATCAGCTCCTAAGCTAACATACATCCTTTTGCCTTTTTTTTCTTCCTCTTGTGCTCTTTTGCAGTGGTTTCTTTTACAGGTGCTTCCACACTCATAGAAGGTGTGGGATCAGAGGATGTAGTTGTAGTTTGAGTAGAGGTTGAACCTCTTATTCTTCTTTTTGGTATTGTAGGCTCTTCTATTTTCTTTTTAGCCTCTTTTGGAGCCTTCTCTAGTTCATCTTGCTTCTTTTCTGCAGTTGCCTTTGTAGCTTCTGCCTTTTTCTCTAGTTTCTAAAATTTGTTATTTTGTAAAGCCCTTGCTCTCAACATATTCTTCTACCATTCTCTTAGCCTTCTTCACAGATTCAGGCTTTCTCAATTCAACAAGCACTTTGATAGAGATTTCCTCAGAAGTACCAAATCTTTCCTCAGTAGGATCTCATGGTTTGCTTAACATGAGCTCAACATAACCATTCAACACATGTTTAGCTACTTCAAAGCCCATTTGAAGAATCCAAACTATCCTTAGCTCCACAGCCACCATCATGCATTGATCCTTATTTACAATAAAGCATGTCATTTTTGTACTTTTCCACAATTGTTTTACGTATTATTTCCCTTGATTGCATGACATTCTAAAAGTTTTTGAAATAGCCCCATAGGGCTGTATTCTGTGCATCATGGCTTCCTATGCTATTTAAATGATGTTTGATTTGGATGGCTACTAGTTTTCTATCATATTAGATCAAATTCTTCATTCCTAATAATTCTTGCATAAAATAGAAGAATAGGTAGATGGTTAACGTACCAAACTTGAATGGATACTTATGCTCCTTGGTCTTTTTTAGATTTTCCATTAGTTGTTGCCAGAGCAACTCACAGAGATCATAATCAACATTTTTCTTGATCATCTCATAGGTGGTGTAAATGGCTGTACTAGAGACAGGGTTCTCTCAATTTGTGAAGTTTATCTTGTAACCAACCACCATCGATGTGAACCTTACTGCATGGTCTTCAACATTGTTAATTGTTAATGCTCTTTTGTTGAATTGAGCTCCGGTGGCCTCCATCATAGTGCTATTCTTTACAGCCTTTAGTACAAGCACCTTTCTAGTAGAGTTCAATAGTGTCACGACCCTTATAGAATCTTTTGTAATCATGAAGGGTGTGTTAAGATATTGATATGCCCTAGACAACTGAGAGGGGGGGTGAATCAGTTGCCTCAAAAACTTAAACACTTCTGCAGTTAAACATCAATCACTTATCCACAATTATTATGATTTAACAATGAATTCATGAAATCAAAAACTTAACCACAGATACAACATCAAACACAAGAGACACCAGATTTTATGTGGAAAACCCTAAGGTGGGGAAAAACCACGGAGAGGATTAGCTCTTAATATATATTGCAATCTTGAAATAATGATGTTCAGGCTTGGTCACTCCATAGGCCTAAACATACTGGCTCACTTCCATGAAGAACAACTAGGTCTAGCAGGCTCATTGTATCAACCCTAAACCTAACAAGATTACAATAAGGGTTATTAAACACTATTGGTGGTTCATTGCTAGGCTCACAGCCATAATCACCATCTTCTTCATGTATGAGATTAGTACATTGAAGTACAACAGTTCCTCTACTCTGCTCTGCCCTACTCTGCTTTATCTCCTCGCCCTTTTCCTTATCTTCCCATTTTCGCACAAGGACACCTTTTCCATGACTCAATTACAAGTATTTATACACTTCATCAACCTTGGAATGATCATCAAGGTCAGCATTATAATCATCAACAATTGGAGCAATCTCCAAGGTCAGCATTACAAACATTTACAAAATAGGTCCTAACCTATTACAACATTATGTAAAGGAAATGAAGTAAATGTGTATGCAGATCACGCCATGCCTTAGCTAGGACTCAAACATGATCTTCCATGCCACAACACTCTTCCATAATCTTCAAGGGATATTTGGAGTTAGTGGAAATAACCAAGTCGGCCAAGATTGGTTACATGCTACGTTATCTGGGAACAATCTTCAAAACATGATCTTAATTCCCTAACACAGACCAATGTCAAGATAGGAACATGATCAAGAGGTATCCATAAGCATGTTATAATTACCAGGAGCAACCACATGAACCTTAACCAATTTAGTCATAGGAATCTTCTCACCGGAACACATGAACTTTACTGTCTTTGACTGCCATAAAAGAAAGATAGCTTGCGGACCACCAAAACATGAACCACTGCAATTGTAGGTACTTATCATTATCCCAGACTTCCCTCTAGAACCATAGAGCAAAATACTTTATTGGGGAGGAATGCGGAGCATAATACTTTCTCCCTGTCCCAAATGAACTTACAGAAAAAGTAGATTTTACTCTGGTGAATGGAACTCTCTCAATTCTTCACGCCGGAGGCTCAAACTTAGGATTTAGCATCTTCAGACATCCCTTTGAACAACTTCCAATCCTGAGACCTAGATCTATAAGCAGAAGGAAATACGGAGCAATCTACTAGACTATTCTTTAGCATACAACTCTCTATCTATACTACACTTTACTATAACTTACTTGATTCTTCTAGAGAGGCCAATTTTCTCAATATCCTCAACACACAAGGCTTCTAAACAAGTAATGGAATAGAACATAGTTGACACCAATGACAACAAAGATATGTTGACATCAATGACAACACCGATTAGGCACATACTTGTAACAATCGCCCCCTTTGTCATTGATGGCAACATATGATGTGAAAAACTAAAACAACCATCAAGACAATATTCTCCCCCTTTCTCTTTACACACCTACACACCGGCACTCTTTCTTTCTACACATTCTCCCCCTTTCTCTTTACACACCAGCACTCTTTATCTATCTAAGTTTTTCACATGACTTCTCTCCACCTTTGACATCAATGGCAAAGGGCACATACTTGTACTCTTCTACTCTGATCCAATCTTTCTTCTGAACTCTTTGACTACTCCCTCTAAGAAGTAGCCCTAAAAGGCATCAATCCAAATCTATGATCACCTCTGAACTGATGCACTATTGTGCATCTTAGTTTAGAGCAGGAGGGGTGATAACCCCTAACTTTTCTCTGAGATACTTAAAGGTATCCTTAGGCAGAGGCTTGGTGAAAATGTTTGCAATCTGATATTTGGTAGAAACATACTCCAACTTGACTTCATTCTCTATCACCTTTTCTCTCAAAAAATGATACCTAATGGATATGTGTTTTGTCCTTGAATGCATTACTAGATTCTTTGATATTTTTATGGCACTTGTGTTGTCAAAAAAGATTGTGATTGGATCCTTATACACAACTCTGATGTCCTTCAAAGTCTGCTTCATGCATAACACTTGGGTGCAACTGCATGCTGCTACAATGTATTTTGCTTCTTCAGTAGATAGGGATATTGAATCCTGTTTCTTGCTCAACCAAGACACTAACCTTTTTCCCAAGAAGAATGCACCTCCATTTGTACTTTTTCTATCATCCACATCTCTGGCCCAATCTGCATCAGTATATGCACTGAGAGTAAATTCATTGTCCTTAGGGTACCACAAGCCATAATCCATTGTATGTTTTAAATATCTCAGAATTCTCTTGACTACCATCACATGTGATTCCTTGGGTTCTGCATGAAATCTTGTCATAAGACATACTGCATGCATTATGTCAGGTCTGATTTGAGTCAAATAAAGTAATCCTCCAATCATAGATCTATACTTTTTCTAGTCCGCCATGGGTGAGTTATCATCTTTGCTAAACTTACAACCAATTATCATAGGTGTGCAAACTGGTTTAGAGTCTTCCATCCCAAATTTCTTTAACAACTCTTTCACATACTTAGACTGAGAAATGAAGATACCTTTATCTAATTGACTTATGAACATTTCAAATTCACTTTGCATTTCTCCAACAAAGACTAAGCACATACATTCATTCCCTCCAAAAATAATGTCATCAATAAAGACTGTTACAATTAGGATTTGTTCATCATTGATCTTGAAGTAGAGATTTCTATTCATAGTACCTTTACTAAACCCTATCTGTATCAGATACTTGTTCAACCATGCATACCCTACCCTGGGGGCTTGTTTTAATCCATACAAAGCTTTCTTCAATCTGTATACCATGTCACCCTAATCTGATGACTAAAATCCTTCGAGTTGTTGAATATAGACTTCTTCTTCCAACTCTCCATTCAAGAAAGCAAACTTCACATCCATTTGGTAAATCTTGAAATCTTTGTAGGATGCAAAGGCCAAAAACATCCTTATTGCTTCAATCCTTTCCACTGGAGCAAAATTTTCTTCAAATTCTATTCCTTCAACTTGAGCCAATCCTTTGCATACCAACCTTTCTTTGTTCCTTACCACTTCACCATTCTCATTCATCTTGTTTCTGAAGACCCACTTTGTGCCAATAACATTCTTATCTGTTGGTTTGGGAACAAGATCCCAAGTCTGATTCTTCTCTATCTACAACAATTCCTCTTCCATAGCCTTTGCCCAATTCTCATCTTTGCAAGCCTCATCCACAGTTTTAGGTTCAATCTTGGAAATCAGACAGAAATTTACTTGTTCCTCTACAACTTTTCTTCTGGTTAAGATGCATTTTCTCTTATCTCCTATGATTTGATCTTCAAAATGACTGAGTCTTACATACCTTGGAATTTTGGTAGCACTTACCGAGTTTGTTCTTCTTCATCTGAGTTTTCTTAATGTTGCACCACTTCTAAAACATCTAGTTCATATGATTCATATCCACCTAATTCTGAAGACCTTTCCTTACATTCATCAACTTTAACATTTGCACTTTCAATGATCTTATTCAGCCTCTTATTATAGCACGGGTAGGTCTTGCTCTTAGTGGAGTAACCAAGGAAGATTCCTTCATCACATCTAGCATCAAACTTGCCTAAATCTTCTTCTCTTTTGATATAACATTTGCTACCAAAAACATTGAAATATTTCACTGTAGGAACTTTACCATGCCACAATTCATAAGGAGTCTTAGAACTATTACCTTTTACTTGGACTCTATTTAGGATATATACAGCAGTGTGAATTGCCTCTCTACAATATGCATCTGGAAGATCAGCTTCCTTCATCATGGTTCTAGCAGCTTCTTGAATTGTTATGTTTTTCCTTTCAACAACTCCATTTCGTTGTGGAGTTCTAGGTGCAAATAGTTGTCTCTTTATTCCATATTATTCACAAAAGAAATTGAATTCATTTGATGTGAACTCTCCTCCTCTATTTGACCTCAGGCATTTGATTTTCAAATCCATCTCATATTCAACCATTGCCTTAAATGCCTTGAACTTATCTAGAGCTTCAGTCTTTTCTTTCAAAAAGGTGACCCAAGTCATTCTAGAATAATCATTAATAAGCAACATGAAATACCTATCTCCTTACAAACTTCTTGCTCTAGTAGGTGTACACAAATCTGTATGCACTAGCTAAGTAGTCCTCCAACTGATTGGTCCTTGCTTCTTAAACTTGTTCTTGTTTGTATCCAAAATTGACATTCCTTGCAAATAGGATTAGCAGGCTTCACAAGATTAGATAGATCTCTAAAAGCCTATGAAGTACTTATATTCATAATATTATCAAAATTTATGTGACACAACCTTCTATGCCATAACCAACTCTCATCAGTTTGAGCCAACAAACAGTAGTTATCAGTTCCTTTCAAGTGATAGATATTACCTCTGGTCTTCTTACCAGTTGCAATGACTGTTTTAGAGCTTTCCCTAATCTTACATCCGTTGTCCTTGAAGCTTAAATCATAGCCCTTGTCACACATCTAACCCATACTCAAAAGATTGTGCTTTAATCCTTTCACATACAAGACATCTTCAGTATTATGCTTGCCATCAAAAGAGATAGATCCATTTCTACAAATCTTACCAGCTATATCATCTCCAAACGTAACCAGTCCACCATCATATCTTTCCAAACTCACAAACTTACTTTTGTCACTAGTCATGTGGTGAGAGTAGCCACTATCAATAACCCATTCATCCTTGTCCTTAATGACCTGGGCAGCCAAAGCACTTTCCACTAGTTTTTCTTCCTTCACACAGCTAGTAGAATTAGTGGACATAGGATCTTCCTTAATAGCAATAAACAAGCATTCATTTCCAAAAGTATTAGCATTATCTGGTTCACCATTATCTAATACTCCTTCATCATCATCAAAATCTTCAGCATAATAACACTTCTTTTGGGTCCTAGGTCTATTCTCATATCTTTTTCTATTTCTTTCAATTCTTTCAGGACCTCTGGAAGCAAAATGACCTACTTTACCACAAGAGAAACATTTGAAAGGTAATTTGCCTTTATACTTACTAGATCCTCTTTGCAGCATGTCCACAAAGTTGGCTTCAATTTCATCAAACTCATCATTAGATTCTACCTTGTACTTTTCTGATTTGGAAGTTCTTCTGGGAGTACTAGATTTGAAGGACGTCTCAACTTTCGACAAAGCATCACCAAATTCTCTCATTTCAAAGGCAGTAAGCTTACCAAGTAGCTGGTCCCTATCAACTTCTTTTACTTGCATGAATTCTTCAATTGCAGATACCTTGTGATAGTAGGACTTGGACAGAGATCTAAGAATTTTCATCACAATTTCCTTATCTTCAAGAGTTCCCCCCATGGCTTTTATCCCTGTGATAAGTTCATCAACTCTTTGCATAAAGGCTAATACATTTTCATCTTCATTCATATTCAAACTTTCATATTTCACTTTCAAACTTTGTAGCTTAGCTTCCTTCACAAAGTCATCTACTTCATATAGATTTTTTAACTTTTCCCATACCTCATTTGCAGTTTCAAGATCCATAACTTTCATCAATATTGAGTTAGTTAACGAGCTTAGCAGAGCATATTTTGCCTTGACATCCATCTCATATTCTTTGATTTCATCTTCAGTTGTCAAACCATTTGGAGGCATGGTGTATTTTGTTTCTGTA
This sequence comes from Cunninghamia lanceolata, assembly GCA_027924645.1. Lineage (NCBI taxonomy): Eukaryota > Viridiplantae > Streptophyta > Pinopsida > Cupressales > Cupressaceae > Cunninghamia > Cunninghamia lanceolata. The sequence continues at coordinate 2,912,108 of BSBN01000549.1, read as the reverse complement.
GCTTTCCATACTTTGTAACCAAGACAAAGAAGATGGCTTTTCACCCAAGCCTTCCACAGACCATAATTTGTTCCATCAAAATGTGGCGCTTCCTTCTTGTAAGAAATTTTGGATCTTCCTCAAGCTATTAAACTTTCTTCAGAGGAACCTGGCTCTGATACCAATTTTTATATGCCCCAGACAATTGAGAGGGGGGCTGAATCAGTTGTCTCAAAAACTTAAACATTTTTACAGTTAAACATCAATCACTTATCCACAATTATTATGATTTAACAATGAATGCATGAAATTAGAAAATTAACCACAGATACAACATCAAACACAAGAGACACTAGATTTTACATGAAAAACCACAGAGATGATTAGTTATTAATATATATTGCAATCTTGAAATAATGATGTTCAGGCTTGGTCACTCCATGGGCCTAAACATATTGGCTCACTGCAATGAAGAACAACTAGGTCTAGCAGGCTCATTGCCTCAACCCTAGACCTAGAAAGGTAACAATAAGGGCTATTAAACCTTGAGGGCTGTTAAACCCTACTGGCGGCTCACTGCCAAAATCACCATCTTCTTCATGTATGAGATTAGTACATTGTAGTACAATAGTTCCTCTGCTCTGCTCTGCCTTATCTCCTCACCCTTTTCCTTATCTTCCCATTTTCACACAAGGACACCTTTTCCATGGCACAATTACAAGTATTTATACACTTCATCAACCTTAGAATGATCATCAAGGTTAGCATTACAATCATCAACCATTGGAGCAATCTCCAAGGTCAGCGTTACAAACATTTACAAAATAAATCCTGACCCATTACAACATTATGCAAAGGAAATGAAGTAAATGTGTATGCGATCACACCATTCCTTAGCTAGTACTTAAACACAATCTTTCATGCCACAACATGCTTCCAAAATATTCAAGGGATCTCCAGAGTTACTGGAAATAACCAAGTCATCCAAGACTGGTTACACTCTACGTTATCTGGGAACAATCTTCAAAACATGATCTCAATTCCTTAATGTGGACCAATGTCAAGATAGGAACATGATTAGGAGGCATCCACAAGCACATTATAATCACCAGGAGAAACCACATGACCCTTAACCAATTTAGTCATAGGAATCTTCTCACCGAAACACATGAACTTCACTGTCTTCAACTGTCATAAAAGAAAAATAGCTTGCGGACCACCACAACATGAACCACTACAATTGTAGGCACTTATCATCATCCTAGACTTCCCTCTAGAACCGCAGACCAAAATACTTTATTATGAAGGAATGCGGAGCATAATACTTTCTCCCTATCCCAAATGAACTTACAGAAAAAGAAGATTTTACTCTGGTGAATGCAACTCTTTCAATTCTTCATGCCAAAGGCTCAAACCTAGGATTTAGCATCTTCAAACATCCCTTTGAACAACTTCCAATCCTAAGACCCAGATCTGTAAGAAGAAGGAAATACAGAGCAATCTACCAGACTATTCTTTAGCATACAACTCTCTGTCTATACTACACTTTACTGTAACTTACTTGATTCTTCCAGAGAGGCCAATTTTCTCAATATCCTCAAAACACAAGGCTTCTAAACAAGTAATGGAATAGAACACAGTTGACACCAATGAAAACAAAGATATGTTGACATCAATGACAACACTGATTAGGCACATACTTGCAACATAAGCCACATAAACTCATTGTGAATTCTACTTAGCACATACTAGACCCATTCATCCTCTGCAAACGTTGGGAAGTCAATATACTGAATGAATTTATTTTCTTCCAATGCCTTAAATTCTTTCTTCAAATCAAAATTATCATCACTTGGATGTTTTACATACAAATCTATAAGATGGGTACCATAGTGTTCTTCTAGGGCAACGTGAATGTATGCCCTAATATCTTTTTCATGCATTACACCATACAGTACTTCAGAGATTGTACCACTAGTATCCACTTCCATAGATTTGAATGTGTGTTTCTTGAATTTCGGTCAAGGTCTCTCAGTGATATCAATTACTTGTGGTGTCTCCATTTCTGCAATAATTCAAACAATTTCACAATAGGGTTTTAACTGTAAATACATCTTTTTTTTGAAACTAGGGTTTTCTCTGCTTTGAATCACTGGAAATCACTGAAGTCGCTTAGGGTTCTACTTTTGATCTCCTTGGACATTTGAAAACTCAAATTCAAAGTGATTAATCCTTCCCGTGCAACTCTTTTAAACCTTTGTTTACCAATACCTAATTACCATAAATGTTGTTTTCCAAAAAGTTGTCAAACACTTCACTATTAAGCACAATCGATAAAGATTGCTCTACAATGTGCTGCATTAGATCTTTTTCTACTAGTTTATTCTTCAAAAGATTCATCAAGTAGATCCTCAACTCATATCCTTGTGCTGGATCTTAGCACTAACTATTTGGCTAGGGGATCAAGTTTTTCAATAAGAACTTCTCCTAAGCTAGAGCTCCCAATTTACTTCCCAAAGGAAGTATCTGCACTAGAGACTGGTACATATCCATCCTTGACCTCATTTACATCCTTCTTGATCCATATTTTTTTCATTTCTTTCTTGGTTTCTATCGGATCAACCTTATCCTTTCCTTTCTCTTCCCTCTGCTCAGTTTTCTTCTTATATGCAGGATTATTTCTTTTCACATTCTTGCTTCTATAGAATTTTGCAAATTGTCTAGGTTTATTGCAATTGTAGCAAACAACATTACTCTATCCTTGGTTCCTTTCATTAATTGGATTAATTCTTACTCTGCATTGGTTAGCCATATGCCCAAATCTATCGCATGTAAAGCATTTTCCATTGAAAGATTGAGTATTCCTTCCATTGTTGGAACCATTCCTTATCAAACTTCTACATTTATTTTCTCTATGACCAATTCTCTTGCAATTGAAACATTGACTGGAGAATGATGGAACATTTTGATTCATTCTACTCCTACATTGAGTAGCCTTATGACCAAACTTTTTTCAATTAAAAAAATAGACATTGAAAGATGGGTACCTTTGAGAATTTGGTTGCCTTATTGGAGGTCTTCTAGGTCTGTTTCTTTGATTCTGAACCTAGTTGCCTTTGACTCTCTTCATCTTAGTGTTAACTTGTCTTGATTTAGAGCTTTCTCCTTTTTCAAAACCCAAGCCTTGCTTGTCATCTGGGCTTTTCTAACTATTAATCAAGTCAAAAAGCTTTGCAGAACTTATTTTGAACTTTTCTTTATAGCTATTAGCTACTTCCAGATCATACTTCAAAAGCACATCTTCTACCACCTTTTCACATTCTTCATACTTGCCTTTCAAAGCTTGATTTAAATGCTCCTCAATCTCTTATTTCTCTTCAACCAGCATTGATAAATTGCTTAGGCTTTCATTTTCTTCTTTCAATTGTTCACTTAGCTCTTTGCTCCTTTCGTTTGATCTCTTAACTTGCTCTCGTAGCTTTTGGATGCATTCATCAACTTCCTTGACATTCTCCTTCAAATCCCAGATATCTGTTTCATACTTATCAAGATCTTCAAGAGTAGTTTTCAGTTCTTCATTGTTGACATATGTGCCATCATCAATTGTAATTCTACCTGGATGAATTTCTTTTGGAGGAGTAGGATACCTTCTAGGTACCATGTATTCACTTTCCCAGATCTTCCTCGAGCTATTAGGCTTCTTCCAAGGAACCTTGCTCTGATACCAATTGTTGAACACAAGGAATACTGAGAGGGGGGGTGAATCAGTATTCTATAAAACCATTTCTTCACGTGTTCCTTAATCCATTTACTCAATTCAATAACATGAAAGCAGAATAAACATAAGGAAAGAAACTATAAAGTCATAACACATAGACATCAGGATTTTTATGTGGAAAACCCAAAAAGGAAAAAACCACGGTGAGTGTTAGCTCACAATATATTATGATATCAAAACTAAATTATAGAAAGGCTCACTACCTTAGGGCTCACTACCCAAGGACTCACTATCCAAAGAAGTGCTCACTTCAACAGGCTCACTACCATAGAGAAAAGAAGATAGAAGAGAGAATAGAGAGTGGCTCACTACCAAGAATGAACTATTATAAATGCATCTACTGAATGCAGGAATACAGTTCCAATTTTAGCTCAATATACAGATTCAAATGTCTTCATCATGACTGCTTTGTTTCTCTGCCATGCTCACATATGCTTTGTTCTTCAGTCTCTTGAACCCTTACTATACTTTTCAGATCACAAGAATTGCATACATTAACTTCACAATGCACTCACTTCATCAAGAATCAAAATCTACCAAGTATATATATCTGCAACAAGATCTAACTCAAAATTCAGTCGACTTGCTAGAGATGAAACATGTACTCAAATAGATGTGCTCTGTTGGCTTGAATTCTTTACTTAAGAAGTTATGTGGACCTGTAGAATCCTTCAAGAATCTTCATAGAGGTGTGCACCTATTATAGAACCACTTAGGATGATGATTTAAACAAAATACTTTAAATGCACATCGATCCAACATGAGTGTCGGCCTTATACTTGAGTATATACTTAACCATGTTGTCTATCATATCATAACTTCTAGTGTAGATCACATGAGACTCCAAAATTCATATCAAAAATTCATCAAGTATCACCAATCATACATTCATAACCGTAGATCATAATATTCTTATATGGCGAGATGCAGATCTCTGAACTGATGATTCTGTCTTGGTGAAACACTACCAAGATGAATGTTGATACTTAGATGTTGAACACAAAGAATACTAAGAGGGGGGGTGAATCACTTCTTTAATCCAATTACCAAATGCAATAACATGAAAGTAGAATAAACATAATAACAACAACCATAAATTCATAACACATAGACACCAGGAGTTTTACGTGGAAAACCCAAAATGGGAAAAACCATGATGAGTGTTAGCTCACAATATATTACGATAACAATACTAGATTACATAAGGCTCGTTGCCCAAGGAAATGCTCACTACAAGTGGACTCACTATCCATTGAGAAAAAAATATAGTAGAGAGGAGGAAAATGGCTCACTGCCAGTAATGAACTGCTACAAATGCATCTACAAAATGCTAGATTATAGTTCCATTGATAGCTCAATATACAAATTCAAAAATCTTCATCATGATTGTTCTACTTTTTCTTCTCTATCTACATATACTCTGTTCTGCTAGCTTCTGAACTCTTACTGTACTTGTCATATCACAAAAAGAGAGTTAGATCACACACACATCTATTCCAAAACCTATCCCTCACCCTCAACATTGAATTCCTTCAAGTATATATATCTGCAACATGATTTATCTTACAACTAGGTCAGCAGGCTAAGCATGAAATGTGTACACAAATATTATACCCTGTCAGCTTGATCTTATGCACCAAAAGCAATGCAGACTCAAACAAACATTCAAGAATCTTCATATAGATCGAGACCTATTGTGCAACCACTTAGATTGATGATCCAAAATATAACTTCACCACATATTGATCTAGCATGAGTGTCGGCTTTAGCCTTAAGTGCATACTCAACTAACTTGACTGTCATACCATAACTTTCAATGCAAACCATATGAAACTTTGAAATTCATAACCAAAATTCATTATGGGCCTCTTATAATACATCCAGAACTGCAGAACATAATAATCTTTCATACAAGAATGCAGATCTTAGAACTGTTGTTCTTTCACAAAGAAATACTGTCAAACTGGAAGCCGATACTAGAGAACTTGTAGAATGTGATCCAATGAATTTCAAGCTCTACAAATATGGATTTAGATGCTTATGCCATGTATCTACATTGCCTCAAAACCTCAAATAAAAATATTCACTAGCGGAGGAATGCAGACCACTTTACTTAGATACTCTGCACTATTTTTGACTCATCTTTGTTCACCTAGACTTAGACATATCATAGTATGACTTCTGGAGGAAGTTAGGACTTGAACACTGGAACATAACATCACCAAATGGTTGTGAATAACATACAAAAACCACATAATGTTATCTTCAATTGCGGAGGCATACCATCACAATTATTGTCACTCACTCCTTGCTCTGTATACTGTCCATACTTAGTCATTCTGACTTAGAAGTTAGTCTTCCAGACCAAAATCCCTTTATCATGCCTTGTTGCCACACTAAGTTAGTCTTCTAGAGTAAAGTCTCTTTGCCATGCCTTGTTCCATCAATGACAACATACAATAATTCTACCTTAACCATTAGAGCAGTGTCTCTTGACTATGCTGCCAACATTAGAATCTTGTAGATGATCTTTTGGTGAACTTTAGAATCTACAAATCTGGAATTAGATACTTCTCATATGTTTTTACAACACCTCTAAATTGTACATCAAAACAATCAATACCAGATGAATTTAGACCGAAATACTCAGGTGTTCTGTACTGTTTATAACTAGACTCTGCTTACCCGGACTTAGGCAATTCACATTATGACTTCCAGAGATTGTCAGAACATGAGACTTGGAATATAATACCATCAAACAATTATATGTAACATACCAAAACTGTAGAGGGACAGCCTGGCCCATCAACTTTTTTGGGCGCTGCTGACATGTTTCTCGAAGTACTGGTTTTTCTATACTTCTTGGTTCAATGTCATCTCAGCATTATTACTCCCTTGTGTTAAGGCGAGTTGCTTAATTGATAATCATAGGGAATTTATGATTATTATACCCGAGCATAGGAAGGGAAAGCTTCAATTGATTTTTAGAAAGGCGTTCCTGATTAATGATAATTCATGCAGTCTCATTATCATTATTCCTTATCAAGCTATTACGTTTACCTTTCACATTTACTCTACAAATTTCTGGCTTTGGATGTTTTGGGTTTTTGTCAAGAAGACTAAAATGGAAGGAGATAGGGTTCGCACGAACCCAATTTCCTGCTGCGAATTCAAGGATAATGCTATGGTTTGGCATTATTGTAAGGAAGGTGGAATTATCCCTTTTCTAGAACGGCTTAATAGATTTGATGAAAATTTGTCTGAGCAATTTGCCCGGTCCTGGTAAAATCATAGATTTACTATTGGGAGAATTGGGTTCAAGATCTCTGAGAAAGTTATTGCTATGGCGACTGGTTTGTCTACTAAGGGGACTAAACTGCAAAGGAAGGTGAAAGTGGTGGACCATTCTAACCAGAAGCTATTTTTGGGGGAAGGAGAAGAACTTGTTCCCTACCAGGGAGGGTTTGAATGGGCCAAGCTGCCAGAGCCGTGGGATGAAATGTGCTTCCTCCTCATGAAATACTTCACTCTGGAGGGTCAGTTTACTAAGTTTTATAATTACCACCTCCCTTTTCTTAATCATTTTAGGCGCAACGCTCATATTAGTTTCCTTTTCTATTTATTGTCGTCTCTTGAACATTCAGTCTTTAGGGCTAAAGCAAAGACGGATAAGAAACCTTCCAAGAAACCCATTCCTTTGCACCAAGATCTTATCCTCTGTTTATACAATTTTCATCTTGGTTTGGAGCTACCTAAGCCTATCCAGACCCATAGTGGTGAGATTTCCACCAACCCTGATGATATTGTTGTTTCTGAAGAACCTTGCCCTTCCCCTGCTTCCCATAAAATAAAAGGGGTGTCTTTTTCTCAGTCCACAGAGGAGACCACCATGGTAATAGTTACTCATACTCCAGTTTCTAAAGGGAGTGTGAAAAGCAAGAAGAGGAAAATTAGGGAGTTGGAGGAGGATTTTGTGGGGAACGTTGTGGGGACCCCCAAAAATCTGAGTAGTGACCCTGTGGGACCTAGTAGTAAAAATAAATCTACTTTGTCTACAAAATAAAAGGAGGGTTTCTCTTTTGGGGTTAGGAGGTCAGGTAGGATAGCTAGTAAACTTGCGCCGAAAGGTAAACTGGTTGAATATTTTAAAAGTGCTTCTGATGCCTCCACTCAAGGGGATGATCAACTAAATGTTAAAGACCTTGAGGTTCAAGAGATCTCTGAAGATGCAAAGAGTAAGAATGATAGTAAGCAGGTTGATGATTCGGGAGGTGTTGTTGGTGATCCTGAGGACAATACTGGCAAAGGGGAGAGGATGATTGTGGAGGAGGCTGGTGACGAGACTAAGGAAGGTGATGACCACATGTATGATATTGTTGTCCTGAGGGGTTGTGTGGAGGAGCTGGAATAGAAGGTGTCCTCTATGGGAGAATTTATAAGCAACATGCTCTGTCGTACGGTGTTGCTTAATCTTTCTGTGTTGCAGGATCTTGGGACTAATGCTGATGATGATAAAAAGGAGAATTTCAAAAAGTTGGATGAATGTATTGAATTCCTAGCTAAAGGATGGGGGAATGTTCCTCCTTAGTTCTGTTTGTTATGCTGTCTATTTTCTGCTACTTTCTATCTGTTGTCTATAGGTCGTTCATGTTGTCTATGTTGTTTATGATGTTTATGTGAGTTATGTTGTATTGGTTTTGAGGCTCTTTTGTTCTTAAGCCTCTGGGGTCTCTTTTTGTTTTAATGTAAGGGTTCAGCCCCTAGTTTTTGTCGACTTATATAATAAAAAACATACCAAAACCGCAAACCAAAGTCTTCATCTGCGAAGGAGTATCAATCAATTATCTGTCACTTACTCAATGAGTTGCCAACACTTAATCAGTTTGACCAAGTTATTCTTACCGGACCAAAAATACTATGTATAACCTATCTCAAAAGCTATCTCCAATCATATCTGGTTGTTGCCATCAATGACAACATCAAATTTCCAACATAACAACAATGTCTCTTGACCATGTTGCCAAAACTAACCACTTGGTAAACAACTACCATCAAGTGACTTTAATAACCACCCAGTCCAGTGAGTTCTCATAGTTAGCTTAGCCGAGACACCATATTTTAATGTAGTGATGTTCATTTTTGTAGCACAAGACTATGTACATATATTTTGAGAGACATACATAAACATTTTTTATCAGGCTACCACAAGTGTTTAAATATGTGATGTTTATGTTATGGTATTTAATGGTTTATGTTACAGTGTTAATTTATCTATGTTATGTATGTTAATTTAATGTTTTATGTGATTGCTAAAACACATGAGATTAAATTGGAAGCTGAGGAGGCAGGTTGATGTGGCTGCACTACCGAACTACTTCTTCTTGTTCTCTTTTTCAAACTCAAAAGATTGCTCATGGATCCTTACTATCCCTTGGTTTCTTGGGAAAAATGGGTTATGCCTTCAAGTTTGGTCTCCGAGCTTCACTCCTTCAAAACCCTACAGGAATAAGGTTCATGTCTCGGTTAGGTTGCTAGGACTTCCGTTGGAATACTAGGATGAGGAGATATTTATGGCTATCACTGAAACTTTTGGGTGGTTTTCTAGGGTAGATACAGTCACGAAATTCAAAAGATGACTATTGTTTGCTAGATTTTGTGTGTTTGTGGAGGTCGATAGGGTGTTCCCTTCTAGGATTACCCTATTATCCAAGTTTGGAAGTTAGGAACAATAGATTGAGTTTGAGCATTCTCCTGTTGTTTGCCATTGTTGTCACAAAGCTGGTCACTCTGATGTTTTTTGTTCTAGCAACAAGAGGCAATGTTCCATCAGAAAGGAGTGCAGGTCCTCTATTGTGGAAGCACCCATGGAGGGTAATAGGGAGAGTGATACAAGGATTCCTTCATCGAAGGTGCTTGCTAAAGGGATTGGTGACTGTAGAGATGTGATGGGGACCCCTTTAACTGTGGTGTATGGTGCTACTGGGACTTTAGGTGGACCCTTGGGTCTTCCTGGTTCTTCCAAAAAGATGAGATTTGAGCGAAAGGATCCCATCAAGTTGTTTGAAGGTTCCCAAAGTTCCTTGGAGCAGTTCAGTTTCAAACCACCCTAATTTTTGGTTGGTTGTTTGTTGGGATTTGTTGACCCCTCATTTGTTTTTTTGTGGTGTTTGTCCTGTGTAGTTTTGCTAGGCTTTTTGTTGTGTTGTTAATGTGTTGTCTCTGGCTCGTTTTAGCCTTGTACTACCCTAGGGCCTACTTTGTATAGGGTTCTAGACCCTTTTTTCCAGCTGAACTAATCAAAAACACATGAGATTAATTGCTATACATATTTTATATAATTTTTTAAGATCATGGTTAAAAAAGGAACTAATTAATCACTTTTTTATTTTAATCTTAAGTAATCTATAAAACATTACATTAGATGACATCATATTTGATAATAAACTTTGATAAAGGAGGATTCTAGATAAAAGTTATTAAATGGCGCATGATTATAGTAATGAGCACACTTAGAGACTAGACATGATATGATTAAGGATGATCATTGTTCCACAAATATGAGTATAAAAGAGGAAGGGAAACACTAGGTGGATAGGATGCTACTATGGCTACAATAGATTTCAAATGCTTAAATGTATTTGTAAAGGAGTCTTACCTATCATAGCTATGTCCTCTATGCTAGAACGAGATGATGTGTTGGGAGAGAGAGAGAGGCCATAACCCACATGTGTCATATATGAAGTAAAGAATAATCTAGTCCCAGATGTGAGGAAACTTCAATGGTCATCGGACTAAGATATAGGATGGGAGTGTTGCAAGTATGGGGTTAACCAGTGTTGTCATTGATGTCAACATACTCATATTGCATTGGAAAGAAGGTTTGGATGAGCTGTGTGTTGAGGATATTGAGAAAATTAGTCTTAATCAGGAACAGTGAAGAACAGTGATGAGAAGAAGGCAAATGTACTCAATAGGTTGAGGATCAGAGGATGCAAATTAAAGGGTTTGTAGATATGAGTCTTGAGATGATCTAGTTAAGATTTTAGAGGTCCGCATGAAGATATGAAAAAGTTGTGATCGGTCAAGTAGAACCGGTTCCGGGAGATGCTCCGGAGGGACAGAGTGTTACAAAAAGGTCTGGTGAGATCTGAAGGTGCATTGTCAGACTCTGCAGATTGGAAGGAGTGTTTGGGATGTCCTTGTGATGTGTCATCTCAGTTTGTACAAAGTTTGGAGGTCCAGAAGAACCTTTTTTAGTTTGACAGTCATGACAGACTGTGTTCTTGAAGTTTCAGATGAAGAGGAGAAGAGATTCCTGTGAGTAGAGGAAGTGCGGATGTACCTGGTCATTCAGGCAAGCTTGTGAAGGTTCTTGGATCATGTTGAGGTTGTGTTGTCGGTCCGCATTAGTGTTAGAGCCTGAAATTGAAGATATTCTTCAAGATGAAGATATTCTTATTCAGACTGGCCGACCGGATGAGTTATTCATCTTGTGAGTGTTATTGTGGATGATTACCGACTTGCAAATGCTCTTATCGATGATTGCCGACTTAGATGATTGTTCCTAATTCGATGCCTTGTATAAATAAAGGTTTGTGAGTTCATTTCAAAGTATGTCATGGAGTGGATGAGTGTGGCATAGCGAAAGAGTGAAGGGCAGAGCAGAAGTATCTCGGGCTTAAATGGAACTGATCCAGACATGGTAAAGATGTCAATCTCCAGTTCAAGTTTGTGATTCTTATCACTTTGTAGACAGTGTGTCTCTTGTAGGCAGTGTGCCTCTTTATGAGCAGTGTGCTCAGGCAGTGAGCCCTAATTGGCATGTGCCATTCATTTTTTCTTATTCTTCTAACAGAGAATAATCCTTGGGTTAATCACCCCGTGGTTTTTCCCTTAACCAGGTTTTCCACATCAAAATCTTGGTGTCTAATCTGTTGATGTTTATCTGCTCTTGTGTTTATGCATTATGCTTTCATGAATGATTAACTGATATGCTATTAACTAACAAAGAAGAATCAAGTGTTCAAAGTAGAAGCAAGTTTTTGTACAACTGATTCACCTCCCCTCTCAGTTGTGTGCCCTAGATCTAACAATTGGTATCAGAGCCAAGTTCCTCTAAAAGGAGCTCAACCGCTTGAGGAGATCCTAGATGTCATCATACAAGAAGGATAGTCTAAAGTTTGATGGAACCAACTTCACTCTCTAGAAAGGTCAGATGAAATGTCACTTGGAGTGTATGGGAAGAGCATACTTGACCATGGTCTCAAAACCATATGTACCTCCACAGGGTGGTCCGACAACTCTGAATGAAATCACAGATGCTAAAAACAATTTGCGGACCAAAGAAGCTCTTCTAAGCACATTGAATGATTCAGAGCTCTCAAATGTCATTGACCTACCAACTGCATATGAAATCTGGGTTAAACTGGAACTTCTACATGAAGGAGATGATTTTGTTAAGAGTGCAAGGTTGCAAAGTCTGAAAGGGAAATTTGAAAGATTGAAGATGAGAGATGATGAAAATATCACTACCTTTATGCCAAGAGTGAATGAGCTGGTGTGTGGAATCAGGAATGCTGGTGGAGTTCTGGATGAAAATGAAATTGTTTGCAAGATTCTCAGATCCCTTCCTACTGCCTACAAGATCAAGGTTGCTGCCATTGATGAATTCAGAGCCCATGCAACTGTCACAAGAGAGCAATTGGCTGGCAAACTAGCTGCATTTGAAATGACAGAGTTTGGAGATGATCCCCCCAAGACTGAATCTGCATTCAAAGCCAATGCCTATGTGAAAGGCAAACAAAGATTTGATCTGGGAGAAAACTCTTCAAGGAAGCTGTCATGGTATGATCAAGCAAGGAAAGACATGGAAGAGGAAGAAGCAGAAACAGCTCATCTTGAAGCCCTCATTACAAAGAGATTGCCAAGAGGATCTGGTAAGTATGAAGGAAAGTTACCCTTTAAGTGCTTCAACTGCAATAAGATTGGTCATTTTGCTTCAAGATGTCTGGAAAGATCTCCAAGGTCAAACTCCAACAGATAAAGGTTCCAAAAGAACTGTTATTATGTTCATGGAGAAGCTGATAATGAAGGAGTAACAGATGATGAATCAGAGATAGGAGACAAATTTGGAAATGAATGGGTGTTTATTGCCATCAAGGAAGAAGAACCAATATCCTCTGAATCTGTCAATCATAAAGTTGTAGAAAGAGCTTTGGCTGCCCAAGTAGAAGAAAAGGATGATTGGGTTATTGACAGTGGATGCTCTCACCACATGACAGGTGGCAAGAACAAGTTCTTAGATTTAGAAAGGTATGAAGGAGGAATGGTAAAATTTGGTGACAATTCTTTAGGTAGAATCAGAGGCAGGGGAACTAATTCTTTTGATGGAAAGAGAAAAACTGGTAATGTACTGTATGTTGAAGGATTGAAGCACAACCTTCTCAGTATTGGATAGTTAGTAGACAAAGGTTATGATCTCTGGTTCAAAAATGGAAGATGCAAGATCTTTGAAAGCTCTGGAAATGAGATTGCATCCGGTACTCAAACAAAAGGTAATATCTTCCATCTGGTTGGTTCAAATAAAAGTTGTCTGTTTGTTCAAGTTGATCAGAGTTGGCTATGGCATAGAAGGATGTGTCATGTAAATTTTGATAACATCATCAAGATAAGCAATATTCAGGCTGTAAGAGATCTTCCAAAATTGGTGAAACCTACAAATAGTTTGTGCAAAGAATGTCAGCTAGGTAAATAGAGCAGAGTCTCTTTCAAAAGCAAAGATCAGTCCTCTACCAGATTATTGGAATTAGTTCACACTGATCTATGTGGTCCGACAAGAATCAAGAGTATGCAAGGTGATAGATATTTCATGTTACTGATTGATGATCATTCCCGGATGATGTGGGTTACCTTTCTGAAAGAGAAATCAGAAGCCTTTGAGAAGTTCAAAATCTTCAAGGCTATGGTAGAGAATCAAACCAGATTAAAACTGAAGTGTCTAAGGTCTGATAGAGGTGGTGAATTCACATCCGGTGAATTCATAAACTTTTGTGAGAAGCATGGCATAAAGAGACAGTTGTCTGCTCCTAGGACTCCACAGCAGAATGGAGTAGTTGAGAGAAAGAACCAGACCATCCAGGAAGCTTCCAGGACAATGATGATGGAAGCAAATGTTCCTCAGATGTTTTGGAGAGAAGCTGTTAGCACTGCAGTCTACACTCTTAACCGAGTTCAAATTAGAAACAATACCAGTAAGACTCCTTATGAACTTTGGTTTGGTATAACTCCTACTGTGAGATATTTTAGAGTATTTGGTAGAAAGTGTTACATTAAAAGAGATGAAGATCTAGGAAAATTTGATGCTAGAAGTGATGAAGGAATTTTCTTGGGTTACTCCACTCAAAGCAAAGCATACCGGTGTTACAATAAGAGACTGAAAAAGATGATAGAAAGTACAAATGCGAAGGTTGATGAAGGAATTGAGAAGCCCTCAAGGTTTTATGAATATGATGAAGATGATCAGGATGGTGCTCTGATTCAAGGAACTCAATCCCTTCCTGAAAGTCAAATTCAGACTGATCCGGTAAATTAGGAAGAAGAGGTTTGTCTGAATGAACTTGATCAAGAAACAGCAGTGCAAGAGACTCCCAAAGTTCCAAGGTATGTAACTTTAAATCACTCTGAAGATCAGAGCATAGGTGACAAAAGCAAAGGGGTACAAACAAGGAGGAGAATTGCTCAAAATTCAAATGAATATTGTCTGCTTTCAAAGATTGAACCTAAGACAATAAATGAAGCTTGCAATGATGAAAACTGGACCAAAGCAATGGAGGAAGAGTTGATGCAAATTGAGAAAAATCACACTTGGGATCTTGTTCCCAGACCTAGAAACAAGAATGTGATTGGAACCAAATGGGTCTTTCGGAACAAACTAAATGAGGTTGGTGAAGTAATCAGAAACAAAGCCAGATTGGCCTGCAAAGCTTACTCTCAAATAGAAGGAATTGATTTTGAAGAAACCTTTGCTCTGGTAGCAAGAATTGAAGCAGTCAGATTATTTCTTGCATATGCTGCCTTCAAAGACTTCAAGGTATATCAGATGGATGTCAAGTCTGCCTTCCTAAATGGTGATTTGGAAGAAGAAGTATACATTGAACAACCGGATGGATTTCAATTGTCTGATCATGATGATATGGTCTGCAAGTTGAAGAAAGCACTATATGGATTGAAGCAAGCCCCCAGAGCATGGTATGAAAGGTTGGATAAGCATCTTGTGTAGATTGGTTTCAACAAAGGTACTGCTGATAGTAATCTATATTTCCAAATAGATAATGAAAACATCTTGATTGTTGAAGTATTTGTTGATGATATCATTTTTGGAGGAAGAGATAGTTTGTGTAAAACCTTTACAAATCAAATGAAAGGTGAGTTTGAAATGTCAATGCTTGGTGAAATGAATTTCTTCTTGGGTCTGCAAATTACTCAGACAAAGAAAGGTATCTTTATCTCTCAGACCAAATATGTGAAAGAATTGTTGAGGAAATTTGGAATGGAAGATTCAAAGCCAGTGAACACTCCTATGGCAACCGGATGTAAGTTGAGCAAAGATGATGACTCTCCTAAGATAGATTAAACCAAGTACAAATCAATGATTGGAGGATTATTGTATCTCACTTAGACTAGACTAGATATAATGCAAGTTGACCCTAGAGAATCTCATGTCATGGCAATCAAGAGGATTTTTAGATATCTAAAGGGGACAGTTGAGTATGGCCTATGGTATCCTAGAGATCAGGATTTCTCTCTTCATGCATATACAGATGCAGATTGGGCAGGAGATGTGGATGACTGGAAGAGCACCAGTGGTGGACCATTCTTCTTGGGAAAGAGATTGGTTTCTTGGCTAAGCAAGAAACAAGAGGCAATATCTCTGTCTACAACTGAAGCAGAATATATTGCAGCAGCAGGCAGTTGCACTCAAATCTTATGGATGAAGCAGATGTTAAGAGACATGAAAGTAGAATATGAGAAGCCTATCACAATTTTCTGTGATAATTCAAGTGTAATAAATATTTCCAAGAATCTAGTATTGCATTCTAAGACCAAGCATATATCTATCAAATTTCACTTTTTGAGAGAACAAGTGAACAAGGGTGAAGTCAGATTGGAGTATGTACCCTCCAAGGATCAGCTTGCAGATATTTTTACTAAACCTCTTCCCAAAGACTCTTTTGAGTATCTCAGGGAGAAGTTAGGGGTCATGGCCCCTCCAGTGATGAACTAGGATGCACTGATGTGCATCAGTCCAGTGGATATCACAGTCATATCTTGTGATCCGGATTGATGATGGGGAGTTGCTACTAAGGGGGAGCAGCGGGTATGATTATGATATGTTACAAGTGTAAGTATGAGCCCTTTGCCATTGATGTCAAAGGGGGAGGGAAGAGATGTGAAAAACAAGTGGTTGATGATCAAAGGGGGATCAGTAAAGGAAGAGAAGACATGTGAAGAGTTGTTGCTGATAGGGGGAGCTGTGATAGAAAAGAGAAGTTCTTGTCTTGATGGTTTTTCACATCATATGTTGCCATCAATGACAAAGGGGGAGATTGTTGCAAGTATGAGGTTAACCAGTGTTGTCATTGATGTCAACATACTCATATTGCATTGGAAAGAAAGTTTGGATGAGCTGTGTGTTGAGGATATTGAGAAAATTAGTCTCAATCAGGAATAGTGAAGAATAGTGATGAGAAGAAGGCAAATGTACTCAATAGGTTGAGGATCAGAGGATGCGGATTAAAGGGTTTGTAGATATGAGTCTTGAGATGATCTAGTTAAGATTTTAGAGGTCTGCATGAAGATATGAAAAAGTTGTGATCGGTCAAGTAGAATCAGTTCCGGGAGATGCTCCGGAGGGACATAGTGTTACAAAAAGGTCTGGTGAGATCTGGAGGTGCATTGTCAGACTCTGCAGATTGGAAGGAGTGTTTGGGATGTCCTTGTGATGTGTCATCTCAGTTTGTACAAATTTTGGAGGTCTGGAAGAACCTTTTTTAGTTTGACAGTCGTGACAGACTGTGTTCTTGAAGTTCCAGATGAAGAGGAGAAGAGATTCTTGTGAGTAGAGGAAGTGCGGATGTACCTGGTCATTTAGGCAAGCTTGTGAAGGTTCTTGGATCATGTTGAGGTTGTGTTGTCAGTCCACATTAGTGTTAGAGCCCAGAATTGAAGATATTCTTTCGGATAAAGATATTCTTATTCAGACTGGCCGACTAGATGAGTTATTCATCTTGCGAATGTTCTTGTGGATGATTGCCGACTTGCGAATGCTCTTATGGATGATTTCCAACTTAGATGATTGTTCCTAAGTCGATGCCTTGTATAAATAAAGGTTTGTGAGTTCATTTCAAAGTATGTCATGGAGCAGATGAGTGTGGCATAGCAAAAGAGCGAAGGGTAGAGTAGAAGTATCTCGGGCTTAAATGGAACTGATCTAGACATGGTAAAGATGTCAATCTCCAATTCAAGTTTGTGATTCTTATCACTTTGTAGACAGTGTGTCTCTTGTAGGTAGTGTGCCTCTTTGTGAGCAGTGTGCTCGGGCAGTGAGCCCTAATTAACATGTGCCATTCATTTTTTCTTATTCTTCTAACAAAGAATAATCCTTGGGTTAATCACCCCGTGGTTTTTCCCTTAACCGGGTTTTCCACGTCAAAATCTTGGTGTCCAATGTGTTGATGTTTATCTACTCTTGTGTTTATACATTATGCTTTCATGAATGATTAATTGATATGCTATTAACTAACAAAGAAGAATCAAGTGTTCAAAGTAGAAGCAAGTTTTTGTACAACTGATTCCCCCCCCTCTCAGTTGTGTGCCCTAGATCTAACAGGGAGCTCATGCATAAAACTAATAAAGATGAGAGGCATTAAGAGGTTCCCTCAAGGGTTTATCTTTGCGGGAAAGGCCATACACACTTGAGCCATAAATATAAGTAATGACACAAGGGCCAAGCCAATTAGGATTGAACTTTTCTTTAAGACCCTCATTCGTATTGGTATTACATTGGTTCTCATGAAGGATGAAATTACCAATCTAAAAATAATAAGGAAGAATATGATTATAGGACTATCTAAGTTGTTTTTGGTACACTTAAGTTGTTCCAAAGCATTCACATGTTTCTCATCAAGTATCTCTAATTCTTGAAGATGACATCCTATGGTAAATGCAAGAAGTTGTGTCCACTTAAGGTGGAAGTTTCAGAGTTAGAAAAAAATCTGAAATCGGGTAACTAAAAATAGGATCCCGTTTCTAAAAAATGGGATCTCGTTTCTATAAAACACGATCCAATTTTGGGTCGAGATCCCGTTCCTTAGCAGGATCTCGAACCTAGAACCAAAAAATGGGATCTCATTTTGAAAAGGTATTAAATTTTTTTAAAAATGGCAGAGACCCCATTTTTCCCAAGGACAGGCAACAACTAAGAACGGGATCTCGAGTTGAGTCTCCATCAAAACAGTAGGTAAGTGGATTTTTCCACTTCTACATTTAGCAATGAATCTTTTGAAGTTTCCTTTGCTTTTTTTGGTGTAAAATACAATCAAAATTTAAATTGTAAATTGTTATTTAGGGTTTCTGTTTATGAAATCAATAGCTTTTTTTTGACATTTTAGTTGTAAAATACAATTAAAATTTTGAAAGACTATATCATATAAAAGGATAGAATTTGAATAAACTGTCAAAATTTTGTTTAAATTTGAGAATTGAATAGCTGTATTTAGACATTTTAGCTATAAAATACAATTGAAATTTTGAAACAACTATATCATATGAAAGGAGAGATTTTGAACAAACTGTCAAAAATTATATAGCATTGGGATGATATATATATTTGGTTTTTATAAAATTTACTTATATCAATGTATGTCATTGTATTTTAAAGGCATTATTGAATAGGTAACTGTCATGTAAAACAATTACAACAAACCATAATAAAACCTTAATCACGTCCTTCATAATCAAACCTTTAGAGACAACCAACTAATCAAGAATTGAGAAGACTTTACAGTTTTTGTGATAGCCAACTAATCAAGAATGAAATCAAGCCAACAAATGTAACTTTAGAGACACTTGTAGCTGTCCTCACTAGCTAGGCTATGCCCCTAGGATGAACATCGTGATGTTAATTGTGATACGAGCGTAACCTCATTGGTAATGCTTCCCCTAATCTTAATGACATTGATGTAGGCCCTACTCATGATCCTTACGAAGATCTTGCCACCACTAACCTCTTTCATGATAGGTCACTATCCTCACCATCTCCTTAGACCTATAATACCTTGAGCTTATCGATTGGGACCAACACGAGCCTTTATGATTTGATGTTTTCAAAAATGATGAAGCCATCATGAAACTTATGAAGTGTCAAGACCACATCCCCATTGTAATCATAAGAAAGAATTTTCCACCATACTTAACACCTATGCTTATTTCGAAGAGAAAGAAGAACCCTTTAGTCCTAAGGTACCCTAGTAGGCATAATAGCAACAAGATATAAGAAGAAACTTGTGATCGATTAAAATGATACAATAAAAATGGACACTTCCCAAGAGCTCCTCTATGACAAACTTCACCTTCCATTAGATACCACTCAAATACAATCTAATGACTCCCCTCTCCTTGTTGAGGATGCTATAGACATCAACCTGTGAATAGAAGAGGACCCTGAACTCTCTAAGATAGTAGCTCCACTGGACCTTGACATCAAAGAAGGCATAACCATTACCATTAAAGATTATGCTAATTTCTTCATGTGGTCTTAAATGGTGATATGCCTTGAGACTCCATCTTTAAAGTCATGCATCATCTTGTGGTTAACCTCAATGCCAAACCTATTCAATAAAAGCTATGCAAAATACACCCCCAAGTAGCCCTCTTGGTCAAATAATAATTGTATAAACTCTTGGATGTGGGGTTCATTCAGACAATTACTTATCCTAAATGGGTCTCTAATATGGTCTTAGTTAGCAAGAAAACTAAGGGAATTCATGTTTGCACTAACTTTTGAGACATCAAAAAAGGATACCCTAAAGATAAGTTTTCTCTACCAAACATTGATTTGATCGTGGATCTCATAGCCATATATATAAAATGTTATCATTAATCTGGATATAATATCCCTTGAAACATTTTCAAGTTAGACATGGAGACACCTAGATTATGGAGAGGTCTATGTAAGAAAACACCTCCTGTAGACTAAACACAAACTTATCCCTCAACCCTCTAAATTGTGACTTACATCATTTGATTACCCTGGAACACACTATAGACAACTCTATACAAATTTGGCAAAAGATATTTTCTCCTAACAAAAACTTGTATATGTAGAAGTATCTACTACTACATTAGATTTGATATACTTCTTAAAAAGAAAGAGTTGGGACTAACAACTAAATAGAAAACAACAATTTTGCAAATAGGAAATAGGAAACAAAATCGAGCTAGAACCATCTTGACTAATTTATCTTTTTCTAGCTAGATTGAATCCCTACAATCACAAGTTAAAAACAAAGCATCAAATTCTTCATTAAATTTATATCACAAATCATTAGAATATTTTCATCTTCATACTCAGATTAGTTAGGTAGGCAACTAGTAACTTCAATCCTATCTCCATTATCAAATTTGGTTGCCATACGCAACTTCACCAAATTTAGGTTTTCAGATCATGTGGCATGCACAAGATATCCACCTCAAGGTAGTTCTCCAAGTCTAGTTATAGTCTTGCAGATGTTCATTATGATTCTACCTAGGTGGTATGATAGTCCACTAGTTTCTATGACATCAGTCAATAGCATAGATGCATCTGTTCTAATTCATTTCTTTTGTCCAAAATGGTTGTGACAATAAAAAAGAAGCTTATTGAACTCATAATCAATAGGAAACCCCCAATCATAATAGGTCTTGAATTTGGTACCAATGATTGTGAGTTCCTTCTAGAATATGATGAACCTTTTGAACAAGAGAACCTTGTAGACCATGATGCATATCTTGATTTAAACTTGAACATTATTGTCATGTGAATGCCTTTAGCCATCCTACAACCTCCTATCACCCTTCATCCTCTTATAGTGATATACCACACAACCTCTCCAAGTTGACCATGCCAATCCTAAGAGGTCCCTAATTTCCTCCCAATGATCATGAGAACCTTGTAGATCATGATGCATATATTTTGAACAAGACTATCAAGTTCCTTCGCAACAAGAACATGCAAGTCCAAGTTACCCTTTTCACCAAGATTGAAAGTGTTCTTAATTCCTTATGTTACCTTTGACAAGGGGAGTTCACCACTCTAGATTATGCATCTTATGGGTATCCTTCATCATCATCCAATTGAATGCCTATCCAAGAGCCTACTAGTCCTATCCCAACACCACCATGTAATCCCAATCCTAATTCATTGGTCCATCCACCTTCTAATCCATCAATCCCTTCATTACCCTCACCACCATCTAATCCTCCAACTTCACATCCTAAATTTAAATCACCTCTCTTAAATGACCTCTATAGATGTACTATGAACTATATTACAAAGACAAACCTATATATGCCATCCCTCTCTATTAAGTTTGATCGTGTTCCCAATCCTAATCCATTTCCTCCTATTATCCATCCACCTAATCCTAGACATTCATCCTTAATTGATATATATTGATAGTAAAATAGAGTTTTAAATTGTTCTTAAGGTTTGGGACAATCATCTAGTGTTAAGATCTAGTGCAAATTAAGACTATTTAGACTTTAAATTAAATGGGCTTAGTCTGAAGCTAAATAACACACATAAGAGTCAAGTGACTAACAAAGTTAAATAGAAAACAACAATTGCAAATAGGAAATAGGAAACAAAATCAAGCTAGTTCACCATCAACTAATATCTTTTTTCTAGCTAGATCATCCCTAGAATCACAAGTTAAACAAAGCAACCTAACCTTCTTACCTCATCATCTATCTTTTAAAAGTGGAATATTTAATCATTCCCACATGGTTATATGTCTCTTTGATTATCTAGATAATGTGCAATTGAATCTCTAGAGAAGTCTTACATCTTAACACCAATTTCATTGTCCCTTTGTAGTTCATTGTCCCTCATGACAAGTCTGTTATTGGTTTAAGGCTATCTTAAAGGTCCATATAACAATCTAGGAATTTAATAACAATTAATGTTCAGTCCTTAATGGTCATGACAACATTATACAAGATACTAAAGTTCACATTCAATGATTTCCTCTTTCCTATCAAATGGTAAGGATTCACTCAAATTTTCACATACTCTTGAACACGTATCCAATTTATGAATTCATGATTGATCCTTGATGCTCAAACCAATGCAAGCATGACTATTGTTTGTTGATCAAGCTTATTAGTCATATTTAGTTAGAGAAATTCATCCAAAACCATTAAAAACTATTTGTAGCTTTACCATAGGAAATGTTGGATCTCCTAGAATGAGTACTTAACATCAAACCAATAGCCAACTCCATAGAAAAATTAACAAAATTGAAACCTTGGACCTAACATATGATAACAAACCTTGAGAACAAATTTTAATTATGGTACTAGTCCTAATAGCCCTACTATTAAATTGATCTGTATATAGTATTAAATTGATCTTTCTTGTCTCCCTCACTATAAGAATCAAAATTTAGCTCTCGAATGAAAATCCCTTGATTTCAATTTGAAAATTACATCTAGTTCACTATATAATAGCTCTCTTACATTTTGAAATTTGTACATGCATGCATGTATCTGTATGTTTAATTTAAATTTATTTTGAATTTATTCTTGAAACATACATATAATTTATAATTTTTGAACATGTACATTATATGTTTATTTATAATTTATATATATATATATATATATTCTTGATTTAATTTTAAATTTGTACTCAAGTTTGTATGTTTATATGTATATATGCAAGTTCATATCTTTTTTTATATATATCATGAATCTGGATGATATTCACTTTGATGTTGAGGACTTCCTCAATGCACAAGATGATTCGGCCCCACCCCCACCCCCAGCGCCAGATGCGCCACCTCCAGATGCCCCACCTCCACCCCCACCTGGAACTGACCAGGCTCGCTTGCGAGCCATAATTAATGAAAATGTGGATTCCATACAAGAAAAATTAAATTCCATTCGCAATGAACAATTCATGCCACCTCACGTGGTACATTTTGCATCTTTGATGCAAAACATTGTAGATTCTATGAGATCTATTGACTCAGACTTTGATGGATTCCAGAAATGGAGAGAGGAGAGGCACCAATTTTATGCTGATGGCCTCTCCTATAAGACTATTTTGGATCTTAAAATCACAAAAGCTCAATTAGCACAATATTTTAGACATCCCATTACAAATGAACCTATTCCTGCAAATAAGAAAAGAATATCAATCAGGTGGTGTAGGCATGAAGGAATGTCTACCAATTTTTGGGAAAGATGGTGGATGGTGTTTGATTATCCACCTCATGCTAATTGTGAGGTTCCTTTATATTTTTTGAGAAAATTATATGTAGAGTTTGTTCTGAATAAAAAACCCAACTACTTTGATTTTAGATCATTCCAGAGTATTGGTGGTGGCATGCCACAACAAAGGTTGGGGGCATGGGTTGATCCCCAACGACCCGTGCCTGTTCAACCTCTTATTGACCCTCCTATTGCTGCCATTCCTTCACCCTTCCAGCATCGTGCAGTGGTATCCACACTAGGCACATTGAATGCACTCTCAAGTAGCCTACATGAGCAGACTTCTGTGATGGTAGCTCAGGTTAGAGAACATGGAGGAGTTGATGATGGAAGTGGTCCTAGTACCACTCCACATGTGTCGATGCCTCATACATGCACGAGTTGCAATCAATTGTGTTATGGACCTTATCAGCCAGCTGCACCCACTTCAGCTACACATGCATCATCTAATAATGTGGGTGAATCATTTGTTGATTATCTATTTGCTGAGGATCATCCCACTGATCATTCGACACAAGTATATATAGGTTATGTACACATGTTGAATTTATAACAATTTTG
The DNA here is from genome assembly GCA_027924645.1 of Cunninghamia lanceolata. Lineage (NCBI taxonomy): Eukaryota > Viridiplantae > Streptophyta > Pinopsida > Cupressales > Cupressaceae > Cunninghamia > Cunninghamia lanceolata. The sequence continues at coordinate 2,888,260 of BSBN01000549.1, read as the reverse complement.
TAAGCACGTGTTTTTAATCAACATATAGATCGATTAAATTGTAATATTTAAACAATCGAATTGTTTGGTGTAGATGACGGCAATAGGGACCATTGATTGAATTAATTTTTCATCGACACCTGTTCATCTCGGGCAACCATTTGGGGTACATTTTGAATGATTTATATATTAAATATTAATTTTATTTACTTGATTTTAATTTGTAATTCAGTCTTGAATGTGTGTACATTAAATATTTATGAACTGGTTCAAGGTTCTTCCACATTGAATCCTCCACCTCAGGGTGTCTCGAGCGCTCCTCCATCATTGGGCATCTCACATAACACTTTTACAGTATGTATATTGTTTTAAAAAACTATATATACTTAGATTTTTCTATTTTTATATATCATTGTATCTGAAAACGTGCATGTACTATTTAATATATATTAAAAGTATGTCTATGTAGGTTGACACAACAATGAGGATGGGCATTGCAGCACACTTGGATAATCCAAGTTTATATCAGGGGTCGACTGCATTTCAAGTTGTTCAAAAATGTATAACATGTACACAAGTCAATTATATATATGTTTTAAAACCTAATTTGTACACACATGTGCTAACTTATAAATGACCTTGTAGGAGCTTGTTAGTGACACGTTTCATCAACACACAACACATGCAGAGCAGGAGGACAGAGGAGATGGGCATCCTGATATGGTATAATTTAAAATTTAGATTATATTTAAAGTCAATTAAATTAAATATCTTGATAGATATATATGTTGACATGTGTTCAAAAAAAAATTCTTTTATAGCTTGAGACATGTCATGTAGCTAAGCCTGTAGAGACAGGTCCTGGAATAGAGGATGCACAACAAGTTCCTCTTATGGTATAATAATTTAAATATGATATAAATTATAAATTAAATTGAATTAAATCATTTTTAAAATTGTCTTACATCTAATTTCAACTTGAACTTTCTCTTGTATTAAATAGATTGATTTAGAGCATGTAGAGACAAGTCCAGGTGCACCAGAGCATGCCTCTCAGCCTCACACGGTAATTTAATTTTATGATATAAAAATTATAAATTTAAAAATTGTCATTAAATCATTTTTAATCATCTTACATCTGATTTCATCTAAATCTTTCTCTTCTATAGAGTGATTCAGGTCATCTGAGTAGTTCACATGGTGTGAAGAGGACTCTTGATTATAGAGATAGTATGTGATAGGTTATTGAACATGGGCTACATAATTTGACTATTTCATGGACTATGTTATTTACTGTTTGTCATGGACTTTATATATATATATATATATATATATATATATATATATATATATATATATATATATATATATATATATATATATATATATATATATATATATATATATTGTTGAACATGGACTTTATATTTTGAATGTATGGGACAAGTTGTATATTTTTTGAACATGGACCTGGAGTTTATACAACCTAACCTTCCTCTATTTGTTCTTGTGTGGGTTATTTGGATAAACAATTGAATACAAAAATAAGAAACCTTATTGATCATCATCTATGGCATCTTCTTGCTAAATATGACATACTTCTATAACATTAGTCCATCTTCCATTGAAACAATCCTTTCTTGATCTCAAAGAATTTATATTAAAGTAGGCATTGTTTTCTTCTTGTGGATATTATTGTTTTATTTAAATAGTTTATAATTATGGATTTTTTAAGGTTATATATTTGTAATCTTCCCCTTGTGACTTTATATAAAGGAATTTGTAAATGTCTTTATATATTTGTAGTCTTTTGTTTGGTTGAAAAGTATTTCATTTTAACAAATTTATGAGTAGTTCTTTGTAAAACTTGTATATGCAAAAAAAACCACTTGAAAAAACATGTTTTGAACCTATCTTATTTGATTTGAATCCTAGGAGGATTAGAGGATGTCCAAACTTGTAATTTAGTGTGTTATGTTATAGAATTTGTAGTTCATATCCATAAAAAAAACTCTAGATTAGTATGCAAATACACATTCAAGATGAGCATAAGACTTTTGTAATATAATTGTATTCTAATAAAAATTTAACATCTTAGACTAGATACTTTGATCTAGAATACTTTAAGTTTAATCCCAATCTAATAGACTTTATAAGAAAATTGCAAAATAAAGGTCAGAAGGAGAATCTACACTCTTCAATTGCTTTGTCTTGGTAAGATTTATTAGTGGAGCTTTGGCTACCCTTGTGCCCCATTTCTTGATATCCTTTACTAGGGCTTCTAAGATTTGTCAGGTCTTTTCTTCACTCTAGAAAATATCAACAAATTAACACATCAATATTTGAAAATTTTCCAATACAAAAAATAAATAAATAGAGAGTTTTATAAATCATGAAATAAATCACTTGGGTTATTCATCAGGATGTGAAAATAGTGACGGAAAACAACCACAAATTCTAAAATTCTATAAGTGCACATGAATGCTAATAGAAGAGGGTAGAGGATTGTTAGCTATTGATGAGCACCCAAAAAGGTTGCCATGTGTTGATGTGTACTAGCATGTCTTGCTTTCACATGTATGGGCTTTACTAGACAAGTTTTCTAATTATGGCTAATCATAATAATTTTTTATTGTTAATATTTTCTTAACAATATCTTACTATTTTATGGAACTAACTAAATAGTATCGACCTAAGCCCACACTAATATATCACATCATCTAAATAGTAAAAGGTCATGGCTCATTTAAGAATTTGATACACAAAATAGAACTTGCTCATAACTTTAGTCATAGTGATTTATAAGTTATATTTGTTTAATTTTAAAAAAATCTATTTTTTTTCTAGTCTAGGATTGTGTAGGAAAATAAACATAGCCTATAGTTATTTAGGTCTAATAGAATGCTTTTTAAATTTTATTAATTAGTTAAAATAAAATAAATGAGTTGAGACTCATAAATGCAAATATAAACAAGAGGCTTAGAATAGCTTATCTCTCTTTGTAGATTTTATATGGTTGATGCTAGATTATTTCTTCTAAAATGTGCTTGATAATCAAGATCTAGATTATGCTATTGGATTAGAATTTATTTGACAATCATGGATTTTCTCATTACTTTTTGTTTACATTGGGAAGAGGACATATACATTTAGTGACATATGTTAATTTCATATCATTGCTAACATAGAGAGGACATGTACATGCATGATTCACATCATGGACATATAATAGTTCATCTTCATTATTGAGCATGTCAAATATAAAGAAGAAATTTTAAGGATAGAATAAAGATGATAGTGTAAACCAGTTGGATTGAGAGATATATGGTTATTGAAACATAGAAGTAACATAATTGCACGTAGGATGTATTGTGGTCCATTAACAACTTCAAATTGGCCATGTTAATTAACCTACAAAGATGCTAACTTTTTGGATGTCTTAAGGGGTCCTAATTCATGATGTCTTAAGTTCTCAAAATTTGGTGAAGTTGCCCAAAGCAACCAAATTTAACAATATAAGAAAATCAAATTTAAAGTAAATTCAAAGTAGAAAAACATGCGCATTTAAAAAATAAAATATATATAATAATTTTGATATATAAAAGTGTAGAGTATTAAATTGTGTACATACACATCTATTCAAATTTGTGTACAAAATGTGTAATAATGTAATTGTGTATGTACATATATGCCAACTCAAAATAATGTTTACAAAATTTGTGGGGAATGTAGCAGGTCTTCACGCCACCTGATATAAAAATAATACAAGCAATTTATCAATATATCATCAAAACATGTATTTTAATAATTTATATAAAACTATATATATATACACAATTTGTACCTGTATTTACAAGTGCCTCTCAAGTTTTTGTTTCAAAGTATGTGATGAATCTGTGATGATGGCCTAAGGATATAAAAGGACAATTTAAATCAATTTCAACTAATAACGAACAAGAAATATCAAAACATGTATGTAATGTATTTAAAAGAACAATATAAATCTATTTAACTATATTTACCTGTATTTACTTATCCCATTGTACCATCTCCATCCTCTCTTTTTTCCAACGCATCGATGATTGTCTCATGGTCTTCCATAGAAATTATCCATAGCTCTTTATTTGTAGGTTTTCCACAATACCTCTCCAGTTTTATATTTGTTGCCAACACCAAATATGAGTAGTGTATAATCTTCTTATGTGTTTCATAATCTTTGAATGCAGGAAAACCATTCTTATTAGGTATTTCTGTAGCCAAGTGCCAACAACCACCACCAAATCTATTGGATAATGATAGCCATCATCAAAGAAATTCTTAAAATTTGCTTAAGGGGATCAAAGAAGTTCTTAAAATTTGCTTAAGGGGATCAAAGACTTGTTATCAAAATTTGCTTAAGGGGATGTCTTAAGGGGATCACCAAACCTGTTGGATAAGGAAAGCCATCATCATCTTCTCGAGGTGTTGTTAACTTATGTTTAGTCTCCACACAACGAGCCAACCAATATTTTGTTTCCTCTTCATTCTTCTTTGGTGCAACAACAACATACACATGTCCTGCAAACAAATTTTGATTCAATAACTTGCACATGTCCATAAAATTTGACCAATCAACATACATGCATTCATATGTACACATATAAATAAACAAAAGCACTACAAATTAGTAATCAAGTGAAATAAAATAAAATAATTTGAATTAAATTACCTTCTTGTACAAGGTCTGAAACACGGTCATAATCATCTAATGCAAATAGTTGATCATTGTCTTCAATTGTTGTTTCATTTTGTTTGTGTGCTTGTGCAAGTGTCAATGGTCTTTTCTTCCACTCTTCAACCCATTCTATATTTTCACATGCTTCCCAATCTCCTGAAATACAAAACTGACAAAAACATGCAAGCTCCATATAGTCCATGTACTTGCATTCGAACTCCTAAATGAATGCCATTTAGTAGATCCACTGATTGTCTAACAATCAAGCCTAGGTAGAATTTTTTCTTCTTCAACCAACCAAAAGAATCGACGAACTGTAGAGTACTCACTTGATCCAGGTGTACATAATCTTGTATTGCACCAATCTACAATCCCACGTGCATCTTTAAATTTTACTGCATCCTCAAATTTCAATTGTTGTCTAGTAAGAATTCTTTTAACACACGCACCACCTCCATCATGTTCTCCTTTACCATGTCGAGCTTCAAAAAAATTTCACATATGTTGGACATTATTCTCCTTGTGAACCCTACTTAACCAACAGAACATTCGAGCATTCTTGAACTGCCCCGCACAATTATCTGACCATATAAGATGTTCCGTCATCTGGATTCCTCTTTTTCTTAAATTTGTATAAAATATATTGAAACAATATTGAACAAACTCTTATGAGTGTAACTGGTTGTCACTCAAATAGAAATGATACTCTCTCAAAACTTTTCTATCATTCTCTGTGCTATCATCTGCATGTCTATAAACAATATGAACAAACATAGCAACCTGCACTGAATTGTAATATTGTGATTGAATTTCCTCTTGCAGAGCTAAAGTATAGTTTTCTACAAAATCAACCACTGATAGTATAGTACCAACTGAAAATGTGTTTCTACATTCACGAAATTGTCCATCAAGCCATCGATCTTGTTGAGAGTGCTTGACATATTTTGGTACAATTTTACTCTTAAATTCTGATATGAATGCATGCACACTAACCTTTTCTGTAATTAAATCACAACGTTTTCCAAATTTTTCATCTTTTAAAGAATATTCAACATTCTTAAATCTTTTAACATCCACTAATTGTTGTCAAAAATCATTTTCAACACTTTCATGCATACAAACTCTTAACAAAGAAAGATTGCCACAACTAGTGCATTGTCCATAAATACATGAACTTAAATATAGTAATTTTTCATTAGATCTTTCATAGAACAAACTTGATATAAACTCTTTTATTGCTTTAGTTGGCATATTAATATCACATTCCTGTATAATCATGTTACTATGTAAAGTACAACGTATATATTGAAACACATCATAAAAATAATGAAATTGAACATGCGTTTTACAACAACAAGATATTCATTGCTTATTAATCTTTACATACCATGGTTTGCATTTTTCAAAAGATCTTTGACTTATTTTAATATTACCAGGTAACACTAATTCATCACAAAATTTTATATAAAATTTAGTTTGCGTTGTATCTAATAGGTGTTTTGGATGAGGATCACGAATTTTGGACCCCACTCTTAATTTTAAAACATCTCTAGCATTAGATGATACCCTAGTATTATCATGCCAATATTTTTCGATCAAAGATCTGATTTCAACATTCAGTTTCATCTTAGATCTCGGGAGTCGACCACTAAAACTCCAACATTGGTTAATTGGATCATTTTCTATACTTTCTCTTCTTTTTGCCACTCTTACCAATGTTTTAGGATGTATTTTTACAATTCCACTAATATTGCTTACCATTCTTCTATTCAAAGTTGTTTTATTTACTATAGCAGTTGTTATAGCTCATCTTGTTTTAGTGATTGATCTTTTCTTCTTAGTTTAACAAAAATGCCTAACATTTTCATTACTTTTCTCATTTTCCACATTCTCATTAATTGCATCATTAGTTGACATTGAAATGATAGTTTTTTACGATAAAAAAATTCCTTGTATAATCTATTGGCATGTGCTCTTATTTGTCTCCAAGAAATTTTACCAGGAAGATTATCCAAAACATCTCTATCAATTTTGAAAAAAAAATCTCATTTTCAACATCACATCCTAGATTTTCATTTTCATTTTCAACAACAAAATGGTTTTCATTTTCATTTTCAACAACAAAATGGTTTTCATTTTCATTTTCATTTTCAACAACAAAATGGTTTTCATTTTCATTTTCAACAACAAAATGGTTTTCATTTTCATTTTCAACAAAAAGATTTTCATTTTCATTTTCAACAACAAAACGGTTTTTATTTTCATTTTCAACAATAATTTGTTTCAAATTTTGATCTCTACGAATATTATCAATCTCAACATTGTTATATCCAGCTTGTTTTAAATCTCCTATCAACACTATTTCCATTTCATTCAAAGGTGGATTTGAAGAAGTACCTGGATTTGTGCCTATTGAAACATTCTCCATAGCATTGATAGAGGGATTTGAAGACATACTAGGAGTAGTTTGTATAATCGTATTAGTTTCCACATTCACCTCTTACAAATTTGCATCGTCTACATCCATGGTCTCCTCAATGTTTTTATCTTCAATAGTTGTGGAATTGGATGCTTCAGCATTATTCATTGATTGAGTCTTTATTCTTCTATCTCTTTGTCTTTTTGCCTCCTTCTCTCTCTTTGCTTCAATTTCTTCAGGGGTTAATACCTTCCTATCTTTCCTCTTATTACGACTTTGTGATCCCATGATTAAAAAATTTATGAAGCATGTACAAATGAATGTCAAAAACTTGAAGCCTTTCTTCTTTGTTCAAGTCCTTCAAACAAGTACCAATTCAACAAAATTTCACTCAAACAATGTCTCAATGATGGCTTCTATCAAAATTCAAACAATATTCCAAGTTGATGGACTTGCAAAAGAAAAAAAGATGGTAGAGAATGCTACAAATGTCACTGTCGACCGTACTACAGAGCAAGTTGCAGGGTTGATAGTCATAGTACAGTCTTATTAAAAAAAATGGACAAATAATAAATGGGATCCCGTTTAGTAAACATGATCCTGTTATATAAAATGAGATCCCGTTTAGTAAACAACCATTATATAAAACAGGATCTCGTTTAGTCAACGAGATCCAATTTAATACGGGATCTCGTTTATTAAACGTGATCCTATTTTGTTTTGCACCGGTGGAGTAAGAAACGGGATCCTGTTATTTAAAATTTGAATTTTAAGCTCGAGTTTTGCTTTGTAACCCAGTTCAGGAAATGCTTCGAGGACCCGAACCTGACCTCTGGACTTGGTTTGACATGCAACTTGAAGGTCCTATCAATGTCACAACAAAATAGTGACTTTGGGCATATACTTGAAGGTCTATTTTGCAGAATATTTTGATGAAATTAAAACCCATTATAGATCAGACAGTGTAAATTCCAAATATGTAATTTTTTTTACAATTGGATTAATTTTTCTATTTTTTAATCAATTTATGATGAAATAGGTCCATAAACTTGAATTATCAGGGGTTTTTAGTATTTTAATAATTTTTTATTAAAAAAAATTGTAAAAAAAATGGTAGGAAAACGTACTTTAGACAATTCTTTTCAATTTAAAAAAAATTCAAAAAATGTTAAGTTTAGGTCATCTTATGCATGATGTACACGATGATTTTTTAAAAGACCAAAAATGGCCAATAAAAAATTAATAAAAAAAATATTTAATAAAAAATTACAAAAAAATATGGAAAACATGCTTTAGTGAGTTACAAATCTTTTACCAAAAGGATTTTCAAAAATATGATTTTTTAGGTCAAAATATGGATGACGTACACGTACATGGTATAGTAAAGAAAAAGTGACTTTTAAACAGTGGTTTTTAGAAACGCCTATTCAAAATCAATTTCTATCATCTGCGTATTGAAAAAAATTACATATTTGGAAACTAGACTCCGAGTACTACATTTCATATTTAGTGACCTTTTTCAAGATTCTGCCTTTAAGTGCTTCAAATTTTTAAGTCAAATGTGACAAATTCTGAAAATCAGGGAAAACACTTCCACTTTTTGGCCAATAAGTGGACACAACTTCTTGCACACACGCCCTAGATACATGTTATTAATGATTAGCCCTTGGAGAGATACACATAGGGAAGATATCTCAAGTTATAATGACATAATTGATTCAACACCATACACAAGAGAATAAAGAGTGGTACTGGTGGCAATACGAATGCTCATTTGGTAGGCCCAAAAAGTAGGAGATAACTAAGAATGCTAATTTTTACCATTCTTATCCACAATCTTTTGTAAGATTTTCTAGGTTATTTTAGTAGAGGCTTTACCTTGACCATTAGACTATGGATAATAAGGTGAGGAGAAGCAATGTTGAATGTGAAACTTGTCAATGAACTAGATTTCACATCCTTATTTGTGAATGATGAACAATTGTTTGATATTAATGCAGAAGGATAAAATTAAGATCTTTTGGGTGAAAAACACAAAGGTTAAACATTGTTTCTTGATTAGTGCGTGCATACAAAGTCTCATAATCAATTAGTGCTTGACTAATTTAATAAATAGCATGTTCCTTACCATTATCATCAAGTCAAACAAGAAAGACACCCAACATGTGAGTAGTGTTGGATGTATAAAGAACTAGAGGATAGCCAAGAATGACTGGCATGAGAACAAGAGGATTAGAGAGATAGGCTTTAATGGAATCAAAAGTTTGTTGACATTCCTTATTCTTGGAAAATTAACATCTTCTTAAGAAATTGGGTGAAAGGGAGGGTGCAATCGACTAAGAGACAAAAATCAACTAAGAGACAAAATGAAGAATGGCTTGGATTTAACCTTGGAGGCTATGAAGTTGAATAATATTGTGAGGATGTAACATGTTGACAATAGCATCAATCTTCTTAGTATCAACTTCAATTCCATGATGGGAAGCATTGAAACCGAGAAGTTTTCTACTATCCACATCAAAAACACATTTATTGGGGTCAAGAAATGTTATACAGGTGAAGACACTTGAAGATGATGTGAAGGTTACGCACATGATTCTAGCAAAGAGAATATTTAGCCAAGATATCATCCACATAATTTTTAAAGATATCATTCATGTCGGATGTCATGGAAACTAAGAGTCATAGCACATTGGTATGTAACACCAGAATTCTTCAAACCAAAGGGCATGAATACAAAATATGAGGTACACCAAGGAGACGTGAAGTAGTTCTATATTTGTTATCCTCAATTTTTACTTTAGAAATTTTTAAAATTTGTATGCCCCTAAATTGACATATGCCAATGAGTCATTTTCTTAAAAGTTGTGTTAGTATTCCAAATTGAGGGTTCTTTGTCATCTTGGCTTAATCAAGTCAAAAAAATTAATGTCTATGTCAATTTGTCTTAGTCACAAATTTTCTTGATCATCTTGAGTTGCCGAATTCCCTATCAAATAAAAAATCTTCAATATTAGTCATAGTTGCAAGTGATTTAAAGTCAAATTTGTTTTCCTAAAAGTGTTGCAAGATTGTTTGGATTGAATCACAACTTCCCCGTCAACCTAATTTATATGAAAGTCCTTAAATGTTTGATGAAACCTTAGTGGCAGAAATGCAAAGGGTTTCAATGTAGCTTGATATGGATATAGTCTGTAGATACATTTTAACATTTTTGTTCTTCCAAAGTTTGTAGTTCCATGAAGGCACAAAATAGCTCATAAAGTTTGACAAGTCTTAAAAAGACTCTTTTGAGGTTTGAATATGTCGGTATCAAAATATTTCAAGTCTAAATATAGTTACAATTGATCTGCAAGTGTGAATTTATAGTCATTTAATGTTTTGACATATGGTCACAAGCTCTCGCATAGTGCACAAGCTCCTTAGAAAGCTCGACAACAAGTTCGTAGTGGTATTTTAACTTGTTCATATCAATTAAAACTTAGATAATGTATAAATAAAACCACATCGATTGATAAGTGGGTGGAGTCACAAATATTTAATGTAGTTTATAGTTTGCCATTTACCTTTCTCAAATCACATTTCTAACTTTATAGTTTTAGGTCACAAAGAATACAAGGTGAGCTGAATTTATCAGATACATAGTTTCCATAAACCCACATAGTGTTTGCTCAACTTTAGAGTTTATGTGGATTTGAAATTAAATGAAATGCAAAAACCTAGTTCAATATGGTAGGGACTTAAAATCTATGCACAAATTTACAATTTTTTCAAATTGCATCCAAACCTTTGATTTCCACCAACTTTACATAAGGAGTTTTGGAGTCTATGTGTAATTGTATCGGACCTCCAAGATCTCGACACTTCACAAAGCATGATGAAAAGCAAAAATTAAAAGGTTCTTTAGAAGCATTAAACTGTCAAGAAAGCGGGGTGAAATGATAAAAAAGAGAATTTGAAATTTGCAAGATACACTCTGCCATAAAAAGACAAAGAAAAGCATCGAAGAATCAGAAGTTTTAAGTAATCATGCAATATTGCATATTGCATGTTGAGTCCCAATTTTTGATAGGTTATAAAGGGAAGGTATTAGATTTTTCAGCTCACGATACAAATATTGCTTGTCATGAATGAAACTCCCAAGTCTTACATTACAATGATAGAAAAGTAGTCTTGATGAAACTTCACAAATTGCATCTGAAACCATTTTCTTTACACGCATAGTATGGAAAATCTTCATGATCACCATGTCTGCTAGAGGCTTGTAAACAAAATGTGTTTGCTAAAAGGCATTGATAATTCTCAACCAAAAATTATTTGTAGGGTATACGCAGGATGTGGAAGCATAAATAAAACATCATGGTCTCATGGACGCCATGATTGTAGGCAAACACACGAATTGGATCTATAGAAAGAGTGTTAGAATGCAAATGATGGTGTAGAATCAGATTGTGACTTTTGCCAACATCCACATACCTAGCAGCATGTTTAGGTAACATAGAAACATATGCAGATAGTGTATTGCTTGGCAAATGCCTCACAGATTTGTGGTCTCATGAAATGCCATGATTGTAGGAGTAAAGTCAATCTTTATGACCTTTTCTTACATCCCAAATGTCATTTCAATATCATGTGTGTAGGGTGAGGGCATAAAAATGGTGGGTAGATTATTTAAATAGTGTTCCAAGATACAAAACCAAACCCTGCAACCTTTTGCGTACATCCTCTGTGCATGCACCAAAACGGGCACCTCTGGAATAGGGTAAGGAAATCCATTGAAGCATAATGGAAGGGGTATTTTTGTCAAATATTATATTTGGAAATGTTCTGGTAGATATGTATGAAAAATATGAAATCATAAGCAATGCATATGAACTGTTTGATAGAATGCCCCCAAAAAAATGTGTCTTCTTGGACCACCATGATCACAAAAAATACATAAAATGGATTTGTTAAACAGGAAAGTTGACATCATAATGAACTAAGTTTCATAAATTTTGCAATCATTTTGATGGCCTATAAGCATGGCCACTCATTTAAATAATTTTTTAAAATATGTTTAAACATGATTGGAAATATGAATGAATTCCAAGCTACTAAAATAGAGAATGTCAATGGCAATGTATCGGTGGAAATGTAAGATCTAGAGAGTTTTCTATTTGAGTCCCCAAGCAATGATCCTAAAAAGATTTCCCAATCATTTTATTTAATAGGGATAATGAGTGTTGTGTAGTATCACAACACGCCCCATTTTGCTCCCAGCAAAATAAGGACCCCAACTCTTTGTGGTTGTTGCTTGTTTTTGTGTTTTGGTCTTGTTATGGAAGTATAGGCAAAAGGTGAGGAAAACAATAGGCAAATGTCCCAAGTCATGATTATCCCCTGGTGAGGTCTTAGGGTAAAAGAAGATTCAATTTGAACCTAGGTCACCTTTTAAAGCTTTTGAAAACTTGTTCAAATTTGCAAGTTATACCCAATTGGATAATCAGTCTAATTGACATCCAATGTCCACATCTAGATCCTGATGGAAGTTCCATGTATGTACTTATCCCACGTAAGACCACAGATGGATAGATGATCACAATTTAGTTAGGGTCACCTTTGATTTTTTTTGAAAATATGTTGAAATACGCAAATTATTCCAACTGTATATTTTAGTCAACTCGATATTTTGGTCAAACCAAATATCTAGACTCAACCGGATCGCTAAACATAAAATATCCACATCCGAATAGAATTAACATCCACATCCTGATTCAATATCCACATATTGATCTCGTTGTAAGTCAAACATCCAGTTGACCAATGATAATACTAACCGGATATTTCCAACCCGACATGATATCGAAAACTTGAATATCTACATCCACATCCAGATTAATATCACGATCCATATCTAGTCAGATGTCTTTAAACCTAATAATCAGGATATCCACATCCAAATCCAGATAAGTATAAATGGAATGCTGAGTTAAACCTGACATTTCTCTCTAATAGGACATGCTTATTTGAACCTGATCAGTAAATCAGAATGATCCACATCTGAATAGAATTAACATCCACATCCAAATGAACCCCAAAGTCAAACATCCAGTTAGGGCTAGGTCCAGATAACGATACACGACAAGACATAGTAAAAAGGTGATTAAAGTTTGAAATTTCAAATTAGCTCAATATGACGTGCTTCCTCTCGATAACATAAATGCTTATCTACCATCCCAGAGCTGTGAGGCCCATTCATATATGGCATACCTAGTTGCACTATTAGATATGTTATGGTTGATATACTTGGACATTGGACTTATTATTGTTGGGACACCTAGACACTAGACTATTGATTTTGGATTTATGATATTTGGATAGACTATAGTAGACATTGTTCATTTGATTAGATTAGCTATTTACTTGCATATGGTGATGATGACCTAATTATGAGATAGATTTATCATTGTTTGATTTTATGTGATGGAGGTATGCTTTAATTAATCATATATGTTGTCTAATTATGTGTTATGGATTATGCTATTAAACAAGTTAATGTGAATTGAATTTGGTTATATGTGTTTGATAGATCATTATGATGCATATGTGATGACGTTAGGAGATATTGTGGAATGATGATTGAAATTGTATTGATATGTAATTGATATTCATATGGATTTTGATTATTGTTTAGAGTATAGATGTTTGCATTGAATATGATTATAATTGGAATTTAATTCAAGTTGCTTCAGCTATAAATGCTTATTGGACAAATTGACGCGTGCAATTGAGATGTGTAGGTTGGTGCAGGAGCACCTAGCCAATCATGTTTTGTGTTGTAATAAGGTCTATTTGACCAATGCATTTTCATTTCTATTGGTCTCTAGGTCTTTCAGGACCTAGAACTCTTTTTGTAAGTCCCAAGTGAATTAGGTCACATTTGTCAAATTGTTAGTCTCAAGACGGTTGGTCTCCCAGCCGCTTGGAATCGGTTGGTTTTTCTCCCAGTCGTTTGGAATCGGTTGGTTTTCCTCAGGGTGAGTTTATAAATCCAGAGGAATGAACCAAATAAGGATTGGTAATTAGATCGTAGAGGAGGTGAATGTGATTGTGTATTGTGCTAAGGAGAAATAGAATGATTTTGTTCCGTCAATTTGATTTCCATTTCTTGTAACTACAAATCGTATAGCTGTAGATTTCTATTCTTTCTGTGCTTTCTGTTGTCACAATATGTCAATGTGAAGCATTCCATTGGTAAGATTTATGTTGAAATCAGTGGAATGGCTTCGTTGTACAAATATCCATTTTTGGTTTCTATTTTGTTTCATTGTTCGGCGGTGCAGAGGATCCAGACAGTGTGAGTTGCACAGTAGGTTGACCTAGCATCTCCATGTGCTAGGGTTCAGAAGAAGGTAAACTATGCATCGGTGTATCGGCAAAGCAAACTCTAATGTGGCTGATAGTAATTGTCTCACCGACGAATGAAGGTTAAAGGTGACATCGGAGTGATCGGCCCATCGGCCAAAGATTGCAAGTGTTCATCGACAGAACAAGTCTCACCGAAGGTAAATGCCATCGACGCATCGGAAGACAAGTTAAGAGTTTCCCCGATAGGAAGGGTCTCGCCGATAAGGTCATGTCCAACTAGTGTGGAAGCCATCACGGTTGAGACGAGGAGGAACTTAACCGTCATCGGGCATCAACAGGAGGATGAAAGACTTGGCCGATAGAAGTAAGTCTCTCCGAAGATAAAGTGAAGTTGAGCTATCGAGGTGAGTTTGGTCATAGAGAGACTTAAGAAAGTCTTTTCGACAATGATTGTTTGACCAATGGAGATGTATTGGCAGTTCATTTGTTAGTCATTCCGAATGTGAGTAAATTAGGGCCCGTTCTGCATTTCCCACTACGCGCTCCTCATCATATTGGTATCAGAGCCTGAAAAGATTTGGGTGACAAGTCAAATTGAGGATTTGCAAGAGTGTTGGCGTTTGGGTACTGTCTGTGAATAGTGTATGTCAGACAGAGAAAGCGAGATAGAGGCAGAGAGGATGCCTCCCAAAATTATGTCACAGGATGCCATCAAGATGCTGATCAAGGAGATGCTTGAATCCAAGTTGGGAGAGTTCAAGCAGTCCAAAAGCAAAGATAAGGAAGATGAAAGTGATAGCGATGAAGGTGATACAGAAATTGCTGAAACCAATAAGAGGACATAGGAGATACCAGCAGACCAGAGGGCATTTGTAAATGCATTAAAGTCATTCAATAGGGACACCATATATGGGTTACCTATGTATAGTGGAAGTATGGAAGCTGAAGAGGTGATTGACTGGATTGAGGCATTGAACAATCACTTCGAATACAAAGAAGTCCCTAATGATAAGAGGGTTAAGTTGGCAAAGGAAAGATTAAAGGGATCTGCTCTTGCATGGTGGAATTATGAGCAAGGAGAGAGAGTCAAGGAGGGGAAGAATATGATAACCTCCTGGGAAAATGAAGACCAAAATCAAAGTACAATTCTTACCCCTGGACTATAACGTGCATATGTATAAGAAATTGCAGAACCTCAGACAGAGAGACCTTGGTGTGAATGCATACACATAAGAGTTTCATAAACTCAGTCTCAGATCAAAGATATAAGAAGAAGAGTCAGAGAAGGTGGCCAGGTATTTGAATGGTCTAAGGATGAACATCCAAGATGAGATCAACATCTTAGCACCAGAAATAGTGAACAAGTGTTTCCAAATGGCCTTAAGGGCTGAAGAGAAGATAAAGAGAAAGAGTGAGCAGAATAATAGAGGTAGAGGTGGAAGAAATTTTAGAGGCAGAGGAAGTTTTGGAGGAAGAAGTCCTAACCAGAGGCCTAGTGGTGAGTCTAGCCAAGAAGAGCAAGTTGGAGATTCTAGTAGTAGAGGAGGCTAACAAGGAAGAAGGCCTAATGGAAGAGGTGGGACAAATGGATCAGATAGAGGATCCAAATTCTCCAATATGAGATGTTATAACTACAATCAGATAGGGCACCCGACATACAAGTGTCCAGAGAAGGCCTCAACTTCTCATGGTGGTGAGAAGAGAACCACTTTGATTCAAGAAGATGCAAGGAGTGTGACATCTCCTGAAGTGAATCTAGCATCAGAAATGGGAGAAAATCTGATGATCAAGAGGACGTTGCTTAAGGAACCAATGCAGACTGAACCATCTCAAAGAAGGGCTTTGTTTAGAATCAACTGCAAGATCCAAGGTAAGGTTTGTAAAGTTATTATTGACTCTGGTTCTACTGATAATATTATATCTTTGGAAGCAGTGAATAAGTTGAATCTAGAAAAATACCCCATAGCAGTCCATATAAAGTCAGTTGGTTGAATAAGGGGCAACACATACTCATCAATGAATAGGCATGGGTAGAATTTAGTATTGGGGGGTATAGAGAGAAAATTTTGTGTGACATCCTTCCAATGGATGCTTGCCATCTTTTGTTAGGCAGACCATGGTAGTTTGACAGAAAGGCTCATCATGATGGAGAAAAGAATGCTTACTCATTCCAAAAGGATGTGTGACTTATAGGATACAGTCATTGGTAGAAGAGGATCCACAGCATGTAGGGTCTAGTGTAATGATGGTAGGAGAAAAAGAATTCATGGACACATTAAAGGAAGGTGGTGGAGTAGGTTTTTCTTTGATTGTGAAGCCTAAGGGAGAAAAGAAGGAAATTGTGAGAGTATGGCCTAAGGAGGTCAGAGATTTGCTTGAGAGTTACAAAGGAGTGATTGCAAAAGATATACTTGACTCCCTACCACCTTTCAGAGACATTAGCCATCAGATAGATCTCATACCTGGAGCGGTACTCCCCAATAAGGCAGCATATAAAATGACCCCTCAGCAGAATGAAGAGATAGCAAACTAGATTCAAGAACTCCTAAACAAAGGGATGATAAGGAAGAGCCTTAGCCCATGTGTAGTACCTACTATTTTATCCCCAAAGAAGGATGGGAAATAGAGGCTTTGTACTGATTCTAGGGCCATAAATAGGATAACCATCAGGTATAGGTTTCATATTCCTAGAATAAAAGATCTAATGGATTGTTTGGGAGGGGCTACTTATTTCTCCAAGATAGACTTGAAGAGTGGGTATCACCAGATAAGGATAAGAGAGGAGGATGAGTGGAAGACAGCTTTCAAAACCAATGAAGGGTTGTATGAGTGGCTTGTGATGCCTTTTGGTCTTTCAAACGCCCCTAGCACCTTTATGAGGTTGATGAATGAGGTGTTGCAGGAATTCATAGGGAAATTTGTGGTAGTCTACCTTGATGATATCTTGGTGTTTAGTAAGAGCAAGGAAGAACACTTGAAACATTTGGAGATAGTCTTGAAGAGGCTACAAGATCAGAAGTTAATGATAAACTTGGATAAGTGTGACTTCATGAAACAAGAATTGATTTACCTAGGCTTTGTCATCTCGAAGGGTGATTTGAAAATGGATCCTTCCAAGGTAGAGGCTATTTTGAATTGGCCTACACCTAGGACAGTAGGAGAGGTCAGAAGTTTTCATGGCTTGGCCACATTTTACAGAAAATTTATTAAGAACTACAATGATATTTGTGCACCTATGTTGGAGACCATCAAGGGTGGCAGTAAGGTGAAGTTTGTGTGGACAAAAGAGGCAGATCAGAGTTTTGAAAGTCTAAAATAGAAAGTTGCCAAGTATCATGTCTTAGTACTTCCTGATTTCAATAAAGTCTTCACCATTGAATGTGATGCAAGTGGACTGGCCATAGGGGCAGTGTTGAGCCAAGAAGGCAGACCAGTAGCCTTTTTTAGTGAAAAATTGAATGAAGCTAAGAGGAAGTACTCCTCTTATGATTTAGAGTTGTATGCCATGGTACAAGCTCTAGAAAAATGGAGGCACTACTTGCTTCCAAAAGAATTTATTGTATACACTGACAATCATGTTCTTAGTTTTTTGAATGGACAGGAAAAGCTCAGCCATAGACACATGAAATGGGTGGAAAGTCTTCAAGCATACACCTTCATCATCAAGCATAAGAAAGGGATAAACAATAAGGTTGTTGATGCTTTAAGCAGAAGGGTGTTGACAGTGCAAGAAGTGCAGCTACAAAACATGGGTGTTGAGGAACTCAAAGGATTGTATGAAAAGGACCAAGATTTCAAGGAGATTTACAAGGTATGCAGTGAGTTTGCCAATGCTTTCCATAGTGAATTTTTAGATTATACATTGCAGGATGGACTTTTGTTTAAAGGGAGTCAACTTTGTATCCCTAAGTGTTCAATGAGGGATAATATAGTGAAGGAGAAACATAGTGGTGGTTTAGGAGGACATTTTGGGCTCAATAAGACCTTAGATCTTGTAAAAAGATTTTACTTTTGGCCAAGGATACAATCTGATATCAGAAGGTTTGTTGAGAGTTGTATGATTTGCCAGAGAGCAAAGGGGGTCTCAACCAATGCAAGACTATACCAACCTTTGCCCATACCAAACAGACCTTGGGAAAGTTTGAGTATGGATTTTGTGATGGGATTGCCCAAGACAAGGACAGGTTATGATAGTGTGTTTGTTGTGGTAGACAGGTTCAGCAAGATGGCTCACTTTATTCCTTGTAAAACTACCAATGATGCTAGTTACATTGCAGGTTTGTTCTTTAAAGAAATTATCAGGATTCATGGGTTACCTTTGAGTATTGTATCTGACAGAGACAACAAATTTGTGGGACATTTCTGGAGAACCTTGTGGAAATGATTGGGTACAAATTTGTCTTTTAGTTCAGCCTATCATCCTCAGACTGATGGCCAAACTGAGGTTGTGAATAGGTCATTAGGCAATCTGTTGAGATGTTTGACAAGAGAACATGGCAGTAGTTGGGATGTGGTACTCCCACAAGAAAAGTATGCCTATAATGATTCTACAAACAAAAGTACAGGTCTAAGTCCTTTTGAAGTTTTCTATGGTAGTCATCCTAGAGGCATTTTTGAATTGCGAGATGTTCAAGGGTTGGACAAAAGGAGTGGACATGCTGATACATTTGCAGAGGCTATGAAAGAGATCCATCAACAAGTTAGAGATACTCTTCACCAGAACAGTCAATAGATCAAGGCTAGAGTGGATCAAAGAAGAAGGGATATGCAGTACCAAATAGGAGATATGGTCATGGTTCACATCAACAAGAACAGACTGCCCACAAGAAAACACAGCAAGTTGATGATGCGAAAAATTGGACCTTGTCGGATTCTGGAGAAATATGGTCCTAATGCTTACAAAATTGAACTCCCTGATGATATTGCTATTTCACCTATATTCAATTTTGTTGATCTAACATTATATAAGAGTCCTGATACAGGTGAAGGTACAACAGATTCTATCCAAGACAATGGCGAGTGGGTGCAGTATTTACCACCTAAGGAACCACCAAAGATGGAGTGCATCTTGGATAGCAGGACAACCAAGAAGACAAGAAATCAGACCTATTTTGAGCACTTCGTCAAATGGCAAGGACTTCCAGATTTAGAGGCCACATGGATGTTGGAAGAAGACATCAAAAAGTAGGGTGGTGATTTGCAGCAAATAGTCTCTAAGAGGACTTGAGACAACTTTCACATGGGGAGTATGGTGCAGGAGCACATAGAAAATCATGTTTTGTGTTGTAATAAGGTCTATTTGACCAATGCATTTTTATTTATGTTGGTCTCTAGGTCTTTCAGGACCTAGAACTCTTTTTGTATGTCCCAAGTGACTTAGGTCACTTTTGTCAAATTGTTGGTCTCAAGACGGTTGGTCTCCTAGCTGCTTGGAATTGGTTGGTTTTTCTCCCAGCCGTTTGGAATCGGTTGGTTTTCCTCAGGACGAGTTTATAAACCTAGAGGAAAGAACCAAATAAGGATTGGTAATCAGATCGTAGAGGAGGTGAAAGTGATTGTGTATTGTGCTAAGGAGAAATAGAATGACTCTGTTTCGTCAATTTGATTTCTATTCTTGTAATTGCAAATCGTATAGCTGTAGATTTCCATTCTTTATGTGCTTTCCATTGTCGCAATATGTTAA
Organism: Cunninghamia lanceolata; assembly: GCA_027924645.1. Taxonomy (NCBI): domain Eukaryota; kingdom Viridiplantae; phylum Streptophyta; class Pinopsida; order Cupressales; family Cupressaceae; genus Cunninghamia; species Cunninghamia lanceolata. The sequence continues at coordinate 2,868,115 of BSBN01000549.1, read as the reverse complement.
TGTGAAGCATTCCACTATTATGATTTCAGTCAAAATTAGTGGAATGGCTTCGTTGTACAAATATATGTTTTTGTTTTCTATTTTGTTTCATTATTCGGTGGTGCAGAGGATCTAGACAATGCGAGTTGCATAGTAGGTTGACCTAGCATCTCCATGTGCTAGGGTTCGGAAGAAGGTAAACTGTGCATCGGTGTATCGGCAAAGCAAACTCTAATGTGACCGATAGTAATTGTCTCACCGACGAGTGAAGGTTAAAGGTGACATCGGAGTGATCGACGCATCGGCCAAAGATTGCAAGTGTTCGCCAACAGAACAAGTCTCACCGAAGGTAAATGCCATCGGTGCATCGGAAGACAAGTTAAGAGTTTCACTGACGGGAAGGGTCTCACCGATAAGGTCACATCCAATCAGTGTGGAAGCTATCATAGTTGATATAAGGAGGAACTTAACTGTCATCGGGCATCGGCAAAAGGATGAAAGACTTGGCCGATAGAAGTAAGTCTCACCAAAGATGAAGTGAAGTTGAGCTATTGGGGTGAGTTTGGTCACGAAGAGACTTAAGAAAGTCTTTCCAACAATGGTTGTCTGACCAATGGAGATGTATCGGTAGTTCATTTGTTAGTCTTTCCGAATGTGAGTAAATTAGGGCCCATTCTATGTTTCCCACTGCGTGTTCCTCATCACAGGTACATTCCCTAACCAATGGAAATTTAGAGGTCAACTAGAAACCTATGTGAATTCTCTGTGATCCCTGACCTTATTCTATATGGGTACTAAAATCTTTTGTTAATGTATAATGTGTAATGTGATTTATTTACTATAATTAATTTGGTTTTTAAAATTGTGTGTAAATGTGAGTTGGAATGGGTGATGAGTTGTTGGCTTATGTGTCTTATTTTGAAATTTAAAATTTGGGGTCACTTTTGAGGGGCTTGAGAGGTATTTTTTCATGTAGAGTTTATTGATTTTAAGTCCTTAGATCATGTACCTTGGGGTTGGGGGTCTTTTGGGCTTTGAATTTTTGAATTTTGAGTGATTTAGACCACTCTCAAGTTCATTGGGAAAAAAGTGGCGTGGGTAAGTTTTGGGAAGAGAGATGGTGGACTTGTCACCATCTCCTTCCATCCTCCAAGGTTTGGGGATGAGGGTTTGACCAAGTACCACCTCATCCCAAGGCTTCACACATGTGGGAGCCCAACTTAAGAAGATATTTGGAGAAGAGAGTACAAGTACACTCTTCTCCCCTAGGCCTCACACATGTGTGAGAGCCATGAGGAGTCAAATCACTCCTTGGGATTTGAGGATTGGTGGAGAGGGATGAGGTGGACTCCATGTGGCATCTTCTCATTTGGAGAGGAGGTGTGACATGTCATCCATTACTTATGCCCTCCTTGCAAATGGAGAAAGCACCTTGCATTTCATTTTTCACTTGTGGAGTTGAGAGTTGGAGAGTGAGATTTGGAGATTGGAGAAGAAGGCTAGTGGATCTCTTGGAGGGACTTCACCAAAATATTTCTTCACCAATTATTTTGGGAAAAGCCTTTGTGAGGTAGGCTCCTTTCTTTGTATAATAATTTGTGCTTTTGAATGGAAATGAAAAATGAGTGTATGTGTTGTTGTGTTCTTCTTACTTTTGTTTTCTCCATTGTTATTTGATGGGCTTGTAGTTGTGTTGTTGGGTTGGGTGTAATGTGTTTTGGGTTGGCTCCCCAATTTGTTGAGAGCAACCCATGTGAGGGGTTGAGGGAGGTATGAATCCTCCTTGGTGAAAAGTTCACTCTCTTGAGAGAGAGATTTGGCATGAGTGCCATATTTCCTTTGTGTGGCATGTGTTCCATTTGGTGTTTTGGAGTTGTGATTTTGGTGGTGAGATGGTTATGAAAGATTTTGGGAGATTTGAAGAAGTATGACTATGTGTATATGTGATATTTGGTATATCAATTTTCATTTTTCCCCAAGGTAGAGCTTTATACTATACTCCCCCTATGTTGGATTCATTTTTGGTATCCTTAGTATTGTGTAAGCCTTGGTTGGGATTGTGTTCTATTCTTTTTGTGAGAAATGAATGATGTATTAATTGTGGTGTGATCCTTTGGTTTCATAATTGGCATCCTAGCTTGGGGGTGGATTGTGAGCAAGCCAACGGTTGGGAGGTGAGCACCTCCGTTGGTCTTGGATTGGAGTTTCTTGTTTTGCAAGTTTTGTGAGAATGGACCAAGAAAGGAGAAGAGTCTCCTAATGAAGAGTTTGAATCCTTGTTTAAGAGGAATTCATCTATGTAAGAGAGTCTACTTTGTAATGAGAACCTTGGGTCAAGCCTTATAAATGTGGCTATTAAAGTTTTGTAACTTATAAAAATGTGCTCTATGGGTCATTATATTGTTGTGTAATGATTTGTAATGTCAAGAGATATCATGTTTTCCTACTATAGACACCTAAAACTGACCATGTCTTATAACATCGCCTTTTAACACCTCTTGAGATGCCTTATGACACATTTTGTCTTAGGACCCTTGCATAACCCCTTCCATCATCCAATTAGTTAAATAAATTATATTTATTTAATTAATTCACACTTTCCTCCATTGTCTAATTTAAATAAATTAAATATTTATTTAAATTAACTATCACCACATGATTTAAATAATTTTATTATTTAAATCATTTCACCTTTATTCTCATCCTCACACATGTCTCTTATAATTTAAATAATTTATTATTTAAACTATTTGTCACACTACCATATCTTCAACCACTTACCACCTTCATTTAATGAAGTGATCCAAAATTAAATGACCTTTAAATCCTAGCCATCCATTCTTATCCCTCACCTCATATAAATCAAGTGTCAACCAAGTCATTTAATCATCCACATTCTAAGTATCTCCATGCTATCAAAATCATTCTAGCTCTTCCATTATCATACATAATCTATTATCATTATCTAGTTGTTATGCTACAGAATTTGAGCAAACCAACATATCAAAATCATGATCAAATATCATAGGATTGTTTATCATTTTCATTATATTGCTTAGTCCTTTGATCCCTAGATGAGGTGTTGTTCAAGTATGAAATTAGTACTTTCATTGTATTGTTCCCTTATTTGATTTGCATATTTTTGCATACACATTTTTGGCACGCCCAATGGGACAACACTTCGCTTGTCTAACCTTGGTTTTGTAGGTTGAAAATATTTATATTGCTGATTTTCTTTGTTTAGGGTCAAATCTGTTGCAGAGGGCTTTTGTTTTACATGTCTTAAAAAAATAGAGATCTTGGATTCGTTGGAAAGAAGACTTTGAGACCTTTCTAAAAAGTGGTTACATGAAAGATTTGGATCAGTATTGAAGGAGTTATGATTATTGGAAGTTGACCATGTGATTCTAATTTTTCAAAACAATTTGACGCGCGACTTTTGAAATAAAATGCATATCTTGCAATCTAAGTAACCAAATCACATTCTATTTTTTTTGTGTGGATAGAAATATTTAAATCCATTTTTCTATATCATTTTTTTTTCAGATCTGTGGTAGAAATGAATTTTTATTGAAAAAAAATAATTTTTTTTCAAACCCTAGTTTATGGCATAACTTTTGCATATGAAGTCCAATTTGAACAAACTTTTTTTTATATTGTTTATAAAATCATAAGAGATATCATTGTCATATCTATTTTGTTGTTGGATCATATTGGTTGCTGATTTTTGCAAGGATTTATTTTTCAATCTTAACACTCTTTCATTGAAAAATTCATTTGGGCATAACTTTTGCATATTAAATCAAAATCCAATAATTTTTTTAAATTGCATAGAAAGTCATAAGGAATTTGTTGGTGATATCTAATCTGATGTATCTTGACTATTATTTCTTATTTTTTGTAGATTTATTCTTTTTTGAGATAATACTTGTTTGTAGGTTCACTTGTCAAAGGCTAAAATCTATCAAACTTCAAACAAATGTGGTGTAGCTTGTTTACAGTTGTCAAAAATCATTATCCAAAACTACTAGCAAGTGGGTTGCTTATATTTCAAGGTGCACTCAATCTAACTTTTGCATTTCAATTTGGGCTTAAAAAGAACACTTGTTTGCAATATCAAATTTCAATTTGAGCTTAAAATGAACATGTGTTTTTTTCATCACATTTGGACTTAGGCATAAAAAAAACTTGTGCTAGGTTTGCTTGGAGGATTTGAATGAGATTTAGGGTGTATATGTTCTTCCCTTGTACTTAGTGTGATCTTGGGAATCAAAAACATCATTTACTCCCATTCATCTTCACAAACACATTTCTATTTCTAAGGGTAAATTAACATTGTGAGTGTGAGTCAAGTGTGTGTATACTATCTCGTCGCATTGCAAGGTGATCTTGGAGATCAAAAACACAACTTGATTTGCTTTTGTCACCCTTTTAGGAGGTCACTTTGTTGGTAATCATTTATGTTTAGGGTTTTGAGCTTGAATGTTTGTAGGTTTTCTTTTGCAAACCCTGAAATTTCTGAGTCATGGGGTCTTGCATTGTTCTGTCTATTTTGTTAGTGGCCTTCTGCGATGGGTTCCTGGTTATTAAATCTCATCCTCATGATTTAGTTTTTCGTTGGTTGACTGGCCCCCATGTAATGATTTACCGCCTTTTCCTATCACACTCATGAGAAATGTTAAGTTTTTATATGTGCCATTGCAAATGTACACCATCGGCCTCCAAAAAATTGATAAAAACTAAATTATATGCATTTTATATGTATATCGGGCTCTAAAAGGTGCATGTACAAAGGGGGAATCTTTCATAGATTCCCAAGAATATTCTCGCTTTGTATATCAGGCTATATACAAAGCAAAGTATACAAGGAGGTGCTAATATGCAATTGCCACAGTGGCGAGTGGAAGATACCTTCCTAGAACATTCTGTAGAAGATTCTGCAATTGTATATTAGGGGTTTGTATACTTGTGTTTGCATATTTGACATACAAGGGTGCAAATATACATTTGCTACAGTGCAGAGGCAAAGATGCATGTGGTGGGGCCCATGGATATACAAGGTAGAATGTACATTCGAAAATATACAAAGGGCCCGTGACATGCAAAGTGAATAGTGCTGTGGACACTCAAAGATACATGCAACAGAGACACAAGTGGATGGGGCCCGCAAATATATACAAGTGAGTTTGTATATCATCTATATACAAAGAAAATATGCATTCGCGGATATACAAGCCAGATTCCAAAGTGTTTCAAATGTGCTTTTTAATTATGGCAAAGTCTGACTTGTACATGGCATTTGTATATGCAATGTGCAATCAAATGTGCAAGGGAAAGAGAAAATAGGTCAGGCCCACCAATTATATACAATGATAATTGTATGTATGCTGACATACATGCAAAACATACAAGTGAAAAGATACATTCCAGACCCGAGTAGAATTCCAAGATGCTTCATACAAGTTTGGGGTCCGCAGCATGCAACCCGATATACAAAACAAAGATATACAACCCAGACGTGAAGGAAGAGTCAAATACAAAGAACAGTAATTTGAGGTCCGGGGGTTGTATAAAGCGATTGTATGCTTGTGCAATAGCTGATATGCAGAGAGATTATCGCCAAGACCATATGTGTCAGCCAGCCTTTCTTGGGTTATTCCAATGGCCGATGGAGATCAAATGCACAGCGACGGAGGATGAGTCACAAGCTGCCACGTGCTTGGGAACTGTTGCATGTATATGCATCCTGCATATACAAAAGATTTAAAAGGAGTGTTTGTATATGCATTTCAGCATGCATATACAAGGGCGAAAAAGGAAAAATTGAAGAAGAAAAGGGGCCAACGATAGAAACATGAGGTGCCAATGTGGCACGATTTCACTGGTCGATGACTTTTCAGCATTTTTGGGTGTTGTTGATCACAACGACAGAGGGATGATCGACGGTCTTGTTTTGAACCTATTGCGATGGTTTTTCCTGAGCGGGAGCGACCATTTTTTAGCAGGAAAGTCTCCAGGTCCATCTGCTATTGCATCTTGTGGGTAGTTGAGGCTTTAATGGCGGTCGTGCAAAGGCATGATGGATTGAGTGACGAACTAGCTACCAGTTTTATGATGAATGTCCCCAAATGGCGGCACAGGGCTCGAGTTTTGTTTCTCCTTACCTTTCCTTCTACCTGTTGCCTGCAGTATTTTTGAGCGCCATTTTCTCATGCGTTGTATCTAGTGAAATTTTGATGTGCCATGTAATTAATTTTTATCGAGTACACAGTCTTGGTATAAAAGCCAAACTGTGTTACTTGTTGTGTTGGTTGAAAACTAAACAACTTTTTGGTGATGTGACACAATACAACTTCATTGGTGGCCCTGTTCTTGGTGTCTTGTAAGTTTATGAGTCTCATGTTGTATGTTTTATGCATGACTTCACTGGTTTCATGTTGTTTTATATGAGAAATGCTCTGTGTATGTGTTTAATCATTTGTCTCCAAGTTGTGGGCATAGTTTCTTTTGAATCAAGACAACTAAAGGTTGTTAAGGTTCAGGAATATAGTTTTTCTATATTGAATGTTTAATCTCCTACTTTTGTTCAAGGAACAAATTAAATGTTTCAGGTTAATCATTGGGAAAATGTGTTGCAGTAAGGATACCATTAAGTATGAATGATTAAGCACCTAATTGTTGGGAAATATCTGTAAGGCAGATGTTGAACCATCCCCTTGAAACTCAGTCATTAATATGGGTTTATGTGTACGTTCACATGTGTATGTCTATTAACTCCGAGCCCTGGATAGGCACCGATCCAGTCTTGTATTAAGGTCACAACCCAGAGTCCTAGTTTTCCATCCAAATACAAAATCAACTCAAACTTCATATACAAACCTTTAGGACTTTAGAAGTAGTTTTAGGATCCAAAATCCTCTGTCTACGACTGAATATAGGCCCAAAGCTAGCCCCTTTGCTCTTATCTCACAGTTTTGGTCTACATAAGAGAGGATTTATCTGCTTTGTATCAACATCCCAGCTAATTTATAAATGCATTTTATAGATGTTGAGTAGGGAATACCCCCCTTGGTTCTGCAGAGCCTAAAGAAGAAGAGGAGATATTTATAGAGTCTATCTCCTATACTGTTGGCCCCTGGCCTGGGAATCCTATTGATCATTAATGACTATTTTGTAGGGATTACTGGGGATAAGCATCCACTCTGGGAAAATAACCAATAGAAATTGGTCACTCTACTGAGGAATGCTTTGTGAGAGAACCCATAGTTTAAAAGAAAACAATTCCTAGTAATAGGTGGCAACTCCGAACCAATCTCCCAACTGGTAAAGTAAAAATTTGTATGCAAGGGAGAAGATCCCAATGTAACCCTTTGTTTGAAGAGTTACCCATAAAAATGATGTACAGGAAACAAGGGATTGTTCGAACCAGTCAAGATGGTTCTCCTAGCCCTAGGAAAAATGAATTTATTCAGGACAATCCAGGATCCTCAGAGCAAACAATGCCTTATTTTACAAACACTGAGGCTGAAATCCAGAATGTATATGAGAGACAGTAGAGTGGTGGATTGAAAATGAGGTCAGAGGTGTTTCAAGAATGCCCTTTTGTTGATTCCCATGATAGATTTGAAGAGTTTGAAACCCTGAGGGATGATGATAATGATGATCAGAATGTGATAAAACCATCCTCTTCTATGCCTAGAGAAGAGGAAATAGCTAATGAAATTAAGAGTTTAAGAGCAGAATTAGAATATCTGCAAGCAGTAAAGTTCAGAGATGACATGAGATAGAAAGTACAAGCTCTGAGAGTTACTTAGAATGATTCAGTTCCTACCCTTGGCAATGCAAATATGTAAAGAAATCAACATAGGAATGAAGTGCAGGATCAGCACAATGAGCAAAGACAGAATGCAAATAATGCTAGAGCTCCATTAAATAATATAAGAAATCAGAATGTAAACAGAAATGCCAATGCTAATCAATTAGGTAGACAGCTGATGCAGCTGGACAGATTCAGACAACTTATTTTTGATGGCATTCCTGGTTACCCAAACCTTATTGACAAACATGTGAGGCTGCAAGTGCCTAAATTTTTAGGAAATAATACTATATTAGGTGAAGACCATTTAAAAGCTTTTCAAAATATCATGGACAACTTTGAGGTTGAGCATGAGGATATTTTCATGAAATCATTTATGCAATCCTTAGTTGATGAAGCCAAGGAATGGTATAAAGGTCTACCTGACGGAAGCATTTCATCATGGGAGGATTTCAGGAGGATATTCAAAGAATAATATGGTGACAAAAGTGATCCTAGTTTCTTCATTAATGAATTTACTGGCATTACCAAAGGATCAAATGAACAGGTTGTTGATTTCAATGCTAGATTCATGAAGGTATTGAACAAATTGCCACAGGACTTGAGGCCTAATGAACCTATGTGCATAGTATTGTACATAAATGCTTTTGATGCCAAGACAACTTACGGATTGAGAGACAAGGGTCCTACTAGCCTCAAAGATGCCTTTAAGATTGCAACAAATATTGAAAATAACAAAAAAGCGTCTGGTAAAACAAAGAGAAGGGATGATGTGAAAATTCTGCAAAATCCAAATACTAAATCCCAGAATAGTCAAAACAGTGCATCTACTTCTGAGGATAAAATAGATAAGTTGACAACTATTGTCAAGGACCTAGGTTATAGAATGGCTAAAAATGAAAAAGGAATAGGTCCTGACAGAGCAGTTTACCAAAGGCAAGAAAGAAGACCATCATTACATGATATGCCATATAATACCAATTGGCATAATGGTAAACCCATCCTTCCACACAACACAAATCAGAGGACTCAAAATGTTAAGGAAACTCCTGATCCTTTGAAGAAGGCTATAAATATTGTTAATGACACCCCATGGTGTATAATATGCCAAATGCCTCAATCACAGTCACAATGTATGATTGCTCAGTCTTTATACAATAATGTTGTTGCCTATGATGAGTGCAATGAGCCACATTGCATGGAAGATGAGAATGTCAATATGTTGTCTACAAATAGAGAATGCTCTTCTCATGATGCTGATGCAAATGCAAATAATGAAGTTCAGGTCTGCCAGCAGTTTCCCTATGATGAAGATGAGGAAGATGACTATGCTTATGCTCAGGACTCACACAACTTTTTGAGTAATTTGAGGAGGTCTTCGGATGAAGAAATTAGAGCCCTCACAGCTACAGCGGTGGCTCAAGTCAAAAGCAATTACAACCTAAGAGGTAAAGCTCAGGTAAGCAATTCGCACTAACCAGAGAACACTTTTGAGAGCCGACCCGTACAAAATTATAGGGGGACTGAAACATATAAGAAACAATGGAACAATAATAAGCAAGGTTTTAAGCAAAAAATAGGTTATGATTCTCAAAAAATAGAAAATACAGTTCCCCAGGTTGAGAATCAGAATAAAAATTTTCAGAACAAGAATGACAGTCAGGGAGCCACAAAAACTAAGGCTGGATCATCCCAGGATAAGGGTAAAACGGTGGAGCAAGTTACAAATGTTATTCAAAATTATGCTCCATTTGATATAACTCAAGTATTATCACAAAGAAAAGTTTATGTTCCACTGATGGAGCTAATGAAAGTGGAAGAATTCAAAAATAAGGTTGTATCCTTAATTTCAGGAGTACCCTATCAAGCCGAGTTGAGTGATGAACCTCAAGGTAAGAAGCAGGCCCTGTGTACTGATGAGGATGAAGTTCCTGAGGTATATCTGGGGGTAACCATGACAAAATGCCCTTCACAAGTGGAACCATTTTATGTTTCCCTTGTCGTAAATGGAAAAATAATTAAGAACTGTATGCTTGACTCAGGAGCATCAACAAACATCATGCCTTTGGCTATCATGCAGTAAACTGGGTTAAAAATAGATAAGGCATGTGGGAAGTGCTATGCAATGGATACTAGGGAGATACCTGTCATTGGAATCATGAAAGATGTTGATTTCAGACTGGCAGCATATCCTGAAAAGACCTACAAAATGAACATAACAGTTGTTGATATCAAGCCACAATATGGCATGTTGCTGTTAAGAAGATGGGCAACATTGATTGGTGGGAGTATGCAATTAGATTTGTCATATGCTATGATCCCTATGAATGGAAAGGATGTCAAATTGATTAGAGAAGAAAGATCATCAGAAACAGTTGAGGACCGAGAATCAGAGGAACAGATATGTTTTGTGAACACTGACTATGATAATTTCAGAGTTGTCTCAGATGTTAAAGAAAGTAAAGAGGGAGATACTTGCTTTCAAGAATTGGATCAACAGGGTCTATGGACCATGTATTTTGATGGAGCTTGTTTGAAGGAAGGCTTTGGTACTGGAGTGGTATTTCTATCTCCAACTAGTAAACTTCTAAAATTCTCTTTCTTGTTGAAGTTTGCCTGTACAAACAATATTGCAAAGTATGAGGCTCTGTTAGTAGGATTGAATGTTGCCTTGAAGCATGGAATTAAGATGCTCAAAGTATTTGGTGATTCAAAGTTAGTTGTTTCCCAAGTTAGAGATAAGTATGCATCAAAAAATAAGAGGTTAAAACAATATAAGCATGTTGTTTGGGATACAATAGAATTGTTTGATGCATTTTCAATAAACTGGATAGAGAGATCAAAGAATGTCAGGGTAGATTTTATAGCCAATATAGCCATAAGGCTAGATGACATCACTCTATCAGATGTCACAAATGTTGAAGTCAAACTGAGACCCACAGTGCCAAATAATGTATGCAGCTAGCAGATATTTGATGATGACAAGGATTTACTGAGATTTCTACATTGCATTGATGAATATGAGAACCAAGAAATAGATTTTCAGAACCTTGTAGAGGTTGTAGATGGAAGAGAAACTCTCTTAGGGAAGGAGATAATTCAACTCAAGACAAATAAAATCCCCAAAGGGCTAGTAGGTTTAGAGAGAGCTTTTGACAATAGGGACCAATTTGTTACAAAGGCATCTTCAACAAACAAGAATGATTTGGAGGAGATAAACTTGGGAATGTTTCATGCTCCCAAAAAGGTATACATTGGCAAATAGCTCAAGTCACACATCAGAGCTATGTTGATTTCATTACTAAGAAAATATAAGCATGTTTTCGCTTGGTCATATGAGGACCTGAAAGCTTATTGAAGCCTGGAGCTAAACCATTTAGACAAAAACAAAGGCCTATAAACCCTACTTTAGCTCCTAAAATGCAAGAAGAACTTGTGAAACTTAGGGAAGCTGGAATAATCGTGCCTATCAGAAACTCAACTTGGGTGTCTAGCCTTGTCACAGTTAGAAAAAAGAATGGTGTTATAAGGTTGTGTGTGGACTTTAGAAATGTAAATATGTCTTCTTTGAAGGACAATTATCCATTGCCTAATATGGAAGCCATGTTGCAGAAGGTGACTGGCTGTGAACTTTTATCTATGATGGATGGTTTTTTAGGGTACAATCAAGTGAAAGTGAACGAATCAAAACAATTCAAGACTGCTTTCACTACTCCATGGGGAACCTATGTATATGTGAGGATGCCATTTGGACTGACAGATGCAGGTGCTACATTTCAGAGGGCAATGGATGTTGCTTTCGTACGATTGATTGGTTCAATCTTGGCTATGTATCAAGATGATTTAACTGCCTATTCAAGAAAGGAGGAGCAACACTGTATGCATCTGGAGCAGATTTTTATTAGAGCATTGGAGTATGGCATCTCACTCAACCCAAAGAAATGTGCTCTTGGGGTAGTGGAAGGAAAATTGCTTCGACACATTGTTTCCAAGGATGGAGTCAGGATTGATCCTGAAAGGGTGGCTGCAATTGATAAAATTCAGATCCCTAAGACAGTGAAAGGTGTTCAATCATTCTTTGGACAAATTAATTTTGTTAGGAGATTTGTTCCTAATTTTGCAGAGACCACCAAGGAGATCTCTAAAATGCTGAAAAAGAATGCAATTGTCAAATGGGAAAATAAAGCAACCAAATCATTTCAAGGCATAAAAGAAGCTATAAAGATGGCTCCTGGATTGAAATCTCCTAATTTTTTTAAGCCATTTCAATTATTTTCATTTGCTTCTTTCCATACGATTGCTGCATGCTTATTGCAGAAAAATGAAGAAGGGTTTGAACAACCTATTGCTTTCTTTAGTAAGTCATTGCAGGCTACTGAATTGAAGTATGACATCATGGAGAAGCAGGCATATGCACTAGTTAGAGAAGTCAAGAGCTTCAGACCATATTTAGTGGGCTCTTGGATAGTTGCATATGTGCCTCATGCAGCAGTCAAAGATATTTTTACTCAGCAAGAGGTAACTAGAAGAAGATGCAAATGGATAAATAAGTTGCAAGAGTTCAACATTGAAATACAGATCACTAAATTGGTAAGAGGACAAGGTTTAGCAAGACTGATGACACAGTCAAATCTAGAGGCGTGCCAAGTGAATATAGTGCATGATGAAGTTATAAATATGTTAGAATCTGAGTGGTATAAGGACATAGTATATTATTTGCAAAATTTAAACTGTCCTTCCCACATCAGTGATATCCAGAAGAGAACTTTGAAGCTGCAGGCTATTAAATACATCATTGTTCAAGGAGAGCTATATTGGAGAAATCGTGATGGTGTATTACTCAGATGTGTGGATGAGAATCAGGCTAGACACATTCTTAGTGACATGCACAATGGAGTGTGTGGTGGACACTATGCTGCATATACAATAGCCCACAAAATCCTCAGAGCTAGCTACTGCTGGCCAACTCTTTTCTCAGATGCACATAGAGTGATAAGGAAATGTGATCCTTGCCAAAGGTTCTCAGGAAAGCTAAAATATGGAGCTACATTGCCCCTTAAGACTGTAACTGTAGAAGCTCCATTTCAGCAATGGGAGATTGATTTCATAGGAGAAATCTCAGAAAAATCTAGTGGAAGACATAGTTGGATTCTTCTGCCACTGATTACTTCACTAAATGGATTAAGGCCATTCTGACTAAAAAAGCTACAAGCAAAGTGGTGGTGGACATTATTTTAGAGAATATTATTATCAGATTTGGAGTACCAGCCAAATTGGTCATAGACAATGCTATGTACTTCAGGTCTAGTGAATTTATTGATTTCTGCAACAATTATGGTATTGATTTATCTCATACATCACCATACCATCCGCAAGGAAATGGTCAAGTAGAGTCAAGCAACATGAGTCTCATGAAAATCATCAAAAGGATGGTGGATAGAAATAAGAAGTCTTGGGACTCAAAGCTGAAGTTAGCGTTATGGGCTGATAGGGTGACAGTGAAAAGAGCAACTGGAAGATCTCCTTTTGAATTGGTATATGGTGCAATAGCTAGGTTGCATGTGAATAACCTCCTGCCAGTTTATAAATTCATCCAAGGGAACGATGAGGAGATTGGAGACCCAATGACTGAAAGAATAAATCAGCTAGTCACACTTGATGAAATCAGAAGAGAAGCACAGAGAACAAACATCAAGAAACAACAAAAAGTGAAATATCTGTTTGATAAAAGGGCTGCAGCGAGAAGGTTTCAGATAGGTGACTTAGTGCTTATGTGGAATGCAAGGGGCCAGGATAAGGGAAAGCATGGTAAATTTGAACCCCTATGGACCGGCCCATATCAAATTAGCAATCTCTATGAAGATGATTCTTACTTTCTCCAAGCCCTAAATGGTGAACTAATGGAATTGCCAGTGCACGGTAAATTCCTTAAAGCCTTTTTCACATAAATGAGTACCTTCTGTGCACACTGTAAATTAGATGTAAATATTTTGTAGATGCCTTGTAGAGTCGGTCATGTTTTGAGTTTTGAGTTTTGTCTGGTCTGCCCCGGAGCAGTCTGGTCCTCGCTGCAGTCTTGCACTTGCACGTCCCCAATCAGAGCCTGTGTTGGTAATCATTTATGTTTAGGGTTTTGAGCTTGAATGTTTGCAGGTTTTCTTTTGCAAACCTGTTGGTCATGATGTTAGTCATAAACAAACATAGAATAAAAGTACACATTAACCTTTATTCATCTTGAAAGATACAGTGAATTCAGAGAATTCATCATCCCAAGTCTCCAGTGATTAGGTCTTAATCGACTGACGTTACTCAGTAGTTAATGTGAGTTGCTGTTTCCATTTTGGGGCCTTACGTGAAATTACGCCATCATTATGACACTCCTGCAGAAATTCTTTACAGAGAAGTCAAATTATGTAGTTATTTGATGAAAAGATGTAGGAATACCTCGATCTTTGCATGATATTTTCAATTGTGCATTCTTTTTTATTCAAATATGCTAAATATTTGTGATTACCTACGAGATGTCTGCATATTTGCGTTATTTGCTTAAGATTATCAATTATTTGCAATTGTGATGGTGAGATGCTCTGAAATTGAAAGAAATTAAAGGGAATACTTCTAATTATGTTGAACCTTTAGCTTTTGATCCACATACATGCTTGATACTGTCATGAGGAGAAGAAATCAAACCATATGTTCACCAGGACATTCCACAGCTAGACACAGTTGATGCAAACTTCAGAGGATAATGAATGAAAACAATACATGCAACATGATGAGCACTCCAAGGGACGCAGCTAATCAAAGCACATATCCAGAATTCAAACACAGATTACTCAGGATTTACGAAGATTTGTAATCAAAATACTCTTCCCTTTCATTAAGTATGCAAAAGGCAAGTACATATACAGCAGCTTTGAAATGAGCCCTAAATATTTCAGCAAACAAATTTCAATTAAGTTTCGAATGAATATAACAAGGCATTCCACCACCTTTTATAGAATAAAGTGAGGAATCTGTTACAAGAGATCTATGGATCTGATATGTCAATACAAATCAACGGTCATCATTCCATGACTTCTCAATTTTACAGAATAGCACAAGTTGCCAGCTGGCAACTATCTATATTACCCATGCAAAATATTCCCCTTCATGATGTATCTTCATCATGTTCTTCAGCTGATTCATGCAGATCATCATCATGTGCATCGTTTTCTGAACCTTCACTATCCTGATGATGATGTTGCTGCATATGGTGTTGCATGCTGCTCTGGATCTGTTCGTATGACCACACAACCTGATCTATTCCTCCGCCATCTTGAGTCTTTGCCTTGATAATGGCGTGCTTGTGTGCTTCATACTTATCCCTGCTGTTATCCAGCTTATTTTCTCTATCCTGCAATGTCTCATTGTAGGTCTCCATCTTGACCTTGATCCTCATCACCTTATTTATAATCTCTTCTGTCAAGTGGATGAGTGGACCATCATCTTCCATCTGGAAGTTACTGCGCAGAGCCTTGAGGGCAGAATCTTCATCTTGATTCTCTATCTTCCCTTCCACTTTGCCCTCTAATGTTTCTAACATGTCTGCCTCAATGCCCATTAAATCACGTAGCCTCATGCTGATCTCCCTCAGCTTATTATTGCATCTCTTGAGGACTCCGCATTCAAACTGTACATCCTTGTACCAGATATCCACTAACAATGCAGTATTATTATTCAATACCTGACAAGTTATGGAATGATGACCGTTGATTTGTATTGACATATCAGATCCGTAGATCTCTTGTAACAAATTCCTCACCTTATTCTATAAAAGGTGGTGGAATGCCTTGTTATATTCATTCGAAACTTAATTGAAATTTGTTTGCGAAAATATTCAGGGCTCATTTCAAAGCTGCTATATATGTACTTGTCTTTTGCATACTTAATGAAAGGGAAGAGTATTTTGATTACAAATCTTCGTAAATCCTGAGTAATCTGTGTTTGAATTCTGGATATGTGCTTTGATTAGCTGCGTCCCTTGGAGTGCTCATCATGTTGCATGTATTGTTTTCATTCATTATCCTCTAAAGTTTGCATCAACTGTGTCTAGCTGTGGAATGTCCTGGTGAACATATGGTTTGATTTCTTCTCCTCATGACAGTATCAAGCATGTATGTGGATCAAAAGCTAAAGGTTCAACATAATTAGAAGTATTCCCTTTAATTTCTTTCAATTTCAGAGCATCTCACCATCACAATTGCAAATAATTGATAATCTTAAGCAAATAACGCAAATATGCAGACATCTCGTAGGTAATCGCAAATATTTAGCATATTTGAATAAAAAAGAATGCACAATTGAAAATATCATGCAAAGATCGAGGTATTCCTACATCTTTTCATCAAATAACTACATAATTTGACTTCTCTGTAAAGAATTTCTGCAGGAGTGTCATAATGATGGCGTAATTTCACGTAAGGCCCCAAAATGGAAACAGCAACTCACATTAACTACTGAGTAACGTCAGTCGATTAAGACCTAATCACCGGAGACTTGGGATGATGAATTCTCTGAATTCACTGTATCTTTCAAGATGAATAAAGGTTAATGTGTACTTTTATTCTATGTTTGTTTATGACTAACATCATGACCAACAAAACCCTGAAATTTTTTAGTCATGGGGTCTTGCATTGTTCTGTCTATTTTGTTAGTGGCCTTCTGCGATGGGTTCCTGGTTATTAAATCTCATCCTCATGATTTAGTTTTCATTGGTTGACTGGCCCCCATGTAATGATTTACTGCCTTTTCCTGTCACACTCATGAGAAATGTTAAGTTTTTGTATGTGCCATTGCAAATGTACACCATCAGCCTCCAAAAAATTGATAAAAACTAAATTATATGCATTTTATATGTATATCGGGCTCTAAAAGGTGCACGTACAAAGGGGGAATCTTTTGTAGATTCCCGAGAACATTCCTGCTTTGTATATCAGGCTATATACAAAGCAAAGTATACAAGGAGGTGCTAATATGCAATTGCCACAGTGGCGAGTGGAAGATACCTTCCTGGAATATTCTGTAGAAGATTCTGTAGTTGTATATTAGGGGTTTGTATATTTGTGTTTGCATATTTGACATACAAGGGCACAAATATACATTTGCTACAGTACAGAGGCAGAGATGCATGTGGTGGGGCCCGTGGATATACAAGGCAAAATGTACATTCAAAAATATACAAAGGGCCCTGTGACATGCAAAGTGAACAGTGTCGTGGATACTCAAAGATACATGCAGCAGAGACACAAGTGGATGGGGCCCACAGATATATACAAGTGAGTTTTTATATCGTCTATATACAAAGAAAATATGCATTTGCGAATATACAAGCCAGATTCCAAAGTGTTTCAAATGTGCTTTTTAATTATGGCAAAGTCTGACTTGTACATGGCATTTGTATATGCGATGTGCAATCAAATGTGCAAGGGAAAGAGAAAATAGGTCGGGCCCACCAGTTATATACAATGGTAATTGTATGTATGTCGACATACATCCAAAACATACAAGTGAAAAGATGCATTCCGGACCTGAGTAGAATTCCAAGATGCTTCATACAAGTTTGGGGTCCGCAGCATGTAACCCGATATACAAAACAAAGATATACAACCCAAACATGAAGGAAGAGTCAAATACAATGAACAGTAATTTGAGGTCCGGGGGTTGTATAAAGCGATTGTATGCTTGTGCAATAGCTGATATGTAGAGAGTTTATCGCCAAGACCATATGTGTCAGCCAGCCTTTCTTGGGTTATTCCGATGGCTGATGGAGATCAAATGCACAGCGACGAAGGATGAGTCACAAGCTGCCACGTGCCTAGGAACTGTTGCATGTATATGCATCCCGCATATACAAAAATTTAAAAGGAGTGTTTGTATATGCATTTCAGCACGCATATACAAGGGCGAAAAAGGCAAAATTGAAGAAGGAAAGTGGCCAGCGATAGAAACATGAGGTGCCAACATCACACGATTTCACTGGTCGATGACTTTTCAACATTTTTGGGTGCCATTGATCACAACGAGAGAGGGATGATCGATGGTCTTGTTTTGAACCTATTGTGATGGTTTTTCCTAAGCGTGAGCGACCATTTTTGAGTAGGAAAGTCTCCAGATCCATCTGTTGTTGCATCCCTCAGGTAGTTGAGGCTTTAATGGTAGTCGTGCAGAGGCGCGATGGATTGAGTGACAGACCAGCTACCAGTTTTATGATGAATGTCCCCAAATGGCGGCATGGGGCTCGAGTTTTGTTTCTCCTCACCTTTCCGTCTGCTTGTTGCCTGCAGTATTTTTGAGCACCATTTTCTCATGCGTTGTATCTAGCAAAATTTTGATGTGCCATGTAATTAATTTTTGCTGGGTACACAGTCTTGGTATACAAGCCAAACTGTGTTACTTGTTGTGTTGGTTGAAAACTGGACAACTTTTTGGTGTTGTGACACAATACAACTTCATTGGTGGCCCTGCTCTTGGTGTCTTGTAAGTTTATGAGTCTCATATTGTATGTTTTATGCATGACTTCACTGGTTTCATGTTGTTTTATATGAGAAATGCTCTATGCATGTGTTTAATCATTTGTCTCCAAGCTGTGGGCATAGTTTCTTTTGAATCAAGATAACTAAGGGTTGTTAAGGTTCAGGGATACAGTTTTTCTATATTCAATGTTTAATCTCCTACTTTTGTTCAAGGAACAAATTAAATGTTTCAGGTTAATCATTGGGAAAATGTGTTGCAGTAAGGATACCATTAAGTATGAATGATTAAGCACCTAATTGTTGGGAAATATCTGTAAGGCAGATGTTGAACCATCCCCTTGAAACTCAGTCATTAATATGGGTTTATGTGTATGTTCACATGTGTATGTCTATTAACTCTGAGCCCTGGATAGGCACCGATCCAGTCTTGTATTAAGGTCACAACCCAGAGTCCTAGTTTTCCATCTAAATACAAAATCAACTCAAACTTCATATACAAACCTTTAGGACTTTAGAAGTAGTTTTAGGATCCAAAATCCTCTGTCTACGACTGAATATAGGCCCAAAGCTAGCCCCTTTGCTCTTATCTCACAGTTTTGGTCTACATAAGAGAGGATTTATCTACTTTGTATCAACATCCCAGCTAATTTATAAATGCATTTTATAGATGTTGAGTAGGGAATACCCCCCTTGGTTCTGCAGAGCCTAAAGAAGAAGAGGAGATATTTATAGAGTCTATCTCCTATATTATTGGCCTCTGGCCCGAGAATCCTGTTGATCATTAATGGCTATTTTGTAGGGATTACTGGGGATAAGCATCCAGTCTAGGAAAATAACCAACATGCTTGAAGACACACCACTCTAAGGGACAACCTCAACTCTAGTGTTGTTACGGAGTATAAAAAGTGGGGAGTGAATTGAAAGACATGCCTCTTAGAAGTTGGAATCTTGTCATTTGGGCTAAGCCCCCAAGAACTTTAAACCTTTGGAAAATGAAGGTGAAGGGTGGGTTACCCTTTTCTCTTGGTTGTGTTGCATTATTTTACTTTCATTTCACAGAATTAGGCCTCCCATACCTTGTGTATATTGGGGACATCCTTAGCAAATTTATGCATCCTAGCTTAAGACCTCTTGAACACACCCATTTGACTAATATTAGGTTTGTTGATGTTTCTTCAAGTGTCTTCATAAATACAACAATCAATCTTGAAAGTCAAACTTGCCATTGTATCTTATGTGTGTGATCTATGCATGTACATGTGAAATATTGTGTTTACCAATGTGCCTAAGTCAAGATTTCAAACAATCCTTCCAATCATCAATTTTCATCCAAATCCAATCCTAATCCACTTCATCCTAATCATACATACTCATCCTAATTATCCAGCCTAGTTATCCTAATCATCCTTCTTATCCATGTCATTATCCTTATCATCTTAATCATCCTATCCACAACATCCTAATCCAATCCAAACCATCATTTAGGGCCCTAATCCTCATCAATTTTCCTAATCCAATCAAGGTCCTAATCTTAATCCATTTTGTCCACCTAATCTACAACCTTCATCCTAGATCTTCAATTCCATGAAAACCATGGATCCATATGTTGAAATATAATAACTTCATAATTCCCCCATGGTACAAGGATACAGACGTATGTATGAGGGATTTGACCCCCTTAATAAAGCAAAATTCAAAGATCTCATTGGTCATTTTCCTTGGACATATCTCATCATTGGAAATTATCAAGACCTTTCTTATAATCCCATCGCATCAACACCACAATCTCATATGTCATCCCCATCAACTTCATATCAACCTTCATCCTCTTATATGGATTTGTCATCCCAACCAATTTCTTATCACAACCATTCACAACCCATCTATTCAAACACTTCATACCCCACCTCACCTTCTAATCTATATTATTCTAGTCCATCCCCATATGAAATCCATCCTACATCAAACTATCCCATGAATATCCCTCAACATCCATATCAACAACAATCCACTTTTTCCAATATCAACTAATAGCCATATCAATCCATACCCCAAGATCATCGAACTACTTATTCCAACATTTCACCTCATCATCAAATCCATTTACAAGACTATCAAGTTCCTTCACAACAATAACATGCAAATCCAAGTTACCCTTTGCACCAAGATCAAGTGTCCTTAAGTCTTCATGTTACCTTTGACAAGGGGAACACCACTCTAGCTTATGCATCCTATGGGTATCCTCCATCCTCATCCAATTGAAAGCCTAGATAAAACCCTATTAGTCCTATCCCAACACCACCATGTAATCCCAATCCTAATTCATTGGTCCATCCATGTCCTAAATTCCAATCACCTTTCTTAAATGGACTCTACAGACTCTATGAACAAGATTACAAAGACAAACCCATGGAGTCATCCAAATCCACCTATCCAATGTCATCCCCCTCTAGCACAAGCACTCCCAATCCTAATCCATTTACTCCTATTATCCATCCACCTAATCCTAATCATAAGCCTACACCATCTACCTTTATTGTCCATCCATTATATTGTCCATCCACCCATGAACTTATGAAGGATGTGATCCAATGGCTATTAGCAAGAAATAAAACCCCACCATGTATTCCAATATCTATCCTTGTGCCTATCAAAGAGCTTCCACATATCATGCCTATTCCTCCATTATCATCCCATAGTCTAATGCTTATCATGCCTCTTGAAAAAATTCCTACCATCACTACAAGTCAAACTCCATCATGCACATATGTTGATGAACATCTAATACTTAGAATGACCCTCCAAGAGTCTCCCACTTCCACCCTATTACCTTATTTTAAAAACTTGCCATTTTCTATGTTGGTACTTTATGCTTCTTTCCTAAGTCACTTGTTTTCTTGACCCTTAAAACATTTGCAGCATTTTGGGATCTTTTTGTCCTTTGCAATCAGCATTTTTAAACTTTTCATAACCTTAATCGGCGAGTTTGGCTTTTCTAAAACTCACTGATTCACTGATGTAACCCTGAATGTGAACTTAGTCTCCTCCATCAGTCCTACCTTATATTTTTGAAGCCAAAGTTACTTCCAATTGGCAAGTCTCAATTTTCTCAAGCCTTCCATTTCCCAATTAGCCTAGCCATTGGTGTTCATGTGCTTCAAATTTCACCGACTTCCCACCCCGTTTCCTAGTCCGCATATCTTGAGTAAAAATGATATTTATTATCATGCATGGAGAAAGAGGTGCATGTCTCTTCACATTAAATGAGAATTATTTCGAAGTACTTGAAGGCACATATCTCATTAACAGATTATTGCAACTCATTTATGAAGCATACTGCCACACACAATGCTCTATTCAAAGGAATTTATTAAAGAACATTTATAAGAACTACCATTCTTTGATGATACTAGCATTCTACTCTAAGTTTTCTAGCACAGTGATGAAGCATAGTACGTGGGTTCTTCCATATAGGTTAGATAACTATTAAATTTCCTTCACTTGCTTTATTCTTCTATGAATCTGAATTGTTTGGTTGAGATAGTGAAAGGAACATTTTAGTTTCATGAATTCAAATTTTTCCTTCTTCCCAAATGTCTTGGAATGTGTTTGGCACCCTCGGTGATATTAGACGCGTATATCTATTGGTTACTTAAGCTTGTGAAGATGAAATATAAATACCAAGGTTTTTGGGTGGCTTCTATTATTGAGAATGGTCTAGCAAGTGTAAGGGATACTGAATTGGGACATATTGATTTAAACAAGTTCTGGAGTAGGATGAAGTAGAACCCGAGGTCACTGTTGGCAGAGAAAACCTTCACAAGTGGGTTGGCTCATGCCAGGGGATCCTCGCTAGCTGTGTCTTGCCTAGACTTGGTTCTCGTTTGTGTCATAAATTATCACCTGGAATCTCAAGAAATCAGGGCATATGATGGCTCTTTGATAGTGAAAATTGATGCCGAAGCTATCAACCAAACTCTAAGACCACCTGAATAGGAGAAACTTGTAGAGATGTCTGTTAAAAAAGGTTGGAGTTATTTTCTTGATATGA
Organism: Cunninghamia lanceolata; assembly: GCA_027924645.1. Taxonomy (NCBI): domain Eukaryota; kingdom Viridiplantae; phylum Streptophyta; class Pinopsida; order Cupressales; family Cupressaceae; genus Cunninghamia; species Cunninghamia lanceolata. Next base: position 2,845,755 of record BSBN01000549.1, on the reverse strand, counting down.
GGGATTGGTGTCTAACCTCCATTATGAAGGGATGGCTGAAAAGTGAGAAGAAAGATAAATCACAAGTGCCATAAAATCTAAAAACGGCACATTTCAATGAAGATGTCTCTGATATGATTACCTTGCTACATCAGGTAGTTGGAAGTGATGACTCTAATTCCTTTGAGAAATGGATGTGTCAATTTATTCTAATTGTCTACAGTGAATCCCAATTTGTAGACTAGGCAAAATTAATTAGCGACTATGTATAGGTAAAATTGAGATTATAAAAGATCAAAACAATGAACAATAACTCAATCCTATAACATCAAAAGATCCATCTAAATGATAACAATATCAATGAATATGCAATTAAACAATCAAAAGCTATCACCTAGACTGTACTGATCTCTTGGATTTATGTGGATTGCTCAATACGTCGTGTACCCATGGTTGCAACAAGAAGATGTAGATAAGTGCTCAAAGATACAATATATGCTCCAAGATACGATGAATGCTCAAGCACTGTAGGAATGGAAAAGCTTAAATGATCGAAGAGGATTTGTGAAGAAGTGAAAGGGATATATATAGGTTTCAGGGTATGATCGATCAACAATGGAGATAAATCAATGAAATCAACGGTCAAGATAAATCAGAAGCTTGTGATGAATGTGCACACGACATGTGTCATGCTTTAAAGCTATTTTTATTGAATTAATTACTTTCTGGCTAAAGATAGGATTTGATTTCATAAATTAGAATGTTTTTTTTTCTAACTTATGAGTTGATGATAAAAATAATAAAGATTAAAGTCAATTAACTGAACTTTAGATGTGCTTTTTTTTTAAGTTCTAAAAATAAGACTGATTGTGCACATAGAGGAAAATGATATTTTTAGAAGAATTTAAAAGATAATTGAGAATTAAATAAATAAATTTATTTAATTAATTGTGCATGATAGAGGAAAAGATAAGATATAAATAAAATATTGATTTTATTTATTTTTAGAAGATAATGGTCAACTTAAATAAATTTGAACAATTTATTTAAATTTGGAAGAATATTTAATTAATTAAATAAGTAAAAATTATTTATTTATGGATAAGAGGAAATTAAGTGATGAATTAATTAAATAATTAGATTTATTTAATTAATGTGGATTTGAAGATTGAAATAGATAATGATTTAAGTAAATAATCAAAAGTTATTTAATTTGGAAGAATAAAGTGGATTTTAATGAAATTAATTAAATAAATAGAATTTATTCAATTAATGTTGGAAATTAGGGAAAATAGAAGAAATTAAGGAATTTGATGAAATTAATTAAATAATTATATTATTTAATTAACGTTGAATGTAGGTGATTTAGGCAGAAATGATGTATGCAAGTGATGCGATGTGAAGGGTCATTTTCAGGTGTCTACATTATGCCCCTCTTTGATACAATGCAGTTTACAACGTTGTTTCAAAGAAAATAGTGATAAACATATGATACAAATGGATGTTTCCTCTAGTTGAGTCTGATCTAGAAGGGGTAATGTTTCCTTGTACACCTATTGTCCATCATATTCAGGGTCTAGGACTTGGCCATCATCTGTTTTCACTTACGGAGGCACTTCCAAGCATGCCAAGGTCCAGATTTGATTAAGGGTTAATCCTTTGCACCCTCTTTTCCTCACATCCTCCTCATCAATACAATCCACCCAAAAGTCCTCTAAGTGAGGGATGTGTTGTAACTTCTTGTTGACAAACTTTTCCATCCTGTGGTAAGAATCAAAAGTTCTAGTAAAGGGAAATCGTTACAAATTCAACATTTGGAGTTTTGCCTCTGATAACTTGCAATCTTTAAAGTCTGTACACCTATACTAGTTGATATACAAAGGAAAATTGATGTTTCCATTCTTATTCTTCTAGACATATGCCTCATAAGAAGGTATTATCTGCCTTGTGATCTCCAAGAGCATCACCTTATCTATAGTGTATCGTGGAAACATGAAGGGGTTTCCTTCAAATCCCTCCATTCTAATGTAAGTAAATGTGGGGAACTAGATGAGCCAGGACCCATGTGGTTGTATTTCTCCTTTCAACCCTCTCTTAAAATCCTCTTGGCTCTATCTCCCTCCATCAGCTGAACTAGCCACATCATGAAACAATCATTTACTCTTTTGTAGTGCTGCACAGATTGCTTTTTCTCCAACTGTGGGTAGTATTCCCACACTAGCTGGTTTGTAGATTTGTTTCTGAGCCTGCCAACTATTTGCAACCTGTCAAACTGAGCCCTATATACACAGGTGTAAACCACATAACATGTCATGAAAAACATTCTTTTCATCTTCTTCCACCCTATCATCCCCTCATGTAGTGCATCACTTATGAGTCTTACCCAGTATACCACCTAGCCTATTTCTTTTACTTAGCCATACCTCTAGTGATCCATAGTCCTTGTTTCTAGCCATCCTATTCAATAGAGTTATCATATATTGTACCTTTAGGTTGAAATCAAATTCATTCAGGTTCTAAGGCATCTGAGCAACAGCCTTGGGCCTAGTAGCGGGGTCCATCCATGATGTGTGCATAATTTTTGACAACCTGAGATATTGGAGTTATACTCTATAGACAATGCATTCAGGTCTATTTCAAATACATCCTAACTCCTGGGAAACCAAAAGGTATCCGTTATACCCTTGGTAGAAAAGTCTGCATAAACTCGTCCCTGGTGCTCAACCTTCTTGTTAACAGGATTGTATTTTCGAGAGCATTCAATCACCAATTCTAGGGCATCGGTGACATATGAAAACCCAGTTGCATGGTACATCCCGCTTGACACAATGTTATTCAGAGTGGGATCATCATCATGAGCTTAAATTCTCACTCTGAAAGCTTCTAGATCTGTTTTCCTGCAATGGGTGTCTAATCCATGGTCATATTTGGTCTACACACCTCCAGTAATAGGAAACATTGTTGTTTCAAACTCATCTCAGTGTGATTTCCTTTTCTACATATTGCCCTGCATGGTACAGGTATCTAAAGTTAATTCTTGCATTATGAATTAAGATGCGTGGGTTAGTCTTAATCTCCTGCTAAGTAATACACATTCAATTATAACCAAGTGCAATGCTAATTTTTTTTTCTGAATTTTACCTCTTATAGCAAAGAATTTACCCTCGGGTAAAGAAAAGACTGTTATAACTATTAAGGAGAAGGGTTTTGTTGTATTCATACCTAATGACTAGGATACCACCTTGATTTTCACTATGTAATGGATGTTCATTTGTCCAAGCTCTAACTTTGTATTAGTCTCTATAATCTCTCTTTTAGTCACATTTTCTACACCTACACCCTTTGAATTCTAAACAAATGCCTTTGTGATTTATCACTACGTTAAGAATAGTTTTTTTATCATTATCTGATTCACTATGTATAAGTGCATTTAATGCTCACTGAAGTTAGGTGAGTAATTAGTACTTAGGCATGGATGACTTGGTAGCTGGCAGAAAAAAATCCATATTTTGAATTTAAAAAAGAATGGCCAAAATCAAACTTTAGCGTGGGAAATAAGACTAAGGACCGGATGGACATTTGGATCTTACTATCCGGTTAAAATGTCTAGCTCAAAATATCCATCCGACTTTGACCAAGGTCAGGTGGACATCATGGTGGGAACTTTATTAGGTGACATCATAGATATCATGGTCAAACTTCTTTGATTGGGGAGGCAAGTGACCAAATCTCGTTTGATTGCAAAGGTCTAGACATTTGCAAACATGTCCATTGTGAAATGTCTTGTGGATATGTCTAGTTGAAAAGTCAATGGACCAAGGGCTTGGTATGGAATGCTTTAGATGGGATATGGACCTAGATATGGACATTTGTAAAAGGGTCCACTCTGAAATATCCAAAGCATAGATATCCGGTGTAATGGAACTTCTGCACGCTAAGGTAAACTTGACAATCAATACTAGATATTTGGACTGGATAGGACATTTACTCGTTTGATCATATCCTTTTGAAATATTTTGTTCGATAGACAACTTTATGACTAGTAATGATAATTTTAATGGTTTTGACTGGATATGAATATGGATATTTCTACTAAGGATATTTTCAACATCGCATTAGGATGGATAACAATTTAACGATATTTAATTCTCTCTTTGGGTTCAGATATTATCTCCATATTTTTGGGAATTGACATAAGGACTAGACATGTCATTTTTTTATTCCTAATGTCATGTCTAGTTGACCAAAATATCTAGTTGACTGAAACTTCTAAAGAGCATAAGTTGTTTATTTTAATGAATTTTGACATGATCCAAAAGGCAAAGTTGATCAGAATCTCACCCTCTAGCCATTCATGGCTTTTGCGGGGAACTATTCTCTACTTAAACATCTAACTTGAATCTGACCTAAAGGGAAGATGACATTTTTACCATTACCACCTAAGCAGGAACAATACAAACACGAGAAAGCAAAAATGGGTCCTCATTTTGCCAAGGCAAAATGGGGTGTGTTTGTGAGACTACACAACTTGCCACCAAAGAAAACCACTAAATTCGAAGCAATTTAGTCAAGTAGAGTAAACTCTAATATAGCATTTCTAACTTCCACTATACATGAACATTCCAATTTAGCGAAATGAAATCAAGTTCACCAATAAAACTAGATTATGACAAAGGGTGAGAGTGTGTGCAATTGATCCATTCCTTTCCTTCTAAAGGGGTTGAAAGCAATGGTAGTTGACATTAAGCTACATAGTTTGATTTAACCTTTTAAGCCTATCATAGATAGAGCCTTACCGCCAATCAAGTGTCCATAGCCCCGGCAAGGTTATCTCTATAATTCCCCCAAATAGAGCCCTATTGCAAGTCAAGCGTCTATAGCCCCGGTAGAGTTATTTGGATGACCTAGAGAATAAATCTTTTTCTTTTTTATATTCAATATTTTTCTTTCTATGTAAGATATACCATTTCAAAAAATTGATTGCAAGGTAATGTAACTTGCTGTTAGGTTGGGAATTATAGTGGAAGCAAAGGAAAACCTTTAGATTTTTCACTTAATACAAACACTAATACTTTCAACCTGTCCAAGGAACTTTAAGTGTGTTCTTTAGTGTGATTCCTTAGATAACTGATGTTGTCATTGGTGAATGTGATTTCATATAATGAACTGAAACAACCACACCTATGGAAGTCACAACCTATGTGAGAGTTTAAAATTCTTTCCTAAATTCTTGAAATTCTGTTGTTTTCTAAGGTGGTGAGGTGCCCCTTAAGGCACCTAACCAAAATAAGGACTCAACAAACAACAGGAAGCAACACGAGACAAAAAATAACTACACAAACACTATTTACATATATATATGGCTTAAGTTCAACTTTTCAAAAGATCAAGCTTGGAAATAATGTTTTAGGAATTGTCCATTGATCGACAACGAGACATCTTCCCTAGTCAAGGTCTTCAACATGTAGGTATTGTCACCCAAGATTTCAGATATTTGAAAAGGACATGTCCATAGTTTGTCAAATTTTTTATGATCTCCTCTCTTCTCATGGGATTTATCCTAAGATAACATAAGGTCAAATATCTGAAAAGTCTTAACTTTGGCCTTTCTGTCAAACCAACATTTGACAATAGCCCCGTGTTTAGAGAAGTGATCAATGGCATGATCTCTCTTTTCTTCTAAATGCAAAAGTTTTAACAACCTAACTTCTAATCTGTCTTCTAGACCTATATATTCTTGGGCGAACTGTAAGGTGGGGACTTTTAGATTTATAGGGAGTATAGGGTCTACTCCATAAACTAACTAATAAGGGGAATTGCCTAAGGTTGACTTCACTCTAGTTGTATTGACCCATAAAACATATTTCAGTAAAGTATTCCACTCCCTAGGAATTTTCTCCATTAGTTTCTTAATGATATCTAGCAAATTCTTATTAGTGGTTTTAGCAAGGCCATTTCCTTGTGGGTAATAATTAGATAAAAACTTTAGGGTAATACCATACTCAAATGCCCAATTAAAAAAATTTAGTGAAGTGAAAGTAGGTTCATTGTCACATACCAATGCTTATGGGATGCCAAACCTAGTGATGATGTTGTCTTTGAGAAACTTGATCACAATGTTAGATGTACACGTTCTACTACTCGTGGCCTCAATCCACCTAATACAATAATCAGTAACTGTTAGGACATACCCGTGTCTAGTTGATGATGGATGATTAATGGCTCCAATGAAATCCATCTCCATTACTGGTTGTAATGGTTGAGTTGCATACCTCTCCCTGTTAGTGGTGACTTGACATGTATGACAATGTTTGATATGTTCAGTGATATCTTTGAATATAGTTGTCCAATAATATCTAGCTCTAAGAATTTTGTGTCATGGTTAAATGTGATCCATGAGTTGTTCCAAATTTATTATGCAACTCGTGTAAGACCTTGGTCACTTCATGTCGATTAAGGCACCTAAGGTATATGCCTTCATGATTCCTTTTGAAAATAATTCCTCCTTTAATCATGTAATTTTGAGCTTTGATCCTCAAGGCTCTACTTTGGGATGCTTTCAAATTTGATGGACATTTGCCCATGATTAGGATGTGCATGATGTTTGAGTACTAGTCATCTTGTTCACTCGAGTTGATTGCATACTGCTGACTAACCAAGTCAAGATCTGTTTCGGCAATCATTTGTATCAAAGCCTATCCTCTGACTAATATCATTGGGGTGATGTCCATATCATATTCTTACAAGATGGTGATCCACTTGGCTCGTTTCTCCCCTAGTTCATTCTACATCAATAGTATCTTGACTGTTGAATCCGGTACGAAAGCAATCACTCGACTTCTTAAGATGTAATGTTGAAATTTCTTTATTTCTTTAACTAAAGCCAAAGCTTGTCGTTCAACGTCAACGTATTTTAATCTGCATCTTTAAATGGATTGCTCATAAACCAATAGACTTTTCTTCCTTTGTATCATTTCTTTGTGTCAAAATAGTGGCACATGTATGATTAGAAGCAAACGAATATATGTAGAACACATTTGTGTAATCAGGACTGCTCAATACAGGAGCAGTGGCAATTGCTCTCTTGATGTCTTCAAATGTGAATTTTTCTTTGGATGTCCACTCTATTTTGGCATTCTTTTTTAGCATAGCATTGAGTGGGATCACTATCTTAGCGAAACTAGTTATGAACTTTATGACAAAGTTTATCTTACCAAAATATGATTTTAGTTCCTTCTTACTCCCTAGAAACTGGAGTTTCATAATGGAATTGGCCCAATCTGGATCAATAGATATCCCATTCTCGAATACAATGTGTCCTAATAGTTTTCCCATGGTGACCCCAAAAATACATTTCTTTGGATTAAGGGAGATACCATATTGTTCACATCTTTGCAATACCTTTCGTAAATCAGCGATGTGATCTCCTTGACGTTTCAAAAAAATAGTCAGGTCATCCATGTAAATGATAATACACTGTCTAACTAAACCTCTAATAGTGATGTCCATGGCACACTGGAAAGTTTCTCCCACATTGATTAGGTCAAACAACATCCTTCTATATGCAAAGATCCCCCACTTGGTTGTGAAAGTGGTTTTCAACCTATCAATCTTGTCAACCATGACCTGATTATATCTCAATAATTCATCTAGAAAGGACATCATCTAGGATCCGTTAACCATTTGAAGCACTTCGTCTAATGAAGGAAGAGGATAGTTATCCTTTTTAGATGCTTTGTTAAGATTCTGGAAGTCCACGCATAATAGGATATCTCCGTTCTTCTTCCTTACTAGGACCAAATTAGCGACCCATGTGGAATGTCTAACAGGGAAGATGATGTGTACTACCAATAGCTTCTTGGTTTCCTTGAAGATTAAAGGTTCTAATAAAGCATTCATTGGCCTTTGTTTTTGCCTAAATGGCTTCACATCTAGATTCAGTGGGATAGTATGTGTGATAATCAATGTGTCATAGGTTTTGATCTCATCATACAACTAGGCAATCACATGTATATAATCTTTCAAAGCCTGGGTTATTCCCTCCCGTTCTGATGGGGTGCAAACCTTTCTGATCCAGACTTTTCTGACTTCTAAATTTTCACTTAAATAAATAGGTTCATAATCCCTCCATCTGCTTAGGTAAGTCTTTATGTTTTACAATGTTCTCTAAAATCAAACAATAGTTCAAGTTCAACCATCCCTTTAGGGATCTTATTGTCCTACAAATTGATGATGGACTCTTCATCCCATGTCTGGTCTTCCTAATTTTTCTCATTGATCGCGTAAGCCTCGAAAACATCTTGGTTAGCGATGAAGTCCAAGATATGTTGATCATCTTCGAAAACCTAAAAATTAGTAATTTTATCCGGTACTAATGGGATGGACACCAACTCAATTAAGAATTTATTCATCCATGACAATGTCAATGGTTCTAGAGTACTTGCAACCATGGCTAATGCATCAGCTCGATGATTGAGTTTTCTTGGCAAATGGGTGATGTTGAAGGCATCAAAACCTTCAATTAAATCTCACACTCGATGTCTGTAATTGAACAATCATTTATAGTTGTAGGAATATTGCTTCCTTACTTGCTTGACTACTAGTTCAAAGTCTCCAAACACATGAAGCACTTTAGCCTTCTTCTTTAGTGCAAACAACAAACCATGAATTAATGCCTCATATTCTACAATATTATTGGTACAATGAAATTGTAGTCTATACATTGCCAAGGATGACTTCCCTTGTGGATTTACAAGATCGATTCCAACTCCCACTCCTTTCTTGGACTTTGATCCATCAAACTGTAATATCCATGGATCATCATTCTGAGGGTATTTGTCAGGACCTTTCTTGCTCTGAGCATTTGAGGGATTTTCTTCTGCAATAATCTTCAGTTTTTGCGGTTCACATTGTCCTTTTATCCTCTGTCTTAAGGGGATGAGATTATACAAACATTTACTCACTAGAGTATCATTAAATTGAATGGTTGCACTAGGTATGCTTTCTGGGCCTTCTTTATTATCCAAAACCCTGGTTTGTAGGAGAGTGATATCACATGGAACTGACTGAGATATCCCTAGTTCATTTCCCTTATTGATCCTTGATTTTACTTTATCTAGGATTTCATTCTACAAATCTGGTTTATTTCTTGAGTATAGGCTTTCTTTCCTATCAATTAAGTCTAGACATAATGCACATGTGGTCTCAGAATGTGAAGTCCTATGCAACCTACACCATCCTTCTAGCAAAGTTTCTTTGAGTGAGATTCCTTGTAGCCTATACCTTTGGGCTTCTTTGGAGAAATGCCTTTCGAACTTACTCAAGCCACTTTCTCCATCTTCATCTGAGAAATCATGATCAGATTCTATCAAGACATCTATTCCTGGTGTAATCCAACTTGCCCTATTGCTTTCTTATGTCTAAGTGCACATCAACACCTCTTCAACTTTAATGTCTGGGAGTGCAACATGATATATCCCTTGCTCTATATCTGCATATACTACTTCATTGTTTGATGGTTTTTGATAATCATATGTTTCATCCTTGGTTCAGCCTCTATGCGAATATGATTTGGAATACCTCTCCATGGTAACCACATATGTGAGAAGTTAGTTGCCATATATACATTTAAAGTCTTCGATCAATCCCTACATAGTAACATACCATAAGTGTCCAGGATATCTACCACTTGAATATCAATAAAGTGTTGAACCTTGGGATCAAAAGCCAATTGCATATGGATGTAAGTCAATTATCCAATGAAATTTACATCAGACTTGTCTAATTGAGTGAATTTCTTCATGGACTTGGTGGGTGGCAGGCCTAAGATTTGACAAACCGACAATGGCATGATGTTGGTAGAGGCTCCAGAATCTACTAGATAGTTATACAAATTTTTTCCAAATATTCTTAAGGTTAGAAGAAATGGAGACATAGTCTTCTCTTTATAAATAGCCATCTGTACATCTGTGGCATGAACCTGCCCTTTATCTTTAGGCTTGGGTGGAACATATTTATGAGGAGGCTCTCTAGTTTGGACATTATAAAGGCATTTTCCTTTTGGGAAGGCTCTTGTAATGAATTAAGGGAATCTTTCTTAATAACCGGTGTTTTAAGTAACTTAGATAAGGAAAAGCTTATTTTCATCTTGTTGATTTCTTCTGCTAGGTAATTGACCAATTTATCTGACTCAAAAAATTTAGACATACCTTTAGTTGTGGCCAAAAGTTGGGTAGAGTATTGTTGGTGTACCTTTGGAAGTGTAGGGTTGTTGCTAGATGATGTATCAGGAGGTGTGTTAGAACTGGAAAAAAATTTAGATTTTGCATAGCCTCCACATACCTATCCTTTTATATACCACAAAAAATAGCCATTCTACAATCTTGTAATAAGTCTGAATTGCCAAAATTTGTGTGACAAGATCCATTTCAAATGACTATATTCATAAGAGATTCAAAACCTCTGTAATTTCCTTTCCCAAGCATTATCGGCCAAACATGATCTCATCGCTGGAACCCTCCTCATAAGTCCACTGATAGTCCTATGAAGACATAATAATATCATATCAGGGTAACAATACCCTATCAGTTTAACCCTTGAAGCCCTCTCCCCGATAGACCAACAAAGTTGGCAAAAACAAGCTTATCATGGTAACACATGAACATCGGTGGAACTAATATCCCAGTTCCCTTTATAACCTGATATAACTGTAACTTGTCTAAGATATAATACATATCGGTTGGATTAATGCATATCGAGGTAACATTATTTGGAGTCCCGCCGATAGACCGATTGAAAGGATTCATTGATGAGAAAGATGGATATTGGTGGAATATAAGCTATAGTCTCACCGATACAATGATGATGATTACCATCAACTAGTATGGTACCTCGAGGCATCGTTGCAATATTTGAAATAAATGCTTTTGCCGATGACATGACTAAAATGGATGGTGCATTTAACAACCAGAATTGAAACAAATTATACCACTGGATGATTAATTCAATCATTTCTAAACCAGGAGAGATTGCTAGGAACAGAGGCTAGTAAAGGTTGGAGCTCTTGTACAATGAAGAATTGGTAAAAGCAAAATTTAAGTATACCTATCCAACTAAGAAACTACATTTTGCAAAGGATTAAAGGATTTGAATGATGAAAGAACACCCAGAAAAACCTAAAACTAAAAAATAGAAGATTGAAAAAAGAGCTTTGAATCAAGACTTGATAGACCAATGTCCCAGATCTAGGCCAAGACCCAAAAGAAGTGTACAAATGAATCCTTCAATGGATCAGTTATTAGACAAACATAAGGGTCTAGGAGACATTTGGACGCCACATCGGGGATATAATCTTTTCATATATCATTACAGAAAACAATATAGGTTCTCCCCAGTCTACAACTCGTGGAGACTCAACATGGGAAGATTAGTGGTGCCCAATGTGTTCATAAATGTAGAATTAGTTAAAGCCCTTGCCAAAAAATATGACCCTAAAAAAAGAACCATTCAATCGAATGATGGACCTGACTTACTCATCATTTCCAAGGACCTCATTTCTAAGGTATTCCAGCTTGAGTGTTCTCTAGACTTACAATTCACAATCCAAGATTTGCTAATAGAATATAAGGATATGGACAATAGCTATAAAAGATGGAAGATAGCCCTACATAGGCCTAGAGATGTAGATGGCCAATTAAGAAAAATTTTTGACACTGAGAATCCCCCTATTCATGAAGATATGTTTGAGGAGTACTTCAAATACACCTACTACTTAATTGGTCAAGTTTTAGGAGTAGAAATTCCCCCTCTTATGTCTATTTCCCTGGTGGTTTTGGCCGTAGTCATACAGAGCAAGAATGCAAGTCATTATGATTATGCAGGATATTTGGCTAATGCTCTGAATCAGGGACTTGGGAAGATCAAAAACAACAGTGAGTATATCAGTTTCAAACATTACTTTTTATTGATGCATTTACTTTTATATGAAATACATGGTAGAGGATTTTGGAGTGAAGAGTTGAGGATAAAGGATACCTTTGAGAATGGAGATGATAAACCTGTACAAATGTGGACTTCATTGTGGAACAACAGATTTGGCCAATCTCACTATCTTTATTTTGAGGAATATTTTGTTAAGCCATTGATGAAATTATTAAGATACCCATGTACTTATAACTTATCCCCATAAGTGCAACAATTTATGAGACCAAAGGGAAATAACTCTAACAGTAAAGTAAATCATAACCGGGGGCACTGGTATGCTTTCTTTGACTGCACAGTGATTAGGGTTTATGGGTTTGAAGGAAATCCACATGTGTTACCAAGGGTAGTCCCTGATAGAGTGGCTTATCTAGAGGTTGTGAGACAATTGGCTAAATCAGATATCAAACACCTCAAGGGACACAATAAACAGTCAATTATGCCCGGCACCCTATATTTTGGGGATTTCATAGTAGTCTCTAATGAAGGATATGAAGAAATTGAGGCTAAGTTGGCACAATATAATCTACCCTTGGGCAGTGAAAGAACAAATTTTGATGCAGAGGGTTTTATTCATAGAGCAAGGGTGTCACAAGGGTTATCAAGATATAAGATTTGTTCTTAAATGAATATGTGATCAAAAACTGTGATGAGGCAGCCATAATGAATAGAATGGACACATATAACAAAATTCTTCTTGAAGAAGAATGGAAGAGGAAGAATATTCCTTTTTACTCAAAAGCCTTTAGTGAGATACAGGATCCTCTGGAAAGAGTTGAGCAACTTATTGCTCATGTGAATGAATTGGTCAAAAATGTGCCTTCATTTGTTTTTGATACACCTCATATGGCTTATTCAGGAACATAGGTAGAGGACATACAACCTATAGACTGTGTTCCATCACAACCCACTCCTGAAGTGTGCTTTTCTGTAGATACTAAAATATGTGAAGGGGAAGAAAGTGATAAGGAGAGTGAATCAGTGTAACTAATAAATGCACCGGTAATAAAGCAATATGAACCCCCTCAGGAATTAAATGTTATACAATTTGAAGCATCAGATGAATTATCAGATGATGTTAGGGTTTTGGCTGCAAGAAAATTTACTTCTAATGGTGACTTTGTTAAAACTATAGAGTTCAAATCATTTGTTTATGAATACAAAGGAAAGAAAATAAGATAGAAGATGCAGGTTGCCACTCCTGAACAAGAGGTTGTTGCTCTTAATGAACTAAAGAATGAAATAAGCAAGGAAATAGAGTCAATCACTCCTGAAAGAGGAAGGGAATTACTTTAGGAGGCTAAAGTGTCACTTCTGCCAAGATGGGACGAGTTCTGCAATAGTATTTGACAGTTTTAAGAAAAGAACTGACAAGACAATGAACCTAACAGGTGAGACAAGTGACAAGGTATATTCAGGATCAGGGTATAACCCAGATGAAGCCACTTTACTTGTTTGGTCACTATATCCTCCAGATAAAAGACTAGTTGCTATCAATGACCCAAAATAAGTGTTTGGTCACCTTTTGGTCCAAAGGGTAGGGGATACCAATCCCATGGAAATAGCAATACTAAATCTCAATGTACCAAAATATACTAAAGCACAAATTGAAAGATTGGTTAGAGAAAATGACAAATTAACAAAAGTGCTAGCACATCTGAAAGAGAGAACACCTACCTCATCTGCCACATAATTATATTCTCCAGGAATTGAGAAAGATAAAAGAGTTTTAGATGCATTGGCCGATGTAGCCTATTGGAAAAAATGTAATCAAAATCAGAGGAGAAACATGAAAAATTGGAAAAGGAGATGAAAGTTATAAAATTCAATACTGTATCTAAAATAATCAAGGTAAGGTTTGACAAAATGATGAAATGTGTTGATAAATACTGGAAATTATTCAAACAAATGCACTCAGTGTTGACTGAGAACAAACGATTATGGGGGAGAATGACTGAGAAGAAGGAGGAGTTATCAGAAAAGAAAGCTTTGTCAGGATAAGTGTTGCAGACATATAATGAATTAATGGAGTCACATAATAGATATCATGACAAGCTTGAAGAAGAGCTTGAATGTTTTGATCTAACTCCCTCACTTCATGATGATATTGCAAATCTCAAAAGTTATGAAGGTTGGAAAAATGAATTTACTAAACTGTTGACTGCCGCATTACAAGAAATCAAGGATGAAGCCATGATTATGCAGAAAGCCCATAAACAAATTGAAAAAATCATGTACATGGAATATGACATGAAAGAGAGGATAATCAATGTTGGCACTTAATTTGAACAGGGATATATCCATCACCTCTCTATAGTCAACTTATTTATCAGCCGAACCATGAACACATCAGATATAGTGGAGAAGATATCTCAATAAAAGTGATCAGTTGGCATCATGACAAGCACCAGATCAAAGAGTAGAAGCTTTGAAAAACCTTTGATGGTCACGGGCATCTGTTGGGAGATTAAGTTATTTTTAGTTACTAAAAGATGTGACTTTTGAAAGGGGTCCGTAGCTTGTTGCCTCACTTATAAAGGAGAGACCAAGACCCATATAAGATGATTACCATTTCATATTTAGGTAGGACATTAGTAAGAAGATAGATTGCATCCATCCCACTCATCCACCTTCATATTTCAAAATACTTATGCAATTACTATATATTATCTGAAGCAATATAATAGAGCAAAATGATCGTACATGGTGATCTATTTTAGTGTTCAGTAGTTGTGTGGATTTATTTTGTTCATATGTTATTTAATTATCTTCAAAGTGGTTGTTTATGTTATTCAAATTAAGTGCGAAAATACATTTGATTTGCCAATACACATTTTCTATAGTTGTGTGATGTTGTTGATTGGTTTCTGTGTGTAGAAGGATTAAATTACCTTTTGAGCAATCTAATTTGATTGATTCCTGTGTGGATTAAAATACTTTTAAATAAATTGTCTTAACTAGTTTCTCCTGACATTTGAATTAAAATCCTTTCACAACTTCACAATAACATAAGGGGATATCACTGGGATCATTAAGAAGAGCTTAAATAATTGACATACTTGCACGTTTGTATAAGGTACTGACATTCAAAAGTGCCCAACTGTTAGAGTTAAGCTGAGAAATAAATCTACCAATCCTACATCCCTGTCTCCATAATCATCATCTATCAATTGACTCCATCCACCCAATAGATTAGGCACTGATCAATTTTAGAGCCCTTTATACAAATTTAATTCACACCCTTAATACTTCAATCTTTTTATAGGAGTTAGTTAGCAAGCCCTGCAATTATCTCACACTTGTGTGCCATAAGTGAGTAAAATTGCTCAAGTCAAAATCCACTTGGACTTTAAATATGCCTTACCATTTAGGTACACCTGCCTAGGCCTAGCAGAGCCTAAAGAGCAGGGGTTTCTAGTTGCATAAACCATGTCTTGTTGACCAAAAATGTATCAAGAGACTAGCACCCTCTTGTGGTCTAAAACCAACATTTTTGAGACCCAACAAATTGGTGACTCTAGTAGGGATTAAGCCCATTTTGAACTTCAGCCTTCCATCATAGAGTTATCTCAAAGCATCATAACATATTTAAGGCTCTGCTAGGGAGAACTACAATCATTTTCCTAATTACAAAAAAGTAGGTGGCGACTCTAAAATTTTTATGACTAATGAAATAGATATCATATCAGAAAGGATAGATGATAGACATCAGAGATGTATTATATCATCCAACATGAATGGAAGGAGATCTATGCATCAAGAAAGTCCCAAGAAAAACAATCTCAAGTGGATAGACAAGCATGGACCTCCTCATGGAAAGAACAATACAAATAGGGGTGAAGCAGTACCCAAACAACCTGAAGACAATGTAAACACATCAGAAGCACCCTTTACAATATTTAACTCCCCAGTGTACAATGGTAGTGGAAATCCCTCAACACCTCCTGAAAAAATCAATACAAATGATAACATCCTCAATTACAGGATAATTTCTCAAGAAGCAACTGAATTTGAGGAAATGATGAATGAAGAAGGGAGGTAGAAATAGGAAGAATCTGATAAGGGATTCTTTGTTAGACATAGGGCACACAACTGAGAGGGGGGGTGAATCAGTTGTGCAAAACTTTCTCCAATTTACACACTTAAATCCTCTTAGTGATTAGCAGTATATTAAACATGAGACATAATGCATTCAAATCAAAAGCAGAAACTCATCAACACATGAGACACCAAGATTTTGACGTGGAAAACCTGGTTAAGGGAAAAACCACGGGGTGATTAACCCAAGAATGTATTCTCTATTAGAAGAATATAAAGAACAAAATGGCACATGCCAATTAGGGCTCACTGCCCGAGCACACTGCTCACAAGAGGCTCACTGCCTACAAGAGACACACTGTCTACAAAGAAATAAGTATCACATACATGAACTAGAGAATAGCATCTTCACCATGCTTGAATCAGTTCCATTAAGCTCAATACTTCTGCTCTGCCTTTCGCTCTCGTCTTCGCTACCACTCGCTCATCTCCACAAGACACGCTTTGGAATGACTTCACAATCCCTTATTTATACAAGACATCGACTTAGGAATAATCATCTAAGTCAGCAAACACATACAAGAACATCCACAAGATGTGTAATACATCCGGTCAGACAATCTCAGGAAGAACACCAACATCTGGTGGTTATTCTTCAAATACAAACTTTAGCTTCAATGCGGACTACCAACATGAATTGGGACTGATCCAAAGATCACCACAAGCTTTCCTGAATTACCAACAACATCTGCACTTCATCTTCTTACTAGAATCCTTCTCTCCTTCAACTGGAACCTCAAGAACATAGTCTGTCATCACTGTCACAAAGGAATAGGTTCTTTCAAACCTTCAAACCATGAACCAATTGACTTAACACTTCACAAGGATGTTCTCAACACTTCCTCAAATCCACAAAATGGGATAAAGTATTTCCGGATCTCACCGGACCTATCTGTGTCACTCTGTCACTTTTGAACACCTGCCGGAACTGGTTTCTACTTGAGCAACCATAACTTCTTCCAATCTTCATCTGGACCTTTGAAAACTTGACTGGAGCATCTCAAGACGTATATCTACAAACCCTTTAAACCGCATCCTCTAATCCTCAACCTATCTTGGACTTTTACCTTGTTGTCATCACTGTTCTTCATTGTTCCTGATTGAGACTAATTTTCTCAATATCCTCAGCACACAGCTTATCCAATCCTTCTCATTAATGCAACATGAGTATGTTGACATCAATGACAACACCGGTTAGACCCATACTTGCAACAATCTCCCCCTTTGTCATTGATGGCAACATATGATGTGAAAAACTATCAAGACAAGAACTTCTCCTTACTGTCACAACTCCCCCTATCAACAACAACTATTCACATGTCTTTTCTTCCTTTACTGCTCCCCCTTTGATCATCAACCACTTGTTTTTCACATGTCTTTTCTCCCCCTTTGACATCAATGGCAAAGGGCTCATACTTGCAACTCCAATACTTCAGAATCATACTTGCTGCTCCCCCTGAGTAGCAGCTTCCCATCATCAATCCGGATCACAAGATATGACTATGATATCCACCGGACTGATGCACATCAGTGCATCCTAGTTCATCACCAGAGGGGCAATAACCCCTAACTTCTCCCTGAGATACTCAAAAGAGTCCTTGGGAAGAGGTTTAGTTAAGATATCTGCAATCTAATCCTTGGAGGGCACATACTCCAGTCTAACTTCATCCTTGTTCACTTGCTCTCTCAGAAAGTGAAACTTGATAGATATATGCTTAGTCGTAGAATGCAACACCGGATTCTTAGAAATATTTATTACACTTGAATTATCACAGAAAATTGTGATAGGCTCCTCATATTCTACTTTAATATCTCGTAGCATCTGCTTCATCCACAAAACTTGAGTGCAACTACCTGCTACTGCAATGTATTCTGCTTCAGTTGTAGACAGAGATATTGCCTCTTATTTCTTGCTTAGCCAAGAAACCAATCTTTTTCCCAAAAAGAATACTCCACCACTGGTACTCTTCCTGTCATCCACATCTCCTACCCAATCTGCATCTGTATATGCATGAAGAGAGAAATCATGATCTCTAGGATACCACAAACCATACTCAACTATTCCTTTTAGATACCTAAAAATCCTTTTGATTGCCATGACATGAGATTCTCTGGGATCAGCCTGGAATCTTGCAACAAGACCAACAGCCTGCATTATATCTGGTCTACTTTGAGTGAGATACAATAATCCTCTAATCATTGATCTGTACTTTGTCTGAACTGCCTTAGGAGAGTCATCATCTTTGCTCAACTTACATCTGGTTGCCATGGGAGTATTCATTGGCTTTGAATCTTCCATTCCAAATTTCCTCAACAATTCTTTCACATATTTGGTCTGAGAAATAAAGATTCCTTTCTTTGATTGAGTAATTTGCAGACCCAAGAAAAAATTCATTTCACCAAGCATTGACATCTCAAACTCACTTTTCATTTGATTTGCAAAGGTTTTACACATACTGTCTCTTCCTCCAAAGATGATATCATCAACAAATACTTCAACAATCAAGATGTTTTCATGATCAATTTTGAAATATAAGTTACTGTCAGTAGTATCTTTGTTGAAACCAATCTTCAAAAGATGTTTGTCCAATCTTTCATACCAGGCTCTTGGAGCTTGCTTTAGTCCATACAGTGCCTTCTTCAGCTTGCAGACCATATCACTATGCTCAGATAACTGAAATCCATCCGGTTGTTCAATGTACACTTCTTCTTCTAAGTCACCATTCAAGAAAGCAGATTTGACATCCATCTCATACACCTTGAAATCTTTGAAGGTAGCAAATGCAAGAAATAATCTGACTGCTTCAATCCTTGCCACCGGAGCAAAAGTTTCTTCAAAATCAATTCCTTCTATTTCAGAGTAGCCCTTGCAGACCAATCTGGCTTTAATTCTGATTACTTCACCAACTTCATTTAATTTGTTCCAGAAGACCCATTTGGTTCCAATCACATTCTTGTTTCTAGGTCTAGGAACAAGATCCCAAGTGTGATTTTTCTCAATTTCCTCCATTGCTTTGGTCCATTTTTCATCATTGCAGGCTTCATTTATTGTCTTAGGTTCAATCTTTGAAATCAGACAATATTCATCTGAATTTTCAGCAATTTTCCTTCTAGTTTGCACACCTTTGCTTTTGTCACCTATGATCTGATCTTCAGAGTGGTTCAGTCTTACATACCTTGGAACTTTGGGAGTTTCTTGCACTTCTGCTTCTTGATCAGGCTCATTTAGACCTATCTCTTCTTCCTAATTTACCGGATCAATTTGAATCTAACTTTCAGAAGAGGATTGAACTCCTTGAACCAGAAGACCATTCTGATCATCTTCATCATATTCATAAAACCTTGAGGGTTTCTCTATTCCCTCATCAACCTTCACATTTGTACTTTCTATCATCTTTCTTAGTATCTGTTATAACACCGGTATGCTTTGCTTTGAGACGAGTAACCCAATAATATTCCTTCATCACTTCTAACATCAAACTTGCCTAGATCTTCATCTCTTTTGATGTAACATTTGCTACCAAAGACTCTAAAATATCTTACAGTAGGAGTAAAGCCAAACCAAAGTTCATAAGGGGTCTTACTGGTATTGCTTCTGATTTGAACTCGATTAAGAGTATAGACTGCAGTGCTGACAACTTCTCTCCAATAGATCTGAGGAACATTTGCTTCCATCATCATGGTCCTAGATGCTTCCTGGATGGTCTGGTTCTTTGTCTCCACTACTTCACTCTGCTGTGGAGTCCTCGGAGCAGACAACTATCTCTTAATTCCATGTTTCTCACAAAACTCTATGAACTCACTAGATGTGAATTCTCCACCTCTATCAGACCTCAGACATTTCAACTTTATTCCTGTTTCATTCTCTACCATAGCCTTGAATATTTTGAATTTCTCAAGAGCTTCTGATTTCTCCTTTAGAAAGGTTACCCACATCATCCAGGAATAGTCATCAATTAGCAGCATGAAGTATCTGTCACCTTGAATACTCCTGGTTCTCGCTGGACCACAAAGATCAGTGTGAACAAAGTCCAATAATCTGGTAGAAGACAGTTCCTTGCTTTTGAATGTGACTCTTCTCAGCTTACCCAACTGACATTTCTTGCACAAGCTGTTAGTAGGTTTCACCAATTTTGGAAGATCTCTTACAACCTGAGTATTGCTCATCTTGATGATATTATCAAAATTCACATGACACATCCTTCTTTTCCATAACCAACTCTGATCAACTTGAACAAATAAGCAGCTTTTACCAGTACCAACCAAATGGAAGATGTTACCTTTAGTTTGAGTACTGGATGTAATCTCTGTTCTGAAACTTTCAAAGATTTTGTATTTTCCATCCTTGAATCGGAGATTATAGCCTTTGCCCACCAACTGTCCAACACTGAGAAGATTGTGCTTCAAACCTTCAACATATAGTACATTACTAGTTTTGTTTCTTCCATCAAAAGAAATAGTTCCTCTTCCTCTAATTCTACTAGCAGAATTGTCACCAAACTTTACCACTCCTCCTTCATACCTCTCCAAATCTACAAACTTATTTTTGTCACTTGTCATATGGTGAGAGCATCCACTGTCAATGACCCAATCATCTTTCTCTTCAATTTGGGCAGCTAGAGCTCTTTCCACAGTCTTAAGATTGATAGATACAGAGGACATTGGATCTTCTTCCTTGATGGCAATGAACACCCATTCATTTCCGTATTGGTTTCCTATCTCTGATTCATCATCTGTTAGTCCTTCATTATCATCATCTTCATGTACATAGTAACAGTTCTTTTGGAACCTTGGCTTGTTAGGATTTTGCCTTGAAAATCTTTTCGGACACCTTGAGGCAAAATGACCAATATTATTGCAGTTAAAACACTTAAAAGGTAATTTTCTTTCATACTTACTGGATCCTCTTGGCAGCCTCTTTGCAATAAGGGCTTCAAGTTGGGCAGTTTCTACTTCTTCTTCTTCCAAATCTTTTCTTGCTTTTTCATACCATGACAATTTTCTTGAAGAATTCTCTCCTGGATCAAACCTTTGTTTACCTTTAACAAAGGCACTGGCTTTGAATGCAAATTCAGTCTTGGGGGGGTCATCTCCAAACTATGTCATTTCAAATGCAGCCAATTTCCCAACCAATTGATCTCTTGTGACAGTTGTATGGGCTCTGAATTCTTCAATGGCAGCAGCCTTGATTTTGTAAGAAGCAGGAAGGGATCTGAGAATTTTACCAACAATCTCATTTTCATCCAAGACTCCACCAGTATTTCTAATTCCACAAACCAGCTCATTCACTCTTGGCATAAAAGTGGTAATATTTTCATCATCTCTCATCTTCAGTTTTTCAAAATTTCCTTTTAAACTCTGTAACCTTGCACATTTAACATAATGGTCTCCTTCATGCAAAAGTTCCAATTTATTCCAAATCTCGAAAGCAGTTGGTAGATCAATAACATTTGAGACCTCTGAGTTAGATAATGCACTTAGAAGAGCTTCTTTAGTCCGTAGATTATTTTTAGCATATGTGATTTCATTTAGGGTTGTCGAACCACCCTGTGGAGGTACATACACTTTTGTAACCATGGACTAGTACGCCATTCCCATACACTGCAAGTGACATTTCATCTGACCTTTCCACAGAGTAAAGTTGGTTCCATCAAACTTCAGACTATCCTTCTTGTAAGACGACATCCTGGATCTCCTCAAGCGGTTAAGCTCCTTTTTAGAGGAACTTGGCTCTGATACCAATTGTTAGACTTAGGGCACACAAATGAGAGGGGGGGTGAATCAGTTGTGCAAAACTTTCTCCAATTTACACACTTAAATCCTCTTAGTTATTAGCAGTATATTAAACATGAGACATAATGCATTCAAATCAAAAGCAGAAACTCATCAACACATGAGACACCAAGATTTTGACGTAGAAAACCTGGTTAAGGGAAAAACCACGGGGTGATTAACCCAAGAATGTATTCTCTATTAGAAGAATAGAAAGAACAAAATGGCACATGCCAATTAGGGCTCACTGCCTGAGCACACTGCTCACAAGAGGCTCACTGCCTACAAGAGACACATTGTCTACAAAGAAATAAGTATCACATACATCAACTGGAGAATAACATCTTCACCATGCTTGAATCAATTCCATTAAGCTCAATACTTCTGCTCTACCTTTCGCTCTCCTCTTCGCTACCACTCTCTCATCTCCACAAGACACGCGTTGGAATGACTTCACAATCCCTTATTTATACAAGACATTGACTTAGGAATAATCATCTAAGTCAGTAAACACCTACAAGAACATCCACAAGATGTGTAATACATCCGGTTAGCCAGTCTTAGGAAGAACACTAACATCCGGTGGTTATTCTTCAAATATGAACTTTAGCTTCAATGTGGACTACCAACATGAACTGGGACCGATCCAAAGATCACCACAAGCTTTCCTGAATTACCAACAACATCCGTACTTCATCTGCTTATTAGAATCCTTCTCTCCTTCATCTGGAACCTCAAGAACATAGTTTGTCATCACTGTCACAAAGGAATAGGTTCTTCCGGACCTTCAAACCACAAACCAATCAACTTGACATTCACAAGGACGTTCTCAACACTTCCTCAAATCCGCAAAATGGGATAAAGCATTTCCGGATCTCACTTGACCTATCTGTGTCACTCTATCACTTCTGAACACCTACCAGAACTAGTTTCTACTTGAGCGACCATAACTTCTTCCGATCTTCATGCAGACCTTTGAAAACTTGACTGAAGCATCTCAAGATGTATATCTACAAACCCTTTAAACTGCATCCTCTGATCCTCAACCTATCTTGGACTTTTACCTTGTTGTCATCATTGTTCTTCACTATTCCTGATTGAGACTAATTTTCTCAATATCCTCAGCACACAGCTCATCCAATCCTTCTCATTAATGCAACATGAGTTGACATCAATGACAACACCGATTAGACCCATACTTGCAACATTTTAATCACAATAGGGAGAAGAAAACCAGGAGGGGTCTGTAGACCATATTGTTGATTTTGATGCTATCAGTAATCAAGAGATTGAAATACATTTGGAGTGGCAAAGACAATAGCTTAGGGGAAGACAACAGATGATACAGGAAAGCAATGAGATAGACTGGCAAATGGCACAATTAAAAATCCAAACAACAAAACCTCCAAGATATGTCCCTCCACATAAACAAGGTAGTAATGCCAATTCACATGGGATATCTCAGAATACAACTACTTCGGGTACTTCAAAAATGCCCCAAACTATAGGAGGTAATTCAAGACAACATGCTCAACATATTATGTCATCACAAAGACCCCAACCCCCAAATACTAGCAGTATTCCCCAATATCACTCACCACCAGGTCATCATAGTGTCCCACAACATCAGCAACATATACCACCTCAGAATATACACCCTTAGCAACACATACAGACAAATGCTTACCATCAGCCTCCATATGGATACAACTTTTCCCCCAATCCACCACTTATGAATATGCCTCCACAAAACCTCATGAGTGTATGTAGGCAATTTGATTTAACAGGATATCAATTATATACATACCCTATGGATAGCAACTAGAGAAATATGGTCCCCAAATTCACTGAGAATAATGGGATATCATCTAAAGAGCACATTAGGAATTTCAATGCCTTTATAAAGGACATTGGTATGGAGCACGGGGACGTAAACATGAGATTATTCATGATGTCCCTAACTGAAGACGCAAGGGATTGGTTTAATGGTTTACTAGATGCCTCAATTAATTCTATAGCAAACTTCCATGACCAATTCAAAGAACAATATGGAAACCAGTATGCCCCTAAATTTGTCCTACATGAGCTAATAAGCATCCAGAAATACCAGAATGAGTCAGTATATGAGTTCAATTAAAGATTCTCCAAATTGCACAATAAAATACCATATGAATCCAAATTGACTAATTCAGCAACTCTGAGTATCTATCTAAAGGCTTTTTATCCGAAAACTAGGTATGAACTCAGGAATAAGGCTCCCACAACCTTGATAGAGGCACAAAAGGCAGCTATCAGTATTGAAAATAATAAGAAAGCTGCAAGGATGACTGGCAAAAGGGATAACCTTAGAATGCCCCAACAATCTAACAACCCCCAAAAGAAGCAGGAATACTAGTATAGGAATGAAAGACCAAGGTTACATGATATGCCCTATAATACCAATTGGAAAGATGGAAGACCTTTAGAAAACAATAGAAAGCAGAATTATAGAAAAGATACTCTTGACCCTCTTAAAAGAAGTGGAACACATGTGACGAAAAATAATCCATGGTGCTTAGGCTATAATCTGCCTCACTCTCCTGATTATTGTGTGGTGACACAATCAATACAGGAAGAGGGAACATCTCATAGTCAAGAAAGAGACAACCATACTATAAACATGCTAGCATTCAGACCCCATCAGATTAATGAAGGATATTCATCCACGGAGGAGGATGGATATGAATATGATGTGGGAAACCAAAGATATAACACTAGTATGGGAAGACATGAGGTATTTTTAGACCAAGATGATAAATATGAAGAAAATGTTTATGATCATAGCGTACCATCACATAACCAATGGAGAAAACCAACTGAAGAAGAAAGAAGGGATCTCACAATTGCCGTAGTAGCACAGGCAAAAAGTAACTATAATATGAGAAATAGAATAGTCAATACAGATCAAGGAACACCTAGGAGTGTGTTCGTAAAAGATCAGAATCATAATAGGGATAATATGAAAAATGCATCTAAAGAGCCAACAAAGACTGAATAGGGTAAGATAAAAGACAAAATACCAATTGAAGAAAAAGGGCATAACAAAATAGAAAAAGCTGATCAAACAATGACTCCCTCATTTGATATAGCCCAAGTAGTATCTCAAGTGAAAATATCAATACCACTTCTTGAAATGATGAAGATAGATCAATATAGGAATACAGTGGTCAGGATGATTTCAGACATACCAAAAAAGAAACAAGGAAAACCTGAAATCAAAATAAATAATGTTTGAATTGAGGATGCTAAAATTCTGGAAGTATATTTGGGTGATACCTTAACAAGGAATCCCTCTCAAGTAGATCTTTTTACACCAACTTGTCGATAAAAAATAGGCTAGTGAGAAATTGTATGATTGATTCATGGGAAGCTATGAATATCGTGCCAATAGCAGTCATGAAGGAGTTAGGAATGTGGGTTGACACCACATATGGAAAATGTTATGCAATAGACAACAGATCCATCCCGGTCGTGGGTATTATGAAGGATGTAGAGATAAGACTAGCCGCCTACCCTGAAGCAGCATATAAAATTGACATCACTGTAGTGGACATCCCACCCTACTATAGAATGTTGCTATCTAGACAATGGACTTTAATATCTAGAGGAAATGTCTAGTTGGATCTATCCAATGCTACTATACCAGTAGGAGGGAAAGAGATTAAGCTTTGCAGAGAACCAAGATATGAGAATATCATAGAATGAATTGATCAAAACCAAGTAAATTGTTTCTGTGATACAGACCTTGGTACATTCAGAATTGAGAAAAGTCTACCAGAGTTATAGAACACTGATCCAATACATGAAGAAGCCCAAATGGATGAATGTGGTGTATGGAAAATGCATTTTGATGGTGCGTGTAGTAAAGATGGTAATGGACCAGGAGTATTATTTATTTCACCAACTGGTAAGACTTTCAAGTACTCATTCCTGCTAACATTTGAATGTACCAATAACATAGCTAAGTATGAGGTTTTGTTGATAGGCTTGAATATCGTCATAAAACATAAGATAAAACTCCTTACTGTATACAAGAATTTAGAATTGATCATCTCTCAAGTTAGAAACAAATACTCATCAAAAAATAAAAGGCTAAAACAACATAGAAATGTTGTCTGGGATGATGTGGAGTTATTTGATGCATTCTCCATAGAATGGATAGATAGATCCAAAAACATATGGCAGACTTTTTAGCCAACATAGCTCTTAAAAGGGATGACGCTACTCTAGCAATAATATCTCAAATTGAGTTCAAAACAAGACCTGCAATCCTTGATAACATATACAATTGGCAAGTTTTTAATGATGACATGGATCTGATTAAATTCTTACATTGTGTTGATCAACATGAGGCTCAAGAAATTAATTTTAATGCATTTGTGGTGGAAGTAGATGGCATGAAAACTTTGTTTGGTAAAGAAATTGTCCAGCTTAAGACTAATAAAATTCCTAAGGGGCTTGTGGCACTAGAAAGGGTGTTTGATGGACATGACCGAACTCTTATGAAACAGACACTAGTAAAAAGGGAAGACCTTGAAGAAATTAACTTGGGCACTGAATTGGCACCAAAAAGGGTATACATTGGGAAGAGGATAAGCCCAACAATCAGGAAGATGTTGATAGCCTTATTAAGGAAATATAAGCGATTGTTTGCTTGGTCTTATGATGATATCAAGGCATACAGAGAAGATTTGTTTCAACATGAGATCCCACTTAAACTTGATACAAAACATTTTAGACAAAAACAAAGACCAATAAAGCCAACCTTGTAACCCAAAATGCATGAAGAACTTATGAAGCTCAGGGAGGCAGGTATCATTAAGCCTATTAGAGATTCTACATGGGTCTCCAACTTAGTGCTAGTCAAAAAAAAGAATGGTGACATAAGGTTATGTGTAGATTTTAGAAATCTAAATATCTCATCCCTTAAAGACAACTATCCACTTCCAAATATGGAGGCAATTCTACAAAGAGTCACAGGATGTGAGTTGTTATCTATGATGGATGGATTTTTAGGTTATAATCAGGTGAAAGTAAAAGAATTAGAACAATATAAAACTGCATTCACTACTCCTTGGGGCACATATGTATATGTTAGAATGTCATTTGGACTTAAAAATGTTGGTGCAACTTTCCAGAGAGCCACGGATGTTGCTTTGCTAAACTGATTAATGTTATAATGGCAGTTTATCAAGATGACCTCACTACATACTCCAAGAAACCAGAGGATCATGTTGATCATCTTGAAAAGATATTTGTCAAAGCTTTGGAATATGGTATTTCTTTGAATCCAAAGAAATGTCATTTTGCAGTGACAGAAGGCAAATTACTAGGACATATAGTGTCCAAAGATGGGGTTAAAATCGATCTGGAAAGAGTGGAATCCATAGACAAGATTCCTATTCCTAAAATAGTAAAAGCCATCCAATCCTTCTTTGGGCAAATAAATTTCGTAAGAAGATTTATCCCAAACATTGTTGAAATTGTCAAACCCATTTAAAAAATGTTGAAGAAGGGGGCTAAGATAGATTGGTCTGCAGATGCACTAGGTGCATTTGTAAACATAAAAAGAGCGATTAAGGAGGCCCCAGTATTGAAATCCCCTAATTTCAATAAGCCATTTCAAGTCTTCTCATTTGCATCATACCATACTATTGCCGTAGTAATGCTACAAAAGAATGATGAGGGATATGAACAACCTATATCATTTTTTAGTAAATCCCTCCAAGGAGAAGAATTGAACTATGATATTACATAGAAACAGGCATATGCTTTGGTGAAAGTGGTGAAAGTTTTCAGACCTTACCTGGTAGGGGAAAAAGTGATTGCATATGTTCCCAATGTTGCGGTTAAAGATGTGTTTGTACAAGCAGAAGTTACTGGGAGGAGATGTAGATGGATCAATAGAATCCAGGAGTTTAACATAGAGATCCAAATCACCAAATTAGTGAGAGGATAGAGTTTAGCTAAACTAATGGCTGAATCAAATCTAGAGGCTTCTCAAATTCACAATGTGGGAAAAGAAGAAACTGTGATTGCAAGAATTGAAAAAATAGCTTGGTACACTGACATAATGTATTACTTGAAAAATTAGAAATGTCATGAACATTTGATTGACAATCAAAAGATAACTTTGAAGCTACATGTTTCTAAATATGTTTTCCTAGATGGTGATTTATATTGGAAGAATAGAGATGGGGTACTACTACTATGTTTGGATGAATCCCAGGCAAAAAGAGTATTGAAGGAAATGCATGAAGGAGTCTGTGGAGGACACTTTTCCAGCGAAACTATTGCCCATAAAATTTTAAGAGTTGGTTATTACTGGCCGAGAGTTTTCAATGATGCTTTCACGTATGTAAGGAAGTGTGAAGCATGTCAGAAGTTCTCAGGAAAGATGAAATATCAAGGAGCACTGCCACTCAAGCCAATGCAATTTGAGGCTCCTTTTTACCAATGGGGAATCAATTTTATTGGAGAGATATAAGAAAAATCTAGTGGAGGGCATAAGTGGATATTGGTAGCAACTGATTATTTCACGAAATGGATAGAAGCCACCCCAACTAAACAAGCCACTAGTAAGGTTGTAATTAATTTCTTGATGGATAACATCATTACAAGGTTTGGGACACTTGCCAGGATAATCATGGACAATGGAATGTGTTTCAGATCAGATGAATTCAAAAAATTTTGTGAATCATATGGTATTGTGATTTCATATGCCTCACCATACCATCCACAGGCGAATGGACAGGCCAAGTCAAGTAATAAGAGTATCCTAAACATTATTAAAAGGATCTTGGATAGAAATAAGAAGGCATGGGATTCTAAATTAAGGATGGCAATACGGGCAAACAGAATCACTGTAAAAAAATCAATTGGTAAGTCACCTTTTGAGCTAGTTTATGGAGTATAGGCTAGAATGCCCATGCAAAACCTGTTACCTATATATACAAATTTATACTTCAAGAGGATCTGGATGTTCATGAACCTATGGAAGAAAGAATGGAATAGTTGGTAGGATTAGATGAGATCAGAAGATTGGCCCAAGAACAGAATACTAAGATGCAATCACAAATGAAGTATTTATTTGACAAAAGGGCAAAGGATAGAAAATTCAATGAAAATGATATGGTCCTACTGTGGAATGCATGGTGCCAGGATAAAGGGAAACATGGAAAGTTTGAAGCTGTTTGGATTGGGCCTTTTGTTATTACTGGAAAAGGAGGAGAAGATTCATATTATCTACAAAATATGTCAGGAGAAGATCAGGAATTGCCAGTACATAGACAATTCTTGAAACATTTCTTTTCTTAAAAACTTCCATGCACAGTAGTCTAGGAAAAGGTCGAGAGTTGCCAGTGCATGGACAATTCTCAAAGTTGTCTTTTTGCAATATATTTTCCATGCACAGTAGTCTTAGGTTTTCATATCATTCCATTTCTCATTCATGGTCTGCCTCCCAGAGATCTTTCTGGATTCTTGCAATGATCTCACACTCATTCATCCCCAATCAGAGCCACTGTTAGAACTAGAAATTTTTTTCACATTTTGCATAGCCTCCACATACCTATCCTTTTATATACCACAAAAAATAGTGATTCTGCAATCTTGTAATTAGTACGAATTGACAAAATTTGTGTGCAAGATCCATTTCAAATGACTATATTCATAAGAGAATCAAAACCTCTATAATTTCCTTTCCCAACCATTATCAGCCAAACATGACCTCATTGCTAGAACCCTCCTCATAACTCCACTGATAGCCCTATGAAGACATAATAATATCCTATTGGGGTAACAATACCCTATCGGGTTAACCCTTGAAGCCCTCTCCCCGATAGACTGACAAAGTTGGCAAAAACAAGCTTATCGTGGTAACACATGAACATTGGTGGAACTAATATCCCAGTTCCCCCGATAACCTAATATAACTGTAACTTGTCTAAGATATAATACATATTGGCTGGATTAATGCATATCAGGGTTACATTATTTGGAGTCCTATCGATAGACCAATTTAAAGGATTCATCAATGAGAAAGATGGATATAGGTGGAATGTAAGCTATAGTCTCACCAATACAACGATGATGATTACCATCGACCAGTACGGTACCCCGAGGCATCGTTGCAATATTTGAAATAAATGCTCCTGCAGATGACATGACTGAAATGGATGGTGCATTTATCAACCAGAATTGAAACAAACTATACCACCAAATGATTAATTTAGTCATTGCTGAACCAAGAGAGATTGCTAGGAATGGAGGCTAGTAAAGGTTGGAGCTCTTGTACAACGAAGAATTGGTAAAAGAAAAATTCAAGTAAGTATACCTATCCAGCTAAGAAACTACATTTTGCAAAGGTTTAAAGGATTTAAACAATGGAAGAACACCTAGAAAAACCAAAAACTAAAAAATAGAAGATTGCAAAAAGAGCTTTGAATCAAGACTTGATAGACCAATGTCTCAGGTCTGGGCCAAGAC
Source organism: Cunninghamia lanceolata (assembly GCA_027924645.1). Taxonomy (NCBI): domain Eukaryota; kingdom Viridiplantae; phylum Streptophyta; class Pinopsida; order Cupressales; family Cupressaceae; genus Cunninghamia; species Cunninghamia lanceolata. The sequence goes on along the minus strand of BSBN01000549.1, from coordinate 2,815,401 downwards.
CCAACAGAAGTGCACAAATGAATCCTTCAATGGATCAGTTATTGGACAAACATAAGGGTTTGGGAGACATTTGGATGTCATATCAGGGATATGATCTTTTCATATATCATTAAAAAAAACAATATAGGTTCTCCCCAGTCTGCAACCCATGGAGACTCAACATGGGAAGATTAGTGGTGCCCAATGTGTTCATCAATGTAGAATTAGTTAAAGCCCTTGCCAAAAAATATGACCCTAAGAAAAGGACCATTCAGTCGCATGATGGAGCTGACTTACTCATCATTTCCAAGGACCTCATTTCTAAGGTATTTCGGCTTAAGTGTTCTCTGGACTTACAATTCACAATCCAAGATTTGCTAACAAAATATAAGGATATGGACACTAGCTATAAACAATGGAAGCTAGCCCTACATAGGCCTAGAGATCAAGATGGCCAATTAAGAAAATTTTTTGACACTAAGAATCCCTCTTTTCATGAAGATATGTTTGATGAGTACTTTAGATACACCTACTACTCAGCTGGTCAAGTTTTAGGAGTATGATGGTTTATTGCCCTGATGGTTTTGGCCATAGACATATAGAGAAAGAATGCAAGTCATTATGATTATGCAGGATATTTGGCTAATGCCCTAAATTAGGGACTTGAAAAGATCAAAAACAACAGTGAGTATATCAATTTCAAACATTACTCTTTATTGATGCATTTACTTTTATATGAAAGACATGGTAGAGGATTTTGGAGTGAAGAGTTGAGGATAAAGGATACCTTCGAGAATAGAGATGTAAACCTGTACAAATGTGGACTTCATTGTGGGACAATAGATTTGGCCGATCTCACTATCTTTATTTTGAGGAATATTTTGTTAAGCCATTGATGAAATTATTAGGATACCCATGTACTTATAACTTATCCCCAGAAGTGCAACGATTTATGAGACCAAAGGGAAATAACTCTAATAGTAAAAGTAAATCATAACTGGGGGGACTAGTATGCTTTCTCTGACTGCACAGTGATTAGGGTTTATGGGTTTGAAGGAAATCCACATTTGTTACCAAGGGTAGTCCCCGATAGAGTGGCTTATCTAGAGATTGTGAGACAATTGGCTAAATCAGATATCAAACACCTCAAGGGACACAATAAATAGTCAATTATTCCCAACACCCTATGTTTTGGGGATTTCACAGTAGTCTCTAATGAAGGATATGAAGAAATTGAGGCTAAGTTGGCACAATATAATCTCCCCTTAGGTAGTGAAAGAAAGATTTTTTTGCAGAGGGTTTTATTCATAGAGCAAGGGTGTCACAAGGGTTATCAAGATATGAACATTTGCTCTTAAATGAAGATGTGATCAGAATCTGTGATGAGGCTGCTACAATGAATAGAATGGACACATATAACAAAATTCTACTTGTAGAAGAATGGAAGAGGAAGAATATTCCTTTTTACTCAAAAGCCTTTAGTGAGATACAAGATCCTCTAGAAAGAGTTGAGCAACTTATTGCTCATGTGAATGAATTGGTCAAAAATGTGCCTTCATTTGTTTTCGATACACCTCATATGGCTTATTCAGGAACACAGGTAGAGGACATACAACCTATAGACTATGTTCCATCACAACCCACTCCTGAAGTGTGCTTTTCTGTAGATACTGAAATAATTAAAGGGGAAGAAAGTGATGAGGAAAGTGAATTAGTGCAACCAATAAATGCACCGGTAATAAAGCAGTATGAACCCCCTCAGGAATTAAATGTTATACAATTTGAAGCATCAGATGAATTATCAGATGAAGTTAGGGTCTTGGCTGCAAGAAAATTTACTTCTAATAGTAACTTTGTTAAAACTGTTGAGTTCAAATCATTTGTTTATGAATACAAAGGAAAGAAAATAAGACAGAAGATGTAGGTTGCCACTCCTGAACAAGAGGCTGTTGTTCTTAATGAACTGAAGAATGAAATAGGCAAGGAAATAGAGTCAATCACTCTTGAAAGAGGAAGGAAATTACTTCAGGAGGCTAAAGTGTCACTTCTGCCAAGATGGGACATGAGTTCTACAATAGTATTTGATAGTTTTAAGAAAAGAGCTGACAAGATAGTGAACCTAACAGGTGAGGCATGTGACAAGGTATATTCAGGATCAGGGTATAACCCAGATGAAGGCACTTTACTTGTTTGGTCACTATATCCTCCAAATAAAAGACCAGTTGCTATCAATGACCCAAAACAAGTGTTTGGTCACCTTTTGGTCCAAAGGGTAGGGGATACCAATCCCATGGAAACAACAGAACTAAATGTCAATGTACCAAAATTTACTAAAGCACAAATTGAAAGATTGGTTAGAGAAAATGACAAATTAACAAAAGAGCTAGGACACCTGAAAGAGAGAAGACCTAGCTCGTCTGCCATAGAATTATATTCTCTAGGAATTGAGAAAGATAAAAGAGTTTTAGATGCATTGGCTGATGTAGCCTATTGGAAAAAATGTAATTCAAAATCAAAGGAGAAATATGAAAAATTGGAAAAGGAGATGAAAGTTCTCAAATTCAATACTGTATCTAAAATAATCAAGGTAAGGTTTGACAAAATGTGTTGATAAATACTAGAAATTATTCAAACAAATGCACTTAGCGTTGACTAAGAACAAACGATTACGGGGGAGAATGACTGAGAAGGAGGAGTTATCAGAAAAGAAAGCTTTGTCAGGACAAGTGTTGTAGACATATAATGAATTAATGGACTCACATAATAAATATCATGATGATCTTGAAGAAGAGCTTGAATGTTTTGATCTAACTCCATCACTTCATCATGATACTGCAAATCTCAAAAGTTATGAAGGTTGGAAAAATGAATTTACTAAATTGTTGACTGCCACATTACAGGAAATCAAGGATGAAGCCATGATTATGTAGAAAGCCCATAAACAGATTGAAAAAATCATGTACATGGAATATGACATGAAAGAGAGGATAATCAATGCTGACACTCATGCCAAATAGGGATATATCCATCACCTCTCTGTAGTCAACTTATTCATCAGTCAAACCATGAACACATCAGATACAATGGAGCAGATATCTCAGTAAAAGTGATCAGTTGGCATCATGATGAGCCCTAGATCAAATAGTAGAAGATTTGAATAGGCCTTTGATGGTCACGAGCTTTTGCCGGGAGATTAACGGAGTGGTCAACTCGTCTATTGTTCTATTTTAGTTATTTTTAGTTACTAAAAGATGTGACTTTTGAAAGGGGTCCGTATCTTGTTGCCTCTCACTTATAAAAGGAGAGACCAAGACCCATAGAAGATGATTACGATTTCATATTTTGGTAGGGCTTTAGTAAGAAGATAGATTGCATCCATCCCACTCATCCACCTTCATATTTCAAAAGACTTATGCAATTACTATATATTATTTGAAGCAATATAATGGAGTAGACTAATCTTACATGGTGATCTATTTTAGTGTTCAGCAGTTGTGTGGATTTATTTTGTTCATATGTTATTGAATTGTCTCCAAAGTGGCTGTTTATGTTATTCAAATTAAGTGTGAAAATACATTTGATTTGCCAATACACATTTGATGTAGTTGTGTCATGTTGCTAATTGGTTTCTATGTGCAGAAGGATTAAATTACCTTTTGAGCAATCTAATTTGACTTGTTCCTGTGCGGATTAAAATCCTTTTAAATAAATTGTCCTAACTAGTTTCTCCTCACATTTGAATTAAAATCCTTTCACAACTTCATAGTAAAATAAGGGGATATCACTGGGATCATTAAGAAGAGCTTAAATAATTGACATACTTACATGTCTATATAAGGTACAGACATGCAAAAGTGCCCAATTGTTAGAGTTAAGTTGAGAAATAAATTTGCCAATCCTACACCCCTATCTCTATAATCATCATCTATCCATTGACTCCATCCACCCAATAGATTAGGCACTGATCAATTTTAGAGCCCTTTATACAAATTTAATTCACATCCTTAATACTTCAAGCTTTATATAGGAGTTAGTTAGCAAGCCCTGCAATTATCTCACACTTGTGTACGATAAGTGAGTAAAATTGCTCAAGTCAGAATCCACTTAGACTTTAAATCTACGTTATCATTTAGGTACATCCACCTAGGCCTGGCAGAGCCTAAAGAGTAGGGGGTTTTTAGTTGCATAAACCCTGTCTTGTTGACCAAAAACGTATCAAGAGACTGGCACCCTCTTGTGGTCTAAAACCAGCGTTTTTGAGACCCAACAAGGCGTATTGAAATTATTTAGTGGAATAGAACTAGTCAACGGTCTGGCTGGCTGGATGTTGTTATTTCTCAAATTATAATTGTGGCTTCTTTGGAATTGCTAGAAGGCATGGAATTCATCCACTTCTTGTTTTGGATCATTATCATTTTCAAAAGGGAAAGTGTAAGCTTCCAATGCAAGGGCTGACTCTTCACACACAAGAGTATAGTTCTCATATACTGTGTTTACTCATTCTTTTGAGAACATTCAAAAATTTCTAGCACCATGGCAAAGTCATATCCAAGAGGGGCGATTTCATTCACTTCAGGAAAGCTAGTCTCCCTTTCAGTATTTTGTACCTCTGCTTGAAATATACTCATAGTGATCCTAAATTACGAATAGTCCAATCCAGCATGAGCATTAATATTGTGTATTCTGCACCAATTGTTCAAGGCGGCCTCAACTAGGTTAACTCTGGTCATCTGCTTAGGCTCTACAAGGACCTGATTGTCTAGGGATGAAGGTAGGCTTCCATTGTTTGGTCTAGTATTCCAGACTCTTGGAGGTCAGGGTGCATTGAATCCTCTATTTTGTTGATTATATCTATTATTTTGAGTGTAGAAGCTCTAATTTCTCAACTAAGTTACTTTAGTAGTCAATATTTTTAGTTGAGCTGTGATTTCTCTCGTGTCTTCTTTTTCTTCTTGAACTTTCACTACTACATTATCTTGAGCTAGGGGAAAGAAATAATTATCATTCCCATTTGGTAGGACTTGAGCAAATGCAGGTCCAGGGTGTAGGACCATTTGATTGTTTCCTTGAGGCTACAAAGTGTTGATTAGAGGAACTGACAGAGGGTTCATCAAAGGAGCATGGTTCATTAGAGCTCCATTAATCTATTGTGTTTGATTAGATACTACGGGAGGTCCTATACTTTATAAAGGGCCATATTCTACTTGTTTCATCTTAGTGTTCACTTTGACTACTTTTGTGTATGCACCAGACAAAGTTGTGATACTAGGATCCACTCTTCTCATGAACATTGTGGTTAGTGGATCTAGAGTAGAGTACTATACTAATAGAGCTACAGTTTGTTTGTTACTTGTAGATCGTGAGACACATTCATGTCTCTCACACCATGCCACCTTATTTTGTGTATGAATTTTGTTTACAATTGAGGCATTTTTTGTGGTTGTGGTCGTGGCAGCAGACGCCTAACAGTCTCTTCCATTCACGTGGCCTTGGCACCATTTCAAGTTCCTTCCGACCACCAACATGCCTCTCACTACACTCCACTCAGCCTCTACACCCTTAAATTAGATTTAGTTTGAAGAGTCCTTTTTTGGGACTTGGTCTTCTCTACCCCAAAGCCCAGTCCATAGTATTTTTTGTTGTTGGTCTCCTTTGCTTTGTTACATGGTAGTTTTTGTTGCCCTCACAATTCAATCATAGTTTATGATAATTGTGATTCATGTTAATTTTGTAACATTTCATGTTCAATGTGTACTCTCACTGGCATCTCCTCACGGGGTCTCTACATATTTGGGAAAATTACTTTGGTTTTCTCCTTATTGGAACATTTATTTTGTCCAAAACTATATTTTTGACAAATAAACCTAAAGATCGTTTCAATTAGAGTGTGATTTTTTTAAAAGAAACGTTTTGATTAACTTTCTAACCAATTTGGGCTCGATTGCACTATTTCTATAAAGTGTCATTTACGACCCAAAATTGGATTCACCTTTGCTCACACACTCATTATAAAGTTCCAAAAGGGGGAAAAATATCATAGTTTCTAGGGGGTTGTCTTCTTTCTTGCAATGGATAACCTATTATTGTGTAGTCTCACAACATGCCCCATTTTGACCTGGCAAAATGAGGACCCAACCCCTTTTTGCTTTGTTGGTCTTGTTGTCACGTGAAATTGCACCCTACTTGGAAGTTGTCTAAGCATTCCAATGACACAATGGGACTGATCTCAAGGTGTGGGACCTTGCAGATGAGATCAGACCTTCAAAGAAGGCTGGTTCCTCTTTCTGAACTTAAGGCTCAGAGAAATTGACTAAACCTATGCTAATGATCACTAGGGAAAAGGGAGAGGAGACTAAAAATGAGAAGGAAGGCGATGCGCCAAGATTTAGTATGTTTAGCTGGGACTAACATAACATGACAATGATCTCAAATACTGAAATAAACTCACATAGACTTACAACTTTGACAGAGGCTCGAATAGAAGAGTATAACTAATGAAGGGACTGTTTTATCCACAAAATGAGTCACAAACTTCAAATAAACACAAAGAAAAAGCGTAAGAGGGGAAAAATAACAGTGATTGTATTGATCATGAAGGATAAATAACCATTACAAAGGGAAGATAATCTGTTATAGAAGAGTAGACATAGTATAACCATCTACATTCATTAGTGAATAATCAACTAGAGACATCAAAGGCTTAGAAAAAGAGCACAATGTATCACATCCAGTTGGTTCTATAGGTGCATTACAAGGTTTAAAAATAACAAATAACTTGCCTAGTGTAACAGCCCAAAAGAATAGCTAACCAACCAAAAATACATATTTTACACATGCATATATAACTTTACCAATCACACTGTAGCAGTCATGGACATGGAAAGAGTGGTCAACAAGAAAGAACCATTGCCCATGCTACAATAAATCCATTATGTGTCCTTGGAGCGTGCCCACATGGCTTTGCCCATGAAATCCACTGAAATAAGAGGTTTGCCAATGCCATGAGTACAATAAATTCAATGCAAAGGAACTATAGTAGCATGGGAGAGTGAGGAATCCATCTTCTACAAGAAATTGGGCCCTAGAGAAGCATTATTGGCAACCAAGAGGGTCGCTGAGTAGTCCCGTCACATTTTGAATAGTAGAAAATGCCTCTGGAAGGAAAAAAGGTCGGGCTCTGACATATCAGACTTCCACCGACTGAGCTTGGAAAGGTGGAGGAAACCCCAGCCTCTGAAGTCTGAAAGAAAAGAAAACATCAGGCTTTAGGGGTCAGGCCTTCACCATTGCATCATTCTTTGGAAAGAAGAAGAACCTGACCTCCGCCTCCACAATACTTAGCTGATTTGAGAAATCGATGGAGATCAGGCCTTGGGCCTTCTGGCTTATGCCTTCCCAAAGAAAGAAGAAGAAAGAAAGTCCAAGCCCTACAATTTGGAGGACTTAGCTACTTTTACAAAGGTTCAGCCACTAGTATAGAAACAACAATATATTACTAAAAAAACTACTAAAAAATGCTTATAAATGACCAAACAAGGTCACGTGACCATTAGTAGTTTATTGCCAGTCATTTATAACGTGACCAAATTGATGACTAAACCATTTTTAGTCATTTATTGGTTGTTTTGATTGATCAATTTGGTAGTATATTTAGTCGTTAATTTAGTCATTGATTGTTGTAGTCTGGTCACTTATTTAGTTATTTTTTTTCACTTATATATTTAGTCATTAATTTAGTCATTGATTGTTGTTAACTGGTCACTTATTTAGTCATTTTATGCACTGATTTCTGTCCATTGGTAGTGTATTTAGTCATTAATTTTAATCATCATTTTGATCAATTGGGTAGTATATTTAGTAATTTTTATTCACTAATTTAATACTGGTCATATATTTAGTCATATTTATTCACTGTTCACTGATTTCTGTCTATTGGCAGTATATTTAGTCATATTTATTCACTATTCCCTGATTTCTATCAATTGGTAGTATATTTAGTCATATTTATTCACTATTAATGATTTCCGTCAATTGGTAGTATTTTTAGTCAATTTAATTATTAATTGACATCAATTAGTAGTATATTTAGTCATTTTAATTGACTGATATTTGAGGATTTAAACATAAAACACAAAAATACACATGAATCATCAATTAATTGCACACAATATAAAGACAACCATTGAGAAGGCAAAATCGCTAAACTTTATTGAAAGAAAGGTGTTCTTACAGCTTGCACAAGTCTAAAATATCTATCTTGCTTGAAAAATGCTTAGAAATAGAGTATCACAATGTTTATTTTCAGTCACAAGACTGAAAATCTGAGTTACAATGCACAGAAATGACAAGAAAGAAACTTCTCCAAGTTTACAATGCTTTGCCAAAAAGTGAATTGTCAGTAACTGGTTCTCAACCAACCTAACTACTTCCACAGGTCATCTAATCCACCCCATCAGCCTAGCATGTGTCCTTCTTGACTGCAACCAAAGGAAATCCACTATCATATGTAGTCAAGTCTGTGATAGGATATTCATAATGTGAAACATGGACTAGATCAAGCTTTCGTAATGAAAGATCACTGTATTCTTATGACTTGTACTATCATCAGCACTGCTTATGGGACATGTTTTTATTGAGTTTGAAGATATCAGGTCCTCTCAGGGCATAGAATCAGATTCTTCCTTCATTAATGCATCTTCATAAGCCTCTTTTTGAGTCTAAACCATTCACTTACCCTAACTCTATTACATTGGACACTTGGTAGGTAGTCATATTTAGTGTCCTTGGTCTTCAATCATTGTGGTAACTGAACTATGCATACTTTCTTTCTAGATGATTGCCCTGCAACTTTCATATACTTGCCTTTTAATGACACTGCAGTCCTCTGTTCCTTTGCTCATGCCACTAAAACCATGTTTACTATGCCTGTATCCCTGGGAACCATTGACCATTGCCACTCACCATGAACATCTTACCTCTATGCACTCATTATCTCTCTATTATAGAATAGTCACCCATAAGTATATAGAATTTAGACTTTCATTTGTAGATGGTCATAGGTTTATGAAACTGTCATATTCCTGCAACTATACTTCCATGTAGAATATGTCTTGTAATAATAGCATTATTAGTGGCTTTCCTTTTTGCTATTTAAGACTTCTATAAATTTGTCTACTAGTTGCTTCCAAAGTCTTGATGAAATGCTAACATCATCACCTTATGAGTGTAATCTTCCTCATTGATCTTTGTGCATTACTAACTGCCCTTCCTTTCTCAAAAACTAACACACCATCCTTGATCATAGCAGCTTAAGACTCATCTCACTTTGTCTATGGCATGAACTGTGTACTTTATCTCTTGATCACTGTCATTTATGCTCCTTGAGTCTTCATGACATCTCATAAATGAAGCTCTCTCATTTATGCTCCTTGAGTCTTCATGACTGAGTGTTGATCGTGTCCCATATATGAAGTTCTCTCCTTCAATGCAGCCAACAATAACCCTAGAATCATTTCATAGAGGCATATAAGACAGTGATATTGAATGTTTAGGGAGCAAAAGCAACATAAAATCAAGTCCAAAAATCCCATTAGACTTAAATATGTGTCTTTGCTTTGAACAATGTGTTACAAAGTATGTTTCTCAGTGTTGTGACTAAGAAAATTGAGTTACAATGGCATTTTTTGCTTATACAGCTCCAAAACAGACAAAAAACATTAAGATCCCTGAACAACACATTCAAACTATTACATAAAGCAGTGGGCCAAGATGTCTAATATCTAGTACATGATAAACATCAACTATGTCATTTTTTTCAAATATTTTAGTGGCCACCATGTGAAGGTCCCTTCTTTCTCTTTCAGACAGAGAACTCCATCTATTTTGTCTTCATAAGAAAGGGGTATGTTACTTGTGACCTTTAAAATATTTACATTTGCATCTCCTATTCCTTTCAAATTGACTCCATGTACAATAGATAGTGAGTGAATCTACCCAATGCCCACATTAGCACCATTAAACAGATCCAACACCCCAACTTTATCCCCTTCTTGGAGTTTATCAATATTAAATGTCTGCAAAAATAAAAAAATACACATTATATTGAGATATAAAACACACATTATATCATTTTTGACAGTTGTATGTAATGTCTTATGTCTTGGAACAAATTAGTTTTTGTATGTGCTTTTTTTTATTCTATTGAATAACAAAGAAGCAACTTTTTACTCTAAAAAAAAAACTAACCCATTGTGAGGTACAAACAAATGGAGGGCAAGACTACAATAGTGCTAGACTATATGAGTACTCTAGAAAGAGACATGGATTGGCAATGAAGTCCCCCCAACTGAGGACCATGACATCCCCGAACACAATGCACTAATGCATAGTCAAAATATATGTATGCACTCTATTACAACTAAGCTCTAAGCTTCCATATGTAAGTTATATGTTCTCCCTTATTTCCATAATCTATGTATACTAGCTAATTACACTTCACTACTATTCTAACCAGCTTCTATCAAATAGGTAATGATTACCCTTATTTACATAATAAAACAACCATTACTTACTTGAATAGTACTTACTTGCATGTGGTTTCGTAGCACTCACCTCGAGTTCAGCACGACTACTACTATGAATATCATGTGCATGCTCGTCGAGTTCATCATCATAATTATCACTATCAACATTGACATGAAGTTGTACAGTTTTGTAGAAAGCTCTATTGACAGGGCCTTTTTCTTTTCATTCTGCTTTCATATAATTACTCTGCATGTGGTTTAATCATCATGCAAAAATTAATATAAGTCAAGTAAAGAATGCAAAAGCTATAAATTTTTGTCCAAAAGAACATTCTAAGCATGAAGAATTAATGACAAAACATTGGGACAGATAACTGACAACTATTATATTACCTCAACTTCAGCATAACTATGATAACTGTGCTGCACATTTTTGTCCAATTCATCATTAACACTATCAATATCGGTATCTCTGTTGACATCATGAAGACATTTTTGCTTTCTTGTTGCTTTGATAAAATTACTCTGTATGTGGTTTAACCATCATGCGAAAAACATACACAAAGCATTCAATAATCAAGTAAAGAATGCAAGTTGCTGATAAGGGCATGGTTTGGTGGTTAAGTCACTCGGTTGTAGTGGCAGCCACTAGAGTTCAAATACCCACTGGGCCAACGAGCTTGCAGGATTTACGCCTTCGCTGGGCCAACGAGCTTGTGGGTTTGAAGTGTTCTTGCTAGGGGATGAGGTCCCCCATGTTGTGGCCTCACCAGTTCATTGCTCCAGGCAAAAGCATTTACGTGGAGCCAGAGGGCGTGTCGCATAAACATCGCTGGTCACATTAAAAAGTTTACCAGGTGCATTATCTAAAAAAAAAAGGTAAAGAATACAAGCTATAAATTTGTCCAAAAGAACATTTTCTGGATCACTCCAAGAATAAAGAAACTAGGTTGGATTCTCCTATGCTCAGATTTCAATAATCTACATATTAAGAGTCATTTGCATATAGAATTGCCAAACAAGAAGAAATGAGATCAATAGAGCCTCTTACCTCATCTAAATATGTGGATTTATGCTCACTCCATGCAGAAACTATAGGGTTAACGGAGGCAACCAACTGTGAAACTTGCTGACTGAGACCATATATGCAATTCAATACATGTTGGTACCCTTCATTTGAGTTGACATGATCTGGAGAGGCTGATCCTACTAGGCATGTAACAGATGGCTGTGAAATCTTTGTTGGTGAACTAGATTTCCACTTCATCCTACTCTTAGATTTACTAGCATCTAGTGCCGCCATCTAATTGACAATATCTTCTGCACCTACTTCTCTATTACTATTTTCCACCTAAAATACAATGTCAACTTCAACATATAGTCAGTTCAATTACAAGTATCAGACAAATTTTTCTTAGGGATATATTCACAAGAAAAGAACTCATAAAAACATAACACAAGCAGGATGAATGAAAAACATAGTCTAGTTCATCATGAGGTGTGTTAGAATGATTCAAAGTTTCACATAGTCCCACTCTGTTTCATACATTTTCCTTCCATAAATCCATAATTAGGGATTCATATTCCTTTTAGAATTGTTCCAGGAGTCATTTATGAGCATCTCATATTAGGTCTATGTGAAAGAAATTTATATTTTTGACCATTGATGTTTTTTTGTCTCTTATCGTAGTCCTGCAGTACATGCAAACAGCCTTGGTGGGTGTACGAGAATTAGAGGATGTGAATACACAGTTACTACTTCCCCACAACATGTAGAAAATTTAGTTGCGTTGTTGAGGTATAAACTCAAGTGGCACATAATATGTTACCGCACCCCTGTGGTAGGTAAGGAGATGATCGGTAGCAATGCAGTAGGAAAGAATCAGGATAAAGTGTTCACTGCACCCCCACAACGGTTTCAAGTTGAGTCTGCAGTGTTGCGGTATAAGTAGTTCAAGTGACCGATAATGCTACATACCGCGGCCCCTCGATGCTGATAACTTCAACTGATGGTAATGTGGTAAACAACGAATGGGAGACCAAAGGCTCCCATGGCCCCGCGACGGTTAGGCCAAAGCTTGGTGGTGGCATGGTAAAAGACATAAGGGATAACATGTATCCCTCCATCCCACGGTGGTGTACAACAAGGCTTGCAGGGTGGCGGTAAGTGGTGAAGATGAACGTAACTGTCCAAGAGGTCTCGTGGTCCCGCGATTGCCCTAAGTTGGTCTTGCAATGATGCGATAAGTAATTAAATGTCGAAATGACTTTAGTGCTGCCTCGCAATGGCTATCATTGATGCCTGTAGGATTCTGACTTTCGAGGAAAGGACTATAAATCTTGAAATACTCGCCCAGCCATCAGATTGGATTAAATAAATGGTCTGTGTTTGAAAAGAATTGAATGTTGCGATTTGTTGATTTTGTGGCACGAACCAGAGTTAATGGAGAAATGACCAGCTTCGTGACACAATAAAACTTGGGATTTCTTTGTATTTCTTCATTCCAGCTGTTGGTGCCTGAATTGACTGTCAATTAATTTAGCAATTTTCATGTAGGCACCTTCCCAAAAAATCCAAAAAATTTTAAGTTTTGGGGCCCCTCAGTGTTTTTCAGCATCTACATCATAGTTCTTGAGGAGGTGGTCTTCATGTTTTCTCCATCGGCATGAGTTTGTATTTGTCTTGGCGATCATGATGGTAGCAGTCATATCTTCTTCCATCGCCAGGACTTTGTGTTATCGGCGAAGGAAATTTTTGTTCCACCGAAGGAGTTGGTCAGGCCGACAAGGATTTGGAGCGGTCATCGGCGAGAGTAGTATTGTCGGCCGAGGGGTTTTTTGAGGCGCCGATAGATGAGAGTCAACTCGATGGAGTATTGTTTTGATGTTTGAACCTCGCCATTGAACCGTCAGGTTGAACTGGTTCATCAGTCCAATGGGTTCACGGGGTTACATTTGTGTTGCCGATGGAGTAGGTATCACCATTGAACTTTTCGGTTGAACCTCTCATTTGAACCATCCACTTGAACCCTTTTCTCAAGGTTCAATGGTTCAAGGCTTCATGCTAGGTCTGGCTGAGGGAAGTGCTTTCGATGTGACATGGGCTATCAGGCTAGCAGTTGGAGGGTCCGCCGATGGAGAGTGTTGGGCCAATGAGGAGTCATCGGCGCGGATCACACCGACAGGGGAGTATGGAGTGGACTGTCAGCGAGACTATTGCTATCGGCAGAGGGGTCTTGACCTCTGCCGATATCATTTTTCTGGCTGATGAGGATTTGGGTGTTGTGTTCATCAGTGTGGGGTGTGCTATCGGCATAGGTTTGTGATCTTGCTCTGATGGGAAGCCAAGTTGCCATCGGGGTGACTTAGTATGTCAGCGGGAGAATTAGTAGTTGGGCTGACAGTGGAGGTTTGGCCGATGAGATGTCATCGGCGTGTGTCTCGCCGAAGGATGTGTATCGGGGTGACTAGCTCTATCGACATAGGCATTTTGTTGTTCGCCGATGGCATTGGTCTTACCGATGAAGGGTGTGTTTTGTTTGCCATCAGAGAGACTTGATGGATCGGCGAGGGTGTGGAGAGCTGGCCCGATGGTCTTTCTCTGGCCGATGAAGGGAATGTGGAGTAGGCGTTGGTGAGACAACTGAGGTCGGCAGGAGATTTGTGGGGTAGGCCGATGGTATATGTTTGGCCGATGGGCTTTGGGCGAAGGAGCATGTGTCGAGCGTGGCAAAAGCGCTCGACACCTATTATACATATGGCTATGTTTATAAAGTGCTAAAGTGGTCTCAGCAGCATGCATGTGGGACTATTCTTTTAAACCTGCAGCGAAATATGTTTTGGCGGGAGGCTTCATTTTGAACGCTGCGTCAATTTTCAAGTAGGCCGCGGGTGGTTGAGCCATAAATGGCGACTGTGCTGAGGCGTGGGTGAGTTGTTGAACAGTCATGTACCTAATTTTTAGCATGAGGACTCTCAGATGGTGGCACAGGGCTCGAGGCCACCCTTGTCTACTCTTCCGTCTAATGCAGCAATAACTTTTGAGCGCCATTCCTTCTAAGGACTGTATCTGGCAGATTTTTGTCAAAACATGTAATTAATTGCTAGAGGTACACTTTCTGGCCAATATAGGCAGATTGTGTTACCATTTTTGTGGTGGTTGAAAGTTGAACATTTGGCTCTGTAATACAATACAGTTGGTTTTGGTTGCTCTGTGCAGCAAAACTTGTGAGTTTATGTATCTCCTGTAGTATGTTTTTCGCATGAATCCACTGATTTCATGGTTAATCTTATATGAATAATGCTATGTTTGCATGTGTTGTGCTAATTCTGTCTCCAGTGTTGCATGTATCTTTCTTTTGAGTCTAGGTATTCAAGGAATGTCTGAGACTCTAGAACATAGAATTCCTGTGTTGAATGTTTGATCTCTTAACTTCTGCTCAAGGGGTAGATTAAATTGTTCTCAGATTGAATATTAAGAAGGATATACTGCAGTAGGGATGCCATAAGTATAGATAGCTTAACACTCTGTATTGGGAGATATCTATAAGGCAGGTATCATATGTATCCCCCTGAAATCTAGTTTTAGTTGTTCATGTTGATCATTCACAGGTGTATATCTACTGACTCCAAGCCCTGGATAGGCACCGATCTAGCTTTGTGTTTGTGTTATATACCATGTCCAGCTTTGCATCCAAATATAAAATTGAAATCAAAACTCCAAAACAACCATTAGGACAGTAGAATTAGTTTTAGGATCCAAGTCCTCTGTCTACAACTGCAAATAGGCCCAAAGCTAGCCCCTTTGCTCTTATCTTACAGTTTTGGTCTACTTGCAGGAGGACTTATCTGCTTTCTGTCAGCATCCCAGCCTTTGTATGCATATCCTCATGGATGTTGAGTAGGGAATACCCCCCTAGGTTTTGCAGAGCCTAAAGAAGAAGAGGAGATAAAATATAGAGTCTATCTCCTACATTGTTGGCCCCTGGCCCAGAGATCTTGTTGATCATTGATGGCTACCTTGTAGGGAAATCTGGGAGTAAGCATCTAGTCTGGGAAAAAACCAACAGAAATTGGCAACTCCGCTGGGGAGTCTTTCATGTGAATGATGATGCTCTGCTGGTGGAATGAACTCAAAAACATATTTGATGAGCTTTCAGCTACTGTAAATTTTGTCCTCTCTGGAGAGGTGGCGACTCTGCAAAAGATTCAAGTGCACATGAAAAGTTGATGTGTGTTGTGACAAAAAATGTGCTATTCAGACTTCAGCATTTGTATGAGAAAAGGTACCTTGCTCCTTCCTACTTGTATTTATTGTTCTACTGCATAAGTTAGATGCCAGGGGAGGCTATAGGTCTTAGGAATGCAAAGGATGTCTGAAAATAGAAGTTTCATGAATCCAAATATGTATACACCCATACTCAGTCAAAAGGGGGATGACTTGTTGGATAAAAGAATAGAAGAGATGAAAAATAGGTTGATATTCTTAGAAGCTAGGCAGGCCCAGTTGAATCATGATAACCCTGTTGTGTCTGCCAGTCAGAAAGCTAAACCTCCTGTCAGCCCTTTTGATCCTTTGTATGACCAACTAGATTTGTCATGGGTTGATTATAAAGTAGAAAGTATGCCTGCTAGGATATACTGTCAGATGCCTAGATTTAGTGGTCACAGTGTTTGTGATGGGAATGCACATATCTAAAATTTTCACAGTTTCATGGGAAAACATTCATTTAGAGATGAGGATGTGTGGATGAGGTTTTTTGTTAGGTCCCTTGATGCAAAAGCAAAAGACTGGTATTTGAGCTTTCCAAAGAGATTTTTTGCCTGTTGGGATGAGCTTATTGACTGTTTCAAAAAGGAATTTGCAAAAGAACCTGCTGATCTTGTTGCAGAATTGATGAAAATCAGAAAACAAGATAAAGAGCTATGTATTGATTTCAGTCATAGGTTTGCAGTAACCCTTTCACAGATCCCAGAAGTCTTCAGACCTAATATTTCAGCTTGTGTTGGCATATTCTTTGAGGCTTTTGAGGAGGGTTCTAGTGCAGTACTGAGGGATTTCAAGGTGACAAGTATGTAGATGGCATACAAGTTCGTAGAAAATATAGAAAAAATCAGAAGTGAGCACCTACTGAAATCCCTATCTCCAGGCCTTGGTGTGAGAAATGATTGTGAAGCTGCGAATGACCAAATGATTATGGCATCATGTGAAGATGAAAAGATGAATACTGAAGGTGCCAGTGAAAGGACTAACGAAGACTCCCATTGCAATGATGAGACAGCTAGCCATGAAAACAACAATGAGGTTGTGGACAGTAATGAGCAACTTTTGGAATGGAGCTGTGGAGATAATTGTGAGTATTGTACTCAAGACAGAGAAGATATAAGCAAACAGAGAAATAGTCCCATGTATGACCCATTGCCTTCCTTTCAAACACATGGAGATCATGAAGAGCAGTCAGAGATTGAAATAGGTGCTAGTGCAGAGCATGGTTGTTTTTTATTTGGTGACTGTTTTGCTTATGACACACAGGCTGATACTTCTCCACAGAGTGAATCCATTGGTGATGAAGATGCATGTTCTACTGCCCATGAACAAATGGCATACTATGATGAAACTGATGCACTTAGGTCACCCATCTTTGACACATATGGTGATGATGATCTATTTGAGTATGGTGAAGGTTTGAGCACTATTTTTTACTTGGATTCTGTTTCTCATCCTAATGAAAGGGGAAACAACATACATCAGGTAAGTGACTGTGAAAATGTGCCTGATTTGAAAGAGATGCCAGAGCCTGATCTTTTCCAGTTTGATGCTGCTATTGGTTGTGTGCATGATGTGTACAATTGTGAATTTGAAAGCTTTTCTTTTGAGAGGCCAGCATATGAAATGAGCTCTGATTTTCCTAGTTGTGTGGTGGACTTTGAGTGTTTCCTATTTTCAGTCCAGCTAGGAGATCATTTTGCAATGCATATTGCTGATGCAGATGATGACAAGTGTTACATACCATTTGAGTATGCATTGCTTGATACATTCTGCATCCACTTGTTGCCTGATGCTGAGGGTCGCTTGCATAGGGTTGACAGTGACAAAATAAATCAGAAGGTTGAATATGCAAATGACCAGGTTTGTTTGTGGTCAGATCATGGCATCATTCCCAGGCTTGACCTAGTGCATGCAGATGAAAATAAGGTGTTTGATAAAGGGAAATATTGGTTTTCCTTTTCTTGGTGGCCTTAGGCCATCAAGAGTGTTTGGTGATGCAGATCATTGTAACTTCATGACTCTGTGCCCAATGGATAGGGGACTGGTCTGCATCCCAGAGTTCTGCGGTTCTTGCCATGCCTACAAGAGGCATGCATCCTCAGACAGAGCCACTGTTGGTGCCTGAATTGACTGTCAGTTAATTTAGCAATTTTCATGCAGGCACCTTCCCAAAAAATCTAAAAAATTTTAAGTTTTGGGGCCCCTCAATGTTTTTCAGCATCTACATCATAGTTCTTGAGGAGGTGGTCTTCATGTTTTCTCCATCAGCATGAGTTTGTATTTGTCTTGGTGATCATGATGGTAGCAGTCATATCTTCTTCCATCACCAGGACTTTGTGTTATCGACGAAGGAAATTTTTGTTCCACCGAAGGAGTTGGTCAAGCCGACAAGGATTTGGAGCGGTCATCGGCAGGAGTAGTATTATCAACCGAGGGGTTTTTTGAGGCGCCGATAGACGAGAGTCAACCTGATGGAGTATTGTTTTGATGTTTGAACCTCACCATTGAACCGTCAGGTTGAACCGGTTCATCGGTTCAATGGGTTCACAGGGTTACATTTGTGTTGCTGACGGAGTAGGTATCAGCGTTGAACTTTTCGGTTGAACCTCTCATTTGAACCATCCGCTTGAACCCTTTTCTCAAGGTTCAATGGTTCAAGGCTTTGTGCTAGGTCTAGCCGAGGGAAGTGCTTTCGATGTGACATGGGCTATCGGGCTAGCAGTTGGAGGGTCCGTCGATGGAGAGTGTTGGGCCGATGAGGAGTCATCGGCGTGGGTCACACCGACAGGGGAGTATGGAGTCGACCATCGATGAGACTATTGCTATCGGCAAAGGGGTCTTGACCTCTACTGATATCATTTTTCTAGCCGATGAGGATTTGGGCGTTGTGTTCATCGGTGTGGGGTGTGCTATTGGCATAGGTTTGTGATCTTGTTCCGATGGCGTAAGTCACACCGACAGAGATGGGAAGCCAAGTTGCCATCGGGATGACTTAGTATGTTGGCGGGAGAATTAGTAGTTGGGCCGACAGTGGAGGTTTGGCCGATGAGATGTCATCGGTGTGTGTCTCACCGAAGGATGTGTATCGGGGTGACTAGCTCTATCGACATAGGCATTTTGTTGTTCGCCGATGGCATTGGTCTTACCGACGGAGGGTGTGTTTTGTTTGCCATTGGAGAGACTTGATGGATCGGCGAGGGTGTGGAGAGCTGGCCCGATGGTCTTTCTCTGGCTGATGAAGGGAATGTGGAGTAGGCATCGGCGAGACAACTGAGGTCGGCAGGAGATCTGCGGGGTAGGTCGATGGTATATGTTTGGCCGATGGGCTTTGGGCGAAGGAGCGTGTGTTGAGCGTGGCAAAAGTGCTCGACACTTATTATACATGCGGCTATGTTTATAAAGTACTAAAGTGGTCTCGGCAGCATGCATGTGGGACTATTCTTCCTGCATTTTTTAAACCTACAGCAAAACACGTTTTGGCGGGAGGCTTCATTTTGAACGCTGCGTCAGTTTTCAAGTAGGCCGCGGGTGGTTGAGCCATAAATGGTGACTGTGCTGAGGCATGGGTGAGTTGTTAAACAGTCATGTACCTAATTTTTGGCATGAGGACTCCCAGATGGTGGCACAGGGCTCGAGGCCACCCTTGTCTACTCTTTTGTCTAATGCAGCAATAACTTTTGAGCGCCATTCCTTCTAAGGACTGTATCTGGTGGATTTTTGTCAAAACATGTAATTAATTGCTAGAGGTACACTTTCTGGCCGATATAGGCAGACTGTGTTACCATTTTTGTGGTGGTTGAAAGTTGAACATTTGGCTCTGTAATACAATATAGTTGGTTTTGGTTGCTCTGTGCAGCAAAACTTGTGAGTCTATGTATCTCCTGTAGTATGTTTTTTGCATGAATCCACTGATTTCATGGTTAATCTTATATGAATAATGCTATGTTTGCATGTGTTGTGCTAATTCTGTCTCCAGTGTTGCATGTATCCTTCTTCTGAGTCTAGGTATTCAAGGAATGTCTGAGACTCTAGAACATAGAATTCCTGTGTTAAATGTTTGATCTCTTAACTTCTACTCAAGGGGTAGATTAAATTATTCTCAGATTGAATATTGGGAAGGATATACTGCAGTAGGGATGCCATAAGTATAGATAGCTTAACACTCTGTATTGTGAGATATCTGTAAGGCAGGTATCATATGTATCCCCCTGAAATCCAGTTTTAGTTGTTCATGCTGATCATTCACAGGTGTATGTCTACTAACTCCAAGCCTTGGATAGGCGCCGATCTAGCTTTGTGTTTGTGTTATATACCATGTCCAGCTTTGCATCCAAATATAAAATCGAAATCAAAACTCCAAAACAACCATTAGGACAATTGAATTAGTTTTAGGATCCAAGTCCTCTGTCTACAACTGCAAATAGGCCCAAAGCTAGCCCCTTTGCTCTTATCTTACAGGAGGACTTATCTGCTTTCTGTCAGCATCCCAGCCTTTGTATGCATATCCTCATGGATGTTGAGTAGGGAATACTCCCCTAGGTTTTGCAGAGCCTGAAGAAGAAGAGGAGATAAAATATAGAGTCTATCTCCTACACTGTTGGCCCCTAGCCCAGAGATCCTATTGATCATTGATGGCTACCTTGTAGGGAAATCTGGGAGTAAGCATCTAGTCTGGGAAAAAACCAACACCAGTGAATTTAATGTTGATTGTAGAATGCAAATTCAAGGTTTGCGTACTCTCCTCAGGCATTTTTCGACCGGGTAAGTTTGCCTCCATCACTCTTTGCATAAAAGTTGGTGTTTGGTTTGTGCTCTATTTTCAACTAGTCTCGTAAAGCAAGTAAAATATCAAAACCCTAGTTCGTAGAGGCACTAAAATATGGCACCTAAAAAATTTGAGTCTGTGAGTAAGAGCACTGACCCCCTACTCCCAAGAAATGATCACTTCAACAATCATTATTGAACATCCTACCAAATTCAGTTAACAAGGGGTCTAAGAAATTGTTGAAGGATGTTGCAAAAGGATGTCAACATGCTGCAATCCCTATCTCTGGATGGAACCTTTTTTGGTATTTTTGTGGAAAGAAAGATGGACAGGGACTAGTTGGAAACCCATGGAATTTGGATTTGGCAAAGCTTGTGGTGCCAAACGTATTTGTTGATGTGGATTTGATTAGAACATTAGCACAACACTATCACTCAGCCACCAAAATAGTCAAACTACCAAATGGGTCACCATTAGTGGTTGTCAACAGGAATACAATCATAGACTACTTCATGTTGAGAAAGCAAGCCCTCACACAAGTAGATATGTAGAAGAGTGAGCAGGAGTACAATAGTTTGAGAAAAACACACAAAAGGGATGAGATGCCCATGCACATGAGGAAAGGGGCAAATAACAGAAGAATTGAAATCCCATCCACTGCAATTAAACCTTTCTCTATTGAATATTTTGTTGTCTATTTCAAAAGAACGTATTTTTCTTTGTGTCAGGTGTTGGGTATTAATGCCCATGGTAGAATGTCTGTCCGCCTAATGATGATGACCATGAGAATTCAAAATCCAGAAGCTAATGTTGAATATGATTTTGCAACATTCATTGAAAAGAAACTACATGATGGATTTTTGCAAATAAGAGAAAACAAAAAGCCCATAGATTTCAAATACTACTCTTTGTTATGTCATTTGATTTTGTATCAAAATAGAAGAAAGTGGCCCAGCAGAATGGATCTAAGCATGATTGATGAAAAGGGACAAAGATTTCCAACATAGTGCTGGTGTTACAAACGGGATAGCCATTGCAAGAATTGTGACTATGTTGTGTTTTATTGTGAATTCTCATTTAGAATAATGAATTCTCTTGGTAGCTTTTCTCCCAAAATGACAAAAGAGATCAGGGAAATGTTCAGGCCTCTTGCCTATAGGCCAAAACAGGGCCATAAGCATAACTATGTTGGTTGGTTTATCTTGCTAGTTCATACTATAATCAGGGTATATGGGTGTACTCATCCACCCCATGTGTTGCCCAAATTTGTGCCAAATAGAATTGCATTCCTTGAATTCATGTGGAAAATGATGTGGATGGAGAAGGATGTAATGAAGAAAGAGAAGAAAGGCACATTTCTTCCTGATTCCACAATGTTTGGTGATTGGTCCATTGGTTCTAATACTTTAGAGGATTTGCAAGCCTATTTGAAGGCTAAATATTCTTTAAAATCAAGTGTAGAGAGGGTTTGTGATCCAGAGGGTCACATGAACTTTGTCAGACAAACTATCCTCACAAGAATGGGAATATCCCATCAAATCAATTTTGATGAGGATGTGATCAGAAATCTTGTCACCTTTCAAGAAGTGTATGATAGAAAAAGAAAATGGGAGATTTTAAAAAGGATTGAGGATGATAGGAGAAAATAAAATCCTAATTTTCTTGGATTCTTTGTTGAAGAGAGGGACCTTTTGAGAAGAATAGATCTAATAATTGACAATTTTGAAAGAATATATAGCAAGTTTGAGAAGAAGCCTTCAAAGGCTACCAAGTTCAATGTCAAAAGACCACCAAGAGTTGTGATTCAAGAGCCTACACTAGATGCAATGTCATTACAGGATCCAATTCATGTACCTGATTGACCACCTGCCAAAAGGTAAAGGATTGAGGATGTTTCTTCACTAGTTCCATATGAATTGAGCGAAGGAGGGGGTGACACTTATGAAGTGTCTAGTATCCTGAGAAATATGGGAGATGAAGGAGAAATAGATCAGCCACTTGTTGGCCAAGAAACAGAAGCACACAAACCAGAGGCCAGAATGGCCGAATAGTCACAAGGGGAGCCTAAATTAGAAGAAGATGAAAGAATTGTGGCTTCTATGAGATTTATGGAGGATGATGATTTCTTAATTCTTTTGAATTCAAAGGTTTTTGGATTAAGATGAAGATGAAATAATTTTAAGAACAAGTGGAAATAAATAAAATGGTGCTGATGAATCTTAGCATGAGCAAATTGTTTCACAAACTTTCAAGAATTTGAAAATAGATTAAATAAGTGTCAGTCCTAATGAGGCTAGACAAATGGTATTAAGGAGCAACATGCTAATCATTCCTGGGCTTGAGTTGAAGAAAAACATTTTGTTAGACCAAGTCAGGAATCAAGATGACCCCATGCTAATTTCCAAATTTGACTATGAGGATGGTGTTAGTGGTTGTGGTTTCAATCCAAAAATAGAGACTTTGGCAATATGGCCAACATAAAAGAACACCAGAAAACCAAGATTACTTGATGTGGTCCAAGAAATAAGGGGAACAGTTGTGGTCAAGACATTCCAGGACACATCAGTAACTAAAGCAGCTACCCTCACTGTGCATACTGCAATGTTTACACAAACTATTGTTAAAAAGCTAGAGCAAAGATTGGTTGATTATGAGAGAACTCAGATGGAGATGAATGATGAGGTAAATAGATTGTATCTTGTAAATGTAAAGCTGAAGGAACAAATGAAGGGTGAGATTTCTTCTTAGATTCAAGCCATTGTGCCATTTCAAACACCTATGCCACAAGAGATCGGTGATACCATAGTGACTGCTGAACAATTCAATGTTTTGAAATTGAAGTCAGAAAAAGAAATTGAGGAATTGAAAATCCAAAATGAGAAAACAAAGAATGAGGAAAAATTGAAAATTCTTGAAGTGTTTAAGAAAATTTTGGAATATAGAGTGAAAATGGTTGTTGACAAGTTGAGAGATGTGCATGAATGCTATTCTTTCTTGTCTCAGGACATGGAATGGTTGAAAGTAATTTTTTTGTTTTAGATCCCTTGTATCAAAGATGGCAGTCAACACATCACACACTGATCACTTTGTATAAAGTTCTACAAGAGAATACAGATGCTCCTATGTAGCTCTAAAGCCAATAGAGAAAATGATCAAGATGATATTGGATGAGTATCAGTATATGAATGGTGAGAATCAAAGAATGCAGGCAAAGATTGATTCTTTTTCCACTTTCAAACACCAGAACTTCATTTCATCAATCCTAACAGAGGATGAAAAGATCAAGGATTTTGATGCGTGGAAGGATGAATTTGGTCATATAGTTTCTAAGGTCATGGAATTTTTGAAAAAGGATGAAGATATCAATATTCTCAGCTTCAACATCATTCTGGATAGAGTAATTGCTTTGGATGTTGGATATACAAAGTTTGTAATTGATATCAAAGCATTGTTGGACAAAAGGTGGAAGGATCACCAGGCTAACTTGCTCCAAATTCAAGATTATATGTGGCCTAGTGATTATGCTATGTTTCAATGGCAGCAGAAATATCTTGAAGCTGATGAATAGACAAGTTATACGTGCAGGGGAGCAACGAGCATCATGGCCTCATGACTACATAGTATACCAATGGGAGAAAGAGTATTTGGCTCCTCTAGAAGAATAGGGCCTTGAAGATGTTGCAGGGGAAGAACTGAGCCTTCAAACACTATATCATGGAGAGGGGTACTTTGCCAGATCAGGATGATCACGGATCTCCTATGTTGATTAACGGGCTACAAGTGTATTGCAAGTGTTGCGGGCTTCCAATCAATATTGTCTACTTTCTCTGTTTTCTCTTAATTATGTTTTAAGAAAAATTAATGTCTAGTTTATACGAAGAGGCATAAATTTTGAAAAGATGCCATATTTTGTAATGGTCTAAAGCTTGTTGTTTCTCTTATAAAAGAGAAACCAAGACCAAATTTTGATATCATCATCATAGGCATTTATAGAAACATATATGAGGAGACTTTTGTTCTATTGTAATATCTATTTGAAGCAATCAATGGAGAAGAAGATTTAATCTGGTGCTCAAATTCTGGTTAAGATATCTAAGAGATCATTTCTTTGTTTGTAATGAGGAGGCTTAGTTCACATAATGTTAAGATATATATATGTATTATTAAATCACAAATGTTCGTTATTGTTTCCTTCACACAAGCATATTCAATACATGTGGAGGCTATAATCTGTATTACAAACTAAAGCTATCATCTAGGACATACAAGAAAAGTCTAGCATCTAGAAAACATATAGGACATACAAGAAATTATATTCTAGCTAAACAAAATTAATTTCAACCAAAGTAAGAAAACTAAGAAGAATGATTGAACCTAACTTTAAATGCACTTCAAATCAGCAGTGAACATCTCAGGTTTTGTATACAATGTACCAACAGAATAATGATGATTACATTTAGAAATGTATCAGTAAAACAATAGTGAATAAGCATACCTATACTCAGATCTTTATTACATTCAATAATAAATTACACCATACATATAACCAAAGTTTAGGTGACAAGCTAACCTCTTAAGGTGATAGGCTAGTTAAGGTGACAAAATATCATCATAATCATCTGCATTGCCAACAAGATTAGAATCATGATCACTCGCATCTGGATCTGCTTGATTTTCTTCCTCATCCTCATCTATGACATGTTGTTCATTCTCTCTCCCAATCTCTTCATTGGTAATCAAAATCTCTTCTTCAAACACTCCATCATCATCTTCATCCACTTCTTCAAATGTTTCTTGTAAATTAACATATTGCCCATCAGACATTATTTCAACAAATTCCATGAATTTACATCTGGAACAAGACTCTGTTTGAATGACATATGACCATCCTAGGCTTCTTACATCATCAATTAGAAATGATTGATTAATTTGAAGAGGGGAAACATACGGCTCATCCATCTCTGATAAAAATTGACCTGTATTTGCGTGTACAAATCCATACTCATCAAATTGTACTACGGATGGTCGGATCCACTTACATTTTAATAATATACAACTATTTTCACCAAAATCCACTTGAATAATTTCTTGGATGAATCCAACATAAAATTTCTTCTCAGTTTTGTGAAGAAATTCAGCACTAACAACACAATCACAATTTGTCTTTCCTTTGTCTTTTTGATGAAGGGGGTAAATCACAAAACACACAACAATAGAAATTGCACATAGAAAATAGAATGATCTTTTATTGATATGGGAAAAACATTACATTACAAAAGCTCAAATACAATCAAAGGATGGATCCTCTAAAAGCTTCATCACATTACAGCTTCCTATCTCCAGACTCTAGAATCATCTACCTTCTGTAAACCCCAAATCAGCTAGGGTTTCTATTTTCCCCACCTATTCTTGACTCTACACTTTCCCCCTTAACTCTACTACCACCCAGGGTTCCCAAAATAGTCATAAATAGCACTTTTTGGTGGCTTCCAGCTAAATTTCAAAATTTGCAACTCCCTCCAACAGTAGGTCAACTTCTGAGAAGCATAACTTTTGATCCGGGTGTCCGATTGACGAACCGTTTTAAGCGTCGGAAAGCTCGCGATATAAACTATCATGTCAGAAATTCATAAACAGATTTATGTCAACTTTTTAGGACATTATGGGATGTTTTAGTGCCTCATATCTCGTTTCAAAAAAATTTAGGGGCTTTTTTCAGAAAATAAAAACTTTAATATCTTTTAGCTCACAAATGATCTTTTCCTGATTCCTTCGCCAAAGGTCTTATATTTTAGTTACGAAGATTTCTGTAAGTTTTTGCTTCAATCTGTGCCTAAATACAAACTTTTCAAAACTAGCGTTTGTTATTTTTAGCAATTTTGGAAAAACTGAAAGTCCTACATCATTATTCAGGAGATTATGGAACCAGAAATACTAATTATGGAAAGAAATGAAAACAACTGTAATAATTTTGAAGCAACATATTTTTGGGTGATACAAGATTGCCCTTACTCCACTGGATGCTCCTGCATTAGACACCCAAGGTAATTTGAGAAGTGACCCTGTCACGTCTCATGTGTTTGTTTGAGGAAAATCCAAACGGTCAACGTCTGCCTTAGACAACCAAGAATAATCTTCATCAGGCCTTCCTTTCCATTTCACCAGATATTCTTCATATTGCTTGTTATAAGTACTTCTTCCCACACAGCTATCCAAGATCTCTTCTATCTCTTCTGTTGAAGTAGATGCCGGAATACTCCATTGTTCTTCTGTTGGTCCATCCTCTGTGCCACCCTCATGATATTTTGTTAAATCAACAATGTTGAACATAGGGGAAATATTGATCCCACTTAGAAACTCTACCTCATATGCATTTCCTGAATCATGCTTCTTCAGAATTCTGCATAGTCCAAATTTCTTCATTTTTAACTTATTGTATGTTCCAATTGGGAACCTTTCTTTTCTCAAGTGAACCATGACTTCATCTCCTACCTAGAACTCCTTATATCTCCTCTTTTGATCTGCCTTAGCCTTGTACTAAATATTCATCTTATTAATGTGCTTTCTCACCTCTTCATGCAAATTCTTCAGATGTTCTGCAAAGTCTTCAGCTTCAGCACCTATCTTTTCTCCTTTGTCCAACTTGCTTAACTTAGAAGCATTTCTTGGGCTATTGCCATAAACAATCTAAAATGGTGATTTACTAGTACTCCTATTGACAGAATTGTTGTAACCAAATTCTGCCTATGGTAAAATCAAATCCCATCCCTTGGGCTTATCTTCTACTAAGCATCGTAGCAGGTTACCCAAACTCGTATTCACCACTTCCATCTATCCATTAGTCTGTGGATGGTGTGCAGAACTGAACTTCAAATCTGTCTTCAACTTCTTCCACTATGTCCTCTAGAAATAACCAACAAACTTGGTATCTAGATTTGAAACTATACTCTTTGGTAGACCATGTAATCTCACCACCTCTCTGAAAAATAATTCAGCAATATGATCATCATTAGTATTCTTGCAAGGAATGAAATGTGCCATCTTTGAGAATCTATCCACCACCACAAAACATAATCATGTCCTCTCTATGTCCTTGGTAAACCAAGAACAAAATCCATACTCATATTGTCCCATGGCTTCTCCGATATAGGTAATGGATGATATAGCCCTATATTCTAACTTGTTCCTTTTGCCATTTGACACACTCTGCAAATCCTCACATCTTGCTACAACTGTAGCCAATAATAATTTTCACTAACAATAGCAATGGTCTTATCTCAACCAAAGTGCCTACCAATCCTCCACTATGCTTCTCCTTTATCAGATTCTCTCTCATGGAACTCCTTGGAATGCACAACTAGCTTCCTTTAAACAACATGTCATCTTGGATTATGAAATCTAACCATTTTATCCTATCCAAAGTAATAGGTTCCAAACAAGCTTTCGAAGCCTCTGCAAAATCTAGATCTTCGGGATACAAAATTTTGAGCTCATCGAACCCAATAACCTCTATCTTCATTTATGTCCACAAATTTTGCCTTCTGCTCAAGGCGTCTACAACTTTGTTGGACTACCCACTCCTGTGCTTCAAAACAAAAGTATAACTCTGCAAAAAATCAACCCATTTTAAATGCCTTTGGTTCAACTTTCCTTGACTATTAAGATACTGCAAACACTGATGATCAGTATATAAAACAAACTCTTTTGGCAACAAATAATGTCTCCATTTCTTCAAAGCCTGAACTATAGCATAAAATTCTTGATCATAAATAGAATACTTTTTCTTGGCATCATTAAGCTTCTCACTAAAATAGGCAATGGGCTTACCTTCTTGACTAAAAACAGCTCTTATAGCACTACCACTAGCATCACAATCTACCTGAAACACCTTATTGAAATCTGGAAGTGCCAAAATAGGTTGCTCTGTGACAAACTTTCTGTAAACTTTCTGTTAGGGGTGCACAAATGCTACTAAAATTTATGATAAACTTTCTATAAAAACTTGCCAAACCATGAAAAGATCGTACCTCTGTGGCACTCCTTGGCATAGGCCATTCAAGGATAGCTCTCACCTTCTCTAGGTCCATCTTAAGACCTTCCTCTGAGACAACAAATCCCAGGTATACCAACTCCCTCTTTGCAAAACTACATTTCTTTAGATTAATCAGCAACTTCTCCTCCCTCAACTTCTCTAAAACTCTTTTGATATGCATCAAATGCTCATCCCAAGTCTTCCTAAAAATTAAAATATCATCTAAATAAACAATAACAAAAATTCTCAAAAATTCTTTCAGTATCTCGTTTATGAGCCGCATGAATGTACTTGGTGCGTTGGTTAGCCCAAATGGCATGACTAACCACTCATACAAACCCTCCTTTGTCTTGAAGGTTGTCTTCCATTCATCTCCTTCTCTGATTCGGATCTAGTGATACCCACTCTTTAGGTCAATCTTCGTGAAGTACTTGGCTCCACTTAAACAATCCATTATGTCATCCATTCTTGGCAATGGAAACCTATACTTGATAATGATCTTATTTATGTCTCAAGAATCTGTACACATTCTCCACTCTCCATCTTTCTTTGGTGCTAGTACTGTAGGTACCGCACATGGACTCAGGCTCTCCCTTATCAATCCCTTCCTTAACAACTCATAAACTTGTCTATTCAACTCTTCATTCTTTGCTAGAGTCATTTTGTGGGCTGCCTTATTTGGCAAACTGGCTCCTGGTATCAAATCCATTTGATGACTTATCTTCCTCACTGGTGGTAAACCTTTTGGTACATTATCAGAGATAATGTCCTAAAATTCTTCCAAAATATCTAAAACTTCTGCTGGTACATCTTCACATTTCTCTTAACTAATTTTAGGAATCAATGCAAAGCAATGACGCTCATGCTTCATACCCTCCAAAAATTTCCTACCATCTACCAAGCAAATTCTAGCAGTACTACATACCTTTTCTTCCACCTCTTTCAAGGGCTTCAACTTATGATGAAATTCATCCTTTGTTAGGGAATATGTGTTTGCACAGCCATCATGGACAGTGCTCCTATCATATTGCCACGGCCTCCCCAATAACATATGACATGCATCCATTGGTATGATGTCACACAACACCTCATCATGGTAGTCACCAATTTTGAACTTAACTAAACATTGCTCATTGACCAAAGCTCTATGGTCCTTTTGCAACCATGCGATCTGATGCAGATGTGGATGCTTTCTTCTTGTCAACTTCAACTTGTCAACCATCTCCTCTAAAACAAGATTGTCAGTGCTTCCACTGTCAATAATAATATCACAACACTTACCTTCACATTTGCACCTTGTGCAGAATAAACTCTTCCTCTGATTTGGTTCTTTCTCCTCATTCAACAAGGTTTTTCTAACAACTAGGGTTTCTCCCCTTTCAACATCTTTAGAATGCTCAGACTGGGCATCTTCATCTACATGTGCAACTTGTGCATTGCTTTCAGGTCTTCTATTTATCCTTTCTTGATGTTGTGGACACTCGTATGCTTGATGTCTATCTTCTCCACATTGGAAACAGGTTCCTCTAAAACCTCCTCTTCCAAGTCCTTGCCCAGGTTGGCCCCTTCCTCTTCCTCTTTGCTCACCATTGCTCTAGTCACGAGGGTGGTAGACATTATCCCCTCTCTGATTTCGACTGGTGCCAGCTTCTTCACTTTTCTTTGGATCTTCATTAAGGCCTCCATAGGGTCTTCCACCAGTCCTTCTACCTTGACCTCTTCCCCTTTGCTTGCTATGAAATCTTTTTATTTAGCTTCTCTTCCACCTTCAGGGAAAACTGGTACGCATATTCTATGGTGGTCATTATGACAAGGCTCAACTCCTCTTGAATACTTAGACTCAACCCATTAATGTAACGGGATACCTTCTCCTTATTGGCCTCTGCTTGGCCTGTCCTAATAGTAATCTTATAAAACTCTTCTATATACTCCTTAATAGACTTGTTACCTTGCTTCAGTCCTTGTAGCTTCTTCAGCAACTCCATCTCATAGTCCACAGGAATGAACTGCTTCTTCAATTTCTCCACCATCTGATCCCATCTAGTGATCTTTCCTTTTCCTCTTTTGTTCCTCTCTAATTGGACCTCCTTCCACCAAATACTGGTGTGGCCCTTTGACTTTTTGTTTGCAACTTGACCCGATCTGGATCCTCCACATCTTCATACTCAAAATACTCCTCCATGTCATTGATCTAGTCAATAAGTTGTTCTAGATTCAAATCTCTAGAATAGGTAGAAACTTCAGTCCTAGGCCTCTTTTTGATCTTTGAAATGGCCCTCAACAACCTAATTTCTACAGGATCTCCTGCAGCTTCTTGTTCTTCCTCAGATAGCTCTTCTTCAACTTCATCCTCACTTTCTTCTCTTATTCTAGGATCAAACCCTCTTCGCAGCTCCTCTTGCAATGCATCGATTTGCCTTTGTAGGGCTCTAAAACCCTCTTCCATCAAAGCATTCCTCCCAATACAATTTCTTTGTGGAGGCATCTTGATCTCTGTAGCAAACTGTCTCATTGTCAGCGATCTATCTACACACTTAAGAACCCTTTCTCTGATACCATTTGATGAAGGGGGTAAATCACAAAACACACAACAACAGAAACTGCACACAGAAAATAAAATGATCTTTTATTGATATGGGCAAAACATTACATTACAGAAGCTCAAATACAATCAGAGGATGGATCCTCTATAGGCTACATCACATTATAGCTTCCTATCTCTAGACTCTAGAATCATCTACCTTCTGTAAACCCCAAATCAGCTAGGGTTTCTATTTTCCCCACCTATTCTTGACTCTACACTTTCACCCTTAACTCTACTACCACCCAGGGTTCCCAAAATAGTCATAAATAGAACTTTTTGGTGGCTTCCAGCTAAATTTCAAAATTTGCAACTCTCTCCAAAAGTAGGTCAATTTCTGGGAAGCATAACTTTTGAATCGGGTGTCCGATTGACGAACCGTTTTAAGCACCGATCGCGATGTGAACTATCATGCTAGAAATCCATAAATAGATTTTTGTCAACTTTTTGGGATGTTATGGGATGTTTTGGTGCCTCATATCTCGTTTCAAAAATTTTTAGGGGCTTTTCAGGAAAAAAAAAAAAACTTTAATATCTTTCATCTCACAAATGATCTTTTCCTGATTCCTTCACCAAAGGTCTTATATTTTAGTTATGAAGCTTTCTGTAAGTTTTCACTTCAATCTGTGCCCAAATGCAAACTTTCCTAAAATGGTAGGTAAACTTTCCAAAACTGGCAGTTTGCTATTTTTAGTAGTTTTGGAAAAACTGAAAGCCCTACATCATTATTCAAGAGATTATGGAACCAGAAATACTAATTAAGGAAAGAAATGTAAACAACTATAATGATTTTGAAGCAACATATTTTTGGGTGATGCAAGATTGCCCTTACACCACTGGATGCTCCTACATCACCTTTTCTTCCACTTTTAAATGACTACCATAGGCCCACATTCCACTAAAACACATAGCCTATATATGTGGAGATTTTGAAAGCTCACTTTCCTCAATTGTTACATCCTGACCTTCTTCTTTTGCATCACTGACTATATTAGCAATCCACTCTTCAAATTTTGGAAAAGAATCACCTCGAATCAAATCATGACGTCTGCACTTTTGAGGTCGATGTTGCATCCAAGTTTGATTCTCTTCTTCATATTTTCTACATAGAATATTAACGTACAAATAGTAAGATTAATAATATAAATGTGTAAATGCAATTGAGTAAATAAATTATTGTAGAAAATTTTTTACCTATGCCACTTATCGAACAAAGTTGTGTTTTGAAGAATATAGGCATGTATCGCACTTCTTTCTTGATGTGATAGCTTGAAGCAACATCCATTGCCTTCTAATACTTCACCTGCAACTCTTTCATCTTCATCATCATCCCATACACATCGATTGACATTTTTAAAATCCTTCATATATTCTATGCAAAATCCGATGGCCTCTTGCATTGAATATCCCTCAGACATGCTGCCTTCCAGTTTTGCCCTAGTACAAACAAATTTTTTCAAAACCTTCATATATCATTCTATAGGATACATCCATCTCATTCTTACTGGGCCACAATGCTCTAGTTCATATTCTAGATGTATCAAAAGATGCATAGAAATGTTAAAGATTGTTGGTGGAAATTCCCATTCTAATAGACAAAGGACTTCAACAACCTCCTCCCTCAAACTATCAAAGTTTTAAGGATCTAATACATGTAAACTCATTCTCTTTAATATTAGGCCCAACCTTATAACTGCCAATCTTGGCCCCTTTGCCAAACTTGATATATTTACCACAATAGGTAAAATATTCTCAATTATGACATGATATTCATGGGTCTTGAGGCCTCTTAAGCCATTAATGTTAGTTTGGCTTCTAATACTACTACTTACATATCTAGTGGGAAAGCGAGTCTGAAACAACAACTGTAAGAATTGTGCACGTTGTTCCTTTGTCCAGACATAAGGAGCACTAGGTTTTCAACCCAAAGATTTTGACGATTCTTTAGTTGTTGAAAGTCTTCACATGATGAAATAGTATCAAAAGCAGCAAAAAGATTTTCTATAAAAGCATAGGCTATATTTTTCATAGTATGCATAAAGTCAACAGTATGCCTAATGGCTATATCCTTAAAGTATGGCAACTTATAGAATATGCACAACCATTTTACACCGCTTTCACTACATGGATCATATCTACTACCACCAATCCCATCATTTTCAATAAATGACATTCTTTTTTGTCCATTCTCAACAATGTAATCACTTGTTATTAGCAATGGTGCTTTGCAATTCTCTTCTTGACCATTAAAACGTGTTTTTTTTCGATGATATGGATGATCCATTTAAGGTAAGCATGATGTCCACTACACAAACTTCTTGAGTGTCTCACAAAATCCTTAAAGTTGCAAGTAGGACATCCATGGTATCCATCAACACTGAGACCAAACAATGTGCCATATGCAGGCAGATCATGAATTGTAAACAATACGGAAGCTCTTAAAGTGAATTTGATTGAATGATCATCCCTTAAAGATTGAATTGCTTCAATTCCTTTCCACAATTCCATTAGCTCATCATATAATGGCTCTAGATAAGCATCGATTGCATCTGAAGTCACACTTTTCTTTCCTAGTATAATCAATGATAGCATTAAGAAAAATGGTTTAGTTGCTAACCATGGAGGCAAGTTATAATTTATTAAAAAAACTACCCAAGTTGACCATTTAGTACTTTGATCTAAGAATAGGTTTACCTCATCTAGAGCTAAACCCAACTTTATATTATGAGGATCTTGCGAAAAATTAGGCCATCTATTATCAAATTCCATCCATGTCTTAGAATCAAGCGCATGTCATTGTTTTCCATCTATGCTCTTATTTTGGGCATGTCATTGTGTAAGTTCAGCAATGTCTCTGCACCTATAAATTCGGAGTAATCGTGGGATTGTTGGAAAGTGTCAAAGAACCTTTCTAAGAACCACAACTAATTTCAACCCTTGTCTACACCTCGGTTCATGACATTTCAGACATTCACTCTCACTTGCAAGATTATTGCGAAATAATACACAACCATTCACACATGCACATGGATGTTTTCATACCCTAAGCCTAGCTTAGTGGTTTGCTTTTTACATTGACTTTGTTTTGTTGGCAATGTGGAGTTAGGTGGTAACAACAAACTTAATAATGCCAATAACTGATCTACACTCTCATTTGTCCAACCATGCACCAATTGTAAGTTAAGAATTTGAAGGAATGTTGTCAAATGACTTAACTTGCAATTAGCATACACAGGCTTTAAAGCATCCTC
The DNA here is from genome assembly GCA_027924645.1 of Cunninghamia lanceolata. NCBI lineage: Eukaryota > Viridiplantae > Streptophyta > Pinopsida > Cupressales > Cupressaceae > Cunninghamia > Cunninghamia lanceolata. The sequence goes on along the minus strand of BSBN01000549.1, from coordinate 2,781,001 downwards.
CATCGACTTGTCCCAATCATCATCTAGACCCTCATTCAACATTCTATAAACTTCAAACCCTTCATCTAACATTGTTGCCTATTCATCTATGTTTGGTGCCACTTCATCTATGTTTGTTGCCTCTTCATCTCTCACACTCTGCAATTCTATCATATCTTCATAATAAATGTAATCCCAAGGGCTTATACCACTATGCCCATATCTTATCATATGTCGAAGAATCAGGATTCTTTTTCTAACCTTTCCACCAAGACAATTTTTACATGGACATGGATATTTGTCCGTGTCCCTCTCATCAGCTACTCTCTCATCAAATGCATGGTATTGATCCATAGTCAACCTTCGACGTTGATCCATCTATAATTTTATACACATAGCAACAAAAAACTTTTGAGGAAAAAATTGGCAAACCAAAAGTTCAAGATTTTTTGAAAATCAGATTTTTAAAAAAAGTAAAAAATTGTAGAATAAGAGACAAAAACTTTTTTTTAATTGAAAGGCATTTCCATAGAAATAGAGTTATAGAGAGCAAATAAAATAGAGAGTTTAACTAATGAATTGTAAAAAATAGATTTTTGTAGTTTATTTTAAAATTGCCGATTACATTACATTGCACATCTTTCAAACTCAAAGCATTACATTACATTGCATAACTAATAACTATATGCTGATAGATGACAAAATTTTAATTACAATGTGTTCTGATGTAGGGGCATCCTTGATGCACCTTTTGATGCAAATTGTTTTCATGTTACTAAACTTTGGTTGGGGTCAATAAGGTCATGTAATACCATTTGGGGTTGTTTAAGTCCATTGTGTGATGTTTTAATGTCATGTTATAAAAAGTTACAAAATGTTGTCAAAAACTTGCAAATGTTGTCATTAGTGTTAACAAAGGAGTTGGTGGTCAGTTTTTCAGTTACCAATGGTTGTAACATGTTAAATATGCCATGTAACCTCGATCAAAAAGGTTGGAGAGAAGTTTGAATGAGAAATACTTAATTTTGCATGTCCAAACTTGTGTTTTTCTGTGTAAATTGATTGTAATTCACATTGTACGGACTGGTACAGATTGGTAGGGTCTTGAAACCAATTGGATAATTTGGAGAAGGTTCTTAGCTTTCAAATGCATTTGTTTGGTAGAATTTCATCAAGTTTTGTGTAAGATATTGCATTTTTGGTGAGTGCTGCGGCTAAACCCTACCTAGGGTTTCCAGGGAGGAAAATTTGATCATGGGCAGTGTTCCCACCATCCAAAAATCTTAAAAATTGGTAGAAATCTCTATCCCACACCTATCCACATCCTTGCAAGAGGACAACTCATGACTGGCACATGTGAAGAAGATATGATTGACTGTGTGTGCATATTTGTTGTGAGATAGTCCTAAAACCTTAGGTTCTTTGTTGCTTTGAATAATCTATGCACTGTATGTCAATGGAGGGGTGAAGAATCATAGTGGCTTGTTGTTAGGGTCTGTTCAAGCCTAGGAATTCATATGACAAGTGTTCTTACCTTTGTTTGGAGTCATCACCTTGAATGCACCTAGTGGCAGCAAGACCTAAATTGCATAAATCATTGTGTCAATCACTTGGTTAGGTCATGTACGTTTGGAAACCCCTAGAAGATGTTGTAATAGGTCTGAATAAACCAAGTTGCCCATATTCCATGTTGTCTTCAATGATTGAGTGTTACTAGGGTGTTGTTTCCATGTTTTAGGCTTAGGAGCAAATTGTCAAGAATGAACAAGGGTGCAGATTTGCATCAAGTGTATTGAAACTTTGTTTGGGATGTGTCAAGGTTATTGTGTGAGAGTCCTTCCTCTGCATCATGTTTTGCCTCTACATAAATCTCTGTGGTTAGATTTGTGCATTTTTTACTTGTAAGATTCTCATAGTTAGTGAAAAAGGTAGTGTTCATGAAGGAATGGAAAAGATGCATAGAGCCTTTGAATTATATTCGTACTGTGCAATGGCATTGAATCATTTTAGCAAACTATTTTTTCTTCACATGGCAGCATTTTCTTGTGGAACAGTTGACTGAGATAGCTCTTGTTTCAACTGACCACCCTCTCATGAAATCTCATTCATATTATAATCTTGCACGATTTTATCATAGTAAAGGTGATTATGACACCACTGGCCACTACTACATGGCATCAGTCAAGGAAAGCCAGAGGCCACAAGATTTTCTGGACATGTTCAATTGAAGCTGGGAGTTCTTAAGAGTTCTCTCTCAAATTTTGAAAAGGTTATGGAGGTCCACCCTGAGAACTGTGAGAGCTTAAAAGTTGTAGGCCATATATATGCTTAGCAAGGGTAGGTAGAGAAGACTTTGGAAATTTTAAGAAAGGCAACTCACATAGATCCACGTGATGCCCATGCATTTATCAAGATGGGTGAGTTATTAATATCATCAGACCCTAGTGCAGCCTTAGATTCTCTTAAGACAACAAAGTCTCTTATGAAGAAGAGTAGAGAAGAAGTACCCATTCAATTATTAAACAACATTGGGGTTCTTCATTTTGAGCGTGATGAACTACAGTTAGCTCAACAAACTTTTATGGAAGCATTAGGAAATGGCATTTGGGTTGAATTCATAAATAAAAACCCCAGTACCAATTCTGTAGTTTTTCCTATGCTCTTTAAGGATATGGAATTCTTCCATCAACTAGAAGAAGGTGGTGTTTCACTTGAGCTACCATGGAATAAAGTCACAATACTATTTAATCTTGCTAGGTTGTTTGAATGACTACATGATACTAAAAAAGAAAATCTTTATACAGGCTAATATTGTTCAAGTTTCCTGATTATGTGGATGTATATCTATGTCTTGCAGCCATGGCTCAGGCTCAGAATGAGATCCAACTAAGCCTAGAATTGATTGGGGATGCACTTAAGGTGGATAAAAACTCATCAAATGCTTTATCTATGCTTGGAAAAATGGAACTAAAAATAGATGACTGGCTTAAAGAAAAAGAAACAATTAAAGCTGCACAAATTGAATCAGATGCAAATAATTCTTATGTTGACATTTCACTTGGAAATTGGAATTATTTTGCATCTTTTCGCAATGAGAGGAGGGATCCATAGGTGGAGGCAAAACATCTTGAGAAGGCTAGAGAACTATATTGTAAAGTGTTGGCACAGAGACCAGAAAATGTTTATGCTGCAAACAGGGCAGCCATTGTGCTAGTTGAAAGGGGTCAATTTTATATTCAAAGAAAATTTTTACACAGGCACAAGACGCTGCAGTAGGAAACATCTTTGTTCATATGCCTGATGTGCGGGTAAATCTAGCACATGTTTACTTTACACAAGGTCAGCTTGTGCTTGCAGTGAAAATGTATCAAAATTGTTTGAGGAAATTCTATTTTGGCACTGACACCCAAATTTTATTATATTTATCTCGAACACATTATGAAGCAGAATAGTGGCAAGATTGTAAAAGAGCAGTAGATTGTAACTACTATAAGTTGTCAATCACAAAGCAATAGATTTTGTGTTTATAAATGTAATGAGGCTTTTGAATTACCTCTGAATTCGCTACAAAGGGTGTCCCCAAATCTGACTTCGCTGCAAAGGGCCTCATCGACTTCAAATTCGTTGCAACAAACTCTGAATTCCTTGCCCTCCTTTTTTGAAATCTCCAAGTCCTCTCCTCTTTATCACCCATGCAAGTAGCTGCTATAACTCAAAATGCCTCAGTGTGAAGTAGCTCTGGGAAAGTACTTTGATCTCTACATTCCTGACCTTTTGTTTTTCAGTGAGTCCACCACAAGCAGTTCTGAACGATTAGAGATATTCCAAGCTAAGTGCATGAAGAGCATGTTAGAGTGCCTACAAGTGAAGAGTGTGATGGTGATGGGCCATAGCTATGGTGGGTTTGTGGGCTTCTAGATGGCACACATCTATTGCCTCATAATTGTGAGCTCTGGTGTTTGCAACAATGATCTGCTCAATGAGCTCGGTGCCACCAATATCAGGGATGTTCTTCTTCTTGACTAATGAAGGAGGAATTCTATAATGAACGTGAATAATGAATCGTGCCAATACATCCCACCAATAATTTCCCCAAATTATTTTTTAAAATTTTGTCTAATTTGTAATTGCGTGACTAACTATTTAGTCATTTTTATTTCTATGACTAAATAATTTTTTAGTCAACAACCAAATTAGTCATTTATTTACTCATTTATAGCTGAGTTGCAAAAAATTAGTAGAATTTAGTCATTTTTAGTTGTTGTGACTAAATGTTTTAGTCACTTAGTCATTTATTTGCTAAAATTCTACTAGTGAGAGGAGTTGAGTTTCGGGCCTTCGGCCTTCCGCAATTAATAGGAGGTTGGGAAGGGATGGATAGACAACAAATTTACAAAACACTTCCCCCAGAATGAGGACAAACTCACTTACCCACTTGAACTGATTGTTGATGCAACTGCCTGGAAGTGGATAAATGGGTTGATCCCACTTATTTTGATGCTCACCTTCATGCTCAAGAGTGAGCATGACAAGAGTTGATTCTTCATGATATGTCCCTAGCCGGACCAAATACCTTATAGGGCATCCCATTTAAATGACATGCAAATCAACAGAGTTGATCTCATGCCCCTGCTGTATTTCTTTCTCTTGATACTAGTCTAAATGCTATGATCCTTGTATATCAATTAGAGGAATGACTACCTCCTCAATCTGCTCAAATGGTTGAAGATTTATCTCATCTAGAGGCACTGATTTACTATCCAGGTTTGAACAGAAAACATCAAGCTCATCCCAGAAATGAGCCTCCTCCAAGTCCTCTACACTCTTCATTATAGGACACCCATATGCTCTTCTTCATGGGCTGGAATCTCACTATCATGTTGGCCCTCAACCTATAACAATCTTCCATCATTTTCACTACCCCTATGTTGTTGCGTATCCATTGTTATCTGCTTGTCTTCTTCATTTTCAATGTAACCAGTTAGTTCATGAAATAGGGTAGTATCATCCACTTGCCAATTCAAAAACACACATTCAACCTACATTTGCCTTTGTCCCACTATAGCCCACTGACTAGATCCAATATGTTGTTTTGGGACTGCTGATGGATTGCATGGATTGTGCCACTCATAACCTTGAGTTGGGTTGTTCTAAATTGGGACAAGCACACCTGATGTACTTGTAGCAGCTAAGTTTATGGGGTTCAGGCACCTAACACAGCTCAGTTGATTTTGTCTTTGATTGTTCCCCTAACAAAGATGCTTGCTAAGTTGATAAGGCTGATTAGGAACTTGGTATGGCATGTTAGCTATAGGAATCAGTGCCATAATTGGTTGAAAGATTGGGGCTTTTGGAAATAATGGCATTAGAGGCCTAGGGGCAATCTATCTAGCCAGAATTAGATAGTTTTTTGTCATAATAGCTACCTCATAGGCATCTGGTAACACATTCCCTCCTAGAGACTAGATCATGATAGTGATATCATTGTTCATGGATCTCAAATAATACAAGAAAGTAGCATTAGGGGAAGGCCTCACCAGTGGTGGAATTCTATACCAAGTCTTTTGAACTCTAAAATTAAAATCCACCATGAATTCATAAGGAGACCTTTTAATAGTAGTCAGTTACTCCATTAGGGACAAATGATCATCGCTATCTTCAAAATGCTGACAGAGCCTATCTCCTAACTCATCCCATTCATGAATTGAATTTGCAGGTAACCCCTTGTACCACTGGAGAGATTTTCCTTTCAAGGAAGAAGCAAGGAGCCTTACTGCAACATTGTCTTTGGTAACATTGTGAATGGAGCATACATTGGCAATATCTTGGATGTGCCCAGTGGGTATAGTGAAATTTTCATCAATGAAAAAGGGAATAGCCCTTAGAGCTGGAACTGGGATGTCTTCATATTTTGTAAGGTTGAGAGGGCTTCCACCATTGAAGGCCACAAATGTTCTGTTGCTTGGCAGGGCCATGACAATGGTGTGAATGTTTTTAATTAGTTTAACTGGAAAAAAAGGGTCTAGAACCCTATACAGAGCCACCCCCAGGGAAAAAAGGCCTTAAATGAGCCAGAAACAGTACATTAACAACACAAAAATAGCTGACAAAAAATGAGACTAATCAAAAATACAAAAACTAACAGACCCCTTATGGACTATCAGTCATACCATTCTTGGCCAGGAAGTTGACCATATCCTTGTAGTCACCGAGGATGTCCACCCCCACATCTCTGACCTTGTCATTAAAATCTTTAACAACAGCAAACACTGAAGCCGCGTGATGAAGTGCCTTGGTAGCGAATTCAGTCATCACCCTCCATTTCTTCTGCATCTTGTCCATCTTAGCCTTGAGCACCATCAGCTCATCTGCAGTCTTATTACACAATGAACAACTGCCCTTCTTCTTCTATCCCCAGGCTTCCTCCTCAATCTCTTCTGAGTCAGGCTTGTTTAATTCAGTAAAGTGGCTCGCTCCTTCATCTTCATGCATAGACTCGGTGGGTGTTTCATCTTCTCCCTCTCCAATGGTATCCTCAAAAAACTCAGAGTCCTCATAAATATCCATGCCCTGGGGATTAGAGGATGGGATACCAGCAATATAGTTGAATCTATGCACACCTTGAGCACCATGCTTAACAACATCACCTCCATCACCACTCCCTGTCTATTTAGGTACCAAGTCTAGGTCTATGACTTTCACAGTCTCCACCACCCTTATAGTTTCCTCTCCCCCAATTTTAGCCTTCTTAAGCTGCAGGCCCTTATCCTCCACAACCCTCTAGTCCCTTTTAGTTGACACCATAGTCTCCTTCCCAATATCCAGGTTAGAGGTATCAAGTTTCCCGCTAGATTTTTTTAGGGATTTAGTCTTAGAATCAGGAGTAGGGGTCCCAACAGGGGTACGACAATCCTTAATTCTGGGTCCCCCTTTAGGATTTTAGTGGAGGTCTTGGGGGACCCAACAACTTTCTTGGCTTTACCCTTAGCAGCGGGAGTCTGGGTCGACGAGGTATCCTCAAGTATACTGACTTTGATTTGTTTTGGGGGGCACAAGGCTAAGTGTAAGTGATATAGCCTAAGGATGTGACCTTGATGAATAGGGATGAGCGGGTAATTAGGGTTTTTACATGAATTCCCTTGGCATATTTAATTGAGTTTTCCAGATAAGACAAAAGAAAAAAAGGGAAGCTAATCTCCAACCTATTCCTGAAATGGTTAAGTAAAGCAAAGTGGTAATGGTAGAAAACCTTGAATTTTCCCTCCAAAGTGAAGTATTTCATAATCATGAGGCAAACCTGTCCCCACGGAGCCGGCAATTTTTATCTTTCAAACCCTCCATGGAGATTCACCACAACCTCCCCTTCTCTAAAAAATCCCCATATTTTCAAGGTCTGGCACCTTACAACATCGGCTATGTTTCTTTCCTTTGATGGGGAGCCTCGTGGCTTGCCTAATAACCTCTTTAGAGACTTCAAAACCAATGCCCCCCACACGAGCCCTCTTAGTATCATCATCCCAAGACTCTGCAAACTATCAGGATAGATTCTCATCATGTCCAATCATCACCTCAAGGAAGGGAGCCACATACCCCTCCTGTATGATGTTCCAGGCCATAGGATCCTACCTAAACTCCTTAGGAGAAATTGACTCAATCTTGACAATGTCACCACCCATCTTGAAATCCTGAAAACTGCACAACTGGAGAGAAAAGAGATGTTGACGGTAGAAAATGCTGAAATGCTTAACATGATACACAAAGAAGTTATTAAACTCTTCCATGCACTCTCATCATTTCAAAGGCCATGAAAATCCAAAATTATAAACAATGTAATAATTTTGAAGATATGCATAGTCCTTGCCACCCTGGTTCTCTTCCTTGGAAAAGACCCGCGCCCGCCACCTCGTGAGAAAGTGAATATAACTAGAGACAAGGATAGTAATAAAATTATTACTCCTGAGCTAGTCTATCCTTCGTTCATCCTACCCTCTCATAACTTGCCACCTTAGTGTACTTTCAAGCCAACCTATCATCTAAACAACCCGCCCACCAGTCACTTGCCACCTCAGCTTCTGACCAAGCCAACCTAATGTCTGATCCTCCCACCCACTGATCACGTGCCACCATGGAATCCTTATAGGTCTCCTAGTCAAACCCCTCTGATCCTTTTCAAAACTCTCGCTCCAAAGGAATTGAATAATAATAATTATTTTCCTGCCACTCAGAGTTTGAAAACCAATGACTCCAAACTCATTTAAAGTATTAATACCCTCCATATTAAGGTAATCACCTCTACACAACTAGAGTGTGCAAATGATGAGGAGCCCGTAACATCTAATCTGTGTGCTTATATCCATCTTTTTTAATGAGCATTTGAATCCCACTACACAACTTGGCTGGAAGCCTCTAGCACTGCCAACCATTACTATTGATGCCCAAGTTTTCCATAGAATCTACCACAGCATTACCTTCCCTATAGGTATGAGAGACCTTAAACTCATCCATGGCATTAAGGAGCAACCAAATATCTCCAACAATATCTGCTAGATTCCAACCTATACTAGCCGAAACCAAAGTAGCATTGATAATTAACTGTGAATCCCCTTCCACATACAGATATCGATTGTTCAAGGAAATGTCAAGTTTGATACCCCACAGCATAGCTAAAGCTTTGGACGCATTGTTACTCTTAATGTCAATTCCCCTAGTGCAAGTAGCCACAAACATTCTCGAATTGGATCTAATTATGCCTCCTCCAAGCTGGCCACCACCAAATTTCCTTTGGCTGCCTCATCAAAATTAAGCTTGAACCAGCCTTTTTGAGGCAAGGTCCGGTAAGTTTTAGCACTAGCCATGTTTTTAGAGTTATCAATTTGATAGTTATTTGGGTTGACAGTCCATTATTGCAATAAGCTCTATTATTCTTTCCCTGGGGGTTCTCCACAACTTTGAAGTTGCAGGAATTGATGTTCTCTGCCAGCAATTTGGAAAAGGTCTGAAAAATCTCCACAAGGGTTCTAAACTTCTCCCTAAAAATTTTGGTATTGCGCTCTTTCCACAAATTCCAAGCAAGATGGGGGGAATTTGTAACCAAAGCTCCTTAACAACCGGTAATGTGGATCGAAATGGAGGCCTCCAAGTTCTGGACAAGGCCGCCATACTATCATTGAAAACCTAGAACAAGTTTAGTTTCTACATAACCAGACTCCAGACCTCCCAAGCAAAGTTACAATGCAAAAGGAAGTAACACCCCAAGTATGATATTTAAACTAGACATTTCCAAAGCTTATGATAGAGTCAATTGGGATTTTTTTATTAGGGTCCTTAGTAAATTTGGTTTTCAAGATCGGGTGATCAACCTGGTGAAGGAGTGTATCTCCATGATTAGATTTTTTGTCTTGGTCAATGGTTCCCCTCGGGGGTTTTTCCCCTCTAGGAGAGGTCTCAAATAGGGAGAGCCCCTTTCTCCATACCTCTTCATCTTGTTGGTAGAAGTGCTTGGTAGGAATGTTTGTAACTTGTTGGGAAACGAAAGTCTTTGTGGCATCAAGCCTGCTTCCACAACTCAGCCATTAGTCATCCAACCATTTGTGGATGACACTATATTGTTTGGAATTGCTTCTGTGGTTGAGGCTAGAAGGTGGAAAGGTCTCCTCAATGTCTATGAAGGGGCCTCTGGGCAAAATATTAATTTTGAAAAAAGTCACATCTATTTTCTAAACACTCAGGAGGCTTTGCAACAAAAAATAACTAGAGTCTTGGGTTGCTCTAGTGCAAGGTTACCTGCTCCCTACCTTGGCCTCCCACTTACGACCACCAAAGGTACTTTAGACTAGTGGAATATGATAATTGAGAGAATGCACTAGAGGGAGTTGGCTAGTTGGAAAGGGGCTTTATTGAGCCAAGCGGGGAAATTTCAACTCCTTAAAGCCTCTCTTCAAGGCATCCCTAATTATTTCTTAAGCCTATTCAAAATCTCGAGATGTGTGGCTAAGAAGATAGAGTAGATTCAGAAGAAATTCCTTTGGTCCAGAGTGGAGGAAAAAAGGAGAATTGCGTTGGTTAGCTAGGAGAAGTTTTGTACCCCCAGGAGCCAGGGAGTTTGGGTTTAAGAATAATCCATCTCATGAATAGGGCCCTTATGACTAAGATTGGGTGGAACCTGATCCAAGGTAATAAGGATTGGGGGGATATCATGTCTACCAAATATCTCAATGGGGGTAAGGGAGGCAAGCTACTTGCTGATCTTGGTCTCCCTAAAGGCTCTATCATCTGGAACGGGACCCTAAAAACTGGGGTCTCCTTTGTAGAGGCACCAGGTGGAAGATTGTGGATGGTAGGAATGTCAATTTTTGGGAGGACAGATGGTTGAATGATTTACCCCTCAAAGATCTAGATTATGGTAGATTAGTTGATAGAGCTTGCAGGTTCTTTGGTTGTAAAGTGGTAAACTACATCGGAGATCAGGGGAGTATAAGGAGTTGGATGGATATTATAGATTGTGTTATGGAGCATGATAAGGATAAAGAGGTGGCCCTTCTATTGGGATTAAGGTGCCATCAACCTTGTAAATCCTATGTAATTAATTACTCCTAATATTGTTTGTAAATCACCCATAAGGGATGAAAGGTTTCACTAACAATGATCTTGTTTCAGTCATATGTTTATATCCAATACACAACGCTCATTCATTCGTGATGGGAGGTCGCAGGGGGATTTCCCCCCTATGAGGGGTTCACGGGGATCACCCCCTGGCGAGGGGTCTAGGGGTCGATATTTTGTCAATTATCTTTCCTGAGGAGGAAACCCCCTTTTATAAGGATATTTGTACTACATTTTTATCAGATTGGAAAGTAACAAGTGTTGCTAGATTGAAAACTCAAGAAACAAAGGAAATGCATGTATTGCAATCTCATATTCAAAGATAATACAACTTGGAGCCTCTTTTCTTGGTGGAGTTTTTTACTTGAAAGGGATTTCTCCACGATACATATTGTGTTATGTGTTCAGTTCTTAATTCATGTTATTTCTGTGTAATGGGTTTTGATTTCTATTGCAATCTCCATTGATTCTACATTGTTTAGAGGATAATAAGATTTGAATCAGATTTTTGTTGTGGTTTGCACCTTCATTTCTAACACCTTCAGCTACAAAGGGGGTTGCGCAACTTTAGACTTTCACTCCTTCCTAAACAAGATCAGATGTTTTGGGATAAGGACAACAAAGGTTAGTTTACTGTGAAGAGTGCATATGGGTTGTCGTTGGACCCTGGTGAGGATAGGTTGTGGGGTAAATTTTGGCTTTCTAAACTCTTACCCAAAATTAACTTCTTCTGGTGGACCCTAATGCATAACAAAATCCTAACTCTGGATAATTTGAAAAGAAGAGGATTTTAGTTGCTAAATAGGTGTGTTCTCTGTGGTGAAGAGGAAGAGACTGTCACTCACCTCCTTTTCATCCCACAATAATGGGTTACACTTTTTGGCCAAACTTGACATTGAAATCAACATTTTGAACTAAATCTTCACTTTCTAACACCTATAGCAGCTAAACCATTAGGAATTTGAAGATGATGTAAACTAGTGATTTGTGATATTTTGTCTGTAGATTCTAAATATATATATTTTTTAAAATTTGGAGTTAAATTTTTAAAAAAATTGTGTCTCCTTTGATAACTAGTTTTTAATAGTAAACAACATTTTTTTAAAGTGATGTGTATTCTATCGCACATAACTTTTTTTCTACAAAGGATAAAACTCTGATTCTTTTGAATTTAGATTGGTAACACCAATATCTAGAGGATGCATTTGGTTTTATAATGTTTTGTTGAATTGTTTTTAATTAAGTTTTGAAGTCAAACCAATTATAAATTAGACATAGGTGTATTCCGCCCAACATAACTTTTTTGTATGTATCGAAATTCAATTTTTTTTGTTGAAACAAGGACATCAATACCTAGGGCATAGATATTTTTCAGAATTTTTGTTCACTAACTTATTAATTTTCCACATGTGTAGAACAGAGAACTTGATGTTTGGTGAAAAACCTATGTTTAGTAAAACTAAAAAAAATCATAATAAAATCAAAATATATCAAAACTATACTTGTTGGAAAGCTCGTTTCGAGGACTACGATCCTCCAACTTGGTTTGTCAAGGTGATTCCAGTTGGACCTTCAATCTGGGCTTTGAAAGCCAAAATTTTGCAAAAAATTACAAGTGGAGGAGGGAAGGTGACTGATAAGGGTCTTCGTTCGAAGACCCCTTTGAATGAAGGTAGGTGACATCCTTCATTTGAAGTGGATTGGCCTTCGTTCAAAGACCCAAACATAGTGCGAACAACTTCACAATGACTACCTTTGAATGAAGGTCCCCTGAATTTAAAAACTATTAAATTTTTTAACGGCTAACCTTCATTCGAAGGTACAACCATTTTTTTTAATTGTTTTAATTTTTTCCTATTGCATATAATAAGAAGTTTTTTTTTCATTTTTTAAATCAATATAATAAGATAAATTCACATTTTTGTTCTACAAGGGAGGAGAAAATCTTTGAGAGAAGAATTTTTAAGTCATATTTTACAAAGAAGGAGATGGGAAACAAAAAGATAAGACAAAATAAGAGTGCACAAAAGCATTCCACAGAAAAGACAGAGATTAAATGAAGAAAGATTGTAAAAATATTATAAACTAAAACAAGGTATGCATCTTTTATTTTCTATTTCATCTAGGTCATTTGATTTATGCTTAAACATATACACATTGATTTCATGTAGTAGGATGTCATTTAATCTAGGTCACTTGATTTATGCTTAAATATATACACATTGATTTCATGTAACTAGGATGTCATTTAGTTTAAGTCATTCCTCATTCTTGGCTATAATCCTCACCCCTCTACCTAGAGATAACTACCTACCTCTCCCTCTCTCTCCACCACTCTCCCTCTCTCTCTTAGGTTGCCCACTCTCTTTACCTCTACCTCTCCCTCACTCCCTCCCTAGCTATCTATCTCCCTCTCTAACTCTCCATATCCGTCTCCCTCTCTCCATCCTTCTCTCTCTTCTTCCTTTTATACTATTTTTCTCACCTCTATCTTTAACAAGTGGGTATTGTGTTAGTAAACCTAGTAAGTTTGTCATGCTTCTAATCCAAACATTACCAAAAGGAACCTTTTGCTTGTGCTAGCTTAGATTTTGTCACCATATTTTATAGTTGAACCTCTAAATTAGCTACTGGATTAATTATCTTGTAAGTTTCTCCATTTAGAGCCAAAGGTTAGTCCTTAAAATTAGTCTCATCCTTCTTTTCATTAGTTAACTCTAGAAAAAATTGTATAGGAATATTCTTCTTGTGCTCATCTTGAATGGAGATGATAGTACTTGTTGCACTAACTTGGAGAACTATATTTCTTTTATCTCATTTGATTTTCCTTGAATTTATTGAGCTTAATTAACTTCACTAATTGAATCCATGGTGGGTTTTCTCTTCATTTTAATCTTAGGCCTATTTTGCTACATTATGTTGCTACTATATATAAGCCCTATCTTTTCTTTACAAGTATTCTTATTTCATTTTGATTATATATTCCAACAAAGGATTGCACTTTGTTAAATCATTCAAGTCTAGAGCTATCTTACCATATGTACAGTCCATATTGAGGGCAATCACCCTTATAGGAGATTTCATATATCAAATTGTACATCTTACTTGAGTATTTGTGCTTACACACTTATCCTAAATGGTATAACTACCTACATCTTACTCATATTTGTCACTTGTGCATGAGGATATACATCACTTGTGGTCATAAATATTAGTTATTACATGTACATATTAATTTATAGTAATTTGATATGGAGGCTCTTTAAAATATATCAAGACTTAGTTAAATTATAAGTTTTCTTTAATATGTATTTCCTTGATGTGTGACCTTTCAATCTTATTATTTAAATTAAATATTCTAAATTTTTCTCTTGTATATATGACTTTTGTGTGTACTTGGGCTCAACATACAAAAACTGAAGTTGACCCAAATTTAGATATTGGAGCAAATGAGGCTGAAGAACACATAGTTGATGTTAGCCCAAAGGAGGCCCAAGTGCAAACAATGGATGTTGGAGAGGGGTCGGGATCGCTTCCTTTGACCATGGATGAGCATATGAATCTAGCTAAAGAGGTGAAGAGAAAAATTTCTTATAGAAATATAGATCATTTACTTGAAATGGATATGGAGAAATTAAAATTTTATGTTGAACAAACTAGACATACTACTAGGAGGTCAATGAATAAAACTGCAAAGGAAATAATTGCTCATTTCAATAATCTTGGTACACTTGAGCAAACCCAATTGTTATCAATTGTATTTCTTAGTAATGAGATAAATGAGCCATTACAATTGTTGGGTGGAGATTCATCATTGAAAAGGGGAAAGGTTCACACCTAGAAAAAGATATCAAGTTGAAAATGTTAAAAAAGGTTTGGCTTCCAGAAACAATCTCGATCTACAGATAAGTCCATTTCAAGAAGAGTGATGTTGACATCTATTTTAAGTGAAAAAATTTCCAAAAAAAGACAATTGTCTTCAATTTCAACTGAGATTGGTTTTAGTAGAAAGACACTAACACAATATGTGAAAAGGAGAAAATTATTGGATGATAGTACACCTCGGAAGGCAATTGGGCAATTATGTGTAGAGCTCCTAGATCTGACAGGATTTAAGATGTTGTTAGGAACTTGATCTCAACCTTTTGGAATGATCATACTCATCCTTCATCAAATAGTAGAGATGTTATCAAACACAGAACTGGGCCCAGTGGTCATGATCTACATACAAAACATTGGTTAGACATAACACAACATGAGATGTATGTGATGTTTTGTAATTCAAATCCTCATATAAGGATTGGGAAAAAAATGTTTGCAAGGTTAAGTCCATATTATGTGAAAACAAACAAGGTTCTTGAAACTTGTTGATGTTGTTATCATATTGAATTTGATCTCTACTACAGATGTTTTGAAAGATTAGAGAAGAAAGTGATGGTTTTGTAAATACACCTCCTAAACAGGCAAGTCGGTTCATAGCATCCATCTTATGTGATAAATCAGATGATGATAATGCAACTGGTCAAATAAACTGCATAAAAGGAATTTGTGAAACATATGGAAATTTGGCTAAAATAACTTTGAGAAACGAAGATCGAAGTTGGTAAATTGCAAGAGTTACAAGTACATAAAGTTTCAAACAAAAAATGGGAAAGAATCCACAAGGTTAGATTATGTAGAAGAGGAGATACCTATTGGAACATTTATAAATTTTTTTCATAAATTGATATAACCATGCATACATCATGCATTTTTTGCTAAGTGGCAAGCACAACAGTTTCAAACATTAAGAGATACTTTCCCACCTGGAATAGTTTTATCAGTAGTCAACTTTGCAGAAAATTACTCTTTTGTACATCAAAAAGAGATTCAATCACAATATTACTTTATAGAGCATATCACTATTATGGTGCATGTGTGTTATTGGCATGCACAATTGGATTTGGATGGTGTTGACAGTACATTTGAAGCACGATTCATTAAAAAAGAATATCACTTTTATATTAGTGATGATAAAGAACATGACACACATTCTGTAGAACATTGCTTTAAGAAGTTTTTTGACTATTTGTCAAGCAGACGTGTAAAAATTGAAAAGCATTTTGTATGGTTAGATGGATGTGCGTCACAATTCAAATCATCAAGGCCATTTTATGCACTATGTAGATAACATCGAAATGACAATATACCACATGTTTGGAGTTTCTTTGAGAGTGGGCATGGAAGGGTGAACATGATGACACAGGAGCTTGATTCAAACGTGCTCTAAGAAAGCATCAAATGAATTATGTGGGAGATCGTATAAAAGATGCACATGATGTTGTAGAATGGTGTAAGATACACTTTGCATCAAATGAGGTCAGCACATTTTTAGGAACAAACCGATACATTCCACAGAGTATTTTGGGAGATATCAGGTATGTATTGTTTGAAAATTTAATATTTTATATATATTCATATATCATGTGTACATGAGTTTGTTTATTTTAGTTTGAATTTAAATATTTCTATTATATTTATAATGTACAATATAATAAATTTGTATGTGTGGATATAAGATCAATGCATGGATGCAAGAGGGTAGAGAAAACACGATCTCTGCATTGTGTCATGAGTACAGATATTTAGACATGGACATTGTGCACTAGGGATTACTCTTGTTTTTGTTATGAGTGCATGTTGGGAGATTGTGAGAATTGTAAGAACTAACAATGTGGATATGTCAGTGGATGGAATTTGGTGCCACTAGTTGTTACCAACACATACAACGAATATGAGGATGAAAGCTTTGAAGACATTCCTTTGATTTCAATTGATTATGACCATATTTCAAGATTGTAAAAAAGGTATGTGTACATATATATATATATATATATATATATATATATATATATATATATATATATATATATATATATATATATATATATATATATATATATATATATATAATTTATATAAGGTATCTCTAAATTTTAAATTACAATTTTTCCATGTAAATTTGGTGCAGGAGATGTTTTTGCAGTCATAGTAGAACCTAGAAATATAGAAGATGTTAGTTATTATTTATTGTGTTGCACATAAGAGAGGAAGAAGCTAATAAAGCCATAAACAAGTGATGGAATGTTATTTCCCACAGGTTTAATTTTTTTTTTCGTAAGATGTGGGATGAGGGCCCACTCCCATAAAACATATAAGCCAAAAAAGAAGAAAGCTTTAGACCCAAAACCGGGGAGCCAAAAGACAGAGAGAAAGAGAGATCAATAGGAAGAAACATCTACAGTAAACCATCTTAACCATTCATAGGATCAACTCAATCTATCAAGTAGGCAACACCAAAGATCAACCTTTCTTTTGTTTCCGCATGCTCCTAGTGAGGAGCACTTCCATTGTCCATTGTGTGCCATCATCTATCGCATCCAAAGATTCCATCCTCAACTTTTCTAGTTTAGATTTCCTCCCCCTACGTTTACCCCTCTTGGGAGTGTTTGGCTTTGAAATCTTGCAAGCAGTCTAAGAGAAGGTGCGAATGTCAGAATAGGCTAGCTCATCAGTCTGATCCAAGAGATAATCCTTCTCTCCAGCCAAAGCCAACCATCTCTCCTCGTCATCTAAGGGCAGAGAAAGGTCCTGATGATCTGAATCACCATTAGCCTGCTGATCTAAAGCCAAACCTTCCAAAACAAGAGGAATTGCACTCTCAAAACCTTCACCAGTAGTCCCACAATCCATTGGGTATGGCGGATGATGTTCCATGAAAACACCCTGATTTCTCCAGATAAAATCTGCATCTGGAGTTCCCTCCTTGCGAACCCATCTCTTTCAGTTAAGAGCTCGAAAACCATTAATAGATTTTGCATGATAGCCAGCAATTTTGTGCCCAACCTGATTGCATCTAAAGCATCGTTCTAGAAGCCCTTCAAAATTTAGAAATTGCAGCCATGTGTTGGGAATTAAGGTGTCTCAACCTTGATAAATTCCTTGTATTATTTCATTGTATTTATTTATTTATTGCCTATTGTGTAATTAGGATGCAAATCCTATGTTGTCATCTTGTGGGAGCTGGCACAGTGATGTGTCATACTACATGGAAGATGACCACATGTAAATTTGTCCTCACATGAGGAGATAGGCATCCCACTTAGTGGTAGGAATATTTTTCCATGTGTTGGCATCTTGGATAGTGTGTAAGGGAATATTGACCGAAACGGTCATGACAGATTCCTATGACAGTTCTATGACACGTAAGAGTCGTAAATGGAAGATTCTATGACAAGTGAAGACATGTGTCGAGAAGCATTTTTGAAAATGACATCTTTGGGCACCCCAAGGAGGGTTATGACAAGTTGTAAGAGAATATGCTATTTATAGCCTGTTTATGATAGATTCTCTTACAACTGTAAGATATGTCAGTATGATGGATTCTATGATAGTTGTAAAAGTTGTAAGAGCATCTGTCATTGCCCAACTTGGGAATAGGCGACCTCTTTGGGATGGGGTGACTTGACAAGTGTTAGGAACATCCTATAGTGTTGGACAGGTGTCCATAGGCATGGGTTTTGGGCCATGAAGCCATGTTGGACGCCCATCTCAAGATAGAGCTATTTTTGCCTTGTATTTTCTATAAATAGGTGCCTTGGAGAGGAGATGTATTATGTGATTGACAGGTACTTTTATGCTGCCAGTTTGTCTCCAAATATGAGTGTCAAAGACTCTTGAGAGCTTGCATTGCAAGTGTATTGTAAACCATTTCAATTTTTATAATACATTGTGCAAGTTTTGGAGTGTGGGATTTTTCACCCGATAAGGGTTTTCCCCCACGTATATCTTGTGTCTCTCTTTTCTGTCTCATTTCTATGTGTATGTGTATTGCTGCAATATCTCCATTGTTGTTCTAACATTTTGTAATTGTAAAGGATAAAATGAATTTGCACTCTCCTCTCCTCTTTAGATTAGTGTAGGAAGCGATTTCCACACACCTGGCTTCCTTTCAGTTGGTATCAGAGCCTAGCTAGTTTTGGTTCTAGCTGCTGGGTAGGGGTTTTTTGAGCTAATCTTAGGTAGAGTGGGAGTCTGTGCAGAGTATTCTGTATCTTGTGGAAGGAAGGAGATGGCAACCACATCTGGAAGAGTAGAGGTGGAGAAGTTCAATGGCACAAATTTTGAGTTGTGGAAACTCAAGATGGAAGATCTATTTGTTGATCGTGACCTATGGGAAACCGTTGATGGAACAAAACCTACGGCAATGTCACAAGCTGATTGGGACCTCAAAGATCAAAAGGCTAAGGGTCTCATAAGACTCTGTATAGCTGACTCTATCCTATTGAATGTCCATGAGGAGAAGACTATGAAAGATCTTTGGAAGAAGTTGGGATCTGTTTATCAGGCCAAGTCCTTAGTGAACAAGCTCTTTTTGAAAAAGAGGTTGTTTTCTCTAAAAATGGAAGATAGAGGATCTGTTGCAGACCATATGAATGCTTTCAACATGCTTGTTGCATAGTTGACATCCGTGGGTGTGAAAATGGAGGAGGAGGATCGATGCATGACCCTACTTTGTTCTTTTCCAGATTCGTGGGATCATCTTGTCATGGCTATCGAAAGCACTACCACCACCTTCAAGATGGATGATGTAGTATCTTCATTGTTATCTGAAGAAGTGTGGAGAAAGACATTTAAGTCAGCCAAAGATGCTCTTGCAATTCAAGGAAGACGCAAAGAGAAAGGGAAGAAGAAGGACAAGAAAGGTGAAAAGGGCAAGTCCAAATCTCTTGGAAAGTCCAAGGTTCTCTATTGGAACTATGGGAAAACGGGGCATTTCTGAAAGGAATGCAAATAGGAAAAGAAAAAGAAGAAAAAGAACATCCTTGATTCAGATTCTGACAAGTCACAAGATGATGGTGATGCCTTCATCACAACCCTGGCCACCCATGCATATGATGATGTGTGGTTGATAGATTCTAGTGCATCATTCCACATGACCTCGCATCGAAGCTGGTTCACGAAATATGAAGAGTTAGATGGTGGAAAAGTGTACATGGGTCATGATTCTCATCTGAAGATTCTTAGTCATGGAAGAGTCTCAATCCAATTCCCTGATGGATAATGAAGGAGATCACTGGGGTTATGTACATCCCAGGCTTGGCACAGAACCTGCTTTTTGTAAGTATGTTGAATGATGTAGGTGTGTAGGTTGTCTTTTCGAAGGATGGATGCAAGATGACTAGAGGATCTATGGTGCTTGTAAAGGGTACTTGGAGGGGTACTCTGTTTCAGCTAGAGGCATGCATTAAATAGTGTAATAGTTCTTCTGACTTGAAGAAAAGAGTTGCAGTCACTTCATCCCCACCATCTGAACGAGCAGTGAAGAAATCTGTTGTAACACATTCTAATGGTAATGCACATGCTTTGGAAGTTAAACTTCCTGCTAAAAAGACTATGTTATGGCATTTGAGATGTGGCCACATTGGTTAGAAGGGTCTTAGAACCCTGAAAAATAAAAACCTTGTTGAGGGGTTAAATGATTGTAATCTCGAGTTTGACTTTTGCGAACATTATGTATATGGAAAGAAACACCGTGTTCAGTTTTACTCTAGTTCTCACAAGTCTTCTGGTGTACTGGATCTTATTCATTCTGATGTGTTTGGTCCTATTAATGTTCCTTCAATTTCCAAATCTGTATATTTTGTATCTTTCATAGATGATTACAGTAGAAGGACATGGGTTTACTTTATCAAAAGCAAGACTAAAGTCTTTAGTCAGTTTAAAGAGTTTAAAGCCTTTGCTGAAAATTAGACTAGTAAAGAGATTAAGTGTTTGAGAACTAACAATGGTGGTGAGTTTTGTTTGGCAGAGTTTGATAAGTTATGTAAAGAGCAAGGGATTGAAAGACATAAGACAACTCCATATACCCCACAGTAAAATGGAGTTGTACAGAGGATGAACAGGACACTGATGGAGAAGGCTAGGAGTATGCTTAGTGGAGCAAGCCTCAAACAAAAGTTTTGGGTTGAAGCTATAGCCACTATTTACTACCTGGTAAACATGTCTCCTACATCAGCTCTTGTTGGTAATGTTAGTTGTCGTTGCACCAAAAGATTGACCTTTTAATGCCTGATACAACCACTTGACTTAACAAGCATCGAGGCGGTTAATCCCTTGTCACAAACCACCACAACGCAGTGCAGAACAAGGAGACCAAGGGCCACACCTTGCAACAATCCCCCCCAGCGCAAGTGTGGGGTTTGAACCCGTGACCTCTGCTCTGATACCAATTGTTAGCTGCTGTTGCACCAAAAGATCAACCTTTTAATTGTTGATGAAGGAATTGAAAAACCCTCAAGGTTTTATGAATATGATGAAGATGATCAGAATAGTGTTCTGATTCAAGGAGCCCAAGTTCCTTCTAAAATTCAAATTCAAACTAATCTGATAAATCAGGAAGAAGAGATGAGTTTTAATGAGCCCGATCAAGAATCAGAAGTGCAAGAAACTCCCAAAGTTCCCAGATATGTAAGACTGAACCACTCTGAAGATCAAATCATAGGTGATAAGAGAAAAGGTGTACAAACAAGAAGGAGGATTGCTCAAGATTCAGATAAGTATTGTCTGATTTCAAAGATTGAACCTAAGACTGTGATGAAGCTTGCAATGATGAGAACTGGACTAAAGCAATGGAGGAAGAGCTGATGCAAATTGAGAAAAATCACACTTGGGATCTTGTTCCCAGACCTAGAAACAAAAATGTGATTGGAACAAAGTGGGTCTTCTGGAACAAACTAAATGAAGTTGGTGAAGTAATCAGAAATAAAGCTACATTGGTCTGCAAGGGCTATTCTCAAATAGAAGGAGTTGATTTTGAAGAAACTTTTGCTCCGGTGGCAAGAATTGAATAAGTCAGACTATTTCTTGCTTTTGATGCTTTCAAGGATTTCAAAGTATATCAGATGGATGTCAAGTCTGCCTTCCTAAATGGTGACTTAGAAGAAGTATACATTGAGCAACCAGATGGATTTCAATTGTCTGATCATGGTGATATGATCTGCAAGTTGAAGAAAGCTCTGTATGGACTAAAGCAAGCCCCAAGAGCTTGGTATGAAAGACTGGATAAGCATCTTTTGAAGATTGGTTTCAACAAAGGTACTACTGACAGTAATTTGTATTTCAAAATTGATAATGAAAACATCTTAATTGTTGAAGTGTTTGTTGATGATATCATTTTTGGAGGAAGAGATAGTATGTGCAAAACTTTTGCAAATCAAATGAAAAGTGAATTTGAGATGTCCATGCTTGGGGAAATGAATTTCTTCTTGGGTCTACAAATCACTCAAACAAAGAAAGGAATCTTCATTTCTCAGACCAAATATGTGAAAGAATTATTGAAGAAATTTGGGATGGAAGACTCAAAGTCAATGAATACTCCCATGGCAACTGGATGTAAGTTGAGCAAAGATGATGACTCTCCTAAGTCTGATCAGAAAAAATATAGGTCAATGATTGGAGGACTATTGTATCTTACTCAAACTAGACCAGACATTATGCAGGTTGTTGGTCTTGTTGCTAGATTCCAAGTTGATCCTAGAGAATCTCATGTCATGGCAATCAAGAGGATTTTTAGATGTCTAAAAGGGGCAGTTGAGTATGGTCTGTGGTATCCTAGAGATCATGATTTCTCCTTTCATGCATATACAGATGTTGATTGGGCAGGAGATGTGGATGACCAGAAGAGTACCAGTGGTGGAGCATTCTTTTTAGGGAAGAGATTGGTTTCTTGGATAAGCAAGAAACAAGAGGCAATATCTCTGTCCACTACAGAAGTAGAATATATTGCAGCAGCAAGTAGTTGCACTTAAGTTTTGTGGATGAAACAAAAACTAAGAGACATAAGAGTGGAGTATGAGGAGCCTATCACAATCTTCTGTGATAATTCAAGTGTAATAAATATATCTAAGAATCCAGTGTTGCATTCAAAGACTAAACATATATCCATCAAGTATCACTTTTTGAGAGAGCAAGTGAACAAGAATGAAGTCAGATTAGAGTTTGTGCCTTCCAAGGATCAGATTGCAGACATCTTTACTAAGCCTCTACCTAAGGACTCTTTTGAGTATCTCAGGGAGAAGTTAGGGGTTATTGCTCCTCCGGTGATGAACTAAGGTGCACTAATGTGCATCAGTCCGGTGGATATCACAGTCATATCTTATGGTCCGGATTGATGATGGGGAGCTACTACTAAGGGGGAGCAGCTGGTATGGTTTTGAAATGGTGGAATAGCAAGTATGTGCCCTTTGCCATTGATGTCAAAGGGGGAGAGAAAACATGTGAAAAACAAGTGGTTGTTGACCAAAGGGGGAGTAGGAAAGGAAGAAAAGACATGTGAATGGTTGTTGCTAATAGGGGGAGTTGTGACAGTAAGGAGAAGTTCTTGTCCTAATGGTCAAAATAGTTTTTCACATCATATGTTGCCATCAATGACAAAGGGGGAGATTGTTGCAAGTATGGGCCTAATCGGTGTTGTCATTGATGTCAACATACTCCTGTTGCATTAATGATAAGGATTGGATGATCTGTTTGCTAAGGATATTAAGAAAATTGGTCATATCAGGAATAGTGAAGAATAGTGAAGACAGTAAGGAAAGTCCAAGTTAGGATGAGGATCAGAAGATACGGTTTAAAGGGTTTGTAGATATGTGTCTTAAGATAATCCAGTAAAGATTTCAGAGGTCTGTATGAAGATCTAAAGAAGTTGTGGCTGCTCAAGTAAAACTAGTTCCGGTAGGTGTTCAAAGGTGACAGAGTGATACAGATAGGTCCGGTGAGATCTGGAAATTAAATATCCTATTATGTGGATTTGGTTGAGTGTTCAGGAAGTCCTCGTGAAGTGTCAACTCGATTAGTTCATGGTCTGGAGGTCTACAAGCATCTATTCCTTTGTGACAGAAATGACAAACTATGTTCTTGAGGTTCAAGATGAAGAAGAGAATGTTTTTAGTAAAGAGATGTAGTGTGGATGTTCTTAGTGATTCAAGCAAGCTTGTGGAGGTCTGTGGATCATGTCTAGTTTGTGTTGGTGGTCTGCATTGGAGTTTGAGCTTGTAATTGAAGAATTACTTCTGGATGATGGTGTTCTTTCTGAGACTAGCCGACTGGATGAGTTACTCATCTTGCGGATAATCTTGTAGATGTTTTGCCGACTTAGATGATTATTCCTAAGTCGATGTCTTGTATAAATAAGGGATTGGAAAGTCATTTCAAAGGGAATCTTATGGAGATGAGTGTGTGGTAGAGAGGAGAAAAGTGAAAGGCAGAGCAGAGGTTTTGGGCTTAAATGGAACTAACTCAAGCATGATGAAGATGCTATTCTTCAATTCAAGTATGTGATACTTATTCTTCTGTAGACAGTGTGTCTCTTATAGGAAGTGAGCCTCTTGTGAGCAGTGTGCTTAGGCAGTGAGCCCTAATTAGCATGTACCATTTTGTTCTTTCTATTCTTCTAACAAAGAATACATTCTTGGGTTAGTCACCCCGTGGTTTTTCCCTTAACTGAGTTTTCCACATCAAAATCTTGGTGTCTCATGTGTTAATGTGTTTCTGCTCTTAATTTAAGGCATTATGTTTCCATGATTGATTTATTATTATGCTACTGAATTACAAAGTGGATTTAAGTTTTTAATTGGAAGAAAGTTTTTGACAATTGATTCACCCCCCCTCTTAGTTGTCTGCCCTGAATCTAACAGGTAAGACACCTATGGAGGTGTGGTCTGGTAAGAAGCCTTCAATTAGAAATCTTTGTGTTTTTGGTTGTGAGGCATATGCACATGTGCCTAGGGAGAAATGGTCTAAATTGGAGAACAAGGTTGTCAAGTGTATTTTCATTGGCTATGGTGTTGTTGTGAAAAGATACAAGCTTTGGGATCCTGTGGATAAAAAAGTGTTGTATAGCAGAAGTGTTATCTTCAGAGAGCTAACACCTTCTTCTATAGTTCTATAGCTAGAACAAATAGAAAAGAAAGAAGATGTGGTTCAATTTTCTTCTACCCTTGAGAAGACTAAATTGATGAACCCTGTGAGACCTGATGATGAGGAGAGCTCTAGCAGCTCTGAAAGCTCAGAAGAAGAAGTAGAACCTCAACCTTAGCCATTGAGGAGGTCTACATGAACAAGGAAGTAACCTGATAGGTTTGGTTATTCATTACTTGATTCTAGTTGTGCTTTTGCTTTGCTTACTAACACTGATGAGCCTAGAACTATGAAAGAGGCTATGGGCATGAAAGATGCAGGTTCCTAGAATGAGGCCATGGAAGATTAGATGGCTTCTTTGGAGAAGAATAAAACATGGGACTTGGTGCCTTTGCCTGAAGGACGGAAACCCATTGGATGCAAATGGGTGTTCAAGAAGAAATTCGGTGCAGATGGCAGTGCTAAAAAGTACAATGCTAGATTGGTTCTGAAGGGGTACTCACAAGTGGAGGGAATTGATTATGGTGAAATTTTCTCTCCTGTTGCAAAGCTGACATCCATTCGGTTCTTGTTATCTCTTGCAACTACTTATGACTTAGAGGTGGAGAAAATGGATGTGAAGATAACTTTCCTTCATGGTGATTTGGAGGAAGAGATTTACATGTCATAGCCAAAGTATTACATAGAGAAAGGTAAAGAAAATTTGGTTTGCAAGTTGAAAAAGTCTTTGTATGGTTTGAAGCAGTCTCCTAGGATGTGGTACTTAAAGTTTGATGCCTTTGTGTTGTCGATTGGTTATCTAAGATCGAAATCAGATCATTGTGTGTATTACAAGTTTGATAATGATCGCATTCTCATTATTGCATTGTATGTTAACAATATATTGTTGATTGGGAATGGTAAGAATATGATTTATGATTTGAAGTCTCAGTTGTCAGCACAGTTTGAGATGAAAAATCTAGGGGTAGCTAGGTACATTCTGGGAATGGAAATTAGAAGAGACAAAGCTAACAGAAAACTTTGGTTAATCTAGAGTAAGTATGTGAAGACCGTGTTGGATAGGTTCAGCATGGCAGATTGTAGACCATTGTGTGTTCCTGTTTCATTGGGGACACAGTTGTCTATTAGTGATTGTCCAAAATCTCCTAGTGAGGTAGAGGACATGAGAATAGTACCTTATGCTAGTGTTGTTGGTAGTTTGATGTATGCTATGGTCTACACAAGACCAAACATTGCCCAAGCAGTGGGAGTCCTTAGTCAATTTATGGCTAATCCTAGACGGGTACATTGGGATGCAGTTAAGCGAGTGTTCATATATGTTGAGGGGTACCTCTGAGTATTCCATATGCTATCATGGTAATGCTATAGGACCTCTGCAATCAGTTTGTATTTGTGGATTTGTAGATTCTGATTGGGTAGGTGACATTGACAGCAGGAGATCCACCAATGCCTATGTGTTCACTATGTTCGGTGGTGCAATTATTTGGATGAATAAGTGACAACCTATGGTTGCTTTGTCCACAATAGAAGCTGAGTATATGGTAGCAACGCATGCTTGCAAGGAAGCCATTTGGCTTAAGAGATTGTGTTTAGATATTGGTGTTGATGCAGGACATATTACGATTTGTTGTGACAGTTAGAGTACGATTTGCCTAGCAAAGAATCTAACTTTCCATGCTAGAACAAAGCATATTGATGTATAGTTTCACTTCATGCAAGACATGGTAGAGGATGGGAAGGTGAATTTGGAGAAGGTAGATACTTTGAATAATATTTTAGATGCATTAACGAAACTAGTGGGCACAAAGAAGTTTAGATGGTGTTCGGAGTCTATGGGCCTCTCGGCCTATAGCAGTTAAATCTTGTTAATTCCATTGGCTCTTACAAGGTGTTCGACAAGTGGGAAAATGTTGGGAATTAAGGTGTCTCAACCTTGATAAATTCCTTATATTATTTCATTGTATTTATTTGTTTATTGCCTATTGTGTAATTAGGATGCAAATCCTATGTTGTCATCTTATGGGAGTTGGCACGGTGATGTGTCATCCTACATGGAAGATGACCACATGTAAATTTGTCCTCACATGAGGAGATAGGAATCCCAGTTAGTGGTAGGAATATTTTTCCATGTGTCGGCATCTTGTATAGTGTGTAAGGGAATATTGACCGAAACGGTCATGACAGATTCCTATGATAGTTCTATGATGCGTAAGAGTCGTAAATGGAAGATTCTATGACAGGTGAAGACATGTGTTGAGAAGCATCTTTGAAAAAGGCATCTTTGGGTGCCCCATGGAGGGTTATGAAAAGTTGTAACACAATATGCTATTTATAGCTTGTTTATGACAGATTCTCTTATAGTTGTAAGAGTCGTATCCTACACCTCTCTTGAAAAGTATCCTACCCTAGGTAAGACTACTCTAAGGATAATATAGCTAGGTCTTAGCTTGCATGGAATAACTTCAGTGGATTGTCTAGCTATGCCAACAAGGGGTCTTACATGCAATCTATAGATCTTCGACTTAGAATAGCATATACACATAAACCCTTCAAGATTTCAGCTGATAAACAATGTAAAATGTTGTTGAAATTCCTAATCTGACGATGGTTTTCAAAGAAAATGCAAAAGGTATAGGGTTTTAGAGAAATCCTAAGTGACATTCACAATGTGCATGTTTTACTTTCAGTAGACAAATACTCCAAAAATTAACCAGTTTTCTAAGTTACCAAATTGAAATGGGTGTTACAGTGCTGCAGAAAACGGTGCTATCTTTAATGGAAGTCAACAGATTTTTAGATTACATTCATTTGTTAAATACCCAATAAATGGTGCAACTTAACTTGTGAAATGTAATTGAACTCTAGCACAAATAATCATCCTAGACTAACTTTACACAGCTATCTACCATCAACAAATAACTAAAAGTATGGACTTAGAGTATTCATCAGATACTTTTAGTAAACCATAAACATTATAAAAGTACAACTAACTAGCTATGTGAGAGCAAGAAGCGAACCATGAAAACCAAGTAAGAAACACAATACACAAATTCTCAGAATTACTACAGAAACTTGCTTTGCATTACTTCAAATGGCATAGCGTCAACAATTCGGCAACAAATCTCTCTTACAAACAATGGAAATGACAGCGTTTTATATAGAAAAGTAGCATACTGAGTTTTCAAATGAATGGTGGAGATTAACTTGACACCAACGGTCCAGATTACATCAATAAATGTAATTACAACAGCTCTCATCAATTTCTCGGATTACATTTTGTCTTCTATGAAAAAGATAAAAAACAGCCTCTAGATACATTGAATCTAGTCAATTTGACTAGCCAACTCAATATATTAATAGAAAAGAACATTTTAACAGCACAGAAAAGACAAAATAGAGTCACATGCTACCCCGAATACAATAATTTACAATTATGATGGGATTACATCCTTAAAATATTCAAAATAATATTAAGACTCTTCATCTAAATCAATTTTGTCTTCTCCAGTCAACTTGTTGCAGTAAGTCAGCCATGTGTCAAGTGCAGGATTAATTTTTGACGAATCTGGGTCCTTCAAATGATTAATTCAGTAGTCAAACATCTCCAGTTCCTGACTAAATCTACTGTATGTCTTCTCTATCTCTACACCTTCCTTGTGAAATGCCTTGAATTCAGCTCTGAGGTCGCTTACCTTATCTAACCTGTCTTCCATACTAAGCTCGGCATTTTCAAAAATTACCTTATGTAATTTGTCTTTACACTTTTCAATATCATATGGGGCATAGTCATCATAGGACGTCTCTAGGCAATCCTTCAAACAATCTTTGATATCATATATGATTCATTGTAGCTCCTCATCAGCTGGGTTATATGCTTCTTTTATATTTTCAAAAGTTTCTTTTTTTAAAAGTTTATTTTCTCAAAAGCAGCTATTGGTACTATTCAATGGCTTTGGGCAACTGGTTCCCAGTTAGAATATTCTCTACAACCAGAGTCTGGGCAGGCAAATCCCTGATGCTCTTTATCCAAGGATATATATGTGAGTAATACTCATCAAAGGAGTCACATTCCTCGCGTAGATCTTTCCATTTCTTATGCAATTCTACTAGTTTTTTATGCGCTTGAGTAGAAGCGTTGATAGTTTCACATCCCATCTCAAAAAATTTAGATAACAATTTTTTTGTACCTTGGGATTTGGATCTTACCTCGCCCAGTCTGGCCATTTCATCAATAGATAGGAAAGTAGGCACTGTCCTTATATCTCCTCCTGCATTTACTGGCTTAACTAAAAACTGAAGGCAAGTGCGAAGCTCTTCATTTTGTTGTTTCAAATGCTTCTTGGACATCTCGTCCATGTCTAATTGTTCCAAAATTGATGTAACTAATTATTTAAAATCATCCACTCTTTGAGCACAAGTGGCGGGTCCCAAATCAACTGTAGAGATCACATAATGTTCTACCCTGAATTATTCCATTGCTGCATCAGTTGGCGGGACTGCTATTTCTGTAATTTGGGATCTTGATTCATCTTTATAGATCCTAGATTGTATTTTTGCCTTCTTTTGTTTCTTGGGCCTTTGAACTTGTGACAAAATTATACTCAAATCAAGATGCATTATTTCCACTTGTGGCTCAGGATATGCCACTCTGCTTTGCAGCCATTCAGGTTTGAAGATTTATTCAATTCAGTGGCTCCGTCATTATCAATTACAACCAATTCTTCAAGTGGTTTTTGTTCTTACTCTGGGTCTCCATCTTTCTTTTATATTTATCTCCTCTTCTTTCTCTTCTTCTTGGAACAAGTTTTCCTGGTTTATTACTATGCTTTCCTGAGTTGACTTAAAAACTTCCTCTGTTTGACCTTTATCTGGAGGACTGTCAAATACATCAATGACTTCAACATTAGTCAGAGGTTCATTGGAGTCTTCATTTCTTACTTCTGTTAACACATCTTTCCCCTCCTCAAATGCTACTTCAGGCTCATGCAAACCCAACTTTGCACATACTTTCTCAATCCCAGGCAGTAGTGGTACGGCCAAAGAATCTGCAGTCATTTGTGAAATAGGAACGGTAGAAGATATGGATAGTTAGGGCACATTAGCTTGCATTAGATTAGCTAATGATGTCGATAAGGAAGAAGAGATGACAAGAGGTGAAGGAAACGGTAGTGAAGGTAGAGGAAGAGAAGGTGAAAGGATGGTGGAAATAGGAGGTAATGTTGTGGGGGTAGGCAATTGAGTGGAAGAAGTAGAAGGTGTAAGTGTAGAAATAGTAGAAGGGCATGAAATGGTGATAGTAGAGGAAATAGGGTTGCTAGGGGCATTGGGAGCAATTGCCAATGAGCAGGAAGTAGCTGCAATGGCAGAGGTAAGAGAGGTGGCAGGGGATGTTTCTTAAGTAATGGCAGCTGAGGTCGAAGGTGAAGTGGATGCAGCAGTAGAAGAAGTGATAGAGGAAGAAGTGGCAGTAGAAGATGTAGGATTTGTGGCAGCCATAGGAGACAAGGAGGTTGGAGGACTATAATCTTTCTTTGTTGCATCATCCTCTTTTACCTTTGCTTTCTTGGCTTTAGAACCTTCTCTAGGGCCACTTGGCATGTCTCTCTTCTTGGAGGCCCTTGTTCTGGTAGAGGGAGGTTGATTTTTCTTTGGAGGAGGCCTTGCAGATGGCTTCTTTGCCTTCTCTGCCAGAGATGTATGTTCTTCACTATCTGATTTATGTTTCTCAGTCGGCTCTGCCTCATCTGTGACATTGATTGGTTCATCTTCTTCTCCTCTGGAGTCCCTATCTGATTCTAATGCTATATAAGTGAGTTGTACTCCTTGTCCTTCCAAAGCAGCCACCTGACCCCTTACCCAAGCCTTGCTTAATCTGATGGGTTCTAATGATAGTATCCAAGGAGCTTTCTTCTGCATTTGCCCAATTTGGTAATGGAATAGGTTGATGGTACTGGGATTCTCAAGGTCCTCTAACCATAACATTTTCATCATCCTCTAATTGATCTGGTACTACCATAATGTGGAACTTCTTGATGAAGGCTAGAGGCAGCCTTGAGTGTGCTTTCTTCATAATTTCATAATCATCCAGACAATTGGCCCAAAAGTCTTCAATATGTATCTTATGGAACAACTTCTTACTCATGAATCTTTCCATCACCTTATTTGGATCGAAATGATCTCTTGCAGTGTAATAGTGTAAGTTGAGGAGTTGGAGGTCTTTGTAAGAATGCTCTGCTGATGCTAAGGAAGGGCATGCATAGTTCCCCTTGCCAAACCTAACAGGAAACTGGACATTAGTTCTGTGCAAGTGTTTGAGTTTCTCATCACAGGGTATCAATTGTCTAGACAACTCTAGACGCACCGTCTTGTCATCAGGATACCTGGGAAGTCTGTAAGCCATCCCAGTGAAGTCTTGTATTCTTAAATATGCAAATTTCTCAAATTGGAAATACCACCTGCCATATTTAGTTATTTCATTCATTGCTTCGGTGAAAATCCTCAAGGCTCTGTTACCTTGCAGCAATCTAGCTATATACATTGTGAAAGCATCATTTACCCTTTTAAAGTGTATCAAAGATTGAGATGAGGTTAGTTGCAAGTAACACTCATATACTTTCACTTGGGTTTTTTCATCATTTCCAACTTCTCCAATCTTAGACAACCCAATATAGTGATTTCTCCTTGCTAATGCATAGATGAAATAAGATGTCCATCTGAAGTATCTCTTATCTTTGAAGTTGCTGAAGGCCTCATGAATGTTATCACTAAGGATTTGGTCCCAGTGGAACTTAGTCCCTTTCAATATCTCAATGATGATAACAAACATCCATCCCTCAAAAGTGGAGGTTGTAGGTAATCCATAGATTCTGCTCTAAAAAGTTATCAAATCTCTGATTTAATCATAGAAATCACTCCTATTTAGCACTTGGGGAAATTTGCTGAGGGCAGACCTTCTATTTTGGCCCAATTGTCATTCATATGTTTCCTGCATCCCTCCACATCTCTGTTGTAAGTCCCCTCTGATCCTTGTTTGTTTGACATAGTCATGACTTTGTGCCATGGAATATCAAAGGTCTCATCTAGAGAGGGTGAACTTAAATCAGCCAGGATATCCCCATTGGTTGTTTGAATTGTCCTTGTCATGACATCATATCTATCTACACAGGTTGCCATCAATTCTGCACATTGTACTGAGGTGGGGAAGGCAGTAGCTTGTGATATACCATTGTCTTTAAGTATTTTGGCCCTAGGAGTTGGGTTTGGATCAAAGATCCTCAATCTAAAGTCATCTAGGTCTATGTGACCTAGGTCCGTATCTCCTACATCACTCTACCTATAGTGAATTTTGGTCTCTAGAGGGATTCCTTTGAACTCGTAGTTCATGGCTTGAGCTCAAGCGGTCATCTAATCTGTAGGTTTGGACCTTATAAGTTTGATACCTTGAGCATTCTTTCACATTCCTAAGTTTGAGAGGGTCCTTAATGAATCTGCTAACACTACTGATATACCCTTTAAAAGAATCTCAAATCTAACAGTTATCACCATTACACCTATAACAATTCATTATTAATGTATGCAAAAAACATTTAATGTTGCAAGAAATCTTATTGAAAGCATGAAAATCATCATTATCTATGCATTACAACATTAACTCTATCATTCTTGACACTTTCCCTTTGAAAATTCTTTAAAACACAGTCATTTTGCATTGTTTACGCTAGTTTTAGGGTCATCCGACTTGCAAGTAGAAAAGTGCTAAAATTGAGGTCTGCTGACTTCAATGGGGAAAAGGGGCTTGTCTGACTCAATGTTTTATTACTATTCATTCTTTTCTATCTTTTGCGTAGGTTTTGGTAGTTACCGACTTGTGCGGCTTTTGAAGGTCACCGACCTTTCATTGGTTGTTCAGTTAGTCGGTCATGTTTTAGCGCAAGTCTCTTGGAGATTATCTTCATTACTATTGCGTGGGATTTAGCTTTGTCTGACTTGCACGAGTTTTGAGGTTAACCAACCAAGTTGGTGAAAGAGTGTTTAAGTACAAGGTTGGATAGGATCACTTTTAGTGCAAAGTCGTTTTCTTATTCTTAGCGGGACTTTGGGATGTCACTAATTTTGTGGAGATATTCAAGGTGTCCAACCAAGTCAGAGACAAGGTCATTTAGCGCAAGGTCGGTGCAAGAGGTTTTTAACGCAAAAATAGCTTTTCAAAGCTTGCAGGGTTTTGAGGTCCCGCCAATCTAATCAGTTAATCATGACACGACTATGTAGGTTGGAGGTCAATGTTTTTAGCGCTGAATGGATTTCAAAGCGTGGCGCGGGTTTCAATGGTCACCGACTGATTGGATGAGTTGGAATGTTTACAAGTTAGTCAGACTCAAGTTTAGCGCTAAGACCAAATGTCTTCCTAGTTTAACATCAGCCAGGTCTATTTAAGTTATTACTCTTTTTGCTCATGACAATCTATTTGCATTTTCAAAGAGAGATCCTAACTAGGTTTCAAAGGAAAACAAATAGTTTGTGCACAAAACCCTAGCTGGAAACCCTAAAGGCATTTGCTTGGAAAGAAAATGCTCAATCAAACTCTAACCATATATAGTGAAAGCTCAAAAGAGGAGATTTGGAAACCCTACCTAGTTAGTTGTAGAAAATGTGTTCAGATTGCATAGGTAGGAAGTGGTTGCGGGATTGAACTCAAGAAAACGACAGCAAAAGCACTTAACGGGCAGCAAAGATCGCAAAGGGAGCTCTAAAATCTCGATCAAATGCAAAAAATAGCTAAAACAAAGGAGGCTATCCCTTTTCTTATCCTGGCCAAATCGCCATTAATGCACGACGTACAATTGACATAGTAGGGTTTTAGCGCGGCTTCTCACTTGCTCAGACTTGGTGGGGAAATTGGATGCAACAGATCTGGTCGGTGAGAGATCTTTTTAGCACTACAAACATAGGCTCTATGCAATGTGGTTTATAGGATTTAATGGTCCTTCAAACTTGTGAGAATTTTGGCCTCATCCGACTTAATCGGTGATTGAACGATATAGCGCGAGTCAGAGACGGTTGATTTTAGCGCAAAAGTCCGTCGGGAGGAAAACTAACGCTGAAGTCAATGATAAAGGATTTTAACACTAGGTCAGTTGGGAGGCAAATCAACACAAAAGTTAGTTGGAGAGAAATTCAACGCAAAATTTGGTTGGAGAGCAATTCAGCGCAAAAGGGCTATTCAAGGCCATCAAAAGGGATATGAAAATCCAACTTAGCAGATTCCTGAAGTGATTTTTTAAGATCATAATTCAATCATGGTCAAAATGCACTTTGACCACTTAACCACTTAGGAGGTGAGAAAGATCTATTGACATCCTAGGCCAAATTGAAAGAGGGGGTCCCTATTTTGAAATGGGGTGTGTGTGCGAGGCACAACAAATGGTGACTCTGCTAGGAAATGCTCCCAAGCATTTCGATGATAAACTTTCAGTTTGAACCCAGAATCTCTATGTTCCCCATATATTAAATGAAAAAGCAAGATACCCTATCAAAGAATTCAAGATCACCAACTAGTGCAACCATCCACATCCTGAAAACCTGAGTGTGTGTGATTGTATTCATTCTCATCCTTCAGGAACTAAGTTCATCCAAGATCCTCTATGACAAGCTAGGAAGTTGAGACCATTCTACCACCAAGAAATGCTTAGATTTTTGAGGTGTGATGAGCCTTGAGAAGAATCAATGACAAATAATACTTCTGACACAATCATAATTGATGATAATTATTTCTACATAGTACCTCTTGTGAGAATTTTCAATTGGTAGTCTCTTTTAATTGCATTGTAATGGGTCTGGTGTTGAAAAACACCTTTTATTTTTACCCCATATAGGCTAGCAACACTTAGTGTCACCTCCCTTCTTTCTCGATTGATACTGCATGTGGTAAAAGGAGTCAACCTTTTTACTTGACACAAGATCACTCAGACTCACCTAGCTACTTTAGGACTATTTAAAGTGTGAGAGATATATGGTTAGAAAATGCTTCAGGTGCACCAACTAATGACTCATTTTCTATGAACATGCATCATACTTCTTAGTCTAATGGCGGAAACCACGATGGGATTGAGGCCAAACCTTGGCTTCTCAAAGAAAACTCAAGATTATTTGCCCATCAAAGAAGCACTTGCAGGTCCACACAACTGCCACCACTTCCTAAAACAAAGACCCCATGCAAAAGCAAGTGCAGCAAGCAAAAGCAAAAGCAAAAGGACAACTAACCTAAGCAAAGCATCTAACAACTATGAAAAACAAAGACAAGAAAGCAAGACTAAACCAAAGGCAACCTAAACTATCCAAAGAAAACAAATCCCTAACTATGTACACTAAGATGAGGCATGATTGCCTCTTAGGCCTGAAAGTAGTGCTTTAGGAACTAGCCATTGACAGGCAATGGGAGCTCCTCACCAGTAAGGCTCTTGAGTCGATACATGTTGTCTCCAATGATCTCATAGATCTGATAGGGACTTAACCAAAGTTTATTGAACTTACCATGTTCCCCTTTCTTTTCATGTGCCTTATCCCAATACATGACCAAATCAGAAATGCGGAAGGCTTTAGCCTTGGCTCTTTTGTTGAACCATTGTTTTACTACTCCCTGATGTTTGGCAAAGTTTTCTATAGCAGCATCATGTTTCTCTTCAAGGTGCAACAATTGGGCTAACCTAGAGGATAATTGATCATTAGTTTCAAGGTAGTCTTGCATGAATTGTAGCACGAGAATCCTCAAATGGATGGGAAAGATGGGTTCAATCCCATAGACTAGGTGATAAGGCGATGTGCCCAAGGCTACTTTGTGTCAGATTCTATCAGCCCATAAGACAAATTTAAGCTGAGTATGCCAGTCTTTGGGGTTTTTATCTAATAGTTTCTTAATGACTTCGAGTAGATTTTTGTTCGTTGATTCAGCTACCCCATTCCCTTGTGGGTAGTAATTAGATGAGAGCTTGAGAGTAATCCCATAATCAAATGCCCAGTTAGAAAAATGTAATGATGAAAAAGTAGGGCCATTATCACAAATGAAAGAAAATGGATAGCCGAATCTAGTGATAATATGTTTTTCAACAAATTCAATAACTACCTCTATGGTGCATTGTTTACAAGCTATTGCTTTAGACCACCAGGTGCAGTAATTAGTGGTGGTTAGAATATACATGTGGCCTATAGAGGAAGGCGGATTGATCATACCGATAAAGTTGAGGCCCCACTGAGCAAATGGTTGTACCTCCACTACTGGTTGCAAGGGCATGGCCGTATGTCTCTCTCTGTGTGCAGTGGTCTGGCATATGTGACAAGTTCTTACATGTGAATACGTGTCTTTAAACAAAGTTGGCCAATAATAACCGGCACGAAGAACCTGATTAGCTGTTAAGTGGGTTGATCCGTGACCTGTCCTAAATTTCTCATGAAAACTAGTCAATACTTGATTTACTTCTGACTTATCCAAATACCTCAGATAGATGCCCTCATGATTTTTCTTGTAAAGGACTGATCCCTTTATCATATAACTGTTGCTTTTTAGTCTGACTGCTCTCCTTTGAACTAAATTCAACTGTGGTGGACATCATTGATTAAGTAGATAAAATATGATATCTCCGTACCATTCATCTTTTGAAATGTCCTCTAATAGGTACTGCTGAGAGACTAAATCTGGTCCCACTTCAGCCATTGTTCTAGTTAGAGCCTAACGTCTTACCAATTTCATGGGTTGAATATCTATATCGAACTCTTGTAGGATGGTGACCCATTTCCCTCTTCTTTCTCCTAATTCACTTTGCATCAGTAACGCTTTGACTACTGCATCTAGGACTATAGCAACTACTTGACTTCTTAAGATGTAGTGACGGAACTTCTTAACTGCCTTTACCAGAGTGTATGCTTGTTTTTCCACATTTGGATACCTTAATTCTACATCTTTTAATGGAGTACTCATGAAAGTGATGGGCCTTTCATCATCAACTGATCTCTTCTACGTCAACATTGTAGCACATGTATGCTCGGAAGCAAACGAGTAAATCCAAAATGGCAAAGTGTAATCGGGGCTTACCAAGACAAGTGCAATGGCTATAGCTTGTTTAATTTCTACAAAGGCAGCCTTGTTTTCTAGAGTCCAATCCATTTTGGCATCCTTTTTCAGCATGGCATTAAGAGGTCGAACAATCTCAACAAAACCTGTGATGAATTTATGCAGAAAGTTGATCTTACCAAAATATGACTTAAGCTCTTTCTTGTTGGTTGGGGGAGGTATTTTGAGTATTGCTTGGATTCAGTCAGGGTCGATAGATATTCCTTTCTCAAAGATCACATGTTCCAGCAACTTTCCCTTAGTTACTCCAAAGATGCATTTCTTAGGATTGAGTGATATACCATAATCTTTGCATCGCTGTAACACCTTTCTCAAATCTGCTACATGATCTTCTCGCCTTTTTTAGAATACTGTGAGGTCATCTATGTAGATAATAATACATTTTTCAACTAATCCTTTGAAAGTGACGTCCATTTCATGCTAAAAAGTTGCACCAGCATTTATTAAACCAAAGGCGACCTAAACTATCCCCATTTACAGGTGAAAGATGTCTTCAGTCTGTCTTCATATTCCACCATCACCTGGTTATAACCAGAATACCTGTCCAAGAAAGACATCATCTGGGACCCATTAACAATCTGTAATACTTTGTCTAAAGAAGGTAGTGGGTAATTATCCTTTTCAGATGCCTTGTTTAACTTACGAAAGTCAACACAAAACCTGATCTCTTTGTTTTTCTTTTGAACCGGAACTAAATTTGCTACCCATGTGGAATGTCTGACTGGAAATATTATCCTTGCTGATAACAGCTTCTGAACTTCTTTGAAAATCAACAGTTCCAATAAGGCATTCACTGGCCGTTGTCTTTGTCTGAATGGCTTTGCTCCTAGATTCAATGGGATGGTGTGCGTGATGATCGAGGTATCGTATGTCTTTAGATCTTCATAGCTCCATGCTATAACCTCATGGTAATCTCTTAAAGCATGTATGATTCCTGCCTTTTCTTCTTCAGTACTAGCTTTTCCAATGAACACATTCTTAACATTTTCTTTGTTCCTAAGTTAAACGGGTCACACTTTTCCCCTGGAGATTCTCCTTCTTTCCTTTGGGTTCCTAAATTGTCTGCATCAAACAATCTTTCCAATTCTACCATTCCCTGTGCAATCATATTTGTTTTTCAGGTTTAGTACTCCTTCTAAATCCATTTCAGCAGGTTCCATTTCTTCTTCATCTATTATCTGAGCAGTGAAAACATCAGACGAAGTAAGGAAGTTAATTATGTGTTGATCATCTTCAAAAACTTGAAAATTTGTAACATTATCAAGTACAGACGGGGTAGCGACGAATTCAACAGAAAATTTCTTTAATCCTGTCATGGACATTGGCTCTAATGTACTCACTGTCTAAGCGAGAGCATTTGTAACATGATTCTATCTTCTCAGGATCAATTGGATGTTAAAACCATCAAAGCATTCTATTAGATCCCAGAGTCTATTCCTATACCGATTCAGCCTTTTATCATTACATGAGTACTTCTTTCTTACTTGTTTTATCACTAAGTCAGAATCACCAAACACCTGGATAATTCTGACCTTCTTCTGCAGTGCTAGCAGCAACCCTTGCACCAATGCTTCATACTCAGTTACGTTGTTTGTGCATGGAAACTGTAGTCTCTGCGACGCCAAATACGAGCTCCCAATAGGGTTGATTAATTCGACCCCTGCTCCGGACCTTGTCTACAGCTTGAGCCACCAAATCTTAAGGTCCATAAGTGAAAGTCTTTGTTGTTATTATTCTATTTTACTGATTTCTTCTTATCAAGCGGGGGATCCGGTTCTTCTTTCTTTTCAACAACTGGTATCTTCTTCAGAATTATGGGGATCTTTAATTGCCTTTGCACTTGTTTCATTGCCTCTTGACATAGCTGGCAAGTAAATTCAAAATGTGATGTATCATGTATATGGCACCAGTTGGGCAGGAATAACTCCTCCATTTGAACCTATTTTCCAACAACAGTTTGATCCTGCGCGAATTTGGCTACGAAATCATGGAATCCTTCAAATATCCCCGGTTCATCCTCTTTTGAAGAATCTCTTGAATCTTATTGAACGTATGCTTCTTTACTTTCCAATTTTTCTATAAGTGTGGGGTTAGGGGATCTTAAGCAACTTAGCATATAAGGATTTCCTTTGACTGATTAACATGGGGAAGATAAACTCCCAAATCAACTTCTAAGAATAGAATCTCGTTGGGTTGATTATATTCTGTAATTATATGTTTCATCTTGGGTTCTCTTTTAATACGTATATGGTTGGCCAATCCTTTCCACGGCAACCACATATGAGAAAAGTTGGTTGCCATGTAACCGTTCAAAGTTCTAGACCAGTCTCTACTCAAAAGCATGTCATATTGATCTAGAATGTCCACTACTTGAATATCTATATATTATTGCACCCTTGGATCAGAAGCTAGATGCATGTGTATTTTATTCAATTCACCTACTACATTCACTTCAGTCTTATCTAGTTGTGTCACCTTTCTGGAAGACTTGGCTAGAGTGAGCCCAAGTGCTCTACAAACTGATAATGGCATTACATTTGTGGAAACACCAGAATCTAGTAGACAGTTATGAAGGTTTCTATTGAATATCTTGAGTGTTAAGAGGAAAGGAGGACTTTCCCTCTTGTCTTTATACAATGTTATCTTTTGGTCAACATCAGTCACATGTACTCTTTCTTTCCCTTTGTCAACATTATCTTTGGTGACATTTTCCTTTTGTACATAATCAATTTTGGTTCCAGCACCCATATCTTGGAAGAAAGAAGTCCTAACCTCAGGTATTTTAAGTAGCTCATATACAGAAAGACTAACCTTCATCTTCTTGAGTTCCTTAGCAAAATATTGTCCCATTTTCACTATGTCAGATCATTGAGAACCTTCAGCAGTAGTAGCCCCCTAGTATACTGGTTGATGGGTGACTTTTGGGAGTTCAAGGTTATTAGAAGCTTTTGGGTCTGGTGGAATCTGATAGCTATTTGGAGGGATGGAGGTGGTGAAAGGACCTTTAGGCTTGCTACTTCTTAGGTTATAAGGAGTCTTATTGTACTGCTGATAAGCATTGACTTCTTCAAACTCTTCTTCTTCAGGTTGGTTATCATCTTGGAATGGAAATGTATAACTATCAAGAACTAGAGCAGTGCCATACCTCTGAGAAGGAACAATTTCGTACCCTGTTGATGGGGTCTCTTGAGTTTCAACATTTTGAATCTCCATCTGGAAGATATTGGATGCGATCTAGAATTCTAGGCAGTCTAGTTCGGAATGAGCATTCATGTTATGCAGTCTGCACCACGTAGACAAAGTTGCTTCAGCTAACATCACATGACCAGAAGGTCTAGTATCATTGTTCTAGTTCTCCAAGGGTGATGGCACCCCTCCATTGTTTGGTCTAGTGTTCCAGGATCAGTTTGGCCGCTATTAAAAGTTCTAGTTTTGGTACTGATTCTGATTTTAGAACTGATTCTAATTTTGAAACTAATTTTTATTCTAGAAATGTTGTTGATTCTGTCCCCTTTGCTGTAGATAGGCATTCGGATTCTTGAGGTGAGTAACCTTGGCAGTAAGCTTCTTCATTTGATCCACCCATTCCTTGATGTCATCTCTGTCCTCTTTTACTTTGGTTGTTTCTGAGGAGTATAAGAAAGGCATTTGTACTGGAGGCATTTCAGCTATTGGGTTGCCTCGGTGGATTACTAAAGCTTGCATTGCAGCTCGGTTTGGAATCAGATTCATCACAGGAGTATGATTGGTCAATGCGTGATTTATCATAGGTATTTGGTGAGGCATGGCTATAGGCCCCATATGGTTTAGTGGAGCAGAGGTTGTCTGTCCTAGTTGGGTACTTACAGTGATAGTCGCAAAATACGCTTGAGCCAAAGTAACAAGGATTGGGTTAGCTCTCCTTACGAACATGGAGGTGAGTTTGTCTACGACAGCATAGTAAATAGGTAGGGCAGAGACCTGTCATATAGCATAAGGATCTTACAAATGACTGAAAGCTTTATGAAATCTATTGTTAAAGGTACTTATTAATTCTCCTTCACCTCGATAGATTTCTACAAAAGACCGATAAAGATTAGCTAGGGTGGTAGGCATTCGAAACCTATCCAAAAATGCGTTCTTCAGGTTTAGCCATGAATTTATGGATACTGCAGGGAGGTTAGCAAACCAATAATAAGCTTCATTCTGCAGAGAATAAGGGAACAACCTGCATATCACATCCTCATACTGTACTTGCAACATGAACATGTTAGCCTCAAAGATTTTAATATGCTAATCTGAAGTCCTATCTGTAACGTTTACTCTGAACTTTGAACAAAACTTATCTAGGTTCTTTGGCATATCATGGTAGGCATTGAACTGGAAAGGAGACTAGTTATTTCCTGCAAAGAAAGCCCTAATAGGAGGGTTAAAAGGAGCTGCAGCTGTGTTCCTGGGGGCTGACTGAGCTCTTGGGGCTCTGGGTATCCCTTGATCCCTTCTTGTTCGTCTAAATTCTGTCAGAGACATCAACTCTTCTCCAGTTGATCTGGATCTAGTATGTCTCTGTCTAGTCCCCAGACTTGCTGATTTTTAAGCAGAGGGAAATAGTTCTTGCCCTCCTTCTAGCGCCAATTCTGTTGATGGTGGTTTTAGCATGCAGCAATGCAAACGTGATTGATGGTTTCACACCTCTCTTGAAAAGTATCCTACCCTAGGTAAGACTACTCCAAGGATAATACAGCTAGGTCTTAGCTTGCGTGGAATAACTTCAGTGGATTGTCTAGCTATGCCAACAAGGGGTCTTACATGCAATCTATAGATCTTCGAGTTGGAATAGCAGATACACATAAACCCTTCAAGATTTCAACTGATAAATAATGTAAAATACTACTGAAATTCTTAATCTAACGATGGTTTTTAAATAAAATGCAAAAGATATAGGGTTTTAGAGAAATCCTAAGTGACATTCACAATGTGCATGTTTTACTTTCAGTACACAAATAC
Source organism: Cunninghamia lanceolata (assembly GCA_027924645.1). Classification (NCBI taxonomy): domain Eukaryota; kingdom Viridiplantae; phylum Streptophyta; class Pinopsida; order Cupressales; family Cupressaceae; genus Cunninghamia; species Cunninghamia lanceolata. Next base: position 2,739,354 of record BSBN01000549.1, on the reverse strand, counting down.
TCCAAAAATTAACTAGTTTTCTGAGTTACCAAACTAAAATGGGTGTTACAGTGCTATAGAAAACGGTGCTATCTTCAATGGAAGTCAACAGATTTTTAGATTACATTCATTTGTTAAATACCCAATAAATGGCGCAACTTAACTTGTGAAATGCAATTAAACTCTAGCACAAGTGATCAGCCCAGACTAACTTTACACAGCTATCTACCATCAGCACATAACTAAAAGTATGGACTTCGAGTATTCATCAGATGCTTTCAATAATCCATAAACATTATAAAAGCACAACTAACTAGCTATGGGAGAGCAAGAAGCGAACCATGAAAACCAAGTAAGAAACACAATACATAAATTCTTAGAATTACTGCAGAAACTTGCTTTGCATTACTTCAAATGGCATAGCGTCAACAATTCGGCATCAAATCTCTCTTACAAATAGTGGAAATGACAGCCCTTTATATAGAAAAGTAGCATACCAAGTTTTCAAATGAACGGTGGAGATTAACTCGACACTGATGGTCCAGATTACATCAATAAATGCAATTACAATAGTTCTCATCAATTTCTTGGATTATATTTTTTCTTCTATGAAAAAGATGAAAAAAAGCCTCCAGATACATTGAATCTAGTCAATTTGACCAGCCAACTCAATATATTAATAGAAAAGAACATTTTAAAAGCACAGAAAAGATGAAATAAAGTCACATGCTACCCCGAATATAGTAATTTACAATTATGATGGGATTACATCCTTAAAATATTCAAAATAATATTAAGTCTCTTTATCTAAATCAATTTTGTCTTCTCCAGCCAGCTTGTTGCAGTAAGTCAGCCATGCGTCAAGTGCAGGATTAATTTCTGACAAATCTGGGTCCTTCAAATGATTAATTTGGTAGTCGAACATCTCCAGTTCCTGACTAAATCTGTTGTATATCTTCTCTATCTCTGCACCTGCCTTGTGAAATGCCTTGAATTTGTCTCTGAGGTCACTTACCTTATCTAACCTGTCTTCCATACTGAGCTCGACATTTTCAAAAATTACCTTATGTAATTTGTCTTTACACTTTTCGATATCATATGGGGCATAGTCATCATACGATGTCTCCAAGCAATCCTTCAACGAATCATTGATATCATATATGATTGATCGTAGCTCCTCATCAGCTAGCTTATATACTTCTTTTATATTTTCAAAAGTTTCTTTTCTCAAAAGCAGTTGTTGGTACCATTCAATGGCCTTGGGTAGCTGGTTCCCAATTAGAATATTCTCTACAACCAGAGTCTAGGCAGGAAAATCCTTGATGCTCTTTATTCGAGGATACATATGTGAGTAATACTCATCAAAGGAGTCACATTCCTCGCCCAGATCTTTCCATTTCTTATGCAATTCTACTATTTTTTTGTGCGCTTGAGCAGAGGCGTTGATAGTTTCACATCCCATCTCAAAAACTTTAGATAACCATTTTTTTGTACCTTGGGATTTGGATCTTACTTCACCCAGTCTGGCCATCTCATTAGTAGACAGGAAAGTGGGCACTATCCTTATATCTCCTCCTGCATCTACTGGATTTACCAAAAACTAAAGGCAAGTGTGGAGCTCTTCATTTTGCTATTTCAAATCCTTCTTAGACATCTCGTCCTTGTCTAATTGTTCCAAAATTGATGTAACGGATTCTGTAAAATCATCCACTCTTTGAGCACAAGTGGCGGGTCCCAAATCAACTGTAGAAATCACATAATCTTTTGCCTTGACTTGTTCCTTTGCTACATCAGTTGGCGGGACTGCTATTTCCGCAATTCTGGATCCTAATTCATCTTTATAGATCCTAGATTGTATTTTTGCCTTCTTTTGTTTCTTGGGCCTCTGAGCTTGTGACAAAATTGTACTCAAATCAAGCTACATTATTTCCACTTGTGGCTTAGGATATGCCACTCTGCTTTGCAACCATTAGGTGCTGAAGATTTATTCAATTCAGTGGCTCCGTCATTATCAATTACAGCCAGTTCTTCAAGTGGTTTCTGTTCTTGCTCCGATTCTCCATCTTTTTCTATATTTATCTCCTCTTCTTTCTCTTCTTATTGGGCCAAGTTTTCCTGGTTTATTACTATGCTTTCCTGAGCTGACTTAAAAACTTCCTCCATTTGACCTTTATCTGGAGGACTGTCAGATACATCAATGACTTACACATTAGTCAGAGGTTCATTGGAGTCTTCATTTCTTACTTCTGTTAACACATCTTTCCCCTCCTCAAATGTTGCTTCAAGCTCATGCAAACCCAACTCTGCACATACTTTCTCAATCCCAGGCAGTAGTGGTATGGCCAAAGAATCTGCAGGCATTTGTGAAATAGGAACGGTAGAAGATATGGATAGTTAGGGCACATTAACCTGCGTTAGATTAGTTAATGCTACTGATAAGGAAGAAGAGATGACAAGAGGTGAAGGAAAAGGTAGTGAAGGTAGAGGAAGAGAAGGTGAAAGGATGGTGGAAATAGGAGGTAATGTTGCGAGGGTAGACAATTGAGTGGAAGAAGTAGAAGGTGTAAGTGTAGAAATAGTAGAAGGGCAAGAAGTGGTGATAGTGGAGGAAGTAGGGTTGCTAGGGGCATTGGGAGCAATTGCCAATCAGCAGGAAGTAGCTGCAATGGCAGAGGTAAGAGAGGTGGTAGAGGATGTTTCTTGAGTAATGGCAGCTGAGGTCGAAGGTGAAGTGGATGCAGCAGTAGAAGAAGTGATAGAGGAAGAAGTGGTTGTAGAAGCTCCAAGAGTTGTGGCAGCCATAGGAGATAGGGGGGTTGGAGGACTAGAATCTTTCTTTGTTGCATCATCCTCTTTTACCTTTGTTTTCTTGGCTTTAGAACCTTCTCCAGGGCCACTTGGCATGTCTCTTTTCTTGGAGGCCCTTGTTCTGGTAGAGCGAGGTTGATCTTTCTTTGGAGGAGGCCTTGCAGATGGCTTCTTAATCTTCTTTGCCTTCTCTACCAGAGATGTATGTTCTTCACTGTTTGATTTCTATTTCTCAGTCAGCTCTACCTCATCTGTGACATTGATTGGTTCATCTTCTTCTCCTCTAGAGTCCTTAAATGATTCTAATGCTATATAAGTGAGTTGCACTCCTTGTCCTTCCAAAACAGCCACTTGACCCCTTACCCAGGCCTTGCTTAATCTGATGGGTTCTCTCATGATAGTATCCAAGGAGCTTTCTTCTACATTTGCCCAATTTCGTAATGGAATAGGTTGATGGTACTGGGCTTACCAAGGTCCTCTGACCATAGCATTTTCATCATCCTCTAATTGATTTGGTACTGCCATAATGTGGAACTTCTTGATGAAGGCTAGAGGTAACCTTGAGTGTGCTTTCTTCATAATTTCATAATCATCCGGGCAATTGGCCCAAAAGTCTTCAATATGTATCTTATGGAAAAACTTCTTACTCATGAATCTTTCCATCACCTTATTTGGATCGAAATGATCTCTTGCAATGTAATAGTGTAAGTTGAGGAGTTGGAGCTCTTTGTCAGAATGCTCTGCCGATGCTAAGGAAGGGCATGCATAGTTCCCCTTGCCAAACCTGATAGGAAACTGGACATTGGTTCTATGCAAGTGTTTGAGTTTCTTAGCACATGGTATCAACTGTCTAGACAACTCTAGAAGCACTGTCTTGTCATCATGATACCTGGGAAGTCTGTAAGCCATCCCAGTGAAGCCTTATATTCTTAAATATGCAAATTTCTCAAATTGGATATACCACCTGCCATATTTAGTTATTTCATTCATTACTTCAGTGGAAATCCTCAAGGCTCTGTTACCTTGCAACAATTTAGCTATATACATTGTGAAAGCATCATTTACCCTTTTAAAGTGTATCAAAGATTGAGATGAGGTCAGTTGCAGGTAACACTCTTATACTTTCACTTGGGTTTTCTCATCATTTCCAACTTCTCCAATCTTGGACAACCTAACATAGTGATTTCTCCTTGCTAATGCATAGATGACATAAGATGTCCATCTAAAGTATCTCTTCTCTTTGAAGTTGATGAAGGCCTCATGAATGTTATCGCTAAGGATTTGGGCCCAATGGAACTTAGTCCCTTTCAATATCTCAATGATAATAACAAACATCCACCCCTCAAAAGTGGAGGATGTAGGTAATCCATAGATTTTACTCAGAAAAGTGATGAAATCTCCAATTTCATCATAGAAATCACTCCTCTATAGCACTTGGGGAAATTTGCTAAGGGCAGACCTTTTGTTTTTGGCCCAATTGTCATTCATATGTTTCCTGCATCCCTCCACATCTTTGTTATAAGTCCCCTCTGATCCTTGTTTGTTTGGCATAGTCATGACTTTGTGCCATGGAATATCAAAGGTCTCATCTAGAGAGGGTGGACTTAAATCAGCCAAGATATCCCCGTTGGTTGTTTGAATTGTCCTTATCATGACATCATATCTATCTGCACAGGTTACCATCAATTCTGCACATTGTATTGAGGTGGGGAAGGCATCAGCTTGTGATATACCATTGTCTCTGAGTATTTTGGCCCTAGGAGTTGGGTTTGGACCAAAGATCCTCATTTTGAAGTCATCTAGGTCTATGTGACCTAGGTCTGGATCTCCTACATCACTCCACCCGGAGTGAATTTTGGTCTCTGGAGGGATTCCTTTGAACTTGTACTTCATGACTTGAGCTCGAGTGGTCATTTAATCTGCAGGACCGGACATTATAAGTTTGATACCTTGAGCATTCTTTCACATTCCTAAGTTTGAGAAGGTCCTTAATGAATCTGCTAACACTACTGATATACCCTTTTAAAGAATCTCAAATCTAATAGTTATCACCATTACACCTATAACAATTCATTATTAATGTATGCAAAAAAATTTAATGTTGCAAGAAATCTTATTGAAAGCATGAAAATCATCATTATCTATGCATTACAACATTAACTCTATCATTCCTGACACTTTCCCTTTGAAAATTCTTTAAAACACAGTCATTTTGTATTGTTTGCGCTAGTTTTAGGGTCATCTAACTTGTAGGTAGAAAAGCGCTAAAATTGAGGTCTGCTGACTTTAGCGAGGAAAAGGGGCTTGTCTGACTCAATATTTTATTACTATTCATTCTTTTCTATCTTTTGCGCGGGTTTTGGTAGTTACCGACTTGCACGGCTTTTGAAAGTCACCAACCTTTCATTGGTTGTTCAGTTAGTTGGTCGTGTTTTAGTGCAAGTCTCTTTGAGACTATCTTCATTACATTTGCGTAGGATTTAGCTTTGTCTAACTTACACGAGTTTTGAGGTTAATTGACCAAGTCAGTGAAAGAGGGTTTAAGTGCAAGGTTGGATAGGATCACTTTTAGCGTAGAGCCATTTTCTTATTCTTAGCGGGACTTTGGGATGTCACCGATTTTGCAGAGATATTCGAGGTGTCTAACCAAGTCAGAGACGAGGTCATTTAGCGCAAGGTCGATGCAAGAGGTTTTTAGCGCAAAAATAGATTTTCAAAGCTTGCGGGGTTTTGAGGTCCTACCGATCTAATCGGTTAATCACGACATGGCTATGTAGGTCAGAGGTCAATGTTTTTAGCGCTGAATGGATTTCAAAGTGCGGCGCAGGTTTTAATGGTCACCGACCAATTGGACGAGTTGGAATGTTTACAGGTCGATCGGACTCAAGTTTAGCGCTAAGACCAAATGTCTTCCTAGTTTAACATCGGCTAGGTCTGTTTAAGTTATTATTCTTTTTGCTCATGACAATCCATTTGCATTTTCAAAGAGTGATCCTAACTAGGTTTCAAAGGAAAACAAATAATTCGTGCACAAAACCCTAGCTGGAAACCCTAAAGGTGTTTGCTTGGAAATAAAATGCTCAATCAAACCCTAACCATATACAGTGAAAACTCAAAAGAGGAGATTTGGAAACCCTACCTAGTTAGTTGTGGAAAATGTGTTCGGATTGCACAGGTAGGAAGTGGTCACGAGATCGAACTCGGGCAAACGACAGCAAAAGCACTTAACGGGCAGCAAAGATCACAAAGGGAACTCTGAAATCTCAATCAAATGCAACAAATAGCTAAAACAAAGGAGGCTATCCCTTTTATTATCCTGGCCAAATCGCCATTAATGCGCGATGTACAATTGACAAATTAGGGTTTTAGTGTGGCTTCTCACTTGCTCGGACTTGGCGGGGAAATTGGACGCAACAGACTTGGTCGGTGAGAGATCTTTTTAATGCTACAAACATAGGCTCTATGTAATGTGGTTTGTGGGATTTTATGGTCCTTCAGACTTGCAAGAATTTTGGCCTCATCTGACTTAATCGGTGATCGAACGATATAGCGCAAGTCAGAGATGGTTGATTTTAGTGCAAAAGTCCGTTAGGAGGAAAACTAACGCCGAAGTCAATGATAAAGGATTTTAACGCTAGGTCGGTTGAGAGGCAAATCAGTCCAAAAGTCAGTTGGAGAGTAATTCAGCACAAAAGTCGATTGGAGAGCAATTCAGCGCAAAAGGGCTATTCAAGGCCATCAAAAGGGATATGAAAATCCAACTTAGCAAATTCCTGAAGTGATTTTTTAACATCATAATTCAATCATGGTCAAAATGCACTTTGACCACTTAACCATTTAGGAGGTGAGAAAAATCTATTGACATCCTAGGCCAAATTGAAAGAGGGGGTCCCTATTTTGAAATGGGGTGTATGTGTGAGGCACAACAGAACTCCTGGAAGAATTGATACGAATCATGTGCGGCAGAGGACTAGATATATCTACTATGGCCCACACTCTGATGAATCGTCTCGGAGCCAAGGAGGAAGCATCCTCAATCTTGATAAAAGTACTGACCTGGTTGATCAGGGATTCAATTAGCCCCACATTGTGCATAACCAAAGGTAAGTTGTAAAGTTGTATCTAGATAGGAATGGAAGTGATTCGTACATTTGTTAGATCAAAAAAAGGGGACCAAGAGGTCACGAAAAAACCAGATCTGCCATAGAACCAAGGACCATTGTTCAAAACAAACCTACGATCCTCAGAGTTTAGGAATGAAACTAGGAAGAAACCATGGTCCAGCAACTCCACTGAAGGGGTTGAAATGTTGCTCCAAGAATATTTACTCCAGGCTAAGAATTTGTCCATAGATGGCCTCTTCTCCACAACTCTGAAAACCAACGCCCATGAGCCGATGTCAGATGAAGCCTTTGAAATGAACTCATTGGAAATGTGAAAATCCACTGGCTCTGTAGCTAGATCCACCTTAGTGTCGCCCATGAATATGGGAAGGGAGGAATTTGAGACCTTCGGTGAAGGAGGTGGGTTAAGGGCAAGGGAAATATTTTCCCCATTCCCCATAGGCGGTGCCACTCCCTGAGCTACATAACTTAAATCGGCTGAAGGGTCTTCCCTCAGGATCTGGTCTTTGCAAAAGGCACTGCAAGAATGGAAAGGGTTTGATGCATTTTTGCATGCTTTGAAGTTTCCATTGGAATGTTCCATAAATGCCCTCGGGGGCGAATAACTTTCCAGCTTGGAGGAGTCAACGCATCCCAAGCCTGCCCTAGAAGCTCTGTACGAGGTCTTTTTCTTGCTTTGCATTCCCTGCTCTTGACAAGGTCATCCTTCTGAGATCTCCCTCTAACGCGCCTTCCCAACTCTCCCTCCTCGCGCTGAATCTTCTCGCCTTCTGATTGCTTCTTCGTACCCTGCTGATGTTCGCACATTAAACCCTATATCCCATAGGTTTAACTTTATAATATATTTAAAATTTAAATTTGTTATGTATGTCAAGTACCTTGAATGATTTAAAAATTCAATTTATATTTTTTTATTTATGTTATGTGTTACCTTAATGAAAATGCTATACATGAACTATGTAGGTTACATTTACCTTGAAAATGTTATGTATTACCATGGAATGTTGTTTACCATAGGGTCAATTGTAGTGCAAGGGACATATCTCAAACAAGTCAAGATTGTTCAACATGGGATTCACTTTATTGATTATCAACCTGAGAACAAGGTATATTAGTATAGCCACCTAGTAATTGCTATCGCCCTATCTCTTCATTCAGTTCCACATACATGTGGACGTCATAAGTGGAGACTAGATAGTGATGATCATCAAAGAATATTACATGTGATTGAAGAGCGAGCTAAACCACTTGATGTGGTATGAAAAATATGGACAAGAACTTACAGTTCATTTTGAAGACCTAAATTCACTATCTATCTATGTTCATGTATTAATTGTTTTAAAATATATGCAAGTTAAATTAATATTTCTTTCGTTGAACAAATTTTAATTTCAACATGTGGTTCTTAACAAATGATCTCTCTATATATATTTAGTCTACTTTTATTTATGACTAGTTTTTGCTGAAAGGAAATCTTTCAAGTTATTGAACTTCATACACTATCTTTCAGATTAAGAAATTGCTTATTATAGTTTGAAATTTCCAAAAATACAAGTTAGATCCATAAATTATTCAAGTATATTTTCATGTAGATATATATTCATTAAGTTATCATTTAATAAATTATTACATGAGTTAATTAAACTCTTCTATCTAATGTGATTACATGTATTCCAATCTATTATAAACATATTTAAACATATTTTTATTTATGTATCTATAACTTTCATACATGCACGTGCATCCAATGTATATAAATGAAACATGTCCACAATCCAACATACATGAACTAGATGTGTTTAATCAAACAATATATATATTGAAACAATAATATTATCTAGACAGTGGATGTACATCCACAAATGTATTGAATCAAAAGTATAAATGTCCAAAAATTTATCATAAACAAACATAATGTTCAGTCCATGTATTTATACATGTATCATCAAACATAAATTTGTCCACAAATATATATAGATCATCAAACATATAAATGTCCATAAATGTATTGAATCAAACATGTAATCAATTCCATAAATGTATCATCATTTAACATAAATCATGTCCACAAAAGTATCATCACACATGCAAATGTCTACAAACATGTCCATAAATATATATATCATCAAACACATGTGCAAATGTAGATAGAAATGTCCACAAACATACATATCACATGTCAAATGTAATGTATGAAAATGTCTATGTAAACATGTCCATAAATATATATCATCAAACATGTGCAAATGTATAGATAGAAATGTCCGAAAACATGTAGATCACATGTCAAATGTAATGTATGCAAATGTCTACACATATCTAGATATGTCCAGAAATGTCTAAGCACTAGTAGCCTGGTCATCATGTCAGTTGCGAGTCGAGCGACTCTCTGAGTGAGAATCCTACTTCGATGGGTGTGCCAAGCCCTAGAGATAGTACAACACATGTACATAAAAGTACATTATGTTAAATTAGAATAATGTTAAATATATATTTACATGCACGTACAAATTATATGCAAACATAAGTACATGATTTAAAATTTTAAAACTCACCTGTCCACTAACATTAGTGGCATCAATTGAATCACACTTGCATACATGCTCCATCCCTAGACTAGGTGTAACATAAGCTAACCCCTAAAAAATATATGTGTGTGTGTGTACATTAGGACTCTATCTAGTAAAGTAAAACTTTATTTAATTTAAGTTATTTTAAATCACATGCATGCACATACACATGTACATACCTGTGTATCAGGTGGTGTAGGATCCAATGCAATGATTGTATCCGATGCCAACTTGTCTATATCATGAGTCTCCTTGGCTAGCTCCAGTAATGATGAGTGAAGTGGACTATGCAAACAAGTTGGCATTGAAGAACCTGAATGTAGAAGCATATCCACATAATTTGACGATCCCATCTACAACTACAGCTCCTCAAGTGAATCTAGGCAGGGCTAGGATGTCTGATGCTCAACACTCACAGAAGAATGGGTAGGTGTATCTACCTCTGCAGCAGTCGAATGATCTGTGGGTGGATCAAGATGTGGAGTACTACCAGGGTGATGAGAATGCCGTGAAGGTCTTGCAACTTGGTTGGATCGTGATCCCTGTGAATGACAAGCTCTACCCACATGTCCTCTAACCTCATGTAAAGGGATCCCAAGCTCTGATGCAATGAAAGCATATGACTCCAATAGGTCCTCAAACAAACAACTCATTGTACTCTAAAGCATATGGTCTCCTGTAAGACCATCTATGTCTATGGGTGAAGGGACACCTGCGATAGCATAAGGATCAGTACCATGATCCGATGGTCTAGATCGTCCAAGATGACTCATCAAATATTTGCCCACACAATCAGAAGATATCCTAGATGTTGCAGCTATAATATTGCCAACGCTATCAATTGCTTCCCTTTGGGAAGCAATGACAACCTAATTAGCAATAGGGGCCAGGACTGGGGATATAGCAGGCAACCTCTCCCCAACCAAGGCCCTATAAGATGGAGTCTACCGACCTGCTTGAAGATAAGCATCTCTATCAGCAACCCTACCTTGCCCTTGACCAAAATATGCTGGTAGATCCAAGTAGTTGACCTTGAGGCCCAAATGAACCTCTATGTACAACTACTGTGCAAAATATAAAGGAATTTGGTCGTTATTGGGATAACGACCATGAGCTGCAAGAAAACATGGATATATCAAAGGGGCCATAAGAGGGTCTACACATCTAGTCACTTGATACGCCTTCACATTAGGTCTACCATCATAATGTGGAAAACATTGTTATTTGAAGGTCTCTTTGGAGACACTAAGCTGAACTAAAAAAAGTGAAACATCACCAGTGACCTCTTGCCGCATCTAGGCAAGAATAGCTGCTAGAGTATCACTTGAATAAGCATAAGTATCTCCTAGTGTCTGTCTAATGCGTTGTAAGATAGATAAATAGATTGACACGTGTCCCTAGAAACCCCTGTTGTGTTAGGGTCATCTAGAACACCTCTTAATCTATGAATCTCGGTATCTGTACGACTAAATATAGAACCCCGAGGTGGTGGTGCATGTACCATATCTTGACTTGAATTGTGCACAAAAATAAATTACTTATTCCAATGTATGTGTACATCTAGTACATCTAAATTAATTTTTAAATTTAACTTCCAAACTCACATGTTCTAGTTTAAGAAAAAAATTAAATACATGTTTGAAACAAGTGATAACATGAAAAGCAAGTGCAATAAATTAAAGGACCACATGGTAAATAATTTGTATCATATCTAGATAGATACATGTGTACATGTAAGTTTGAATGGATCTAAAAATTTAAAGTGCACACGCGCATGTACAAATAAAACATGGATCGCTAAAAATAGAGGGAACATATTGTTGATGTGTCTTAAAGGTATGTGAGATTTGTATCTCTTCTTTATGTGGAATCTTTATAAAAAATCAATTAAGGAACAAAAAGGAATCACATTTATATCAAAATCACATGTAAAAAACATGAACATGATGTATCATTAGAGCCCAAATTGATGTGAATAACAAATGTTGTAGAAATATTAGTTGTTGATGGGAATTTGGACATGGGGTCCCATCAATATTAAAAGCATGTGGTTCATTGACACTTTTTCTTGAAAATAGATGAATATCCTTAATCCTTCATTTCCCTCGTCTAGGATACTAAGAAGGATTTACCATGGAATGTTATATTCAACACACAAGGGACCTACAATGTGAAAAAGATTAAAATATTTGTTGCTATGCTTAGAGGATGTGGGGAAGATTGGCATGCCAAAAATGACCCAGATGCTATTAAGGTTGATCTAGATGAAGTGAAACAGAAGTTCTTATAAGAGTTTGAGTACTTGTAGCTTGAACACATGAATATACTAGACGATTACTTTAAACATAATGAACTAAAATATTTGTTAAGTTTGGGACCAAAACATTCTCCTTAAATCTAAAGCATATGAATGTTTAATATTATTGTCAAAAAATCATTAAAAATTAAATTTAGAATGAGTGAATGGTTTATAACAATGTAGTCGATTCATTCCTTGTACATCTGGAAAATGTTCACAAATAATTTACTGAACTAAAACTATATCAATAACAATGTAATGGGTTCCTTCCTCGCAAGCCCTAGATCTAGGTCCACTTTGGAAAGTGTGTCAAGGGAAAATGTTCACAAATAATTTACATATATCAATTTTATAATTAAGGATAGGGTTAGAATTAAAATTATTGTTAAGGTAAGGGTTGGGTTAGAATTAGGTTACTGTTAGGATTAGAATTAGAGTTAGAATTAGGGTTAGGGTTAGGATTGTGACTAGAATTAGGGTTACAATTAGAATTAGGTTTAGGGTTAGGTATGAAATTAGGGTTATGGTTAAAATTTATGTAGGGTAAGAATTAGGGTTAGTTTAAAATTAGAATTAGGGTAGAATTATGGCTAGGATTAAAATTAGTGTTAGGATTAGAAGTAGGGTTAGGGTTAGATTTAGGTTTAGGGTTAGGGTTAGAGTGGTGTTACAATTAAGGGTTAGGACTAGAATAAGCATTAGGGTTTATGTTGGAATTAGAATAAGGATTTAAATTAGGGTTATGGTTAGAATAAGGATTAGGGTTAGAATTAAGATTCAAGTTGGGGTTGAAATAAGTCACATAATATATTACAAATCATATATGAGTGAGTATTTGTATTTATAAGAATATTTACACATTTATGTAAGTATACATACATATTTTAATACCACTTCCATATGTTTTTCCTTTTAACATATAGAAACAAATGCATAACAAACATCTCTCCTTGGTTTTAATTACACCAATGAATGCTCAAAATAATTCAAGGGTAATTTAAGGCCAAGTACGATGTACAAACAACCCTTGGGAAATTCAAGGGTAACTATCAAAAAATTCATGACAATCCTGTATATTATTTCAATGAAGCGGCTATAGATGAGGTCATGGACAAATGTATTAAGATCAAAGCATATAACACACAAGTGAAGTCTAGATCTGGTAGGAGAGTAGCAATAGAAAGCCATTTTGAAGTGCAGGAATTCATCAAGAATAAAGCACATGCATACAACAAGAAGAAGATGGCATTAGTTTTGATCGTGCTATAGTAGCTATAGAGCTCAAGAGGCAAGAGAATGTGTAATTGAATCTGACACAAGTATAAAAATAGAGTAAAACTATTCTTTGTATAGTTCACCTTATTTTGCTAACATGATATTGTTTGATTATCCAGACATGCTATGCATTCTTAAGTAACCAGATATCTAGATGGAGGAGAAAGGAAAGTCCAACCAGATGTGTAGTTCCATATAAAATTTTGGTCAAGCAGATATCCAGTGCCACATAATGACAAAGGTGCCAACTGTCATTTATGACAACTGTTAAGAGTGCCAACTATTGTTTATGACAACTTTCAAGAGTGCCAACTGACATTCACGTGCTACAAATCAATGCCATCGTTCTTTTGGGATGCAATACTAGTTATCAATTCATTGTAACTGATTCAGGGTTCCTTGATCTATAAAAGGACCCAAATGATCATGTATTATAAGGGGGGGCTTAAATTGTAGAAATTTGTCAAGCTTAGAGTGAAGAACTTATGCTTCAAGTGTTGCCTCTTGATTTTCTCTTCCAATCAGTGTGATTGTTTGTATATTCTAATTCAGACTTGTGAAATTGAGACCGACTACTGGTCATGTTCATAGTAAATTTCAAATGATTGTACATTGACTTATAGTAATGAAATATCAAGTTGTTGTGTCCTACTAGGAGTATGTTTGATCAATTTCATCTCATTCATCAATTTATTTTGAAGATTTGCATCTGCTTATACTTAGATATGAAGAATTCTAGTGATGTATAGACTGCTTTGTCTTATTTCATAAATTTGATAAGATATTCGTGTGAGATCACTAAAAATTTAACTTTCTTAGAACTCTTTTCTCTTCTTCCCTAGTTTTTTGCTATTTTTTATCAAAATGTCAAAATATACAAAAATAATGATGAATAATGATAAATCTGATGGTAATTTGTTGAAATACTTGTTAATCAGTGAATTTCATGCATAACTTTCAAGTTATTTCAAACTAAATGATTGTATTTGTAAAGTTATCTTTCAATTGCATAAATATGATGAGATATTTGCAAAGTCTAATGATATATTTATAGATCCAGTAGAATCCTTGCAATCTTTGCAAAAATTTGAAGAATCCTTGAAGATTTGTCAACTTTATCAAGATCAAGTGTAAGTTAGGCCTTTGGAGAAAACAACCTGATACAACGAACCTTTGATTTATCCAACAGATCAAGACCTGACAACCAGAGCCTTGGGACTACAAATTCTAAGTGAATTTGAGGTCTTTCAAGAGAGATATCATTATGTTGTTTCAGAATTTTATCTGTGTTAGATGTGCTTAAAATCCACGTCAACAATATCCAAAAATAATTTCCTACAAGAAATAACACTTATTCTATCCCAACCCTTAAGACCATAAAAAAAGAGAAGCCACACATCTTTAGAAAAATTACATTCAAAAAATAAATGTTTAATAGTCTTGAGCTCCTTACAAAAGATACAAAGTTTCTTGACGGAGTCTTCAAAGAAACAGTTAGAGCCAACAATAATCTTTTTCAATTAAATCAACCATCTAAAGCATGCCTTCTTAGGATCTAAAAAACTTGACCAACAAATAGTGAAAATCTTTGACCACTATTTGTTATCCAAGTTAAGGTTCCAACTCTTATTAACATGGTTGGTGATATGCTGAGAGTATGATAGGAGGTTATAAATCTTCTTGGATGTAGTATTGAATAGGGCGGTGCCATCAATCCACATAAGACTATTAAACAATTCAGCTTCTTATCTAAATGCAATAGGGAATGACAACATGGAGCATGCTTTTTCTATCATAGAATAAGATCTTTTCTATGACTGAGGCAGCTCAAGGGATCTACTTAATATCTGCCAGTCCATCAACCCATACTTATTAGCTACATCATTAAAGTTTTTTACCCCTTTGTGGTACCAACTCTTAGCAGAGTAGCCCTGGATAAGAGCAAGGGTTTACCATTCCACATCAGGTTCCACCAAATAGACCTGTGCCCCCAAACCTTCTTACCAGAATGGTCCAAAGAAGGATACTCTCTCATGAAACCTTTGCTCACCTCCCAAGCCTTCCAAAGACTTTTGAAGACATTAGACCCACCAGGGGAGACAAAGAATTTGGCAAAAAGAATATCATGCAAGTGGAGACCAATCTAATGTTTAGCCTTTTTAGGGACTGTTTGAATGTTGTTATTTCTGATTAGAACCTTTCAAGGTTTTTCACCTTCGAATGACTTGACAATCCATTTGAAAGCAAGTGTTATCCACTAGACTCTTAAGTCTTTTAGATCCATCCCACCTAATTCTTTATTCAAACAACACCAGACCCATTTCACAACAACCTTCTTTCTATTTCCATTCCTATTAGACCATAGGAATTTTCTTATACTCTTCTATACTTCATTAAAGTGGGTGATATTGAAAAGCCAAATAGAGGAACATTATATAGTATAAGTGGATATAATCTTTTGACAAACCTACAACCATCCAACAAGGGACAAATATTGAGTGTTCCACTTCATCGACTTCCTTTCAATCTTACCATGAACCCAATCCCACATATTCTTTATGTAGGGGTTAACTGAGAAGGGTATACCTAGATATTCTGCTTGTTAGGACCACCCCATTGAATATCATACTTACTGAACCATGGAGGAGAAGTATCATGCCAACTTAGAAAATGAGACTTACACATAGAGATTTTTGCACCTAAGGCCTTACAAAATACATCAAGTTTGTCCATCAAACTATCACATTTCTTTTCATCAATGTCCAATTTCGTAAAATAAAATAACCTTGCATATTTTTATTTATATGTAGAATCCTAACCCTTGCATATTTTTATTTATATGTAGAATCCTAACCCTAGTTGGGTGTGGAGAGATTTGTAATGTAATTAATACTGAATATTATTACAATTGAAAATGCATTAAAATATTGTAAGTTTGAAGATTAAAATAATAATTGCAGTAACACATCCTTAATCCATCTATACTCTAGATTTTTAACTCTTAAGTGAATAAATTTGAAATGCAAAAAATAATCTAATTTGGTAAAATAAAATAACACTAAAATATTTCTTTCATGCATATTTTTATTTATGTCAAGAACCCTAAAAAAACTAATAAATTAAATTGCATTCTACCCAAAACAAAAGAAAATTAACTCACTTAAGTGTTCAAATAACTTATGCGCTTCTCAACATAACTTGTAAAAATAACTTGTATTTATATAGACTTTATGTCCATTTTATTCTTGCATTTATTTAATAAAAATATGTCAGTTATATATTTTAAATTTAATTCTTATGCACATTCATTTAATAAAAGTATGTCGGTTATATATAGTTTTTATGTACACACTCATGGTTATCCCCTTAATACCACTTAATTTTAATTCTTACATTCATTCATTTAATAAAAGTATGTCAAAAAATATATGTGGGCTCTATTTAATTTTTATGTACAAGGTCACATTTATCCCCTTAATTAAATTGTTTATCTTAAATTAAATTGTACAATTATAATTACATCTCTATTTTCCAAATTTTAATTATTTTAGTAGTAAAATTTGTTTTAATTTTTTTGTGTGAATATAGTTAGGATGAATAAAAAATATAAAGAAAAGAAGAAAAAATTACATAAATAATGATGTAAAGAAAATATAAGAATTGATGAAAAATAAAAAATAAAAATAAAGGATAAAAAGATGAAGATGAAAAATAGAAGTTAATAAAAATAAATGAATAATGTAAATTACAAAATAAAAAAGAATATAGACAAAAGTAAATAGGACGAAATGTAGTATAAAGTTAAAAAAAGACTAAACTAAGAAGTAATTATAAGTGAAAGGAATAAGTAATAAATAAATAAAGTTAATTCAAATTAAACATGAAAAAAGGGATAGAACAAATGAAAAATAACTAGAAATAACAAAGAAATAAAAGATAAAATAAATAAGCAAAAAAATGAAGATTAAAAGGAAATGGAATCAATGATTAAATAAAAAGAGATGGTAATAATTATAAAAAATAAATGAAGAGTTCATTTTTGATAAGAAAGATAATTTTAATATGGTAAAAGTTCATCCATTCACAATATCTGACCATCAAATTGTCATTCAAAAGCATGAAAATGTTAATAAAATTAGAAGGATATTTTGTATAAACTAAATACTGAGCTTCTAAAATATAATGACTGTAATGAAGGAATTTTTACATTGAGAGAGACTAACAAGGTCCTTTTGCACAAGCTTTCATGTATTGATAGATGGAATAGTAATACCAAAAGTTGGAAAGTTTTGTTTCAGACTTGGCACTGGATAGAAGGAAAGTTGAAAATGATCTTCAAGAAAAGTTATACAAGGATGAAAAGCTTGTACAAGAGAACCCTGCTAATGTCTCCCTAGCTGATAACATGGTTGACACCAAGCACAAGTTAAAGTGTCTTTAAACAATTAAAACTTAGGGATTGAAGGTAAGGGCTAAGATGAACTGGTTGAGGAATGGCGATAGGGGTTCTAAATTCTTTTTCAATTTTATAAAGGCCCAAAACATAAGAGAGAAAATTGGACCCATTTGGATAGATAAAAATATGTAATGAAATGCTATTTACTTAAGAGTTAAAAATCTAATGTATCATGGAAAATATTTACATGGAGTGATGCAATGTTGCTGCATTTTTATTTTATTCTTCAAACTTTAAATATTTTAATGCATTTTAAAATGTAATAGTATTTAGTATTATTACATTTTAATATCTTAGGCAGACATTTCAGATCTCTCCACACCCAACTAGGGTTAGGGTTCTACATATAAATAAAAATATGCAATGATTATTTTAATTTACCAAATTAGATTATTTTTTGGATTTCAATTTTATTTATTCAAGAGTTAAAAATTTAGAGTATCATGGAAAATATTTAGACTATCATACCTTGTAGACATGATATATCCAGAGTGTGCTCCGAAACGTTGAGGCAAAAAAAAAAAAAAAACAACACACAGTTTTTTCAGAAGCACTACAATTACTATCATACCTATCTTTAGAAAAATCTATCTAAAATACGTCCAAAGATATCCTTGGCGAGGTGCCTATTGAACTTAATCTCTCTAGGAGACACTATTGAACTTATTTATCCTAAAGATAGATATACTAGTATACATTAAGTCAAATAAACTTTTAGAAACATAAATTAAATCTTAGATTAGGGAGTTTAAAAAAACTTAAAAAATGAATGGAACATAAATTAAATCTTAAATTAGGAATAAAAAAGGGATGAAACATAAATTAAATCTTAGATTAATGAGTTAAAAAAACTTCAAAAATATAGTAAAACCATATATTAAAATAAAATTATGAATAGAAAATGATATAAAAGTTGAAGAAAAAAGTGTGATTCTAGAAGTAGAAGAGGCGACCCTCCAACAACATAAAGGGCATTATAAAAATGAATGATTCAGGTTGTAAGGAATCTATAGCATGTTAAACGAGAAGCTAATGAATTGATAATTAATAAGCCAAAGATTTGGTGCTGATTAACGAAATCATCTGCCCGTGAAATTACATAAAATATATTTCCCAAGGCAAATCGTTTATGGCAACAAGTTCCAACGAAGATATAACAAGATATGGGCATATTAGGTACCCGTTTATTCATTAGAGTGTACAAGATACGATATCCATTCACATTTATTGGCTACTCAAAACAGAATCTATTAACACATTAACACATTTTTAGCCCACATAAGCCACCCATGTGTGGAAACCAATTCCTACATCGAAAAGTGCAATGGCCTAATTTGCTTTTCGAGAATCTAAACAATTAATTATTGATCGCAGACGGCAAAATTTAATAAATATCTGGATTAACAAGTCAGTAAACACAATATTTAATGGTCTCAAAGGAGAACCAAACATTTGCCTGTTGGTACAGAGGATAAAAAGACTTAAAGTAAGGATAACGACGCTCAGGCCTTGTCAAGTGACGGAGGAGGTGTGTTAGGTAACAGATTTATACAGATTTACTTACAGGTTTTCCTTTTCAGCAGCGCAGTGGAGAAATCAGAGACGGGAAAAATTAGAGTTTTTAGCGAACAAAATGAAGAGGGAAGTTTGAGGATCTGAGGAGGAGTATTATGGACAAATATAGCGGAAGTGAGGAAGAGGAGATTTCGATGCCGATTTCGACAAATTTAGCGGCGGCCATGAACGATTCCTCCAGACTTAAAATGCTCACTACCAGTGCTCTTGCAGATGCGGAAGAAGATGAAAGTAAGAAGAAAGTTAAATACAGAGAATGCCTGAAAAACCATGCGGCGAATATGGGCGGCCATGTTACTGACGGCTGCGGTGAATTTATGCCCGCCGGCGAAGAGGGCACGCCGGAAGCTCTGCGCTGCGCCGCCTGCGATTGCCACCGGAATTTCCACCGGCGAGAAGTGGATGGAATGGCGGCGCCGCCATGTTGCCACCGCGGCGCTACGGCGGCGCCGCCACCGAATGTTCTGACGCTTCCGTTTGCGAGGCCGCAGATGCTTATGGCGTTCAACAAAGGCGGCGGAGCGGCGGATTTGGAGGCGGCGGAGCGCGAAACTGGATTTCTGTCTAGTCACGGGAATGTTGCCGTCAGGAAACGGTTCCGGACACGGTTTAGTCCGGAGCAGAAGGAGCGTATGCTGGGGTTCGCACAGAAATTGGGGTGGAGGATTCAGAAACATGACGAGGCTGCTGTGCAGAATTTCTGTCAGGAAGTTGGCGTCAAGAGACACGTTCTCAAAGTATGGATGCACAACAATAAACATACTTTGGCTTCCAAATCTGACAATACTGCTACTACTGATACCGCTAACAACAATACCAGCACTTCTACCACTACCAACACCAATAATAACAACGGCAGCAACAATAACTTGTTCAAGTAATTTTTTTTTCTTTCTTTCTTTTCCAACTACTTATAACCCTCTTCTTTCTTTCTGTTTCAGTTCATTCGTTCTTGTTTCTTTTCTAACATGTAAGAGAGATTTACCCGTGTTTACGGAGGCGCAATAATTTATGTCCATACTTAAGAGCAGTTTTATTTATAAAAAAAAAAATTATTAAAAAAATTCTGTCCCGTGTTTTCTTCCGACTGGTAGATAATGGTGACAATATTATTGTGTCTCTTATCTTTTTAATAGAGTCTGTCAGTACTGACGGCTGGATCGCTGGTTATCTGTTAACCTTATCTGAGCTGAATAACTTGTCCAATCTCTTATTCTGTTGCAGTTATGTACTGCCGTGTTGAAATAATGTCTGTTAATAGAAATGCACCTAAAAATCCAAATCAGAATTTCAAATTGTTGTCTTCAACTGTAAGCTTAATCTTGTTCTGCTGATGAAATGCCGAATTTATATTTTTGACAATTTTATTGTGTCTCTTATCTTTTTAATAGAGTTTGCCAGTACTGACGGCTGGATCGCTGGTTATCTGTTAACCTTGTCTGAGCTGAATAACTTGTCCAATCTCTTATTCTGTTGCAGTTATATACTGCCGTGTTGAAATAATGAAATGCACCTAAAAATCCAAACCAAAATTTCAAATTGTTGTCTTCAAACTGTAAGCTTAATCTTGTTTCTGCTTATGAAATGCCGAATTTTTATTTTTGACAATTTTATTGTGTCTCTTATCTTTTTAATAGAGTTTGTCAGTACTGACGGCTGGATCGCTGGTTATCTGTTAACCTTATCTGGGCTGAATAGCTTGTCCAATCTCTTATTCTGTTGCAGTTGTATACTGCCGTGTTGAAATAATGTCTATTAATAGAAATGCACCTAAAAATCCAAACCAAAATTTCAATTTTGTTGTCTTCAAACTGTAAGCTTAATCTTGTTTCTGCTGATGAAATGTCGAATTTTTATTTTTCCTCCAACGCATATGAAGTTCAATTGCTATGCGTTCTTGTGAGAACCTTTTCAGCCATTCTTGCTGCGTGCAAGGTATATATTATTCTGGCTACCTGTCAGGTAAATCCATGAAATCTTCCCTGATAATGGAACATATCAGTATTGAAAAGGCTATGGAAAATTTTTAGCATATTTTAGTTGCCATTTTGGGGGTTACATTATTTTAAGGTTCGATCTGTTCAGGATCTAGGAGTTTTTTTAGTCAAGATTCCTGTGAATCATTTACTTTCAACTTCATGATGGTCCAGCATGGAGTGTGATCAGAAAGTGAATGAAAAAAAATTACACAGAGCTTTTCCAGAAGTCTTTTCTAAGAAAATATACCGTTCCTTTTAGTTGTTAATTAACCATACTTAACTGATTTTTAGTTCTCAGAAATGTCTCCATGGTTTCTTGTACTTTTTGACGGAAGAAAACATGGGCCTCTTACAATAATTTCCTCAGTATTTTCACAGCCAACACAGTGTCAAAATTCGTAATGTGGGGGCTTGTAAAGTATGGCAATTTGTTGTGTCGTTATGTTTCTTAAAATGGTTTACGTTTTCAATCTGTTACTCGGGGCGTGGGAGGTGAAAACTGTATCATATAATTTGGGGCTGATGCTGCGGGTTATCTTAAGGACAAAAGATTAGATCGATTTATCAATTTAGAGCCCCCTTAAAGAATAGTTCTATTAACTACATGCTATCTGTAGAGATTTAATAACCTCCAGGGGCCATTGTAAAATAAAGCATTGTAGGCACTAGGTACCATTAAATTTAAAAAAGTTGGAAGGGGCTGAGATCAAGTGGTTAAAGCATTAGGCACATTGTGGAAACCCAAGTTCAAATCTCCACAGTGGCATCTTAAGTGGAATTCTAAGTGTTGACCCTTGGTTTTCCACTATTTGGCTTCTAATAATAATTTCTGAGTTGTAGACATGAGCTTTCCACAGTTCATAGAATTAAGAAAGAATGATTTTGGATTTCACTATGTGTATTTCTTTGTTTCAACGTTTCGGATCACACTCAGTGATCCTTTTCCTGATGATGGATCACTGAGTGTGATCCGAAACGTTGAAACAAAGAAATACACACAGTGAAATCCAAAAGCATTCTTTCTTAATTTCTAAGTCGTTTCTCCCAAGGAGCTAATAAGTATTGCATTGTTTGTAAGGAGCTAAGTATTTGTATCAGTTTGCTCAGATGCTTGTTTGAGCTGTATTTGTAGACTATCAGAAAAAAGATAAAATTAACAATTGGTTTTGCAGATTTTGCAAGAACGGTCTCCATGACTTGATACTAAACCATCATATTTGTTTGAAGTGCTGGGGTATTTCTGAAATCTTTGGTCGGCTCGAAACACATGGTGTTTAGTGGATTCTGGTTTGGATGGCTATTTCAGTGTTCTCCTGCTATCGTTTCCTACATGAGCATGGAAAGAGCTAATCCCTTTGTATAGCCGAGCTTCCACCTGATCCCTAGCAAATGTGAGCCCTTTTCTAAGAGTATGTTGCAGAGATTAATGCTTGTTCTTCTTAGAAGTCAGGGTTCATTTTGTAAATTCTTAAACACCTTTGCTGTCTGTTTCTTTTTGTAGCCATATTTCTTTAAAATCTCCAAATGTTTCTTTGTTCTCAGTTGTACAATCCTAAGGTAAAGCTTAAACAACCAGCACGTTGCTTGTTATTTGGGACATCGAAAATCTCAGATGACAAACAAGTGCTGGCTGTTTACTTTTAGCCTTAGGCCACTCCTCATTACCTACATTGATTGTTCTTGTTGCGAGGATTTACAGAACAACTCTTTCTAGTAAAGGTGATGGATACCACTTGCATATAGAGATAAACATGATTGTCCTTTGTATATATTTCTTGCCATAGAGATCCATCCTCTCTTCTTTAGCAATATCTCTAAGAATGGCAAGTGCCCTCTTCTTTAGTGAAAATTTTATGTTGTCACTAATGTTATTTAGATGTTCATGAATTTTTTCTTAATTGTCGATCCCATGCACCCTGTTAAGGTTAGTATCATTAAGATTCCTCCTCCATCAAAGAAGTTTAGCCAAAAATTTCTATAGAGAGGTCAGTCACAAGTGGTGAGAACCCAGATCCCATTACTACTACTGTTAGTTTTATAGAAGTTCCCTCCAAAGCTGAAAAAAGATGGTATACTTTATCAACTATGTTTCAGACTGTTAATTTGCGTATAAAGAAACAGCATAAAAGCTAACCAAGATGTTTTCTTCCTCTATCTTATTATCTTCAATAAATTCCACAAAATTGGAAGTGTTTAATAAAGGAAAAAGTCTGACAGTAAGCTGTTTCAGTTTGTTGGCCAAGAAAGCTGTCAACTTTTATGTCAACCTGTTTCTTAATTCTTCCCACAACAAAGACTTTGATTGCCTTGGTTGGTTTCCTCTTTATTTTTTTGACAAGGTCTGTTTTGAATCGATTGTAGCACTCATTGTTAGCGAGCTGGCCCTCCACGTTTGCAAAATGATCAGATTTATTCATAATCACGTTTGCAATGCTTTTGTGGGTCTTCATTCTTGCAATGTACTTGTTTTCTTTTAGGTTAATTAGTCATCCATTGTTAAGCTGACAGACACCATTGTCTGGTCTCTTCCTACAGCCTTGAAAACTCTGACCGGATACGCAAAATACAGATTCTTGAATCGGATTTGTTTTCACGGTGTATTACAAAACCTAAACCTTTTTTCAAAGTCACGATTGGATGTCCTTAGTTCTGGAACTACTACGTTTCACAAATTTATCCACCAAATCACTAAACAAATTACTGAAGTAAACTAAAACTAAATGCTGGTTTACCTCACGAAGATTCATAAGAAACATTACCTATCTCACTTCTAGAACCACGCTTGACAAATTTATTCACCAAATCACTAAACAAATTACTGAAGTAATCTTAACTAAATGCTGGTGTACCTCACAAAGATTCATAAGAAACGTTACCTAATATAGAAATATAATAATAAAAAAAGCTATGTAACTTAGGGTTAAACAAACCACATTATTCTGCCTCTACAGAGATATCTTTACACCCGTACTTGGGACCATTTATTATTACATTGCTTGAATTACAATAGATTTCAGCACTTTATCAATTGGGTCGCTTTCTTCCTTCCTCTTTCAGTTGGAATTGCCACTCAATGGTATTTTCCATATACAGTATTTCTAAGCGTAAAGAAATAACATATGATCTACCAAAATTAGTAAGGAAAAAAGAAGAGAAATGCCAAGAAAGAGCTGTAGAAAAGCCCACAGAGAAATGATTAAGACTAGAATTACAATGTTGCCTTAAGAAATCGTGGGATAGGCCAATTTGATTTCTTCGTTATTGTTTTCTATGCTTGATTTTCTTACATTCTGTTCTTTTCCTTGGAAAATAAGTATAACATATCTTCAAAGATTAATTTACAGACACCTTCATTAACCTGGCGTAGAATCTATGCTTTCTGCAAACCATGGGTGCAAGTTTTCATTAAGCGTAGCTTGTCATGTGGTTTTGAGTTGCTCACATTTCAAAGATATGATGAGTAGTGCTTTAAATGTTCATCAATATAATATATAGCAGTCAAGATTCGAGGTGGATGTTTAGCATCACCCAATATCATTCTTACAGTCAGAGCTAAGAATGTCTTCTTTAGTATGAAACTTAAAAAGCGAGTTTAGTGCAGAAAGGTTTACACGTTTAGAATTGGCGTTTGGACACATCATTATATTTATGCAATACTCTTGTGATTACTTTAATTAGCTTTTTAATATTATAATACTTAATGAGTGGATTTAGATTTAATCTTAAAATAAGAGACTGAATTATTATTAATTTTATTTTTAAAATTTTTCTTTGTTTGTGTGTTGGGCACCATATTTGGACTTTGGACTCTAGTGAAAATCAATGTATAACTTTTAGTTGTGTATTGCTTTGTTAGGCGCAAAATCGCAATATCAACAACAATAAGATCAATTTATTTAGATACTGTTTCTCGATGAGGGTCACTTATTGGGTAAAGAGTTTTTGGGTATAGGTTAGGATTATAGTGGGGTTGTAATCCCAATGCCAGGAGCAAGCTGGAATCAGCTTATAAAATAGAAAAACAAAAGAATCTTAAAAGTACAAGATAGGACAGATAAGACTAAGTTGAAGTATCCAATAAGTACAAGATAGGAGAGATAAAGCTAAGTTGAAAAGAAAGGCATCCAATATAATTTCAAGTACAGATAGTTGTGAGGGAAGATCATCTCAGCTACAGAGCTCTAATCAGAGGACTTAATAGTTGAGAGTAGTCTAGTGAGGATTGGAATAGTTGAGAGTAGTCTAGTGAGGTTTGGATTTAATAGTTTGACAGGGTTTAATAATTGTGAGTGTATTAGGTATTAAATGACAATTTTTACATGTGACTTTAAAGTTATTCATGGAGATTTTTATTATAAATAATTAAATAAAAAATTTCTGTAGAATAAGTTACGTAATTAAAAGTAACAAATTGTGGTGACATGGAGATATATAAAAAAATTTCACTTAATTCATAAGTTGTAGACTAAAACTCTTTTTTGTATTTTATGAGTACAACAGAAATATTGTTGGTCTGGCACTGCATTTGCTGAATTGGTCACAAACAATAGGTTTAAGTTTTTAATTTGTCAAGTAAAGCAGTGTGAGGGGCATTCTACTTACCATGTTAGAGCTTAAAAGGTGTAAAGTTATGGATAACTACCAGGTCCTCTTCCTTAGTAGAAATCAATGTTGAGAATAAATGTCAAAGTCAAGTCAACACATCTAAATTAGAGGTTGTAGGGTAAATGATTTCACCATAATGTTTGTAAGGACATGCACAAACTCATAATGCCTAGTGTAAATTTTGAGGGGCATTCTACTTACCATGTTAGAACTTAAAAAGGTTTTAAGTTATGGGTAACAATTACTAGGTCCTCTCCCTTAATAGAAATCAATGTTGAGACTAAATGCCAAAGTCACACACCTAAAGTAGAGGTTGTAGGGTAAATGATTTCACTATAATATTTGCAAGGACAATGCACGGACTCATAATGCCTATGCTATCATTGTTTGCAATGTCTAATAGGGGGATGCATAACTTGATAATGCTCATGCTTCTTTGTAATGCTAAGGGCTAATGTATAATTTGATAATGTCCATGGTGTCATTATCCACAATTTTATATGGCTAGTAATACTTTATGGGGATGCTAAGGCTAAAAATGTGAGTGGATGAACCTTAAAAAGGTAGGGAGAAAATTGGTAATTTATATTTAAATTCAATACTTCAGGTTACAAGATTTTGTAAGGTTTCTTGATGTTGAAGAGAAACGAAGTGATGTTGTGAAGGTTGGGTCACCCATATCGAAATTAACAATAGAGATGTATGTCTCGTTGTCTTTCCTCTAAAAGTATCTATTGCTCCTGCTCTAAAGGCACTTTACTCCTCCCACATTCTTAATGGGATAAGAGGCTGAGGAGGTAATTAATTCAATTCCATAAAATCTAGATTTATTGTTTGAGGCAATTAATGATGGTCGAGAGGGATACCATAAAACTCTAAAAAGACACATTAAAGTTTCCTTTTGAAACACCTATGGATATATTGCTTATTCTTAGACCTCTTTGTAAATGGACAAGATGGCCACTTTCTGCCTCATAATACTTTTTTAACGAGCGGTAGGTTTTGCACTCCATAAAAATTTATTAGTCATCATTTTGCTATTTACCATTTTGTGATGGTTTGGGTATAAAGCTGCTCAACCAATATTTACTCAAAATAACTATCTAATATATAGATTGTTTAATAGGAAATCAAGTTATTGTAGAAATATGCATTTATTTGCGGAAAGCTTCTTGATTGGAGTATTTGAACGAAAGCTCACGAGATCTCAAAAGGAATCCTTAACGGTTATTTTTATGTTTTCTTAGATCAGTTCTCATCAAATTCAGTGGGAGATAGATTTGTTTTTTAATTAACTTTTAATAGTTTTATTATCATATACATAAATATAATTTTAAGGTTATAATTTTTTTTAAAAAAATATTAAATATATTGAAGATATGGTTTTAACTTGTTTTATCAAAATGACAATCAAAGGGTTTTTTTGAAATCAAGAAGGCAGGCAATTAGATCTTCTTCTTGACATGATAGCTTTTGGCTGTTATTTTGAAGTGAGATTATGATCAATAATATAATGTTTGTTTTTGAATCTATCTTGGTTTTTTATACTTGATTTATTTGCATGCATTTAAGTTACTATTTTTTAAAAAATGATTTAAAAAATAGAAATAAAAGGTCAAATTATAATGGATTTTAAGTCTAAGGATTTATTTTATCTTCAACTTATCCATGCCTTATTGAAATGGTAAAGATTGGGTATGAGTGTGTAGAACAAGGATAGAGCTACTAATTCCATTTATCTATAGATAGAGCTATGATTAGTTCTAATTGTTAAATAATATCTTATGTTAGTTGTTCTCTATGGTAACAGTTTTAGTAAATATTCTGTGGAACAAAAATAGAGCTGCCAATTCAATTTTTTTCAAAAAAATGTTGTATCATACTATATGTTATACATATATTTTTTAATGATAATAATCATTACATAAAGCTTATAGCGATCACCTAGCAGCCAATCCTAAGTGTTATAGTACATTTTATATTAGAAGTGATATATATGCTTGAATGTTTGACTATACAGTTAAAAGCATGTATTATTTAAGATCAAGCATAGAAGCTTTTCATTTTTCTTTTGTACTTCAATAATTTAAGAAATATGGCTAAAAGAAAATTGATATCCATTTTTAAATTATATATTATTAGTTTTTAAAATGGAAAATTTAAAGGTTTGAGACTCTTTTGCAAGTGTTACCACATAAATGTAAGTACAAATGATCTTTGATTCTTTTAAAGTAGAGCTACCAATTCAATTTTTAGTCTTAAAAAAGCATTGTATCGTATGCTATACATTCTATATCACATTTTTAAATGATAATACACATTAAATATATCCAATATATCTTTACTCCTCAGGCCCATATTTAAAGCTTATATTATAAATAGTAGTAATCACTAGTGGCCAATCCTAGGTGTTATAATACATTTTATATTAGAAGTCATGTATACGGTTGAATGCTTGACTATATAGTTAAAGCATGCATTATTTAAGGTTGTAGAAGTGTTTTCTTTTGCCTTGCACTTAAATAATTAAAGAAATATCCATTTAAAGAAAATTGTTATCCATTTTAAATTATACATTATGAAAAGTGAGAAAAATTTGTGGTTTTTTTGTTTCTTTCTTGTTAAGTGTATTAATGTACTTAATTTTTAGAATAGGATTTATGAAGGGTTGAGACACTTATTTTTAGAATAGGATTTTTGA
This sequence comes from Cunninghamia lanceolata, assembly GCA_027924645.1. NCBI lineage: Eukaryota > Viridiplantae > Streptophyta > Pinopsida > Cupressales > Cupressaceae > Cunninghamia > Cunninghamia lanceolata. Next base: position 2,710,983 of record BSBN01000549.1, on the reverse strand, counting down.
AGGGTTGAGACGCTTTTGAAAGTGCTAAGTACATAACTTTTATATATAAAAATAAATGATATGGACTCTTTAAAAAAAAAGAGTTTTTCATAAAACTTATGAATATTTTAATTTTATTTTATTTAAAGAAAGTGTGTTTTATTAAATTTGAGTTGAAGATTTTGAAGTTAAGATATAAGTGAAATTAAATTTTAAAAAGGTAGAAATATATGAGATTAAATATGATTATATATAAATAAGTTATTTGGAAGTTAAAATTTAAGTAAAATTAAATTCTAAGAGATTGAAGTGAATAAAAGTAAATAGTTTATATATAATTAAAATATGTATATATATAAAAGTTGTTTGTTTAAGTTACAAATAATTTATTTTGATGGAATTAATTACTTTTTAAAAAATTATAAGTTTTTAATATTAAAATAATATATTGTTATATCATTAATAATTTGTACAAAAGTTTTGTAAGTCCTAACTGGGTGGAAGTAATTATATCTTATTGGAATTTGAAAATTAGAGTTTGATCCAAATAAAATTGCAATTTGTTTTTTTATTAAAGCATTTACTAGCTACACTAAGAGAAAAAGTAATTGTTGCAATGGCTAACAAGATTATACTTTTAATTTTGATACAAGCAAAGTAACATGAGTTTTTATGATATTGTGGCAAAATAAAGGCTGGTATAGGTAAGTTATGATAGGGATTGGACTTTAAATTAATATTAATTGAGGTTAATTAATATAATTTAAAAAGAGAGATTGAGATAGGATTGATTGAGATGAAGTGTGATGTTGATTTTGAATGTTGAGATGTTTTTATATTGAAATTGAAATTGGATTAGGGATTAAACATTTGTGTCAACTTAATCAAGAGATTTCTTGACAGTTGGATAAGATTGTGTTTGTGAATTGATCCAATTAGTTTTATTGTGTACTTGGGTGTGTGATTCTTTTATATGTATAATTTTATCTACAAAATCAATTTGTCATTGAGCATATATGCATCTAAGCATTGATTATTGCATACAAATGGAAGAGCATTTGAATATCTTGATGATAGTTAGATGTCAAATTAATTTGACAATATTGAGAGGGAGAATAAATTTTATAGTGATGAACTATGTTTTGTTGATTGTTTGATGAAAATAGAGATTGATGCCAATTGTCTTTGTGATGTGATTGTATTTGTGAATGCAAGATGCCATTCCATCTCTTATAAAGGTGAACGATCATGGTGCTTTTGATTATACAATCTTTAGACAGCGTGAAACTTTTGTTGCACACATTCATAGGTAATAACAATATTTCAAGATTATTGGTGTTGAAAAAAAAAAAGAAAAGAATTTTGAAATGGAAAGTGTTGTAGGTGCTATATAGTCCAAGACACGTAATCATAGTTGAGTTTTAGTCTAGAAAGGTAAAAGCCTTGAGAATTAGGTTAATAATGTATTTAATTGAGGAATATAGTATGAGAGCCAATAGCTTATGTTAAGGGTTAGTGAGAGTGCCAAAAGAATAAAAAATAATGCTAGAATCATACATAAATGCCATTCACACAAAGTGGTTTAAAATATAGATAAAAGTGTAAAGTATGCACTTTTAATCCTTAGAAATATAAAGAACCAATTTCACAAGTGGAGAGTAATTTGTTTGTTTTGTACAACGAAATTGAGAAATTTTCTTATTTTTGGTTTGGTTAACTTGGGATTAACTTGGCTTGGGCTAGGGAGGTTGCTTACTCCGGACACCTCTTCCCAAGGGCATTATCACCTCACTTGCATTAACATAAGATGTTCAAACTTGTGAGCTCAATAGTCTAGTGAGGGCACAAGACTTGTGCGCTAAATGGCCAGCAAGGGTTTGAACCTTGATGGTTTTGACCACATTATCACATTTTAACCAATTCACCACACCTGTGACAACAATTTATGTACATTTTAAATAAAATGATTAATTGAAATATACAATTATCATTAATTTAATAAAATGGAATATTTAAATTATGATAAGTCTCCAAGACATGTTGCCGTTAAGGGTGTGGTTCGGTGGTTAAGTCGCTTGGTTATAGTGGCGGCCACCAAAGTTCAAACCCTTGTTGGGCCAATGAGCTTGCAGGCTTTACACCTTCGCTGGACCAACAAGCTCGTGGGTTTGAAGTGTTCATACTTGGGGATGAGGTCCCCCATGTTGTGGCCTCACCGGTTCATAGCTCCGGGCAAAAGCGTTACAGGTTTGAAGTGTTCTTACTTGGGGATGCTCGTGGGTTTGAAGTGTTCATACTTGGGGATGAGGTTCCCCCATGTTGTGGCCTCACCGGTTCATAGCTCCGGGCAAAAGCGTTACAAAATTGTAGGGAGTACTTATTAGGTAAAAGACTTTTATTAATCTTTTGATGAGTATATATCCCAATTAATTGCTTTTCAAAATTTAAATTAGTTTGCATCTAACCTCAATCGAAATTATTATCAAAGTCCTTTTAATATTTTAAATTAAATTTTGTAAATTGAACTAAAAATCAAGAGACATGTAAGGAGTGTTGGTCAACATTACAAAATAGTTATACTAGAAAATCATGCATGTAATCCCAGCCAGATCAACTGGTCAAAATCATTTGTATTTATTTAAATAAAGTTTTTTAAAAGCTTATATAAAGTTTCAATTTAATTATTAAAGACTCAACCAAAGAACAAGTCCCATATGATAAGAATAAGTATGTGGCAAAACCATAACAAAATATAATGTATTCTTATAAAAGATGTTTGTAGCAAGCAATAAAAATACTATGAGCATAAACTATTATTTTACCGTACTTAAAAGTAGTATTATAAATTGTTTGGAAAATAAAATAAATTTGAAGTTAATAATTCATATATTTAGTAATATTAAAATTGTAATGTAAATTATTACAAAATGGAACATAATGAAAGAGCTAATAATAGATATGGTTAGAATTCTTCAAATTTAATGTAACTTTAGTCTCAATGGAAAGAATTTGTAGACCATTATTTTTAAATATGGAATAGCTCTTTAGTAAATTAATATATACTCATATTAGAAGGGTAATAAATTTTAATAATAATTTGGTAATTAACTTGCAAATGGTAATAATTAGGTAATAAAATTGGAGATTGTAAGGTTTGACATTAAAAACATTGTGTTCTAATTTTTTAATTTAAAAGAGTATATTGATTATTTGACTTTAACATTGTTTAATTTATTAGCATTGTTTGTTGATGTAATCATGGTTAGAGAGTACACTTAAAGATTAGCCAACTATGTAACTAAATATACAACATTTATAGTGGAATTTGATAACAACAATTTAACAAAAATATGCTATTATTGACTCACAATAGAATTACATTAAGAAACTTGTTGCAAGGGCTAATAACATGAGGTCTTAGCCTTCAATGATATACAAACACAATCTACCTTTTCCTGCATCTCTGTCTGGCTTCATCTTTCATTTTATCTTGTAAGCTTCAGGCTTCAAATCTTCACATCAATGGAAAACTGACCAACCAACCAACAATGGCAAACTACCATCAACTTTTTAGAGTATCTTCAGGGTCCTTCTACTCCTAGCAATGGAGTATTCTCAGACTGATCAAATCTTCAACGACTACAACACAATGCTCAATCAGATGTCCATCCTACATGCTGCTTCACAGACCCATTCCTCTCGTCCAACAACAAATCCTGGAGATGCACTACCACTCTCTCTCTCGCAATGGCCTCACTCTGCACCCTCTTCTAGCCAAATCTCTATTGGTGAATGGTCTTGACAGACCTCATCATTGTCTGCCCACACACTATAGGAATCCTATTCCTTCTCACAACTAGATGGCATGAGCATCTGCAACAATCTAGCAACTACTGTCAGCCTTCAAAATCTTTTTTATAATCTCTGTTTTCAAAATGGTCACCAATCAAACATTTTGCTTCAACTCTTCACCTGCCTTCTCAGTGACAGAAATCAAATACACAACACCTCCGCCTAGACCTTTTGCTCGCTCTGATACCAATTTGATGCAGAGCACACAGTGGAAGCACTTCAAAACATGGGTGAATACCCATCTTACCCACAATACAGAGACCTTAATGCACAAACTCCTTTAAATACCCTTCTTAATGTCCTCACAATGTCGAAACAGACACATTCTTCATCTATCGGCGAGACCATGTATTATCGGCCAACCCAAATACTTTTCTACGGATGCACCGATCATACCGATGTAACCTTCAAACCATACTTGTCGGCCAGACTCTTTCATTGGAGAATGACTATAAACTCTGACCGACACACCGATGACACCTTCTAACTTGACTGTCGGTGTGACTTGGAACATCGGCAAGCACTTTGTTTATCCTCCCGATACAGCGATACACATTGACTTTGGTGTGACCTTGGCTATCGGTGCACACTTCTAATCTCCTGCCGATACACCGATGAACTTTGACCATCGGTGTGACATCCTACATTGGTGAAGTTTTCAACTATTCCCCTGATGTTACCACTCACGCCAATATGCCAAACTATTGTATATGCTTTACATGACTTGTTATCACCGGTTCTCTTTACCGTTCCTACCAGTCACCTTTTGTATCCGACGCAATGCATATTCAACATACATTCTCAATATACATTTGCGATATACATTCGCAATGTACCTTCGAATTCACTTGTCGGTAAGACTTATATCATCGGTAGGGTCTTTTCCTCTTCTTTTGATACACCGATGTCTTCATCTTCGTTCCACACTCATCGACAAGACATATCACTATCGGCAAACCCTGACCAAGACTTTCCGATGCATTGATGGACTTCGACTTTCGCTTATCGGCAACACTTTGCTTGTCGGTGGGACTCTCAACTACTGTCCCGATATGCCGATGACTACTTCTACAATCTTGTAATCGAACTCACACAGAAACAACAAAAACTCAACAAAATGGAAACCAATCTACTCCTAAGGAAGTCATTCCACTGATTTTGAAGAAATCTCAACCAGTGGAATGCTTCTGATCTACATCTCTATATTTAGACCAAACAAAACTTCTTTTATTCCTTCTTAGAAAATATACATACAACAATCCTTTCTGCCTCTCTGTGTTTCTCTTAATGAACACAGACCAACTATATAGACTCATGTATCGGCAGTTACATAAGGTGGAAGGTGAATCACCCTACAACCACCTCTGTCGTTCGGTTACAATCTTTTCAGTTTGGTTACAATCTTGAATGACACGTATACAAACTCAGTTTATCCCGCTACTTGGCTAAGCAAGATTCAATATGGCGCTAAGGCCTTACAACATGACACTTTGGACAAAACAGAATATGCATGGAATCCTCAGATTCTCAGTGTCTCGGGGTGCTCCTGCACCTCCACTCTCTTTGCAAGGTAGGTTCGGCTACATGGTGGTAGAATGCCCTCCCCGACCATTTGACTATTGGTTGTTTTATGGACTCTAAATCTTAGGATAACAAGTCTTCTTGTCTGGTACCCCCAATAGTGGTTCATGGTGTGGCTCAGAGGCTCCTCATGAGGTGGTTCCCCTTGGCACTGGTTCAACATAGGCTTCGATCCCTACTAAGACTTCTTTTGTTCTGGTCTAGGTGACTCCTTCATTGGTTCCTTGGGTGAATTATGGTAGGATCCTTGCTCCTTTCTCTATAGTTTTTGTGTAGCATTCAAGATTTTCGGTTAGGCATTGTTCCTTATCTCGTGAGGTGACTTTGGATGAGGCAGAGGTAGAGGATTTCCCTCTCTTTTCTCCTTGATTTGAGGATGTAGATAATGGTGTCTTGGATAGTTGTTAAAAGAAGGAAGAGAGGTCTTCCAAAATTAGTTTCAGGATCCCATATCTAAGTTAAGGGTGTGTAGATTGCTAGGTCGAGGTTAGGCATTGTGTAGGTTATTGACCCTTTGGTGGTTTTTCTTCTATAGTAGCTTGGTTGTAGTTGTGTTGTAGATCATTTATGTGTGTATCTTGGTTACAATTGTGTTAAGGGGTGGCTGTTTGTTGCTGTCACTTTCCCTTGTAAAAGGTTTTCAAGTCCTTCCAAAACCTACCTTTACCCCTTAAATAAAAAATAACTAGTTTTGAAAAATAAAATAGTATTAGTATGAATCAAATAATTATGAATTCTAATATCAATTGGAAGCTTTGGAAATAATTTGTGGTGCCACACTATAAGATCTCATGTGTTGGAATTTTAATGTGCTAAAAGGGTGACTAAAATAGAATATGCCTTTGTGGCATGAACAACCTTGTACAATGAGAGTATCATGATTGTTAAATTATTAAGAAATCTATAAAGCACAAAAAAAGGTGAAAGATTTTTTTTGGTTGATGCAAGAATATTCTTACACTCTAAATGCTCTTGCATTAGACACCTTGAGTGGTTGAAAAAGTTAAGTCCCTAGCTTTTTGATGGCTAAAGGGAAACTAAAATGGTTCATATAGTTGTAGATATCTTTGTTGAATCTTTAATCAGCCTCCCCTTCCCTTTGGTAATTTCACTTCATATGTATTTCTTAAATCAAATTTCATGATGATCTTAATAAGGACCAAGTTTTTTCATCTTTAATTTGTTATATGTTCTTTGTGGGAATCTCTCATTTTTTAGATATACTATCACTTCTCTTATAACAAATTCTTCATGTCTTTTTTTTCATTAGCCTTCTGTTTGTATTTGGAATTCATTTTCTCTAATTGTCTTTTTACCTTTTCATGCATTACCTTCATGTATTTAGTAAATTCCTCTATTTCCGTACTTCTCTACTCCTTACTAAGATCTTTCAATTTTGATAGATTTCTTGAATTATTGCCATATACTATCTCAAATGGTGTTATTTTTGTACTCATATTCACTGAATTTTATAAGGAAATTCAATTTGTGCTAAAACCATATCCTAATTTCCTATTTTCTCTTCTATAATATATCTCAACAAATTATCTAGATTCTTTTTTTGTAGGTAAAAGGTGGTAAGCACCTAAACAAAATTTATTAATTAAAAGAAGATACAAATAGGCTAAGCATAAGCAACTAGCAAAAGATGCCAAAAAGGCTACATTATGCTTTCTCTCTCCTCCTCAATGGTATCTAGGAACGTAGGAGAATTTTATGGGGGCTTGAAAAGGTTCGCTTCTGCTTTTGGACAAGGTTCCAAGAACAATCTTCAATATCAACATCAAAAGAAGATGGATGAGAAGAGCCGTTAAGATGAACCTCTTTCTCTTGATCCCTCTTTTCCTTAAGAACCTCAATCTTAATAATTGAATTTTCCATGGAAAGAGAATCCTCCTTCTCCTAAAGAGATTCAGATTCATTTTGATCCTATGGAGGAAGTTGGGAAGAACATAAATTTGCAATCTTGTCAAAAGAATTTTCCAAGGAAAGGGATGCCTTCTTCTGAAGAGATTCAACTTTGACATTTTGATCTTGCAGAGGAAGCTAAGAAGAACATAAATCTGAATTTGCAACTTGTGGAAGAACATCTCTCCACCATGAGGCTTAGCATGCCTGTTTCTACGTAAGTGGGCAAACATCAACAACATGACCCGTGTTATAACATTTTCTGTAGCGGAAGGGAAGCCCTTCATAATTTAACAGTTGGATCCAAGTATGCCCTCCAACTTTTAGAGAAATATCTATCGAGAGATCCTTTGAGATATCCAAATCAACTAAAATCCGAGCATAAGATGTGAGAAAAATTTGTAGTAGCATTATCAATAGCTAGAAACTCACCTAACAAGTCTCTTATAGCTTGAAGGTAGGACTGAATCCAAAATTGCAAAGGAAGATTCGAAAGGTGCACCCATATTGGTAAAATATTGAATGATTCAGTCAAGGGATTAAAAGTAGGATGCCAAGATTTTAGCATAAGAGAGTTTTTACCCCAAATTCAAAAATGATCTAGAAAAATAGCATCTCGATCAATGGAAGAATAAAAAACTGCAACGAAAAAACCCTAAGCATAAGGATAAATTTCCACATTATGTTTCAACTATGGTTGCCAATTTTCCTGTATCCATTTATTTAAATTTGCCAAAGTGGGCCAAAGATGGTTAAATCTACCAATCAAACCGTGTGCAACAAAATATTTTTTACCTTCAAGAACTTCTTCCCCAAATTCCAGAACATGGGAATTCTTAGCACAGGTGAGGGGTTTGGACCTCCCCTTGAGATCCAAAGTAGGCCTGATATGGTTGTCAGGAAAACCATTGAAATAAGAAGAGTTAAACCTAATCGTATTTGCAGAGGTTTTTTCATATACCTTTTGTAAGCCACCAGTCACAAAAATTGCATTTTGTTCCAAATTTGCCAGGCTCTTGCTTTGCATGGAATTGAGATTCCTCCATTAGAAACTTTGGTGTATGTTGCTCCATTACCCATCAAACTAGAAGCAAAACCCTTATTTTTTACTCCATCCATGCTAATACCAGAAGAGGTGGTGCCATTAGTGGATGCAGAATGTCCACTGGAAGGGAGTGTTTTCCCAAATGACCTGTTCACACTATTATCATATGGAACAATGCTTTTAGCAGTTGAGGTTGCTGCAAGTTGATTACAACTAACAAAGGAAGAAAGGTGACAACCATGAGTTCCATTGGAGAAATTATTTCCTGCTCCCGCACCCAAAGCACCATCAACAGTTAAAACAACTTGAAATGCCTAATCTGGAGAGCGAGATCCCCTGAACAAGGCTGAGGAAGAGACATTAGAATTATTGGAACCATTGGAGTGCCATGAGGGTCATTGGAGCAGGAGCAGGAATGAGATTCTTATTCACCATTTCCATTTTTCCATTTATTTGTGGGTGACATGTTGAATTTTACCATATATGTTCCTCCATTTGTTTGTGGGTGATATGCTGAACTAAATTTTAGCTTAATTTTCATTTTTTCCACAATGTCTTTCAAAAGTAAATAACTAACACTGTGTCTCTATTTGAAACTATTTTTTTGGCAATCCATGCAATCTTAATACTTCCTTAAAAATAAATTAGCTACATGCATCATATCATTTGTGTTTTTACATGCTATGAAATGCATCTTCTTAGAAAATTTGTCCACTACTAATATAGAATTACGACTTCTTTGTGTCTTTGGCAAACTAATTCAAATTCATATTGATATTCTCACAAGGTCATGGAATTGGCAATTCCATTCAATCCAACATTCTGATTGGGAATCAATAGTTATGAATTTGTTCAACTTTGAAACCATTTTATCCGATCTTTCTCTCTTTTTCTTACTTCTCTTGTTTCTTTTCACTTGTACTTTTTTTACCATGTTGCATCATGTCCTTTCAATTTAGTATTAGCAAATCTAACCCTTTCAAGATCTAAAATTTCGTTATACATAAGATATTCCTCAAGATCATATATTTAATCAATCAATTCTTTTAAATCAAGAATAACTAACAATATCAGTTCTATGTCTCTTACCAACTTTAGAAATAGCTTTCAACATCTTTATCTAAATCTTCTTCTCCTTATTCATTCATAACTTGTTCAATAGTTAGTGCATTCTTTAGTACATATCTTCTTCTCAATTTCATTCTCATTACTTTCATCATATCTAAAGGTTATGGCCTTTTCTTCTATCTTCAACAATATTTCCTTGGGTTTGCACATTTCTCATTATCTCAAACATTTTTTCTGTCTTTCCAACAATAGTGACAACACCTTGGCCTCTATCCACTCTTTGTGAAGACATCTTGACTTATAGATTTGATGCAAATTGCCTCAAAATCGACCATTAGTTTACAAGTTTTGTTTGCAAATTGTATCAAATTTGGTGTTATGTTTACAAGTAGAACTTTTTTGATATATTCTACCTAATAGACAATATTGGGAGATAACTCTCATCAACTTGTGTCTTCAATCAAGAATTAAAACCATGCTCTAATACCATATGATGTACTTATGCTTGGAGGGTCTAGTTAAACATTCTACAATCATGCAACAAATATACAACACTTAGTGGAATTTGACAACACAACAATTTGACATAAGTATGATATTATTGATTTATAGTTAGAATTACATTCAGAAACTTGTTGCAAGGGATTACAACATGAGGCCTCATCCTTTAATGATATATAGACACAATTATTGTGTGAATTACAATCTTTTGAGTTGATACACAATATAATTTAGTTATTCTACTACCAAACTCTACGAGTCGAGTCTTGAATTATGATTTGTAGATTTGATTCTTCATTCTTCACTTCTAGTTGTTTTCTAATAATGATGAATGATGTTTATATAGAGAGTGCAAGCAATTAGGATGAAGTTCACCGACTAGCATGGTGGTACAAATCTCTATTCACTTTAAATATATATAAGGGTTTGTTTGAGATGAATGTCATATATGGTGAGATATATGTAATAAAATTGATGCAATTCTAGTAATGAACCTTATTGGGACCAATAAGCTTGGATATGTATTCAAATATTGGTGGAAACTTTTTATGTTTGTCACCTAGTTTAACTATGACCTCTTTAATACTTGAAATATGATAAGTCACAACACTAACAAACAACTAGTTTTGAGAAATAACATAACGTTAGTGTAGAATCAAACAATTATGTAAGATCTCTTGTGTGGAACTTTGATGTGTTGAAATGGTGATAGGAACAAATTTTTCCTCTGTAGCATGAATAACCTTCTATGGTGAGGGAATGTTGATTGAAATATTATTAGGAAATTTGCAAAACAAAAACAAATGTGAAAAAAATAATTTTAGTTGATGCAAGACTACTCTCACACCTTGGATGCTCCTTTATTAGACACCCTAGGTAATAAAAAATGAATCTTCAATTGACCTTCCCCTCCATTTTACGAAATACTCTTCATACTTCTTGTTTTTTATGACCTTTTGTAACTTTACAATCCAATATCTCAATTTCTTCTTTATGTTGTTTTGAATCCACCTTTGATATGTTTTCTTCCCATCCTCTTTCATGATATTCATATAAATCTACAATGTTAAACATTAGTGACATCCCCAAACCTTTTGTAAATTCCACTTCATATGCATTTCATAAATTAAATTTCCTGATGCTCCTACAAGGACCAAACCTTTTCATCTTCAACTTGCTATATATTCTCTATGGGAATCTCTCATTTTCTATTGTGAATGGGAAAATGAGACAAATCAATTAAGATAATAAACCCAATCAACAATGAAAAGTGCGAATAACAAGAATAGATGAATTAAAGCATGAAACTTACAACCTTGTTACCCTGCGGCTTCCATTGGTCGCCTATTCTTTCTCAATCTTGAATGATGCAAATGGGCCCTCAGGGAGCTTGCTTCCTTGCTTCGATTCCTCAAGATGACAAGGGGGAAATGGCTATGTGATATGATTACTGCATTACAACGGTATGGAGAAGAGAAGAAGAAGAAGATTCCTAGAGGAATTTGAGCATAGTAAGGATGCTAGAAGAAGTCTCTCAATTGGCTTAGAAGAGGGTTCTATTTATAGATCCTCTGAAAATAGAATGGAGGGTCAGGATCAACTGATGAGATCAATGGCTCTCATTAATTGTGAATCTTTAATTCATAATGGATGAATTAAAAATTCAGAGCGGAGGATAGTGAGTTATGACAATTGAATTAAGAATTCAAAGTGGAGGATAATAAATTATGACAATTGAATTGAAAATTCAAAGTGGAGGATAATGGATTATGACAATTGAATTGAAAATTCAGAGTGGGGGACAATGGGTTATGACAATTGAATTGAAAATTCAAAGTGGAGGATAATGGGGAACATTGAATTAAGAATTCAATTTTGGATTTTGGAGGATATTAGCTAATTAAATATTAGGAATATTTAATTATATGTGCAACATGATGAGGTGGAAGGGATGAGGTGGATTGATGAGGTGGATTTTGTGAGTGGATTGATGAGGTGGATTAATGATTTGAGACATTAGAAGAATTTAGGGATTTTAATTAAATGAACCAATCAAATAAACTTTGAATATTTATTTAATTGACAGAAGAAAACATGAATTAAGATAAATATCAGAATATTTACTTAATTCGATCTGTGCCAATTTTAGGCTATTACATTTTGCCCCTCTTTGAAGCAATGTGTTTTATCACGTTGTTTCAAAGAATAAATAGTCTGATAATGATATATGCCCCAGTTTGTTCCTGGTACAGGTTATGATGATAGGATGCCCCCTCGGGAGATTGGACAGGGAGAAGACGGCAGGTGTGAGACAGACAATCTCATGATAATATATGTTGACAGGAGATGAAATGGTTGGATGTAGAAGAAAGGGATGAATGATATGGAATGCAAGAGAAAAAGATGACACACAAGCAAGTAAGCAAGTATGCACAACTGACACAAGTACAAGCAAGGTATTGCCCCTGTCGAGCAGTAAACCAATGATATGGATCGATGATGTTTGGTTTCAAGAAAATATGTCGTATAAGACTCCGGGTCTGGTTTTGACAATATAACATCCTGTCTAAGACATTGATTGATTAACTGATCGAGTTGGTTTACAACTGGACAAGGATCAAGACCACTGATTGTGATTGGATCATTTGACAAGATTGATTTGACTTGATTGACATGGATTAAAGATAGACTTGCAATTGGATACGGTATGGATATGGATATGGATACAGATATGATTGGATACGGTATGGATATGAGATGTGGATATTTGTCATCTTGAGATAGCAAGTATTTTGAAGCGCTTTCATCATTGGGCTTTATTATGTTGTAAGAAAATACAAGCATCTAGGTATAATTGAACCGAGATGACCTGAGTATTGCTTACATGGATTGTTCAACATACAAGGATTGCCCCTTTTCATGTTTAGACCTCGGAGTCCTCGATGATCTTTTACCGATCATGTTGTTAGACAGAAATCGTCACATTACTAAAGTTTGATCCACAAGTAGCAGACAAAGAAAAAGATTATGCCCCCATCATAGCATCTCTAGCTTTTGGCATCCTTGAGTAGCATAGAAAGGCATGATAGCATAAATCAAGACTCGGAATCTAACCAATCACAAAACATTCTTGCATTTAGATGTGTCTTTTGGCCATAATTGATATGGGATTTAGCTTGAGTGTTTCGGTATGGTGCTCTGTTTTGCCTTGGATAGGTTGATGTTTATCGTCAAGATTTTTGTTATTTTGGTAGCTTGCTTTGCTGTGTGCTCTTGTCTAGAGAAAGGTGCAGACACAGATAGATAGAGGGACAAACGACAAGACATGGGATGGATGGGAAAGTGGAGTGGACTGATGAGGTGGATTGATGAGGTGGATTTTGTGAGGTGGATTGATGAGGTGGATTGATGATTTGAGACATTAGAAGAATTTAGGGATTTTAATTAAATGAACCAATCAAATAAACTTTGAATATTTATTTAATTGACAGAAGAAAACATGAATTAAGATAAATATCAGAATATTTACTTAATTCAACCTGTGCCAATTTTAGGCTATTACATCTATAACTATTTTCTTACATATTCATGAATTATCTTCGTGTGTTTTGGAAATTCTTATGCTTTTGCACTTTTCTTCTTTTCTTATTGATATCTCTCAATTTGACACATTCCATAGATTACTACCATATGTTATTTCAAATGGTGTTCTTCTTGTACTCTAATTTATTGAATTATTATAAATAAACATAGTTTACACTAAAACCATGTCCCAATTTCTTGTTCTCTCCTAAAATTTTCAAAAGATTATTCATACTCTTTCTCACCATTTTGTTTGTCTATTTGTATGTGGGTAATATGTTGAAATTTACCACTTATGTTTGCCCATCTATGTGTGGGTGATATGTTAAATTATACTTCAACTTCATTTTCATTTTCTTTCAAAATGTTTTCCAAAAGTAACCAACAAAATTTGTGTCTTTGTTTGATACTATACTCCTTGGAAATCCATGCAATCTTATAACTTTCCTATAAAATAGATTAGCTACATGTATCACATCATTTATTTTCTTACATGCTACGAAATGTGTCATTTTAGAAAATGTGTCAATTACTACAATTGTATAATTATGACCTCTTTGTGTCCTTGGAAAATCAAATTTAAAATCTATACTAATATTCTACCAAGGTCTCTCTGGAAGATGCACTGAATTAGACAATCCAACATTTTCACTACTTTTCTTTGTAACTTGACAATTTCCACAACCTTGAAAATATTTCTTTGCACCCTTAAATACATCTATGGCCAAAAGTGGTTTTCATTAACCAATACCACTATATTATCTACTACAAAATACCTTGCTAAACCATTACTATGCTTTTTCTTTATTAAATTTTCTTTCATTGAACAATTGAATACCCTTGAATGTGTATCTTTGAATTAAATAATCAAGTCACTTACATCTATCCATACTGATGCAGAGGTTCTTGGTAAGGTTGTACTAGTTCTCTCAACTTCCTTCAAAAGGTTTACAAGGTGTTTGTGTTTACAAGCCTCACAAGGCTATTATAGGAACCCACTTGGCCTAGGATCACCCTCTGGTGCCATCCATTTAGGCTACTCACCACTTACCTTGGGGAGTCAGAACTCCACCCAACTCAGGAACACAATCCACCTTCAAGAACACAACACAACTATTACCAATAACTCTACCAACATAGGTAATCATACACCTATCTTGTGATCAGCTTGGGCAAAGGTCTCTAACCAATAAACTACCATTCTACTCCCAAACACAATAGGGGACAGCAAATTACATTGTGACTATTTTAAGACAGCAGTCAATAGTATTTAATATTGTAACATACACAAGGAGTAAATCTACAACACCATTCTAGGACTTAAAATGACCATCAAGGCTTAATGCACACTCAACATTTGATGTGAGAAAACCACTAACTTCTTGTGTGCAGGTCCATACAGTGTTTAAAAGATAGAGGACAGCAAATAATAGGATGACTGCCCTATGACAGTCTTGAAGTTTCCATTGATTCTTATCTCCTGCAAGAAGACTCCAAACTGCAAAAAAACTACTCCAATAAAGACCACAACACACATGCAACCAATAGAATAGATCCTTGCTGTTTTTACACTCACCACCGTACTGTACTGTCATAAAAAGTACGGCAGAATTGCTGTTTTTAATTAAACAAGGTTAAAGATTGGGTTTCCTTGCAAACAAACAGACAAATGACACCATATTAGTCATATACTGACCTTTTATAACCTTCATTGGTTGGTGCAAGAACCAAACACAAAATTTGAAATGTTTTAACTTCTATCAGCCCTGCAGGCCGTACTACACCACGTACAAGACAGCAAACAGTCTTTTTTTTGTTATATATTGGTGATTGTCTTCCAAGGGTTGTCTAGCTTAAAATGTTGGACAAAAGATGTAACAACGATTCTTATTTGGAGTGTAGGACTCCTATGCAGACCTGTATCCCTCTTAAAACCAAAAAAAAACACTCAATCTTACCAACACTATGACTGTTTCTTATATATTTGCTGTCCCAAAATCTCTTCTCCACTAACTAGTCACTGTTTGACTAGATAGAGACATGCCAATCATTGAGAAAGAAGGAGAACAACTTATCTAACAACAAGAACATGCAAACTAATCTAAATTCCTCCATCCCTTCACAAGATGACTGTTCACCTTCAGAAGACAGAGGAACAAAACTCCATTTTGCCTCAGAACCCTAGACAAAAGAGGTTTTGATACAATCTTTATAAACAGGAAAAGATCCAACCACTCCAATAGTTTCAAAAACTCCAATTACCTGCAAATGGGAGCCACAACACAGAACTTAAAACATTACAAGAGAATTTCTTCACAAGCAGCCGTACTTGGCCATACCAAGGCTGTTTTAACAGCAAAAAATAGAAAAAAAACAGTCTTTTCTTCTTTAAAACTCCTTCTTGCTTTTATATATTTAGCATGTTTTTTTTTAACAATTGGAATATATAGGAAGTTCTTAAAAAACTCTTCCTCTTTCCTTGACCGTACAACTGCCTAGGAAGGCAGAAAATCAAATTTAAAAGGCAGTTTTAAATAAAACAAAAAGTTTCTAAAAAATGGAAAAACCTATAAAATAGGTCTTTCAAATCTTCTAGTGGACTAGTCAAAACAAGTAGACTAAGTCCTTATTACATCACATCAAAAATGGCTTCTAAGCCCTTAGATAAAACCAAAAATTAACAAGGTCATTAAAATATAATATTTGAAAAATAGTTGTAAATTGAAGCTCCTGCACCACATACTTACAAGTTCTTTACATTCTCTTAATACTTTTACAAATAAATATTAGCCTCATACAAATGCTTCAACTCCTCAAATCCATCTACTTCAGATGTCATCTCATTCAAATAAATCTTGTTTTCTACTCAATGCATTTGCAACTCTGTTTGACTTTATATTCCTATGTTTTAATACAGAAGAATAACTTTGTATAAATTCAACCCATCTCATGTCTTTGGCTCAATTTACTTTAATTGTTTAAATATTGTAATGTTTGATAATTTGTATACAACATAAATTCCTTTGGTAATAGATAATGTATTCACTTCTTTAGTGCTTAAATTATGACATAAGTTTTTTATTATATATTGACTATCTCCTCTTTACATCATTTGACTTTTTACTGAAATATGCTACTAGTCTACATTCCCAACTTAATAGTTGGTTGATCCCACAATAGTTTGTCCCACTTTTTGGTTTAAGTGGGACACTCAAAATCAACATTTTTAATTTGTGTTAATTATAGGGGACAAATGGTCAAGAATTTAAGTATGATGTAAATTAATGAGTTGTGAAATTTTCTATGTAGATTCAAGCTATAAGTTTTTATATTTTTTAAACAATTATTTCTATTTTTCTTTTTTTTTTAATTTTTGATTAATTTTTGATTTTTTAATTAATTTTTATTGAGTGATATTATTCCATAGCGCAAAATTTTCACTGCAAATAAAAAATTTCCATGATTTATTGGAATTAGACTAATAACTCTACTCTCTAGTGCATGGATATTTTTTTGGTAATTTTTTAATAAATATTTTGTTTATTATTAATTTTGAATTAGTATTAACAAAATTTCAAACCTATATTATTCGGTAATGCATTTCTCAAAATTTTAATTTTTCTTTTTTTCATTGAAACAAAGACATCTATGTGGAATGTAGTTTATTTTTTTTAGATTTTTCTAATAATGTTTATTATTTTTCCTAGTGTCTTGAATAGAAGGCATTGTTTTTCGTAACAAACTCACATTCATTATAATTTTTAAAAAATCATATTAAAAAAAAATACATATTATATTTTTAAAAATTTAATACTAAGGGCTACATACTTACAAAATGCATTTCCAAATTATTTTTTGTCAATATTTTGATAGGTGGGAGGATACTTTGTTGGGTGTTTGATTTAAGTGTGAGGGGAGTCTATCCAAGGGGGTTTGGTTTAATCCCCTTCAATTAAACCCCATTAAATGGAACCCCTCTAGGCTTAAATCATTATTTTTACTAAAAAATATTAGATTACAGGAAAAATCAGGATGTCCCACAAGTGAGACACATTATTGTGCGATCAACCATTTCTCTAATTGTATTTCCACTTGCATCACCATCTATTGAGAATGCTGTATCAAAATCTAGTAATCCTAACACTGGTTGTTTTACAACCTTTTCCAATAATTCAAAACTTGTGTTTTCTCTTGATGTCTATCTAAATTCTTTCTTACCTCCTCTTATAGTCTTTGTTATTGGTGTACAAATACCATTGAGATTCCTAATGAACTTTATGTAAAAACTAGCCAATCCATGAAAACTTCTTAGCTTTTCAACTTTAATTGGTGAAGGTCATTCAACAATAGATTTCAATTTCCTTGGATCTATCTTCAAACTATTTGTTGAGATTACAAATCTCAAGAGTATATCAATTATCTTTTCATGAAACTACACTTGTTGATATTGATGAATAACTTTTCTTCTCTTAGTCTTTGTAATACTAATATGATATGGTTTATATGTTCTTTAGTCTTATTGAAAATTAAAATATCATCCAAGTAAACAATCACAAACTTGTCCAAATATGGCTTTAATATCTCATTCAATGTGCTTTATGTATTTGTCAACCCAAAAGACACAACTAACCATTCATATAGTCCTTTCCTAGTTTTAAATCTAGTCTTCCATTCATTTCCTCCTTTGATTTGAATTAGCTAATAAATGCTCTTCTAATCTATCTTGGTTAAATACTTTGCACCACTCAAACAATTTATCAAATCACCCATTCTTGGTAATAATTTGTATTTCATTGTAATCTTATTTATCACTCTTGAATTTGTACACATTCTCCACTCTCTTCATTTTTTTGATGTTAGCATTGCAAGTATTGCATCTATAGACTTAAAATTTCTCGGATCAAACTCTTCAACAATTATTACATTTGCATATTCAACTATTCATTCTTTGTCTGCATCACTCTATGCACAACTTTATTTAGCAAACTTGCGACTGGGATAAACTCCATATGATGAATAATAGTAATCAATTTGACATATTATCTAAAGTTATATTGATCACTATACTCTATCAGTAACTTCAATATTTTTGTTTACAACTTCTTTTCTTCATTTGCACTACCACATATTCTTGGAATCAATACAAATTTAATGTTTCAAGTTATCTAAGAATTTTATACTATACACCAAATAAATTCTAGCATTACCACATACTTGCCTCTCTCTCAAAGAAGTCAGAGTATATTTCTTACCATCTTTCATTATAGTGTAAGTATTCTCTCCACCATCATCTATAGTTTACTGTCATACTTCATGGTCTTCCTAACAATAAATGAAATTCATCCATTGGTATAACATCACACAATACTTCATCATGATATGTACCTATCTTAAACTTTACATTATTCATTGACTTACACTTTTTATTGTTTCTACAACCATGAAATTCTATACAGACTTGGATGTTTCAACCTCTTCAATTCTGACTTATCAACCATGTCAATTAAAATTATATTCTATACTCTCACTATCAATGTTAACCTTACAACACTTACCTTTAGTCTTGCATACAATCCGAAATAGGTTTTTCCTTTGGATTGATTCATTTATATCTATACAATTAGGTTTCAATAAAACTATTTTCATGATCAATGATTCACTTCTATCTAGTTCATCTATTGGGCTTTGTGATCTACTTGATTCTTCATTAGCATGTGAAACTCTTTCGCTTCCTTCATATTTTTTGCTATTGTTTCCTTGACTTTGGGAACATTCAAATGCTCTATGTTCTTTTGCTCCACATCTCAAACAAGTTTTTTGAATGATCTTCCACTACCTCTGGCATATCTTCCTCTACCTCTTTGATATCTTCATTTACCTTAATGTATTACCCTTTGGAACCTTCCTCCTCTTCATCTGTGTCTATTATTTTTTATCTTAAATCTTTTATTCAACTTTTCTTTTGCCTTCAATACAAATTGATATGGTTCTTCAATTATCTGTAATCTTACCACTTAATTCTTCTTGGGTAGATAATCTCAATCCATTTATGTACCTTGACACATTTTCTTGATTTGCTTCACAATGTTCATTTGTAATTATCACTCATTTAAAATATACTAAAATTCTTTAGTATATTTCTTCACACTTTTTTTGGTCTCAAATTTTGTAATCTTTTCAATAATTCTGACTAGGAATCAATAGGTACAAATTTGTTCTACTTTGTAGTCTTCTTATTCCATCTTTCTACATTTTCTTTGTTCTCCCATTTCTTTCTAATTATACTTCTTTCTACCATATTGTAGCATGTTTTTTCAAATTTTTAAATTTGAAATAAACTTACTAATCCAAGAGAAATTTAGAAGAGAAATATTTATAATTAAAACCTTTAATTGATTCAAACGATAAAAGGAACCTTGCTATCCTAACGAAATTAAACACACACCTAATAAATATCGAATTAGTATGGTTAAAAATGGAATTCTCACTAATCCTATTCAAATTCTCTACTTGTAATTCCTCGTAAATTTGTGTTCTCCCACGTTCTACTAATTACTTTTTAGTATTGCATAAAATATTTTCTTCTGACCCTTTATAGGTTGCACTTTGAATCACCCCAAAAGAAATATTGTTTCTTTATAAATCCAAATTGTCTTCCGATAAGCCATTTCTGTAGCTATTGTTTTCTAAAATATTGGATAAATATAGAGGACAATAATTTTAGGAGAGATTATTCTAAATAAAATGAGCATGGATAGACGGAAATTGGTTTTAGGGAAAGCATAATGGCTAAAGGACCAAAAAAAGATTGATAGGAATAAAGATCCCATTTATTTCGACTTCTACTTCGATAACAAAGGTTCCAATTTTAGCCATGAGGTTCATGACCGTCTTTAATGCATTAAGATCAAAAGTCTGAATATTCTCCCATATTCACAAACTTTATAGGTATGGTAAAGACCCCAAACTTGGTGGAGAATGGAACTTTGGATTGGACTATTATTTATAGCAAAGGTGATGGCTTGTCTTGAAATGAGGAACTCAATATCATACCCATACAATAATGTCACTCAAATATTTGGATGCGGGAATGAAGGGAACTTCATGTCTTTTTATCATGATGTAGGTGGTGTTCATGATGTTGAAATCATGAATGAGAACATGGGCATAATAGTGTCAAATGTAGAAAGGAAAGTGAGGAGCATTATAAAGAGGAGAGAGAAGTCATCATTAGAGAATTCATGTTCATCAAGAATCTAGTGCCAAACCAATATATACCTTTTATCAAGGTTTATGAATAATTGGGTTGGAGATATATTTAATATGATAGGTTCATAGTTTTTGGATATAAGAATAATGTTCAGTTGACATTGTTATTGATTTATTTATTTGATGTTATTTATTAGTATGTCTTGTGTCTTATGTATTTTAATAAGCTAGAGTCCATAATATATTAGATGAATTATGATTTCAATTTTTTTATTTTTTATTTGAGTGGAAAGATCAATTTAACTATCCACCCATTTAATAGAAAGATAAGTTTATTAAGTTTGCAATTAGAGTAATATCCCACTCCAACTTTGTCAATGTTGCATTGATGCCTTCAACCTCTAGGAGATGGTTCATTCATTAACTAGTACCTACTAGATTAACATATTACAAAATTGTATTATACAAATTTCTTCTTAGACCATAGCAATTGTCTTAATATGCCACATGTAGAGTATTCATGTCAAAATACGATGCTAATAAAAATATTGATTCCAAGTACTTCAATTGTTAAAATAAGAAAAATTATCTTCTAATGTTGTCACACAATCACAAGGGACTTCTGATTAAAAAAAGGGATGTTCTTATTGTCCCTAAGAAAATTATGCAATCCACATTTTTAATGGATTTATGACCTAGAAGTTATCTTTAATGAAATACTAGATCATTATAAATAATATACCAATGAGTATGAAAATTTAATCTAGAATTAGAGAAGTTGACTGTAATGTCCAAAATCCTAAGTATGAGAGTGTCAAATTTATTTTTCAACTTTGAGTGGAGTTTAAGGTTTCCTCATGCTATCATATCTTCTCTTTAAGCCCCACTTTGTCTTACCCATTGGAATTTTAGACTTTCCCATGTCAACATCCATTTCCCTTCATTTCCCTCAAGTTTATGATTCCTCAATTCCCTGTATCTCAAACTTTTAGGCTTCCTCTTACTGACATGCCCAAAAGGCAAGAGGTATCCTAGAACCCCAAACCCCAATCCCTGGTGCCTCCTATATTAGGTATTTCCTGATTCTGATCCCTAACATCTCACATAGAAGGTATTCCTTGGCTTTAATTGTAATATACACCCTACTTTTTTTGTGGTTTAGGAAACCCCCGACTATCAGTGATCATAAAAGCACAATTTTAACACAATTTGATGAGTGATCATAGATGCGCGCAATTTTAACATATTTTGATGTACGAAAATGATTCTAATATCATTAATAAACCATCACAAGAATGAATACATTAAATAGAAGCATTTTGGCACATACCTAGATGATAAAATCAATTTATAACACCAATACAAACATACCCATTTATTGCTATTACAAAATAGATCTGATGAAAATTTGTTGCACCAAACTAGAACTTACAGAATGGGCTGGAAATGCCTCCTATTAGTACTTCTCCCTTCAATGTTTACAAGCAGCATATCAATCACCCCTAGCCACCCCCAAATCTACCATAAACCTCCCAAAACCCTAGGGGCTTGGCTTCATGGAGCTCACGCCTTGCTACTGCTTCTGTATGACTTGCAATGGAGGTCACTTTAGGTTTAAAACATGTAACAAACACCTCCAGATTCACCTCAACCTTATCCTTTCTTCCCTGTGCCAAAGTTTAGGCTCACATGTCACAAAAAGAATACCAAACTGCCATCAAAACATGCCCAAAACCCTATAGAATGGTACGACCTACCTAGGAATTGGTGCAACCAGAAATCAGGGTCATAATCTACACTAAAAAACTTCAAATCTACAAACCAAACTCTCCATATTATCCTTGCAACCTTCCTTCAAAATATTATTTATAAAATATCAATATTTTGCCCTTCAAAACTCTTCACAACACATCTGCAAATCAATAACAATGAATACCAGCATAGACCCTGTGTGAGTCTATAAATGATTAACTTAGGAGGATCTTTCACCATTGAGGATGATATTCTCTATGAGGGTTTTCATCCTCACAAAGTTCTTGGATAAAAACCAACATCATACAAATCCTTCAGATTAACACATAAAACCAAAATGAACTCCAAAAAGATTTTTATCTTTCACCAAGAAACCTACACCCTCCTTGGGAA
This sequence comes from Cunninghamia lanceolata, assembly GCA_027924645.1. Lineage (NCBI taxonomy): Eukaryota > Viridiplantae > Streptophyta > Pinopsida > Cupressales > Cupressaceae > Cunninghamia > Cunninghamia lanceolata. The sequence goes on along the minus strand of BSBN01000549.1, from coordinate 2,688,113 downwards.
AAATAAAATATTTACGTTATTAAAAATCCTCTTATATCTCCCAAGTTGGACACCCATTTTTTAATTATAATATAAACTTAACTTCAAACATATCCCTTATGTTCCCTAGGCGCCAACTTATAAAGTCACCTTTAATATTTTAGTAACGCTAAGTTAAATATTTAATTTAACTTTATATCATTAACATTAATTAAAATAATACCTTTGATGATGATAAGCACCAAACCATCCTTAAATGTCGAGAGTGACTATGCCAGGGTGTAACCGCTATCACATGATGAAGTCAGTACTGAAATGGTGACTTACTAAAAATAAACACTAGCTCTTAAAAACGTGGAACACAAACCAAGTGTTTAAAACAACATTTGAAAGTGTCATTGCAATCCTTATCACCATCCGATCTCAATTCCAACAAAATAAATGCTAGATAAGCATGTCCACAATGTCTCCAAGAACTGTGGAGCTCCATAATCATCCAATGTTAGCCTATGGGAACCCGAGTGATAGGCCAACTCTCATCAAACTATCAGTGCTTAGGAAGGGAACATTACTGTCCTCCCTCCCCAAAATTGCTTGTCCTCAAGCAATTGCAACTTTGGATGCTACAAGATCTGCTCACTCTCCCATGTAGCATCCTCAACCGATAAGTTTTTCCATTTCACAAGATTCTCTCTAATAGTCCTCTTCCATAGAGTGTGCTCTCTAGAGTCAATAATAGCCTCAGGAATTAGAATAAGCTTCCCTTTCTCATCCAGTGGTGGTAACTCAAAAGAGGGAACCACATTATGCCCAAGTTCCTTTTTGAGGCATGATACATGAAAAACATTATTCACTCTGCTATTTGCTGGTAATTCCATCTCATAAGCCACTTCTCCAACCTGCTTGGAGATCCTGAAAGGGCCAAAGAACTGTGGCTTAAGCTTCTTTGACCCACTCTTCTTGAGAGTGGAGTGCCTATAGGGCTCTAGCCTCAAGTAAACCATGTCACCTACCTTAAATGTATGCTCAATGCGATGTTGATTTATGTACAACTTCTGTTGATTCCACGTTTCTGGAAGTTTTCTTTCAAGGATTTCATTATGTCCTGACTTTCCTACAACAAATCCTTGGCCTTAAGCACTCTACTATCTCCAAACAACAATTCTATGAAGCTCAAAGCTTCATATCCATACAATGCCATAAATAGTGACATCTTAATGGACATGTGGTAAGTAGAATTATAACAATACTCACCAAGGTACAACCATCTCACCCATGCCTTCTGTTGGTTTCTTTCTCTCCGAATCAGTAGAGGGTTTGCCAATTCCAATGCATAGGCAGATTCGGCCAACAAATACAGGAGGTTGTGTGAGTTGCCTCCCCTTCACTTCTGGTTCTACCGCACCAAGGGGGGTATCCCTATAGCTAAAGATTTAACCTTGACTCGCCCAATGACAAAAGGATTTAGCTTTACAACAACATGCAAAATACTCTCATGTTTGGACCAAGATTTGCATGATAAATCACAAGTTTGGCAATGTTCTTGGACATATCTAACTAGTTGAGGATGAGAGTATGTAGGGGTCCTACTTCTACTCCTACAAACTAACAGGTTGAAACTTTGAAAGGATTTGTGTTTATGTTTTGGATGCAAGATAGGGGTTTTTGGATCATAACTACTACACAAGGGCAGACCAGTGCCTATCTCAGGGCAAGGAGTCAACTAGACATATACATGTGAATGATTTGCATAAACTCAACAGAGATTCAAGTTTCAAGGGGTTGAATTGGTGCTTGCCTTACAAACACCACCCAAGAATGAGTATTTAGCAATCTCTACTTACAAATATCCCTGCTGCCATACAATCTTCTTCATACTTAACCTAAAACAGTTTAATCCACTCCTTGAATGGAAGTTAGAGATCAAGCATGTAATATCGAAAGTCTATATCCTAGAATCTTAGTAACCCTTACCAACTAGATTCAAAAGAAGGGATGCATACAACAATGGAGACAAACAACTAAACACATGCAACAAAGCATTTTTCATATAAAAATGACATGAAACTCAACATGTATGTAACATGCATTCAAAAGCAACTCATAAACTCCAAAAGAGACAGGACAACCCAGAAAAGCTTTGTTTTTTTTCTATTCCTCCCAAAAATTTCCCAAGTCTTCAATAACCTAAAAAAATGAGTGGCACAATCCTCTTATACATCAAGAACGTGCATTCAGCATTAATTACACTATCATGTCAAATTGCCCTCAGATACACTACACCATCAAAATGGTGCCAAGACATTGAATGTACCAGGGAGAAGAAGAGGGAAGGAGCAGTTGAACTCGGGAGACGTGTAGCTTCCTGAAGATTTTCTTCTTCAAGATGGTAGTTGGCCTGTCAATCCATCGACCCATATCTCTGCAATTCTGCCATAAATGACAACCTACCGATTTCGGGATGCAGCAATGGTTTGCGTGCTTCTAAAGTTTCTTCCCACTTGAAATGCAACTGTAGACACACAGAAATCCCTCCTTTCTGAAAATTTGAAACTGGCCGTCGATTTCCATCTTCTCGCTGAGATCTGCGGCTTCAATTCATGCTGAAAAGTCATCGGCCAATGAGATCGTGCCACACAAGCGACTTTTGCTTCTTTGACTTTTCACATCGCGACATACATTTGGCCTTTTCGCCCCTTTTACTTTTGTATATGCAGTTGTATATGAGATTGTATATACATACAATCACCCTGCATATAAGCACGGACCCCAAATCTTTATGAAACAAATTGAAATTTCAATCGGGTTTGGGCGTTGTATCTTCCTCCTCTTTTATATTGCTTTGTACATTGCACATACAAATGCAATATACATACAATGCGGATTCCATCACACATATGAGGCAGATTGGAAAAAGTTTCGAATCTGGCATTGTATCTATCTCCTTGTACCTCTCATTGTATATTGCAAATACAATGTGCAACATACAACCCGCGGACCCCAACATGCTTTTGAACTATTGACTTTGATTGCTCTCGCTTTGCATATTTGTTTGTATCTACCCTTTGTATGTCTAAACACACAATGCAAATGTACAAGCAAAGGATGCATACAAACATGTCGGCCTTTATTAACTAAACTGCATACCTTTTCGGGTCTGGGCCTTGTATATCAGGGAAGCATATGCCCTTGTATGTGCAATTTTATGTGCAAAGATACAATCGCCTATACATGCAATTGGTGGGCCCCAGGATTTGTATCTCTTTCTTATGTATAGACTTTGCATGTGTCTTTTGTATCTCATCGGCCATCAGAGAGACCATGGACAAAGCCACCGACGGTCGTTGTCACACTGAAGGCCATCCATGTATATCTCATCGGCCATCAGAGGGACCCTTAGCTTGGTTGCCGATGGGTAAGGTCTTAGCGATGACCTTTTGTATATCGGCCTCTTGTATATTTTTTATTGTATGTTGACCTTGCACATTTGCCTTATACATTCAAACATACATACAATCCTCCTTGCACATACCTATGGGCCTGACCACTGTTTAACCTGATTTGAATCCTTTTGACGTCCGACTGTTGTATCTACCTCGTTGTATATCGAATATACAACACAATATACATGCACACTTTCACATACAAGCACAAAATATACTCAGAATCCGTGACATACAACCACTCTTGCACGCCTAGAAATGCACCCGAATGACACATACAAACTCGATATGCATACAACAATGCATACAACTAATTTTTTCACTATTCCTGAAGCCGATTGGATTATTTTTCAGGTCCTCCAATGTACATTTGCACTTGTACATACAATGACATATACACGTGGCCACATACAAAGATACATGCATGAAAATGTGAAGGCCGACGGACTTAGAATTTTGAGGGTTTAAATAAAAAGACCAATGGATTTTCAATCTCGAAACCCTAACCCTAGGTGCAGGCACGAACACCTTCTACTACTTTGAAATGTAATTTCTAAGGTACCCTTCCACCCACTTGTTCACAATCTCCATCTTCTCATCTGTCTATGGGTGATAACTAGTACTAGGAGTGAGCTCAGTCCCACTCAATTTGAAGAGTTCCTACCAAAAGAGACTTAGGAGCTTGTTGTCCTTGTCACTAACAATGCTCCTAGGCATCCCATGAAGTCTAAATGTCTCTCTAAAGAATAAATTAGCCACCTGTACTGCTGTATATGCTGCTAAAATGGCAAAGAAATGAGCATATTTTGTCAATTTGTCCACAACAACACAAATACAATCCTTACCATGCACCTTTGGTAGCCCCATGATGAAATCCATAGAGATGCATTCCCATTTCTACTTGGGAATAGGCAGGGGCTACAACAAACCAACTAGATACGTATGCTCATTTTTGTTCTACTAGCATGTGGGACACTCATGAACATACTTAAGGACCTCATTCTTTAGTCCTTTCCAAGTAAGCCTCTCCCAGATCTGCCTGTATGTATTAAAGAAACTTGGGTGACCAACCATAGGTGCATCATGGAAGGTTCTCAAAACCATCACCTTAAGCTCTAAATTGAGTACTAAATAAATTATTTCTTTGTAAATAATCAGCTCATTAATTACAGTATACCTATAATCATGTATAGTACCCTCAATGATGCCCAAAGCCCAAGAATCCTTAGCATACTCTACTGAAGTCATCTCTCTCCAATCAACTGTAATCTCTACTAAAGAACACAAATGAGGTCTCCTGGACAAAGCATCAACAACAATATTTTTTCTTTCCTTTAACATAAACAATGTCAAAGTAATATGCCTAAAGCCTACTTACCCATTTTTGTTGTTTTTCATTAAGATCCTTTTGATTCAGGAACTACTTGAGACTATTGTGGTCGGTCTTAACAATGAACTTACCTCCCAAAAGATAGGGTCTGAATTTGGCCAAGGAATGCATAATGGCTAACATCTCCTTGTCATATATAGAATAGCTCCTCTCAACACCTCTTAACTTCTTTCTCTCAAAAGAAATTAGATGTTTTTCCTACATCAAAACATCACTTATCCCCTCTCCTAAAGCATCACACTCTAACTCAAATGGTTTGGAGAAATCAAGAATGGCTAGAACTGGGCAAGTACTCATTACCTATTTGAAATTATCAAAGCATCTTTGTGTTGCATCAAACCACACAAATGCCTCCTTCTTGGTCAAATCTATAAGTGGGACAACCACCTATGAAAATCCCTCAACGAATCTCCTGTAGAACCCACATAGGCCAAAGAATCCCTTAAGTTGAGAGAGATTCGTGGGTGGAGGCCAATCTACAATCACTTTGATCTTATTAGGATCTACTCTAACACCCTTAGAGCTAATGATGTGGCCAAGGTAGAGAAGCTCTATCATACCAAATTCACACTTAGTCTCCTTGGCATACAATGATTTCCTCTCTAGGATGCTAAATACCTCATCAAGGTGTCTCATGTGCTTCTCCCATGTCTTGCTAAAAATCAAGATATCATCAAATAATATAAGAACAAACTTATAGAGCGAATTACAAAATACCTTGTTCATACAAGACTAGAAAATGGTAGGAGTATTGGTTAAGCCAAAAGGCATAAATATGAACTCAAAGTGTCCAAAATGACACCTAAAAGTTGTCTTCTCCACATCCTCCTCATGGACCCGAATCTGATGTTATCCCGATCTCAAATTAATTTTGGAGAAGTAAAAAGCTCCATGCAATTCATCGATAAGCTCGTCAATCCATGGGATGGGATACTTGTTCTTAATTGTCTTCTTGTTTAGTGCCCTGTAATCAATGCACATATGCATTCTCCCATCCTTCTTCTTAACCAACACCACTGAAGAAGCAAAGGGATTCTTACTCGGCCTTATGTGTCCCATATCAAATAGTTCCTTAATAGTTTTTTCAATCTCATCCTTATGCCTCTTTGTATGTTTGTATGGTGTGTTAATCATGGGTTTGGCACCTTCCTCTATCTCTATGACATGCTCAATGCCTCTCTTAGGAGGTCTCCCAGGAGGTATGCTACTAAATACTTTGTTGTGCTTAGACAACAAAGCATGGATATCTAGATGGTAACTATTCTTTTGCTGCTCTGTAGTGGTAGGCATTATGATGCACTCTACTACTGACTCTACCTAATCATGCTGAATTAGTCTCTCCATCCTCTTGAAAGAGACTACCTTGGGTCCACCATTTGACATGCCCCTGAGAACTACCTTCCTACCATCCACCTCAAATCTCATCTCCATATTACACAGATTCATGTAGAATTCTCCAATGGATTGCAACCAATGTATACCAGGTACCGCATTTGTATCCCCTATGCTCACCACATAGAAATCATCTTTCACCTCATAGTCACCCAACTGTATGCTCAAGTTAGGAATTTTACGTGTGCAAGTAAGTGTAAACACATATGTAACCATTGCCTTAAACCCATGAAATTGTTCTGTTTTAATTCCTCTCCGAGCTACAACTCCTTTATCAATGAAATTGTGAGTAGCACCTGTATCAGTGAGAGTGACTATCCACTATCACAAAACACTCCCCAAACTTTGAAAGATCCAACTTTTTGAAAGCTATAAAGTTGTGCAAGTGTACCCTCACATCCTTGTTCCTCCTCAACCTCTTTGGATGATCTTTCTTCTTCACTTCCCTCTGAATCAGATTGCTGGTTTGATTTTTCACCAGCTGATTCATTAGCTAAAAAGTACTCAATCTGCTTAGATTTAGCCTTGACAACACACTTATGTGTTGGGTCCCATGGCTCTCTACAAGTGAAGTATGATTTCTTCCTTTTGAGTTCATTGAGTTGATCATTCAACCTAGTTGACTCCCTTTTGAGATGAGCTTAATACTTTTGGAAAAATCTCATCTTTGTCCCTTTTGTGTCGGAATCCCTTTGACTGAAATTTATTTCTAGAAGTGGATTCCATGTCCCTAGCCTTTTCAATTTCCTCATGTAATGTGGGTGGATTATGTGGCTTAATCCAACCTCTCAATAGATCGGACAACCCATCAACAAATAACACAATCAATCTCCTCTCTGAAAAATTAGTCACCATTACTAATGACTTTTGAAATTAGAAATGAATGAGTCAACATAACTCCATTTCTTAAGCTGTGCCAACTCCTTGAAGTATAATTCATGACCCTTGTTATCAAATCTATCAATCAACCTCTCTGTGAACTCTGCATAAAAATCAATCTGATCATGGCCTAATGTGATCAACCCATGGTGCCACCATTCATGGGAACTACCATCAAAATGAAGAGCTGCATATTTGATGGCTTCATCCTTAGGCATAGGATTGAGTTGAAAATAAGTATCTAATCTCGACACCCAAGCTCTACCTATAGTTTTCCTAGATCCATCAAAATAGGGAATAGAAAACTTACCAACCTTCCTTTGCAATTCTTGATTCTACAATCTCCCACCTTTATGGGGTCTATGCTTAAGTCTAAGGTCCATATAATTATGGAAAGACATCTTAGCCTAAAATTCATCACTTGAATCCCTCCAATCTCTCATTATTTGATCCTGCAACTCCTGCTGTGATGGTTTGTTTTCAAGTGGAGGATTATTCCTTGGAGGAAAGTCACACATAAGAGGCCTAGAGTTGGCTATTCCAGTCATAATATGTTGATGTGCAACCCTGTTATTAACTAATCCATCCCCATTTTGTGCCATTATTTCCATTATTTCTTCTATTACCATTGTTTTCCCCATTATTGTTGGTGTTATTATTATTATTGCCCATAATATGCTGAGTCAAAAGTGCACACATTTGAGCTATATTTTCATGTAAGTCTCACTGTCCTCTAGCAAGATTACTTAGAATTTCACCCACACTAGGAAACTTTGTCCTTATTTCACTAGGATCGAAAGGATCTCTACCTGATCTTTCACCTCTTTCTCCCCTTAGAGTTGCAACTACTTCTTCAACCCGTTCTATCTCTATTTGATCCCCAAGGGTTGGATTAGATCTGTTTCTTCTCAAATAGTATTGATGGGTGCTAGGTTGCATCACACATTCCCAACATACTAGAAAGATACTATGAGCTCTGATACCATTGTAATATACATCCTACTTTTTTTTTGTGGTGTAGAAAACACCCTACTAATAGTGATCATAAAAGCACAGTTTTAACACAATTTCAAGAGTGATCATAGATGCACAATTTTAACACATTTTTTATGCCAATATCATTATTAGATCATCACAATATTGAATACATTAAATAAAAACATTTTGGCACACACCCAGATGATAAAATCAATTTATAACACCAATACAAACATACTCATTTGCTATTATTACAAAATAGGTCTGATGAAAATCTGTGGCAACAAACTAGAGCTTATAGAATGGGTTGGAAATGCCTCCTATCAACACTTATCCATTAAATGTTTACAAGCAATATATCAATCACCCCTAGCCACCCCCAAATCTGCTATAAACCTCCCAAATCCCTAGGTGCTTGGCCTCATAGAGCTCATGCCTTGCTACTACTGATGTACGACCTACAATAGAGGTCACTTCATGTTTAAAACTTGCAACAAACACCTTGAGATTCACCTCAATCTTCTCCTTTCTTCCCTATGCTAAAGTTTAGGCTCACACATCACAAAAAGAATGCCAAATTGCCATCAAAACATGCCCAAAACCCTACAGAATGGTATGGCCTACCTAGGAACTGGTGTGGCAAAAAATGAGGGTCATAAACTGCACTAAAACACTTCAAATCTGCAAACCAAACTCTCCATATTATCTTTGCAATCTTCCTTCAAAATATTATTCAAAGAATATCAATGTTTTTCCCTTCAAAACCCTTCGTGACAAATTTGTAAATCAATAACAATGAATATCAGCATAGACCATGTGCGAGCCTATCAACAATCAACTAGGGAGGATCTTTTACCACCATGGATGATATTATCTATGAGGGTTTTCATCCTCACAAAGTTCTTGGATAAAAACCAACAACATAACATTCCTTCACATCAACGCATAAAACCAAAATGAGCTCCAAAAAGCTTTTTATCTTTCACCAAGAAACCCATGCCCTCCTTGGGAAAAATAAAATATTTACTTTATTAAAAATCCCCTTATGTCTCTCAAGTTGGATGCCCCTTCTTGAATTATAATATAAACTTTCCCTTATGTCCCCTAGGTGCCAACTTATAAAGTCATCTTTAATATTTTAATAACGCTAAGTTAAATATTTACTTAAACTTTATATCATTAGCATTAATTAAAATAATACCTTTAATCACAATAAGAATCAAACTATCCTTTAATTTTGAGACTGACTATGTTAGGGTGTAACCACTATCATGTGATGAAGTTAGTATCAGAACGATTACTTACTAAAAATAGACACCGTCTCCTAAAAATGTGGAACACAAACCAAGTGTCCAAAACAACATTTGAAAGTGTCATTGCAATCCTTATCACCATCCAAGCTCAATTCCAACAAAATAAATGCTACGTAAGCACATCCACAACATCTCTAAGAACTGTGGAGCTCCATAACCATCTAGTTTTAACCTATAGGAACCTGAGTGATAGGCCAACTCTCATCAAACTGTCAATGCTTAGGAAGGGGACATTACATTGATCTCCACTCCTGACTACAACATGTATCCCAAAAGATTGAACATCGACACCCATTGTAGTAGGTATCTCTTTCCCTAACACCTCCTATAGAGGGTATTGCTTATCTTCAATCCCTGCTCCCTCCTACAATAGGTATCCTCAAATCTTGAAGCTTGACACCCCTTACAATAGGCTGACCCCAATCCTCAATACTATTGTACCAGGTATTCTTTTGCCCTATTCCTTGACATATCCTATAGTAGGTATTTTGTAACCCCAATCCCTACTCCCTACTATGACAAATACTCTCGAAGCTTGATCCCCAACTCCCCTTGTAGTAGGTATGTCTTGATCTTGATCCTTGCTCCCAGGCATGCTTTTCCATAGAACCCTATTGTTCAAACATGGGACTCCACTTATTATGCCATATGACCTAGAATACCATTCATGGTCTTATTTGAGTATGGTAAATGGGTGGTAAACTCTCAAACACCTACCCGTGTAGATGTGGGTCCCATGCTAGGTCCTTAAGCCTCTATTTAATGAAAGATACTTGCTCATTTAGGGATCTCTTGCTAACTATATCAAATCCTAACTTGCAAAGTTGAACACTTTCTTTCACCTAGTCAATCTAAGGATGAAAACCCTTAGGTTTTAGAGATCAATAGATGAAACCCCATTCATTTGTCTAGAGTTTGGAGGACAAAACCCTTTAAGTTCCTTGGGTGACTTCATCTAGAGTTTGTGATTGCACTTCAAGTTGGGAGAATTTAGAAGCATTTTGAGTGTCTTAGCATTTTGGGTATTTTTGAAATATGTGTGTAATTACTTTAGAAGCTAAAATTGTAGCCTTTTGGGAATGAAATTTATTTGAGTGCAATATTTTAATGAAATTTACTAGTTCCAACAAGTTCTAAATGTACAATTCTATTCTATTAGTTTATGGGTTTTTATATTTAAACATTTTACATGAATATAATTTTATGGGTATTTCTATACTGGGAATTTCAAGATATATATTTGATTTGGGTATTATAGATTGGAGCATTTTAAAGAATATTTTGGCTTAGGGTCATCATAGTGGTATCAAAGAAGAGAGAAAAGGAAACTACAAACACAAGGCCTAAATAAGGAAGGATAAATATGGAAAAAGGAGTAAGAAGAAAATACCCATTAACTGAAGAAGAGAAATAATACTTCTTCCATGAAAGCTTGGTTAGGATTCATTAGGGACAAGATGGACTAGCATACTAAATGACACAAATGGTGCATACTCTAAAAGACTTAAAAAACCCAAAACCTAATAAAACTTCTCAAGGAGGAGGGAGTATATCGGCATATCACTAAACTATGGTTAACTCCATACCTAATCCATTAATACATATGTTCCTAAAAAGAGGGGATAACGAAGAGAAGGTTCTGAAATGTCCTTCTATAGAGGAGATGATGAGCCAAATCTGTGTTTGTTTTAATTTCTATATAAATCACTACAAAAAATCTAATACTATGGAATGACATCTATCTATACATATTATTATGGTTATAATTATCTTTTGAATGATTAGATAACAAATCTTTTTATTTTCTTTAGATGAAATATTTTGATGATTATTTCAATTTCCACTTGAATATGCATGTTATAATGAGTCTTGGTCAAAGTTGGTTGTTGGATTCATAAGCATTACAACACGAAACTCTCTGGGAGTCTCCAGACCCCTTTGAAGCTGCCCCTTTAGTAAAGAACACAAGCTCTAGATAGCTTTAGTTATTCAATCAACACCACAATCCTTTGATAACCAGCAACTCCAAGTTCAAGAGTTATCTTAAAGTACCATTCCAATTCAAGTTATTACAGTTCTCAATCTATCTGTTGTCATAAATCATGTTTAATTTAGGATCTTCTTTGAAGTTTTTTTTAGAAACAATCTTTGAGTATGGATAAGTGGCTAGTTAAGTTCAAGTTCTGCTATAGTTTAGTTCAGTTTAGTTCAGTCGATGAATAAGGCTCAAATGTATAAGTATGAGCTAAGTAGATTTTTAGAGTTAGTTCCTTTTTCAAATCAGAATTGTTGTTTTTCTTGAAGCAAGTTCTTCCTATTTTCATTGTGTACTCATGTCCATTTGGGTTTCTATTTTATGAAAATAAAGAGGAGTTTCTATTGAAATTGCATTAGCTTAAGAGGATCCTTCCAACTGTGAAGTAGGGCCCCACTTACCCATTGGAGGAGATCTCTCGATATTCTTTTCTAATTTTATTGCATTCCCTATTTATGTTAGAATTAGTTAATGTGTTAAACTAGATTATATGTTTTCTTCAATGTTTGTATACCTGCAGGTCATCCTTTAAATCTAAAAATCATAAAAAGGAATTATGTTGTTAAAAAGTTCATCTTGTGAAACAACACTTGTTTAATTCTGTTAAACTTGGATTGTGGAAGCATGAGTTGAATGGTTTCATTTAAGTTATCCATTTCAACAATTCATTTCTATTGTTTGATAGAATATTTTCAATTCTTTAGCAATTCAATTTGATTAAGTAGTTTCTTTCCTACAAAGTATTGTAAACGCTTTCAATTCCTTTCAATTCCAGTATGTGTGTTTATTTTAGCAATTAGAATAGTTTGAATTCCAACATTTTCTTTTCAATTTACTTAGATTAGGTTAATGTGTTGGTAGGGTTATTAACCAAGCACATCCAGAATTCACCAGTTGATGAGTAGGCCTAGGGACACTTTAGGTCAACTCATAAAGAAAACTTCAGTTAGTGCACCAGGAGATATGCAGTTACCATTGGAATCCAACCTGGAAGAACATTTGAATCATTTGTTTGATCAAGGATCTCCCTTGTCACCAAAGTCCCCCATTGTTCCTAAACCTATTATCACTATGGAAGATCACATTTTTGGTGGTGATGAACCAGTTAACAAAATATTTTCCTATCCAATCGCCATAACTCGTAAAATGAATGAACCAACAATGAAGAATATATCACTTGCATTCTTGCCAACTTTTAGAGGAAAAATCCTTAGAAGACCCAGACCAATTTTTATTTGAATTTAAGGTTCTTTCCCAAACTTATGATTATGGGACAAATAATCAAAAGTTGAAACTTTTCCCTCTACTCTAAAAGAATTTGCCTTACGATGCTTCATGGGCTTAATAGAAGATTCTATAACCTCTTAGGATCAAATGGAGTTTGACTTCCTTGACAAGTACCAAGACTATTGTAGAGTTTAGGATAGAAAATATGAGCTCTTTAGAATGAAGTAGATGGAAGATGAGAACTTGGAAGATTATGTGGATTGTTTTTTATTTGTCCATAGAAGATGTGGCAAAATTTTGGATAAAGAACTTATCAAAACCAACTTTTTAAGAGGAATCAATGATGAAATAAGAGAATCCTTAAATCTTATGGGAAAAGAAGATATCAACAAATTAAGTTTTGCAGAAATTATAGAATTTAACATAAATTACTCTCAAATACGAGCTAGTAATAGGACATAAAAGAAAGGGAATAGTGGTGGTAACAATGTTACTAAAGTAATGGAAGAACTTGCCAACCTAAAAATTGACATCTTGCTCCATTTAAACACTACTCTTGATGGTATTCAAGAAAGTAAGAAGACTATTGAACCTTTATCCATCTATTCCCCGCGGTGTAGAGAAAAGCATCCACTCAAGGAATGTCCATTAAATTGGATAGACCTATGTGGAATTTGTGAAAAAATTCACCCCACAAATGAATGTGGATTACTGCTTGAGATAAAAAATTGGCCAAAGAAGATACCACTAGTGGAAGAAGAGCTAAATTTTATAGAAAAAAAAATCAAATTATGGGTTTAATCAGTTTGTTGGACAATGTGGTCCAAGAGGTCCTTCTTATTGGGGAACAAGTCAATGGACTAGACCTTAGGGAGGCCCACCTCCACAAATGCAAATGCCACCTTAGTGGGGGGCACCATGGTCTCAACTGGAGTGGATGAACTAGTCTTGGACTACCCCCCAATGGAAAAACCAAAATCAATATCAATAGCCCTAGGTACCCCAATACAACCAAGGACCAAGGTGCTCTAGAAACTAGCCACAAGCCTTGCTTCCTGGACCATCACAACCAAAAACCCAAAATCAAAATGATTAGGGGAATCAACCTCAATTACATGCTCAACATGTGCCCAATCCCAAGAATAATTGGTGTCAACAACAAGTCTATAACACCAATCCTAATACAACCTTGAATGTAGTAGAAATCAATGATATTCAACTACATTCTCGAAATATCCCTACAAAATCTCCTTCTGTGGAAATTCCTAAGGAAGACGAGACTTTGCTCAACACTGGAAAAGAAGAGCAACCTTAGGATGAGACAACTAAGACAAAGAATTCTAAAGAGATCCCCAAGGTCATTTCTATTCCATTCCAAGAATGACTGAGACAATCTACTCTGGCGAGATCCGAAGACCTCCAGACTACTCAGGATGACTCTAAATTGATTAGAGAACTCTAGAAAATAAACATAGAAGTCCCTCTGTTATAAGGAATTAAAGATAGTCCTAAAATAAACTAGACAATCAAGATCTTATGCTTGAAGTTTCCTGGGAGAAAAAGGAAGTTACCAAACACTATTCAAGTGGAGGGAAAACTTGTTGATGTCTTGGTAGGTAAACTAATTCCTCAGAAGAATTGAGATCCAGGTAGTTCTGTCATTTCAGTGATGATAAAAGGGATGTTAGTTTCAAATGTGTTGATCGATTTAGGTGTTTCTATCAACGTGATGACTGTAGATACTGTAGAAACATTGACATTAACTAATTTGTAGCCTACATCCACACTTTTGGAACTCACTAATCTATCTATCAATAAACCTTAGGGAATATTGGAAGATGTTATAGTCATAATAGATACTTGGGATTACTCAGTAGATTTACTTATTCTCTAAACTAGGAAGAAGCGATCAGGGTACCCTATCATATTGGGTAGACCATAGCTGGCTATTGTAACAATCCTCATTGATTGTTGATGTAGAAACATGACTATCTCAAATGGAAAAAGATTGAAAGAGCTCTCTATCTACCCACCTGCTAAACCATTTCTGCAATATGAAAACAAACCATGGGTAGATGATCTTATGGACTCAGATGAACAAGATGCTTCCTCACTAGCTATGGTGATAATTATAGAGCATTTTGAGGAATATAATGAATTGGAGGAAAATGTTTAACCATCCCTTCCCAATGTCACACAACAAGAGGTCTCTAGATGGCTCCGGAGAGATCTGAAGGACTCCCTGAGAGCATTTTACTGTCCATATTCTAAAGAAGTTGCCTCTAATATCAATAGATAAAGACATTACACCAAATTGTGCCTCATTGCTATCCTTTAAACATGTTAATCAGTCCATATAGAGAAATCCATTCTGTCCATTCTGGTACAAAGCAAATAACTATCCAACAAAACAAATACCTCTCTATAAATAACTAGTTGATGGATATTAAAGAATTAAGATTAATAGAACTATTGCAAAACCATACACAAGCCTTCACATGGGAATACAATGATATGAAAGGAATTCATCCTAGTGTGTGCACACACCATATCTACATAGAAGATGTTCATTCTATAAGACATCCCCAAAGAAGAATTAATTGAACTACACTAAGAGAAATAGTAAAAGAAGAGATATAGAAGTTGTTGTAGGTAGGTTTCATTTATCTCATTCCTGATAGCTAATGGGTTTCACCACTTGTGATTGTGCCAAAGAAAAATGGGAAATGGTGTGTCTTTATTGACTATAGGGAGTTTAATAAAGCAACCAAAAGGACTACTTCCCTCTTCCTTTTATTGATCAAGTATTGAATAACTTGGCTGGTAGCCAGTACTTCTCCTTTTTGGATGGGTTCAGTGGCTACAATCAGATCTAGGTAGCTCCAGAAAACCAAGAAAAAACCATATTTACATGCCCTTGGGGAACATATGCTTACAGGGTCTTACCTTTTGGGTTATGTAATGCACCAACCACATTTCAAAGAGTTGTCCTGGCAATTTTTGCTGATCTGGCCAACAAATGTGTTGAAGTATACATGGACGATTTCACTGTTCATGGAAAGACCTTTGATGAAGCCATGAAGAGTCTTAACAAAGTACTTTAGTGGTGTGAAGAACATCAACTATCTTTGAATCATGATAAATGTCTTCTCATGATGACAGAAGGGATAGTTCTAGGTCACCGCAATTCTGCTATTGAAGAAACACAAAATTTGGACAAATATTCTAGGGAACAAATGTTTGGTACTCTAACTACTTTTGAGATAAGAGAATTTGGTCAAGATGAGTCAAGAAAAGAAACTGCTTTTAAGGCTATCAAGATAGAAAAAAATGTTGAATCAAATCTTGATGATTTTGATGAAGTCCAGAAGCAAATTTTGTGAGTAGATTGAAAAAGGGCTCTGAAAAATACAAGGGTAAGTTACCTTTCAAATATTTTAGTTGTGGAAAGATAGGTCATTATGCTTCAAAATGTCCAATCAAAATCTCAAATGAAAAAAATAAGGACAACAAAGGTAAATCATTCAAGAGGAGTTATTATGTTAAAGAAAATGACAATATATCTAATGATGAGTCTGACTATTCAGATGATGAAAGTGATGAATGTTTGTTTATGGCATTGAATGTTAGAACTAACTCTACTAACTCTGAAAGATGCATAAAGGAAATTTCTCTAGAAACAAGGCACAATATCAAAGGAGCTTTTTCATGTAAGAGAAGATGAGAACAACTGATTAATTGATAGTGGGTGTTCAAATCATCTAACAGTCAATAAGAATAAGTTTGTTAAGCTTGAAAAGTTTGATGGAGGATATGTTAAGTTTGGAGATGATGCATTTGCTAAAATCTGTGGAAGAGGTTCAATTAGTTTTGATGGAAAGAATAATACATATGATATTTTTTTATGTCAAGGGTCTCTGACATAATCTACTAAGTGTAGGACAAATGTGTAGCAGAGGATATAACCTTGTGTTCCAGGATGGTGGTTGTGAAAGCAGAAAATAAAGCTCCAAAACTTTGATTGCTACAAGAACAAGCACAAAAGGGATTATATATCAACTCAAAGGTGCTAATGGTATGTGTTTCATGACTCAAGTCAATAAAAGTTGGCTATGGCATAGAAGAATGTGTCACATCAATTTTGATAGCCTGGAAAGGATCAACTCTACTCAAGCTATGAGGGATGTACCAAGAATTACAAAGCCTATCAATACAACCTGCAAGGAATGTTAGATTGGGAAGCAAACAAGTAATAATTTCAATATCAAGGATATTCTACCACTGGACCTCTGGAGTTGGTGGATACAGATATGTGTGGACCTACAAGAGTATGAAGCTTTCAAGGTGACGGGTATTTTATGTTGTTGATTAATGATTACTCTAGAATGACTTGGGTAACTTTTCTCAAGGAAAAATTAGAAGCTCTAGATAATTTTAAAGCATATAAGATTATGGTTGAAAATGAAATTGATTTAAAAATCAAGTTCTTGAGGCCTAACAGTGGTGGTGAGTTAACCTCCAATGAGTTTAATTGTTTTTGTGAAGATCATGGAATAAAGAGGCATTTTTTAGCCCCTAGGACTCCTCAGCGGAATGGAGTTGTGGAAGGAAAGAACAAGACAGTTCAAGAAGCAACAAGGACAATGTTGAAAGAAATAAATCTACTAGATATCTATTGGAGAGAAGCTATTCACACCACAGTCTACATACATAATAGAGTGCAAGCAAGGGTCAACATTTCAAAGACTCTATGAATTGTGGTATGGAAGAACTCCTGCTGTCAAATACTTTAGAGTATTTGGAAGCAAATGCTACATTAGGAGAGATGAAAAAAACTTGGGAAAGTTTGATACAAGATCAGATGAAGGAATCTTCCTTGGATATTCCACAAAGAGCAAGGCCTACATGTGTTACAACAAGAGGCTAAAGGAGCTAGTTGAAAGTGCAAATGCCAAAGTGGATGAGGATCCACACAAAAGCTCAGTATTGATAGAAGAATATGAATCTAATGAGCCCCCTTGCAGCAAAGAAGAAAGTGAAGAAGAAAAGGAAAAAGAGATGCAAATTGGTGAAGAAGATGCTTCAGAAAGGATTCCTAAAACTCCCAAGTATGTGCAAAAGAATCATTATGAAGATCAAATCATTGGAGATAAGAACAAAGGTGTGTTAACAAGAAGGAAAATTGCTATGGTAGATGAATAGGTAAATTTGTGTTTGTTTTCTATAATAGAACCCAAAACAATGACTGAAGCATGCAAAAATGAGCACTGGATCAAGGCTATGGAAGAAGAAGTGATGTAGATTGAGAAGAATCAGACGTTGGAAGTTGTCCCAAGACCAACAGACAAAAATGTGATAGGAACTAAATAGGTCTTCCAAAACAAATTGAATGAGAATGGAGAAGTAGTCATAAATAAGGCTAGACTTGTGTGTAAAGGCTACTCACAAGTGGAAGGAATAGATTATGAGGAAACATTTGCTCTAGTGGCAAGATTGGAGGCCATTATAATGTTCTTGGCCTTTACAACTCATAAGGACTTCAAAGTCTATCAGATGGATGTTAATGAATGGAGAGTTGGAAGAGGAAGAATACATTGAGCAATTGGAAGGGTTTCAGTTATCAGAAGATATAAATATGGTATGCAGATTGAAGAAGATATTGAATGGACTCAAACAGGCTCCTACAGCTTGGTATGCAAGGTAGGATAGGTACCTGTTGCAATGAGGTTTCAAAAAGGGCACTGTAGATAGAAATCTATATTTTAAAGTTGAAGAAAATCAAAACCTAATTGTAGAAGTGTATGTTGATGATATAATCTTTGGAGGTAATGAATGTATGTGCAAGAGATTTGTAGAAGAGATGTAGAAAGAATTTGAAATGTCAATGTGTGGGGAAATGAATTTCTTTCTTGGATTACAAATCAGTCAATCAAAAAAAGGTATTTTCATTTCACAGTCAAAGTATGCTAAGGAAATGTTGAAGAAGTTTGGAATGGAAGACTCCAAACCAGTGTGTACTCCCATGACTACTAGTTGTAAGTTAAAAAAAGATGATGAATCTCCTAAGGTTGATCAAAGAAAGTACATATCAATGATTGGTGGACTGTTATACCTAACTGCTACTAGACTGGATATCATGCATGTAGTTTTCTTTGTGGTGAGATTTCAAGCTGATCCCAGAGAGTCACATGTTTTAGCAGTAAAGAGGATATTCAGATACATGAAAGTCACTCCAGAGTTTGGCCTATGGTATCCTGAGGATACTAATTTCTTCTTGAGCGCATATACATATGTAGATTGGGTAGGATGTATAGATTATAGAAGAAGGACAAGTGGTGGTGCTTTTTTTTTTTTGGGAAACATACGTGTCTCATGGTTAAGTAAGAAATAAGATTCAATGTTATTATCTACTATAGAGGTAGAGTACATTGCAGTAACATCTTGATGCACGCAGGTGTTGATGAAGCAAACATTGAAGGATATCAAAGTGTCATATGATGAACCTATTCCTATATTATGTGATAATACAAGTGATATCAACATTTCAAAGAATCCAGTAATAGTTTCAAGGAGATAGCATATTTCAATCCAGTATCACTTCCTAAGAGAGAAGGTTGCAGAGAATGAGGTGAAATTGGAGTATGTGCCTATTAAGGACCAAATTGTAGATACCTTTACAAAGGCTCATCCTAAAGATACTTTTAAGTATCTCCAATAGAAGTTAGGGGTTATTGCCTCTCCTTCTTTTAGTTAGATGCATAGGTGTGTGCATCTATCCAGGAAGCATTTCAAGATACATTCTTAGTCGTGGACTGATGTTGGATGCTACCTCTCAGGGGGAGTAGGTAGTGATTGGTGTAGTTAGATGGAGCATATCTTATGACCCTAAGGAAAAAAGTGCAGAAAAACAAAAGTATTGGAGAGAAAGAGTAAGTGCTTGTTGGTGTTGCAAGTATGGCCCTTTGTCATTGATGTCAAAGGGGGAGAGAATGAAGGTGGTTGAAAAACCATTATGTAGGAAAGTGTGTAAAGAGTAAGAGTTGTTCCAGTCAGGGAGAGTACTACTGATCTGCTAATTGATTATTTTTGATCTTGATGGTTTTTTTAAAAGTTGGTGTTGCCATCAATGACAAAGGGGGAGATTGTGGGAAACTTGTTGGTGTTGTCATTGATGTCAACCCCTAGCATGTAGTTCACTTGGTTTCCAAGTGCTTTTGAGAAAATTTGAATAAGAAGGCGTGCAGTGTGATAGAGTTGTGCTTAGTGTTTTGCTTTGCATTTCTTCCTAGTTGAAAATATGCCTGTGTGGTTTGGAAGTGTCAATCAGAGGTATTAACAGGTGTCATATCTAAAATTTGAGGCTCTACATCATGCGGTAGTAGAAGATGTGTTTGACAGTGTGTTTTCCTGTGTAGAAGACTCTCTGGGAGAAATGAGATTGCTCTGTATTTCTTTGCATTGAGGTTTCATGTCCCATGGATCTGGTGATGTGCTTCTAAAGTCTATATCTACCTTTATTTGAAGTTTCCATTGCTCCACAAAATTAGTTCTTGCGTTGGTATTCTATGGTAGTGGATCCTGATGTACTTAATGAAGATATTCTTTGTGTCAGATGGTTGTAGCAGTGTTGCAGATGTTTTTGATGATGTTGAATGTTGTGGAGTGTCTCACTATGGTCCACATGATGTGTTTGGACTTGGAGAAGCATGGATGTGGCTGTTACCTCAGGTTTGGCCAACATGGCTTGATGGCACCATTTGTGAAGGTGCCTCGTGGATTGTAGATGTGATGAGTACTTTGGTGATACAAATTTGAGTCCTAGTTAATCCTTGGCATGGTCCACTTTCACTTCTTTCCACCAAGGATAGTATCGACCTAATTGGTGTTACATGTTTGAGGTGTATACACTTCATTAGGACCAACCTGATTGAGATAGGTCTTGGTTGAGAATGGTATGAATGGAAGATAAAGTTGTGTGGAGCAAGGTAGAGAAGATGTTGTGAATGTGAATCAAGGGTAGTGAGTTGTGTATGAGCTTAAATGCTTATGACTCTGAAATGTAGTGAGTAGAAGGTGTCTACATTTTAGTGTGCTTGAAGTTGCTGGAGATAGTGTACCAAAAGTTGTGGATAGCAAGAAGTTGCAGTGGTGGATCTCTCCTATTGCTCTGAGATAGTGAATCTCTTTGTAATAGTTCTCTTCTACTCTTCTCTCTTTTGGATAGTGAGTCCTTTTGGGCATTGAGCCCTTAGCAGTGAGCCTATTTGATTTCGATGTTGTTATTCATATATATGTGAGTTAATCCTCACCATGGTTTTTCCCTTCTTAGGTTTTCCATGTAAATCTGGCATTCTTATGTGTTTGGATGTCTTTGCATTGATGCTTCATATGTTTGCATTCTATTAATGCATAATAAGAGGTTGATGTTTGGAATTGCTTTGAGGGTTTAATGTTTTAATAGATAACTGATTCACTCCCCTCTCAATTTCCTTGTGCTTTCTAGCAGTTATATGGAAAAATCATGGTCAGTAGAGTATGCTAACTAGATAAAGGCTTAGGTAGAGTAGTTTTTGTTCGAAGCTAAGGTTGAACTCCTGAGCTTTTTGACTGAAGTAAACCTATATGTAGCCCCCTTAGGATCATATGATGTCATCCTTGGATTAAACTGGTTATGGAGACATAGAGCTAAGGTAGACTATTTTTCTAAAACAATAGAATGCCTAGATGACCTTGGAAATAAAGTTTTTCTACAAGGTACTTCTAGAGAGGTCAAGCAGAGGCAAATATCTACCTTATAGTTGAAGAGAGCTTATGAAGGGGGTAAATCATAAAACACACAACAACAGAAATAGAACATAGAAAATAGAATATTTATTTATTGATCTAGGCAACTCATTACATTATAGAAGCTCAATTACAATTAGAGGAATCAATCCTCCGTAGGCTGCAACACACTACAACTACACCTCACCAGGCCCTGGAATCTTTTGCCTTCTGTAACTCCAAATTAGCTAGAGTTTCTATTTTCCTACCTATTCTTGACTCCACACTTGCCCCCTTAACTCTACTACTTCTTAGGGTTCCCAAAAATGGTTATTAATAGCCTTTTTGGTGGCCAACAACCTAATTTTGAAATTTGCATCTCCCTCCAAAATAGGTCAACTTCTGGGAGCCATAACTTTTGATCCGGGTGTCTGATTGAAGAACCATTTTATGCATTAGAAAGATCATAGAGTGCTCTAGGCACTAAGAACCTACTCTTCCAGTTCCATCCATTTTCGGGCCTGTACAGGGCCCTTTAGTGCCTCAAAACTGAGTTTGAATAATTTTCAGGCATTTTTCAGGAAACAGAAACTTTAATATCTTTCAACTCGCAAATGATCTTTGCGTGATTCCTTCGCCAAAGGTCTTATATTTTTGTTATGTAACTTCCTGTAAATTTTCACTTCAATCTGTGCCCAAATGCAATCTTTCTAAAAATAGTAGGTTACTATTTTTAGTAGTTTTGAAAAACTAAAAGTTCTACATCATTATTCAAGCAATTATGGAACCAGAACCACAAATTTTGAAAATAAATGGAAAGAACATCAACAATTTTGAAACACATCTTTTTTGGGTGATGGAAGATTGCCCTTACACCACTAGATGCTCCTGCATCAAGAGCCAAGCAAAAAGGAAGTCAACTCTTTGAAATTAAAATGTAGAAAATATATGAACACAAAGAGTCTATCTTTCAAGATGACTTAATGTATTATGAATCTTAGAAAACCCAAGGAATGGATGAAGAAGAATCTATAGATCAAGAGAGATCAGATATGGAGAAGTATCCCTTTCTTCAAGATTTTGAGGATGTATTTCCAAATGAATTACCTATATTACCTCCTAAGAGAGCTTTTGACTTTTCCATAGATATAATTATGGGATTAGAACCTATATCCAAAGCTCCTTATCGAATGACTACAACATAATTGATGGAGCTAAAGGCTCACCTGCAGGAGTTGCTAGAAAAAGGATTGATAAGACCATTGTTTCACCTTGGGGAGTGCTAATGATCTTTGTTAAAAATAAATATGGCACACCGCACCTATGTATAAACTATCATATGCCAAACAAAGCAATGATAAAAAATAAGTATTCATTGCCACGTATTGATGATCTCTTTAATCAAATGCGTGGGGCAACTGTGTTCTCAAAGATCGATCTACAATCAAGATACCATCAGTTAGGATGAAAGATGAATATATCCATAAAACAACCTTTAGAACACGATATGAACATTACGAATTCATAGTCCTACCCTTTATATTGACGAATGCACATGCAACATTAATGAATTTAATGAACAACGTATTCAAGGATTGTCTAGATAAGTTTATTCTTATTTTCCTATATGATATTTTGATTTATTCCAAAAATGAGAGAGAACATCTACAACATTTGTGGATCATTCTTTAGCGTTTGAGAGAGCATAAAATTTATGGTAAACTCTCAAAGTGTACTTTCTTCCAAAAAGAAGTGCAGTACTTGGGTCATATAATCTCAGTAGAGGGAATTGTGGCATATCTAGTAAAGATCAAAGGTATTCTAGAGTGGCTTGCACTGAAAAATGTGCATGAAGCCTGTAGTTTTATGGGCATAGTAAGATATTATAGAAAATTTGTGGCTAAATTTTCAAGGATTTCCTACCCCATTACTTCTCTACAAAGGAAAGGAAAAATATTTGTTTGGTCAAAAAAATTTTAGGAGGCATTTGATCAACTAAAACAGAAGCTAACTATGACACCAATTCTAAAGGTACCTGATCTAGAGGATCAATTTGTAGTCATTTCCAATGCCTCGAGAGAAGGATTAGGTGTACTTATGCAAGAAGGGTGACTTATTGCTTATGAGTCTAGAAAACTGAAGATGTATGAGCAGAATTATGCCTTGCATGATCTTGATTTAGCAGCAGTGGTTCATGCACTACAAATTTAGAGGCATTATTTGCTTGGGAAACCCTTTGAGTTAAGGATAGATCATCAAGGACTCAAATATTTGTTTACCCAACCAAATTTTAATGCTGGTCAGAGAAGATGGTTAGAGTTAATATTTGATTATGATTTTGAGATCAAATACATTCAAGGCAAGGAAAACTGAGTAGTGGATGCCTTAAGTCAAAAGAGACATATCTCCTCTATGATCTCGATTCATTTTGATTTTAACAATCAGGTGTTGGAAGAGTCCAAGGGAGATGAATACTATGAGCAGGTTAAGCAAGATCTCTCAGACAACCCTCATGATTTGAGGTATGATGGATTCCACTTTGAACTAGATGGACTGCTAAGATTCAAAGGAAGAATGTACATCCCAAACTCTAAGGAGTTAAGGAATATCATGTGGAAAGAAGTTCATTTTGCACCCTTTTCAAGACATCCTGGAGTGACAAAACTACTAGCCAATGTAAAACCATTGTATTTTTGGAAAGGAATGAAGAGGGATGCTGCAAGGTTTGTAGTAGGATGTCTAGAATTCCAGAGGGTGAAAGTAGAACATCATCACCCAACAAGACTCCTATATCCTCATGAAATACCAAAATGGAAATGACAGATCATCAGTATGGATTTTGTACAAGGTCTTCCTATGTATAGAAATAGGCATGATGCTATTCTAGTAGTGGTGGATAGACTCACTAAGGTAGTGCATTTCATACCTAGGAATTTGATAGATGGAGCACCAATTAGCCTATAAATTTGTGCAAGAAATATTTAGGTTACATGGTATTCCTGAGAAGATCATCTCAGATAAGGATGCCCACATGACATCCAGGTTTTGGAAAACTTTATTTTCCTCACTTGGAACTCAATTGAACATAAGCTTAGCTTATCATCCAAAGAAAGATGGTCAAACAAAAAGAGTGAACCAAGTGTTGAAAGATCTATTGAGATTGTATTGCATGGATCAACAATACAAGTGGGAGGATTATCTTCCTCTTGTAGAAATTTCTTACAATAATTCCTATCATTCTACTATTAAGATGGTCCCATTTGAAGCATTATATGGAAGAAAGTGCCAAACTCCTATAAGTTGGGATAAGCTAGAATATAGGATTAGCCTTGGTCTAGAAATGCTATATAAAATGGAACATGTCAAATTGATCAAGAAAAGGATAGCGGAGACAAATGATAAACAAAAAAACTATGCAGATGTTAAGCACATTCCAAGATATTTCTTAGTAGGAGAAATTTTTTTGTTAAGAGTCAAATATCAAAAGAGTTCCATTAAGTTTGGAAAGTCATCCAAACTAGCTCCTAGATATGTGGGTCCCTTTGAAGTTCTCGATGAAGTCAACACAGTTGCATACATGATTTCTCTACCACCAACTCTTGCCATGATGCATAATGTCTTTCATGTATCTTATTTGAAAAAGTATATTGTAGGAGATAATCATATTCCTATACTTGATTGGAATGCCTTATAGATGAAGGACCCACGAGTGGTAATGATCGATCCTATCAAAGTGAGCGAAATACATTAGCTACTCTTGCATAATAAATAAGTTACTCAATGCAAGGTCCAGTGGGACAAGTATGCAAAAGATAATGCCACCTAGGAAAATTATCATGATATTTACCAAATATTTCCTCATTTAT
Source organism: Cunninghamia lanceolata (assembly GCA_027924645.1). Taxonomy (NCBI): domain Eukaryota; kingdom Viridiplantae; phylum Streptophyta; class Pinopsida; order Cupressales; family Cupressaceae; genus Cunninghamia; species Cunninghamia lanceolata. Next base: position 2,662,848 of record BSBN01000549.1, on the reverse strand, counting down.
TTTAAGCTTTTTCAAAGATGAAAAAAAACTTTTTCATGTTATAAATTTTGGATACATTGGATCATCGGGGACGATGAATCTTATGGCAGGAGATATGTCATATCCCCAAACTTTGACTATGCATTAATTTTTTTTGTTAACCTAGGGTGTCCCTGCGACCCCCCGCCCAGTGTCACTTAGAGGCGAGCGGGGGGGGGTGGGGGAGACTAGTCCTTGGGGGTGAACACTACTGCCTGCAAGCTCATTCACCAGGGTAATTCTGGGAGGGAGTCGAACCCATGAGCTTGAGGATCCATCCCAAGTCATAAGCCAACTCCGCTATGCGTTACTTTTACTTGCATGTAATTAGTGGATAAATTTTCATGGATTAATGATTTGACATTTAGGGAAATTGTCAGGGTAAATTGATGATTTTATGAATTATGACTAAATGCATAAAATTTTACATGAGATTAAATGTTATTGAGATTATTAAATTGTGATTTAAAAGGATTTACTGATGATGCACTAATCCTAGTTTGTGTGATTGTGAGTTGCAACCAAGAAATAGATTTCCATCTCTGAGAAAAGAGGGAGAGCATCATCAAACAAAAGGGAATAGATTTCTGGAAAGGAATAGGTTTTACCATTTGAGTCTTGTGTTGTATAATTAGTAGATGGGTAAGTAGTAATTGACTATCCTTGTTAGTTCATCTTGTCTCGACAGTTGTTGATTTGCCTTCTAGGAAAGGTTTTCTTGACGTTAGACCTTGTTTGATATGGATAAAGTGTTATCTAGGAAATATTAATATTGTTAAGAGTTTAACAAATTTCCTTTGTTGGAACTTTCCTATATATTTTCTAGTGATTGCCTTTTTATTTATGTTGATTGCAGTGCAAGGTTATGACAGGGGAGAAAATCTCAACCCCATACTCGTACCTTGTCGAATGACTTATTCCAACATCTATAATGGTGGTAATGCTACCACTATAATGGAATATGTTATGTTTATTTATTTATATATTAATAATATATATTGTAAAAGTGTATTTGTTTGTTTAAGTCTTAAGTTTTTATCATTTATGATAAATTGCAATTGATGGCAAGCCACTACATACACATGGTGGAGCACGACCCCATATTCTACAATAATGTGGAGAGAGTGGGGAAAACCATCAATGGTTTGGAGTGATCTGTGCAAAATGAGAGTATCTCCATGTCTGCATGTCCCTTTGGGGGAGATTTTGTAGGGGCTAGGAAGTTATCCCCACGGGTGTAGGAAGTATATCATGTGTTAGAATCAATCTTCAAATGGTTAGAAAGATTACGGGTAGAGAAAAAGAAAAGAGACTCTATAGTGTAGAAAGACTAGGAGCTTGATAAGTCTTGGAAGAATGATAACAAAGAAGGATTCAAAGCAGAATAGCAAGGTCTATGATCGAATCTTACAAGTATATTTATATATAAACATAAGTTTCAGTTGAAGCTTTTCTTGAAGCATGGCTTTATTTATCTTTATTGTTGAAACATGTCATTATTCTTCTTTACCATTGATGTATATATATATGGTGGTGTTTACCCAATGCTTGTGTAGTTTGATAACCATATTCCATCTCTTTTAATACTTGTTGAGTGGGTCGACACCTACATAATAGTAGTATTTCTCTAACTATTCTCCATGAGAGTCCTATCAATAACAACAGTTTGTGCTACTCAAAACAATAGCCTAAGGCTTCCTTTGTGGACAAATAGGCTGCTATCTATGACTGCATGATACTTTTCTTGCCACGGGTTTTATAACCACAGTCCATGTTAACAATACTCCTAACTAAGTTTAGTGTTTAAACAACAACATTGGCATACAATGAAACCATTACATTATTTATTAAACCTTTTTATGAATAGAGGAAACTGGCAACCTAGTTGTTAACAAGAAGTTTTCTATTGTTATCCTCTGCTTCTAATTGTATGAGAGAACACTGAAAGATTTATTAGACTCTTTGTTTTATTTCTTATGAAAGAAACTCACCTATATCAGTAAACAAGAATGTCATGGGTAGAATAATGGGTCAAGACATAGACTCTCGAGTGGCATATTACAAGATGTTAGACACTTGAGCCCATATTGCAAGATATTAGTCTCTTGAGCCCTATAAATACAAGATATCAGTTTGAGAGAAGAATAATTCTTATTACGAAAATGTATTATTGTGATTAATAGAACCCTTTGTGCTAGATTATAGTATCAAGATGACCAATATTATGGTATTCTAGAGAGGACTAGTTATCGATATAACCATGTCATATGATTACATTTACTTGGCCTTCATTGGCAAGTATTCTAAATGAAATATGAGTAGTAGAGTTGGTTATTAAAATGGTATGTCAAGATATTCTTTTACCGACATACGACAAGAGTTTAAATGTTATTTTGTATGACGGGATCTTAGAGAAGATAATCTCTAAGAGTATCCTAGATATGTTTAGTAAATGTAAAACTCTTCTTATAGTTATAATATTGACTTAAACTAGATATATTTATCATCGACAAGGATTAGATGAGAATTCTTAGACCAAGATAAATACCTTGGATGAATTAAGAAGCTATTGATAAAATTATTCTCTATGCCAATACTAGACACCAAAACCAAGAATATAAACTTTTGAAACAAGGAATAGAGTGAGAGGGAGTCATAGATTCCATGTTGCATGTTACAACAATAGACTTTTTGAAAGACTATGTCCTCAATTTGAACCATCCTTGGTATTGTATTCCAGAATTTAGGAATAAAAATCTAAGTCAGGTGGACTATGGGTGAAACTTAGTTAAGTCACTCTATGACGAGTATTAGTCAAACTAAATTCACTATGGGATGAGATAGTTTCTAAGTTGAGTTAGAGGTTTGTGAACTTACGACTAGGTTCATTGTGAAACGTCTATTTATATTGACTATTTGACCAAAGTAATGCATCCATCTCTGTATGTATTAGTCAGTTCACTATGCTCTAGATTTACATAACCATCCAGTAGTGTCATACTCAGTTGGAAGGAGTCTATAGTTGTAGGACCGTGTTGGTTATGTAGGACACAACACTAGAAACTCAGATGGCAAAAACTTGTTGGTTCCTTATATCTATACTCTTCATGAGGGGTAGGGCCACTTCCAAGAAGGAAGGTGTGTGGGGGACTACTAATCTGTGGTTGGAGGTAAAGCACTCAGGTGATGCTCTCCCTCTTAGGCAGAAGACAAGATGAGACTTATGGAAACAAATATTAGATGCAGTACATTTCATGTTATGACTTTTGGCAGTCAAATTTATGTAAAATTATTCTTATTGCCAAGAGCAAAATATTGTAAATGTAAAGTGAAAGAAATCACTGAAATGCTATCTTTGAATATGTTGTGATTTCAGGTTTTGAAAATATTTAGAAAAGATATGCTGTTATTTCCTTGTCATTATGCAAAAATTATATGTTTAAAAACAAATGATTATGATGATTATGTTCATTTACCTTTCTAGTAACTTCGGTGTGTAAATTTGAATTTTATGAGAAGGCATGTTACAAAAGGCTAAGCATGAATTAAGGGAATGCTAGAAATGATTTGAAACCCTAGCCCAACTATTGCAGACAAGGGATGCATAATTAGAGTAAAATTTGAGGAAATCTGCAGAGGAAAAAGAGGAGGGAGAAAAACTAGCCTCCAAATTGCAACGAGTCCTAGAGCACCAGAGGGCCCACATTGCACAAAAGACACCTAATTAGCTACTTTTGCTCAAAGGAAAGATTCACCTGCCCCTACACCTACAACATTACAAGTTCATGAAGCAAACATTCAACTTTGTGCAGCCAATTCCAAGCTCAAGGTAGATAATGCAAAGCTCTAGAGAGATCTGGAGATTCTTCAACCAAAAAAAGCAATGATTGAGGAACATGTCACTCTTGCATGTGAAACAGGGGAAACCCTTCTAGTGCAACGTCAACCATCAGGTGTGTATGCATTTTTTCTTAAAAGAATAATTCTTGAGATGGAAATTGTTACGAATTAGCTGCAATTTTCCATATGATTTTGATAATGATAAAGATTTCATGGAAGCATATTTGCAAAACCCTAGAGAGCAACAAAACCTGTTATGTGAATTTTTTTAGCATGGGCACTTAATGGGGCATGTTAACACTTCTATGTTAAATTTGTATTTGGGAAAACTCCATCTCTAGAGTTATATTTTTCTTTTAAGAAATAATATGGAATGAGAGAATAGAATGGAGGAATACAACAAAACTTATGGCAATATTGGTCTTGTAATGTGGCATGAATTCCCTAAGACAATGTGGTTTACCAAAGAATTCAAAGCGCAGGCTTACAAATAGGGAATTCAAGAACAATATGTGAATAATTTGAATTCCTTCATTGCTGATTTTCAAGAAATTGCAAACTATCTTCCCTCAGCAACTATCTAGAGTTGTATTATGCGCTATGAAGAATTGCTTGATTGTCTCAAATAGTGGGAGCCCATCTCCCCAACTAATATAAGATGGATGGCTACAAGGGAAGAGATGCTCATCACTCTCATCCAGGATCATAGGTAGGACTAGATTGGAATGAGATTCTGTCCACCTCTCTTATTGATGCCTACTCCTCTCCTCAGTGCACAAGGTCTTATGAGTCAGCTTAAAGCAGACAAATGGCATGCTAGTGTCTCGGAGAACAATGGATTTGTGGTGAAGGGGAGATAAATCTTCACCTACAATGGAGAGGACTATGATTGTTGAGGATCCTTTAAGAGAAAAATGTCACTGATGAGGATGTTGTTCATTTGTCGCCATGAGGACATGGCTTAGATTCAGCAGGGGCAATGATGAGCCGAATCTATGTCTCTTTTAATTTCTATATAATCACTACAAAAAATTTAATACTGTGGAATGACATATATCTATACATATTATAATGGTTATAATTATCTTTTGAATGTTTAGATAAGCATGCTTTAGTCCTTATTTTCTTTAGATGAAATCTTTCGATGATTACTGCAATTTCCACTTGAATATGCATGTTAGAATGAGTTTTTGTCAAAGTTGGTTCTTGGATTCATAAGCATTACAACATAGAACTCTCTAAGAGTCTCTAGACCTCTCTAGAGCTTCCCCTCCAGTAAAGAACATAAGCTTGAGATAGCTCCATTTATCCAATCAATGCCACGATCCTTTGACAACCTGTGACTCCAAGTTCAAGAGTTATCTTAAAGTACCATTCCAGTTCAAGTTGTTGCACTCCTCAATCTGTCTGTTGTCATAAATCATATTTAACTTAGGATCTTCTCTGAAGTTTTGTTTACAAACACTGTTTGAGTATGAATAAGCAGCTGGTTAAGTCCAAGTTCTACTATAGTTTAAGTTCAATTTAGTTTAGTCAATAAATAAAGGCTCAAATGTATAAGTATGAGTTGAGTCAATTTTTAGAGTTAGTTCCTTTTTCAAATCAGAATTGTTGTTTTTATTGAAGCAAGTTATTCCTATTTTCATAGTGTACTCATGCCCATTTGGGTTTCCATTTTATGAAAATAAAGAGGAATTTCCATTGAAATTTAACATTATCTTAGGAGGATCCTTCTAGCTGGGGAAGTAGGGCCCGCTTACCCAACGAAGGAGATCTCTCAGTATTCTTTTATGATTTTATTGCATTCCCTGTTTATGTTAGAATTAACAAATGTGTTAAACTAGAGTCTGTGTTTTCTTTAGTGTTTGTATACCTACAGATCATCCTTTAAATCTACAAATCATAAAAAGGAATTTTATTCTTTAAAAGTTCATCTTGTGAAACAACACTTCTTTAATTTTGTTAAACTTGGATTGCGGAAGTATGAGTTGAATGGTTTCATTTTAGTTATTCATTTCTATTGTGTGATAGAATAGTTTCAAATGCTTTAGCATATCAATTTGATTAAGTAGTTTATTTTCTACGAAGTAGTGTAAACGCTTTCAATTCCTTTCAATTCTAGCATGTGTGTTTATTTAAGCAATTAGAATAGTTTGAATTCTAGCATTGTCTTTTCAGTTTACTTAGATTTAGATCCATACTTAAAACCCCCAAACAAGAAAACCTTTATGTAGATCACTCCAGACACCTCCAGATTGATAAAATTAAATTATGAATTAAAAGAACTATGATGACCTCATTAGGAGATCAACTAAAATTTTGATGACTACTAGGGCAAATTAGAGGCTTTTATAAATATGGTGTCTTTTGTTGGCTACCTGGACATACTTGGGAAGATAATCCCTAATGGAAGGACCCCTAATGGTAATAGAAATAATGGAAAAAATAGAGTTGCAAAAAAAATTTAGTAATCTAAATGTCCCTGCCTTGATGGAAACAAATCCTTTGTGTGGGCTTGGTTGAAAAAATTGTAGACTTACTTCACTCTCAACCCTATGGAGGAGGATTCTATTTGATTCACTATCTTGCACCTAGAAGGTGTTGATTACAATTGGTGGAACCATGGATTGATCACTCAAGGCCATAGCCTTGTGCAAACATTTGATGTCTTAGTTAAAGGATACTAGATCACTTTGAGTAGAAAGAAGAAGAGTATTTGAGGGAGCTTACATGAATTTGAAAATGCTTAGTGGAGTCTTATGTCACCAAGTTTAAGTGAGTTGTAATCATGATGCCTAACATCTTTGATAAGACAACCATATTTTTATTTGTTGAGGGCTTTCTTGAACCCCTTAAAAGCATTGTTAAGGATTTTATGCCTACCACCCTTCAAGAAGCATTAAGAAGATCTCTAATAGTTGAAACATCAGTTCTTAAGAGTAGATCTCTTTTCCAAACCAAGGCACCTACCCCTATGCAACATAAGGGAAATTTCTAGAAAGGAGAGCCAAATCTACACCTCCATGTTGTGTGACTAGGAAGATTGATGAGTATACAAAGAATGAACTTAGAAGGAAGAAGCTCTAATTTTCCTACAAAGAGCCATGGGAACCAAACCATAATGCCTAAGCAAGGGTAAAGTCCATTACATCGAGGTCATGTCAGATGATAAATTAGACTCCAAAGAACCAAGGCCTCAACTAGCCATAGAAGAGCATGCCCATGAAGAGAGGGGGCAAATAAACAAATGGAGGCATGCTTGTATCTCTTTTGGGAGCACCCATATATCACCATTTCAGATTTAAAGGAGTTTTACTTGAGCAATAGATAACAATGTTGATTGATAGTGGGGCCACCCACAATTTCATTGATAAAGGATTGGTGGTTAAAAGAGAGCTAAGATTGAAGAATTTTGAAGGCTTCAATGCCATTGTCACCAACAAATTTACCATCCCCTACACAAAAATAATCCTATAGCTCAACATAACCATGGAAGATCACAAGGCATGTGATGATTTTTATGTTGTAGGATTAGGGAAGACAAACATGGTGTTGGGTGTGTAATGGTTGCACTCCTTTGGAGAGTTTTCATGGAATTACTAGTCCATGGAACTCAAGTTCAAATTTGAAGGGAAAGATGTGGTACTAAAGGGAATCTTAGATGGAATTCCCAAGTTACTGACTTCCAAGAGGATAGAGAAGGCCTTCTAAAAGGTACAAGTAGGGATAGTAAGTTTCTTAGTAATGCACATAAACTCATCCAAGGGGAAGCAATGTGCCTACCATTCTAATATCTAAAATATTTTGGATAAGCATATTAGGGTGTTTAGTGATCTACCCCTAGGGCTACCACCTAATAGATCTTTCCAACACATTGTAGAGTTGGAGCCCAACTCTAAACCAATCATAAAAACTCCTTATTGCCAACCAAGGATGTATAAGGAGATAGTTAAATCTATAAAGGAGCTCTTGTAAATGGGCCACATTAGACCTGTTGATAACTGAGAGGGGGGAGTGAATCAATTATCCTAATTATTTCTTCTTCTGAACTTTCTTATTAATCAATGCAGCATTAATTCAAACAAGCAAACATTACCATGAAATGAAAAAAACATGATACAGTATTTTTGACGTGGAAACCCTATTAAGGGAGAAAACCACGGGGTGATTAACCCAAAGATTATTCTCTATTAGAAGAATAAGGAATTACAAAATGGCACTTGCCAATTAGGGCTCACTGCCCGAGCACACTGCTCACAAAGGAGGCACACTGCCTACAAGGAGACACACTGTCTACAAAAGAATGTTATACAATACTTGAACTGATTGGAAGCATCCACATATGCTGGAGTTCAGTTTCGGTTAAGCTCAGTACACTGATCTGCTGCACTTCATCTTTCCTCTTCTCTTTATTCTGCTTTCCTTTCACATACCGGATCTTTCTTACTGCTTCTGCTCTGCTCTACACTTATTCACATATATCATCATACCACAACACCTCTCACAACTAAATTCATCATGCATATATATCCGCATAAGTAATTTCATCACCTTTCTAGTCGGCACCCGAAAAAGTCAATCTTTTCACTAATTCTGATCTATCGGCTGAATCCTACCACATCAAGTAATGCGGATCAAGAATATACTTGTAGAAATCATTAATCATGTTGGCCAAGTATGATTCATGCCTTCATAGCCTTTAACATCATCAGTAACACATCCAGAAGGTAGTCTGATGTTCTGTCAGTCGGTTCGTCCTCTGTTCACACTGTCACTCAGGAATCCGGTACTCAACTATTCATATCTTTTTCCTCATCTATCACCGGAGGCTAAATCCTTGGAATATACCACTCAAGGTAGTCCTCTTGACTTCCCCAAATCCACACTACACCAAGATACTTCCTCTGAGAGATCTGGACCAATCTGTCGGACCTTGCCACATGCTCTGTTCTTGTTCACCGGACCACAATAATCTTCATTCTGACTTCCGGTAGAGACACACCATGACTTGCGGATATGTGGGATGACCTTTGTTGCCATCAATTACAACAACCATGAATCCATATAGTGTCTCTTGCCAACAATCTCCCCCTTTGGCATTGATGGCAACACTTAGTGAAAAATGACTAAGTGTTTACACTATGCTCCCCCTTGGCTGATGCTCTATCTTTATATACATTTTTCAGAGCTCCCCCTTAGTTGGATTCCTCATTTTTCACTGCTCCTCACTCCCCCTTTGACATCAATGGCAAAGGGTAGGGTCCACACACCAAAATTTTCAAAATTTTTACTATACTTAACTGCATATTACATACTTACATAAACTGAAGAATGTCTGCAAAGGTGTCTTCAATTGGACCAGTTCTGTACCCCAACTTTGTTTCATTCTATCCAAAATTGAAATGTGAGCACTCAACAAAAATGCAAAAGCTTCTGCCCTCTTGAGATTTGTCAGATCATTGGTTTGAGCAGTAGTCTGAGCATCACTTATGGCCTCATGCATGGTTTCTAACTTAGGGATAATAATCCTTCTAAGTTCTCCCATCCGGTTAATTATATTCTTCCTTTCCTTCTCAAGGTTCTTTATTGTATTTGTGATTGCAATAGTTTGACATTCTTGATTTACTATGGAGGAAGAGAGAGGATCAAAACTTTGAGACAAACTTAGTAGTTTGTCCTGTTCCTCTTTTATTTTCTTCTCATTTTCTACTGTTGCTTTTGACCAGGAGATACAAAATTTGTAAATGTCACCGCCATCCTTAAGAGCATTTTCTAGGCTCTTTATCCCAATACTCATATTTCTCCTATCATGAGAGATTAATCCTAGTACCTTTGAGAATCTCTTATCCAAAAACTCCTTCTGGACCTTTTCTTCAGCTGATTTTTCTAGAGAATCAAAATGTGTACCAACACTGCTGACTAAGGTTTTAAGATTACCGGAAGAGGAGGCTGACGGATCTTTCTGGACCGATGGCATAATCTTTTCAAGCACTTTGGAAGCAGCTTCTATCAACTCACAGTCTTCCATATGAGACTTTAGGAGTTTTTCATTTGCCTTAGTATTTGCAAATGAAGCTATCTTCATTGTCTGTACCGGAGAGAGGGAATCAAAGTTGAATGGACTTTGTAGAAGCTCTGGTTCATCAATCTCTATTGTTTCTTTGCTCAGAAATTTTTGGATAGTTTGTGCAGTGTCTCTTGCCGGAGATAGATGTTTCTTCTCTTCTACAGTCTTGGAGCTGTCCTTTGGAATTTTCTCTCCCTCTACATTCCCACCACTGGCAGTTGTGGTTTTCTCTGGTGAAGTCTTTTGTCCTTCTGCAATCTTTGCACTGTCACCTTCTTTTTCCTTCACCGCTGCTTCTTTCTCTTGTAATTTCTCTTCTTCTTTGGATTCAGAGACTGTAGAGGAAACCGAAGGAGAGATGTTAGTCTGTTCAAGGGTCACTTCTTCCAGAGTAGAGGATTCCAAGTCCACAGCTGTTTCTGCACCCAAGTCCTCTACAATAGGAATGTTGAACCTTTTGAATGTATTTCGGAGGATCTCTTCAGTGTCCTTGGCTACCTTGTCGGTCTCACCAAGCATAAGCTGATTCATCCTTGCTTTGCTCTTGAATTCATCCTTGCAGTCTTTGAATACCATGTTCATTGTTTTGTGATCAATTGAAGGATATAGCTGAATAGCTATCTGTTCCCTTATCTCAAGGTCTTTTGCCATGGCATTGGTCTTTCTCATTTCCAACTCCTTCTCTAGACTCTTAGGAATTAGGGAGATAATTTCAATAAAAGCTTTATTGTAAATGTTCAGATACCTGATTGTAGCTTCCTACAGGATCTTTTGGTCAGCCTCATTGTAGTCATCATAGAATTCGGCCATTGGTTGAAGGTTTCCATCCACAGTGACTGATTTGATTACACTCTCTAGAGACGGGGTGGGCTTTTCAACAAATTTCTCTACCATTTCTTCCTTGTCTTGGCCTGTGGAGGGTTTACCAGATCCTTTCTTCTTCTGCTTCTTTATTTCCTTTACTCCCTCATCTGATTCAGTTTCCTCTTCATCTCTTTGACTTTCATAAGCCCTTGTGGCTTTTGTCTTGGATCTTTTGCCGGATGCCTGGACTTCCGGTTTTGAGCTTTTGGCTGTGACAGGTGCAGATCTTTTTGATGATCTGGTCCGGGTGGAGGTTTCTACCGGAACACTTTCCTCACTTTTCTTTCTGCCCTCTTCTTCTCTTTCTCATCCCCTTCCTTCTTCTTCCTATGAGCATCAAGTGCCTCCATTGAGATCCCAAGGCCTTGTGCTATATGTTCTACTTCTTTTCTAACCTTCCTCTTGATCTCTGGTTCTCTGAGTTCAACATGGATTTTTATACTCAGCTCCTCAAAGTTTTTGAACCTTTCTGCCTTTGGATCTTTAGGCTGACTTAGCATGTGTTGAACATGCAGCTCCACAATCTGTTCATCCACTTCATACCCCATGGGTATGATCCACACAGTTCTTGGTTCTACTGCCTCCATTAGGCACTGATCTGTTTCTACCATAAATCATACTATGTCTTTGTACTTCTCAACAAGAGACTGGGGAATTCTTTCTCTTGCTTGCATCATGCTCTGAAAGTTCTTGAAATATCCCCACAGGGCTGTTTTTCTTGCTTTAGCATCCCCAAGTCCATGCAAATAATCTCTGATTTAGATGGCAACTGGTCTGTCATTCTGCCATATCCATCCACTGGATCTGGGAAGCTCATTCATGTAATAAAAGAATAGACAAAGGATCAAACTACCATACTTGAAAGAGTTCTTCTTGTCCTTCTTGATCTTCTGCAGATTTTCCAAAAGTTGGTTTAGAAGAAGCTCACACAAATCATAGTCTGCATTATCCTTTAGCATTTGATAAGCTATGTAAATTGTAGTTCCCGGTACTGAATTTTCCCTACTGGAGTGATAGATCTTGTAACCAATTATCATAGATGCAAATTTGACATCTAGTTCAGTGATGTCTTCAATTGTCATAGCTCTCTTGTCAAATTTTGATCCGGTTGCATCACTAACTGTCTGATTTTTGACAGACTTGAGAATAGGTATTCCACCGGATGAGTGCAGACTGGTTACAACCCTAATTGCATCTTTGGTGATCTTGAAAGGCTTGTTCAACCATAGGAAATTGTCATGCACTCTACTTAGTACATACCGGACCCATTCATCTTCTTCAAAATAGGGGAAATGAATGCACTGTGCAAAGTGCTTATCCCAAATGGCTTTGTACTGAGGTTTAATCTCAAAGGAATTGTCTATCAACTGTTTGTGATAGATATCCATCAATTTTGATTCTCCAAAGTCTTCAAAATTCGCATGTATGTAAACCCTAATGTCCTCTGTATGCAATACACCATGCGGAACACTAGAGAAGGCTCCTAGGGGATCTACCTCCAAAGATTAGTTTGGATGTTTCTTGAATGTGGGGCGAGGTCTATCAGAGATCTTAACTATATTCAGAGTAGCCATTTTTCAAAGATTTGCAGTGAGATATTGAAAATGGAAAATACCTTATACGCCTTTGGTTATACGGAGTGGTTGGATTGATTTCTGTGTGTAATAACTTCTGCAAGTGATCTTCGGTGAACTTGATGAATTTTGTTGCAGAGCTCCACTTTTCACTTCTTCTTGAGTGTAGAATGAACAAGTGATTTATGAGAAATCCCTTATATTGCTTCGCAAACCCTAATATTTATTTGCAATAAATGCTTGACCTACATTATTCTGGTTTGCCTTATTCGAATGACTTGAAGAATCAGATTAGTCCTGATCTATGAACATCATGCAGATCTTTCAATTATGAATAAATCAAGATGACACATCACAAGGACATCCCAAACACTCTGTCCAATCCGCAGAATAAGACAATTCACTTCCGGATCTTTCTGGACCTTTTTGTAATCCTCTGTCATTTTGGAGCATCTCCCGAAACAGGTTCTACTTGATCGATCACAACTTCTTCACATCTTTATGCGGACCTCTGAAATCTTAGCTGGATCATTTTAAGACTCATATCTACAAACCCTTTACTCTGCATCTTGTGCCAAATCCGGCACCACTTGATTGGCTGGGGGAACAGGGTTTTCTTTGAGTCTCCCCCTGAGCCAGAGCTCATCTTTTAATTTCTGGAAGGAATATCAGCACCAGAGTCTAGTGCGGACCCAACCTCTACATTCTTTGAACTTTTCTTCACCCAAATCTTGTTCATTTCATTCCTAACTTCATCCGCATTCATCTTTTGTTTGCCCTTGTCTTGATTTTGATTATATACCGGACCTCTTTTGTCCTGATTCTTGCTTCTGCAGACTTTTGCATTATGACCGGACCTATTATAGATTTGGCAAACAACATTTCTTTGCATATTTGACCGATAACCTCTTGATTTGCATTGATTAGCCATATGACCTACTCTATTGCATGCAAAGCATCTACCATTGAATGATTTGTCCATTTGCATATTTCTACATTCATGAGACTTGTGTCCATACCTTTTGCAGTTGAAGCACTGTCCGGAGAAGGTTGAATTAGTTTGATTCATTCTCTTTCTGCACTGATTAGCTTTGTGACCAAAGTGATTGCAGTTGTGGCAGTATCCATTGAAAGATGGATATCTTTGAGCATTGGGCTGTCTTACCGGAGGTCTTCTAGGCCTGTTCCTTGGATTTTCTAATCCAAAATTCTTCTGACTGGATCCGGAGCTTTCTCCTTTCTCATATCCCAAACCAAACTTGTCATCTGCCCTCTTTTGACTTCCAAGAAGAACTTCAAGTTGAGCAGAACTTATCTTGAATTTTTCTTTATATTCATTTGATGTTTGAAGATCCCTTTTGAGAGAGACAATTTGATCCTCAAGTTTTTCTTCATTAGCTTTAGCATCTTCAAGATCAGATTCAAGATGTCTGATAATCCTATCCATCTGGTGGCAATCTTCTGATTTCTCTTTGAGAGATTGTCTTAGATTGTCTTCAATTTTTCTTTTCTCTTCAATCTCTTGAGTAAACTTTATAACTCCTGATTCCATTTCATGTCTTACCATATGACTTCTTTTGATAACTTTTCACATAACTTAGTTTTCTCAGTTAGCTCTTCATTTGCATTACTTTCTTCACTTTGTCTTGCCAATTGCTGGAGTAGCTCCTTTCTCTTTTTCATAGAGAGACTTAATTTGTCTTTTAGTTCTCTCATGAATTCATCAGCCTGTTTGAGTCTTTCCTTTAATTCATTGACTTCAGAGTTTGACTGTTCAAGATCCTCAAGGGCAGTCTTGAGTTGCTCCCTTAAACCATATGCATCCATTTTAGCTCCCAGATCTTCCTCAAGCTGTTAGGCTCTTATTAGAAGGAACTTAGCTCTGATACCAATTGTTGATAACTAAGAGGGGGGGTGAATCAGTTATCCTAATTATTTCTTCTTCTAAACTTTCTTATTAATCAATGCAGCATTAATTCAAACAAGCAAACATTACCATGAAATGAAAAACACATGACACAGTATTTTTGACGTGGAAACCCTGTTAAGGGAGAAAACCACGGGGTGATTAACCCAAAGATTATTCTCTGTTAGAAGAATACGGAATTACAAAATGGTACTTGCCAATTATGGCTCACTGCCCGAGCACACTGCTCACAAAGGAGGCACACTGCCTACAAGGAGACACACTGTCTACAAAATAATGTTATACAATACTTGAACTGATTGGAAGCATCCACATATGCTGGAGTTCAGTTCCGGTTAGGCTCAGTACACTGATCTGCTGCACTTCATCTTTCCTCTTCTCTTTATTCTGCTTTCCTTTCACATACCGGATCTTTCTTACTGCTTCTGCTCTGCTCTACACTTATTCACATATATCAACATACCACAACACCTCTCACAACTAAATTCATCGTGCATATATATCTGCATAAGTAATTTCATCACCTTTCTAGTTGGCACCTGGAAAAGTCAATCTTTTCATTAATTCTGATCTGTCGGTTGAATCCTACCACATCAAGTAATGCGGATCAAGAATATACTTGTAGAAATCATTAATCATGTCGGCCAAGTATGATTCATGCCTTCATAGCCTTTAACATCATCAGTAACAGATCTGGAAGGTAGTCTGATGTTCTGTCAGTCGGTTCTTCCTCTGTTCACACTGTCACTCAGGAATCCGGTACTCAACTATTCATATCTTTTTCCTCATCTATCACCGGAGGCTAAATCCTTGGAATATACCACTCAAGGTAGTCCTCTTGACTTCCCCAAATCTGCACTGCACCAAGATACTTCCTCTGAGAGATCTAGACCAATCTATCAGACCTTGCCACATGCTCTGTTCTTGTTCACCGGACCATAATAATCTTCATTCTGACTTCTGGTAGAGACACACCATGACTTGCGGATATGTAGGATGACCTTTGTTGCCATCAATGACAACAACCATGAATCCATATAGTGTCTCTTTCCAACAAGACCCAATTCTAGCACATTTGCATCATCTATGGTCCTCATGAAGAAAAACCCAATGTGGTACCATGCAGATGATAGGGATTTAAACAAGAAAACCATTAAAAATAGTCACCCCATTCCCAACATTGATGAGTTGATTGATGAATTGCATGGAGTGGTTTATTTCTTAAATATTGAATTGAAATCATGCAACCATCAGATCTATTTGAGAGATGAAGATGCGCATAAAATAGCCTTCAAATATCATTTTGGTCATTTTGAATTCCTAGTCATGCCCTATAGTTTGACAAATTCCCCTCCTACCTTCTAGTCATGTATGAATTGGGTATTCAAAAATCAGTTAAGGAAATTTATTTTGGTAATTCTTTGATGACATTCTAATTTGCAACAAGACTTGGGAAGACCATTTGAAGCACCTAGACACGATCCTTGGAAACTCAAGCAACAATCTCTCTTTGCAAAGGAAGCCATTTATGTGAGTTTGGAGTGACAAAATTTTTGTACTTGGACAATGTCATCAACACTTAGGGTGTTCAGGTGGACTAGCAAAAGAAGCCATTTTAGATTGACATCCTCTTACCAAGGTCAACCCACAATACTGTGTCCCACTTTTTGGCTAAAGTGGGACATTGAAATCAACATTTTTAACCAAATTTTCACTTTTTGACACCTATAGCAACTACTCCATTAAGAATTTGAATATGATGTGAACTAGTGATTTTTGAAATTTTGTGTGTAGATTCTAAATGTATTTTTTTTTTAATTTTCTAAATAATTTGTGAATTTTTTACGTAACTTTTAATAACTTATTTTTTATAGTTAACAACATTTTAAAATGTGACGTTTATACCATACAACATAACTTTTTTTATAGAAAGGAAAAAATTATAAATATTTAAACATAGATTTGTAAAACCAATATTAGCGTGTAGATATTTTTTCATACTTTTATGTTGCATATTTTTTTAATTAATTTTTGACTGGTGAGATTAATTATAATTCAAACATAGGTTTATACCATACAACATAACTTTTTTTTGTATATATCCAAATTAAAGTCTTAATTTTTGTTCAAACAAGGACATCAATACTTAGTGTGCATATATTTTTTAAAATTTTTCTCTTTTTTTCATTTTTTCACATGTGTGAAATAAAGACCTTGATGTTCAGTGAAAAACCTATGTTCACTAGAAAATAGAAAATTAATATAATAATCAAATGAAATATATTCAAAATCATACTTTTTGGAAATCTTATACTAAGGGATACATACTTACAAAATATAATTTCCTAATGACTTCATTGATCCCCCAAAAGGTGAAGCAAAATTGATTTTTTGTCAGCATTTTGCTAGGTGCGGAGGAGACTCCATCGAGGGTTTGATTTAAGACTAGGAGGTTATTTCCAAGGGGGTTTGATCTAAGGGGGTTTTATCTAATCCCATTCAATTAAAACCCTTTAGATGGAACCCCTCAAGGCTTAAATCAATAATTTTTTTTAAAAATATGTGATTTTAGAAAAATTAGGATGTCCCATAAGTGGGACACACTATTGTGGCAGCACCCATCACATTGACACAACTGAGATGATTCTTTAGCCTGTGTAGCTATTATAGGAGGTTTGTTAAGGGATTTTCACAACTGACAACACCCTTACCTGACATGATGAAAAAAGGAGTTTTCATGTGGATAGACATAGCTCAAGAATCTTTTGATAAGATCAAGAAGGTAATGAGTTCCTACCCCATCCATGATATTCTTGTTTTTTCACTCCCATTTTCCATAGAATGTGATGCCTCAGGGGAAGGGATCAGAGCCACCTTAGTACAAAAGGGGCATCACATAGCATTTGCAATTCCCACTAGTGTGTATTTTTGATGCAGAATGCCCAGCAGAAGTGGATGAAGATTTGAATATATCTTCCCTATCGGCAAGAGATATCCCAATGTCTCGCCGAAGTCAAGGATGTCTTCGCTATCGGAAAGACATGAACTATGCCGAACCTTATTCTTTTATTCCGATGGCCAAGTTCTCACCGATATCTCCTTAGTGGTTCGTTACCTATCGGCAACACCTCATTCTATCGGACCACGAGAAATTTCTTATGCCGATATACTCCGTCACGCCGATGACCACTCTTTGTCGGCCGGACTTCCTCCTTCGGTGAAGCTTCTTTCACCTACACCGACGCTCTGTCTCTCACCGATATCGTCAGACACATCGGCCAGACCTCCTGCTTCGGTAAGACTCTGGTTCGTAGTCCCGATGGTTCATCTCACTCCGACGAGTCCTTTGTCGCTGAGACTTCTCGAACTCCTTCCGATGAACTTCTATCGGCGGGACTCTAACGGTCGCCGTGACTTCTTCGGCTTCCCCCGACAAGGTTCCTCACGCCGATACTCTTTATCGGCAACACTCCGAGGATGTCTCACCGATCGGTGAAACTCTATACCGTCGGCTAAGTATATTTTCCTTAGCCCGATATCGTTTCTCTCACCGATGCGAACACAAAGGTATGTGTCTCCGGCACTATACCAATCTTCGGCAAGACGGAGAGCCGTTCACGCCGATGGGTCTCCAACTGTTCTGAGGCGCCGAACCAGAATTCCCTTCGACAGAACAAAGAAATTTAGCCGTTTCATTTATCAAACCCTCGATCACTTGTAGCAATCTGATCCCACATCAAAACTATCCAATTTCACTCCGATTTCCCGACTAGCCACATGATGATGTCTAGTCGAACTTGACTGAGTTCGCTGGCTTCCTGGGTAAGAATTCAACAACAACAAACGTGAGAAGTCTTTCCCCCATCCCACTGTTACTATACAGGGCTTCAGTGGACAGAGGAAAGGGCCTCCATGTATGAATCAAAACCCTACTCCTAGGTTACGAACCAGCCACTGTGGAATCGTGGGTTTTTACACCGTCTGCACACTACAGAGTCACTATGGATTGACGGATAGCATCCGATTAGGGTTCTATTCTACAAAATCAGGACAAAGATATCAAATCACTAAGAACAACAAAGAAAATCAACACAGATCATACCCAGAACTCTCTTTATTCAGTTATCAGAAAAGGAACTTGTTGTAATACACACTTCTCTCCCTGCTCTGTGTGACATACAACCTGCCTCTAAAGAAGATGTAGAGACAGCAGTTATCCCCTCCAACCGTGCAAACTGATTTTTAAATCAGTTAGCCATTGGTTTACCCTTCATACAAGCAAAACTACATGTGTGCCTTGCACAATTACATTCATGGGACCAAATTGACCCTTATTACAAAATGAAATGGCTTAAGAGCCTTATGAGACAACAAAAGAAAAGATGATCCTGCACTACAGAGAATGTGCTCCTGCACCATACTCCCCCTGCAGGAAAGACTCAAGTCCCTTGAGTTGCTAACTGCTGAAGTGTCTTCCCATGCTTTAGAATATCGGCTTTACTCATCCAGGTTGCCTCTGAATCAGGAAGATCCTGCCACTTGACCAAGTAGTCTTTGTATACCCCTTTTCTTGTCTTCTTGACAATTTTGGAATCCAAGATGCATTCCAATTGCAAAGGCTTACTTGGAGGTAAGTCTTTGATCCAGTCTTCATCTTCAATCACAGCATCTGAGCTATCGTCAGCATGTAATGGAGGTCTAAAAGGGAACAGGTCTGCAACATTGAAAATGGGAGAGATACCAAGGCCAGATGGTAATTCTATTTCATATGCATTTGGACCAAATTTATGCACTACCTTACAAGGTCCTATCTTCTTCATCGACAATTTGGTTGGTTGCCCCTTAGGTAATCTTTCCTTTCTGAGGTAGGCCATCACCAAATCTCCTACCTGGAACTGTACCTCCCTTCGCTTCAGATCTGCTCTATCCTTGTACTTGGAGACAGTTTTCTCCAACTGAAGCTTGACCTGATCATGTACTGCTTTCATGGTAGCAGCAAAGTCTTCTCCTAGAGCACTCCTTTTATCCCATCCTTGGAGGTCTTTGAGTTCAAGTGGTCCTCTTGGGTGGAAACCATAAACTATTTCAAAAGGGCTTTTCCCAGTACTTCTGTTTCTTGAGTCATTATAAGCATATTCAGCTTGACTGATCACTAAATCCCATGCTAATCCATGCTGTTTGGTAAGGCATCGCAAAAGGTTTCCCAAGGACCTATTAACAACCTCAGTTTGACCATCAGTCTGGGGATGGTAGGCGGATGAAAAAGACAACTGAGTGCCCAATTTTCTCCATAGGGTCCTCCAAAAATGACCAACAAATTTGGAATCTCTATCAGTAACAATTGATAGGGGTAAACCATGAATTCTGACCACCTCTCTGAAAAAGAGACCAGCAATCTGAGATGCATCATTTGTGCATTTGCATGGCACAAAATGAGCCATCTTACTGAATCTATCCACAATGACAAAAACACTGTCTACACCCCTTGCTGTCCTAGGAAGACCAAGCACAAAGTCCATACTAATGCTTTCCCAAGGTCTGGTGGGAATGGGCAGTGGTTGGTACAAACCAGCATTAGAAGACATACCCTTGGCCTTTTGACATATGGTACAGCTTGCAACATATCTCCTTACATCTGTCTGTACCTTGGGCCAATAATAGAACCTGGTGACTTGTTCCAAAGTCTTGTCCAACCCAAAATGTCCTCCTAAGGCTCCATTGTGCTTCTCCTTGACGATATTGTCCCTCATTGAACATTTAGGAACACACAATAAATTACCTTTAAATAGGAGCCCTTCTTGCAGCACAAAATCAGAATACTCGCCATGAAAAGTGTTAGCCAAACTTGCACACACTTCATAGGCAGCCTTGAAATCTGCATCATCCTTGTACAACTCCTTCAGACATTCTAGACCCATATGTTCCATTTGTACTTCCTGTATGACCAGTATCCTCCTACTCAAAGCATCTGCCACTTTGTTGGCAACACCTTTCTTATGCTTAATAGTGAAGGTATAGGCCTGCAATTGTTCCATCCACTTAACGTGCCTATGATTCAACTTCTCTTGACTATTTAGGAAGCTAAGAGCATGGTTGTCAGTAAAAACAATGAACTCTTTTGGCAGTAAATAATGTCTCCATTTTTTTAGAGCTTGCACCATTGCATACAACTCTAGGTCATAGGTAGAATACCTCTGTTTGGCCTCATTCAACTTCTCTGAAAAGAATGCTACTGGATGTCCTTCCTGACTAAGAACAGCACCTATAGCCTGTTGGCTTGCATCACACTCCACAACAAATACTTTATCAAAATCAGGGAGTACCAACGTAGGTAACTCGGCCACTTTCTGTTTCAACAGTTCAAAACTATCATCTGCTTGTTTTGTCCATTGAAATTTACACTTCACTCCACCCTTGATGGTATTGAGAATAGGAGCACTTATGTGACTGAACCCTTTAATGAACTTCCTGTAAAAAGTTGCCAAACCATGAAAACTTCTTACATCTCCTACTGTCTTAGGAGTAGGCCAATTGAGAATAGCCTCAACTTTTGTAGGATCCATTTTCAAACAGCCATTGGAAATCACAAATCCAAGATATACTAGTTCAGTTTTCATAAAATCACATTTATCCAAGTTGATCATCAACTTACTCTCATGCAATTTCTTTAACACCTGTCCAAGATGCTTCACATGCTCTTCTTTGGTCCTGCTGAAAATCAATATGTCATCAAGATAAACAATAACAAATTTTCCAATAAATTCTACAAGTACCTCATTCATCAACCGCATGAAGGTGCTTGGAGCATTACTGAGACCAAATGGCATGACAAGCCACTCATAGAGACCTTCATTTGTTTTGAAAGCAGTCTTCCATTCATCTCCCTGCCTTATTCTGATCTGGTGATAACCAGATTTCAAATCAATCTTGGAATAGTAACATGAACCACCAAGATAGTCCAACAGATCCTCAATTCTTGGCATAGGAAATCTATACCTTATGGTGATCTTATTGATAGCCCTTGAATCTGTGCATAATCTCCATTTGCCATCTTTCTTAGGAGCAAGTACACTAGGGACTGCACATGGACTAAGACTTTTCCTAATCAAACCTTTCTCCAAAAGTTCTTGAATCTGTCTACCTACTTCTTCATTCTGCTGTGGTGTCAACTTGTAGGCAGCTTTGTTGGGTAATGTGGCTCCAGGAATCAAGTCAATCTGATGACTTATGTCCCTCATAGGGGGTAAGGAGTTAGGAGTATCCTCTACCACAAGATCTTGGTACTTATCCAGTAATTGTTGCACCTCCAATGGGATCTCCTTCTGCTGTTTGCTTTGCTGATTGGGTACAGGCTTCATCATCAGTGCATACCCTTGGGTATCCTTCTCCTTCATGAGTTGTAGGAACTCTTTGCCACTCACTAACATGACACTGTTGTCATTGCTCTTCTCTCCAACCTGCTCTGGTAAGGGATCCATCTGAAACTTCTTACCATTCTTGATGATCATATATGTATTCTTTTCACCATCATGCAGTGCCTTCACATCATACTGCCAAGGTCGTCCAAGAAGAAGATGACAAGCATCCATAGGAATAATTTCACACAGCACCTTATCCCTATAATCACCTAGTTCAAACTCTACCCAAGTTTGTTCTTCCACCAAATAGTTCTGATTCTTATTCAACCAAGATATTTTGTGAGGATTAAGATGGGGTAATCTTTTCAGTCTACACTTTTCTACCATTTCAGTAGACACTACATTTTCAGTAGAACCTGAATCAACAATGATTTTACAGAGCTTACCATATGCTATTCCTTGGGTTCTGAAGAGATTCTTCCTTTGTGGGGGCTCCTGCTTCAATGGCATCTTCACGAGGGTCCTCTTAATCATCATATTCTCTCCTTCAAGCACTGGTGCAGCACTACCAATTGGTGAGTTTACACTTTGACAATCATCCTCCTGCAATAGTTGGTTCCTTCTCCCACCGTCATGAGAGCTAGACGCCTTCTCAGGGCACTTACTTGCAGTGTGGCCTACTTGATTGCAGTTGTAACATCTTCCAGTGAAGACTCCACGTCCTCTGCCTGCACCACCATCTCTTCCTCTGCCATTAGGTCTTCTCCAACCTCTGAAACCACCACCTTTTTGTTCTGTGTCAGAACGTGATTCTTGTTGACTAGAACTTTCACCTTTGTTTGGCTGTCCTCTGCCAAAATTACCTCTTCCTCTATTGTTCCTGCCGCCTCTTCCTCTGTTATTTTGATCACTTCTCCTTTTCAGTTTATCCTCTGCCCTAGAGGCTAACTGAAAACATTCATCCACAGTCTTGGGAACCACCATACTGAACTCATCCTGTATATTGTACCTCAGTCCATCCAGGTATCTGGCCACCATCTCTTTTTCTTCTTCTCTGTGATTGGCTCTCATGCTCAATCTGTGGAATTCTTCAGTGTATGTAGCCACGTCCATATCTTTCTGCCTAAGATGATTAAACTTCCTGATAGTCTGCAGATCATAATCACATGGTAGAAATTTGGCTCTCAACATGGCCACCATTCTGCTCCACTTGGTGATTGGACTCTTTCCAACCTTCTCCCTTTCACATTGAGTGTAGTTCCACCAAACCAATGCAGAACCTCGCAGTCTGGTCTTTGCAAACTTTACTTTCTTACTGTCACTATACTCTTTGAAGTCAAAGTAATTACTTATGGCTTCAATCCAGTCTACAAGAGTATCTCCATCCAGTTTCCCATTGAACGTGGGAACATCCAGTTTCGGATCACCACTATCTCCATGACCCTTGAGTGCATTCAGAAATGCCTTTTGATCAGCAGTCATACCTTCTCCTTGAGGATTCTCCCCAGTTTCTCCCTCTTCATTCTCCTCTGACTCAGAAGTGCTTCCATCCTTCTCTTTGGATCTCTCTTCCTTCAGTCTCTCTTCGAGCATTTCTTCCACCATCTTCTGGATGGCTGCTTTACTCATCGTCTTGGGAGGCATTGTGCTAGCCTCTGTTTCTATCTCCAATTCTTCGTCTGACATACACGGCTGTGATTCAGAATATTGGCTCTGATACCAATTTGATGCAGAATGCCCAGCAGAAGTGGATGAAGATTTGAATATATCTTCCCTATCGGCAAGAGATATCCCAATGTCTCGCCGAAGTCAAGGATGTCTTCGCTATCGGAAAGACATGAACTATCGGCCGAACCTTATTCTTTTATTCCGATGGCCAAGTTCTCACCGATATCTCCTTAGTGGTTCGTTACCTATCGGCAACACCTCATTCTATCAGACCACGAGAAATTTCTTATGCCGATATACTCCGTCACGCCGATGACCACTCTTTGTCGGCCGGACTTCCTCCTTCGGTGAAGCTTCTTTCACCTACACCGACGCTCTGTCTCTCACCGATATCGTCAGACACATCGGCCAGACCTCCTGCTTCGGTAAGACTCCGGTTCGTAGTCCCGATGGTTCATCTCACTCCGACGAGTCCTTTGTCGCTGAGACTTCTCGAACTCCTTCCGATGAACTTCTATCGGCGGGACTCTAACGGTCGCCGTGACTTCTTCGGCTTCCCCCGACAAGGTTCCTCACGCCGATACTCTTTATCGGCAACACTCCGAGGATGTCTCACCGATCGGTGAAACTCTATACCGTCGGCTAAGTATATTTTCCTTAGCCCGATATCGTTTCTCTCACCGATGCGAACACAAAGGTATGTGTCTCCGGCACTATACCAATCTTCGGCAAGACGGAGAGCCGTTCACGCCGATGGGTCTCCAACTGTTCTGAGGCGCCGAACCAGAATTCCCTTCGACAGAACAAAGAAATTTAGCCGTTTCATTTATCAAACCCTCGATCACTTGTAGCAATCTGATCCCACATCAAAACTATCCAATTTCACTCCGATTTCCCGACTAGCCACATGATGATGTCTAGTCGAACTTGACTGAGTTCGCTGGCTTCCTGGGTAAGAATTCAACAACAACAAACGTGAGAAGTCTTTCCCCCATCCCACTGTTACTATACAGGGCTTCAGTGGACAGAGGAAAGGGCCTCCATGTATGAATCAAAACCCTACTCCTAGGTTACGAACCAGCCACTGTGGAATCGTGGGTTTTTACACCGTCTGCACACTACAGAGTCACTATGGATTGACGGATAGCATCCGATTAGGGTTCTATTCTACAAAATCAGGACAAAGATATCAAATCACTAAGAACAACCAAGAAAATCAACACAGATCATACCCAGAACTCTCTTTATTCAGTTATCAGAAAAGGAACTTGTTGTAATACACACTTCTCTCCCTGCTCTGTGTGACATACAACCTGCCTCTAAAGAAGATGTAGAGACAGCAGTTATCCCCTCCAACCGTGCAAACTGATTTTTAAATCAGTTAGCCGTTGGTTTACCCTTCATACAAGCAAAACTACATGTGTGCCTTGCACAATTACATTCATGGGACCAAATTGACCCTTATTACAAAATGAAATGGCTTAAGAGCCTTATGAGACAACAAAAGAAAAGATGATCCTGCACTACAGAGAATGTGCTCCTGCACCAATTTTTTTGTGCTATTTAATTTATATGTTCTATGTAGTATCAAGTGCTTTGTTAGTGTATTGTGAGATGCATGTGTTATGGTCTATTACACTAGCCTTTTTGATGAATCTTGTTGTACCATCAAGATGTTTTGATTGTACACTCTAGAGGCTTATGTTGTGATGTGTTGTATGACCATCGATGTGTTCTTAATGAGGTTTTGTATTGACATTTAGATTTTAGACTATGTATTATGGGATGCATATGTTGTGCTTTGGTATGTTTAGATTATTATAGTGTTTCAACTTCATTATTTTCAATGTATTCAAAATAGTTGTGATTACTATATCTGATTCATCTTTATGAATTGTTGTTGATTATTCATCTTGTTTCCTAGATCATGCTAGTCATAGGTGATTTACAGTTAGATATGATGATTTTGATATCATGTTATGAGTTATATCATATTGGGTGGTTTATGGTACTTCAACTATTATTATGTGGACTAGGTACATTTGATGTTTGACTTGAGTGTGTAGGTATATGGTTATATCTAACGATGGTTATATTGGAGATGGTCAGCTTGGATTAAAACATGTGTGTTAACAACTATCTCACTTAGTTTGAGTGCAAGATGAGTCTTGTGAACCCCTGTGCAAACCTAGATCCAAAATGATGGCAATTCTAGAATCCACATGTTGTGCAAACTCATAAAATGTGTGCAAGTCCTTTATTATGGTTATTTGATCTTATTTCTTTTCTTTTAAAATTATTTCAAAATGCATGTTTGTGAAATGTTTAATGCTTGAGTAAAAAAATATAATATTGTACCTTAGTGGAAAAAAGGTATATTGCATTATTTTATTTTGGTAGAAGAAGATTACAGTGAATTTAATTATTCTTTCGAAATGAAATATTTTTCATTTAGTAGGTAGAATTTGCATTGTAATGGAAACTTAATTTATTTACCTTGTTTTTAGGGAAATATTAAATTAATTCCACAAGTATAGTCTTATTGAATTATTTTCTTCAAAATATCAATGTAAGTTGATGGCATTGTATCTACCTTATTAAATCATTTGCATTGATTTAATTATTTTTGAAAATGTATTTATTTGCAAAAGTGAATTTTGAAATAAAGAAAATAGAGAAATATGAAAGGGAAATTATAAAAGGGGAAAAGGAGTCTTTTATTTTTACTTCTCCTGGTTTTGAAAACCCTCCCTCTCTCCCTTCTCTTTTGAAAAGAATTGTTGCAAATGGATGAAGTTGGATTTTGAGTTGATTTGAAGTGGATTAGCTTGAGGATTGGAGTTCTTGTTGTGTGATTCAAACAGACTTGTCTTCCATTTCTTTCATGTTGATATTGGAAAGGTATTTTCCTTTTCTTTCTTATCCATTTGAAAAGTTTTTTCTTCATTTTCAATGTCCACATTAGGTGGAGACATATGGATTCTATTCATAGGAATGGTTTTCAATAGATTTTTGCATTTATTTATGCATGATTTAAAATTTAGAAAATTCAAGAATAGATCCATGGTTATGGCAAAAATTTTCAAAAACCATATTTAGCAAAATTGAGAAAAATTAACTTGAAAATAATGTTATGCATTTTAGAAACAAAAAGATAATATTTGAAAATTTTGAATTTTGTATACTTTGAAAGATAAAAATTTGAGGTTTCAACCTAATTCCATTAATAGTGAATTTGAGATTTCTTCTAGTTTTTCTCAAAATTTGAAAATAGAAAATTGACATTTAGAATCTCTTTTGAATGAATTATTTTATGGAGTGAGTTGACTCTTTGTGTAAATGTAATTCTACATCATTGGGCATATGTGCTATGACTTTTTTCATGGATTTTTGTGCCAAGACAAAATTTTAATTTTGGTCCATTAGGAACTTAGGATTGATGTATAGAGTAGGAAAGGAGTGGCCTCTGATTGCTTGCCCATATTTGAAAGGAACTCATGGATAGAGCTAGCTAAGAGTTTAACCAAGTGAGAATATAAACATCAGGGTTAAATAAAACATATGACTAAATAAGACAATTAT
The DNA here is from genome assembly GCA_027924645.1 of Cunninghamia lanceolata. Lineage (NCBI taxonomy): Eukaryota > Viridiplantae > Streptophyta > Pinopsida > Cupressales > Cupressaceae > Cunninghamia > Cunninghamia lanceolata. The sequence continues at coordinate 2,635,950 of BSBN01000549.1, read as the reverse complement.
GCCATGATTCAAATTCTATACAAACATTTATACATGTCACAACACTTGTAAGTTGATGAATGTCCTTGAGTAACCTCATGCGAGGTAGGTTTTCTACTTAGCTTTATACATAGCCTTCATGCTAGTGTATTGACACTCCTTGACTGACTTCTAAGACCCTCATCCTATCATATCATGAGGTTTTTATCCATTGTGTGTTAATATCCCTCCATGTATGTTGATAGTTTATTACCCTTGTACATGTATGTATGTTTTTTTAATTATGCATTGATGTGTAGAAACATTTGTAAATGCATGTTGGATTTCCTTATATATATATTTATGTGCATTGAAGGTACGAGAAAACCTTTATGCATGAATGTTGTTTGGCATTCTTTTATGCTCATGTTGGCATGAGTGAGCTACATATACTCTTGTATGTATTTGCTTGACATGTGCGCAATATATACTTTCATATCTATTGATTGGCATGAGTTGCTACATATGTTGTACACATTTGATTGGTGTGAGTGTTGTAATGTACTCCTTGTTTATGTGAGTTTGATTGATACCCAATTCAACCATCTCCTATGATAGTGGGGTGGGCTCAAGGGTTCCACATGGTTGGGTGGAACTAAAACACCATTGGGGACAAATGAACTAGGAGGATTCTCATTGGAGAGTGTGATAGACTCTCATGGTATTATGCTTTTTGTATCTCTTCTTTGTTACAATTTGTAAACATTGTAAACTAGGTCCTTGATACCATTGTAACAAGAGAGTATTTGATTATTTTTGTATCTTCTTATGCAGGTTATGATCCATCCATGTTTGGGATGAGGCCTTTTAATTGTAATAATTATTTGGTAATATATGTTCTTACACTTTGTCTTGTGAGGATGTTGGCATGATTAGCTATGTTGAAATCATGATATACTAGTATGCTTAACTCAAATTATGAAATGTTGTATTTATGTTCATAGATTGTTCTTTATAATCCACCCACATAAGTGGTGGGGTATCTACATTTTCTTTTGGCGCATGCCAACATTAGTGTCGAACGTGCATAACATAAAATATATCATTTTTATCATATTCTATTATGTGGTTGTTAATACACAATTTACCTAGTTTCATGATTTGGTTTCTTATTGTGCAACTAGTGTGTTTAAACTTTATGCTAGGTCAATTGATGTAATTGAAATTCTTTAAGATTTTGGTTGTTGATGTTATTCTGAGAGAGGTTGTACCCATAGTCTACTTGTCATTCCCATCACATGTGTGTGACCATGTGAGTAGGAGTGTGTTCCTGGTGTTTTGTGATGTTTTGAGAAGCCTTGTGAACATTCCACTTGATCTACTCTTGTTTGGGCATGTTGTGTCTTGTACAAGTAGGTTCCTAGTGGCAAGAACCCCAAAATTTTTTTAGCTTAATTTAGGTGAATTCCTTATCGTAGAATCATTTTGGTTGTAGGAAAATTTTTAGGGAAGATTGATAATTGGTCTTGATAAGTCTGTTCTAATTTTTTTTTAGACACTTTGGTAGGACTATAGCACAATAATTAAACCATTGCATAGTTCTAAGACTACAACACATTGTGCTAGAGTCCCTCGTAGGTGTTGGTGTCCTTCTGGGGCACTAGAGCCTATCTGGTGCATTATTGTCCTTGGGTTGTCAAATAATGAGCATTTCTTGACCTTTTTCAGATAAACTTTCTAAATGAAAGTTGTTTCCCTTGGTCTTCTTAATCTTCTTATCATATTACTTTGTTGAGATGTGTTGTATCTAGTGAGTTATCCTCTATTTTTCATTGGGAAGCATGCCTTTGTACAAAGTCAGTTGTCATCCCAATTGGTTGAGGCTTTGTACCTCCTAGTTGATCCACCTCTTGTATAGGTTTTCCCTTATGTTTGGATGTTGTTTTATGTTGTCTTGGAATGGATATGAGGTAGTTGTTATACTCATTGTACTCCAAGTGTTTTTAGGAGAATGAGGTCATTGACTAGTGTTCAATCATCATTAAGGAAAAAGCTCCATCTTCTCCTATGGTCATTGTGGTGAATTTTTCACATGATTGGTGGTCTTCTACTTTGTGCCACCATTCTTGGTGCACCGGTGATGTCATATTATGTGTCATCATGTTAGTCATGTCACCTTGTGTGCGCATTGGTGTGTAATGTGACATGTACATTGGTGATGTAATTTTATGTGTCATGTGTCACCTTGTGTGTGCATTAGTGTGTAATGTGACATGTGAATGTCACATTTGCAACATGAAAAATTTGTTCATATAGTGTATTTTTGATTAATGTCTTAGGTGAAATCTTGGGGCATTATATAATTCAAAATTAGGAAGTTGAAAGAATAAAAAAGGAGTTTCTCCATCTATGACAAGGAGATGCTAGTCATCATGCATGTATTGTCCAAGTTTTGATAGTACTTGGTTTATGGGAAATTTGTGGTGAATACAAACTACATCATGCTGAAATTATACCTCATCCAACGTGACTTGGATAATCAGTAGTAAGAATGGGTGAATAAGCCCCAAGCCTATGATTTTGACATAGAATACATGAAGGAAAAAAGGAATATAGTTGTTGATGCCATCTCTAGATTGCCCAACCTATGCTCCACCTCTATTATTTTGACCGATTGAAAGATGTCTATAATGGAAGAATATGATAAGAAATCATTTTTCACTACCCTCCTTGATGGAAATTTAAAAGATGATAGATTCATAGTAGTGGATGGTCTCCTCCTTTACAAGAACAAAATTTTCTTAGTCCTTGAATCCAAAATGAAGGAGTTTATTTTGAGAGTTCTACATGATGCAACTCTTGCAAGGAACTTGAGGTATTACAAAACCTATAGGTCAATTAGAGAGAGATTATCATGGAAGGGTCTCAAAGGGGATGTCCTCAAGTATTTTAGAGAGTGTAAGACCTACCACTAAAACAAAATAAAGCATATCTCTTCTGAAGGCTTGCTTCAGCCACTACCCATCCTAAGTTGGAAGTGGTAAAGCATATCCATGGACTTCATCACTAGTCTCCCAAAAGAACAGGGTAAGGACTACATCTATGTGGTAGTGGATAGACTAATGAAGTATGCACACTTCTTCCCTATCTCTTCAGAGTTTAGGGCACATCGAGTGCCTACCTTGTTTTTTTAGAGAAATGTTGAAGCTTCATGGATTGCCTAAAAATATTGTCAGTGATAGAAATAATAGATTCATTAATTATTTGGTAGGAGTTGTTCCATCTGAATAGCACAAAAATAACCCCTAGCACAAGCTACCACCCCCAAATAGATGAGAAAATGAAAATAGTGAACAAGTGGGTAGGAGGCTACTTGGGGAACTATGTATTCAAACATCAAACAACTCAAACCAAGTGGTTTAATCTAGGGGAATACTTCTATAAAACCTCACACCATATGTCTATTGGTATGGAACCCTTCATGGCACTATATAATTATTTTGTGCTAACTTTTGTTGATTCAGTGTTCACCAATAGTAGGGTGCTAGTGGCTAGTGACATGGTGAGGCATAGTCAAGAGGTACTATCACTCAAGGATCACTTCCAACAAGCCCAAAATTAACATAAATTCTATGACAATCAAAATTACATGGAGAGGTCTTTTGAAGTGGGGGATATAGTCTTTTTGAGATTGTATCCTTATAGGAGGACCTCTATCAAAAGAAGCAGGGATGGAAAGCTCAAACCCTACTTCTATGAACACCATAGGATCTTGTAGAGGACTGATGAAGTGGCTTCTAAGCTAGAACTACTAGAGGATATAGGATCCACAATGTTTTCCATGTGTCATGCCTCAACAAGAAACTGAGATGGCATGTTACAAACTTAATATGTCTACAACCCCTGGATGATGAAGGGAGGCTCATTTTGGTGCTTGATGTTGTTGTTGATACTAGGGTGAATAAGTTGAGAAAAAAGAATTATAGAGAAAGTAATTCATTGGAATAATTTTCTTGCCAAAGATGCTACTTGGGAAAGGCTAGAGATTTTGGAGTATTCAAATCTACATTGCTTGAGGGAAAGTAATTTTGGGATAGGTGGACTTGTAATGTTCCAAAGCCTAAGTATGAGAGTGTTGAAGTTATTTTCTATCTTTGAGAAAGGTTTTGGGTTTTCTCATGCTATCATACCTTCTTTCCAACCCTTGCTTTGTCTTACTTGTTAAGATTTCAAACTTTCCCATGTTGGTATCCCTTTCCCTTCATTTCCCTCAAGTGTATGATTTCTTAATTGCCTGCATCTTATACTTTTATACTTCCCCTTACCGACATGCTCAAAATGTAAGGGGTATCCTAGAACCCTTGACCCCAATCCTAGATACCTCATGTAGCAAGTTTTATCTAACCTTGACCCTTGATACCTATAATAGTAGGTATTCCTTAGCTCCGATACCCACTCCCTCTTACAATAGGTCTCTCCAAATCCTAAATCTCAATACCCCTTGTAGCAGGTATCTCCTAACCCTGATCCTAAACACCTTCTATAGTAAGTATTCCCTAGCCTCGATCCTCATCCCTCCTGTAATGGTTATCCCTAAAGCCTAAACCTTGACACCCCTTGCAATGGATATCTCTCGACCTTGATCCCTGATACCTAATGTAGGGTTATTCCTTGGCTCGATCCCCAACACCTCTTGTAGTGAGTATTCTCTAGCCTTGATCTCTACTCCCTCTTGCAATTGATACTCCTAAAGAATGATCCTTGAATCTGATGCAGAGGCATCCACACTAAAACCCTGACATACAGCATGGATATCCGCAACCCTTCATCATCATCATCACATTTCTTGCTAATACTGTCAGCATCATCATATTTTCCCCTGCCGACCGATATCCTCCTGCAGACAAGCCTTCGCCCTTTCGCATGTCAGCAGCATCATCATATTCGGCTATCGGCAGCATCATCATATTCGGTAAGCGCAAACATCCTCCTGACGTTCACTGTTCATCTTACCGCCAACCTCTTTCTTCATCATCATGATGTTCAACATCATGTTCATCAGCAGGATATAGAACATCCGGTTCCCTCCATATATCCTGATGACGACAACCTCATGCACCCTTCCTCTGATGCTTATGTCACCCTGATATCCTGATGACGATGACGTCACATGCAGCTCCTTAATATCCTGCTGTCGGCCAAACTTAACATTTTCGGCCCGCGATCAACCCGATCTTATGCCGATACGCTCCTCCTCGGCAACACCTGATGATGATCACCCCAATGCACATTCACTTTATGCAACCGACTGCATCATGCTCATCTCCACTTACTCGGATGACACCCGATGCTACTGCAGGATATACACAGAAATATCCTGATGATGCCGTTTTGACGAACTTCCAACCTTAGCGAATTTCGATCTGCCGAACCTCCTGGGATGACCCAATCTACCTTCAGGGTGATCTTCCAAACTCTAACAACCAGCACGACCTAGCACATACCCATGCTAGGGTTCTCAACACCTCTCGACTGCGATCCTGCAAACATGCACATGAACAAACACGAAATGCAAACTAAATCCTACCCTACTGTACATGGCCATTCCACCGATTCGATGAATCAACCGGTGGAATGGATCAGCGAATCCATGAAACCACCAAAACAACAACTCGATTACACAGTGGAGATCAAACAGAAAATGAACACAAACAGGATCTCTTATTTGATTTCAAAAGATGCAATACAATGATCAGTCTCTCTCTCTGTCTCACTCTCTGCAACCTAGCTCGATGATCTAAAACCAACCGATCCTCATGCATAAATAGGATCTCCTGCAAGTACTACCACTCGACTCCAAGCGGCTGGGAAATCTCTCCAGGCGGTTGGGAGATCCAACCTGACCTACAGCATAACAACTGTCTTAACAAACTAACTAAAAATAGCAAAGCATGGTCAACATGACCTTATTACATGCAATGGTCTTATCAGACCTTCTTGAAAACATTATCAAGACTCAAAACAAACTAACTACCTCATGGAGGCTAGCTGTCAGGTAGGTGCTCCTGCACCAGAATCTCCTTATAGAAAATATCTCTTGAACTCAATCCCTACTCCTAGGCATACCTTGCCACAAAACCCCACCATTCAAACATGGAACTCTACTTGCCATGCCACATGACGTGGAAAACCATTGAAGGCCTCATTTGAATACAATAAATGGGTGGGAAACTCTCAAATTTTGACCAAAACATGCATGGATCCCATGCTAGGTCCACAAGCCTGTATTTAAGGGAATCTACTTGCTCATTTTGAGATCTTTTTACAACCATATAAAACCCTAACTTGTAGAGTTGAACACGTGTGTTCACCTGGTGAATCTAAGGATGAAAACCCTTAGGTTCTAGACATTGGTGGATGAAATACCATTGTTTTCCCTAGAGTTTGGAAGATAAAAACATTTTGAGTTCCCATGGGCATCTTCATCTAGAGTTTGTGACTCCACTTCAAGTATAGGAGATTTCACCAACATTTTAAGCATCTCAACATTCTACATATTTTAAAAATATGTTTATAATTGTTGTAGAAGATAAAATTGTAATCCTTTGGAAATTAAATTTATTTTAATGTAATATTTGAATGAAATACTAGTTCCAACAAAGACCATATCTATAATTTTATTCTATTAATTTATAGGTTTTCATATTTAACCATTTTACATAAATATAATTTAATGGGTATTTCAATACTATGCATTTCAAGATATATTTGATTTGTGTATTCTAGATTGTGGTATTTTAAAGAATTTCTTAGATTAGGGTAATCACATTGACCAACCACAAAACATGGGAAGAATTTTTGTTAGTCCTACAAAGCATTGCCTTATTTCAAAGATCTTCACCCACCCTAGTCATGAAGAAGATATTAGTGATGTAAGAAGCTATAGTTAGGATTAGGTATTGTACACCTTGCAAATATTAGGAATAATGTAAATATTTACTATTTTGTAATGTGTTCAGCATTGGATCCTTCTTAAATAGGGTGCCACCCTTGGATGAATCCATAGGATTCCTTTGAAGACACACTGTGCCACTTGGGAATTGTATTATTTTGGGTGTAAGAGAAAATTGAAATGAGGGATACATAGTGGAATATAGAAAGAATTTTGGATTGTCCATTATGGACATTATGTAAGAGCATCTTGGAAGAGGAGTTATAATTTTTAAATGAACCACCTGATTTGACTAGTTAAACAATGGGGGTTACAATTGCATGCATAAAGGTGGTGCTTGAGTTTGAATCACCTTCTTGACCCTAAATTCAACACCCCCTTTAGAAGCCCATGGCTTAGTGGAAAACACAAGTGGTTTTCTAGATGGTTCATTTCCTATAAATATAGGCTTTGAGATAGAGGTTTAGCATTGCATTGGATGGTATTACAAGTTTTGAGTGTGGGATTAAATATCAACACATTTTTAGAGTGTTGAAATTGGTGCTACATCATTTGTTGGGGCATCAAGTTTTGTATTATAAGACTTGTTCAAAGTTAATATAGTGAGATTTAAATTTTAGACTACCCAAAAGGATTTCTCAAGACATATAGATTATGTCATTATTTCTTTTCTATTTATTCTTGTTACTTCTTCCATTATATTTTTAGTTTGTATATGTTTGATATCTAATGTATAACATAGAGATTCAATCCTATTTTATGTTCCTAATAGAAGTAGAAACATTGTAAATCAACATTTTATATTAGATCTTGTGTTGGCTTGATCCTATGGAGGGTGTACCTTTATTATGGTATTTTCTTTGTTGCAATGAGATGATTTTAATTATTTTGAATATTAGATTTAAAAATTAGTAGTTATGGCCAACACATTGAGAGTTGAGATTTAAAGTTTAATAGGCAAAACTTTGAGTTCGTCAAAATTTAGGATGAAAGATCTCTTAGTAGAAAGAGATCAATGGATTGGAATAACTACACCATGAGGCTTCATCCCTTCTAGAATGAATCAAGGATTGTAGAAAGGTAAGAAGTACTACCAAGTTATGTCTTTCTGATTCTATCTTTATGAATATTTGAGGTGAAAATACTACATAGAAATTATGGGATAAAATTGTTGCAATATATCAAACTAAGATTCTTATAAATAAATTGTTTCTAAAAACAATAATCATTAAAAATGAATGAAGGAGACTTTGTAACTGATCATCTAATTACATCTAAAGTAGTAGTGAGTTAACTATCTTCAACAGATGTAAAAATGAAAGAAGAGGACAAATTCTTCACTTTTCTTTTCACATTACACTTGAGGATGTTGTGTCAACCCTACTAAGTGAGGAAATAACAATAAAATCCATGGATTATGCCTATAAAGATGCTTTGTATGTAAGATTCTAGTCTAAAGAAAGAGGGGTAAAAATAAATTTCGGTATACAAAGAAATCCAAATCAAAGGGTAGCTTTAAGTCTCTTGAAAAATTTAATTTAAAGTGTTGGAACTATGACAAAAAGGGTCTTGTAAATGAGTGTAAACTTAAGAAAAAAGGTAAAAGTGAAGACTCCTTTGTAGGTAATTTCTCAAATGAAGATAATGTTAGTGTTGAAGTTTTTCTAAGTTCTTCTAATGTACATTCAACTAATGACGCATAAGGAATTAATTTAGGTGCTTCCTTTCACATGATTCCTCATAAGGATTAGCACTCATAATATGAAAAGTAAAATAGAGGAAATATAGTTTTGGGAGATAAAACTTGTCACAATAATGTTGGCCATGGGGGGGTAATTTATTATTAGTGATGGTTGAGTTAAGCTACTTTATGATGTATTGCACATTCTAGGGTTAGCAATGAATCTCAATTCTATTTCTAATATGAATAATAGTGGTGTGTAAATGTTTGACAAGTATGGTTGTAAAATGTTAAGGGGGAATTTGGTTTTGGTGAAGCGTGTTCAAGTAGGTTTTTTAATTATGTTGGATGCTATTACTTTATGTAACTCTACCATGGCTCTTAGAAATGTAATTAAACCAACTAAAAATTCAATGTGACAACATAGAATGGTTCATATAAGAGATAAGAGTTTTAAAAATATGAATAATAAATATATGGTTGAGGTTCTTATTGATTATTCTCCTAACTTTGAAATTTATGAGAATTGTGTGTTTGGAAAACAATATAGGGCTAATTTTTCTCTAGTAGAACTAGAGTAAGTTCTAATAATAAAAATTACATACTTTGCAATTCCTTTTATTTTGTTTTACACTCATTTTAGCATATTTTCCATTTAAGTGTGTTTAACCCCATTTTGACCTCTTACCCCCCTTCCTAAGCCTTGTTCTATTTCTTTCATATGTCACCATAGTCTCCTTCCTATGTGATGATTAGAAAGTACACTTAGGATCTTGTACAAGCCCTCACACATGTGTGAGAGGCAACATGGGGAAGAGTGGATGTGACCAATGATCCTCTCACACATGTGTGAGAGACATGAGGAAGAGTTGTGGAGATGACAAGTGAGAGATATGGGGAAGAGAAAATGTGACATGTGGACTTTCTCACACATGTGTGAGAGTCACATGTGCAAAATGAAGGGTTGAGATTAGAAGATTGAATGTGTTGGTTCCCAAATCTATACACATCAAATACTAAAGGTTTGCTAATTCTTATGATCAGATTCAATGAAAAACTTGGCCAACAGAGTGGGAGATTATTTGCACCTATCTCCCCTTCACTTTAGGCTCTACCAAATCTAGGGGGTATCCCTAATTTTAACATCAATAGATTTGTATTTCAAAATATCATGCAGAAATATTCTCATAGATTTGCATCAAGATGTGTAAGATTAACCTCAGACTGGCAATATTCTTGGATTATCTTCACTATTTAAATCTGAGAACATGCAACACCTAAACTAAAAAAAAAAAAAATGGTTTAAATGATTTATCTTTGAAGTTCTATGTTCTTTTTGGACCTTTGGGAAAATAATTCCCTAGATCAGTGCTTTATCTGGGCAACAGAGTCGAACCTAGTAGTGTAAATGTTTCCTTATGACACCAAAACTTCATATCCAGAGGAATAATAACAATACTGTTACTACATTACAGTAATATGTCCAAGAATAGGTATTACCTATTATTCTTCTTCACTAATCCATTGATAGAACACATTTCCCCTTATACCTAACCTGAAGTAGTTTTAATCCCTTGATATATACTTGTCATTATAATTGTGCTTTCTACTCTACAACTAACTTGCCTAATTTTGAATTTGGTTTTGGGCAGGAATGGATGGCAACAGTCTAGGGGGTCCATGATCTAGTCCCTTCCCCCTGCATATAGGGATTCTACTTCTAGCATGGGTAGTCATGTAGAACAAGTGACGCTGTCCTTAGATCTTGGACCTAATTGATGGAAGGAGCCCCTTGTGGGTGCTGCTAACAATGGCAGGTCATGTATGATGGGTGTTTTGATTCTATTTGAGTGCGAGGGTGCTAAGGTGCTCAAATTTCCAGACCAGACCATACTAAGGGTGGTGGAATCCATGGAAAATACACTTGTGGGGAAGTTCTTTTCTTATAGACCCACTATTGACTTGGTGAGAAGATGGGTGGCTACCAAGTGGGTTCTTAAGGGGAGCATTTCAGCTAGCACTATGATAGGTGGAATGTTCCTATTTAAGTTTACTTCTCAAGAGGATCTACTGTCAATCCTGGCTGGAGGCCCATGATTATATGAGAAGCACTCACTCTCATTGTGTAAATGGAAACTAGGCTTTGATCCTAAAGTAGACCTTAACCAATCAACTCCTATATGGGTCAGACTCTTAGGTCTCCCACTGGAATATTGGGAGGAGGAAATATTTGCTTGGATTGGTAATTCCTTCAGGGATTATGTGACTGCCAACAAGGTCACTAAGGTAAAGACAAGGTTGGGCTATGGTCATTTTTGTGTTAATGTTGACATCCTCAAAATACTTCCCACCTCCATCATTCTAGAATCCAAATATGGGAAGTGGAATTAGAACATTCTATATGAGAATGCCAGGGTCCTTTTCTTGAACTGCATGAAACTGGGTCATGTCTTCACTCAATGCAGGGCCCCTAAATGCCCCCCACCTCAAAAGGAGGAATGAGTGGATTCAATTAGGATCTCTAAAGACTATCCCTTCAAGAAGGATATCCTCAAACTCATTGATTCCCCCTAGGTTCCCTGATGAAGAAAGTTGAGGCAATTGTGTTAGTTGAAGATGCTCACCAAGGGCTCTCAGAGAAGGAGGCTGTGATGGCCTCATGGGACAACCAGGGGCTCTCAGAGAAGGAAGTTGTGATTCCCTCATGGAATGACCAGGGAAAATTTTCTAGTGGGGAGAACCCAAAGCCTAAGGTAGGCACTAATAACTAGATAGAAGATTTAAGTGACAAAACTGAAGAGAGTGAGGAGAGCGAGTTCCTCCAAACCTCTAGATCTCAAATGGTTGAGAATGTACTGATAGAATCTGCTCAGGAGGTTCATAGCTCAAAGTTAAAACTGGGGGGCTTCAAGTTGGGGATAAGCACTTTGGAGAAAAAATTCTCCCTGTCCCTAGGCATAGGCACTAGTAGGAGTACAGAGGACTTGGAGGGTTGGTCCACTGTGAAGAAGAAAGGAAAGGATAATATTAGGAAGACTGCAGATGTGGGGGGAATAATAGCAAGGGCAGGCCCTCACTCATGTAAACAAGGCAGAGAGAGATGGAGAAGGAAATTGCTAGGGGAAGGTAGACCACTTTGGTGGTTCCCTATAGGTACAAAAAAAAAAGGAAGATTGTTTCATGAAATATCCGAGGGATCAACAACCCTCATAAGCAGTTCTCGTTAGGAACTGCATTTTTGATAATAAAGTTGATATTCTGTTACTTCAAGAAGTCAAGATGACTAAGGAGAATTTCAACCTGGTGGTTAAATTCATCTGGCCTAATGCTAACTATGCCATTAGTGGTGCCCAAGGTGCTTCGGGGGGTATTTCGACCTTATGGAACCATAATCTACAAGGGAGGGTGGTGTCTTGTTCCAGGTATTATATTGAAATCTCCTTCTAATGCAACTTTATTTAGTGAACCCTGGTCAATGCCTATGCCCCAAATACACGTAATGGGAGAAAGGAGGTATGGGATAATCTATCAAACAAGATTAAAAGTTCTAAGAGAACTAAGTGGATGGTTACATGAGACTTGAACTCCCCCCTCTATTCATATGAAAAAATGGGGGGCTTGATAGATTATTCTGAAAACATGGCAGAATTAGTAGAGTTATTAGGTAAAGCTAGCCTTATGGATATTAATCTAGTGGGCCATTCTTTTACCTGGTCTAATAGAAGACAAGGGAATAATCTTATACAAGTTAAGTTGGACAGATTTTTAATATCCTCCAACTGGGCCATAGTTAACCTTGTTAGTCTGGTGGCTCTTCCCCGGGTGGGTTCTGATCACAACCCTTTAATGCTAAATTGGAAAGATAGGTGTGTTAAAGGTCCCTTCCCCTTTATATTTGAAATGATGTGGGTGCTTCATCTAGATTTTAGTGATTTTTTGGCCAGGTGGTGAAACATTCCTATCCAGGGACTAACAATATCTGGTTCAAAAACTGGCCAATGTTAGGAACAGAGTTAAGGGATGGAACAAATATACTTTTAGGAATGTTCTTGTCAAGAAGAAGAGTATTATGGATCAATTGTTGGAGGTTCAATCTAGGATGGAGCAGGGAGACTTGTCAGACGAGTTATAGGCTTTGGATAACTCTATCTAAAGACTAGACGTTAACATTGAAGGAGGAGGAGGTCTATTGGAAACATAAGTCCAGGGTCCAATGGCTGAAAGAGGGGGATAGGAACATGTCTTTCTTCCATCCATCTATTCTGAGGCATAGGAAGAGAAACTCTATTAGTAGACTTAAGGATGAGAATGGGAATGTGGTGGAGGATGATGCTAAAATTGGGAGATTGGCTTCTAGCTAATTTGAGTCTCTTTTGGGTTTCCATCATGTCAATGCCTTGAGGGAAGTTAATGAGTCCCTTTTGGACTCCATTCCTACCATATTGTCTAATGAAGGCAACTGCCTTCTGACTAAACCAATTATAGAGGAGGAAGTTAGGGTGACTATCTTCTCTATGCGAGCCCTCAAAGCTCCAGGTTCAGATGGGTTTCCCCTAGCTTTTTTCCACTTTTTTGGATATTATTGGGAAGGATGTCACTAATGTAGCCAAGGACTTCTTGCAGACTAGAAGTCTTCTATGGTAGTTGAACAACACATTTATTGCCCTGATTCTGAAGAAGACTGACTCTACCTCCATGATGGTCTTCAGACCAATCAACCTCTACAATACGGTGCACAAAATCTTCACCAAGATTCTAGTATTTAGACTAGAACCTCTTCTAGACAAGCTCATTGGCTCCAGTCAAAAAGGATTTGTCCTAGGCAGGAAAATTCTTGATGCGGCCATCACCACTCATGAGACCATTCACTCAATTTATAAAAGTAAGACCCCAGCTATGATATTTAAATTGGACATTTCCAAAGCCTATCATAGAGTTAATTAGGATTTTCTGGTTAGGGTTCTCAGAAAATTTGGTTTTCAAGATTAGGTGATCAACTTGGTGAACGAGTGTATCTCCACAGTTAGATTTTCTGTGTTAGTCAATGGTTCACCTAGAGGTTTTTTCCCCTCAGGGAGAGGTCTCAGACAGGGAGACCCTCTTTCTCCTTATCTCTTCATCTTGCTAGCTAAAGTGCTAAGTAGGAATGCCTATAATTTGCTGGTGCAGGGGAGTCTTCGAGGCATTAAAGCTGCCTCCATAGCCTAGGTGTCGATCATTCAACAATTCGTTGATGACACTATATTGTTTGGAATTGCTATTGTGGTTGAGGCTAGAAGGTGGAAAAAGCCTTCTCAATTCTTATGAAGAGGCCTCCAAGAAGAGCATCAACCTTGAGAAAAGTCACATCTATTTTCTAAACAATCAGGAGGACTTAGAACAAAGAATTACCAGAGTCTTGGGATGCTCTAGTATGAGGTTGCCTGCTACCTACCTTGGCCTTTTGATTACAACCACCAAAGTCACCTCTGAGTATTGGAACATGATAATGGAGAGGATGCAGAGGAAGCTGGCTAGTTGGAAAGGAGCTTTACTGAGCCAATTAGGGAAATTTCAACTCCTCAAAGCCTCCCTTCAAGGCACACCTAACTACTTTATAAGTGTATTCAAAATCCTGAGATATGCGGCTAAGAAGATTGAGAAAATTAAGAAGAAATTCCTCTGGTTCAGGATGGAGGAAAAAAAGAGAATTGCATTGGTTAGATGGGAAAAGATCTATACTCCCAAATGTCAAGGGGATTTGGGTTTAAGAAGAATCCATCTCATGAATAGGGCCCTCATGTTGAAGATAGGCTAGACCCTGATTTAAGGTAACAAGGATTGGGGTGATATCATGACCACTAAGTATCTTAATGGGGAGGGAGGCTGCAAGCTATTGGATGATCTTAGACTTCCTAAAGGTTCTGTCATCTAGAATGGGACCCTCAAAACTCATGCCCTCCTTCGCAGAGGCATCAGATGGAAGATAGAGGATGGTAGGAATGTCAATTTTTGGGAGGATAGATGGTTGAAAGACCTTCCCCTCAAAGATTTGGATAATGGTAGACTTGTTGACAAAGCTTGTAGATTCTTCAGTTGTAAAGTGGATAATTACATTAGAAGCTATGGGGGCATCAAAAGTTGGAAGGGTATCATGGACTGTGCCACATATCAAGAAGGGGATAACGAGGATGCTCTTTAACTTCAAAGGGAATTGGTTGATTTTAGGGTTTCCCTTCTTCCTAAACAAGATTAGATGATTTTGGATAAAGACAACAAAGGCTTGTTTATTGTGAAGAGTGCCTATGGTCTGCTATTAGACCCTAGGGAGGATAGGCTATGGGGGAGAGTTTGGCTCTCTAAACTTTTACCTAAAATCAACTTCTTTTGGTGGACCTTAATGCATAAAAAAATCCTGACTCTAGATAATCTGAAGAAGAGAGGCTTTCAAATGCTGAACAGTTGTGTCCTTTGTGGTGAAGAGGAAGAGATGGTCACCCACCTCATTTTGCACTATAACTTTGCTTGCGAGGTTCCGAGTCTTATCATGCAGAGGCTGAATTTGTGTTGGGTTTTCAATGAAAATGTGGTGGCCTTGGTTAAGGCTTGGAGGCCCCCTTTTAGATCCACATTTTCTATTGTTAAGGAGCTGTGGTTACAAATTCCCCTCACCTGGCCTAGAATTTGTGGAAGGAGCGGAATAATAGAGTTTTCAAGGAAAATTTTAGAAACCCCTTGGAGGTTTTTCAGCCTTCTCCAAATTGCTGGTAGAGAATATCAATTCCTACAAATTCAAAGCTGTTGAGAACCCTCCAGGAAAGGAAGAACAAAGTGTATTGAAACAATGGACTATTAGCCTAGACATCTACCAAATTGACAATTCTAAAAGGATAGATAGAGCTAAAACTATCTGGACCTTGCCTCAAAAAGGCTAGTTCAAGCTCAATTTTGATGGGGAAGCTAAAGGGAACCCATGGGTTGGTAGTGGAGGAGGCATAATAAGATTTGATTCAAGAATGTTTGTAGCTTCTTACACTAGGGAAATTGGTATTAAAAGTAATAATGAGGCCAAATATTTAGCCATGTTAAGGGGTATCAAACTGGCCATCTCCTTGAACATTCAACATCTTCATGTGGAAGGGGATTCACAATTAATTGTGAACGTTTCTCTCAGTTTAGTGGGTATAGGTTGGAATCTGGTGGATATTATAGGTGATATCTAGTTTCTTCTCAATGCCATGGAGGAGTACAAGGTTTCTCATATCTATATGGAGGGTAATATTGTGGCTGATGCTATGGTGAACCTGGGTAGTAACATCGATGGTTGGCGGTGTTGGAGGCTTTTGTCCAGGCTGCCTAGCAGCATTCAAACTCTTATTAAGATTAAAGTAAGTAAATGGATTAGGTGTTACGGGCTCTTTGCCATCTGCATACTCTGGTTGTGTGGAGGTGGCTATTTTTCTTTAAAGGGAAATAAGTTTTCAAGCAAGCTTCAAGTGGTTGGGTTTCAAACTTAGAGTAGTGGGAAAAGGGTCAGTACTTTTCAAACTTCTCAGAGTAAGGAAAAGTTACGAAAGGAGATAACTAGGAGACCTATTAAGATGCAAAGGTGGCATGAAAAAAGTGAGAAGAAGGTTTGGAGGACAGGTTGGTTTGTCAGTAAGCTGAGGTGGCAAGGCATTGGGTGGCGGGCTGACAGGCTGGCTCAAAAAGATGCTGAGGAGGCATGTGACGGGCAGGCATGTTGATGAGATGACAGGTTGGCCTAAAAGAATGCTGAGATGGAAAATAATGGAAGGATGGGACAATCAATGGACATGATGGCTTGGGAGTAATTATTTCCCTTCAATCCCTGACTCTAGTGATTTTCATTTTCACATGAGATGGCGGGCGTGGGTCTTTCCTAAGAGAGAAAACTAGGGTGGCGAAGGCATTGCAAATCTCCAGACTTATTATGAAGTTATTATTTCAAGTTTCATATGGCCTTTGATTAGATGGATGTGCATAGAAGGGTTTATTTACTCCTTTGAGTATTCTGCTAAGCATTCCAATGTTCTTTGCCTTAAACATTTCCTTTCTCTCGGGCTGCATAGTTTGCTAGACTTGAAGATGGGTGGCGACATTGTTAAGATTGAGCTGACCACTTTTGAGGAATTTTGACAAGACCCTATGGTTTGGAATATTATACAGGAGGTGGATGTGGCTCCATTCCTCGATGTGATGATTGGTCATGATGAGAATTTGTCATGACAGTTTGCAGAATCATGGGATGAGGATTCCAGACAAGTCTGCATGGGGGGCATTAGTTTCGAAGTCTCTAAGGAGGTGATTGGGCAAGCCATGGGTCTCCCCACCAAAGGCAAAAAATGCAGCTATTGTAGCAAGGTGCCAGACCCTAAAAATATGTGGATTTTCTTCTGTGAAGGTGAGGCTGATGTGAAACTCCATGGGGGGTTTGAAAGGGAAAAGCTGTCGGCACCATGGGGACAAATTTGCCTAATGATCATGAATTATTTCACTCTGGAGGGAATATTTAAGGTATTCTACCATTATCACTTTGCTTTGCTTAATCAGTTTAGGAATAGGATGGAGATTAGTTTCCCCTTTTTCCTATTGTCTTCTCTAGAGAACTCTATTAAGTCAACCAAGGAAATTCATGTTAAAAACCCTAACTACCCTCTCATCCCCATTCACCAAGGCCTCATCCTAAGGTTGTACCACTTTCAGTTGTCCGTGTGCCCCCTGAAACAAATTAAGGTTATCTTGATTGAGAGTACTCTGTCATCCCTGTCTCCTACTGCTAAAGGTAAAGCCAAGAAAACCACTGAGACCCCCAAAATCTCCCCTAATAATCTCAAGGGGGTCCTAGAATTGAAGAATGCAGTACCCTTGTTGGGACCCCTACACCTGATTCCAAGACTAAGTCTCCTAAGAAAGCCAGTGGTAAACTTGAGACCCCTAACCGAGAGATTGCGAAGGATTTGGGGATGTTTGCTAAAAGGGACTAGAAGGCTGTGGAAGACAAGGGAAATGTGTAGTCTAAGAAATCTAAAACTAGTAAGGAGGACTTTGATATGGTTGAGGAGCCTGTGAAAGTCATTGATTTGGATTCAGGACCTAAGTAGGCAGGGAGTGGTGTTGGTAAGCATGGTGTTCATGGAGTGTGTAGGTCCAGCCGTATTGCTAGAATCTCGTCCTCTAATCCCAAGGGCATGGAAATTTATGAATGTTTTAAATTTGTTGAGGACACCATTAGGAAGGGAGAAGATGAAACAACCACCAAATCCATGCATGAAGATGAAAGAGCGAGTCACTTTTCCAAACTAAACAAACCTATCTCAGAGGAGATGGAGGAGGCTTCTAAGGAAGCCCAGGGCTAGAGGAAGAAGGGAAGTTGCTTGTTGTGTGTCAGGATTGTTGATGAGCCAGTGGTGCTCAAGGCTAAGATGGACAAGATCCAGAAGAAGTGGAGGATCATGATTGAGTTTATTACCAAGGCTCTTCATCATGTGGCTTCAGTTTTTGTTACTGTTAAGGACTTTGACAACAAGGTCAGAGATGTGGGGGTGGATATCCTTAGCGACTATAAGGATATGGTCAATTTCTTGGCCAAGTATGGGATGACTAATAGTCCTTAATGGTCCTGTGGGTTTTTGTGTTTTTGAAGGGGGTAAATCACAAACACACAATAACAGATATTGAACACAACAAATAGAACTTTCTTTATTGAACTGAGCAACTCATTACATTACAGAAGCTCAATTACAATCAGAGGATGGATCCTCTACTGGCTGCAACACATTACAGCTCTCCCAACCTCAAGACTCTAGAATCTTCAGCCTTCTGGAACTCCAAATCAGCTAGGGTTTTTGTTTTCCCACCTATTCTTGACTCTACACTGGCTCCCTTAACTATACTACTGCCCAGGGTTCCCAAAATAGTCATAAATAACACTTTTTGGAGGTCTCTAGCTAAATTTTGAATTTTGCAACTCCCTCCAAAAGTAGGTCAACTTCCGGGAAGCATACCTTTTGATCCGGGTGTTCGATTGACAAACTATTTTAAGCGCCGGAAAGCTCGCGATGTGAAATATCATGTTAGAAATCCATAATCAGATTTTTGTCAACTTTTAGTGATGTTATGAGAAGTTTTAGTGCCTCATATCTCATTCCAAAAATTTTTAGGGGCTTTTCAGAAAACAAAAACTTTAATATCTTTCAGCTCACAAATGATCTTTGCCTGATTCCTTCGCCAAAGGTCTTATATTTCCATTATGTAACTTTTTAGAAGTTTTTGCTTCATTACATGCCCAAATGCAAACTTTCTAAAAATAGTAGGTACACTTTCCAAAATAGGTAGGTCACTATTTTTAGCAGTTTTGGAAAAAACTGAAAGTCCTACATTATTATTCTGGATATTATGGAAACAAAAACACTAATTATGGGAAGAAATAAAAACAACTACAATGGTATTGAATTAACTTCTTTTTGGGTGATGAAAGATTGCCCTTACACCTCTGGATGCTCCTGCATCAGACACCCAGGGTAATTTGAGAAGTGACCCTGTCATGTCTCAGGTGTTTGTGTGAGGAAAACCCAAATGGTCAACCTCTGCCTTAGACAACCAAGAAGAATCTTCAACAGGCCTTCCTTTCCATTTCACTAGATATTCTTCGTATTGCCTATTCCGAGTGCTCCTTCCCACACGGCTATCCAAGATCTCTTCTATCTCCTCTATTGAAGTAGATGCCAGAATACTCCACTGCACTTCAGTTGGTCCATCCTCTGTTCCACCTTCATGATATTCTGATAAATCAGCAATGTTGAAAACAGGGGAAATATTGATCCCACTCGACAGCTCTACCTCATATGCATTTCCTGAATCATGGTTCTTCATGATTCTGCATGGTCCAAATTTCTTCATTTTCAATTTATTGTATGTTCCAAATGGGAACCTTTCTTTTCTCAAGTGAACCATGACTTCATCTCCCACCTGGAACTCCTTATACCTCCTCTTCTAATCTGCCTTAGCCTTGTACTGAATATTCATCTTATTAATGTGCTTTCTCACTTCTTCATGCAATTTCTTCAAATGTTTTGCAAAGTCTTTGGCTTTAGCATTTGTCTTTTCTCCATTGTCCAGCTTCCTTAACTCAGAAGCATTTCTCAGGCTATTACCATATACAATCTGAAATGGTGATTTACTAGTACTCCTATTGACATAATTGTTGTAGGCAAATTCTACCTATGGTAAAATTAAATACCATCCCTTGGGCTTATCTCCTACTAAGCATCATAGCAGGTTACCCAAACTTCTATTCACCACTTCTGTCTATCCATCAGTTTGTGGATGGTGTGCAGAATTGAACTTCAAATCTGTCTTCAACTTCTTCCACAATGTCCTCCAGAAATAACCAACAAACTTGGTATCTCGATCTGAAACTATGCTCTTTGGTAGGCCATGTAATCTCACCACCTCTCTAAAAAATAATTCAGCAATATGAACAACATTATTAGTCTTCCTGCAAGGAATAAAATGTGCCATCTTCGAGAATCTATCCACCACCACAAATATGGAATCGTGCCCTCTATGTCCTTGGTAATCCAAGAACAAAATCTATACTAATATCATCCCATGGCTTCTCTGGTACAGGTAATGGCTGATATAGACCTGTGTTCTAACTTGCTCCTTTTGCCATCCAACATACTCTGCAACTCTGCACAAATTTCCTCACATCCTGCTGCAACTATGGCCAATAATAATTTTTACCAACAATAGCAATGGTCTTATCTCGACCAAAGTGTCCGTCCAATCCTCCACTATGCTTCTCCTTAATCAGGTTCTCTCTCATGGAACTCCTTGGAATGCACAAATGGCTTCCTTTAAACAACATGCCATCTTGGATTATGAAATCCAACCATTTTGTCCTGTCCAAAGTAACAGGTTCCAAACAAGCTTTCCAAGCCTCTGTAAAATCTAGATCTTCTAGATACAAACTTTTGAGCTCATTGAACCCAACAACCTCTATCTTCATTTCTACCAACAAATTTTGCCTTCTGCTCAAGGCATCTGCAACTCTATTGGAATTCCCACTCCTATGCTTCAAAACAAAAGTATAGTTATGTAAAAACTCAACCCATTTTAAGTTCCTTTGATTTAACTTTCCTTAACTATTAAGATACTGCAAAGCCTGATGATCAGTATATAAAACAAACTCTTTTGGCAATAAATAATGTCTCCATTTCTTCAAAGCCTGAACTATTGCATAAAACTCCTGATCATAAACAAAATAATTTTTCTTGGCATCATTAACCTTCTCACTAAAATAGGCAATGGGCTTACCTTCTTGGCTCAAAACAGCTCCTATACCACTACCACTAGCATCACAATCTACCTGAAATACCTTATTAAAATCTAAAAGTGCCAAAACAGGTTGTTCTATGACTTTCTATTTTAATGTATCAAAGCTCTTGTCTACTCCTTTAGTCCATCTAAACTCTTTTCTATCCCCTCTCATTGTCTTAGTTAGGGGTGCAAAAATGTTACTAAAATTCCTAAGAAACTTTCTGTAAAACCTTGCCAAACCATGAAAAGATCTTACCTCTGTGACACTCCTTGGTGTATGCCATTCAATGATAGCCCTTACTTTTTCTGGGTCCATCTTAAGACCTTCTGAGACAACAAATCCTAGGTACACCAACTTCTTTGAAAAACTACATTTCTTCAGATTAATCAACAACTTCTCCTCCCTCAGCTTCTCTAGAACTCTTCTGATATGCATTAGATGCTCATCCCAAGTCTTACTGAAAATCAAAATATGATCCAAATAAACAATAACAAAACTTCCCAAAAATTCTTTCAGTATCTCGTTCATGAGCCACATGAATGTGCTCGGTGCATTGGTTAGCCCAAATGGCATGACTAACCACTCATACAAACCTTCCTTTGTCTTGAAGGCTATCTTCCATTCATCTCCTTCTCTAATACGGATCTGGTTATACCCACTCTTTAGGTCAATTTTTGTGAAGTACTTGGCTCCACTCAAACAATCCTTGATGTCATCCATTCTTGGCAATGGAAATCTAGACTTGATTGTTATCTTATTGATGGCTCGAGAGTCTATACACATCCTCCATTCTCCATCCTTCTTTGGTGCTAGTACTGCAGGTACCACACATGGACTCAGGTTCTCCCTTATCAGTCCCTTCCTCAACAACTCCTAGACTTGTCTGTTCAGCTCTTCATTCTCTGCAGGAGTCATTCTGTTGGTTGCCTTGTTTGGTAAACTGGCTCCTAGTATCAAATCCATTTGATGACTTATCTTCATTACTGGTGGTAAACTTTCTGGTACATTATCAGAGATAATGTCTTGGAACTCTTCCAACATATCTGAAACTTCTGCTGGTACATCTTCACATTTATCTTGACTAATCTTAGGAATCAATGCAAAGCAATGATGCTCATGCTTCATACCCTCCAAAAATTTCCTACCATCTACCAAGCAAATTCTAGCAGTACTACATACCTTTTCTTTCACCTCTTTCAAGGGCTTCAATTTATGATGAACTCCATCTTTTGTTAGGGAATATGTGTTTGCACAGCCATCATGGACAACGCTCCTATCATACTGCCACAGCCTCCCCAACATCATATGACAGGCATCCATCGGTATGATATCACACAGCACCTCATCATGGTAGTCCCCAATCTTGAACTTTGCTAAACACTGCTCATTGACCAAAGCTCTATGGTCTTTCTGCAACCATGCATTCTGATATGGATGCAGATGCTTTCTTCTTGTCAAATTCAACTTGTCAACCATCTCCTTTGAAACAAGATTATCAGTGCTTCCACTATCAATAATAATATCACAACATTTACCTTCACATTTGCATCTTGTGCGGAATAAACTCTTCCTCTGATTTGGTTCTTTCTCCTCATTCAACAAGGTTCTTCTGACAACTAGGGTTTCTCCCCTTTCAACATCTTTAGAACGCTCAGACTATGCATCTTCATCTACATGTGCACCTTGTGCATTACCTTCAGGTCTTCTATCCATCCTTCCTTGATGTTACAGACACTCATATGCTCGATTCCCTTCTTCTCCACATTGGAAACAGGTTCCTTTGAAACCTCCTCTTCCAGGTCCTTTCCCAGGTCTACCTCTTCCTCTTCCTCTTTGCTCACCATTGTTCTAGTCACGAGGGCAATAGGTGTTATCTCCTCTCTAATTTTGACTGGTGCCAGGTTCTTCAATTTTCTTTACATCTTCATTTCGACCCCCATCTTCCACCAGTCCTTCCGCCTTGACCTTTTTCGCTTTGGTTGCTGTCAAATCTTTTATTCAACTTCTCTTCCACCTTCAAGGAAAACTGGTATGCATTTTCTATGGTGGTCATTCTGACCAGGCTCAACTCCTCCTGAATACTCGGCCTCAACCCATTAATGTAACGGGCTACCTTCTCCTTGTTGGGCTCTGCATGGCCTATTCTGATAGTGATCTTATAAAACTCTTCTGTATACTCCTTGATAGACTTGTTACCTTGCTTTAGTCCTTGCAGCTTCTTCAACAACTCCATCTCATAGTCCACAGGAATGAACTTCTTCTTCAGTTTCTCCACCATCTGATCCCATCTGGTGATCTTTCCTTTTCCTCTTCTATTCCTCTCTAATTAGACCTCCTTCCACCAAATATTGGCATGGCCCTTCAAATTTGTTTTTGCAAACTTGACCCGATCTGGGTCCTCCACATCTTCATACTTGAAATACTCCTCCATGTCATTGATCCAATCGATGACCTGTTCTAGATTCAAATCTCCAAAATATATAGAAACTTTGATTCTGGGCCTCTTTTCGATCTTCGAAATGGCCCTCAACAACCTAACTTCTACAGGATCTCCTGCAGCTTCTTGCTCTTCCTCAGATAGCTCTTCTTTAGCTTCATCTTCGCTTTCTTCTCTTGTTCTCAGATCAAACCCTCTTCGCAACTCCTCTTGCAATGCATTGATTTGCCTTTGTAGGGCTCTAAAACCCTTTTCCGTCAAAGCATTCCTTCCATCATGATTTCTTCGTGGAGGCATTTTGAGCTCCACAGAAAACCCACAACCTCAGGTCCTGGTGCAAACTGCCTCACAGTTGGCGACCTATTTACACACTCAGGAACCCTTGCTTTGATACCACTTGATGAAGGGGGGGTAAATCACAAAACACACAATAATAGATATTGAACACATCAAATAGAACTTTCTTTATTGAACTGGGCAACTCATTACATTACAGAAGCTCAATTACAATCAGAGGATGGATCCTCTACTAGCTGCAACACATTACAGCTCTCCCAACCTCAAGACTCTACAATCTTTAGCCTTCTGGAACCCCAAATCAGCTAGGGTTTCTATTTTCCCACCTATTCTTGACTCTACACTGGCTCCCTTAACTATACTACTGCCCAGGGTTCCCAAAATAGTCATAAATGGCACTTTTTGGTGGTCTCTAGCTAAATTTTGAATTTTACAACTCCCTCCAAAAGTAGGTCAACTTCCGGGAAGCATAACTTTTGATTCGGGTGTCCAATTGACGAACTGTTTTAAGTACTAGAAAGCTCGCGATGTGAACTATCATGCTAGAAATTTGTAAATGGATTTCCATCAACTTTTTAAGACATTATGAGAAGTTTTAGTGCCTCATATCTCGTTCCATAAATTTCCAGGGGCTTTTTGGAAAACAAAAACTTTAATATCTTTTAGCTCACAAATGATCTTTGCCTGATTCCTTCGCTAAAGGTCTTATATTTCTGTTATGTAACTTTTTGGAAGTTTTTGCTTCATTATGTGCCCAAATGCAAATTTTCTAAAAATATCAGGTATACTTTCCAAAATAGGCAGGTCGCTATTTTTAGCAGTTTTGGAAAAAACTGAAAGTCCTACATTATTATTCTGGATATTATGGAACCAAAAACATTAATTATGGGAAGAAATGAAAACAACTACAATGGTTTTGAATTAACTTCTTTTTGGGTGATGTAAGATTGCCCTTACACCTTTGGATGCTCCTGCATCAACAAGATATAGAAGAAGTGGAGGATCATGATTGAGTTTATTGCCAAGGCTCTTCATCGTGTGGCTTCAGTGTTTGTTGCTGTTAAGGACTTTGACAACAAGGTCAGAGATGTGGGGGTGGATAGCCTTAGCGACTATAAGGATATGGTCAATTTCTTGGCCAAGTATGGGATGACTGATAGTCCTTAATGGTCCTATGGGTTTTTGTGTTTTTGATTAGTCTCATTTTTTGTCTATTGTTTCTGTGTTGTTAATGTACCATTTCTGACATGTTTGAGGCCTTTTTCCCCCGGGGGCTACTTTATATAGGGTTTAGGACCCTTTTTCTTGCTAAACTAATAAAAAAATTAGATATATCACATCGCAAATGTATGTGAATGAGTTTACTAACCCTTGGCAACTTCACTCAAAAGAAAAATGCACATACCCAAGGAGACAATCACAAACAACACACACAATAAGTGTTTTTCATATAACTCAACCTAAAAAGAACATTGTCATTCATAAGTTTATTCATTTACAGGGAAAAATATGTCTCTACAACCCAGAGTCCAGTCACCTCCTCCTACAAACAATAATTTCCCAAATATGTGGATAGCTTGTATCCACAACCTAGAATCATAATTTCTATTACAATAGTACAAATTCTCTTATAAAGGAAAACAAAGAATTGTTAGACTACAACAATCAGTTACAAATTTGACTTCACATTTAATTTTTTGCAACCATGAGAATTTGTATCTCTGATTTGATTGGATGCTGTAGGTAACCTATTTTTTGCAAATCAATCAGGTCCATTGAAATGAACTAAGGTTAATACTACCTTTGAAATTTATTTTTCTCTTTAAAAATTGTGAAATCCTATTCATTTGATTAGTTTGATTGCATCCTCGAGGCTCCAAAATCAAGTTGTAAAGCTCCAACTACTTGTTATTTCATTATATTTTTTTCTCATGCAACTACTAGAACCATTTTAAACCACTCTCCCAACATTGGAATGATCCCAGACAAATTTTAAGAAGCTAAATGGCTACACACAACTTCAAATCCCTGCCTAAAGCCTCCAGATGCGAGCAACATTCCAATGGTGGCTCTATCATACCATCGCAACCTTGACACTGAAGAATGGAGTGGGTTGTGCACTGGTGTGCTCAGCCCCCAAAATGTCTCTATTTTGATTATAAGGTATAAACATTATATTGATAATGTTTATATTATAATATTTACCATTAAAACATTATACCTTATTTGCCCAATTTGTTTTCTCACTGCTCGGTTGTTTTTTTTATGATACTGGGTGCTTTTGCAATTCCAACATTCAAAATTCATCCCAAACATAATTAAAATCACTACCCAGGAATTAGGAATGGTTGGTAGATGATTTCAGACCATAGATTAGCAATTTTGAACTGAAAGAAACCCCTAAAATCTTACCGTAAAGCCAAAAACGTGAATGATCTTCATTCTATAAAATATCTACTCAAATTTGACCAAGAGGATTCTAGAAATACCTCCATGGAAAAGAAGGCATACCCTATCTACATTCCAAGAACAAACTTGACCAGAATCTGCCCAAAAAGGTGCCCATCGCACCATCGCAACCATGAGGAAGGAAGGTAGAGCGGGCCTCCTTCCGAGCAAATGATGCAACTTCACTATGGGCACATGAAACATCCAGAGGCTATGAAAATTTATGTAGGGCCATGATCAATTATTTAGAACATACCCATTTCCTCAAAATTCACACCGCCAAAAGATTTTTGGGACCTCCTTTGTGAATTGGGCCCCTAGGAGCACGATTTTTAAATATTTTTTGTTTTCACACATAGACACCTCTGATCACCATAAAAATGGAGTTGGGAACATTTGAAGGCAAATCAACAATTGGGTTGTCATCAGAACTGGGAAATTTGAAATTTTTACGGGACCCTCCGAACTTGGCTTGAAGTGGCGACAGATTAAAAAACTTATTAAAACACATCCCGGGATAATACAAATTGGCACACATGCTTCTGATAATCCATAAAAACTTTGCACCAAAGGATTTCTCTTGACAAATCATAGATTAAGAAATTTTAATCCTAGAAGTTAGGAGCATGCTAAGTGCCATGAAGCCTGAAACTCAATTAAAACCACCAAATGAAATGCTACCAAGAACTAAGAATTTGCCAAAATTATAGGTGCTAACACTGGCTCTTATTTGGGGATGCATGCCTCTTGCAGGCATGTCAAGTTTCTAGATGTCTCTGAGGTGTAGACCATGTGCCAAATCCATTGGGCTGCTCTATAAATCCTCCATCCTGCATCAAAATTCATATCTTCAATTTTCATTTGGTGGCCTTGGGCCACCAAAAATGAAGAACCAGTATTTGCCTTTGTCAAATATCCTATTTTCAACAAATTGTTTCAGATCCAATTTAGAATCACTATGTACATAGATAGTATCATGGTAGCATATCACCCTATTTCCAGCTGTGCCACCTTGATCATGCTTTTGTTGATCCATGTTGACAAAAACTAAAAAATCCACATAAATACTATCTCTTTGCATACATGAATCATTGTTGTGTATTAGTGAAAACATGTCCCAAAGTAAACCATTGGAATCATTAGAAAATGAACAACTATTCAAGGATGTGTTATCAGCATAGGCTTCATGTACAAATTCTTCCATAGCTTGATACTTACTCTTATATACTGACCCAAAAGGTGTATCTAGCACAAACCCCTGAAGTAGGGCAACCTCCACAAGAAACTGTACCTTATCACAAACCAAATCTTCAACCTCTCCATGAATAATCAGAGGCTCACCCAAATCTGAATCACTTATGTCTCCTTGTTTGTGTGTAAATATAACATTAGTGGCTAATCCACTTAGTGCATGCTCAGATATTCCATCCTTATCTATGATTTGAGTCTCCAAGGGGCTCTTAATTAGAGGTAAATCGTGAATGTTATGATACAAATTAAGTATACAAACAACTTTTTCTAAATCATACATATTTTCTTGTTCAACTAAATTTGCATATTCTTCTTGCTTTCTTACCTCAATGTATTCTTCCCTTGGAAGAAATAGAGATCTAAGGTATAACTCCCTTTGTTGCCTTGTATTATCTAGCTAGTTAACACATTCCTTGACCTATTGTAGGTGTTGTCTTGCTTGGGCAGCCAACAACTTTGCCTTCCTAGCTCTTTGTAACCATCCATCACACATATCTTGTGTCTTCTTAACATCCTCCTATTGCAAGTATGTGCAGTCGGTGTTGTCATTGATGTCAACAAGCTTATGTTGTCATTGGTGTCAACTATATGAGTAAGAAATGGTGCAAGAGTATGAGTAGTTGGTGTTGAGTGGATGCTATCTCTAATGATGAGAAAGTGTTGAAGTTGGTGATAATATGCTTTTGGTGCTTGGCTTCCAAGTGCTTTTGAGAAAATTTGAATAATAAAGGAAACAGTGTATTGTAAAGATGTTTTGTGCTACAGAGTAGTGTTCTAGTTTTGCTCTGTATTTCTTATATATTGAAGATCTATTCATGCGGTTCAAATATGTTGTTTACAGGGGTTTATAGATGCTACATTCAAGATTTGGCATGCTAGATTGTTGTGTATAATAAGGTGTGTTCACCAGTATGTGAACTATGATTTGCAAAGGTTTACAAAGGTGTTTGGGAGAAATGTCTTTTCTCCACATTTCCCTGCAAAGTGGTGTTTGGTCTTGCAGTTTTGGACGCATGCTTATAAGGTTCATATATTTCTCCAATCGAAGTTGTTCATGGTTTGGTTCTCTGAAAGAGAACTTATTGAGTTGTATTGTATGACAAACATTTGAGTTTGTTGGGTAAACAAGATAAGGTTGTGCGGCAAGTGAAAGTTTTTGCAAAGGAATTTGTTGGATTTCAATATGTTTCAAGATGTTCATAAAATACTCTAGATTATGTTAAAGTTTGGTATATGGTCCACAAAGTTGTATTTTGTCTTGAGGAAGCATGTGTACTTAAAAGTTCATTGTGTTAACATAGGTTTGGCCGACCTTGGGTGTTTTCACTAATTGCAAAGTTGCTTCGGTGATTGTGGAAGCATGGAGTGGTGTACTTGAATGAATTTAGGTTCGAGATAAGGTGTGTCATGGTTCACCTTCATTTATTTCCATCATGGGAATGTTTTGGGTCTGACCTAATTTGAATTTGTGAAACTAAGATGCTTTACCGACCTTGGAGAATACTTTCAAGGTTGAAGATGGTATAAATAAGTATCATGGGATTTTGAAAGGGTGTGCGTGCAATGTATGTGATGTGAATGACAATGTGATAGAATGTGTGGTGTAGTATGAGCTTTCATGTGTTAGATTACTAGATGTAGTGAGCAGAAGGTGTCTACAATTCCTTAGTGAGACTATAAAGGTGATGATGGTGTTGTGGTGGACTTCTCTATTGTATTGAGATAGGTTTCTCCATGTAACAATATTCTCTACCTTTTTCTCTATTCTAGCAATGAGCCTTTGGCAATAAGCCTTTCTCTTGGGCAGTGAGCCCTTTGACAATGAGCCTTCTAGCAATGATCCTATTGCATTTTAGTGTTGATATTACTTTATATTGTGAGCTAATCCTCACTGTGGTTTTTCCCTTATTGGGTTTTCCACATAAATCTAGTGTTCTCTTGTGTTTGATGTTGATTTGATTCAGTTTCTATTATTTTCTTTCATGCTTAATCATCATAATAGTTTAAGGGTTAATTGAATTGATGTGGATTTAAATGTGTTTGAGAGTTTTGGAATTATAAGTTACAATTAATTCACCCACCCTTTCAGTTGTCTTGTGTATTCAACACCTCCATGGTATGATATACAAAATTAGAGTTGTAGCTTGAATCTTCAACATGAGTGCCAACCTTGGGAGAGTCCTTCACCTCATTCTCCTCATATGAAGTAGCTACTATCTTTGTTGTATTCATATGAATATCTTATTCATGCAAAATAGAAACCTCCATCTCTTCTTCAACACACTATCATGAACAGCTAGGACATACTCACTTATGAATTAATCATACCTAGTATCTATGTATTCCTTTGATTCTCCACCAACAACACTACTGCAAGATACAACTTCATATATATCCTTTATCTCATGATGTATGCAATTTGAATCTACATATCTTTCTCCTATGGGCTGATCACAACCTTCATCTTTATCATTACAGGATATGCCTTAATTTTCTGCCACAATCTCTTCATCCTTATGCATTATGCCATGACTTTGTTCACTAGTAAAATTGCGATCAGTATTATGAGATATAACTCTCTCTACATAATCAAATTTAGCTCTTTCCATAATCCCAATCCAATGAAATATTTGATCAAGATTTTAAGGCTTCAATCTCTTTGGCAAAGTGCTTAGACCTGATTCATAAGCTTCACAGAGAAAATAAACACACAAAATCCTTAGGTCTGTAATATTATGGGATTTCTAACAAATTATTCATGAATCATGTATATAAAGCATAGGGTGATTTTACTTGTTTCTTCAAATAAGGTAATGATTGAGAAAAAAACATAGGATTAGTAGTACTTGCAATATGTTTACAAGTTGCTTGAAACTCTTTGTGATTCACATGAAGCAATGGTGAACAAACTGGAACAACAGAAATACATTCATTTTGAAAACTATTTTGATTCTTTGTTTTACATTGTTCATCTACATAAGATGCTTTACAATAATCAACACTTGCATACATGTATCCTATTGGCATCCCATATTTCTGATTATTTTCAATATTCATTGTAATTTGATAAGCTTGACGAAGTGTAGTAGGTTCCTTATCTCTCAAAAAATAACTCTTTTCCTCATCTAATACACTAAGATAGACTGTCAGACATAACACATCATTTGGCCTCATATATTCTAGAATATATTTGAGAAATTTTGAAAATCTTAGGTTGAAAGATGGAACCAAAGTTCATCCTTTTCTTTTTGGATGTTCATGAATTGTGTAATTAATGAAATCACATCAGTCCTTTCACCAAACTATCCTAGAAATGCAATCTCAAGATCTAGCCATTAAGAAATGGAACATGAAGGTAAATCTAAAAACCAATCCCTAGCATCATCCTTTAGTGATTGAACAAAGAGCTTCATAATAACATCCTCATCCTTAACCTCATAATCAACCATTAGATCACAAAAATCTTGCAAATGTTTATCTGCTGATTCTGAATCTTTTCCACTATATTTTGGCAAACATTCTCTAACTTCACTAGGAATAATATTTGAATATCCCTAAATGCTAATAAAATTTAGGGCTTTATATCTCTTAGCAACCAAGTATTTCATTTTGAGATCTAATGTGCAGATACAAACAAGGATAAAATACCTGAGATTGTATCGCAACCTTAAACAAGTTTAGAGTCACCACCTAGGACAAAATATCAATCAACTTTCTGGGTTGTTCCCTCCAATAGAGTCTTTTCAAATGGATAACTGAGCATTTCCCTAGTAAAGTCACCACTTCTGTTAGTTTGCAAATCTGCACACATCAAATCCTAAAGGTTTGTCAATTCTTACAATTAGATTCAATGGAAAACTTGACCAATAGAGTGGGAGATTATTTGCACCTATCTCCCCTGCACTTCAATCTCTGCCAAACCTAGGGGGTATCCATAATTTTAACATCAACAAATTTGTCTTTCACAATATCAAGTAAAAATATTCTCATAGATTTGCACCAAGATGTGTAAGATTAACCTTAGACTGACAATATTCTTGGATTATCTTCACTATTTAAATATGAGAACATGCAGCACCTAAACTAAAACAAAACAAAACAAAATGGTTTAAATGATTTATCTTTGAAGTTCTATGTTCTTTCTGGACCTTTGGGAAAATAATTCCCCAGATCGGTACTTTATCTAGGCAACAGAGTTGAATCGAACAATGTAAATGCTTCCATACGACACTAAAACTTCATATCCAAAGGAATAATAAAAATAGTGTTACTGCATTACAGTAATATGTCTAAGAAAATGTATTACCTATTATTCTTCTTCACTAATCCCTTGATACAACACATTTCCCCTTATACCTGAGCTAATGTAGTTTTAATCCATTCCTTGAACAAATGCAACAAATCAAATATATCACATAGCAAATGTAAGTGAATGAGTTCAGTAACCCTTGGCAACTTCACTCAAAAGAAAAATGCTAATACTTAGGGATACAATCACAGACAACACACACACAACAAGGGTTTTTCATATAACTCAACCTGAAAATAAAAATGTCATTAAGAAGTTTATTCATTTATAGAAAAAATATGTCTCTACAACCCAGAGTCTAGTCACCTCCTCCTACAGAAAACAATTTCCCAAATATGTGGATAGCTTGTATCTAGAGCCCAGAATTAGAATTTCTACTATAATACTACAAATTCCCTTATAAAGGAAAATAGAGAATTGTCAGACTACATCAGTCAGTTACAAATTTAACTTCACATTTAATTTTTTACAACCATGGGGATTTGTATCTCTAATTTGATTGGATTCTATAGATAACATGTTTTTTGCAAATCAATGAAGTCCGTTGAAATGAACAGAGATTAATGCTACCTTTGAAATTTGTTTTCCTATTTAAAAATTATGAAATCCTGTTCATTTTATTGGTTTGATTTCATCCTCGGGACTCCAAAATCAAGTTGTAAAGCTCTAACTGCTTGTTATTTTACTATATTTTTTCCTATGCAACTGTTGGAACTATTTTAAACTACTCTCCCAACATTGGAATGATCCCAAACAAATTATAAGAAGCTAAACAGATACACACAACTTCAAATCCCTCATAAAACCTCCAAACGCGAGCAACATTCCAATGGTGGCTCTATCACACCATCGCAACCCTGGTAGAGGGGAATGGAGTGGGCTGTGCACTGGTGCGCTTAGCCAAAATGCCTCTATTTTGATTATATGGTATAAAAATTATATTGATAATGTTTATATTATAATATTTACCATTTAAAACATTATACTTTATTTGCCCAATTCATTTTCTCACTGCTCGATTATTTCTTTTATGATACTGGGAGTTGTTTGCAATTCTGTCATTTAAAATGCATCCCAAACATAATTAAAATCACTTCCTAAGCATTATGAATGGTTGGTAGATGATTTCAGACCATGGATCAACAATTTTGAACCAAAAGAAACCCCCAAAATTTTGTTGTAAAGTGATAAACGTGAATGATCTTCATTCTGCAAAAATCTCTACTCAAATATGACCAAGAAGACTCCATAAATACCTCCATGGAGAAGAATTCATACCCTATCTGCATTCCAAGAACAAACTTGACTAGAATCTGCCCAAAAAGGAGCCCATCGCACCATCGCATCCATGAGGAAGGAAGGTAGAGTGGGCTATGCGCTGGTGTACTCAATCCATTTTTTCCTTTATTTTTTGTTTGCAAAGTATAAACATTATAACATAATGTTTAATCTATAATATTTATTCATTCAAAACATTATATTGCTAATAAATATTAAAAAATGCATTTTCAAACTTTTCACTATGGGCACACGGGACATCCAGAGGCTGTGAAAATTTTTGTAGGGCCATAATCAATTATTTAAAACATACCCATTTCCTCAAAATTCACACTGCCAAAAGATTTTTAGGACCTTTGTAAACTAGGCCCCTAGGAGCCCAATTTTTAAATATTTTTAGTTTTCACACAAGGACACCTTAGATCACCATGAAAACAGAGTTGGGAACATTTGAAGGCAAATCAACAATTAGGTTGTCATCATAACTGACAAATTTGAATTTTTTCACAGGACCCTCCGAACCCAACTTGAAGTGGCAATAGATGAAAAAACTCATTCAAAAATATCCTAGGATAATGCAAACTGGCACACATGCTTCTGATAATCCATAAAAATGTTTCAGCAAAGGATTTTTCTTGACAAATCATAGATTGAGAAGTTTTAATCCTGGAAGTTAGGAGCTTGCTAAGTGCCATGAGGCCTGAAACTCAACTGAAACCATCAAATGAAATGCTGCCAAGCACTGAGAATTTACCAAAATTACAGGTGCTAATAGAATGGAGGGCTAGGATGGAAAACTAATTGATGATGTGGATTTGATCTAGTTAATTAAATAAAGTGATTTATTCAATTAACTAACATTAGGATGAATTAATTGAATGGGATTAAATAGTTGATGAATGACCTAATTAATTAAGCAATTAATCAATTAGTTCAGGGATGGACATGGGATTAATAGAAAAATTTTAATTGCAACATAGTGGATAATTTTTAGATGTCTACATTTTTCCTCTTTGAGATGGTGTTGCGACTAGGAGTTACAAAATTTCAAAGAAGATAAAATATAGCACTTGATGAGATGAAGAGAGACGTAAGATGTCCCAGTCGATTGAGGGAAGATGGTGTTAGTAAATGGTTAAGGGATGCCCCCTTGAGAGGACAGGTGGGTTGGAAGAACATGGGTGTGCTCTCAAAAGGAATGAAGAGAGGGAAATGACTAAACAAAGGAGTGGCGAGGATAAGTTGAGATGGGAAATGATTGAATGAAGAAATAAAGGAGGGGATTAGATGATAGTTCATGCTACATTAGGTTAAGAAACCTTATTTGATATAGCATGAGATGTTATGCACCAAGGTATAAGGAACCATGGTGACAATGTATCCCATGCACATGACTGCCAAAAGGATGCCTTAGCACATCCAAGGTACATGATGACCTTGGTTGGAACAATGATGAGACAACCAATAAGAAAAATGATTCTCCAACACACCCAAGGTACATGATGACCTTGGTTGGAACTACGATGGGACAATCAACAAGCATGACATATGCAAAAGTAGATACATGCCCTAGTATACACTATTCAAAACACACCATGATATAACGGATCGTGGTGACCTTGAGGAAGTATAATATGGGATAAAAGATAAAATAAGATGAAACAAAGATAAAAAAGCAATAGTCAATCTACATGCAAGAGGTTACCTTTTTCCAAAATGTTGTTGGTAGTGAAGAGGATGATGCTTGATGATGGGTAACAATATATCCTATAAAGGCAGAGCATAGTATGGATGGGAGGATGGCAAATGGGTGGACTAATGCATGTTATCGAGGTTGCATTTGGAATTTTGTCAAAGCATTGAGGTGCCAAATTGATAGGAATGAGAGTGATGTTTGTGCAAGTGCATGAAGCATAGAATTGGGAAGGAAACTCATCTAAGACACTAAATAAGCAACAAGGAGAATGCCAAAAGCCCATTACAAACCATGGTAGAATCTCGTGCTCCTAGTGTACAACAAAGGCATGGGGAGAACATACTATGATGGGAATGGTAAATGAGGCAATGAGATCATAGAGGACTTGAAGGAAAATGGAGTCCAGCTATACACATGGTGCCTGCAAGCAAGTTTTCACCATGGTACTTATCCAAGGAACCACAAGAAATGATTTTCACCAGAGAATGATTTATTTCTCTTTACTTTTTCTATTTTTCTATTTTTTTGTTTTTTTATGATTTTTTACTTTTTTTTGGAGTTTTCTAAATTGGGATACTCGGAAGACTAAGCATGGAAACATTTGAGATGAATTATGTTAGAGGTTCACTAGGGGTTTGACCATCTAGAGTATCCAACTGATAAGCACCTAAACCATACTTGGCAATGATGATGTAAGGACCCAGCCAATTAGGCTCAAATTTTCCCTTCTTGTCTCTATCTTGTAGATTCTTCTAATTTTATTTAAGCACAAGATCACCAATCTCAAAATCTTGAGATCTAATTTTCTTATTGTTATTTCTATGTAGCCAATTCTAATAGGCCTGAAGATGATTTAGGGCAATGAGGCACCATTCATCAAGGAGCTCAAGCTCATGTAGGCATGCAGTTTGATACTCCTCATCATCAATGATATCATGCAAAGAGATATGTAATGATGGTAATTCAATCTCGATCAGCAAGATAGCTTCAGAGCCAAAGACTACAAAATATGGGGTGGCAGCAGTGGGAGTGCAAATACTAGTACAATAGGCCCAAAGGGTGGGATTAAGATGGAGGTGCCAATCACCACTAGCATCAGTGGTGGTTTTCTTGAGGATTTTGAGTAGAATTATGTTAGTAGTGTCTACTTGACCATTGGATTGGGTGTAATAGGGAGTGGCCCAACAGTGTTGGATGTCGAAGCACTCATAGAGGGTGTAGACTTTATGATTTACCATTGTCTATAACAATGGTAGAGGGGATACCATAGCAATAGATGATGTGATGGAGGATGAATTTAGATATTTGAGTGCTAGTGGTATAAGTGAGGGGATTAGCTTTGACCCACTTAGTGAAATATTCAATGGTGGTGATGATGACTTTATGGCCACTAGAGGAAGGGGGATGTATCTTGCCAATGATATAAAGGCCCCACTAAGAAAATAGCCAAGGAGTAGTGATTAGTTGCAAAGCTTGGAACTGTGCGTGAATCAGGTCTCCATATTGTTGATAGGTGAGACATCTTTTAACATATTTACAAGCATCATGTTCCATTGTGGGCTTGTAGTACCTTGTTCTGAGAATCTTTTAGCAAGGACCATGCCACTTGTATGGGCACCGTAGATACCATCATGAACTTTTTTAAGTGTGATGTTAGCCTCTTCTATGTTTATGTATCCCAAAACCATCAAATCCTCTTCAATAAAGAGTATCTCTAAGGAGGGTGAAATGAGAAGTGCATTGAATGAAGGATTTATGTTGATTGTAGGATAGATTAGGTGGAAGGGTTTGATCATGGAGGTATGTGTAGATGTCATGATATTCTAGTGTATCATATGTAGGTATGAGGAGTTGTTCAACTAGGAATTCATAGCATTGACGAGCCCGTGGCATGACGAGGAGTGACCCAATAGTGGTCATTGCATTGCTGACTTTGTTGTTGAGATGAGGTACCTATTCAAATTGGATGTCTATAAAATATTGCTTGAGGTAGTCAACCATCCATTTTTAGGGGATCAAATTGTCATCTTTTGTGTGATATTCATTGTTAACCTATTTGATGACAAGTTGTGAATCTCAATATACCTATAAGTGATGGATGTTCCATTGTATAGGTGTCTTAAGACCCATCATCAATGCTTCATATTCTGTGATGTTATTGGTACAAGGGAAGCCTAATTTGAATGCCTTAGGAATAAAATCACCTCGTAGAGTGATGAAGAGAATACCAGCATTGGATCCATCAAAATGCATAGGAGCCATCAAAGTATAATGTCCAGGAAGTTAGTTCTGTGATTGTAAAAATGGATTCACCAGGGAAGTTAATGAAAATTAGTTGATGATCTGGTAAAGGAGTCTTTGGAAATTGGTCTATGACAATATGTCCTTTGATTTCCTTTTTATCCACATACTCTATGTTGTGACCTCAACAACATAACCCATTTCTCCATATGTCATGTAAGGGAAGCTCTGGAAAGCAAATATTTGAGTGGGTCAATTTTGGAGATGAGCTTGATTGGATGACTTGAAACATGTAATAGTGAAGCTTTTGAGAGCTGAAGAGAACAATGAGGCATATACATTCCATAAAGGTGTAATGTATTTCATAACCAACTAAGGTACGACTAATTAGTAATATGGTTTTTTCATGACCTATCTCATCATGTTGAGCTAGTAGTGCCCCTAGTGCTACTAGTGTTGCTGAGATATAAAGAAGTAAGGGCTTCACTAGAATAGGTACCATGAGGATGGGAGGTGATGCTAAATATTCTTTGATGTGATCAAATACCTATTGATAATTTTGATCCCATGTAAAGCAAACATTTTTCTTGAGGAGGTGAGAGAATGGGTGGCATTTGTCAGATAATTGTGCAATGAATCTTTGGATAGTCTTGAGTTTACCTTGAAGACTGTGGAGCTTCTTCAAGTTTTTAGGCAAAGGCATCTCCATAATATCTATCACCTTAGTAGGATCTACTTCAATACCTATTCTAGATATGATGAAACCCAACAATTTTCTAGATGTAACCTCGCAGGCAAACATTGTATTCATTTAGATGTGCAAAGATGCATTCAAGGACTGCAAGGTGACCATCTTACGTTCTTGATTTAGCTAGGAGATCATCCACATAATCTTTCCTTATGTCATGTATCATGTCATGGAAGATGACTATCATTTCCCTTTGATACGTTTCTCCTGTGTTTTTTAGCCTAAAAGGCATCACTTGATAATAGTAAGTTCCCCAAGGACAAGTAAAGGATGATTTATGTTGATCTTCAGGAGCTATGGGAATCTTATTGTACCCTAAAAATCTATCCATGAGAGAGAGCATCTCATGACCAACTATGAGGTTGACAATAATATCTATGTTTGGAACTAGGAAGTCATACTTAGGGCATGCTTTGTTGAGGTCCCAAAAGTCTATGCAGATATGAATGCTCCCAAGATTCTTACTAACAGGTATAATATTAGACACCCATTCAAGGTAGTCGATAGGGTGGATAAAGCCAACTTCAGAAGCCTTTACAAACCCTCTTTTACCAATAAAGCAATGTGTGGATGCATCTTGTGGAGATTTTTTTTAACTAGTTTAGAATAAGGATGCGAGATGTTATGATGGACAACTAAATATGGATCTAGGCCTGACATGATGACATAGGACCGAGAGAACACTTTTTGTGCCTTCTACAAGATGGTAGATAGAATAGGTTTCTTAATAGGTGAGAGAGGGGCTGCCATGTGGATAATCTTTAGATTCTCCTTGGTTCCTAAATTGATTTCCTATGTATCCTTAACTAGTACCACTGAGCATTCACACCAATGTGATGATGTCAGAGGTAGGTTGAGTTCCTCATCTATTGATGCCTCAGGGAGGTTTTCATCAATAGACACACCATTATTTTTCTCTTGTGTGTCCGATAGTGCCTTAGAGAGGTTTTCACTAGGGGATGTTTCTTTTTTGATTTTTTAGGACTAAAGAACTCTTCCTACTCCCCAAAGTAGGCATGAGCATCAAGGTCAATATAAAAGCATAATTTGTGATCTTCGGTAGGGATACTATCACAAAGCCCCAAGAATACAATGATAGCTTCATCATTCTAAAATACATCGAGAAGTGGTGAATCTTGTTGGTCCTAGGTGATGATATCAGAGTATATGAGTTGAAGATCGATGATGAGGATAGAAGTATCTTCAAAAAGAGGGGAGATATCCATGTCTTCAAAAGAGGTGATGATGGGATTTCCTACAATGTGTGCAACAATGCCAAAGACTTGCCATATTTGTAGGAGTAGCATGGGGCTCATTGGGTTATAGTCCAAGGGGCATGTATCCAAGACCATGAGAGTTGGGGTAGAACTCCTCTGGAATAGGCTTGATAATGCCCTATTCATGGATGCCAAGGCCCTTACCCTTGTATTTCA
The DNA here is from genome assembly GCA_027924645.1 of Cunninghamia lanceolata. Taxonomy (NCBI): domain Eukaryota; kingdom Viridiplantae; phylum Streptophyta; class Pinopsida; order Cupressales; family Cupressaceae; genus Cunninghamia; species Cunninghamia lanceolata. The sequence continues at coordinate 2,596,896 of BSBN01000549.1, read as the reverse complement.
TGTTTTTGTACATGTGGTGAGATGAAGGATAAATCTGTTTTAGACATTCAAGTGTAGATTTTGCATTATCTGATTCATCTCTGTACAACTAGGAGTCAATGGAAGCCTCAATCTTTTCTTTAGATAAGGCACCTATTGATAAGAAGGGGGTGGACCCACAAATGGGAGGTTTGTATATTGTTTATAGTTACAGTTAAGGACGACCATAGGAGCATGGAGATAGAGGCAATTTTTTGACATGGAAGGCATTATATAATTCATATTCTCCACAGCCAGTGTTGATGATCTTGACCTTGGTGGTTTTGGAATTAGGGGAGGAGGATGCGGTGGATGTAAGGTTGTTGGGATTAATGTAGGATGAAGAGGATTTTACCTTGTCATGTGTGGCAACACTGGTACTGGGATAATGAGTGGTATCATGATAAGAGGCTTGGATGACTTTGTAATATTCAAAGGGTTGTGGATCAAGATGGATAGTGACTTCAAAGCCATTATGGGGGAACTTAAGGCATTGGTGGTAAGTAGATGGGACTACTTGCACGACATGGAGCCATGGGTGACCAAGGAGAAGGTTGTAGGGGAGGTCAAGATCAACAATGTGACATTATTTTTTTCAAGATGGGGCCCACCTATATAGAAAGGCATATGGTACCTTTAGATTCTCGTTTGTCATTTTCATAGGACTTGATGGTTATCACATAGTTCCAAGTATTTCTTAGAGTATCTAAATTATTTAAGAATCTAAAGTGTACATAGATTCAAGCTTGACCCATTATCTAAGATGACTCTTTTAACTTTATGTTTTGATATTAGGACCTTAATATGAAGGGCATTGTTATGGGATGGATTGATTGGGAGTATATCTCTTTGACTAAAGGCAAGTTGATATGGAGCGGATAGGTGACCAATGAGGGCTTGAAAGTGATCAAGATCAATGTTGTAGAGGACTCATGATTCTTGTAAGGCACGGTCCAATATTACCTAATGGAAAGGTGATGTCTTGAGGAGCTCCAAGATAAAGATCAATGCAGGAGTCTTTCTTAGGTACTCTAAGAGATTATATTAGGGAGGAGAGGAGGAGGATGAGGACCCCCCTTGAATGGTGGCCCTCCCATGCTAAGTAGTGACAGTGTAATTAGAATTGCTGGAGTTGACTTTGATGGTGGCAATATGAGTGGTGTTAGTGTCGATACACCCCATGACCGAGTCATAGGAATAAGGAGTTTTATTATAACTAATGTTATGGGTATGAGAATTATTGGATTTCTCTTGGTTGGAGGTGTAGAGTTGAGATTGTCCATAGGCAGGAAGAGGGTTTTGATATATACCAAATTATTCATTTGCTGAGGAAGATGAATTTCCTTTGATTTCAATCTCTCCATGATCATTGAGATCTTGGATATAGTTTTTGAGCTTCATACATTTGCTAGTATAATGGGCTTTGATACGATGGTACTCATAATATTCATTGTCATTGTACCATGTAGGATTAGGTTTAGACTTGTCAAAGGGCCATGTGTTGGGGAAGTTAACCATGTTGTCTTGGATAAGTTTATGAAAGATGACCTCCAAACATTCCCTTAAGAAAGTGTACTTACACTTTGGATTGGTGGGTTGCCTGGTTTGTCCTTATGGAATGGAGATAGTGGGAGGTTTGAGGACAATTTGTATAGTTTTAGTATCATGTGATGGTTGTGTGGTTTGGATATGCTTTGAGTCAGTGATTCCATCACTAATAGAATTCTTATTTTTGGCCCAAATTTTAGGTTTGTCATTTGATTGGTTGTTGTCTTTGTTGTAAATTTTAACCAAACCTTTTGAAATGAGGGATTTTTCAATAGTGACCCCTTTGTCAATTGTTTCATCAAAGGTAGAGACGTAATGGATTTGGAGGTGAAATACCATCTCTTGATTCAAATTTTGGACAAAGATATTGACTAGTTGTTTCTCAGGGATAGGCCAAGGAAGGAAAGTTGTGAAGCCTCTCCATCATTGTAGATAGGCGGTGAAGCTCTCCCCATTGTGTTGTTTGGAATTAGATAAGTCTAGCATGGTGAGGTCATGTTCAAAATTGTAGAAGTGTGCAACAAACTTCTCAGACAAGTTGACAAATGAGGTGATGGACCCTGGAGGTAGGAGCATGAACCATTCTAGGGCATGACCTCCTAAGCTATGAGGAAAGAGTCTTAGCAAGTAGACATCATTGTAGGAGACTTCTTGGCATGCCATAAAGAATTATTTTATATGGTCATGATGGTCACCTTTTTCCTTATATTTATAAAATCTTCAAATTTCAAAGTGTGGGGGAAAAGGTATCATGTTGAGATTGTGATCAAAGGGGTATGGGAAAATGTCTTCAAATTTGTATTGTTTTCATTGTGATCCTCATTGCAAGTTGGTAAGGGAATTTTTCATCTCCTGCCATTTATGATCAAAGAGGGTTTCAAGAGGTGAATTACATGGAGTGTAGTTGATTGTCCCAAAAGTTAGGGGTTGTGTAAGGTTGGTTGGGTTGATGGGGTTTGAGGCAAGGGGATTGGGAGGAGGGGTTGAGGGAGTTGTTGATAGGTGGGGGGAATGATGGTAGAAGAGGGAGGAGGTTGTGGATATGTGTTTAGCATGGATTTTTTAGTGGAAAATCTTCACCAATTGACAAATAGTTGAAATCAGGACCTCTAAAAATGGTGAATAGTGTTGGAGTAAAATGTGTACACTAGCATTTTACACTTAGTTTACAACTTGGGTGGATCTAAAACATTTAATTCTTGATCTTGTGCACAAAACCTAGAAAATAACTATAATGTGAGGCTATAAACACTTAAATTGACTTATCTCAGAAGTGGTGGGGCTAAAGGACCAGGGTGCCCAAGTGCCCTGGGCCCTCCTTTAGCCCAGATCTAAATTGATGGCATGACATTTTTAATTATCTCAAATAGTTTCTCATGTCAGCCTCATTTGGTTTGATTCTGTAAAAATGAATGGGAATGCATATATAAACAAGTTAAGTCATTCATTTGAACATCTAAGCAATCTAGGCATACTTGCACTCTCTCTTCTTCTCTCTCATGCTCTCTATGGTGGATTATTGTTGTTGCACTAACTTCTTGCAGGTCTTATGAAGATATTTCTACTTCTTTGGGCTACACCAACTTCTTGAGTCAAGTTGTGATACCACATCAAGCATACTAGGGTTTCCATGCTAATGGTGACTTCTTTTCTTCATGCTTTGTTCTAGCATTCCATTCTACTTCAGATTTACCTTTGTCCTCCTAGGACACACACGCTTTGAGATCTCATCATTGCTATTGTGGAGGTCAAAACATAATTCATGAAGCTTGAGTTAGGCAAGCTCCTAAATAGTACCCAACCATTTTCCTTCTTGTGTGTGTGTAGATAGCATCCAAAAGAATCTGTAGAAAACAAGTTATAGGAAGCAAGAACACAGAAGGGTGAAGACATAAGAAACTTAACATTATGAATAACCCTAAGCAGGGTCTAGGGCACCCAAGAACCCTATTCCTTTGGGCTCCTGAATCCAGATCCATGTTCTACTCTACCCTCTTATCTCCATTGTGGTGTTAGATTTCTGATATCTATTTCCAACTATCATATTTTCACAAATCTTGCTTAACTAGGGTTTTTACTTTGCCCTATCTTGATTGGTTGGATTTGGTTGATTCTCCTCTATACAACAAAGGGACAAAACCCTTGTAGTTTGGCTTTCCTTCTTAGGTAGAAGCTAAGCTCAGTTTGTGTTCTAATGTTAGATAGAAAAGGGTTTTGACCTAGTATAATCTCTTGGGCTAGGTCTCTCTTTTCTATTCAACATTTTAGTGAACCTGACTCTTCTTGTACTTTAGCATCCTTCTTGCTTCAGATCTATGTTTTTTTCTGCCCTAGATCTGATTAGATTTGAGTTCATTATTCATTTTGTGTACCTATATAGATAAATTGTGCATAGTTTCAAAACTAGGGTTTGTAAAAACCTTGCATTTCTAGGAAATCTAGCTAATCTTCAAACTAGGGGTTGTAGATTAATGTGTTGTTTCAGATATTGATGCATTCTTAGGTTGGTATAAGTAATCTCATTTTTTGTACCTTATCATTCTTTATGTTTAGAGCATTCTTGTATCCTTGCATTTGAAATTTGGAAAACAAACATTTCATTTTAGATCTAGAAAAGAGCATATTTGTTACCTTGTTGCATTTCATAAAGTTAGATCTGTTAAGAGAAATTATGCATAAATATCAATGAAATAAAGAAATAAAGAAGATTCAAAAACAATGAACAATACCTCAACAAACCTCTTTACTTCATGGCTTCCATTGATGGCCTATCTCAAATGATCTTGTGTATGAATATGCCCTTAGAAGGTGCACTTCCTTTCTATTCCAAGACGTCAAGTTGGAATGGCTGTGATAGTTTATTGTAATGAAGATGAGCTTCACAACAATGGTAATGGTGATATGGTAACAAGTTGATCGCAAGCAACGAAGGAGTGCAATGGGTGCCAAAGGTGTGCTGTAATTCCTATAGAGTAACAATACTAAAAGCTTGGATGAATGAAATGGAAGAAGACGGTTCAATTTATAGACTTGCGAGAGAGAAGATCAACAGTATAGAAAGAATGAGAAGATCAATGGTATAGAATGGTTGAGAGAATGTGCGCGAATAGAAAGAAGACAAGTGTCACACAAAAGTTGTTTTGTTTGAGTTAACTTCTTTCTTTTATAAAGATAAGATATGCTTTCATAAATTAGAATGTTTTTTTTTCTAATTTTAAGAGTTATTGATAAAAACAAGGTAGATTGAGTCAGTTAACTCAACTTGTGATTGGCTTTTGCATGATTTGAGAGAAATTAAATAATAAATTATTTAATTTTGTGTGCATGAAGAAGAAGAATTATTTTTAGAAGATTCAGAAGATATTTGAGGAATTAGAAGATAAGAGGGCAAATTAAATAAATAAATTTATTTAATTGTTTGTGCATGATTAGGAAGAATAAATAAAAATTTGATTGTATTTTATTTTTAGAGATTAAGAGAATCTAAACAAATTTGATTGATTTATTTAAATTTGGAAGAATGAATTTGACTTAATTAAATAATTAAGAATTATTTAATTGATTGGAAGAATTTAATTAAATAAAGGATTTTATTTAATTTTGACTTTAGAAGAGGTAATTAAATATTTTGATATTTAATTAACTTAGAGGAATATGAATCAAATAAATAAATTTGTTTATTTATTTATTGATAGAGGAATTAGAATGAAATAAATATTAAGAATATTTATTTAGATCAAGTCGTGTCATTTTTAGGCATATACATTTTGCCCCTTTTTGATGCAATGTAGTTTACGATGTTGCTTCAAAGAATAGATTGTCTGATAATGATACATGCCCCAGTTTGCCCTTGGTATAGGTTATGATGATAGGATGCCCCCTTGGGAGATTGGACAGGAAAAAAATAGAAGGGACATGAGACGGACAATCTCATGATGAAGAAGGTGAAAAACAGGTTAGGTTTGAAGAAAATGGGGTATGGTCTAGAGAAATAGGAAGAAATGGGCTTGGGAAGTAGTCACGGTTGCCACACAACCAGTTAGGGTTCACTCGCTATATATAGGAGTTGGGTCCACATTCCTAGTCATTTGCACACTTGGCTTTTGTTGATTGTCTTTTGAGAGCTTAGGAGAGCATAGGAGCATAGAGCAGTTGAGATAGATATGGATAGTCCACGCAAGGAGCACCACTTTGAGTGCGTCCGATGGTTTGACTGGCCAGTTAACGCAGGAACACCAGTATGTAGTTCAAAAAAACTCACCTAGGGTCATTTATTAATGCAATAAATGCTAGGGAAAGTTAAACTAAGATAGATGCATCGATCTGTGTTACGGGACATATGTGCTCCAAAACCACACATATGATATGTTTCAGTGCATTTATGGTATGAAATGGCGCATATAAAAGTTTTGCACATGTGATATGAAAAATTGCACATAGGGTATAGAACGACACATATGTCATGTGACTGCGCTTTTATGTTGTCTAGCTACGCATGCATGGAAAGCTGTGCATGTGTTAAGAAACTTCGCATGGATGACATGTTACGACACATTCATCGTGAAGCTACAGTTGTGATATGGAACCATGCATTTACTCAATTTGTTGGTGCATTTTCTAGAAGTGGCGCATTTGCTATGAAATGGCACATGTACCTTCTGGTTCAGCACATATGCTTTAGGTAGTAAGTTTACTTAACAAAATTGACTCAATTGGCATCTTTCTCGATGCGTCAATCAATAAGTGATCTCTGAGATTGCAGGAATCTAGGCAAGAGATGTTGTATGTTGTTTTAATCAATTTGATATGTTAAGGAAGTGATATGATGATGTAGATAGTGTTGAGTAGTTATGTAGATTTGGTTGACGCATTGCTTTGCTTGATTGCAGGAGGACATTCAGGATGTACTTATGTCATAGGAGTAGTTTCCCTTATCGTTGTTGTAGTAGTACATGCTTACAAAGATTGACTGAGAGGTGCTAGGTGCTATGGGACTTGACTATGTTTGCTTCATGCCCAAGGTTCGTGTGAACCTCAGTTTGCTGACTGCTATTATAGAGCGATTTCACAGTGAGGATGGGACCTTTCACCTGCCAACTAGTGAGATGGCAATTACTCTTGAAGATGTTTATAGGATTATGCACTTGCTGATACAGGGTGATCTTGTAGAGTATGATCTACAATGGGATGCAGGACTGGCGGAGTGTAGGCGAGTCTTTGATGATGCAGAGCTAGAGGGACAGGTTATCTCCTGGCAAGATATTCACGACTATTATGACTACTTCCTAGGGATAGTGGTTGGATTGATTGGGGGTGTTGTCTACCTCGATAGGTCACATGGATTCCTGATTGGCTGCGGTTAGGTTATGGAGAGGATGATTACAGAGGGCACCCATTTTGCATGGGGTGTCTATGTTTTGGCATATTTGTATTAGGATATGCATCAGGTGGTATACCACAGAGGAGCCTGCCTGTCGGCAGGTGTCACACTTCTACAATTTTGGCTATAGGAGCACATTGTGATCACTTAACCGATATGCATGTTTTCTAGGCAAAGGGGTGAGCCTTATAGCTATGGGTATGTAGGTGTTATTTCCTAGCACAAGTTGGGAAAGCTTGAGTACTAGAGGCACACATTGGACAATGTAGATAAAGTTGTCTAGCACCCATATCTAGATTATGAGTACTGGGATGATGAGGATGATGAGCTACCCTACTACTTTTAGACTCAGTGGCTCATTGGCAAGACATGGTTTATATTAGAGAGATAGATAGTTAGTAGGGTTCAGAGGCAGTTTGGGAGGATACAAGGTATGCCACAGGGGCATGCCCAGTTCATGAGGACACATGTAGAGAGATTCAGATGGGGCCTGGTTGCTTCATATGAGGAGGCACTAGTAGAGTTCAAGCAGACTCCTTATGTGGCTTGGTCAATGAGGAGGGAGGTGATAGACACATGTATGACTCCTGATTATGAGGAGTGGTTGGCCGCGCACCCGTTCCCGAGATATTCAAGACCGAGAGAGTTAGTTCCTTGCCTAGATGAGGAGGATTCAAAGGATTAGGATAGTGGAGGTGGGAGGAGGAGGAGATGGAGGAGGGGGAGAGGAGGACAGGGAGATGGAGATGATGGAGGTGATGGGGGAGGAGGAGGAGGAGGGAGGTAGAGACAGAGGAGGAGAGCTGGGGAGGGATCTTCCTAGTAGCAACATGTAGTGCAGCCACAGGTTGCATAGTAGGTATAGATGTCAGCACCACAACAAGTGCCCCAGAAGGTAGGTTAGCAACAGGTGCAAGGACAAGGTTAGGTACAATAGGTGCCTTAGCAGTAGGTGCCACAGGTTGCATAGGTTCCTCAGGCTCCTGCCCAGCTTGATTTACAGCAACAGGCTATCATTATGCTATAGGGACAAGTGAGATAGCTCCAAGCATACCTCAGAGTGGTAGAGTCTCAGAGAGAGTTTGATGCATAGGTTTTATTAGGGCTCACGATAGAGTGGGATGCAATAGAGGTGAGGGTACGGGCTTTGAGACTAGAGAGAGATGCGACCCTAGCTACCTTGGGTATGATGGGGCCACTACATTTTTGTCTACACAGGTGCAACAAGGATAGGCTCAGGTACACTAGCTACAGACACAATGCATAGATGTAGGGTGAGCTTGCTAGAGGACATGTATAGACCCAGTACTACAAAGGATTGTATCATGGGGTAGTGTCGGTAGATCAGAGGGCACCTAGTTTTTGGAGCCAGTCAGTGGCAGGTACACCTCAGAGGGCAGGGGGATTATGGTCAGGAGGGTCAGTGATGGGCCCACAAAAGTCTGGGGCCAGTAGAGGAGGGGATGTAGAGGGTAGTGCCGGGAGTAGTGTCCCATGGCAGCATAACTAGCTGACACTTGTATAGATTTTGGCTTTACGTATACACTTTTTGATGGCTCAAATAGCCTGATATGTATATACTTGTATCATTTTGTACCAAGACATGTATCATTATTTATGTGATGTATGTATTTTATGACTTGACTAAGAGATGACAGACTTTTGATATATTTGTACATTTGGACATGTTTTATGTTTATGATGATGCGGCTATTTGATCTCTATATGTAGTTGTTTTATGCTATATGCCATGGATGCAGTCTATCTTATGATGTTTCATATGTGATGCACATGTTATGATACTCTATATGATGCCTTTTATGGATGTACATTATTTTTTATGTCACTATGATGCTTACTTATGATTCTAGGACTTGGCTATGATGATGATCTAATATGCAACTATGGATATTATCTATATGATTATGCAATGTTATCCGATGATCTACATGTACTTGTCTATGTTTTTTATTTTTCTGTTGACGCTATGGTATAATGCAAATGTATATGGATGACCTAATGCACTTATTATGTATGCAAATGATTTAATCATGTTAATGACTATCTCATGAGATATGATATGCAACTTATGCTATGTTTTTGTTATGTCCAAATATGCCCAATCGACACAGAAATTCCACAATGATAGATAGAAGACTGACTTATAGAAGAAATGACTCAGTGGAAGGATTCACAAGCTTTTATTTGTATTGATATTCTACATAGGAATTTTTATTGCATGGAATATGGATGTAAATGGATATGATATGGATGCAAAATGGTTTTGCCATCTTGATATTGCAAGTATATTTGAAGTGTTTATTTCATCATTGGGCGATTTTATTTTGGTACTTTTTCCGAATCTTGTAAGTTAATACAAGCATCTAGGTATAATTGAATTGCGATGACCTGAGTATTTCTTACATGGATTTTGATTTACCAAGTTAATACAAGCATCTAGGTATGATTGAACCGAGATGACCTGAGTATTTCTTGTGTATCAATAGACAAGGATTGCCCTCTTTCATTTTAGACCTCTGAAGTCCTCAATGATCTTTTTCCAATCATGTCATTAGACAAAATTCATCACATTACTAAAGATTAATCCACAAATAGTAGACAAAGAAAATGATTTTTCCCCCATCATAGCATCTCTAGCTTTTGGCATCCTTGAGTAGCATAGAAAGACATAATAACAAAAATCAAGACTCTGTAAGTTAACTAGATCAAACACAAAACATTCTTGCATTTAGATGTGATTTTCTTGCCATAATTTAGATAGAATCAGTTTGAGGTTTTAGGTACTTGCTTTTCTTTGGATAGGTTGATGTTTGCATCAAGAATTCTTCTTGAAAGTAAGTTTTTCTTGTGCTTGCATGCTTTCCTGGTAAAACAGACCCTAAGGGATTGACCTAGCACCTCAGGGGCTCATTGCTAAATGGCCTTGCCTATGTGACGATGTAGAGACAACGTAGTTCGTGACTTGGACCATGGATGGACTAGAGGATAGACAACAAGGTATGGGATGGATGGGAAGGTGGAGCCTCAAGGGTGCATTAAAAATGGCCTTGCCTATGTGACGATGCAGAGGCAATGTAGTTCAGGGTAGACCCTATGATACTGACAACATACTCTATACTAGGCTGACACTATGGATAGGATACTAGATAAGACCTTAGTTGATAAGGTGGCAAAAAGAGATCGAGTATCAAGCCATGATAGGTCATCATTAGGTTACACAAGGTGCTTTATTATGAAACAGATATGGATCGGATGAGAAATGATGGTAGGAAGAATGGTCAAAAGGTGATTGGTTTTCCAAAGATGGAGGAAGAGGTTTATCACAAGTAATGCCTATTTACCAGGTTTTCACCACTTGTTTTTATTTGCACGAAAGCTAAAAGAATACATGACAGATGTTTGCCAAGTTTTCATCATGGTACCTATCCAAGGTGCCTGTTTGCCAAGTTTTCACCAGAGGATGATTTTTTTGTTGTTTTTCCACTTTTTTAAAAATTTTTTTTGTATTTTTGTATTTTTACCCCCCTTACATTGGGGTTCTCTTAGGTATAGAACTGACAAAGATGCATACTGTTGATTGGGTCATCGAACAACTCACATTCTGATATTGCTAACTTATATGCCCCCAATCCATAGGCAACAATGATGACATAAGGACCAAGGCAGTTGGGATCAAACTTACCTTTCTTTTCCTAATCCTGTTGATTGCGGGGATTTTCCTTAAGTAGTAGATCACCAACATTGAAGACCCTTGGATGGACCTTGTGATTGTAGCTTTGTGACATTCTCTATTGATATGCCTTGATATGGTTAAAGGCTTGTTGCCTTCTCTTTTCTAACATCTCTAACTCTTGCAATTTGGAAACTCTATAGTCTTCATCAGTGATAAGACCTTTTAATGACACCCTTAGGGATGGTAACTCGACCTCGATGGGTAAAATGGCTTATGATCCATAGACAAGGGAGTATGGGGTAGCACCTATTAGAGTGCATATACTGGTTCGATAGGCCCATAGAGCAGGATTGAGTTGTATGTGCCAATCACGACCAACATCATTGATAGTCTTCTTGAGGATTTTTAAGATTGATTTATTGTATGCCTCTACTTGGCCGTTGCCTTGTGGATAGTATGAGGTAGAGAAATGGTGTTGGATTTTGAATTTGTCACAAAGCTCTTGGAAATCCTGGTTCTTGAAAGGTCTTTTGTTATCCGTGACAATGGATGAGGGAATTCTATATTTGTAGATTAGGTAATTGAGGATGCATGAGGCAACCTATTTGCCTGTGACATTGGTGAGTGGAAAAACTTTAATCCACTTGGTAAAATATTCAGTGGAAGTTATTATGAACTTGTGGTCGTTGGATGATGGAGGGTGAATTTTTCCCACAATGTCAAGTCCCCACTAACAAAAGGGCCAAGGTGTCATTAAAGGTTGCAGCTCTTGAGCTGGTGCATGTATCAATTTTCCATATATTTGGCACTACTTGCAATTCTTCACAAACTGATATGAATCAGTTTCCATGTTTGGCCAATAGTATCCCAAACGCATGAGTTTTTTAGCTAAAGAAGGACCGCTAGAGTGTGTTCCACAAATTCCTTCATGTATGTCTCGTAAGCCTGTTTGAGATTCTTCTCATTCTAAACATTAGAGTCAAGTACCATCCATACCTTGTCAGTATAAGGTATCAACCATAATGGTGTAACGAGAGGTTTGATGAATGAAGGTTCGATGTTGGTTAGAGGACAAGTTAGGTGGTAGGATGTTATCCTTGAGGTAAGTGTAAATCTTACCATACCAAGGTGAATCAGATCTGACTAATAGGCATATCAAGTGTGTTTCAAGAAGATCATAAGCTGGTTGCATAACTAAGTCAACCAAGAACTCATAACATGACTCATTCTCTAGGATCTCAAGGAGCGAGGCAATGGTGGCCATGGCATCTACTGCTTTGTTTTCAATGTGAGGTATTTGCTCAAAGGAGATGATCACAAAGTACTCTTTAAAGTCATTAACCATACACTTGTATGGGATTAACTTGTCATCTTTGGTCTGATAGTCATTGTTGACTTGATTGATTACCATTTGGGAGTCTCCATAGAAATGTAGGTCTTTTATTTTCCATTCTGCTGCCATTTTGAGACCAATGACCAAGGCCTCATACTCTGCTATATTGTTTGTGCATGGGAATAGTAGGTCATAAGACTGAGGTATGGTGTCACCATGAAGAGTGACCAACAAGATTCCTGCACCCGATCCATGGTTTGTAGAGGATCCATCAAAGTAGAGTTTCCATGAGTGTGTTGTGATACTGAATATGGCTTCATCTAGAAACTCAAATATCATTGGTGTCATATCCTATAATGGAGCTTTTGCTAACTGATCAGCAATGATTTGACCTTTGATAGCCTCCCGTTCTACATACTTAATGTCATATTCACTTAGGAGCATTACCCACTTAGCTAGGCGACCTGTGAGAGTTGCTTTGCTTAATAGGTATTTTAATGGATCTATCTTTGTAATAAGCTTGACTGAATGCGCTAGCATGTAATGTTGTAGTTTTTGGGAAGAAAAAACCACAGCAAGACAAGATCATTCTATCTGAGAATATTGTAGTTCGTAGCCCACTAATGTGTGACTGATGTAGTAGATAGTCCTTTCTTTACCTTCATAATCTTGTTGTGCTAAGAGGGCTTTGAGAGCTATCTGTGTAGTAGATATGTACTGTAATAGCTATTTACCTTGGATATGCGGCATGAAGATGGGTGGATTCATAAGATATTCATTTAGTTTGCCAAATGCTTCTTTGCACTTCTCATCCCATCTAAATAGAATGTTTTTATGTAAGAGATGACTGAAAGGTTGTCACTTGTCTGCCAATTGTAATTGATAGTGGTAGTTCAGATAACTTAGTTTTAGAGGAGATGGTGACTAAGTTGAAATTGGAAAGATTGAAACACCCTAATCCCTATCAGATTGCATGGATTCAGGATGATCATAAGGTACTGGTGAGTGAACAATGTTTGGTGAAATTTCATATTGGATCTTATCATGAAGTCTTGTGTGATATTATGCCTATGGATGTTTGTCATATCTTGTTAGGTAGACCTTGGCAGTATGATAGAAAATCTATGCATGATGGGAGAAAGAACACATATACTATAACAACAAATGGAAAGAGAATTACCTTGATTCCTTTAGAAGATGATCCTACAGATGTGGTATGTGGGAATGCTAGAATCTATTTGGTAGATGGAAGGAAATTTTTGGATGGTTTGAAATAGGAAAGTATGTGTTATGCCTTGATTCCTAAGAAGCCTAGAATAGTGAAGAAAGAAACTGAGCTGGTGGAGATAAGAGAATTACTGACAAAATATGAAGACATCATATCAGATAACATACCTGAAGGATTACCACTTATAAGGAGTATCAGTCATCACATGGATCTTATACTGGGAGCAAGTTTGCCTAACAAAGTAGCACACTGGATGACACCGACAGAGAATGAAGAATTGAATAGACAGATATAAGAGTTGTTGAGGAAAGGTTTGGTCATAGAAAGTTTGAGTCCTTATGTAGTACCTACAATGCTTGCACCGAAGAAGGATGGAGAATGGAGAATGTGTACTGACTCTAGAGCAATAAACAAGATCACAGTTAAGTATAGATTTCCTTTACCTAGGATGGATGATATCATGGATTGTTTGATTGGAGAATATATTTCACAAAGATAGACTTGAAGAGTGGATACCATCAGATTAGAATCAAAGAAGGTGATGAATAGAAGACTTCTTTTAAGACAAATGGAGGATTGTATGAGTGGTTAGTGATGCCTTTTGGATTGACAAAAGCACCAAGTACTTTCATGAGGTTGATGAATGAAGTCTTATAGAAATTATTGGGTAAGTTTGTAATTGTATGCTTGGATGATATTCTAATTTTCAGTAAGACAAAGGAAGAACATTTGTGGATTAGACAAGTTTTACAGAGGTTGAGAGAAGAGGAATTGCTAATAAACATCAAGAAGTGTAGTTTCATGAAGGAAGAGTTGGTGTATCTGGGATTTGTGATTTTCGTAGAAGGATTGAAGATGGATCCTAAGAAAGTGAAAACAATTATTTAATGGCCTACACCGGAGAGCATTGGAGAGGTTAGATCATTTCATGGATTGGCTAGTTTCTACCAAAAATTCATCAAAAATTTTAGTTTAGTTTGTAACCCTATGACAGAGACAATGAGAGGTGACAGAAAAGATTTCAAGTGGACATTAGGAGAAGACAAGAGTTTTGAGTTGTTGAAGTAGAAAGTGACAGAGCAACCTATTTTGGCATTACCGAATTTCAATAAGGTATTTCGAGTTGATTGTGATGCAAGTGGAAATGCAATAGGAGCAGTGTTAAGTCAAGAAGGTAGACCTGTAGCTTACTTCAGTGAGAAGTTGAATGATGCAAGAAAAAGATATTCAGTTTATGATCAAGAGTTCTATGCCATAATTCAAGCCTTGAAGAAGTAGAAACATTATTTGTTGCCTAAGGAGTTTGTGTTGTATATAGATCATCAATCTTTGCAATATTTGAATAGTCAAGGTAAGTTGAATCAGAGACATATGAGATAGGTAGAGTTCATGCAAAGTTATACTTTTGTGTTGAAGCATAGGAGTGGAAAATCAAACAAGGTTGTTGATGCCTTGAGTAGAAGAAGAAACTTGTTGACAGAGATGAGAGTTGAAGTGTTGGGTTTTGATGAATTGAAGAACATGTATGAGGGAGACACTTATTTTGCAGAACATTGGAAAGCATGTAAGGAACCTATTGTGATAGATGGGAGTAAGTGGTTGGGCTATTTCATTCAAGAAGATATGTTGTTCAAAGGAAGTCAATTGTGCATACCTAGAAGTTTGATGAGAGATAATTTGATCAAGGAGAAGCATAGTGGTGGATTGGCAGGACACTTTGGAATTGACAAGACAGTGGCTTTGGTAAGTGAAAATTACTTTTGGCCTCAATTACATAAGGATGTTCAGAGATTTGTGTAGAGTTGTAGAGTTTTTCAAGTTGCAAAAGGGAGTATTCAGAACATTGGATTGTATAAACCTTTGACAGTTCCAGAGAGACCTTGGGAGGACATAAGCATGGATTTTTTAATGGGATTGCTTAAGACACAGAGAGGACATGATTCAATATTTTTAGTGGTTGATAGATTTTCAAAGATGGCTCATTTCATACCTTATAAGAAGACAACTGATGAAGTGCATGTAGTTGACCTATTTTTTAAGGATATTGTGAGATTACATGGATTACCTAAGAGTATAGTTTTAGACAAAGACACAAATTTTGTTGGATACTTTTGGAAGACACTTTGGAAGAAGATGAAGACAGACTTGAAGTTTAGTTCAACTTTTCATCCACAAACAGATGGACAAATAGAGGTGGTGAATAGGAGTTTTGGAAACTTGTTGAGATGTTTAGTTGGAGAGAAGACAACAAGTTGGGATTTGATTCTTTTCACAAGCAGAGTTTGCATACAATAATTTAGTAAACAGGAGTACCGAAAGAACATGTTTTGAGATTATTACCGGAGTGAATCCTAGAGGAGTTGCAAAATTCAGAGATATCAGTATAGAAGAAAAGAGGAGTGCAAAAGAAGAAGAATTTGTAGATCATATGAAGATAATGCATAATCAGGTGAAGAAGCATTTGAAGGATATGAACAATAAGTACAAAGAGAAGGTAGATGAGAAGAGAAGACATAAGGAATTTGAAGTTGGAGATAAAGTGATGGTGTACTTGAGAAAAGAAAGATTTCTAGTTGGGACTTATAACAAGTTGAAGATGAAGAAGTTTGGACCCTATAGGATACTTAGGAAATTTGATTCAGGAAATGCATATGAAGTGGAATTATCGGAGACATTGGGTATTTCACCTATTTTTAACATTGCAGATCTTTATCAGTATCATGAAGTAGAGTTTAGTGATAGCATGGAAGAAGAATTGAAGAAGCAGTTACCACAACAAGCACCAGAATAGATAGAAGACATCTTGGCCAGTAGAGTTGGACGTAGCACTAGATAAAGACAATACAAAGAATATCTTGTGAAGTGGAAAGGTAGATCGAAAGAAGATTCATCATGGATTTCTCAGGCTGAGGTGGACTGTCTTGGTTCTCCCTTAGCCCCAACAAAGTGAGGGACTCACTTTTTTAATAACCCCAGATGTCTGATGCAAGAGCATCCCTGGTTCAAGAGCAATCTTGCATCAACCAAAAACATTTGCATTTTAGTTTGTTGGCATTTCAGTTCTTTCATTTTCTAGTTTAGTTTAGGCAGTTCAGTCAGTAGCAGTTTTCATCTTGTGGTCCAGTTTTGGCATTTCACATCTTTTAGATCTATACTTAGCATCTACATTCATTCATCTACATCATATCAAGAATTTAGAGCATTTGGATCAGTCACTAGAAAGATATCGCTATCAGAAGCTGATTGTTTTCTCAAAGCAGAGCATTCTAACAGTCCCTAATAATTAGCTAAAGGAGAAGGCTTACAGATCATTCCTTGACTTGTAGATCTCAATGACATATCACTAAATGTCCTTTGGTTCATGGCCAACCTTCCCCAAGGGTCCGTACATTGTTCCATTCATTTGAAGAAGTGTTCTATGCATTTAGGTCTGACCTATCTATGAACATGTTACAACTCTTCTTTGGAGTTTGTAATCTTCCTTGGCTGACGTAGAGGAACCTATTGGTCCAAAAATGATATATAAATATGTAATAGATCCTTAGGAAAGCATCTATTCACATAAGAAACTGATAGTTTAGATTTGTGTGGAGGAGCTTCAAAGCTTTATCTTGCGCATGTATGTACTCAGGCCTTTGAGCCCAGTTGTAAGCCTGCATAATTCATCTCAAATTGTATTTGAATTCTTTGATATATTGAATGACTAAATCTACCTTTGTTATGTTCCTTTGAGTTGTTTTCGTTGTGTTTACTCTTGCTACACAGTCCAGACAATTCATTCTGTGAACCCTCCTACCGTGACTACACTATTCAATAAGCCCACAATGCTGGATTACGCTATAAGTGCCAGTCACGACTAGCTTCATTGACTCTTTTCTTAAGGATCTTGATAATAGCCTTGTTTGAAGCCTTATCTTAGCCATTGCTCTGAGGGTAGTATGGTGTAGCGAATCTATGTTGGATATGGAACTTATGACACAAATCACATACTTCTTAGTTCTTGAATGGACGATAGTTATCAGTGATTATGGCTTGAGGAATGCCATATTGGCAAATAATATAATGAAGCATAAATTTGGATATCTACTTACCAATGATGTATGTCATGGGTATAGCTTCCACCATTTCATGAAATACTCAGTGGCTGTAATGATAAACTTGTACCATTAGAAGATGACGGATGGATTTTTCCTATGAGGTCAAGTCCCCATTGTGAGAATGGCCATGGAGTTATGAGAGGCTATAGTTCATGCACTAGATGTGTATAAGATCACCATGTTGTTGACATTGTAGACATCTCTTGGAAAAGTGTTGTACATCTTTCTCCATTATCAGCCAATAGTAACCTACTCTAAAGAGTTTTTTAGTAAGATTAGGGCTGGTGGAATGTGATCCACAAACACCTTCATGTACCTCGCATAATGTAGTTTTAGCTTCATCTGAGTCAAGAAATTTAAGTAAGATACCATCAAGGCTCTTTTGATATAGGGTATGACCAATGATAGTGTAATGAGAGGCTCGACATATGAATGTTTTGTGTTGGGAGTTTGAGAAGTGGAAAGGGAATGTTTGGTTGTGAAGGTATTCATATATATTCTCATACCAAGGTGTATTGGGACCAACAAATTCACATACAAGCTTAGATTGAGGTACTTCAAATGTTGGGATCAAAAGTTGTTCTACTAAAAACTCATATTTATGTGCATTGCTGGGCATATCTAGAAGAGAACAAATCGTTGCCATGGCATTTGTTGCTTTGTTATGGATCCTAGGAATCTGTTCAAATGTGATCTTGAAAAAGTACTTCTTGAAATCATTGACCATTAGCTTGTAAGGAAGAAGATTTTCATCCTTTGTTTGATACTCATCCAGGACTTGTTTAATTACAAGTTGTGAGTCTCCAAGGACTTGTAGTTGTTTGATGTTCCATTGTACTACCATGCGCAATCCTATGATCAATGCTTCATATTCTACAATATTATTTGTATAAGGAAAAACTATCCTGTATGCCTTAGGTATACAATCTCCTTGTGGGGTGATGAACAATATGCCTACTCCAGATCCATGCTGTATGAATGAACCATTGAAATATAGTTGCCAAACTATTGAAGGATGTAAGTTGAATAACTCCTCTTCAGGGAATTCTACATGAATTGGATGAATATCTGTTATGGGTGCTTCTACTAGTTGATCAACTATTACATGTCCTTTTATTGCTTTTTGATCAACAAACTCTATGTCAAATTCACTAAGAATCATTACCCATTTATCTAGTCTTCCTGTGAGCACTGCTTTTGACAATAGATACTTGAGTGGGTAAAATTTGGAGATGAGCTTGGTTCTCTGATTTAACATATAATGCTGCAACTTGTGGGAAGCGAACACTACTACCAAACACACTTTTTCCATTGATGAATAATTAAGCTCATAACCTACCAAGGTTCTGCTGATGTAGTAGATGGCTTGTTCTTTTCCTAGATTATCATGTTGAGCTAGTAAAGCACCTAGAGTTGCTATTGTCATGGAGATGTCTAGTAACAATGGTTTATCAAGTACAAGAGGTACCAACATTGGTGGGGTTACTAGATATTTCTTGATCTGATCAAAAGCTTGCTGGTACTTATCATCCCATTTAAAAGATTCTCCTTTACAGAGTAGATGCTGAAAGGATGACATTTGTCTGCTAACTATGGTATGAATTTGCAGATGGACTACAACTTACCTTGAAGACTACAGAGTTGTTTTAGATTGGATGGAGGAGGCATGTCCATTATGGATTTCACTTTCTTAGGATCTACTGTGATACCTCTTCTTGATACTATATAGCCCAATAGCTTTCCTGATGTTACACCAAACACACATTTCTTTGGATTTAATCAAACTCGATATTTCTCTAATCTGTCAAAGATTTGTTCCAGTACTTTCAAGTGATCTTCTCAAGTTTTAGATTTTCCCAAGATATCATCCACATAATCTTTGATTATGGTATAGAAAAGGTCATGGAAAATTATTGTCATTGCCCGTTGATATGTTGCTCTGACATTTTTGAGACCAAATGGCATCACTCTCCAACAATAGGCACAACATGGGTAGATCAAAGTTGTTTTGTACTGATCTTTAGAAGCAATTAAAATCTGATTGTATCCTGAAAAACTATCCATTAATGATAACATTTCATGCCCAGCTGTGAGATCTACAATGATATCAATGTTTAGCAATGGAAAATCATCTTTTGGACATACTTTGTTTAGATCTCTAAAGTCTGTACAAGGACGGATGCTTCCATCTAGTTTTGATACTGGTACAAGATTTGACACCCACTCAGGATAATCAATGGGTCTTATGAATTTAGCATCTAAAAGCTTCTAAATTTCTACCTTGACTAACAAATCTACTTGAGGATGCATCTTTTGAAGTTTCTACTTCATTGACTTGGTGTTTAGATATACTGCTAAGTGATGTACCACAAGTGATGGATCCAATCCTAGAATATCTCCATAAGTCCATGCAAAATTGATTGTGTGTTTCATGAAGAATGCCATGAAATCTTCTTTTTCTTGCTCTGATAATGATGCAACCATATGTATGATTTTAGGATTCTATTATGTACCAAGGTTAACTTCCTGAGATTTTTCAATTAGCAAAGGTGATTATTCCTAATATTTCCTCGAAGGAAGGTCAAGTCCTCCATCCTCAGGTGCCTTGGAGAGGTTTTCACCATCGAATACATCCTTTATTTTTACTTTTCTCACTCAAGAGGTGCCTTGCAGTTTTCACCTAGAGACCTTTTATTTTCTTTTTTGTTTATTTCACTTTTACAACTAGAGGACTTGACACTTCCCCCAAAGTATGCTAATTAAGGTAAATCCATTTTGTATCCCACCTTATGATATCCAAGTGGAAAACCTATTCTTAGTCCCAAGAATTATGCTAGAGCTTCATTGTTTTGAAATGTATCCAATACGGGTACCCCCTATTGGTCCCAATCGACGAGGTCAGGATATACGAGAGGTAAGTTAGATGATGAGGGTTGGGAAATAGAGGTTTTGAATGAGATCATGAAAATAGATAGGTCATGAAATAGTTCAGTGAGGTGAAGGGAAGAGTCATCGATGGTATCTGGATTAGAAGTCTCTCCTGCAGGGAAAGCTTCAGATACGGTGTCGAGAACACATTCAATGTCTTTAGAAGAAGTGTCCTCCTATCCATACCCTAGACCTTGCTTATTAAACCTCTTGGTTATAGTGATTGGTTCTGTAGGTCCTTGCTCATGTAGTCCTAGACCACCTTGCTCTTTGTATCCCATGTTTTTGATGATGCGGAAACCATTGTTGTAATGCTCCACTTCGAGTGTTTTTTGATCATTTTCATTGTAGAAAATCCATGAATCAATATCTTCTATGTCTTCATCATCTAATAACCCTAATTTTATAAATACTATAGGAGGAGCTTTGATAATTTCTTGAGATGATGATGCTTTATATGCTAATGGTTTTCCATATGTTTTTTGGGATAGAGGGAATGTTCTGACACAATAGGATTCTTGCAATTTATACTCACCAAGTCCTTTGTCCTTGTACTTGATTTCTATGTTAGGGATGGCTTTGCTTGAAGATTCTTTGTTGAGATCGGCAGGATCAACATAGGAAGTGGATGGATATGCTTCATATTGATAGGTATATGATTAAGAGATTGATACTTGGCTTGATATGATCGACGGAACTCAAAAGGATTAGGATCTGCAGGAATGGTGATCTCAGCTCCATTATGAGGGAATCTCAAGCATTGATGGTAAGTTGATGGCACAACTTTCATGGTATGGATCCAAGGATGACCAAGGATGATGTTATATGGTAGTTCAATGTCAAGGACTTGGCAATGAGTATCTATAGTAATTGGACCAAATGTGATAGACAAAGTTATAATCCCTTTTGATTCTCTTTCAGCATCATCATATGCTTTGATTATTATGCTTTTTGATGTATCAATTTTATCCTTAGAGTATCCCAATAATTTTATTAATCTTAAAGAACAAATATTTAGACCCACTCCACCATCTATTAAGATTTGTTTTATGTGGCGTTTATTGACGGAGACTTCTATGTGGAGGGCTTCATTATGGGAAGAACCAAGTGGTGATAGGTCATTGTCAGAAAAGGTTAAGCAATATGGGGATGCAATACTTTCTACCATGGATTGAAACTATGTAGTGTCTATGTTATTGGGGACTGATGATTCTTGCAATGCTTGGTCAAGGATAGCTTTATGTGTAGGGGATATGCATAGAAGTTCCAAAATAGAGATATGCGCAGGAGTTTTGCCTAGGTTATCAAGGATATTGTATCCCATAGTCGATCTTGCAATGGCTGGTATAGCTTGGATTGACACATGACCGCGACGAGTGGTGATTGCACAATTAGACTCTTCTTTTTCTTTTATGGTGATGGTTGATATGTGAGCATGGTCAATGTGGCCAATGGTGGATGACTCATATGTGTATTGGACATTGTTCCCTGAAGAGGAGGTACTTGCTTTACCATGAGCAAGAAGTGGATCTTTAAAAGCATCAAGATCATAGTTTGATGTTTACGTAGGTTGTTCCAAATGAACTTGGCCTTGATCAATCAGGTTTTGAATGAGATGTTTCAGTTTCATGCATCCAGTGGTGTTATGTCCTTTAACCTTATAGAAGTCACAATATTCATTATCCTTGTACCAATTGGGCTTAAATTGAGGTTCTTCATATGGTTTCACTTTTGGTAAAACAATAGCTCCTGATTGAATGAGTTTCTTCAAAATAACCTCAATAGGTTCTCCCAAAGGATTGAACTAGTGTCTTGGTAAGGGATTTGCTTGCATTTGATCTCTTGGGAGGAATGGTGTGTTTCTATTTGTAGTGCCTTTGTTCGTAGCTTGAATATGCATAGGAGCTTTCACAATTTGGACATGTTTTGCGTCTACAATGCCATCATTGATGACATTTTTGTTCTTGTTCTAGAAACAAGATTTGTCACTTGAAGATTGTGGGTTGTCTTTGTTGTCTTTAAAGATTTTGATCACACCTTTGGCAATTAATGCTTTCTCAATATTTGTTCCTTTGGAAATGATTTCATCAAATAAAGTGGCGCTTTGCAATTGAAGTTGGAATGAAAGTTCTAGATTGAGGTTTTGAACAAAGATAGCTACTTGTTGTTTATCATGCATTTGCCAAGGAAGTTTGCAAGCCATGTTACACCATCGTTGTAAAAAGGATGCAAATGTCTCACCATTACGTTGTTTGTTTGTGACAAGGTCATTCATAGAGATCTCATTTTCAATGTTGAAGGCAAAGTGTGACAAGAATTTTTCAGCCAATTCACTAAAAGTTTTGATCCCCGAAGGAAGATGAGCAAACCATTCAATAGCTTGTCGCCCTAAACTACAAGAGAATAGATGCAAGAGATATGTGTCATCATAAACAATGTCTAAACAAGTGACATAGAAATCTCTAAGATGGTCATGAGGATCTCCTTTCCCTTTATATTTGTCAAATTGAGGCACTTCAAAATGTGGAGGAAATGGTTCCATTTGCAATGATCTATTGAATGGATAAGGGCATACTTCCTCAAATGAAAATGTTTTCATGTTGTGACCCAATTGCATATTGTTCACATCTTGTCATAATTTTAGAAGACCATTTTGAGTAAATATTTGTGATTTCTGCTATATGTGACTTTGATGGCTTGGATGTGGAATATGGTATTGCTAATTTGAATTTCGGTTATATGATGGTTGGGTGTTGTAGGATTGGATGTATGTGTTATGCCCTTGGCTACCATGTGGTGGAGGAGAAAATGAATGTGTGGAGGTATTGAAGTTGGTCACAAATGTCACATGTGAACCCTGGGATGGATTGACATAGGTTACTTGTAGAGTAGAATTGTGTGGGGCTTGGTAGATGGTCAATGGATTTTGGATCACAGGATTTGGGTTAACATAAGATGTGTATGGAGCTTGGGATATGGTATGCATATTTTGGATATTAGCAAATGGGTTGGTATATGCTACATGTGTACCAGTGGATGGATTAACTTGTAATGTGGCAGATACATTTATCAATGGAGGTTGGGATACAAACGATGGATTGGTAGATGG
This sequence comes from Cunninghamia lanceolata, assembly GCA_027924645.1. NCBI lineage: Eukaryota > Viridiplantae > Streptophyta > Pinopsida > Cupressales > Cupressaceae > Cunninghamia > Cunninghamia lanceolata. The sequence continues at coordinate 2,573,561 of BSBN01000549.1, read as the reverse complement.
ATTGGCTTGAAATTGTGCTTGTGAGACAACAAGTAGATTAACATAAGAAGCTTGGGTATTGGAAGGCTGTGATCCAAAACAAGTTGGTCAAGTGGAGAAGGATTGGTTTTGGGAGGATTGAGGTCAATCGGGGGAGTATCTAGGTTGGTTTGGTGTACGGTTATGGTATTTATGGAGGAATATGCATTGGATGGTTGGGATGGTCCAACATGGGACACATTGGTAATCAACACTTGTGACACTTGAGGTGTTTGGACTATAGTTGTAGTGCTTTGTGTGGCTTGGGGTGCATTAGAAATAGGCACATTTTGAGTAGAGCTTGCAAGCATTCATGAAATTGGTGACAGTTGGTTGTATTGTAGGTTGCACGGTGACGAGTGTATGAAATGGAGGAAATTGAGCTAAGGATGGTGACACAATATTAGATGGTGTGGTTGTGGGCTTAGTGGACATGGTAGTGATAGTAGCAGGAGTGACATTTGAAGGTGCTTCTTTTTGGATAGTCGACAAATCAAAGTCACTTGGCAGCAAAGTTCCACCTTTGAGCAAATTCACAAGTATCTTTTGTTGATTGGCTTCTATGATCTTGTTGGCATGGTGCATGGTTGTTGGATCTTGAAGGGACATTTGGTAATCTTCCAAGGAATCTTCATAGACAACTACTTGTTCTTGTGGCCCCAGAGTAGAGGATGAAGCTCCTAAAGTGTAACCTTCGGGTAAAAAGTGTTGCGGGTTCATTCTGGTTGTAAATTGTGAGGCATTCTTAAGAGGAGTATTTTGGAATTGTTGCAAGTTTTTCTCCATAGCTTCCTTGTATTGTTTCCTTGTTTGAGGCATTAGATGATGTTGGCCTTTATTTCACAAAGTTTGAGACTCCAAAGTTGAGTAGGATGATGGTTGATTGTTTGATGTTTGGTTAATATGTTGCTTGGATTGATCATTTGCTAGGATTGATTGTTTGGATTGGATTGTTTTAATTGGTTGATTGGATTGGTTGTTGTTTTGATAGGTTTGATATGGTCTAATTGGCTAATAGGTTGATTGGACTGCTAATTGAATTGGATGCTTAGTTGATTGGATAATTGCTCAATTGCTTGATTCTGGTTTTGGATAAGGAATACCCCTAGAGATAGACTCTTGAACTCAAGGGATATATTGTTGTTGGATAGGATGACAATGATGATAATCAGACCTGAGTGATGGATTCAGTGATAGAAAGTCACTGATTTAATTTGATGATTGATTTGGTTTGATGTTTTAGGAGTCTCAATGGATATGAGTGTTCAAAAGTCCAAAATTAATGATGATTCTAGACCTAATGAAATGATTGTTACGTAAATCAGATGATATATACTCAGAATGAGGCTTGCAAACTTGAAATAAGGCTCAAACAACAATGAAAATGAGGATTTTAGTAGAGATTTTGGATAACTATCTATAGATGAACAATTGCAAGGCAGGATAATTCAATTATGATGACTAATAGCTCAATTGCAACCAGGAATAAGCTAATTGTGACAAACTGCAATTCAATTGTGACTTGGATTTTGATAGATGTGATAGATTGAGGCTCAATTGCATCTAGAAATCCTCAAATGTGTCTGACAAGGAATTTAGCAGCAGGATTTGACAAAGACCAATTACATACAGATTTGATCAGATGTGATGGACTGTGGTTCAATTGCGTATTTTTTTTGACAAATGTGAGGATTTACTGTTTAATTGTGATTTTTTGTTATTCAATTGCAGTTTTAGACAATCACTCCAACAGTCACAAACATGTACAACCTAGGCTAGGCAAGGACAATATTTGTTAAGTTCCCACTTGGTTTTACCCAGCCATGCCTACTTATGGTGGATAGCTCCAAGAACTTGGGACATAGGCTCCCCCTTACAATGCACTTACTTCTTAGGCACACCAAGTTCCAAGTCCTTAAGACACATAGATCTTAAGATACTTTGCTATCTCTACCATAAGCTGCAAAAATCTAGAATGGCTATCAAAGGCATAATCAACTATCCTCTTATATTAATAGATAGAGGGTTTTTGGCTACTACATAAAGGTTGCTAGTATGGGCATCCATTTGGTTGGCTACACATGCGGTGATTCACTTCGTTAATGCAGGCTTCCCAGCTCAAAGAGGTTATGCTCTACAAGGTTTTGGGGGAAACATTCGTCGGTGTAACACAATAGAACTCATTGCTTAAGACATCACCACAAACACATTTTTTTGTCTAGTGGTTTGGAAGAGCTTGGCTCTAGCTTGTTACCGCTTGGGTCATCCTCTTCTTACACTGGGAAGTAGGCCCTCTAAAGATAATAATAAGTTCTCATGCACCCAAGATCCATTTGATAGGCAAGGGGACAGTATACTTTTGTTATTAAATTTGGGTTACACACATACACAACAAGCAATCAAAAAATATGAAACAAACATGGAGAAAACAATGGTTCCTTTTAAGCACCAAATCCAAAAGTTCCTAGATTAGTGATAAAAATGATATGTCTTGGACCGATTGATGCTACAATAGATGGATTAGTAGTTTCAAAATCTCCTTTCTTTGAAAAATGGATAAGATACTACACAAGAAGATGATTAGATGCCAAAGAAATCAAGTAGAAATAAGATTTAGCCAAATGCATATTAGAAAAACCAACTGCGACGATCTGGGTTGCAATTGTGCATAAAATAAAACCAAATGCAAAAATTTACCAACCAATTGCATATGGATTTAGACCAAATGTGATGCTCTACTATTTAAATGTGGTTGGATCTAAATAGTTAAGTACGGCCTACAAAACAAAAAAACTAGCTAACCAAATGCAGATGAAAAAACTAGATGCGATGCTCTGCTATGCAATTGTACTTGAAATACAACCAAATGTGATAGTCTATGAATCAATTGTGCTTTGTTTTCAGCCAATTGTGACAATCTACGATGTGATTGCAATTTTTTGCGAAACAATTGTGCTCAGAACCCTACAAAATCCAACTTCACAAAAACAACCATACAAAAAAGATGTTAAATCAAGTACATGGGTCCCACCGGGCATGCCAGAATGTGTGAGTGGGAAAAATCAAGTTAGGATGATCAAACAATGCAAATCAAACCCAATCCTACCACTTTTAAAGAATCCATCTAATGATACAAGAATGCAAACAAATGAAAGCAAATCACCTAGATTATTGATTCCTTGGCTGGATTTGTGGATTGCTTCTCAATTGTGAATAATCGTATATGCTAAAGCTACCATGATGATGGATGAAATGCTCAAAATTCTCAATGGATGCTAATGGAGATATTATGCTTGAGACGATACTCTAGAAACTAGATGGTGAGATTATGATAATGATAATGAGTGGGTGTATATATAGCACTCAATAAAGGTTGATCAACATTAGAGAAGAAGACATAATTTGAACGGTTGAGATGAATTCATGATCATAGGTGAATGTGCACAAGACAACTGTCCCTAAAGCTTACATTTATTAAATGATTATTGTTGGTTTGTTGGTAGTACTAAGATTAATTTTATTAAAATAGAATACTTTTCTATTTTAAAGATTGGATGATATGGATGACCAATTAAATCATTATTTTCCCTTGGTTTAAGATAGGACCTATCTTGTACACATAGAAGAAAGCAAAATGATAAGATGATGATAGAGAAAAATGCTATTTTTCAAAGATTAGAAGACAAGTCATAAATTAAATAAATAAATTTATTTAATTTATGCTCATGATGATAAAATAAATAAATAAGATATAGATTTTACTTATTTATAGAAGAACTAAATTAAATAAATATGTAAATTTATTTAATTTAAGAAGAATGGTAAGATAACTAAATATTTAAAAATTATTTAATTAGAGATAGAGAAAAATAGAAGAAAAATAGATAATAAGATAGATGAACAATTAATTAAATAAATGTAAATTTATTTAATTAATAGAAGAAATAGATGATTTACAAGGAAATAGACAAATTATTCAAATGTGTTAGACTAATGTAGATGATGAATAATGCAATATTTTAACAATGATAACTAGGTCAATTTTGGGTGTCTACAATAAGGACATGACATAGTGAAGCAAGAAAGGAGAAAGTGGCAAGATACATCTGAAAGGAAGCTAGGTATGCGGAAAATGCTTCCTACACTAATCTAATGAGGAGAGGGCTATGCAAATTCAACTTTATCCTAACTATTACAACAATGTTAAACCATTAACATGAGATATTGTAGCAAAACACAAGAACCAGAAAGAAGATAGAAGAAGAGAGACAAGATATACGTGGGGAAAAACCTTACGGGTGAAAAACCCCATACTCCAAAACACAACTCAAATGTATTACAGTAAACAATAACATATTACAATACAGTTTCAGAGCCAATGATCTTTTAGGAGTCTTCAAATATCAAATCTGGAGATATTTTGGCAGCATAACAGTACTTGTACCAAAGTTGTCTATCTCCCATCCAAGCACCTGTTTATATAGAGTTTACAAGGCAAATATGGAACCTTCTAGAGATGGGCGTCCATCTTGGACTCATGCCCCAAAACCCATGCCTAAGGACACTTGTCCAACATCCCATCCCAAAGTGGGCGCCTGGTCCCAAGATAGGTTACGACAAATTCTCTTATGCACCTTACAGCTGTCATATAATTTGTCATATACTGACTGAAAATATCATAATCCTCTTACATGTCATAACCTCCCTTGACCACCCAAAGATGCCTTTCTCTCATGCAAAGATACTCACCGACACTTGTCATTAATTAAAAATTGTTTAAGGTTTTGGGGGCGTTGCCCTCGAGCCCCCACGAGGGCGCTGCCCCTTGACCCCGTCCTGTACTGCGACAGGGAGCGTGCCAGGGGTGCTAACCTTGGACCCCACAAGGGGCTACACCCCTTGACTCTATCTTGGGGGCGTTGCCCCCAAACCACCATTAATTATTCAAGGGAGAAACCGCAGCTGCCAAAGTCACCAAAATTTACCCTACTGCATATACACAAGGTGCTGACTATGCCAACTCAACATGGGATAAATAAATACAACATTAGGAATTTGCAAAGGTTGAGACACCTTAATTCCCAACAACATCAATGGACTGAGATTGAATATTCAAGAAGAACTGAGTTTGGTGAGGATGGCAACATTGGAAGAAGCATATCAGTTTTCTCTAAAAGTTGAAGAAAATTTGAACAAGAAGCATTAGCAGAGATAGAGAGGTAAACGAGGTAAATTTCAAAGAGGTATAACATTTTCTAGAGAGAAAGATCATTTGCAGAGCAGAGCAGACAAGATAGCACATTCAAGAAGGAAGACAGAGATAGATGTTCATATCAGAGAGATGATAGAACCTTCTACAATAGAGGAAACCCCAATTCTTACCAGAGTGAAGGATACAAAAGAATGAAAGAGGACTTGATAGGAGAACATTCAAAGGAACCTATTTTAAGTGTGGAGGTGAAGGACATAAGCATTTGAATATCATCAAGGAAGTACAAACAAGAAGATAGAGATCAGTACCAGGACAACTTATGTGGAAGAAGAACCTATTGGATCTCCTAGTTCAATTGGTAAACCTAAGAAAGGAGAATCACTTGTCATGAGGAGAGCACTATTTCAAGTAGTGACAAATGAGGAACGATCGCAAAGGAAAAGTTTGTTCTAGACCAGGCACAAATCAGGAGGTAAATATTGTAAGGTTGTAATTGATAGTGGTAGTTTAGATAATTTGGTTTCAAAGGAGATGGTGACTAAGCTGATGTTGGAAACATTGAAACACCCTAAGCCATATCAGATAGCATGGATTCAAGATGATCATAAGGTACTGGTGAGTGAATAATGTTTGGTGAAATTTCATATTAGATCTTATCATGATGAAGTATTGTGTGATATTATGCCTATGGATGTATGTCATATATTGTTGGGTAGACCATGGCAGTATGATAGAAAAGCTATACATGATGGAAGAAAGAATACATATACTATAACATCAAATGGAAAGAGAATTACCTTAATTCCTTTGGAAGATGAACCTAAGGGTGAAGTATGTGGGAATATTAGAATTTTTTTGGTTGATGGAAGTAAATTTCTTGATGGTTTGAGACATGAGAATGTGTTATGCTTTGATTCCTAAGAAACTTGAAACCCTAAAGGCATAGATTGAAGAATCACAATAGAAGGAGATAACTAAATTTCTGATAGAGTATGAAGACATCATATCAAATAATGTACCTAAAGGATTGCCACAAATCAGGAGTATTAATCATCACATGGATCTTATACCCGGAGCTAGTTTGCCTAATAAAGCAGCACACAAAATGACACCAGTAGAGGATAAAGAATTGAATAGACAAATACAAGAGTTGTTGAGGAAAGGTTTGAATAGAGAAAGTTTGAGCCCTTGTGTAGTACCTGTAGTGTTAGCATTGAAGGATGGAGAATGGAGAATGTGTACAGACTCGAGCAATCAACAAGATCACAGTTAAGTATAGATTTCCATTGCCTATGATGGATGATATTATGAATTGTTTGAGTAGAGCAAAGTATTTTACAAAGATAGAATTGAAGAGTGGATACCATTAGATCAGAATCAGAGAAGGAAATGAATGGAAGACCTTTTTCAAGACAAATGAAGGATTGTATGAATGGTTGTCTTTTGGATTTATTAATGCACCAAGTACTTTCATGAGGTTGATGAATGAAGTTCTAAAGAAGTTCCTTAGTAAGTTTGTTATTGTATATTTGGATGACATTTTGATTTTTAGTAAGACAAAAGAAGAATATTTGTGGCATTTGAGACAAGTATTGTAGAGGTTGAGAGAAGAGAAATTGTTGATAAACATTAAGAAATATAGTTTCAAGAAGGAAGAATTGGTATATTTTGGATTTGTAATTTTTGTGGAAGAATTAAAGATGGACCCTGAGAAAGTTAGAGCAATTGTTGAGTGGCCTACACCTGAGAGTATTGAAGAAGTCAGATCATTTCATGGATTAGCTAGTTTCTACTAGAAGTTCATCAGAAATTTCAGCTCAGTATGTAACCCTATGACAGAGACAATGAGAGGTGACCGAAAGGACTTTAGGTGGACAACAGGAGAAAATAAAAGTTTTGAATTGTTGAAGTACAGAGCAACCAGTATTTGCATTACCAGATTTCAACAAAGTATTTCAAGTAGATTGTGATGCAAGTAGAAATGCAATAGGAGTAGTATTAAGTCAAGATGGTAGACCTATAGCATATTTTAATGAGAAGTTGAATGATGCAAGGAGAAGATATTCAGTTTATGATCAAGATTTCTATGCCATAATTCAAGCCTTGAAGAAGTGGAAACATTACTTGTTGCATAAGGAATTTGTATTGTAGACAGATTATCAAGCTTTGTAGTATTTGAATAGTAAAGGGAAGTTGAATCAGAGACATATGAGATGGGTAGAGTTCATGTAGAGTTACACTTTTGTACTGAAGCATAGAAGTGGAAAATCAAACAGAGTTGCAGATGCATTGAGTAGAAGAAGGAACTTGCTGACAGAGATGAGAGTTGATGTGTTCGGATTTGAGGAGCTGAAGAACATGTATGAAGAAGAATTTGATTTTGCAAAACCTTGGAAAGCATGTAAGGAACCTATTGTGACAGCTAGGAGTAAGTGGTTAGATAATTTCATTTAGGAGGATATGTTGTTCAAAGGAAACCAGTTGTGTATACCTAGGAGCTCTATGAGAGATAATTTGATAAAGGAGAAGCACAGTGGTGGATTGGTAGGACATTTTGGAATTGACAAGATAGTGGCTTTGGTAAGTGAACATTACTTTTGGCCTCATATATTAAAGATGTAAGGAAGTTTGTGCAGAGTTGTAGAGTTTGTCAAGTTGGAAAAGGAAGTAGTCATAATACTAGGTTGTACAAATCTTTGATAGTACTAGAGAGACCTTATGAAGACATAAGCATGGATTTCATATTGGGATTGCTGAGGACATAGTGAGGACATGATTCTATATTTGTAGTGGTGGATAGATTTTCAAAAATGGCATATTTCATACCTTGCAAGAAAACAAGTGATGTAGTTCATGTGGATGACCTATTTTTCAAGGAGATTGTAAGATTGCATGGATTACCTAAGAGTATAATTTCAGACCGAGATACAAGATTCCTTAGATACTTTTGGAAGACATTGTGGAAGAAGATGAAGACAGATTTGAAGTTCAGTTCAACATTTCATCCACAGACTGATGGACAGACATAGGTGGTAAATAGGAGTTTGGGTAACTTGTTGAGATGTTTGGTTGGAGAGAAGGTAGGAAATTGGGACTTGATTCTATCACAAGCAGAGTTTGCATACAATAATTCAGTGAATAGGAGCATAGGAAAAACACCATTTGAGATTGTGACAGGAACTAACCCTAGAGGAGTAGCAAAGTTGAGAGATATTAGTATGGAGAATGAGAGAAGTGCAGAGGTAGAAGAATTTGCAGGACACATGGAGATAATACATAACCAAGTTAAGAAGCATTTGGAGGAGATGAACAGTAAGTATAATGAGCAAGTAGATGAGAAGAGAAGACACAAAGAGTTTGAAGTTGGAGATGAGGTAATGGTATATCTAAGAAAAGAAAGATTTCCAATAGGGACATATAAAAAGTTGAAGATGAAGAAGTTTAGATCTTGTAGGATACTTAGGAAGTTTGATTCAGGAAATGCATATGAAGAGGAGCTACCAAAGACACTAGGTATATCACCTATTTTCAACATTGCAGACCTATATCAATATCATGAAGGAGAGTTCAGTGATAGCATTGAAGATCATTTGAAGAAGTAGTTACCACAACAAGCATAGGAGCATATTGAAGACATCTTGGACAATAGAGTTGGATGCAACACTAGAGGAAAGAAATACAAGTAATATCTTTTGAAGTGGAAAGGCAGATAAGAAGAAGATTCATCTTGGATTTCTTAGGTTGAGGTGTGTTGTGATGTTCACAACACGCCCCATTTTACTCCTTAGCAAAATGAGGACCCCTACTGTGGCTGTTGCTTTTGCTTTTGTGTGTGTCATTTTGCTTGGTGGTAAAGGGAAAAAGGGAGTCAAAAATTGCAAATTTTGTTAAAAATACAGAAAAATACATTTTTAGTAACAATGCATGATATGGTTGGATTTCTTGTGGAAAATGAGCTAGGGTTTCTTTTTGAACCGTCTTAAAATTCGCCATATTTTGCAAGTTATGATTATTTCAGTAAAATGAACATTTAGGTTTGTAGATCACTTTGCATAATACAATGTCAGTTGAATGTCTTTTTCCTTGTATGCAGTTGGTTAAGGTTTTTGATTTACACATACAGGATGGACCCGAGGTGTTTTTTAGGTTAAAAGTTGAATATTGTTTTGGTTTCCACTTTGTATCTCACGATTGATATATTTGTGCATACAGAGTCATTATTCATTGAGTGGCATACAACGCGGAACTCAGGGTAAATCGAAATGAGGTATATAGGGCTTCACGTCCAAGTTGGATATAGGTGATTGGCATAACATCAACGATCGGAACAAAGATTTAAACTCACACCGATAGAGCAAGCTCACACCGATATAAGGCGATCGGCATAAGGAATAACAATCGGAGTAATACTTTAAACTTTCGCCAATGGAAGATCTCACGTCGATACAAAGGTGATCAGCGAAACAAGTAATAGTCAAAGTAACATTCTAAACCTTCACCGATGGGAAGACTCATGCCGATACAAAGGTGATCGGCGTAATGAACAACGATTGGAGTAAGCATTAAGACCTTCACCAATAGGTGGTGTTACGCCGATGGAAGGAAGAAGGAACGACATCGATGAGACTTACGCTAATAGAGAGGAGTCACGCCAATATAAGGCGATCGACGAAACAATGCTAATCAGAGCGAAGCGTTAGGCTTTCGCCGATGGAAGATCTCACGCCGATATCAAAGGCGATCGACATAACAATAGTAATCAGAGTAAAGTTCTAGGCTTTTGCCGATGGCATATCTCACGCTGATGGGCAGGAAAAGAACAGAGCGTTAGGATTTTGAGGCACGGATGTGTATTTTCGGTCAGCGATGGTTGACCCATGTTGTTTTGAACATTGTATATGCATTTTGAACGTGTTTTTGGGGCATTTTTGGGCCCAATTTCTACATTTTGCACAGTCATGCCTTGATTCAACAGGGGTTTAAGTTTCCTACTATTTATTAAGTGAAGTGATACTTATTGCTTATCTATTTTTGTAGGTTTGCAGTTGAGGAGGGAGATGAAATTTAGTGGTAGTGACATCATGGAAGAGGAAATCCGATCTTAGGAGTAGGAGAAGATAAGGATAAAGGATGAGGAAGTCAAGGGTCTTCACTAGTGAAGACAAAATACAGTTGAGGGAATTACTGTAGCAAACCATAGAAGTTAATATTGAGCTGCTAGGATTCCCAGAAGGGCATTTTTTCGCCCAGATTTGATGTATGCTCAGAGGTATTTTGGGAGGCTTGTTCTCCAACATTTATTGCTATAACTGGGGGTTTGAACCAATGCATAACTAGGGTTTTTGCTGTAGTGAAGACAATCAGATTCTTTATATTGTGCCTCTCCACATTATAAAAATTTACACAGGGGCTACTTAGAAATTTGTAGCAGCAGATTCTTGTAGAGAATAGCATTTAGAATAGAGGGACCTTTGAGTTTAGGAGTAGAAGAAGGAGGTCGCCTATGTTTGCAATAAGGAATACATGGAACATCTGGCTTCCTTACTGTATCTGTAAAGCTTGTAAGTTTTCTGTAGTTTGATCATTGAAGCTAAGAGTCATTCAGACATTGTAAATCATATGTGACTGTCTGTTTCTAATACAATTGAATCAAGAATTCTGCATCTATCTTCTAAGTGTTTTCTTGCTCTTCATTGTGTTTTGAAACATTTTCTCTTAGAGCTTGCAATTTTAAATGTATGTTTGTGAAAATGCTCAGAGCTTACATTTAAAGTTTTAGTCTGTGGATTTGATCAATTTGCCGTATTACTTACAAAGTGCATAACAGAACAATTAGATCCTTTGGTAGAATGAATGATGTTTAGTTTAGATCTTTCTAACTTTTCCCAACCCATCTAAAAAATACTTAACTTAAAACACAGAAACTTAATGAAAATTGTCTGATCATTCGAAAGAAACATGAACAATTGAGTTAAAAGTAGACAGTTTTCATAATCTAAGTCCAGTAAACCAACAAGAAACCATAAACTATGTAAGGCCCCTTGAACATTACAGCTTCACATCAACCAACTGAATTTGCCCAATAGGTCAAGACCTGACCATATTAAACTTGGGATTAAGCGAATCTTAACCAATTCCTTCATATCTTTCAAGTCAGTTTTGGTTCATTTTATGTGAATTTTAACTAATTGTTATGATTGCATCAAAACAATCACCAATAGTTTTTCTGGCGCTAGAAGGAGGGAGACTTGAGTTAGGGTTTGTTTCAAATTGGCTAATAACAGTGATAGAGTGACTAGGTCTAGATCTAGTTCAAGGGATATTTTGTGCAACTACCTGATACAAGATGAAGTAGGAACCCTCTAATTTGGAATCCTAAAATATCACAAGTAGGGAGTTCATCTGGAACACCTCTTGGATCACCCTTTAGCATCCGTAACATTGTGAGTCCTGATCGTTCCTCATTTAGATCTTTGAACCTTGATTCAGGTACTCCTAGAGGTCCTAGTCCTCCTAGAAATCCTATCCCACCAGTAAATCTAGGTATTCCTACAGGTTCAGGTCAAGCACAAGTACCTACGATGGCTTACTTTAATGCTAATTCTCCCATACACTTCAATGATTATCATGAGATGCCCAAAAACCCTAAAAAGATATGTCCAAAATACCAGTTGCACCAAGATCCTGAAGACCACGTTAGAATTTTCAAAGAGGCATGTTTTAGGGCCATGTTAGAGCATGAAGATGTTGTGTGTAGATTGTTTCCCTACACCTTCAATGAACAAGCCTCAAACTGGTATGTAAACTTACCCAATGGCTAAATTTCTTCCTAGAACCTTATGGAAGAAGCATTTCTATCTAAATTTAGAGGACCCATTGATCCTTGTATCTTGTATCACAAATTGGCTACCATAAAAAGAGGAGAAGGGGAGCTGATTGATAATTTCAATGACAAATTTCAAAAGGTCTACTCTAGGTTAGTAGCCCCCCACACTGTAGATGATGATACCTTGTTGGCTATGTACTATGCAGCCTTGGATCCTTTGACTGCCATGTTTGTCAAGAGAAAACCCAACATAGATTCAGTATCCAAAGCCTATAAGGAGGCAGCCTCAGTAAACCAAGAGATGAGGCCTACAATTTATAGTCCATTTATCAGTGGAGGAAATTTTGGAATGCAAAATTAGGTACAGCCTTGGAGTGGAATCCCTATGCATCATGCTCCACCATTAAATTAGGTTCCAACATACACACCTGTGTATAGTCCTACCCCAATCCAAGCCATAGCTTCTTACACAAGTAACACTGCTAATAATAGTCAAAACAATGGTGAGCCTTTCTTTCAATCTTCTAGAGATACAATTGTGGCAAAGGCACCAGAAGAAAGAGAAGAAATCAAGGAGATCACTGCACACTTAAAAAGACTGACTACCGAAGTGACACAACTAAGAAATGAGAATCTTTATGGAAGAAGCAATCAAGGGTACAACCAAAATCAGAATTATAACCAAGGCCAAAACCAGAACTACAGTTCAAATCAAAGTCAAAACTACAATCAAGGTTATAACCAAAATAACAACCAAGGCCAATGTTCAAACCAGAGCCAAAACTATAATCAGCATCAAGGTCTTAATCAAGGATAGCCAATGCAAAATAGAGGGCCAGTGATAGACAATAGGGCCTAGAGTAACAATAACAAAAATCAAAATCAGCCTAGGCTGCCCAAGACATGGAACACTAGACCAAACAATGGTACCCTAGCTTCTCCTTTTGAGAACATAAATAATCATGATGCAAAACAAACAGCTGGCATCCAAATGGCCAATACATCATCAAAAAGCTGGTGTAGGTTTCACAATACCAATGCCCATGCTGAGCTTGACTGTCCACAGTTCCATTTAGCAGCCAGCATTTTTAATATAGACATGCAGCCTCCTACCTCTAAATTTCTCATTCCCAAGGGTGATGAGGTAGTACCCTCAGGATATGATACAGCCTTAGTCTTAGAAATGTTTACCTTTGCAACTGCAGAAGAGAAAGAGGATGAATTGTTAGAGGATGAACCATACTGTTGTGAAAATCTTTATCCTGAATCAGCCTTTGTGTTAAATGCTTTTCAGTTTCCCTTTGAAACTAAAAATGAGGTATTGACTGAAATAGAAGAAGTGCAGGCTTTTCAACAGACAAATAAAAACCACACTTACAATTTGAGGAACAACACTAGGCCAAGAGGACCTTTCACCACTTCCATTCCTCCTAACAACTTCATTACACCCCCAGATTCAAATGCTAGCAACAATCCCACCATACTTAGAGCTAATCATCATACAAATAATGGAATAGCAGAACAAAAGGCCCAAACAAGTAAAACGGAAATGATAGAGACAACAAGATTAATGAGTTACTTGTTGGAAGAAATAAATAAAATTAAGGTCAGTATACCTTTGAATGAATTATTGAAAACTCCAGAGATTAGAACTGCTTTTATAAAATCTCTGGATGTATCAGCGATAGGTGAAGTTCCTGCTACTATAACTGTTCCTAATAGAGATTCACCACCTAAAGAGAAGAGTAAACGAGTCGAGCAGCCTTCCAATACAAACGTAGTAATGTATGCTGATAAGAAGGATGCTCCTCCTTTCTTGTTAACAGTTAGACTGTGCGGGAAGAACATACACAATTGCATGGTAGATTCTGGTGCATCAGCCAATGTAATGCCCTTAGGAATATGTAAAACTCTAGGGCTAACTCCCACCAAATCTGCTAAGGTTGTCACATAGTTAGATAAAACTGAGGTTAGCGTGATAGGAGAACTAATGAACATTCAGATGCAATTAGCTTCAGACCCCAGGATAAGCCAATTCATTGACAATCAAATAGTGGATATACCTGTAAATTATGGAATGTTGCTGAGCAGGGATTGGTCCAAAACATTAAACAGATATATGGCCACTGATTTTTGGCATATGTGGCTACCTTGGAGAGGTGTCCCAAACCAGATTAGAATAGAGGCAGAACCCAGGATGAAACACATGATAACAGAGTATAACCAAACCAATGAAATACTGTATATTGCTATTGAACCTGGTGTTTATAGGATTACTGACAATGGGGTGCAAACTGAAGAGATTATGATGTTGAACATTAGAAAAAGGGGTTCCAACAAGGAGATAGCATTATTCATTGAGTCTGATGGAAATTCTTTGGATGAAGAAGATAGTGCAATAAACAAATTTGGTCATGCCATTAGACAAGAGGTGGAAGAGTGCATTAAACAAAATCTTCTAGTCCAATGTAAATTGTATAAAAATAGGTGTAGAGTTCACGATGGGCCACATTCTGAGGAAAGTTATAGAATATGCAAGGACATCATCGAATATGAATACAAAAAATGCATGAAGAGGGTAGGGTTACAAGGAGAAAATGTGAGTCTTGATCAACCACAGAGATACGTTCAGGATGATGTAGATGCTCTGATTTCAGATTTAGGGGAAGGAATAAAGAACAAGGGTAGTTTTCTTTCTGATTTACCAACTGGAAATACACATGTACAAGTTGACCAAATAGAAATACCCATGAATAAACAGACCAGCACCTCACAAGTAATAGAAGGGACAAAGCATGCCAAGGTAAAAGGTCAGAAAAGTAAAAATGGCATGTGGACGTTAAAATATGACGGGTCCAAATCAAAATAGGGTGCGGGTGCTGACAATGAACTTATAGATCCTCAGGGTAAATCATACCTAGCAGCATATAGATTGAAGTTTTCCTGTACTAACAATATTGCTGAATATGAAGCCTTAATTTTGGGACTTGTCATGGCCATCAAGAAAAAGGTGAAAATGATTAAGGTATTTTTAGACTCTGAACTAGTAGTCAGACAAGTAAGGAAACTATATGCTTGCAATTACAAGAAAATTATTTGTTATAGACATAGGGTGTGGGGTTTAATAGATTCATTTAATGCTTTCAACTTAGAGCATATCCCCAGAGAGCTGAACCATAGGCCAGATGCACTAGCAGTTACTGCCAGCACATTAGAACCCTTAGCACTGTCAGGATTGAAATGATTTGTTGTTGAATTAGTTAATGTTCCCAGTATCCCAGACAATGTTACACACTTTCAGGTATTTGGAGGGGACCAGCAAATTATTGATTTTTTGACTTGTAATGAGGTATTTGAGGCCCAAATCATTGATGAACAAGAAAGGCATGAGATAACCTGGGATGAGGAGGATATAATCAACTTGAAGAGCAATTTCTAACCCAAAGGAGTAATTGAACTAGAACATATTTTTGACTTCGATGGAGTAATAAGACAAAAAGATTTACCCAAAACAGAAGGGGGTAAGTGTGATTTACACAACTTAGGGACAGAGAAGAGTCCACAAAATGTACTAATTGGAAAGGCTTGCTATGAGAAAATAAGAAAAGAAATTTTAGGCATCCTGAGAGAATACAAACACATCATAGCATGGACATATGAAGACTTGAAAACCTATGATACATCCATCATAACTCACGTAATACCTTTGAGACCAGAGGTTAAACCATTCAGGCAGAAACAAAGACCTGTGAACACCATTCTAGAGCCTTTATTCTTTGAGGAAGTTAAAAAATTACTGTCTGCTGGAATAATTTTCCCAATCAGACATTCAATCTGGGTAGCTAACCTAGTACCAGTGAGGAAGAAAAATGGAGACATCAGATTATGCGTAGATTTTAGAAATTTGAATAAAGCATCTGAAAAGGATAATTATCCCCTGCCTCCAATAGATGAAGTGTTACAAGCAGTAAACGGGGCAAAGATGATGTCTTTTTTAGATGGTTTCTTAGGCTATAACTAGGTCTTAATAGATAGGGAAGACAGATTAAAAACCACCTTCACTTGCAAATGGGAAAATTATGCATATAGAAGAATGCCTTTTGGTCTGATCAATGCAAGTGCCACTTTTCAGAGAGCCATGGACATTGTGTTATGAGGATTATTAGGTAAGTGCATTGTTGTGTATATGGATGATCTGACTATGTATTCCAAAGATGCATCCACTCACGCTGAAGACCTCAGGAAAGTACTTAAGTGATGTGAGAGGTATAGAATTTCCCTTAACCCTAAGAAATGTATATTTGGCGTAACTGAAGGTAAATTATTAGGCCATGTCATTTCTAAAGATGGAATCTCTATTGATCAAGATAGAATAGAATCTATAAAAAATTTGCAAACACAAAACAGTAGGAAAGAATTGAAATCATTTTTTGGTAAGATTAACTTTGTTCAGAAGTTCATTACAGGTTTTGCAGCAATTGTGCAGCCATTGAATGCTATGTTAAAAAAGGATGCGCAAATGGAGTGGATGCTTGTAGCTAGGGCTGTGTTTGAAGATATTAAGAAGGCCATTTCTGATGCCTCTGTACTAGCAAGCCCATACTACACCAAACCATTTTACTTATACTCCTTTGCATCCTCCCATTTAGTGGCAACTGCTTTGATGCAGAAGAGCAAAGACAATGAAGAAAAACCCATAGCATTTATGAGCGCGCCACTGAAAGACGCATAGCTGTGATATCTGGATACCGAGAGACAAGCATTCACATTGATGAGAGCCATGAAAAAGTTTAGACATTATATTTTGCACAGCCAGATCAAAGCTATCATGCCAGATGCAGCGGTAAAGATGTTGCTGATGCAGAACAAGCCTAATGAAAAGAGAGCCAAGTGGATCACCACGCTGCAAGAATTTGACATGGAAATCATTCCCATGAAGCTGGTCAGAGGCCAACCGTTGGTACAAACAATAGCAAATACAGATCCAGATTTGATAAAATAGCAGTATGTGCTGAATTCCCATGACACATCAAATTGGTATGGTGACTTGAACACTTTTTTGATAGCTGGAAAGTACACGAATAAGATGAAAGCTTCTCAGAGGAGAGCTTTAAAGATTAAAGCACAAAAATATATGGTACAATGAGGTCTTCTATTTAGGAAGAACCATGATGGAATTTATTTAAGATGTCTGAACAGCGCTGAAGTAGATAAAGTGTTAACAGAACTGCATGACAAGCACAGAACTGGTCATGGTTCCCATTTAGCTACAACACACAAAATATTGAGAGTAGGCTACTACTGACCTACAATGTTCAGAGATACAAAGAGTCACATCAAGAGTTGCCACACCTGTCAGACTATAGCAGATAAGGGAAGAAATCAGGCCCATCCATTACAGCCTGTGATTGAATCAAGGCCTTTTGCACAATGGGGCATAGATTTCATTGGAGTCATCAATCCTCCATCTTCTGCAGGACACAAGTTCATACTGACAATAACAGACTACTGTACAAGGTGGACTAAGGATACCTACTGCAAATTCTCCACAACTGAGGTAGTTATCAAGTTTCTTGAAGAAAACATCATCACCAGGTTTGGAACTCCCTATTCATTGGTATGTGATAATGGCCCTGCTTTCTCTTCTTTAAAGTTTTCTAAATGGGCATTTGAATATGGGATTGTTTTAAGGTTTTCTTCAAACTATTACCCTCAAGGTAATGGATTGGTTGAATCAACGAACAAAATTTTATTAGATATAATCAAGAAGCTAATTGTAAAGAGTCCTAGAGAGTGGAATACCCTGTTAAGATATGCATTATGGGTGGATAGAACCAAGTTTAAGATAGCTTTAGGTAGTACAACTTATCATTTAGTATATGCAACTGATCCCATACTTCCAGTGAACTTAAGAATACCAATCTGGAAGGTTGCCAATGAGTACTTAGGCTTTGATAATCATAGGGAAGCTAGGATAGTACAAATGTTACAATTAGATGAGAAAAGAGGTTAAGCCATCGAGAAGTTTGCCAGACACCAAGCGGTTGTTAAGAGGTGGTTTGATAAGAGAGCAAGAGTCAAGACATTTAGGATATCAGACTTAGTGTTGTGCTGGGATAAAGCACGTGAAAAGAAGGGGAGTCATGGAAAATTTGACAAACTATGGTTAGGTCCATTACAAGTCTCAGAAATAATAGGAGACAACGCATTTAGACTTAAGACCTTGACTGGAGAAGACATGCCATTACCAGTTAACGGCCAACATGTGAAACACTACTTCCAGGCCTAAGGTAAAGGGCAGTCCATTTTTGTGTAATATGGTGTAAGTAGTGTATAGCTTTCTTTTTCTTTTTTTTTTCTTTTTTAGGTTAGTTGTTTGTATAGTTCTATTTTCTATTTCTTTCTTGTTGTTGTTTTGTTTCTGTTTGTACAGTTTTGCCTTCTTTTGCTTTGTTTGTACAGTCCGTTGTTTGGTTTGTTGTTTTTCTCCTCAGCAGGGATCTTTGTTTTTCTTTAGAGTATTAAGGAGAAAGCCAACAACCATTCAAAATAGTATAAAATTTAGAACATTCAAGTTAATTATTTACAATTTATGCATAACTTGTTGTGACTGTCATGAATGTAGAGAGTTGTCTAGCTTTTGAAATTTTGTATTCAATAAATGTGATTAAGAATTCAGGGATGTTTCTCATGATGACACACCTAAAATCCTTGAGTTTGTTGAACCTACCAGTGTAGCTATTAGGTGAAAAATCCGAGGTCACCCTTGCTACCATTACAATTCTTAGCTTAATTTCAGCAAGTGCTCACTCCTTGCATCATGAAGCAATGAATTGCTATATCTTGTGAAATATCTACTGAAGCATAAAAAAAAAGATATATAATAAAGTAGATTATACTAAAAATCTAGATTAAGCCATCTAAGTAACTCTACCAGGGCTATAGACGCTCGCTGGTAGTGGGGCTCTACTTAGGAGAATTGTAACGATAACCTTACCGGGGCTATGGATGCTCGCTGGCAGCAAGGCTCTATCCAGTCGGCTATGAGGGAATATCCTCAACTATGTAGGCTAATGTCAGTCACTAGTTTGTTCAACCAATCTTCAAGATGAGGATAATTAATCACATGCACATACCTAAACTGAAAATGAAAAATTCATGCACCCTTATTGAATACCTTAGGTCTCAAGTTGAATAATAATTTGCAGGAAAGATAGTTGGAAGTTATGGATTTATTTCATCTAGTTTTCTTAAATGCTTTGAATTTAATTGTTTTGTTTGGTTGCTAGTTGTGATGATGTTCACAACACGCCCCATTTTACTCCTTAGCAAAATGAGGACCCTTGCTGTGGCTATTGCTTTTGCTTTTGTGTGTGTTGTTTTGCTTGGTGGTAAAGGGAAAAAGGGAGTCAAAAATTGCAAATTTTGTTAAAAATAGAGAAAAATACATTTTCAGTACCAATGCATGATATGGTTGGATTTCTTGTGGAAAATGAGCTAGGGTTGCTTTTTGAACCATCTTAAAATTTGCCATAGTTTGCAAGTTATGATTATTTCGATAAAATGAACATTCAGGTTTGTAGATCACTTTGCATAATACAATGTCAGTTGAATGTTTTTTTCCTTGTATGTAGTTGGTTAAGGTTTTTGATTTACACATACAGGATGGACCCGAGGTGTTTTTTATTTTAAAAGTTGAATATTGTTTTGGTTTCCACTTTGTATCTCACTATTGATATATTTGTGCATACAGAGTCATTATTCATTGAGTGGCATACAACGCAAAACTCAAGGTAAATTGAAATGCGGTATATAGGGATTCATGTCCAAGTTGGATATAGGCGATCGACATAACATCAACGATCAGCACAAAGCTTTAAACTCACACTGATAGAGCAAGCTCACGCCAATATAAGGCGATCGACATAAGGAATAACAAACAGAGCAACACTTTAAACTTTCACCGATGGAAGATCTCACATCAATACAAAGGCAATCAGCGAAACAAGTAATAGTTGAAGTAACATTCTAAACCTTCGCCGATGGGAAGACTCCCGCCGATACAAAGGTGATCGGTGTAATGAACAACAATCCGAGTAAGCATTAAGACCTTCGCTGATAGGCAGTGTTACGCTGATGGAAGGAAGAAGGAACGACGTCTGTGAGACTTAC